>CM038674.1:77752813-79105372 GCA_021605145.1 Aegilops bicornis | reverse complement strand
TCGTACAACACTAGCAAGAAGAGACTTCAAAGAATTCGATGCCTCACAGGATCCTGCAAAAGCGGAGTCCAAAAAAGCACGAGTCGGGTCGGCGGTTTCAGATTCAGATAGTTCAGCAGGGGCGGAGAGGGATTCATTAGTTTGACAACACACAGGTGTCATGTGGAGAAAGAGAATTGAACTATTCTCCGGGTACTGGTACCGCTTAAGCCCAAGCAAGTGAACAAGAGGAATTGCCGTCTAGTTGAGTTTGATCATTCTCTCTTTCTATCTCTCTTTCTTTCAAGAGCTGAATAAGGGCATATCCGCAAAGGAGAGAGAAATCGAACTTTCTTCTTTACCCCCCTCATTATTCAAGACGTGAATATAAAGTTTATTGTACTCCCTTGGATCTTTTCCGGGATCTTTACTTGTCGTTGATCAAGGAAGCTAGAAGGAAGATGGGTGGTAGGGTGAATGGACATTCGTATCCTTTCCGACTCGTCGGTTAGAAGAGTAGCGACCAAAAAGAAATCATTATACAGGATAACTGCTGTAGAGATAAAATGTAGGAAGGAGAAAGGTGGCTAAAAATTATAAAATAAAAAATGGAACGAGAAAGAAATAAGAAAAAGGAACTAATGAAGAAAGAAAGAAAGAAAATATTTAAAAAGCTTGCCAAAGAAAACGAGTTGCACGTTTTGGAGATGGGCTGGCCCACGAGGCGAGAGCTTTTCCTTCCGTTCTATATAGCCTTTCTCCTGGAACCCAAAATCTCCCTTTGAAGATGAGGTGAGGCGGGTCCGCCCATCTTTCGATTCTCGTGGCGGCGGCGACATACCGGCGAGGTGAGGGTGAGGCGACTCCGCCGCAACTCATGCATCTGTCCATCTCATCCCATTTTCTCCGCCCTGCCGCCGTTTGAACCTTTCTTGCCTCGCAGCGCCGACGACGTAATGACTCCTAGGAAGAAGCGCAAGAGCGCGCCGCCGGTGCCCGTGACCGTGAGCGCCGCCGACCGCATCGGCGCCCTCCCCGACAGTCTCCTCCAGCACGTGATCTCGTTCCTCGCAGCGCAGGAGTCCGTCCGGACGTGCGTGCTCGCCCGGCGCTGGCGCAACCTTTGGAAGTCCACTGGAGCCCTGCGCATCGTCGGCCTCGACGGCCGGGAGCCCGCCAGCGTCGAGGACCTCCGGGTGTTCGTGGACCATTTGCTGATGCTGCGCGAGCGCACCGACCTGGAAAGTGTCGAGATGAGATTCCACAGTTGCTCCGAAGCCGAGGTGCCCTATGTGAGCCTATGGACCCGTTTCGCCCTCATGTGCAAAGTTCGGGCGCTATCCCTCGAAATCTCCCATGCCTATTTCTACCCGGACGACCTGCCTCTTGCCTCTCGGCACCTGAAGACACTGGACCTTTATGGTCTAGGCCTGCAAAAGGCATTTCTTGATTTTTCTGGCTGTCCAGCGTTGGAGGATCTGAAGATGAACGAGTGCAACATCTCTGTCGATAGGATGTCATCACCTTCCCTGAAGCATTTGAGCATCACTGGTTGCCTCTCCGATTTGCGTGCCCGGCTCCGCATTTCTACTCCGCTCCTTGTCTCTTTGAAGCTAGATGACTTTTTCGGTAAAACCCCTTTTCTTGAAAACATGGAGTTGCTACAGACTGCATGTGTGAGTCTTGGAAAAAGCTTCAGCGATGTCTGTATGAATTATAACTCCGGTGTCTTCTGCGAAGATAGTAAGAACGGATGTGTCAATTGTCTTTCACATAACGATGGCAGCAGCGATTGCGTGCTTTTGGGTGGGGTCTCAAGTGCTAAACATCTTGAGCTGATATCTGAATCGAGCAAGGTATGACACTTTGTCTTTAACTCCTTTATTTATGGTTATACCTCTTTTGTGTTCCACTATCTATATCATTCATGGAAAATCGGAGATAAACAGATTACATGATTGTGAATATGATCATCTCGCATTCTCACTTTCTCAGTAAGGATTACTTGATTTAATTATTTTTGTATTTTCTTTCCAGTTCATTTTCACAAGAGATTTGAAATGCTGCCCTACATTTAGTAAGTTAAAGACTTTATTACTCAACGAATACTGGTGCGAGGCTCCGGACTTGGATCCACTAGCTTGCATTCTGAAAATATCACCAGTTCTAGAGAAGCTCACTCTTCAACTTTTTTCAAAGGTATAAATCTTTTAACTAGATAACGGTTGCAGTGTTAAAAGTTATTATCGGTTATCTATCTTGGTTCAATGTTTTCGCTTAATTACCATAGGGACCAACTCATAAAGTGGAAATGAAAGGAAGCTACAGTCCAATGGAGGGACCATCTGCAATATCAGAGCACCTTAACTTAGTTGAAGTCAAGTGTAATGTGGTCGACGAGAAGATCCTCAAAGTCTTGAAGTTCTTATCTGCATTTAACATACGTAAGCTAACTAATGACTCTTTACGTGATCTCTATGTGCTTAAATTAGCTTTCATATGTGGGAATGAAACTAATAAGAAAGCAGGTAGTAAATAAAAAAACAAATTATGCATGAAAACAGTTTGTAGGGATCTATTATTATTTAGTATACTGTTAAGATGATAGAATACGAACGGCTGAGATTCACTAGTATAAAATTCCGATATTGTACGGTTCAGATTTGTCAAATATATAGGAACTCACAGCACGTAAATCTAATTGGCTAGAAATAATTCAGTCGGCCAATTGTTGGATCCGGATGGCACTTGTAAGGTAAGCCAAGACCAATTAGCTTACGGTATGATGAGACCTGCATAGACACTAACTGGATCAGTTTAGTTATTACTACTGGATCCTTCCCAATTCAATTAGTACTCGGCTTCTTCAAACTGAATAGATTAGGTAATAAATAACCAATTGCACGCACGTACGTGGTAGATCCATACGAAAAATCAGCTTGTTATTTTGATGAATGCACTATATATATGAGCAAAATGTGCAAACTACAATATCATAATTAGTTTTTCTTGTGAATATCATAATTAGTTTTATGGGGAAAAAACCTACACCGTCAAAAGTTGCGGGTACATATGTTAGGTTGAAAAGTCAAATTATATTTATTCTATAGAACAAAAGATCAACATGGCTTCTTTAAAAGGCAACAATGTAAATTACAACACACAATAATTCGAGGAAAAAAGGATCTGAACGGCTTATTTTTTGACTACCAACCGATAAGATGAGATATGTGGTATGGAGAAAATAATTTCAACATAACATGCATTTGTTCCTTCTGCTAATAAAAGTTAGGGAACATTTTTTAGTTGTATCAAGATGAATGTGTTTGAAACAATAAGAAAAGAGTTCAGTACAATGAAGACCAGCATAAAAATTCATGGATTTGGTTGCTAATAGAGTCAACGGAGCGATGGCATAAAGATCGTGTAAATAATGTATGTGATAGCACAAGAAGGGGTTCATGCCTTGTCATGTCTATGCAAGTGAGCGTGCATATGAAGGATGCAGATAATATATATTGTGGCAGCAACCAAGCATATTGAAAGCAACAAATGATGTACATTATATGGTAAGTCATTTTATGTATGCTGAACAATACAACATAGCAAAAACAAACCCAAGACAAGTTGTGAACCATCTAGCTAGACTTAGTCCATAATTTCCCAAAAGGATAGTGCCAAAGTTTTAAATAGCGGACTATACCATTTAGTGGTGGCTCAGCGAGAAGCAATGCAAAACTATCATGGAGCTATAGCAAAGCTAAGCCTATTTAGCTTTTTTTTTAAATCATGAAAAATATAAAAAAATAAGCATACAATCGGACATCATATTTGATATATCCCATATACTTGAAATACACATTTTACTGATGGCTTTGTCGAACTCACTTGTGCCCCTCCTCTAGCTGTAGCGGCTTAGCGGCGCTAAATGCATGAGTTCAAATTTAGTACTATAGCGGGAATTATAGAAGTTTTCTCGTCATTCTCAGTTTAGTGTTAAAAATGTGCATTGTTTGGTGATTAACCAAGTAGCAGCCAAAATATCAAAGGCTGACAAAATTTTGGTGGTGTATATTTTGGCACCAATCAAACATACCAAAAAAATCATGGACTGAATAAAATACACGCAATAGAATGTTGCTAGCATGGTTTTAATATATAAAAGGTATATTGATTAGTCAAGTAAATTAGTGCCATTTTATCCTAAGCATTTCTTTCCATAATACTATTATGTAAAATACTACATAAGGATATTCAAATAAACAATAGTCAAAGTGTTGCAGAGACCATTTCAAAATTAAGCTGACATATCTAACATTCTATATGGATCTAGCCACGCAAATGCGTGGGTCAGTCTGCTAGTTCTGAATTGTTTGAGATATGAAAAATCTGGATCAAGCCTGGCCAGGCTCGGAAATGAAACCAATCCGTTTTGTTGGCAAAGGATGTTCAATATATGTGTTGCCAGAAGAGCGAGTATAACACAATATGGACTTGTTGATTAGTTCTGCTTTTATTCGGCACTAGCACAAATGTCTGAATTGATTAATTTAGAGTAGTGATACAGTATCTTCACATGCTGACATATTAGTTATGAACAGTAACTGAAATGTCTGCAGTCATATAATATTTTTGACTCGTTGTATTGTTGAATCGTTGGTGCTAATCGATAACAAGCTTTTTTTTTGGCTCACTGGCTCGGAGCAACTTCTTGCCCTTATGGGCTAAATTATTTGGCACCCAGTTTGCTTTTCTCAAGCGCTATATTATTCGCCATTTCTGTAGACTTGCCTACGAATTCATTACAGTTTATGTATTTTCTTCACAAATAAAATTCCATACATAACATTGTAGTAATGTACGTGATGATTGCATATTTCACATTTCCTTTGCCATGAAATTACTTATAGCGTTTTCTGCCTTCTCATTTGGGAGTAGTTTAGCTAAATGTTTGTGTATTAGATTATCAAATATAATGGAAGCTCGTGCCTAGATTTATGTTAAATAAGTTGCATCTGGTAAAGTGAATCTCTTATACATAACGAGCTCTGTTCCAGTATCTTCATTTTCATTGTGAAGTAGTCGTGCATTGTGTACTTTTGCAGACACATCAGACTTATCTTTTTCATTTGCGTACAGGATTCGGTTTTTTGTAAGGGTGAGATCTGGGTTGTCAATGGACTTACGGCCCTTGACTATTCAGAAATGGAAGGCGTAAGTATGCTGCGACAAGGTTTCCATCATTTTGGTGCATGTGCATCTGATGCCAATTAATTCTACCGAACAAAGGAATAATTTGGAATTCACAATATATAACTTGTGAACTCTAGACCATCTACCTAGCTGGACTTGGTTTTATGGTATCTTGTAATTTCTGTTGCACTTTTGGTTCCTGATGAATTCATTGCTGTTGGACTGGTTAATAATTAATACTCACTTGTATGTCTTTTTTGGCTTCGGTGCATAACTTGTTGTGTTATGAATTTATTCCCTGCTTTCTTATTCTCCCTATTTGATTTCCACAAACTTTGCTGGTCCAGAGGGGAGGTGGCACCCTTAGACGTGGCGTCTTGGGGAGTGCCATGCCATTCGGAGTTCCTTTCTTCAGTGGGCTCCTTGTCTAGCCATCACAGATTCATACCCACGACTTTCTCCTCCGCAAGCACATCCTCGATGCCTCGAAGTGTTGCTGCCCCTTTTAACCCCCACACACTTGAAACAGCAGACACATATGATGTTCTCTCGCGGCATTATTAATAGTCTACACTTCCCTCCCATTTTAACCCTTGTTCTCGCACGGTATCTTCCATCGTGTAGAAGCATCGGACTCTAGCAGCCATTTTCCCCAATGAATATGTGAGAAAAAAGCTGGTTCTCTATCTCTTCAGGCTCTCCACACCATTTACATTCGGCAATGACATAATTTGTATAATGTCTCAAGTTTACTCCACGAAAAGATGTGGCATATGACAAGGGATATGGTACCAAGGGAACAAGATCAACCATTGTCTGTCTCTTAACCAAGAGATTAGCCAAGAGCTTATTTTACCCTCTCAACGTTTTCCCTTTTCTACTTTAAGTTGATGTCATACATTTGTAGATACCTTAAGGATATCTAGCCCGTTCCTTTCTATAACTATTAAAAACACTCCTTAAACAATAAGTTTTAGGGTATTGGGCAACTAGCTCACCTCCTAAATCTACGTCAGAATATTGTACAACATTTTGCATTCGATCATGTCCCACTAATAGTGCACATCGACACTCACACACGTACCGCACTCCAGGCCCCCACCATTCCTATTTGAATCAGGTTGGGTCAAATCCGTAACATGCCTTAGTATTGTACAACATTGTTGGGTCTCAAATAGATATTTGACCCATGGGCTCAGCCCAACGGCTGCACTTAAAAAGGCATCAAACACTTGTGTCCCACCCTAAAATAGTGGGTTGGCAGAAGAACTCCAGCCCATCTACATGCGACCTTCTCTAAAAGGTTAACTAGATTTGAAGAAGGAAAATAGACGACCCCTTCCGACTCCGAAAAAAAATTGAAAGAGACACAATCACTTTCCTCCAAAAAGTTATCACGAAAAAACCCTTTTTATAAACAAAGGGATAAAAGTGTGGGCTGCTACAAAGGGAAGAAAATACCAAATATTTCCACACATCGGCCTCGCAAAGGCTTCGTAAGAACAAAATCGTTTTCCTTAACTCCCAAGGTTTGAAATTCCACAAACCACTTCCAAAAAGCTACAACACTTAAGGAGTATTTCAAGGACAACTAAAAAAGGAGTATTTCAAGGACATCATCGGGACAGTTCCACAAATAACTTGGAACTTTTCCCTCCTAAACTTTTACCCTTCTCCCATGCCCCAATTTCACAACCTCGACTCGCCTTTTAAAGAAAGTGACATTAAGGATGCTTTAATATCATTCGAAAAATATGCTTTAATCTAGATGAACACCCTACCTAGCCCAGGACCAAATGTATGTCTTTTTACTTTACGTAATGCACCTTCTACCTTTCAAAGATGTATTATTGCCATCGTTGCTGATTTTTGCTTGAATAGATCATGGACGATTACTCCATCTATGGAACTTCTTTCAATGATTGCTTGCACAATCATAACTTGGTTTTGTAGAGATGTGAGGGGACTCAACATGTTTTGAACGAAGAGAAATGTCACTTTATGGTGAACTAGTAGAACGACTGCATGCGTTGCTACGGGCTACGATTCACATAAATGAATCAACCAAACGATTAGGTCGTCTCCAAGGTTGAAGCTCCCTTTTCCCGCAACCAAACGTATGTCCTAACGTGTACAGATATCAAACAAGCTTCCAGCAGGCTCCTTAAAATCCAACCATCTAGACAGTCCGGGCTCCCCTAAATCTAACCCATATGTGACGGAAATATGGTTGTCCAGACTATTTGCCATATTGTCTCCAGCACTCAGTCCTACAAAAAAAACTCACCCCACAACATACCCTTCCCTTTTCCCGTCGAACCCTCCCCTTCCCGCTTGGTTTTCCGCCATAGCAGGACATTTCTCCCTGAAGCCCACTCCTTTAAAATCAGATGGCGCCCGCCTCATTGTCACCATGGCGCCCTTTGTCCTTCACACCATACTTCCCCACAGACAGCCAAGGAGGAGTCCCCCGCCAACCGCCCCGCTCTCTGCCTTGATCCCCTCCCCGAGTGTTCATGTCGATCCACCGCCGCTATCAAGGGGGACGAGGTGTGCGCCAAAGTAATATTCGTCATATGAGATGGTACCATACTTTTTAAGTTAGAATGTGCCGAGAGTTAGGTTTAAAGTTGTCGTAGATAGTATTCCATTAGTTATCTTGATATAAATAGAGATCATTGATCACGCTTTAAAAAAATTCTGAGCATTTGCATTGATCACAAATAACAAACCACATAAAACAGATGATTATATGTGTGAACCTCATGTATTTTCGGGACAATGTTGCAAATTGCAAGAATTTTTCTCCCCAAGAGAATTTACATACATGCTTAGTAAGGCAACATCAATGTTTAATTCTACGACATTAGATGTGAAGACTGCACTAATACATTTTGAAGGCAACATTATTTCAAACTAAACAGATGCACATTGGTTAGCTTATTTTAACCTGAAGATTAATTCATCAATATCATCTTGTAGACCATCCATCACTTTGTTCTGCCCGCAATTTTAGTATGTAAAAGTACACCATCCACATAATCAACAAGATACACTTGCACAGAACAGAACAAAGAAGACAAGTTGGGAGTTGTACATCTCAAACTGATAAGGATCTTGTATCTATTTTCTAAAATGATTCCTTTATTGATAAATTTTATTGGTGACAAGATTTTGTGGAACTTTTTTTTCTAGCTTAATAAAACCCTTCATCAGCTGTTGCGGCTATTATACTTCTAACTGAATGAAGGTCATCCAACTTACATCAGAACATTGGGATGACGAAAAGACAGATTTGGTATCAAAATATTTAGAATTTTCTCGAGATAAATGTTCTTGAGAACCATGAGACTGTGGCTTTATGGGTCACTAAATTTAAGGAGCTCTTGCGGTGTGCACCACCAAACCAAGGCATATGACTTGCTAATAATAAAATTTAATCAGTACTAAGCATACAGTGTTCTGGCAGCACAATACTATTGGTTAGTGCTAGAAAAGTTGCATATAGGAACGGAAATAATAACTCCTTGTCACCCTATGTGTACCACTATCAGTCTGTCCATATTACCATTATTTTTCACAGTACAAGTCTATCAACACCAATTAAGCGTTTAGTACAAATCTGCCCTCCCAAACAAGAAGGACGACTCCAAGCTCGTAATCTTGTACTGGGTCATGAATTTGGATTATAAATCTACGAAAATAATCAACCTGTAAATATGAGCAATGTTTTGGGTCGATCTACTTCTTAAGAAGACAATAAATAAAATCTACCAACATGTTATGAGAAACCCGACGATCCACTTCCTTCAAAAAAGAGTAATCAAATTAGCACAAATGAGGAAGACGGATAGCACAGACAACGACCACGACACGATGCATCACCTTGAAATATCTTGTTCATTTAGAAGTGGGCGTGCCAGATCTACACCGGGTATAGCTAATTAGTGAAATAATCTTCGGAAATCATACTGGGATCAAGGGACAACAGCCGCTTTGTACTATAGCAAGACATCAAGTTCAACAAGGTCGTGCTTGGATGCTCTCTTGTCTCCCCCAAAATATGTTTATCTCGAAGGATAACATGGTTGAGAACGTCACAGGATGTTGTGATGAGCTCTGCTCGATATATCTTAGTGAAGATCACTGCAGGCAAAAGGAAAGCAAGTTATCACATGAGGCCTGCAACTAATAGAATGAAAAAAATAAATCTGGCAAACCTAATTGGATACTATGTGGAAAATTAACAAATTTGCTACCGAAAGCCTCCACAAACATATCTGATGACCTATAGAAAAACATAATTCAGTAGTACTCATGTGTGTGTGTGTTTAACATGAAGTTCCAATATGCCAGATATGCCAGATTGGTACATTTAGTCCAGATTGGTACGTCAGTTTAACATGAAGTTCGGCCTGCAACTCCAACCACTTCAATCCCTGGAAAGCCATCTAAATGTAATACTATTGGCTTATGGGTTTCTGCAATGTATAAACAAAAACACTTTGACGAAGATCGGCAAAAGATAAATCACATGTTACATTTTGTAGCAAAGAAGCGACATAGGCATTGGAGCCATCATTGTTTGTCAAACTAGCTAAGCACTATATCAATTATAACACATAACTAAACTCAATGTATGAAAAGAAATCTCGTACTAAATTTGAAACTGTACCTTATAAAATAGTTAAAGATATCATTTGATAATCTTAAAAGAGAAGGCGGTTCGAAAATAAAATCAAGGTATGAACAAAATCTCGGACTAAATGTGGAAGGTCACCTTATAAAACAGTGTGATACTTACATTTTATGACAGAAAGGGGAGAAAAGTATCAGCAAATGATTTTGCAATTCAAAAGAAATGAACACAAAGATTACATAAAAGCTGAAATTGAACCTACTCGTCCACGCCGCCTCTCTGTATTTTTGAATCAACTTCAAATAATTAATTATGTTACTATTGGATTACATTTTCTTCAGGCGCCTTGGACAGTCTATTTCATTGGCAACCAACCTGAAACTATATAGAACTGAAATCTAATGAATTTAAGCATCGAACCCCAACACAGAATCTGCTCAAGCTTGGACCGGCCATCCTGCTGCTCCTTTTTGGCTTTTGTACCACACGACATGTAGATACAGATTGACAACATTAATACGCATTCAGGTGCCATGTGAGATACCTTACACAATTGATCAAACAACCACCTGCAGCTTTGCATGTCGCCAAAGAACTGGATCTTTTCATCTAAGTCAAGACCAAGACACAGTCAGAACAATCTTGGTAGTAAAGCAATCATATATGTTAGAAACCCAAAAGTAAAGAGATCAGACTATTCTAAGGGAGGGCGAGATCTAAGAAGATGTTGAACCTGATGATGGAGGATCAGGGCATCTGAGGGAGGCCTGACCTAGACGATGGCGAAGATCTAAGAAGATGTAGTACCCGATCTCAGCCGCCTCCGTAAGTGTCGCTCTTCCTCTGTCTTCCCGCTTGGCAGCTTCACGGCAAGCATCTTCCTCCTCTGCGCACTCGTCCATGCTCTCTTACTCCTCTTGCCCCCTCGGCATGTTAGGAGCGCGAGATGAGGTGGTAGCGCGGCGGGCGGGTAGAGGGAGGAGCCGTCGCCGCCACCGCCGAGATCCAGATCGAGCAGGCTGGCGTTGCACGCCGTGCGTGTAGTATCTATATCAGAAAAAGACCGGAGGTGCGGAGGAGATAAACGGAGAAAAAAATGCGTGGGAGGGGTGGTGGTGGTGGTGGGAGGTGAGAAAAAAACCAGACGAAAAAAACGACAAAAAAACCCAACGAAGGTGGCAGGTGGGACGAAAAACCCCCAGAACAGAGACTACCAACTGCTCCATTAGGAATAGAGATGAAGGTATTGTCCTTGGGCATAGAATCTCTGAAAGAGGTATTGAAGTTGATAGAGGTAAAGTTAAAGCTATTGAGAAAATGCCTTACCCTAGAGATATAAGGGGTATACAAACTTTCCTTGGTCATGCCAGTTTATATAGAAAATTCATTAAAGATTTTTCTAAAATATCTAGGCCTCTTACCAATTCTTTACAGAAATATTTTCCCTTACTTTTTTATGATGATTGTAAGGAAGACTTTGAAATCCTTAAGAAAACTTTCATTTATGTACTTGTAGTTTAACCTCTCGATTGGAATTTGCATGTTCAAATCATGTGTGATGCTAGCGAATATGTTTAGGGGCTATTCTTAGTAAAATAGTTGATAAGAAACTGAATGCTATACTTTATGCTAGTAACAAATTAGACAAATGCTCAAACAAATTATGCTACTACTAAAAATGAGTTTTTAGCTATTCTCTTTGCTTGTGACAAATTCAGATCTTATATTGTTGATTCTAAAGTTACAATTCATACAAATGATGCTACTATTAAATATCTTATGAAAAATAAAAATGCTAAGACTAGGCTTATAAGGATGCGGATCTTCTAGAACTTGTAGTGTGGAATTAATTCATACTTGCTAATTCTATCAAACAAAGAATAGTGTAGAATTCACATATAACTTGTTAACTCTAGACCACCTAGCTGGACTTGGTTTTATGGTGTCTTGTAATTTCTGTTGCACTTTTGGTTCATGATGAATTTATTCAGCTGTTGGACTAGTTAGTACTCGCCTGGCATGTCCTTTTTGGCTTCGATGCATAACTATTTGTGTTATGAATTTGTTCGCCTGCTTTGTTGTTCCTCCCTGTTTGATCTCTACAAGCTTTGCTCGTCTAGAGGGGAGGTGGCATCCTTGGGCATTGTGTCTCTGCGAGCACGTGCCATTCTAAGTCCCTTTCTTCGACGGGCTCCTCGTCTATTCATCACAGATTCGTACCCATGACTTTCTCCTCCATGCCTCCAAGTGTGGATACCCCTTTTGCCCCCCCCCCCCCACACACGGACACACTAAAACTGCAGACCATACAATGTTCTCGCATGAGATTAGTAATGTGTTGAGAAACGTTGCATGGAAAACAAAAAATTCTACGCACACGCAAGATCTATCCATGGAGATGCATAGCATCGATGGGGAGAGTGTGTCTACGTACCCTCGTAGACCGTACGTGGAAGCGTTTAGTAATGCAGTTGATGTAGTCGAACTTCTTCACGATCCAACCGATCAAGTACCGAATGTACGACACCTCCCCGTTCAGCACACGTTCAGCTCGGTGACGTCCTCGCCTTCTTGATCCAGCAAGACGGTGAAGTAGTGGATGAGTTCCGGCAGCATGGCGGCGTGGTGACGGTGATGATGATACTATCTCCGCAGGGCTTCGCCTAAGCACTACAAAAATATGACCAAGGGATCACACTGTGGGGAGGGCACCACACACAATTAATAGATTGTTGTGGTCTTTTGTGGCGCCCCCCTCTCACATATATATAGGTGGGGGGGGGGGGCAGCTAAGGAGGCACCCCAAGTGGGGCCGAATACCACTTGGGGTCCGCCCCTTGCCGTGCCCCCTCTTGCCTTTCTAGGCGAGCGGGGAAAGGCAGAAGAGGGTGGCGCCCCCGCCCCCTTTCCTTTCTCCCATGTGGAGGGGAAGGCAGGAGGGGCTAGCCCTCCCTCTTTCTTTCCCTAGGGCCGGTGGCCAGGGAGAGGGGCGCGTCAGCCCCCTTGTGGGCTGGTGTGTCTCTCCCCTTATCCTATTAGGCCCATAGACCTCCCTGGGGTGTCCGTAACCCCTCCCGGTGCCCCGCTTACTATCCGGTGCACTTCGAAACTCTTTTGGTGTCCGAATATCATCGTCCTATATACCAATCTTTACCTCCGGACCATTTTGGAGCTCCTCGTCATGTCAGTGATCTCATACGGGACTCTGAACAACATTCAGTCACCAAATCATATAACTCATATAACATTATATCGTCAACGAATGTTAAGCGTGCGGACCCTACGGGTTCGAGAACTATGTAGACATGACCGAGACACCTCTCCGGTCAATAACCAATAGCGGAACCTGGATGACCATATTGGCTCCTACATATTCTATGTTGATATTTACCGGTCAAACCATTATGACAACATACGCAATTCCCTTTGTCTGTCGGTATGTTACTTGCCCGAGATTCGATCGTCGGTATCTTCATACCTAGTTCAATCTCGTTACCGGCAAGTATCTTTACTCGTTACGTAATACATCATCTTGTAACTAACTCCTTAGTCATTTGTTTGCAAGCTTATTATGATGTGTATTACCGAGAGGGCCCAAAGATACCTCTCCGATACTCGGAGTGAAAAATCCCAATCTCGATCTATGCCAACTCAACAAACACCTTCGGAGATACCTATAGAGCATCTTTATGATCACCCAGTTACGTTGTGATGTTTGATAGCACATAAGGTATTCCTCCGGTATTCGGGAGTTGCATGATCTCATGGTCGAAGGAACATGTATTTGACATTCAAGAAAGCAGTAGCAATAAACTGAAGGATCATATGCTAAGCTAACTGATGGGTCTTGTCCATCACATCATTCTCCTAATGATTTGATCCCATTATCAAATGAAAACATATGTCTATGGTTAGGAAACCTTAACCATCTTTGATCAATGAGCTAGTCTAGTAGAGGATTACTAGGGACACGGTATTTGTTTATGTATTCACACATGTATTTAAGTTTTCGATCAATACAATTCTAGCATGAATAATAAACTTTATCATGAATAAGGAAATATAAAATAACAACTTTATTATTGCCTCGAGGGCATATTTCCTTCAATCTCCCACTGGCATTAGAGTCAATAATCTAGATTACATTGTAATGAATCTAACACCCATGGAGTCTTGGCGCTGATCATGTTTTGCTCGCGGAAGAGGCTTAGTCAACGGGTCTGCTACATTTATATCCGTATGTATGTTGCAAATCTATATGTCTCCATCCTTGACGTTTTCACGAATGAAGTTGAAGCGTTTCTTGATGTGTTTGGTTTTCTTGTGAAACCTAGATTCCTTCACCAAGGCAATTGCTCCAGTGTTGTCACAAAATATTTTCATTGGACCCGATGCATTGGGTATTACACGTAGATCGGATATGAACTCCTTCATGTGCTGCTTCTGAAGCAGCTATGTACTCCGCTTCACACGTAGATCCCGCCATGGGGCTCTGCTTGGAACTACACCAACTGACAACTCCACCATTTAATATAAATACGTATCGATTTGTGACTTAGAGTTATCCGGATGAGTGTCGAAGCTAGCATCGACGTAACCATTTACGACGAGCTCTTCGTCACCTCCATAAACGAGAAACATATCCTTGCTCCTTTTCAGGTACTTTAGGATGTTCTTGACCGCTGTCTAGTTTTGATCCACTCCTGGATTACTTTGGTAACTCCCTGCCAAACTTATGGCAAGGCACACATCCGGTCTGGTACACAGCATAGCATACATGATAGAACCTATGACTGAGGCATAGGGAATGACTTTCATTTTCTCTCTATCTTCTGCAGTGGTCGGGCTTTGAGGCTGACTCAATTTCACACATTGTAACACAGGCAAGAACCCTTTCTTTGACTGATCCATTTTGAACTGGTTCAAAAATTTATCAAGGTATGTGCTTTGTGAAAGTCCTATTAAGCGTCTCGATCTATCCCTATAGATCTTGATGCCTAATATATAAGTAGTTTTACCGAGGTCTTTCATTGAAAAATTATTATTCAAGTATCCTTTTAATGTATCCATAAATTCTATATCATTTCCAATCAATAATATGTCATCCACATATAATATCAGAAATGCTACAGAGCTCCCATTCACTTTCTTGTAAATACAGGCTTCACCGTAAGTCTGTATAAAACCATATGCTTTGATCACCTCATCAAAGCGTATATTCCAACTCCAAGATGCTTGCACCAGTCCATAGATGGATCGCTGGAGCTTGCACACTTTGTTAGCACCTTTAGGATCAACAAAACCTTCTGGTTGCATCATATACAACTCTTCTTTAAGAAATTCATTAAGGAATGCAGTTTTGACGTCCATTTGCCTGATTTGATAATCATAAAATGCAGCAATTTCTAACATGATTTGTACAGAATTAAGCATCGCTACGGGTGAGAAAGTCTCATCGTAGTAAACTCCTTGAACTTGTCAAAAACCTTTCGCGACAAGTCGAGCTTTGGAGACTGTATGATTTCCTTCAGCGTTAGTCTTCTTATTGAAGATCCATTTATTCTCTATGATTGACGATCATCGGGCAAGTCCACCAAAGTCTATACTTTGTTCTCATACATGGATCCTATCTCAATTTCATGGCCTCAAGCCATCTGTCGGAATCTGGGCTCATCATAGCTTCTTCATAGTTGGTAGGTTCGCCTAGGTCTAATAACATGACTTCCAGAACAGGATTGTCGTACCACTCTGGTGCGGAACATGTTCTGGTTGACCTACAAAGTTAAGTAGTAACTTGATCTGAAGTTTCATGATCATCATCATTAGCTTCCTCTCTAGTTGGTGTAGCCATCACGGGAACGGTTTTCTGTGATGTGCTACTTTCCAATTCGAGCGAAGGTACAATTACCTCATCAAGTTCTACTTTCCTCCCACTCACTTCTTTTGAGAGAAACTTGTTCTCTAGAAAGGATCCATTCTTAGCAACAAAGATCTTGCCTTCGGATCTGTGGTAGAAGGTGTACCCAATAGTTTCTTTAGGGTATCCTATGAAGACACACTTCTCCGATTTAGGTTCGAGCTTATCAGGCTGAAGCCTTTTGACATAAGCGTCGCATCCCCAAACTTTTCAGATACGACAGCTTAGGTTTCTTGCCAAATCACAGTTCATACAGTGTCATCTCAACGGATTTAGAAAGTGCCCTATTTAACGTGAATGTGGTTGTCTCTAATGCATAACTCCAAAACGATAGTGGGAAATCGGTAAGAGACATCATAGAACGCACCATATCTAATAAAGTATGGTTACGACGTTCGGACACACCATTACGCTATGGTGTTCCAGGTGGCATGAGTTGTGAAATAATTCCACATTGTTTTAAATGAAAGCCAAACTCATAACTCAAATATTCACCTCCGCGATGAGACCGTAGAAACTTTATTTTCTTGTTACGATGATTCTCCACCCACTCTGAAATTCTTTGAACTTTTCAAATGTTTCAGACTTGTGTTTCATCAAGTAGATATACCCATACCTACTGAAATCATCATGAAGGTCAGAAAATAACGATACCCGGCGATGCTTCAATACTAACCAGACCGCATACATCGGTATGTATTATTTCGAATAAGTCATTAGCTCGCTCCATTGTTCCGGAGAATGAGTTTTAGTCATCTTGCCCATGAGGCATGGTTCGCAAGTATCAAATGATTCATAATCATGTGATTCAAAAAGTCCATCCGCATGGAGTTCTTCATGCACTTTACACCTATATGACCTAAGCGGTAGTGCCACAAATATTTTGCACTATCATTATGAACGCGTTGCATCTTTTGGCATTAATATTATGAATATGTGTATCACTACAATCGAGATTCAACAAGAATAGACCATTCATCAAGGGTGCATGACCATAAAAGATATTATTCATAGAAATAGAACAACCATTATTCTCTGACTTAAATGAATAACCGTCTCGCAATAAACAAGATCCAGATATAATGTTCATGCTCAACGCTGGCACCAAATAACAACTGTTGAGGTCTAAAATTAATCCCGAAGGTAGATGTAAAGGTCGTGTGCCGACATCGATCACATCGACCTTGGAACCATTCCCGACGGCATCGTCACCTCATCCTTAGCCAATCTTCATTTATTCCGCAGCTCTATTTTGAGTTACAAATATGAGCAACTGAACCAGTATCAAATACCCAGGCGCTACTACGAGCATTAGTAAGGTACACATCAATACATGTATATCAAATATACCTTTGTTCACTTTGACATCCTTCTTATCCACCAAGTATTTGGGGTAGTTCCGCTTCGAGTGACCATTCCAGTAGAAGCACTCAGTTTCAGGCTTGGGTCCAGCTTTGGGCTTCTTCCCGGGAGTGGCAACTTGCTTTCCATTCTTCTTGAAGTTCCCTTTCTTTCCCTTGCCCTTTTTCTTGAAACTAGTGGTCTTGTTAACCATCAACACTTGATGCTCCTTCCTGATTTCTACCTCTGCGGCATTAAGCATTGGGAAGAGCTCAGGAATCATTTTGTTCATCCCTTGCATATTATAGTTCATCACGAAGCCTTCGTAGCTTGGTGGCAGTGATTGAAGAACTCTGTCAATAACACTATCAACTGGAAGATCAACTCCGAGATGAGTTAAGTGGTTATGATACCCAGACATTTTGAGTATCTGTTCACTGACAGAACTATTCTCCTCCATCTTGCAGCTATAGAACTTGTTGGAGACTTCATATCTCTCAACCCCGACATTTTCTTGAAATATTAATTTGAAATCTTGGAACATCTCATATGCTCCATGATGTTCAAAACGTCTTCAAAGTCCCGGTTCTAGGACGTAAAGCATGGCACACTGAACTATAAAGTAGTCATCAGATCGAGCCTGCCAAACGTTCATAACATCTGAAGTAGCTCCTGCAGCAGGTCTGTCACCTAGCGGTGCATCAAGGACATAATTCTTCTGTGCAGCAATGAGGATAATCCTCAAGTTACGGACCCAGTCCATGTAGTTGCTACCATCATCTTTCAACTTAGCTTTCTCTAGGAACGCATTAAAATGTTGGGGAACGGAAGCTCGGGCCATTGATCTACAACATAGATATGCAAAACTATTAAGACTAAGTTCATGATAAATTAAGTTCAGTTAATCAAATTACTAATGAACTCCCACTTAAATAAACATCCCTCAAGTTATCTAAGAGATACATGATCCATATCAACTAACCCATGTCCGATCATCACATGAGATGGGGTAGTCATCAATGGTGAACATCTCTATGTTGATCATATCTACTATATGACTCACGTTCGACCTTTCGATCTTTAGTGTTCCGAGACCATTTTTGTACATGCTAGGCTCATCAAGTTTAACCCAAGTATTCTGCATGCGCAAAACGGTCTTACACCAGTTGTATGTGAATGTAGAGTCTATCACACCCGATCATCACGAAGTGCTTTGATACGAAGAACTTTGGCAACGCATTTATACCGGGGAGAACACTTTAATCTTGAAATTTAGTGAAGGGATCATCTTATAATTCCACCGTCGTTCTAAGCAAAATAAGATGCATAAAAGATAAACATCACATGCAGTTAAAATATGTGACATGATATGGCCATCATCACCTTGTGCTTTTGATCTCCATCTCCAAAGCATCGCCATGATCTCCATCATTACCGGCTCGACAGCTTGATCTCCATCGTTGCGCCGGGGTCGTCTCGCAAACTATTGCTTCTACAACTATTGCTAACGCATAGCGATAAGGTAAAGCTAATACATGGCGCTTGCATTTCATACAGTAAAGAGACAACCCTAAGGATCCTGCCGGTTGTAGATAAACATGATCATCTCATACATCAACATACATCACATCATATCTTGACCATATATCACATCACAACATGCCATGCAAAAACAAGTTAGACACCCTCTACTCTGTTGTTGCAAGTTTTACGTGGCTGCTATGGGCTTCTAGCAAGAACCGTTCTTAACAACGCAAAAACCATAATGGTGATTTATCAAGTTTGCTATTTAAACCTTCTTCAAGGACTGGCCGTAGTCAAATTTGATTCAACTAAAGTAGGAGAAACAAACACCCACCAGCCATCTTTATGCAAAACTAGTTGCATGTCAGTCGGTGGAACCGGTCTCATGTGTGTGGACATGTAAGGTTGGTCTGGGCCCCTTCATCCCACAATACCGCTGAATCAAAATAAGATGTTTGTGGTAAGCAGTATGACTATCACCACCCACAACTCTTGTGTTCTACTTGTGCATATCATCTATGCATAGACCTGGCTTGGATGCCACTGTTGGGAAACATTGCATGGAAAACCAAAATTCTACGCACACGCAAGATCTATCCATGGAGATGCATAGCAACGATGGGGAGAGTGTGTCTACGTACCCTCGTAGACCGTAAGAAGAAGCGTTTAGTAATGCGGTTGATGTAGTTGAACTTCTTCACGATCCAACCGATCAAGTACCGAATGTACGACACCTCCGCATTAAGCACAAGTTCAGTTCGGTGACGTCCTCGCCTTCTTGATCAAGCAAGAGGGCGAAGTAGTGGATGAGTTCCGGCAGCATGACGAAGTGGTGACGGTGATGGTCATGCAATCTCCGCAGGGCTTCGCCTAAGCACTACGAAAATATGACTGAGGGACGAAACTGTGGAGAGGGGCGCCGCACACGGCTAAGAGATCGTCGTGGTCTTCTGTGGTGCCCCCTCCCACATATATGTAGGTGGGGGAGGGAGGAGCAGCTAAGGAGGCGCCCCAAGTGGGGCCGAATCCCACTTGGGGTCCTGCCCCTTGTCGCCCCCTTGCCTTTCTAGGCGAGCGGGGAAAGGCAAGGGAGGGTGGCGCCCCCCAGGCCCCTTTCCTTTCTCCCATGTGGAGGGGAAGGCAGGAGGGGCTAGCTGATGACCCACAAGTATAGGGGATCAATCATTGTCCTTTCGATAAGTAAGAGTGTCGAACACAACGAGGAGCAGAAGGAAATGACAAGTAGTTTTCAGCAAGGTATTCTCTGCAAGCACTGAAATTATAAGTAAGGAGTTGTTTGATAGCAAGATAATTTGTAACAAGCAAGTAACGGTAATGGTAACAGAAGTGCAGCAAGGTAGCCCAATCCTTTTGAGGCAAAGGACAGGCCAAAATGGTGTCTTATGATAAGCAAAGCGTTCTTGAGGGTACACGGGAATTCCATCTAGTCACTTTCATCATGTTGGTTCGATTTGTGTTTGCTACATTGATAATTTGATATGTGGGTGGACCAGTGCTTAGGTGTTGTTCTTACTTGAACAAACCTCCTACTTATGATTAACCCGCTCGCAAGCATCCGCAATTATGAGAATTTTTTAAGAATAAATCTAACTAAAGCATTAAACTTTTGGATCCAAATCAGTCCCTTATGAAGTATCGCATAAACTAGGGTTTAAGCTTCTATCACTCTCGCAACCCATCATCTAATAACTACTCCACAATGCATTCCCTTAGGTCCTAATAAGGTGAATTGCCATGTAGTCAACATTCACATGACACCACTAAGGGAATCACAACATACATACCATCAAAATATCCAACACATATCAAGTTCACATCACTACTTGCAACAAGATTTCTCCCGTGACCTCAAGAACAAAGGTAACTACTCACAAATGATAATCATGCTCAAGATTAGAGAGGTATTAAATAGCATAATGGATGTGAACATATAATCGTCCACCGAATAAACCATATAGTAATCAACTACAAGATGTAATCAACACTACTAGTCACCCACAAGCACCAATCTAAGGTTCCGGTACAAAGATTGAACACAAGAGATGAACTAGGGTTTGAGAGGAGATGGTGTTGTTGAAGTTGTTGATGGAGATTGCCCTGCCCGAGATGGGGAGTTGTTGGTGATGCTGATGACGATGATTTCCGCCTCCGGGAGGGAAGTTCCCCTAGGTGGAATCACTCCGTCGGAGGGGAAAAGTGCTCCTGCCCAAGTTGCGCCTCGAGATGGTGGCGCTTCGTCCCGAAAGTCCACTCCTTATTTTTTCTAGGTCAAAATAACTTATATACCAGAAGAGGGGCACCAGAGGTGGGCCGAGGAGGGCACAACCCACCAGGGCGCACCTGGGCTGCCAGGCGCGCCCAGGTGGGTTGTGCCCACATGGTGGGCCCCCTCTGGTAGTTATTTGCTCCAATAATTCTTCTATATTCCATAAAAAATCCCCATGAAGTTTCAGCTCATTTGGATTCGTGCAGAATAGGTGGCCTGACGTAGCTTTTTCAGGTCCAGAATTCCAGCTGCCGGTATTCTCCCTCTTTGTGTGAACCTTGCATATTATGAAAGAAAAGGCATTAGAATTACTCCGAAAAGCATTATTATGCATAAAAACAACATAAATAATAGTAGGAAAACATGATGCAAAATGGACGTATCAACTCCCCCAAGCTTAGACCTTACTTGTCCTCAGGCGAAAACCAAAATCGAAAAACATGTCCACATGCCTAGAGAGAGAGAGGTGTCGATAAAAACAAAATACGGACATAGAAGCATCATGTATATTAATATAACAACCACACACTTAAGCATAAAACTTTATCATATAACTTTTATCATATAACTTCTCATGAACAAGTAACAAGTCATCACAACATCGAAGTATAAAGCATAAACTCTACTGAAAACTAAC
The DNA here is from genome assembly GCA_021605145.1 of Aegilops bicornis. Taxonomy (NCBI): domain Eukaryota; kingdom Viridiplantae; phylum Streptophyta; class Magnoliopsida; order Poales; family Poaceae; genus Aegilops; species Aegilops bicornis. The sequence goes on along the minus strand of CM038674.1, from coordinate 79,083,855 downwards.
AAACTATGTTCTCAGTCAACTTTGCAACTACAATTCATCATATTTTTAGGAAAGGGTCACGTATCGGAGCATTATGGCAAGTCCAGATACTCAACCATCATATAGTCTTCTATGATTGCTAACACTCACTGAGGGAGTCCTGGATTAGGGGGTATCCGGACAGCCGGACTGTGTACAACGTCCGGACTATTGAAGTGTGAAGATACAAGACTCAAGACTTCGGCTCGTGTCCGGATGGCACTTTCCTTGACGTGGAAGGCAAGCTTGGCGATCCAGATATTATATTTCCTTCTTTGTAACCGACTCCATGTAAACCCTAGCCCTCTCCAGTGTCTATATAAACCGGAGAGGTTGGTCCTTAGAAGGCCGATCACAATTACAATCATACCATCATAGGCTAGCTCTTAGGGTTTAGCCTCTACGATCTCGTGGTAGATCTACTCTTGTACTACCCATATCATCAATATTAATCAAGCAGGAAGTAGGGTTTTACCTCCATCGAGAGGGCCCGAACTCGGGTAAACATCTGTGTCCCTTGCTTCCTCGTTACCATCAGCCTTGACGCAGATCGGGACCCCCTACCGAGATCTGCCGGTTTTGACACCGACATTGGTGCTTTCATTGAGAGTTCCTCCGTGGCGCCGCCACAAGGCTCGATGGCTCGTCTCATTGTCAAGGATGACATTACCTCGGAGGGGGCTCTGGCTGTAGGCCAGACGCTCCGGCTCGACGGCTTTATCATGGCCGCCCCAACGGCGGTGGCACCGACGATGACTTCCCGGGTCATCAATCATAACCTTCGCGTCAGTTCGGAACTTGCCGAACAGATGGATCCAATGGAGCTCTCCTCCCTCAACGAACTCTTGGATCGCATCGCCGCCCGGGAGTCGCCATGCATCTACGACCGGATTGGGCTTAAACCTGACCAAAGGGACATCAGGTCCCCGCCGGCCACCCATGAGATAGCGATAGTGGAGGAACCACGCGCGGATTGCCCCTCAACTTTGAGGACAAGTTATGTTTGGATCGCCGAACTCCTTGAGCCGAAGACCTGCTCAAAGGAAAACCTAACCCAGATCCCGGACTTAGAATCGGGCATTGGGACGAAGAAATTGGGCACTCCGGATACTGAGCTGTTGAGCTCGGGACTGAAGGAAATATGCCCTAGAGGCAATAATAAAGTTATTATTTATTTCCTTATTTCATGATAAATGTTTATTATTCATGCTAGAATTGTATTAACCGGAAACATGATACATGTGTGAATACATAGACAAACATATAGTCACTAGTATGCCTCTACTTGACTAGCTCATTAATCAAAGATGGTTATGTTTCCTAACCATAGACATGTGTTGTCATTTGATTAATGGGAACACATCATTAGGAGAATGATGTGATTGACATGACCCATTCCGTTAGCCTAGCACTTGATCGCTTTAGTATGTTGCTATTGCTTTCTTCATGACTTATACATGTTCCTGTAACTATGAGATTATGCAACTCCCGTTTACGGAGGAACACTTTGGTGCTACCAAACGTCACAACGTGAATCGGGTGATTACAAAGGAGTACTACAGGTGTCTCCAAAGGTACATGTTGGGTTGGCGTATTTCGAGATTAGGTTTTGTCACTCCGATTGTCGGAGAGGTATCTCTAGGCCTTCTCGGTAATACACATCACATAAGCCTTGCAAGCATTGCAACTAATAAGTTAGTTGTGAGATGATGTATTACGGAACGAGTAAAGAGACTTGCCGGTAACGAGATTGAACTAGGTATTGGATACCGACGATCGAATCTCGGGTAAGTAACATACCAATGACAAAGGGAACAACGTATGTCATTATGCGGTTTGACCGATAAAGATCTTGAAGAATATGTAGGAACCAATATGGGCATCCAGGTTCCGCTTATTGGTTATTGACCGAGAATAGTTCTAGGTCATGTCTACATAGTTCTCGAACCCGTAGGGTCCGCACGCTTAACGTTTCGATGACAGTTCATTATGAGTTTATAAGTTTTGATGTACCGAAGTTTGTTCGGAGTCCCGGACGTGATCACGGACATGACTAGGAGTCTCGAAATGGTCGAGACATAAAGATTGATATATTGGAAGCCTATGTTTGGACTTCGGAATAGTTCCGGGTGAAATCGGATTTTACCGAAAACCGGGGTTACGGAACCCTCCGGGGGGATGTTGGGCCTTACTGGGCCATATGGGAGAAGAGGCGGACCGGCCAGACCACGCCGCGCGCCCCCTCCCCCCCTAGTCCGAATAGGACAAGGAGAGGGGGGGGGGGGCGGCGCCCCCCTTCCTCTCTCCCCTCCCCCCAAGTCCTAATCCAACTAGGAAAGGGGGGGGGAGTCCTACTCCCGGTGGGAGTAGGACTCCTCCGGCGCGCCTCCTCCTAGGGCTGGCCACACCACCCCCTTGCTCCTTTATATACGGGGGCAGTGGGGCACCCCATGACACACAAGTTGATCTACGGATCGTTCTTTAGCCGTGTGCGGTGCCCCCCTCCACCATATTCCACTTCGGTCATATCGTCACGGAGCTTAGGCGAAGCCCTCGCTACCGGTAGAGTCATATCGTCATGAGCTTAGGCGAAGCCCTGCGCCGGTGGAGCATCATCATCGCCACCACGCTGCCGTCGACGGAACTCATCCCCGACGCTTTGCTGGATCGGAGCCCGGGATCATCATCGAGCTGAACGTGTGCCGAACTCGGAGGTGCCGTATGCTCGGTACTTGGATCGGTCGGATCGTGAAAACGCATTTACTACATCAACCGTGTTGTTATAACGCTTCCTCTTACGGTCTACGAGGGTACATGGACATACACTCTCCCCTCTCGTTGCTATGCCATCACCATGATCTTGCGTGTGCGTAGGAAAATTTTCGAAATTACTGCGTTCCCCAACAGTGGCATCCGAGCCTGGTTTTATGCGTTGATGTCATATGCACGAGTAGAACACAAGTGAGTTGTGGGCGATATAAGTCATACTGCTTAACAGCATGTCATACTTTGGTTCAGCGGTATTGTGAGATGAAGCGGCCCGACCGACATTACGCCAGACGCTTACGCGAGACTGGTTTCACCGCTTGAGCACTCGTTGCTTAAAGGTGACCGCGGGTGTCTGTCTCTCTCACTTTAGTTGAACTGAGTGTGGCATACGCCCGGTCCTTGCGAAGGTTAAAACAGCACCAACTTGACAAACTATCGTTGTGGTTTTGATGCGTAGGTAAAGAACGGTTCTTGCTCAGCCCGTAGCAGCCACGTAAAATTTGCAACAACAAAGTAGAGGACGTCTAACTTGTTTTTGCAGGGCATGTTGTGATGTGATATGGTCAAGACGTGATGCTATATTTTATTGTATGAGATGATCATGTTTTGTAACCGAAGTTATCGGCAATCGGCAGGAGCCATATGGTTGTCGCTTATTGTATGAAATGCAACGCCATGTAATTGCTTTACTTTATCACTAAGCGGTAGCGATAGTCGAGAAGCAATAGTTGGCGAGACGACAACGATGCTACGATGGAGATCAAGGTGTCGCTACCGGTGACGATGGTGATCATAACGGTGCTTCGGAGATGGAGATCACAAGCACAAGATGATGATGGCCATATCATATCACTTATATTGATTGCATGTGATGTTTATCCTTTATGCATCTTATCTTGCTTTGATTGACGGTAGCATTATAAGATGATCTCTCACTAAAAATTATCAAGAAGTGTTCTCCCTCAGTAAGCACCGATGCGAAAGTTATTCGTGCAGAGCCACCACGTGATGATAGGGAGTGATATTATCTAAGTTCAAATACAACGGGTGCAAAACATTAGAGCACGCAGAATACTCAGGTTAAACTTGACGAGCCTAGCATATAACAGATATGGCCTCGGAGCATGGAGACCGAACGGTCGAACATGAATCATATAGTAGATATGATCAACATAGTGATGTTCACCATTGAAACTACTCCATCTCACGTGATGATCGGACATGGTTTAGTTGATTTGGATCACGTAATCACTTAAATGACTAGAGAGATGTCTATCTAAGTGGGAGTTCTTAAGTAATATGATTAATTGAACTTTAACTTATCATGAACTTAGTCCTGGTAGTATTTTGCAAATTATGTTGTAGATCAATAGCTCGCGTTGTTGCTTCCCTATGTTTTTGCTTCCCTATGTTTTTATATGTGTTCCTAGAGAAAATTGTATTGAAAAATGTTAGTAGCAATGATGCGGATTGGATCCGTGATCTGAGGTTTATCCTCATTGCTGCACAGAAGAATTATGTCCTTAAATGCACCGCTAGGTGACAGACCTATTGCAGGAGCAAATGCAGACGTTATGAACGTTTGACTAGCTCAATATGATGACTACTTGATAGTTTAGTGCACCATACTTAACGGCTTAGAATCGGGACTTCAAAGACGATTTTGAACGTCATGGACCATATGAGATGTTCCAGGAGTTGAAGTTAATATTTCAAGCAAATACCCGAGTTGAGAGATATGAAGTCTCCAACAAGTTCTATAGCTAAAAGATGGAGGAGAATCGCTCAACTAGTGAGCATGTGCTTAGATTGTCTGGGTACCTCAATCGCTTGAATCAAGTGGGAGTTAATCTTCCAGATAAGATAGTGATTGACAGAATTCTCTAGTCACCATTGCCAAGTTAGTAGAACTTCGTGATGAACTATAATATGCAAGGGATGACAAAAGTAATTCCCAAGCTCTTCGTGATGCTGAAATCGACGAAGGTAGAAATCAAGAAAAGAGCATCAAGTGTTGATGATTGACAAGACCACTAGTTTCAAGAAAAGGGCAAAGGGAAAGAAAGGGAACTTCAAGTAGAATGACAAGCAAGTTGTCGCTCCCGCGAAGAAGCCCAAAGCTGGACCAAAGCCTGAAACTGAGTGCTTCTACTGCAAAGGAAATGATCACTGGAAGCAGAAATAACCTGAATATTTGGTAGATAAGAAGGGTGGCAAAGTGAACAAGGGTATATTTGATATACAGGTGTTTGATGTGTGCCTTACTAGTGTTTATAGTAGCCCCTGAGTATTTGATACTTGTTCGGTTGCTAAGATTAGTTACTCGAAACAGGAGTTACATAATAAACAGAGACTAGTTGAGGGGAAGTGACAATGAGTGTTGGAAATAGTTCCAAGATTGATATGATCATCATCACACACTCCCTATATTTTCGAGATTAGTGGTAAAAGTCAAATATATGTTATTTAGCGTTTGCGTTGAGCATGAATATGATTTGATCATGTTTATTGCAAAACGGTTATTCATTTAAAGTCAAAGAATAATTGTTATTCTGTTTACATGAATAAAACCTTCGATGGTTATACGCCCAATGAAAATAGTTTGTTGGATCTCGATCGTAGTGATACACATATTCATAATATTGATTCCAAAAGATGCAAAGTTAATAATGATAGTGCAACTTATTTGTGGCACTGCCGTTTGGGTCATATCGGTGTAAAACGCATGAAGAATCTCCATAAAAGATGGATTTTTGGAATCACTTGATTATGAATCATTTGATGCTTACGAACCGTGCCTTTTTGGCAAGATGACTAAAACTCCGTTCCCCGGAACAATGGAACGAGCTACTGACTTAATGGAAATAATACATACCGATGTATGCGATCCAATGAGTGTTAAGGCTCGCGGCGTGTATCGTTATTTTCTGACCTTCATAGATGATTTGAGCAGATATGGGTATATCTACTTGATGAAACATAAGTCTGAAACATTTGAAAAGTTCAAAGAATTTCAGAGTGAAGTGGAAAATCATCGTAACAAGAAAAGTAAAGTTTCTACGATCTGATTGTGGAGATGAATTTTTGAGTTACGAGTTCGGTCTTCATTTGAAACAATGTGAAATAGTTTCGCAACTCACGCTACTTGGAACACCACAATGTAATGGTGTGTCCGAACGTCGTTATCGTGATTTTACTAGATATGGTGCGATCTATGATGTCTCTTATCGGTTTACCACTATCGCTTTTGGGGTTATGCATTAGAGACAGCTGCATTCACGCTTAATAGGGCTCCATCTAAATCCATTGAGACGACACCGTATGAACTATGGTTTAACAAAGAAACCTAAGCTGTCGTTTCTTAAAGTTTGAGTTGTGATGCTTATGTGAAAAAGTTTTCACCGATAAGCTCGAACCCAAATCGGAAAAGTGCGTCTTCATAGAATACCCAAAGGTAACTATTGGGTACACCTTCTATCACAGATCCGAAGGCAAGTTATTCGTTGCTAAGATGGATCCTTTCTAGAGAAGAAGTTTCTCTCGAAAGAAGTGAGCGGGAGGAAAGTAGAACTTGATGAGGTAATTGTACCTTCTCCCTTATTGGAAAGTAGTTCATCACAGAAATCAGTTCCTGTGGTTCCTACACCAATCAGTGAGGAAGCTAATGATGATGATCATGAAGCTTCAGATCAAGTTACTACCGAACCTCGTAGGTCTTCCAAAATAAGATCCGCACCAATGTGGTACGGTAATCCTATTCTTGAAGTCATGTTACTAGACCATGATGAACCTACGAACTATGAGGAAGCGATGATGAGCCCAGATTCCGCGAAATGGCTTGAGGCCATAAAATCTAAGATAGGATCCATATATAAGAACAAAGTGGGGACTTTGGTTGACCTGCTCGATGATCAGCAAGTCAAGTTAAATAAATGGATCTTCAAGAGGAAGACGGACACTGATAGTAGTGTTACTATCTACAAAGCTCGACTCGTTGCAAAATGGTGTTCGACAAGTTCAAGGTGTTGACTACAATGAGATTTTCTCAACTCTAGCGTTGCTTAAGTCTGTCCGAATCATGTTAGCAATTGCCACATTTTATGAAATCTGGCAAATGGATGTCAAAACAACATTCTTTAATGGATTTATTAAAGAAAAGTTGTATATGATGCAACCAGAAGGTTTTGTCAATCCTAAAGGAGCTAACAAAATGTGCAAGCTCCAGCGATCCATCTATGGACTGGTGCAAGCATCTCAGAGTTGGAATATATGCTTGATGATTTGATCAAAGCATATGGTTTTATATAGACTTTTGGAGAAGCCTGTATTTACAAGAAAGTGAGTGGGAGCACTACAACATTTCTGATAAGTATATGTGAATGACTTATTGTTGATCGGAAATAGTGTAGAATTATTCTGCAAAGCATAAAGGAGTATTTGAAAGGAATTTTTTTTAAAGAAAGACCTCAGTAAAGCTACTTATATATTGAGCATCAAGATCTATTGAGATAGATCAAGACGCTTGATAAGTTTTTCAATAAGTACATACCTTGTCAAGATTTTGAAGTAGTTCAAAATGGAACAGTCAAAGAAAAGTTCTTGCCTGTGTTGCAAAGGTGTGAAATTGAGTAAGACTCAAATCCCGACCACGGCAAGAAAATAGAAAAGAGAATGAAAGTCATTCCCTATGCCTCACCATAGGTTCTATAAAGTATGCTATGCTATGTACTGGACCTATTGTATACCTTGCTCTGAATTTGGCAAGGAGTACAATAGTGATCTAGGAGTAGATCATCGGACATTGGTCAAGAACATCCTTAGTGAGGACTAAGGAAATTTTTCTCAATTATGGAGGTAATAAAAGAGCCCGTCAGAAAGAGTTACATCGATGCAAGCTTTTTACACCGATCCAGATGACTCTAAGTCTCAACTGGATACATATTGAAAGTGGGAGCAATTAGCTAGAGTAGCTCCGTGCGAGCATTGTAGACATAGAATATTTGCAAAATACATACGGCTCTGAATGTGACAAACCCGTTGACTAAGCTTCTCTCACGAGCAAAACATGATCATACCTTAGTACTCTTTGGGTGTTAATCACATAGCGATGTGAACTAGATTATTGACTCTAGTAAACCCTTTGGGTGTTGGTCACATGATGATGTGAAATATGGGTGTTAATCACATACAGATGTGAATATTAGTGTTGAATCACATGATGATGTGAACTAGATTATTGACTCTAGTGCAAGTGGGAGACTGAAGGAAATATGCCCTAGAGGCAATAATAAAGTTATTATTTATTTCCTTATTTCATGATAAATGTTTATTATTCATGCTAGAATTGTATTAACCGGAAACATGATACATGTGTGAATACATAGACAAACATATAGTCACTAGTATGCCTCTACTTGACTAGCTCATTAATCAAAGATGGTTATGTTTCCTAACCATAGACATGTGTTGTCATTTGATTAATGGGATCACATCATTAGGAGAATGATGTGATTGACATGACCCATTTCGTTAGCCTAGCACTTGATCGTTTAGTATGTTGCTATTGCTTTCTTCATGACTTATACATGTTCCTGTAACTATGAGATTATGCAACTCCCCTTTACCGGAGGAACACTTTGGGTGCTACCAAACGTCACAACGTAACTGGGTGATTATAAAGGAGTACTACAGGTGTCTCCAAAGGTACATGTTGGGTTGGCGTATTTCGAGATTAGGTTTTGTCACTCCGATTGTCGGAGAGGTATCTCTAGGCCTTCTCGGTAATACACATCACATAAGCCTTGCAAGCATTGCAACTAATAAGTTAGTTGTGAGATGATGTATTACGGAACGAGTAAAGAGACTTGCGGTAATGAGATTGAACTAGGTATTGGAATCGACGATCGAATCTCGGGTAAGTAACATACCGATGACAAAGGGAACAACGTATGTACATTGGGGAACGTAGTAATTTCAAAAATTTTCCTACGATCACGCAAGATCATGGTGATGCTTAGCAACGAGATGAGAGTGTTGTCTACGCACCTCGTAGACCAGCAACGGAAGCGTTGACGCAAGCGTAGAGGAAGTAGTCGTACTCCTTCACGATCCAACCGATCCAAGTACCGAACGTCACGGCACCTCCGAGTTCTGCACATCGTTCAGCTCGATGGCGTCCCTCGAACTCCGATCCAGCCGAGTGTTGAGGGAGAGTTTCGTCAAGACGACGGCGTGGTGACGATGATGATGTTCCACCGGCAGGGCTTCGCCTAAGCTCCGCCACGGTATTTTCGAGGTGTAATATGGTGGAAGGGGCACCGCACACGGCTAAGGAACGATCTCAATGATCAACTTGTGTGTCATGAGGTGCCCCCTGCCCCGTATATAAAGGAGGGAAGGGAGGGCTGGCCGGCCAAGGAGAGGAGGCGCACCAGGGTTTCATACTCCTACTAGGAGTAGGATTCCCCCCAATCCTAGTCCAACTAGGTTTCCCCAAGAGGGAAGGGAGAGAGGGGCCCCTTCTCCTAGTCCTAATAGGACTAGGGAAGGGGGAAGGTGTGACCAGCACTTGGGCCCCTTTCTCCTTTCCACTAAGGCCCATGTTGGCCCATTAGCATTCCGGGGTTCGGTAACCTCCGGTGCTTGGTAAAATTCCCAATTTCACCGGAACATTTCCGATGTCCAAACATAGACTTCCAATATATGAATCTTTATGTCTCGACCATTTCGAGACTCCTCGTCACGTCCGTGATCTCATCCGGGACTCAACAACCTTCGCACAGAAACATCATAAAACTCATAGTAACTGCCATCGAAACGTTAAGCGTCACGGACCCTACGGGTTCGAGAACTATGTAGACATGACCGAGACACCTCTCCGGTCAATAACCAATAGCGGGACCTGGATGCCCATATTGGCTCCTACATATTCTACGAAGATCTTTATCGGTCAGACCGCATAACAACATCGTTGTTCCCTTTGTTATCGGTATGTTACTTGCCCGAGATTCGATCGTCGGTATCCAATACCTAGTTCAATCTGCTACCGGCAAGTCTCTTTACTCGCTTCGTAATACATCATCTCACAACTAACACATTAGTTGAAATGCTTGCAAGGCTTATGTGATGTGCATTACCGAGAGGGCCCAGAGATACCTCTCCGACAATCGGAGTGACAAATCCTAATCTCGAAATATGCCAACCCAACATGTACCTTCGGAGACACCTGTAATGTACCTTTATAATCACCCGATTACGTTGTGACGTTTGGTAGCACCCAAAGTGTTCCTCGTGCAAACGGGAGTTGCATAATCTCATAGTCATAGGAACATGTATAAGTCATGAAGAAAAGCACTAGCAACAAACTATACGATCAGGTGCTATGCTAATGGAATGGGTCATGTCAATCAGATCATTCAACCAATGATGTGATCCCGTTAATCAAATAACAACTCCTTGTTCATGGTTAGGAAACACAACCATCTTTGATTAACGAGCTAGTCAAGTAGAGGCATACTAGTGACACTCTGTAGGTTTATGTATTCACACATGTATTATGTTTCCTGTTAATACAATTCTAGCATGAATAATAAACATTTATCATGATATAAGGAAATAAATAATAACTTTATTATTGCCTCTAGGGCATATTTCCTTCAATGTCGTTATGTGGTTTGACCGATAAAGATCTTCGAAGAATATGTAGGAACCAATATGGGCAACCAGGTTCCGCTATTGGTTATTGACCGAGAATAGTTCTAGGTCATGTCTACATAGTTCTCGAACCCGTAGGGTCCGCACGCTTAACGTTTCGATGACAGTTCATTATGAGTTTATAAGTTTTGATGTACCGAAGTTTGTTCGGAGTCCCGGATGTGATCACGGACATGACAAGGAGTCTCGAAATGATCGAGACATAAATATTGATATATTGGAAGCCTATGTTTGGACTTGAATAGTTCCGGTGAAATCGATTTTACCGAAAACCGGGGTTACCGGAACCCTCCCGGGGGATGTTGGGCCTTAATGGGCCATAAGGGAGAAGAGGAGGGCCGGCCAGAGCAGGCCGCGCGCCCCTCCCCCCCTAGTCCGAATAGGACAAGGAGAGGGGGGCGGCGCCCCCCTTCCTCTCTCCCCTCCCCCCCAAGTCCTAATCCAACTAGGAAAGGGGGGGGGAGTCCTACTCCCGGTGGGAGTAGGACTCCTCCGGCGCGCCTCCTCCTAGGGCTGGCCGCACCACCCCCTTGCTCCTTTATATACGGGGGCAGGGGGGCACCCCATGACACACAAGTTGATCTACGGATCGTTCCTTAGCAGTGTGCGGTGCCCCCCTCCACCATAATCCACTTCGGTCATATCATCGCGGACCTTAGGCGAAGCCCTGCGCCGGTAGAGTCATATCGTCGTGGAGCTTAGGCGAAGCCCTGCGCCGGTGGAGCATCATCATCGTCACCACGCCGTCGTGCTGACGGAACTCATCCCCCACGCTTTGCTGGATCGGAGCCCGGGGATCATCATCGAGCTGAACGTGTGCTGAACTCGGAGGTGCCGTGCGTTCGATACTTGGATCGGTCGGATCGTGAAAACGTACGACTACATCAACAGCGTTGTTATAACGCTTCCGCTTACGGTCTACGAGGGTACGTGGACATACACTCTCCCCTCTCGTTGCTATGCCATCACCATGATCTTGCGTGTGCGTAGGAAAATTTTCGAAATTACTGCGTTCCCCAACAGGGACCGCCCGCGCCCTTGGGCGTTAGATCGGATCAAAATCCGGACTCTAAACTGGACCTAAACTGTCTCTCCCGCATTAGGCAAGAGCCCCAGGAAACCGTACATCGCTACTGGGCCAGATTCCTCCTTGCGCTTAACAAGGTTAGGGACTGCCGCGAAGAGAACATGGTCTCACTTTTCTGCAAAAACTGCACGGACGAAGGACTCCTCAATGCTATAAGCCGCCGCGACATAGTACGCTTCGCGGACTTGGGAACCATAGTATAGAAGTACTGTGCGATGGAGAGCACTTGGAAGACCCAAACATAATTTTGGGATAGTACTGCTCTCACCAAAACCTTTGTCCGAACTAAACGGACGAACTCTCGTAGGTCATCCAAACCAACCCCCAAGAAACCAAAGCCCATCCCAGGGCGGGGATCCGTATTGGAAGAATGGCTCGACCGGCCATGTAAGCTCCATAGTACTCCGGATACAACACCTACTCATAGCCTTAAGGCATGTTGGATACTCCGGCAGGTGGCAAAAAGTGGCGAGGATCTTCTTGTGGGCCATAAAGCGGAACTACATCCTGCCAGCGAACACAATACTGTATTAACAGTCTTCGAGACTTTCGCCTCGAACAATAGGTGCAAGCGAGCTCATCGAAGCTCCACCGAAATTTACCATGTGACAAAAATAAACCCTTGGAATGAAACTGCTATAACTTTTAATGACAGTGATGAACCTCGATTCCGGGCTGTCCGGGCACCAGCCGCTCTGGTCCTTAGTACGATCGTAGATGGCTTTCGGCTTACTGAAGTACTCATGGACGGCGGAAGCGGATTAAATCTGATTTATGAAGAAACACTCAGCAAGATGGAGATTGATAAAAGCCGCATTGAACAAATCGGCATGACCTTCAGGGGAATTATCCCCACTCGAGAAGCGCGGTGTGCGGGAAAAATCACACTCGATGTGGTATGTGGCACCCCGGAGAATTATAGGTCCGAGGAAATCACATTCCATGTGGCTCCTTTTAGCAGCGGATACCACGCCCTTCTAGGGCGGGACGCGTTTACAAGCTTTCAAGCCGTACCCCATTGTGGGTACATGAAGCTTAAAATGCCCGGACCCAATGGAATCATCACCCTAGACAGTGATCCGGACGTTGCACTTCGCGCCGAAAATAAAACCGCAGCTCTAGCCTTGGAAGCATTATCTGAAGCCCTAGCAGCCGAAGAGTTAACAACACTGCGGGCCACCGTGGACAGGGACGACGTGATACTAGACAAGCGACCCAAGTCCACCTCATTTAAACCTGCAGACGAGATAGTCAAATTCCAGGTCCATCCAACGGACCCCATGAAGACAGCTTCCATCGGGACATAACCGAGCCCGCGATTGATGCCAAGACTACGAGATTTCTTACGCGAGAATTGGGACATTTTCGCCTGGCACCCATCGGACATGCCAGGCATCCCACGCAGACTGGCCGAACACAGCCTCAATATTCTAAAAGGATATAAACCAGTCAAGCAGACACTAAGGCGATTCTCAGAGCCCAAACGACAGGCAATGGGGGAAGAGTTAGCCAAGCTACTCGAGGCCAGATTCATCAGAGATATCAAACATCCGGATTGGCTGGCAAACTTGGTAATGGTCCCAAAGAGGGACAAATCACTACTAGAAAAAGGGCTATAGATGGGATTGACACTAATGGCGCACCAGACAATGGGTGCGCCATTAGTATATACTAATGGCGCACCACCTGCTGATACGCCATTAGAGTTGAAACTACTAATGGCGCACCAGGCCCAAGGTGCGCCATTAGTATCAAATTTTTTTTTGAACTAGTGCGCCTGTCCAAACATACTAATGGCGCATCCAGACACAGTGCGCCATTACTAGTTGTAACTAGTAATGGCGCACCCGTCGGAAAGTGCGCCACTAATGTTGTTTTTTTTATTATATTTTTTATTCCTTTTTTTGCAATACTACTAATGGCACACTCTTCAACCGTGCGCCATTACTAGTTTAAACTAGTAATGGCGCCCCATTACTAGTTTAAACTAGTAATGGCGCACTGTAGATCAGTGCGCCATTAGTATTTTTTTTGCAAAACTACTAATGGCGCACAGCCATAAGGTGCACCATTAGTAACCTGGATTACTAATGGCGCATTTAGTGCTGGTGCGCCAGTAGTAAGTGGGCAGCAACAAGATATTTTGGACAGCCTCTCCTACCCACACTCACTTTCTCCCCACTTCATTCTCTCCACCTCCTCCTTGTCTCGGGTGCCTCCTCTTTTCACCTCATTTCCACCATAGATTCATTCAAATTAAGTGGTTAAATTACCTTGTTTTAATAGGTAAGTAAGGGGGGAAGCTATATTTATGTTGTTCTCCCTACAACAATGTGCACATCCACTTTTTATGGCCTAGCTAGATGTATGTATGTTCGTGGTGTTGCATATGTTTGTGGTGTTGCATATGTGTTTGTGTTTGGAGGTGTACCGGTATTTGAAATGCGATAGTTGCCAATATTTTGCCGGAATGTTGATTCATTTCCGTTTCGTAGAATTTTGGCATTAAGCATTCTTTTGGTCCTATTTTAGGGAAAGTCATGCCAAATTTTTCTTGGTTCTAAAATATCGTTTTGCTCTACCTTGACCATTGATGGTCCGCATACGATGACCGAAGGCATCGTGAATAGGTTTTTGAAGTCCTTGAAGGCCGAGATGCTTCAAAAGAACGAGGGAGATAAGATGTCCATGTCGAAGATGCAAGCTGAAGAGCCTTATTGCGGACCCGGATTCCGGCAGGTGCGGGACCACCTGCTCTTGCGTGGTTTCATGGATGGCTATCGGTGGCAAGGTGATGAAGATGACTACGAAGTCGCCCATGGGGGCGGGCAAGAAATGAGGAAGGGCAGCAAGACAACCACCGCGGCTCGGCGGGCGAGAAGACGAAGAATCCCGAGGAGATGATCACGACGGTGATGTTGTACACGATCATCATGTAGAAGATGCAGGACATGATGATGAGGAAGATGCCGGAGCACGACGGGCATGATCATGAAGATGATGATGCGGCGGAGCGAGCGACGCTGGACCATCGATGGGCTGGGTGCAGGACCCTCATATTCAAGAGCTGCTTCTCAAGCAGACGGATAACGCAAGAGCTACCGCCCGAGAGAAAGCCAAGATGGATCAACGTGAGTTAGACGCGGTTACTTCATTGTATGAAGGATGCAGGCCCGAGGATACCCGCCTGAAAGTAACGCTCATGGCTCTGGAGATGAAGGTAAAACACAAAATGACCGACGCATGCTTCGACGAGAACATGTCATTCTGGCACGAACGTCTTCCCAAGGGGAACAAGTGCCAACCAGTTTGGAGGAGGCGAAGAAAATCGTGTGTCCTCTCGATTTACCGCACGTGAAATACCATGTGTGCATGAACAATTGCATCATTTATCGGGACGAGCACGCGGAGTCTACCATATGTCCGGTAAAGCGGCGTCACTCGATACAAGAAGAGGAAGAAAGCTCCTCGAAAAGTGGTGTGGTACTTTCCGATCACTCCTCGTCTGCAGCGGTATTTCGCGGACCCTAAGGTAGCAAAGCTCCTGTGTTGGCACACGGATAGGGAGGAGAAGAAGCGAGAAGATGACGCAAATGAAACGGAGATAGATAAAAAAGACAAGATGCTGAGTCACCCTAAGGATGCGAGCCAGTGGCAAGCGTTGAACTTCGAAGACTCAGAATTTGGGAACGATCCAAGGAACATCGTGCTGGGCGCGAGCACCGATGGAGTCAATCCGTTTGGTAGCCAGAGAAGCACACATAGCACCTGGCCTGTGTTTGTGTGGATGTACAACCTTCCCCCCTGGTTGTGCATGAAGAGGAAGTACATTCACATGAGTATGCTAATTGAAGGGCCGAAACAACCAGGAAACGACATCAATCAGTACCGGGGCTGCTGAAAGAGGAGCTTGACACGTTGTGGAAAACGCTAGCCAATACGTGGGACACCGCAGAGAAAGAATATTTCCCTATGAGAGCCGCACGGCTCACGATGGTGCACGACTATCTCGGTTACGGATATCTCGCGGGGCAGGTAGTGCACGGATTTTCTGGATGCGTAAGGTGCACGGATGACACAACGTATCGCCAGCTAGATAGAGATCCCGGGTCTTCAAAAACCGTGTTCATGGGACATCGAAGGTGGCTTCGCGACGATGACCCGTGGAGGAAACGCAAGGATTTGTTCGATGGTGAAACCGAACCCCGAAAACGCCCGTGTACGAGGAGCGGCGAGGAAATAGACAAGCTATTGAAAAATTGGAAAGACTACCCACTCCCGGTAAAGAAGCAAAAGGCGCCAGAGCCGGGAAAGAAGCGAAAGGCGCCAGAGCCGCTGCTGAAGGTATGGAAAACGAGGTCTGTTTTCTGGGACTTTCCGTACTGGAAGATCCACTGTGTGCCTCACAGCCTTGATGTCATGCATATCACGAAGAACGATGCGAGAGTCTGCTTGGTACCCTGCTCAACATGCCAGAGAGGACCAAAGATGGGCCGAAAGCAAGGGCAGACTTGAAATCAAAGGGCATCAGACCAAGGATGATGATGATGATGATGATGATGAGGCGAAGCAGGACACAGAAAGTCGTCGCAAAGGCAAAAAGGCCAAGAAGACCGGAAATGACTAGCCTCCCGCGTGCTTCACTCTAAGTCAGGAGGAGATCGAGCAGCTTTTCACTTGCCTCCTAGGAGTAAAACTTCCTTACGGTTACGCAGGGAAGATAAGCGAGATACCTAGACCCAGTAAGTAGAAGTTCAGCGGGATGAAGTCTCACGACCGCCACGCGTGCTCATGACGCAGATACTTCCAGTTGCAATCCATGGGATCATGGACGCGCACGTCCGTGAAACGATATTTGGCCTATGCAACTTATTCGACGTCATCTCTCGGAAGTCGATTGGCGTGGGGCAACTCAGAAGGCTACAGGAAGAGATCGTGGTGATACTATGCGAGCTTGAGATGTACTTCCCGCCCGCATTCTTCGACGTTATGGTGCATCTGCTGGTCCATATCGTGGAGGATATCATCCAACACGGGCCGACGTTCCTGCACAGCATGATGCTGTTTGAAAGGATGAATGGTGTCATCAAAGGATACGTTCGGCACATGTCACGTCCAGAGGGAAGTATAGCCGGGGCTTTTCGACCGAAGAGTGCATCTCCCATCGCACGAATTATCTAGGCATCGAGAACCCTGTTGGTCCGCCTGTCAATGTGCACCTCGGCAGGCTCGCTGGATGGGGTCACCGTGAGGGTCGTCGCGAAATGCATGTCGACTTCGAGGGTCGACTCGCCGACTTTGAAAGAGCAAACCTAGTCACGCTACAACACATAGACGTGGTCGATCCTTGGGTGGCAGAGCACAAAACCTTTATTGAGAAGACGTACAATGACCGAGACCAACAGAGGACAGACGGAGATATACTCAAAGAGCCCAACTCATGTTTCACGCGTTGGTTCAAGCAGAAGCTTCTGTCGTACCCTTTACATGAAGATTCTTCCGTGGAAGAACAACTCATATTCACCTTGTCACAGGCGCCGAGCACAACACGATGACCTATGAGGCGTCACGATATCAACGGCTACACATTCTACACCGAGGACAAGGACATGAAGAGCGATGGTTATCGAACTCCGGGTAACGATGGAATCAGATACGGTAAGGACAAGGACAGATACTACGGAAGGATCGAGGAGATCTGGGAGCTGAGCTACGCTGGAGAGAAGGTCCTGATGTTCCGTGTCAGATGGGCCAAGAGCGTCCTAAAAGAAGACCGATATTTCACCACCATGGTTATACCCGAAGCCAAATCCAAGACCGCGGGCGCAAATGTCACCGTGAAAAATGAGCCATGGGTACTGGCTTCCCAAGTGGACCAATGCTTCTTCATTACCGACCTGCCAAAGCCCAGTCGTGTTGTCGTGAGGAGAGGCAAAAGGAAGATCATCGGAATGGATGGAGTAGCCAATGAGCAAGACTTGACAAATGCACGGCGACCCGAGGATCGAACATGACGACGATGATGAAGTAGCAGCATACACCACAAGAAGAAGCAGGACCATCCTACCTAAAGGATGTCCGTTCCACAGAAGAACTCCATTTGCGAAAAAGAAGGGCAAGAAGATTGTGAACAGATAGCTAGCTAAGATCGATTGTATTTAAATCGTAGCCTTCATTTCTCGATTGTATTTCATGGGCACTTTTTGAACTACTATGAATATTATTAAATTTCATGGACACTCGATCTCGATCCCCCTCCATCTCGATCGCTATCACACCTCGCCAGATCCGGTCCCCCTCGCCGCCGAGCACCCCCCGGTCCACCGGCCGCCGCCGCCGACCCCCCGCTCCCTTGATTCCCCTACTCAAGCGCCACCGCCGACCCCCAGCACCCCTCCCCTACTCAACCGCCGCCGCCGACCCCCCGCACCCCCCGCACCCTCCCCCGCTCCACCGGCACTACTGTTTGATGATATTTTTAAAAAAATTATTACTGTCTTATAAAAAAATATTACTATTATGATTTAAACAAGTTTGAACATATTTAAACACAAATAAGTATCAAACAGCATTTTAAATGCATAAAAAAATTGTCCCCTCCATTTCGATCGCTATCCCACCTCGCCAGATCCGGTCCCCCTCGCCTTGAGCACCCCAGTCCACCGGCCGCCGCCGACCCCCGCACCCTCGATTCCCCTACTCAAGCGCCCGCCTTGACCCCCGCACCCTCCCTACTCAACCGCCGCCAGACCCCCGCACCCCCGCACCCTCCCGCTCCACCGGCATTCTTTGTTTGATGATATTTTTAAAAAAATTATTACTGTCTTATTAAAAAATATTACTATTATGATTTAAACAGGTTTGAACATATTTAAACACAAATAAGTATCAAACAGCATTTTAAATGCATAAAAAAGTTGTGGAGCCTGGGAATCGAACCCAGGACCTCCTGGTTTGAGAACTGGCTGCTGACCGGTCGAGCTAGTAGAGGGAACTTGATGTGGATCAGGTCACGTGGAAGATAACTTGTTGGCTCGAGAAGAAATAAAAAAATTACTAATGGCGCACCAGGGCGAGATGCGCCATTAGTATGCATATACTTATGGCGCACCGAGGGGTGGTGCGCCATTAGTATTGTGCCGCCATATTTCCTCCCCGGCCGGCCCAAACCTATCCCCTCTCTCTCCCTCGCCCTCGCCCTCGATCCCTTCCCTCTCCTCTCCCGACGCTGCTGCCCCGCCGCCTCGGCCGCCGCCGCTGCCCGCCGCCTCAACGCCGCCCAGCGCCGCCTCGACGCCTCGACGCCGCCTCAATGCCCCGACGCCGCCTCGACGCCGCCTTCGCGCCTGCGTCCGCAAGTACCAGCTCGCCACCGCCGCGTCCGCCTCCCCTGCCTCTCCCCGTCGGCCGCCGGTGAAGCACCGCGCCGTCTCCTACATCGCCAACGTCTCACCGACCAGGACTTCGACTTCGGGCCCCCCGACGGCCACGACATCTTCCACGCCCTCGGCGACCTCCTCGTCGACGCCCGCTGCGTCTACGACCGCGACCACTGCCTCGAGGTACCAAATCACCCCCATCCCCGCCCAATCCACCCGATTTCTGAATTCAGCTCCTCTGCAAGTGAGGATTGGGAAGGGCTTGCGGTTTCACTCTCGGATGCTTGGGACAGGATTTGGGACTGCGATGTCTAGTCGGGTAGCTGGATATGGTGTTCTGACGGTGTGTTATTAGTATGTGAAAGACATTGTATGAACTGCTCTAGTCGGGGATGCAAAATTAACTAGTAAGCCTGGTGCGTACTGAATTGCCAAAGGCACCATGAACAATTTGACTTGATAACTTTACTTGGGGAGGACTGCTACCTTGTTTATCTTGAAACATGTCTTCATGGCATAATTGAACACTTTAGCTATTAATCCTATAATTTGATTGTCAAACAGGCTAACTACCACTGGAACATGCTTGCATGAAAAGAATTAGTGCGATTCTCAAATGTATTTTGAAGGAAATGTAACCACGAAATGCTGCTGATTTGGTTGATGGTTTCAGACTTTCATGCACCAAAGTACCAAACAAAAGCACGTCATTAAGCGTGCTTGTACACTCCATGACAACACAAGTGGGTTTGCCCAACAAAATAGTTTTCGGAGACACCACATGAATGTGAAAATATTGTTTAAACTTGCATGAGGATGGCCTGAACTGAGCAGATTTAAAATAATGGTGATAATTGAAGTGGAATTACTGATAAAGTTGTCCATCCTAATGTACCATGGTTTTGCAAACCAAACTGCTCTAGCATAAGGATAAGTAAAAAAGATATGCCGTTCATCTTCTTCAACATTGCATCTTGAGCATTCTTTATCTATACGCTTTGAATATTTACCTGCTCTTTTACCTATTGGAAGCGCTTTTCTAATTAGCCTCCATGCAAATGTTTGGATCCTTGGTGCAATGTCTTTGGCCTTCCATATCTGCTTTAAAAGGGCTTTTGTATTGTCTGGAATGACGCTTGGTTGCGGCTCTCCTTCCTGTTGCATCACCTGTAGGCATAATTTATAAGCACTTTTGGAGTTGAATTGTCCTGTTTGAATTAGTTTCCAACACAAAATATCTTCTCCGCCTGATTGGATAATGGGCGTTCGGATTATTTCTGCGACAGTATCATGATAAAAAAGGTTGCAAATAAGATTAGCATTCCAAAGTTTTTGATTTGGCAGCCAAAGGTCTCTGACTATTGCAGGGTAAACAAAATGACTATCTTGGATAATCAGATGAACGTATATTGTGCTCCAGCCATTATACAAAATAGATATGTTCCCTTCGGTAAGTTGATAAAAAGAGTTGTTGATGAGCATAGGTCTAACTTTGAGGATAGCTGTCCAAAAAGTAGATTTAGGAACATTATGGTTGGCTCTCCAAAAGGAAGTATCAGGAAAATATTTAGATTGAAGAACTTTGGAAATGTGACTGTTGGGTTGTTCCACTATTCTCCAAGCAGCGAAAAGAATCATAGCTCTGTTAGTAGCTTGCATGTTCTTGATCGTAATCCACCTTCATTTTAGGGGAACATATGTCCTTCCGTGCTCTAAGGCAAAGAGATTTAGCACTGGTTTCTTCTCTTATCCCTGTCCACCAAAAATTTCTAATGATAGCAGTAAGCTTTGACAAGAATTTTTTAGGAAAAAGAAAGTTAGACATATAATAAACATGGATTGAAGCAAAAACAGAATTAATTAGGGTGAGTCTTCCTGCATGCGAGAGTTAATTAGGGTGAGTCTTCCTGCACTTCCCTGTGTCATTTTTTTCTAAGTGCACTGCAGTACTTGTTCCTTTGTGCACCATAAGTAAAACTAGCTAATTTTATGAAAATGTATCATGTCACTGTCCGTGACTCTCTCTTTTTAAGTCCACATTCTGTTGGTGGCTCGGTTAACTCCTAGGGTTTTAGCAGTTATGTATAAAAAACATTCTGATCCAGTATTGCTTGTAGTGGTTTGTCCAAAATGTTGAATGATACTGCTTGGAGATGCATATATTGTTTCACCTCTTCACATGCCAATGTATTTTCCATGTTATGATGAAGGCCTTTTTGCCTTGTCCACCCGAGAGGCCCTTGAGTTTGCTGGAATGTCGATTAACTTCCGTTCCAAAGAATTGGTACTCCATCTGTCCTATTTTCAGCAAAGGTCATGCTGAAATTTTCCGTGAATTTTAGCATGACTTTGCTAAAAATAGGACATATGGGGTACTTGTGACTAATGCATGGGCCGGGTACTTGTGACTAAGGATGAAAGCTTAGGCTTTTAGGGTGCCTCGGCGTCGAAAAACCCTCAATGATAAAAGCTTAGCTTTTAGGATGCCTCAGTGTCGACAAACCCTAAATGATGAGACCATGATCTTGTTCCTTGACAATAACCAACTTTTGACCAAACTTTGTTCCTATTTAGAGAGAAACATGGCCAACAACGATGAGGCCGGGGTTCAAGGCGGCAAGGCGATTCAGGAGCTGTCCCAGGAGATGGAGGAACAACCTCACTTGTATGAGGACGCCGCCTTCCCCACCGATCCTGAGACCACTGATGGTACCGCCGAGGATGACCCCACTGATGGTGCCGCCGAGGATGCCACCACTGATGATGGCGGCGCACGCACAGATGGAAGCCAACCGAAGAGGCAAAGGAAGGACCGGCGCCCGACCGTGCTCCGCACCCTCTCAAGGAGGAAGTTATCAAGTGGACTCGACGGGAATCCAACGGCGCCGAACGAATAGTCAAGGGGTACTTCGCTTCAGCTCAGGTGCATTCTCCCGAGCACCGTCTCGATCAACACCGAGAACCCGAGGCATCCTGACCGAGGGAATTTGGCGCAACCTCCTCTTCACGAAGCTGCACGAACGATACAAGTTCCCCGCTGAATTTGAAAACACAAGCCTCAAAGGTAATAAAGTGAACAATGCTGCCCTCACGAAGATGAGCAAGGCCCTGTCTACTTGGAAAAGCAATGTGAAGAGAATGATCGAGAAAGGTGAGAGTTATGAGAAGATCAAGGAGAAAAACCTTCGATCACCGAAGATGACTACAACGACTTCAAGATCAATTGCTCGAGCACCGCAAACTCCGAATCAAGTCAGTGGGGGAAAGAAATGCGGGAGCTGAACTTAGGGGAACACACACTCGGTCCCGGCGGTTCTGAGTGGCGGAGCCTATATGGGACAAGGAGGACGCGAGCGTGCCGAGCAAGGCCTACCGCCCTCTTCGATAAATACGGTGACAAGCAGACCAGGAACTTTGTCAGGGCCCAGTACAAGAAGGACCCGAAAACAAAGGAGCTTACCATGGATCCGAAGACCAGGGCGCTTGAGCTTGTTCTGGTAAGGAATACCACCCCCGCGTAATTATCTCCATATGGTTGCATTCTAATTAATGAAGCCAAATTTCTAAATGGTTCACATTCCTTCCGCAGGCGACTGAAAGCAGTAGCTGGGTCGTCTAAGTGCAACCCTTGGGACACCACTGTAAATAGGGCGTTGATTGTAATGAAGAACAAGGATAAGCTCAGTAAGCCGACGTCAGCTGGTCGTGTGGCCGGCAAAGGCTTGTCCACAAAATGGGGGTCATACTATACCGCCGGTGTGCGGAAGGAGAAAAACACCAGCTCGGAAAGCCAGGCGTGCGAGGTTCAAGAACTCAAGGCACAGGTGGCGCGGATTCCGGAGATTGTCCAAGAGCAAGTGCAACAACAACTCGGAGCGACGATCACTGCCATTGTGCCTACCTTGATCCAGGGGTTGAGTGCGTGGATTGCGGCGCCAACAGGCCGCCCGATTCCTAGCTTCACGGCCAGCAACTCGCAGAATGCGATGGCGGGGCCATTGGTGTCTCCGGTGGAGGCGGCATTGGTGTCTCCGACACCGCACGGAGCTTAATGCACCCGGGTACGCCGGCCGGCACCTCTCGCAAAGAAGCGCCCTCCGTCAACTGCACGCCCGCCGTTGGCGGTGCCTCGACATTAGCCGATCTCGACGCCATCATCACGGTAACTAATTAAGCCTCTCTCGGTCGAGGACTTCATCTCCTTGCCTTTGACTGGGCATCCCTGACGCCGTACATGTTTTCGCAGGGCGCCGACGACGTTCCGTGCACTCTCTTGCACTTCGGGAACAACGAGTTGGTCGATGTCGCCAAGGGCAAAATCGTTCAACCGGGCAACCCCTTGTTCCACGGTACCCAGATGCCACCCAACTTGTTTACGGTTGAACTGGTTAGGGTGCTGCCAGGCTGCGACGAGTTGTTACCTCCGATTCGACCCATCGGGGCCGAGGATGATGACGTGATGACCCTCAGCGCCTGCCTCAGCTGGCCCCTGCTTTGGCCGAAGAGCCAGATTCGTTTGGGGGCGGGGGACACCACCCCAAAGACAACACCGCCAGTCCTGCCGGCGCCAAGTCGGCCCCATGGCAAGGCCACCGCAATGGTGCCGGATATCCCTATGCCACTGGATCCAAACATACATATGGCACAGGATCAGAACGACGACGACGACGATACATTTGCCAACGTCGATCAGTACTTTGCCGATCATGGGTACGGTGGCGACTTCATGGGGCCTCCTTCTCAAGAACCCAACCCAACAAAAGACGTGCGCGATCTAGCTGGTACCGCGGAGAAGCCAAGTTGCAACAAGCGCCGTCTGCTGCTCAGCTCTCGAGACGCCCAGCTGCCGACTTCACCAAGCCTCAGATAGGCGAGGTGCGAAATATTATCAGCCCCATCACACTCAGGAAGGGGGTCTGTGAGCAGAACTCGGTCCCATTAGTGGAGAAGAAGAAGGCACGCAAAAGAAAGACTAACAAGGGTGCGGGCCAGCCGGCACCGAGTACGATCTATGCTCAGGACGGGCCACCTTCACCTGAGGATATCTCGAGGAGGGTGCATGTGGCGGGTAGGGCGATGCTACCGACAAATATGCTCAATGCTGCAACCGGTGCTATGCGGAGTCTGCATGACAGCGTTCTTTCTTTGGAGAAGCGGCGTCTCAGAGAGAAGGATGTGGCATACCCGGTTTCGTGGGCTAAGGTGCCGAGGGCAAGGGCTTTGTGGATAACTCCATCGGGCGTACGATCGTCCTGCGGTTTGATGACATCCACGCTATGTTGAACCTTCATCGGCTACACTACACCTTCGTTCGGCTATTTTCGCTGAGTATGGAGATGCGGATCATTCGCGACAAGACCCCGGACATCGTGATAGTCGATCCCTTCTACATGCGTGCCAAGATCTTGGGCAGCGCTGGGGACCGGCAAGTCGTGAGTGCTTACCTCGAAGGCGTCATTCTGGCAAACCAAGATAAGGATAACTTCCTCGTGCCTTACTTTCCCGAGTAAGTCCTCCCCTCAACCGGCCCGTAACATATGAATTCTCAGATTTTGATCGTTTTTTATTTTAACATTCCGTGTTTTCTGCAGTGACACACATTGCACGCTCATCCTCCTAAGACCCAAATATTCCATGGCCACGTATTTCGACCCGGACCGTCAGTCGAACGTAGACTACACAAATGTCAAGAAGGTTCTTGATGATGTTCTCCACAGCTACGCCTTAATCTGGAGGCACCTTCACCAGGCCTATTCGTAAGCACGGCAAGCACGTGTTCTCCCACAATACGACGTTACATTGCGTCAAGCAACCGCTGGCGGTCAGAAGGGTGCCTACTACGCCATCCATCACATGCGGGCGATCGACGGGACCATCATCAACTTCGCTACCGAGTAAACTCAAAGATTGGGCCGCGGCGTGTCGGCAATCCAGACGCGGACATCAGACAAGAATTCTTTCGCATCCAAATGGAGTTTGCGGAAATCATCCATCAAGATGTCACTTCGTACCTCGGGTAGTTCTACCTCGTAAATCAACCATCCAACAGTGACATCGACACAATGCTACAAATGCAGGCTGACAACGCCCGTTCTTTCATGACTCCCACGATAGAGCGGCGGCTTCATCCACGCCCGTCCCTTGAGTCGAGTCGAAAGCGGTGATGCTGTGTATAGTTCTTAATCATTGATTGGCTAATGTTGTAATTATACTTTAAGTTACTTTTAGTTTTTCTCTTTGGTTTAGAGATTCGTTCATCTTAGTTGTAATCGATGCTATTAATGTCTTGATTTTCTCTTCCGATCGCTCTGTTGCATACTTATATATTCCTTATGTATTATGCGTGAATTGGTACTAACGTTTCGTTTGGCTAGTGCATAAGCGTTGCCGTGCGTATGTCGTGGTACCAGGGTAAGGTTCCGGAGTCTACGACGATCGGGAGGAGTGTCGGAGACAGGTTCACCGATTCAGCGGTAACAGTTACAAAGGGTACACTACTAGGGCCGAGGCCGAATCTAGATACGCCCGCTATCTAGCGGGAGAGGGAGGAGCGTTGGAGGATCCGGATGAAGACGAAGTTTCATCGTGATGATGCTCATCGTGATGACCGCAGCTCTCTTCTATGTGATGGTAGTTTAGATGATCGATATCGACTTGTAATGTGAAGACAAACTCGCTACTCGCGGTCTCGAGACTTGTAATATAATGTTCTATCTTTGTTCAGTCTTTTCAATTCGGAGACTAATATGATGAATCGTACTCAGAGACTAATATGATGAATTGTATTCAGAGACTAATCTTCTATTGTATTCGATGAATCTGTTGTTGATGTGTGCTGTCTATATTTTGTCCAATTATACATTTTGTAAACTGAGCAAAAAACAGAAAAAAAAAAATAATAAAAATACTAATATTCATACTAATGGCGATCATCACATCACAGGCGCCATTAGTATGCCAAAGGATACTAATGGCGCATCATTAAACAAAGGCGCCATTAGTATGCCGGGTTACTAATGGCGCATCTTGCCGTTGTGCGCCATTAGTATGCCAAAGCACCTGGGTATACATGGCCCCCTGGGAGGCATACTAATGGCGCACTGTTGTATATACTAATGGCGCATCTAGTGGTGCGCCATTACTATACCAGATACTAATGGCGTGGCACTAATGGCGCACCACTAATGCGCCATTAATGGCCAGATTAGGTGCGCCATTAGTAGGCCTTTTCCTAGTAGTGAATCCTGGCGCCTATGCGTCGACTTCAAAGACCTCAAAAAGTCTAGCCCCAAGGATCCCTTTCCCCTCCCTCGCATCGATCAAATCATCGATGCCACAACTGGACATGACTCGCTATGTTTTCTCGATGCATACTCTGGATACCATCAAATAAAGATGGCAGAGTCTGACCAAGCTGCAACAACTTTTATAACGCCATATGGCCCTTTTTGCTTCAACACTATGCCCTTCGGGCTCAAGCATGCCGGTGCAACCTATCAACGCATGATTCAAACATGCCTGGAAAAACAAATCGGCAAAATAGTGTAAGCATATGTAGACGACGTGGTCATAAAAACTAGACACGTCGAAACCCTGATAGATGACTTGAGGCTCACATTCGATAACCTCTGGACATACGACATTAAGATGACTTCATTGTTTCCAATAGAGGAATTGAAGCGAACCCGGCAAAATTCCGAGCTCTGTCTCAGTTGGCTATACCAACAGACCTCAAGCACATCCAGAAGCTAGCCGGATGCGTGGCCGCTTTGAGCCGCTTTATCTCCAGGCTCGGAGAAAAGGCATTGCCTCTTTACCGCCTCCTGCGGTGCAAAGAACACTTCGTATGGACGGATGCAGCCGCGGCCGGACTCGATGAAATAAAGACCTTATTGGCCAGCAATCCAGTCCTAACAGCGCCGAACACCGGCGAGCCTATGCTATTATACATAGCGGCAACACACCAAGTTGTAAGCGCAGTACTCGTCGTCGAACGAGAGGTTGATTTGATACAAATTCCTGCTCCAAAAGCCGGTTTATTACGTATCCACAGTCCTCACCCCATGCAAATCCCGATACCCACACTATCAAAAAATAGCATGCACGGTCTTCATGGCATCCCGGAAACTGCGACACTACTTTCAAGAGTGTTCGATCATAGTAGCCTCCGAAGTACCACTCAATGACATAATAAACAACCGTGATTCTACGGGCCGGATTGCTAAATGGGTCATCGAGCTCCTTCCGTTCGACATAATGTACAAACCACGGCGGACCATCAAGTCGCAAGTACTGGCCGACTTTGTCACCGAATGGACGGAAGCCGAACTCCCTAAAGAGTACGGCGCATACTCCAACTGGATCATGCACTTTGACGGCTCTAAAATGCTGGCCGAATTGGGAGCAGGTGTAGTCCTGAGATCCCCCACCGGAGACACGGTCGAGTACGTCCTCCAGATATTATATACAGACTCCAACAATGTAGCCGAATATGAGGCTCTGTTGCATGGTCTTCGGATGGCAGTCTCTATGGGCATCCAATGCCTGGAAATGCGAGGGGATTCGAACCTCGCAATCTCACAAATAAACAGAGACTTCGATGCCAAGGATCCGAAAATGGCGGCCTACCGTAATGCCGTGCTAAAAATGTCAGCGCGGTTCGAGGGGCTCGAGTTCCACCATGTGGCTGAAGCAAATAATCAAGCGGCAGACATCCTCGCCCGCATCGGCGCCAAACGCGACCCTGTCCCACCTAACATATTCCTGGAAAGACTGTTCAAGCCATCCGTAGTATGGGAAGGGGAGTCTGGCAATACCAGCTCGGACCCGAATACACCCCCAGATATCGAACCAGCAGACAAAATCGGAGGCTCTGCCACCAAAATAACATCCTCGGCCCACGAAATCATGGTCGTTATTGCCCCGTGGACCGAGCCTTTCTTTGCCTACCTAAATAGGCAGGAGCTACCCGAAGACCAAAATGAAGCATGCTGCATAGTCCGGCGTTCTAAAGCTTACAAAGTCCACGAAGGGGAACTCTATAAGAAAAGCGCGACTAGAGTGCTCCAAAGGCGCATCTTCGAAAAGGAGGGGCGGCAACTCTTGGCTCAAATCCATGTCGGACTGGGCGGACACCACGCCGCGGCTCGAGCGCTAGTCAGCAAAGCCTTCCACACAGGCTTCTATTGGCCGACGGCCCGAGCAGACGCACAGGACCTTGTCCAACATTGCGTCGGTTGCCAGCTCTTCGCCAATCAGAGTCATATGCCCCCTACCTCTCTCCAAACAATCCCCATATCTTGGCCGTTCGCGGTCTGGGGGCTGGATATGGTTGGACCCCTTAAAGGGGGAAGCCATAAGAAAAAAAAATACTTATTGGTCATGGTGGATAAGTTCACCAAATGGATAGAAGCCAAGCCAGTTAAATCGGCTGAATCCGAACCAATAATCGACTTCATATTCAGGGACGTACACCGATACGGTGTCCCCCATAGCATCATCACTGATAATGGCTCAAATTTCATAGCCGATGAAGTGAAAACTTGGTGCGGCAAAATGGGCGTTAAGCTCGACTATGCTTCCGTTTACCACCCCAAACAAATGGCCAGGTTGAACGGGCAAACGGTCTCATCATGAGCGGCATCAAACCTACACTAGTGCGGTCTTTAACAGAATCAGATACGCACTGGGTGGAGGAGCTCGACTCCGTACTCTGGGGGCTGCGGACCACACCGAATCGCACCACCGGCGATACACCATTTTTTATGGTGTATGGTGCGGAAGCAGTACTAACCTGCGACATAATACATGATTCGGCGCGCGTACACATGTACGAAGAGAAGGAAGCCGAGTTAGATCGGCAGGATAACTTGGATGCCCTGGAGGAGGAGCGCGATGTCGCAAAAGCCCGTTCCGCATTCTATCAGCAGCAGGCTCGACGATATCAAAGCAGAGAAGTGCGGGCCAAAACTTACAATATTGGCGAGCTCGTTCTACGCCTACCGGAGAAGAAGAAGG
Source organism: Aegilops bicornis (assembly GCA_021605145.1). NCBI lineage: Eukaryota > Viridiplantae > Streptophyta > Magnoliopsida > Poales > Poaceae > Aegilops > Aegilops bicornis. The sequence continues at coordinate 79,054,872 of CM038674.1, read as the reverse complement.
ACAAGCTTAAACCCAAGTGGGAAGGCCCCTTCGTCATTGACAAAGTTCTCACCGGAGGAGCTGCATCGCTTATGTAATGCATTGGACAACAGACTCGAGCCGAACCCATGGAACGCGGCCAAACTCCGGAGATTCTACGCCTAACGCCGAACTCAACGTTCGTCTCCCTACTCCCCTTTTTACTTATGCTCCACCCCTTTTCCCTTTCTCGACCCTTTTTTTACACAAAGTATTCAATACAGTGCGGATTGCCGGATCACTCTGGCTGCACTAAGCGTACCTGGGGTCTTCCTATACGGAAGCTAAAAATAATTACTCACATGGCTTTTTGCCCTTCACATATGCATTCTTTTTCCATATGTGCCTTTTCTTCACCATTATATGCATCGATATGACTTAAGATGTTGCCAAGCTGGGTTGCCTGGCTCTTGTGTTTATGCCCTACGTTCCCGTTAATTCGGCTAGGGCATAAGGGGAGCACCTCTGCGATTGTTACTACCGGTTCAGCCGGATTTGTACCTCGGACTGGGTGAAGCCGAAAGCTAGCTTCCTTAAGAGAATATTCGGTCGATGAACAAAAGATGTGTTCGTTTATTACAACGTAAATCCCCAGAAGTCTTGTATCCTGCGCCATCATTCGCAGTTCGGGCATGCACATCATCGCATGCGTACCCAGCGAAAGGAACCCCTAACGAAACTATTCTCCCTGGAAGATGTTTCTTATTGTCCATGTAATATAACATAACTAGTTGGGTACTTGTCTGTTCAAGCACTTATGACCCCTACGCCTTGTTTCCACGCATACCCCGATTTTGTATAACTGAGTGGGTATTCGGACACACCCCGGACTATAGGATCCGGGGGCTGAAGCGAAAAGGTCCGCCATGACGAATGATTTTAATCCGACTAGGGGCTAATCATGCCCATTAAATTACACAGTCACTTGGACTGACTATATTCCTCCTCTATACCGTCTAACAAGCTATCTAGCTTACAATCCTGTTGAGAATACTTAGCGGCTAACGCTACCTGGTCATACACCAGACTCACGGGAATTTCTTGCCCATCGGGCCCCGCCGGTCCTACTTCGGCCATATGGTTCGGGTCCAGCTTGGTGTAGCGCGTCTTCACCATAGCCCAGGCTTCTCTAGTGCCTTGCCGGCAAGCAGACACCTTCCAGAGTCGGAAGCGCCGCCGTGCTCCTTGAAGCATATTCACAAGCTCCGCCATGCCATTCGGCAGCAAGCTTGATGGCCATAAAGCCTGAGTAACAACCTTCATCACTTGCCGAGCTCGCTCGTGCAGTTGCGAAAGGTCTTGCAGTAAATCACTTGCAGATGCGGGCATCTCCTCCTCACGGTGACCCGTTAACATTCCTACAAGCAAAATTCTTTCAATATACTTCCTCGCCGAACTATAATACAGCTCGTCTAGACACTTACCGTAAATGCCGCGTCGAAGCCTCTTGTTCTCCTTCACGGAGTCCGCCAGCTGAGCGCAGAGATCTTTTAACTCCACGTCCAGCTGGACTTTGGCATCTTGAAGATCGTTCTTCTCCTGCCACTACTAGAAAAAGGGCTGCTAGTGGCGCACCTATTTTCGCTACTAATGGCGCACTACAGGTGCGCCACAAGCACCACGCCATTAGATTTAATGGCGCACCTGTGGTGCGCCATTAGTATCTGGCATAGCCCACGGTGCGCCATTAGTGTGCACCATTAGTAACAATTTTTTTTCAATTTTTTTCACATTTTTTTTAATTTTTTTACAACTTTTGTTTTTTTCTTAATCTCAGTTCACTATGGCTTAATCTCGGGTCAAATCGCACTCCGTGGTCAAATTTCCCAAAAGGTCACCCATCCTCACACTACTCCAGCCCAAGCACGCTTAACTTCGGAGTTCTATCCAACCCCAAAGAATTTCACTTCATTGTGCACATGTTGATATATCTAGCATATCAATCCTATTATACCTTGTTGATGTCTAGGACTTTGTTCATGTTCATGACTATGATGAAATTTTTAAAAATATTTCAAACTTCCCGGTCATATTACGTATCATTTTTTGAAAAAACATTCAAAACCAATTTTTTTTCTATTACTAGTGGCGCACCACATCCACGGTGCGCCACTAGTAAGTTTGAAATTTTCTGAATTTTTTTTTTGCCTCTAGATCTTGAAAGCCTCGTAAGTTTTTTTTCTGTTAGGTTTTTGGGGATTTTGAAAAAATTACGGGCCCCCTCCCCGCCTCCCCGGTTAAATTCGGATGTAACTTTTCGAGTAGATGATTTTTCATATAAAAAACTTTTTAATCCGAGTTCGTATGCAAAAGTTATGCCCATTTTACAAATTTCCAGAGAGATTTTGCAAATAAAGTCGAAATTCATATTTGTAAATTTTCCCAACAACTAGACCACATATCACATGGGAAACTTATTTTCTTTTATTTTTTTGACATTTTTATCATTTTCTTTTATTTTTTTTAAAACTAAAAAGGCGGTCCTGGGGGTGTGCATTCGGTGGAATTTTTGGGCCAAGATAGTAATGGCACACCGTGGGAGTGGTAAATTTTTTTTAGTAATGGCGCACTATTCCCTGGTGCGCCATTACTAGTTTTGAAAAAAAATTGAAAAAAAATTGAATAATATTTACTAGTGGCGCACCGTGGATGTGGTGCGCCATTACTAGTTAAAACTAGTAATGGCGCACTATCCCCTGGTGCGCCATTACTAGTTTTGAAAAAAAATAAAAAAAATTGAAAAAACATTGCATTTTTTTACTAATGGCGCACCGTGAATGTGGTGCACCATTACTAGTTCAATTAGTAATGGCACACTATCCCCTGGTGCGCCATTAGTAGTTTTGAAAAAAAAATAAAAAAGATTGTTACTAATGGCGCACCAGGGATGTGTTGCGCCATTAGTATTTGGACACTAATGGCGCACCAACACATGCTGCGCCATTAGTATATAGTAGTGGCGCACCACATGTCTGGTGCGCCATTAGTGTCCATTTCATCTATAGCCCTTTTCCTAGTAGTGTGCCTAACTCGCGTAAGAATGCGCTCGCCAGCCTCCAGCTGCTTTTTGAATGTGATGCGTCCTCTCTTAAGCCCTCCGGATTCACCCCGGGATAGTCTGTAGAATTTTTTGTTAGACTTGTCACATGAGCCATTTACTAACTGGTGCATCTTCGTGCAATTGTGACAATTGTTACCAGATGAGGGATTTTGGGGTTCCTCTAATTTGGCTATCGCGCCTCGCTCGCCTTGCATCCCTCCAGCTCCCGAGACAATTGCTCGTTCTTCTCTACAAGGACCTGTGCATAGATTGATCCTTAACTGTTGTCCCAACCGTTTCAAGTCTCAGGGGCTACTGTTATACATACTTATCAGAATTTCTTACCCGTATGTCTTTGGTATACTGGTTTGTCGCTTGGGCAAGCCTGCCCCGAGCAGCTCGGACGTATGCGTCCGCCGAATTGAAGGCATTAAAAGCCTCTTCGGAAAAGATGTCGTTCCGGAGCATGGCCCTCCGGCGCCGGTGATTCATGGCGCTCTCCACTTCGGAGTTCGTGGCCGAACACATATCCGCATCCTCCGTCGGGGAACTATGCGGTTCTGGCCTCAGGTTCCGCCTCCGCCCCGGCCGGTTCGGAACCTGGTGGAGGCATGATTTGTGGGGTCTCCGGATATAGTACGGTTATTCCTTTTCCTGCCAGACACAAAGGGCGATGTCACATTTCAAATTCTATAATTACAGGACAGATTACTACTTTACCTCTGTAGCGGTGTGTCAACCCTCACCGCCTTCCTCTTGAGCCTGCCCGATCCGGACGCCCGTTGTTGACGAGTCCCTAGGGGCTCGGCCCCTCGCTCCGGCCGTCGTTTTTGCAAATAGAACAACGCCCCATGGGTAAATTATAATACCTGGGAGGAGTCCTCTTCGAAGGATAGGGTCTTTTAGTTCGGCTTACGCGCGACGCGGGGAGCAGTCAAGGGTAGTCGGCCGTAATGGCCACTAGGGCGCCATCCCAGCTCGCTTGGTAGAATACCCCGTTGGCAAGCTCCACAGTGATATCCGGATTCACTTTAAGTCCCGGATCTAGGGCCCTTCCAGGGTCCTCTGGTTGCGGGGAGGGGCTGAAGATTCCTTCTACCACCCTCCTCAGTTCCTGCTCAGAAGCATTGATGCAAGTAATCTTAGCAGAAGAACGCTAGAGTAAGTAAAGCAGGGAAAAAGAATGGCAACTTACCCACACTGGGGGGTTGTACATGGAGAATCCCTCTCGCGTTTTTATGCGAAGGAATTCCTCCTCTTCCCTTTGTACAAATCGGACAATATCCTTGCCAAAGCGGCAGCGGAGTCCGGACCCTTACGGCCACAGCGGGTGGCGTCGTCTTCCCCGTTGTAATGCCACATGGGCTTCCCCCGATATTGGAGCGGTTGCACGCCTCGCCTTATAAATATCGCCATAACCTCAACTATCATCAGTTCGGATTTGGCAAGTAACTTTATCTTGTTCATCAGGAGGAGTATTTCCCTTGTGTCCTCTTCTTGAGAGCCCCGGGGGTGCCAGCTTAGGCGTGCCCTCGGCAGGGTGTTGCTGAACTTGGGGAGACCTGTCCAGACTGGATCCGAAAGGGGAACGTCGTCTATATAGAACCACTCTGAAGGCCAGTTTTCTGGTGCCTTATCAGGAGTGCCAGACAAGTATCCGGTCTCGGCAATGCGCCATACTTCGGCCCCGCCCACATGACATAGGGACTCCCCCTGGGTGCGGGGGACGAGGCAGAACAGCTTCCTCCATAATCTGAAGTGTGGTTCGCAGCCTAAAAATAGCTCGCAAAGGGCAACATACCCCGCTATGTGCAGAATAGAGGCAGGGGTAAAATTGTGTAACTGGAGGCCGTAGAACTCCAAGAGCCCACGAAGAAACGGGTGGATAGGAAATCCGATGCCCCTCAACAGATGCGGGATGAGGCATACACGCTCCTCCGGAGATGGATCAGGAGATCCCTCTGCTTGTTCCCCTCCGTCATAAGTGGCTATTCCAGCCCGGACGGGGACCATGAACGCCGGTGGGAGAAACCCTTGGGTTTGTAACTCTATCAAACGGCTATGAGGAACTAAGCACTCTCTCCCCAATCCCCCGACTTGGAACGAGAAGGGCGAGCAGAAGAGCTGCGATGGCCGGCCATGCTGGAATGGCTTTTCGCGGAGCGCTCGGATTGGATGCTAGCCCTGGGAGGGAGAGTGAGGTTTGGATCTGAGAATTCCCATCCTTTCAAATAGACGGTTAGCCCGGAGGATCGAGGGTGGCAAATGCAAAAATGCCTTGACTCCTTGCATTCGCTCGACACATGGAGATGGTCATTACTGAAGCACTGAAGCCGAGGAGCACAACATTGATTGGAGGCCGGACACTATTTGTCGTAACAGGAACTTTGGAGTATTCGAAGAAGGAACCCGCCTTGCAATGTTGAATACAATACAACGCGCGGACTCATCGTCATTGAAGCCTGGTTCAGGGGCTACTGAGGGAGTCCTTGATTAGGGGGTATCTGGACAGCCAGACTGTGTACACGTCCGGACTATTGAAGTGTGAAGATACAAGACTCAAGACTTCGGCTCGTGTCCGGATGGGACTTTCCTTGACGTGGAAGGCAAGCTTGGCGATCCGGATATTATATTTCCTTCTTTGTAACCGACTCCATGTAAACCCTAGCCCTCTCCGGTGTTTCACTACTAGAAAAAGGGCTATAGATGGGATTGACACTAATGGCGCACCAGAAAGTTGGTGCGCCATTAGTATATACTAATGGCGCACCACCTTCTCATGCGCCATTAGTGTTGAAACTACTAATGGCGCACCATGCAAAGGGTGCGCCATTAGTATCAAATTTTTTTTAAACTAGTGCGCCTGTCCAAACATACTAATGGCGCATCCTTCTTAAGTGCGCCATTAGTAGTTGTAACTACTAATGGCGCACAGCAAAGGTGCGCCATTAGTATAGAAATTTTTTTTGAACTAGTGCGCCTGTCCAACATACTAATGGCGCATCCAGATGAAGTGCGCCATTAGTATTTTTTTTTGCAAAACTACTAATGGCGCACCGCCAGAAGGTGGGTTACTAATGGCGCATTTGTTGCTAGTGCGCCATTAGTAAGTGGGCAGCAACTAGATATTTTGGACAGCCTCTCCTACCCACACTCACTTTCTCCCCACTTCATTCTCTCCACCTCCTCCTTGTCTCGGGTGCCTCCTCTTTTTCACCTCATTTCCACCATAGATTCATTCAAATTAAGTGGTTAAATTACCTTGTTTTAATAGGTAAGTAAGGGGGGAAGCTATATTTATGTTGTTCTCCCTACAACAATGTGCACATGCACTTTTTATGGCCTAGCTAGATCTATGTATGTTCGTGGTGTTGCATATGTTTGTGGTGTTGCATATGTGTTTGTGATTGGAGGTGTACCTGTATTTGAAATGCGATAGTTGCCAATATTTTGCCAGAATGTTGATTCATTTCCGCTTCGCAGAATTTTGGCATTAAGCATTCTTTTTGGTCCTATTTTTAGGAAAGTCATGCCAAATTTTTGTTTGGTTCTAAAATATCGTTTTGCTCTACCCCGCAGGCGACCATGGTCCGCACGATGACCGAAGGCATCGTGAATAGGTTTTTGAGGTCCGCGAAGGCCGAGATGCTTCAAAAGAACGAGACGGAGATAAGATGTCCGTGTCAAAGATGCAAGCTGAAGAGCCTTATTGCGGAGCCGGATTCCGGGCAGGTGCGGGACCACCTGCTCTTGCGTGGTTTCATGGATGGCTATCGGTGGCAAGGTGCTATGCGGAGTCTGCATGACAGTGTTCTTTCTTTGGAGAAGCGGCGTCTCAGAGAGAAGGATGTGGCATACCCGGTTTTCGTGGCCAAGGTGCCAGAGGGCAAGGGCTTTGTGGATAACTCCATCGGGCGACGATCGCCCTGCGGTTTGATGACATCCACGCTTATGTTGAACCTTCATCCGCCGCACTACACCTTCGCTCGCTATTTTCGCTGAGTATGGAGATGCGGATCATTCGCGACAAGACCCCGGACATCGTGATAGTCGACCCCTTCTACCTGCGTGCCAAGATCTTGGGCAGCGCTAGGGACCGCAAGTCGCGAAGTTCTTACCTCGAAGGCGCCATTCGCAAACCAAGATAAGGATAACTTCCTCGTGCCTTACTTTCCCGAGTAAGTCCTCCCCTCAACCGGCCCGTAACATATGAATTCTTAGATTTCGATCGTTTTTCTTTTAACATTCCGTGTTTTCTGCAGTGACACACATTGCACGCTCATCCTCCTAAGCCCCAAATATTCCATGGCCACGTATTTCGACCCCGACCGTCAGTCGAGGTAGACTACACAAATGTCAAGAAGGTTCTTGATGATGTTCTCCCGCCACGCCTAATCTGGAGGCACCTTCACCAGGCCTATTCGTAGGCACGGCAAGCACGTGTTCTCCCACAATCTGACGACGCTGCGTCAAGCGGCCGCTGGCGGTCGGAAGGGTGCCTACTATGCCATCCATCACATGCGGGCGATCAGACGGGACCATCATCAACTTCGCTACCAAGTAAACTCAAAGATTGGGCCGCGGCGTGTCGGCAATCCAGACGCGGACATCGGACAAGAATTCTTTCGCATCCAAATGGAGTTTGCGGAAATCATCCATCAAGATGTCCTTCGTACCTCGGGCAGTTCTACCTCGTAAATCAACCATCCAACAGTGACATCGACACTATGCTACAAATGCAGGCTGACAACACCCGTTCTTTCATGACTCCCACGATAGACGGCGGCTTCATCCACGCTCCGGTCCCTTGAGTCGAGTCGAAAGCAGTGATGCTGTGTCCAGTTCTCAAACATCGATTGGCTCATGTTGTAATTAAACTTTAATGAACTTGTAGTATGTCTCTTTGGTTTTAGAGTCGCTCAACTTAGATGTAATCAATGCTATTAATGTCTTGCTTTTCTCTTCCGATCATTCTGCTGCATACTTATATATTGCTTATGTATTGTCGTGAATTGTTACTAACGCTTCGTTTGGCTAGTGCATAGCGATGCCGACGTATGTCGTGTACAAGGTAAGGTTCCCGGAGTCTATGATGACTGGGAGGAGTGTCGGAGACAGGTTCACCGATTCAGCGGTAACAGTTATAAAGGGTACACCACTAGGGCCGAGGCCGAATCTAGATACGCCCTCTATCTAGCGGGAGAGGGGAGGGAGCCTTGGAGGAACCGGATGAAGACGAGTTTCATCGTGATGATGCTCATCGTGATGACCGCAGCTCTCTTCTATGTGATGGTAGTTTAGATGATCGATATCGACTTGTAATGTGAAGACAAACTCGCTACTCGCAGTCTCGAGACTTGTAATATAATGTTCTATCTTTGTTCAGTCTTTTCAATTCGGAGACTAATATGATGAATTCTATTCGGAGACTAATATGATGAATTGTATTCAAAGACTAATCTTCTATTGTATTCGATGAATCTGTTGTTGATGTGTGCTGTCTATATTTTGTCAAATTATACATTTTGTAACCTGTGCAAAAAACAGAAAATAAAAAATAAAAAAACCTAATATTCATACTAATGGCGCATCACATGATAAAGGCGCCATTAGTATGACAAAGCATACTAATGGCGCATCATTTGTCAAGGCGCCATTAGTATGCCATGGTTACTAATGGCGCATCTTCGGTGCGTGCGCCATTAGTATGCCAAAGCACAGCTATACATGGCCCCCGGGAGGCATACTAATGGCGCACCGTAGCCTATACTAATGGCACACCAGTGGTGCGCCATTAGTATACCAGATACTAATGGCGCACCACTGGTGCGCCATTAGTAAAAGTTACTAATGGCGTGCTAGTAATGGCGCACCAGTGGTGCGCCATTAATGGCCAAATTAGGTGCGCCATTAGTAGCGGTTTTTCTAGTAGTGTTTATATAAACCGGAGAGGTTGGTCCTTAGAAGGCCAATCGCAATTACAATTATACCATTATAGGCTAGCTCTTAGGGTTTAGCCTCTACGATCTCGTGGTAGATCTACTCTTGTACTACCCATATCATCAATATTAATCAAGCAGGAAGTAGGGTTTTACCTCCATCGAGAGGGCCCGAACCTGGGTAAACATCTGTGTCCCTTGCTTCCTGTTACCATCAGCCTTGACGCATAGATCGGGACCCCCTACCCGAGATCCGCCGGTTTTGACACCGACACTCACCGCATACATATGAGAAAAAAGTTTCAACCAAACACATAGAAAGATAGGGGCTTATAGTTTCGCCTCCCAACGTATTCACCCCAAGGATGATGTTAAAAATAATAACTCATGCCACCCATATCCAACTGGATATATGTGCCTAGATCTTTCCTCACCACATGATGCTTGCCAAAAGAGAAAATAAAAAGGAATAGAGAGAAATACTTTGACTCTTGCATAAAAGTAAATACGTAAAAGTAAAAGATAGGCCCTTCGCAGAGGGAAGCAGAGGTTGCCATGCGCTTTTTGTTTGTATGCTCAATCTCTTAGTGCAAAATAACGTCACGTTATATTGCCCCTTATGATAGAAACCTTTATTATGCAGTCTGTCGCTTTTATTGTTTGCTATCACAAGTTCGTACAACGCTCAATTTTCTCTTACACTAAATGATCCAACACTTTTAGAAGCAATTTTTATTGACTTATTGCACCGATGACAACTTACTTGAAGGATCTTACTCAATCCATAGGTAGGTATGGTGGACTCTCAAAACAAGATGTGGGTTTAAGGCTTTTTCGATGCACAAATGGTATCTCTAGTTAGTGCAGAATTTTTGGCTAGCAAAGATGGGGGGCAAGCACCACATGTTAAAGGATCTATGACAATATAACTTCTATGTGAATATGAACAAACATACATCATTACGTTGTCTTCCTTGTCCAACGTCAACAATTTTGGCATATAATATTTTGATGGGGGCTCACAATCACACAAGATGTCCAAAATAGTGTATTTGCATGTGAATATTCTCTTCCCTTATTAATTCTTTCATGAATTGCATCATTGACCAATGCTATGTTTGTAAATCTCCAATAAAATTTTCTACTTATACTCTTCCTTATGTGATGTCATTAATTACCATAAGATTAGCATATGATCTCTTTCATTTATTTCCTTCTTTTTATTGAACATGAAAGTAAAGAAAACAAAACTCGAACTAAATTTTTTTTTCATCTAAAGCAAAAGATAACTATGGATCGAACTAAGATAAGTAAAGGCAAAAGATAATGGAGGTGATACGATACCGAGGCACCTCCCCCAAGCTTGGCACAAGCCAAGGGGAGTGCCCATACCCGATACTCAAGTTTCCTTTGGTGATGAAGAAGGAGGTCGTGGTAGCAATCTTATCCTCAGGTTTCCATGACAAGGGCTCACCATCATAAGAGGAGGAGTGAGTCTCGCAGGTCCTGCAACTGGCAGACAAACTCATAGCTTTAAACCTTGCCTCATATTCAAAGACTTGGTTTTGGAGATCGTAGATATGGCTTTGGAGAAATTTGATTTGCTCGTTGAAGGTGAAGACTATGTCCTTTATGGACTTGCCATCCACCTTGAGATCACGGGTGTAATCCGCGATCATGAGGTCATTGGCGTTGAGTCCACGTTCCACCATCCCACTACAAAAAAAGACACATCCGTGACATTTTGGGCTGAACGAATTTTTTTTCTGTCATACATATGACACTTCTATGACGATAACTGTGACAAAACCCGGTATCATCATAGATGTGGTGGGCTCCTACTTCTATGACTAAAAATCCTGACAGAAAATGGGATTTTCGTCCTGGGGGGGCTGGAGACGCAGCTGCATGACATTCTTTGGGCCGTCCATGACGGAAAAAACCGTGGTAGAAGCGAGGGGAGGAAAATTTTGGGGAGTTCCCGGTTACGGTGGGAGGTCGGGGCCGAGCAATGTGCGCTTTCTCGTACATATACGCTGCGTGCGTAGGCGTTATTCTAATCAACCCGAAGCGAGGCGTTGGGCTCTAATCGAACCCGGAAAGCGATTGCACCGCAGTTACGACATCGAACCCGAGTGATCGATCGATGGCTGTTAACTGAACCCGGTCGAGCGCTTCCTTTGCTACTTCTGCTAACTGAAGGCGATGGATGCTGCCCATCTGGATGAACAGTGAGCGCTGCGGGGGGTGGGGGTGTTGGATGAACATTGAGCGGTGGCATTGCCTCTGGATGAACAGGACCCCCGTGGTGTGGAGGGCTAGATGAATAGGACGACCCCGTGGAGGGCTGGATGAACAGTAGACGGTGGAGGGGTGCCCGTGGAGGGGTGGTTGAACAGTAGCCGGTGGAGTAGCGCGCGGTGGAGGCTGGATGAACAGGAGCCCATGGAGGCCGGAGGAGGTCGACGGTAGCCCGTGGAGGCTGGAGGAGGTCGACGATGGAGACGAACAGTATCTCGTGGAGTCCTGTTTTGCGGTACGCCACACCCCTCCCGATGAACAGGACCCCCGTTCCATCAGAAGCGCCCAACACAAGTCGGGTTCGCCTGTTTTGCGATACGCCACACCCTCCCGGCGAACAGGACCCCGTTTCGACCGTCAGAAGCGCTCCAACACAAGTCCGCTTGGCCCGCTTTTGTAGTACGCCACACCCTCCCGATCAACAGGACCCCTGCTTTCAACCATAGGAGGTCCGCTTCCTCCATTTTGCGGCACGCTGCACTTCTCCCAATGAACAGGAACCCGTTTCGAACGTGGCCGGTCGAACACAAGGCCGTTTCCTCCATTCTGCGTACGCCAGGCCTCATTTCCATTGCTTGTTCCGTCGAAGCCCTCCCGATGAACACGACGACCCATTCCGTTCCGACCCAGCAGGTTGGCTCCCACGCGTTCCGTTGCCTCCCGATGAACACGACGCATTCCGTTGCCTCCCCATGAACACGACGCATTCCGTTGCCTCCCCATGAACACGACGACGATGTTGTTTCTCCGTTCCGACCCAGCCATGTACACGAGCCCTGGCCGTACGTATGCGCGAGTAGGCGTTCGAGACCCCGCCCGTATGTACACATACGTGGCCGTATTTTCTTTCTTGCACACCGTCACCAGACGACGTGTACATGCTACGTCGCGGCGCCTCTACTACGACACGTGCACGCCTCTACATCGACCAGTATATATGTACATACACGTTCGCGACCAGAATGACAACGCTACGTACGCTTCGACCAGGTGGGTCCCGACTGTCAGGCACTTCCTTGCGTGCGAAGATGTAGCTGGTGGGTCCCAGCAGTCAGGGGGCGAATCGTTTTGTTTTTTTGCCCAGACGGACTTCCTTGCGTGCGAAGGTGTAGCTGGTGGGTCCCAGCAGTCAGGGGGGCGAATAGTTTTTTTCCCGGACGCACTTCCTTGTGTGCGAAGATGTAGCTGGTGGGTCCCAGCAGTGAGGGGGGTGAATCGTTTTTTTCCCAGACGCACTTCCTTGCGTGCGAAGATGTAGCTGGTGGGTCCCAGCAGTCAGGGGGCGAATCATTTTTTTCACAAAATACGGTGGCCCGTCCCGGTGGGTCCCCGCTGTCAGGTGGAGGAATAATTATTTTGCGTGTAATAAGGAGGCACTTCCTTGTGGCTGCCGTGGTCCCGGCTATCAGCCTCTCCACGTACAGTCCACGTCCGATGGAAGTCGTTCCTTGATCACGTTGACCACGCCGCGCCAAGAGCACCACGGTGGTTGACGACGGCGAGGCCTAGGAAGGGGACGACGCAAAGCCGGGGAAGATGCGACAGTGGATGCACACGCGGAGAGGAGTACGAGGGTTGACTGGTTTGGCTGCGCTGCCGTCGCCGCAGAATAACAGTGGGTGTGGGTGAGTGGAGGGATGGCCTGGCCACCGGTGGGAGTAGTAGGGGCGGTGAGGCCTCCGCGACAGCACAACCGGCCACGGGAGGCAGGAGCAGGCGGGACGACCGGCGCTGCTTTGGGCGGCTGGAGCAAGAAGACCAGATGTTGAAGAAGCACGAAGGCCGTTGGATGGACATCGTACGGTCACTGCAGCTAGAATTGTTTATATTGACTAAGTTGACAAAGCCCTTGGTACGTCAACTTAATAGGCCCACAGGTCAGCTTATTTAAACAAAGGCGCCCAGGATGTCGGGGAGGAATCATTTTTGGGCGGTGAAGCTAGAATATCCGAGATTGAAGAAGAAGCATGGCATTCATTGGATGGACATCCAACCGCCATCGCTGCTAGAACTGTGTTGACTATAAGTTGACAAAGCCTTGCATACGCTGGCCAACTCTCTTTTTTTAGGGACGCACAACTTAGTAAGGCCAGAAGTGTGTGGCAGAGAACTTATAGCCCATTTGAGATTTGTAAGAATGTGCAGCCTATTTTTGAATTCTAATGGAATTTACTACAGCCCATTTACAGTTTGTTAAAAGTACAACCAATTTCAACCAACCGTTCAAAACAGAATTCAATAAAATTTCCCACATTTTGATGGGATCCAAAATATTTTTATCCCGAAATTTCTAGTCAGATTAAATACAATTTAAATATAAATTTATATTACGTAAAAATCCAACGAAACATTGCGCTCGCAACAATTAATGAAATTAAAATTTTCAATATCCAAAAGTAATTTTTTATAAAGTAATTACGTGTTTGGTGCATTTTTTTATAGTTACTGCCCAGTTTTCTTCATTACATCCCATTTATTATTTATTAAAGCCCATTTTCTTGTTAAGCCTAATGCATCCCTCCTAGGAAAGATTTGCAGCCTAGCGGGGCGGAGAATAACAACTTGACCTTGCCTGGGTATTCCTAAAAAAACATAGCTGGGCTAGCCATTTTCAGCTTGAAAAAAATTAATATCTGGGCTGGATATCTGGCCTGGGCTAGACGGGCCACAGCCCGCCCAGTTAATACCTGCAGCGATGTTTTCGTTGTTGTTCAGAGGAGAAAAATTAATATCTGCGCTAAACATCGAAAAACTCTGTCGTGCTCACACCTCAAAAACACAAATACTGCTCGAGCTGCTTGGTATCAGCTGTCGGCCGCTTCTTGTGCAATTCTCTCGTTTATTGACGTACATAGGTTGACAATGGTGTGAGACCGTGATGTCAGGAAACCAGGAGGAAGCAAAATAAATTATAGTTATATATATATATAATAGTTATATATATATATATATATATATATATATATAAAATAAGGAGGCACTTGCGTACGTGAGGCTATGGCCCTGGTGGGTCCCCATTCTCATCCTCTCCAAGTAAAGTCATCTCTCGCCGCTGCTCCGCCAAACAGTCAGCGCCGCCCGCCCTGCTTCCCGGTGCAGGCGATTGCTCCGCCTTCAAACGACACAAGTGTCGTCCGCCCGTCAGTCTGCCGCCCACATTAATGATACACGGTTGCAGAGGCGGCTACTTTGGCGCCACATGTCCGTCCCTCCGCCGCCCACCATTGCTATATAAACTGTTGCGCCGGCCATAGCCGCAGTGATCCGCATTTGTTCCCTTTCTCCTGTCCACACCACTACTGCCCACCATGGCTTCCTTGTGCTCCAGCGCTCTTTGGGACGGGCGGACGACGGACCACAAGGAGATGGCAGCCATTGCTGCCGACCGGCTGGCCGGCAGGCAGCCGGAGGACGACGACGTCCCAATGGAGAACATGGTAGTCGACGATCCGGCGCCAACCCCCTCCTCCGCGCCATCCTCGTCGGTGCATTGCACCATGACCATCGGCGAGGCCCGTGCCCAATATATGGACACGGTGAGGCGGATGCGCGAGGAGCAGTTCCGGGAGGCGCAGGCCAATGCCGCCTACAACCACCATCTCCTCCAGGAGCACCTGCAGGCGGAGGAGCAAATCACCGCGGAGTGGGTAGAGCAGGAGGAGCTTCTCGACTCGTACCGCTCCGCCTGCAAGGGCCGCCTCGAGCGCTGGTGGTACCGCATGTGGGTGGCGGAGGCTGCGGCCGCCTACAAAGACGGCGATGAAGCGGGCGAGGCGCTGTTTGGCGAGACCGAGGACGAGGCAGAGGACAATGTCGGCTCCGACGAGTCCCTGCTCCGCTGGCGTCGACGATGCCATGCTCAGCTGAGGCCCCGCGGCACCAACAACGAGGCAGAGGACACCGCCGGCTCCGCTAAGGCCCCGCCCCGCCAACAACGAGGCAGAGGACATCGCCGGCTCAGCTAAGGCCCCAAGGGCGGCGCTAGGGGTATTCTTAGGTCTTCATGTGAATACCCATGATTTTTACAAAATAGTATTGATTTTGGCAAAAGAGTGACAATTTTCCAAAAACAGCAATGATTTTGGCAAAATGAATACACACGAATACCCGGTTGGAAATTCCTGGAGCCGCCACTATGAGGCCCCACCCTGCCAGCAACGAGGGGGAGGATTTCCACCGCTCCGCCGAGGCGCCGCCCGCTGGCAACGAGACAAAGGACATCGCCGGCTCCGTCCAGGCCGCGCCATACAGAAAACAAGGAAGAGTAGAACACGGTAGGTCGCCGCCGCTCGGGTCCAAGTAAGGCCACCGCTGCTACCCTCCGGTTGAAGCCAAGATAGGCGGGTTGACCATTGACGGCCGGTTAGCATCTTGGCGGCGACGTGGAGTCGGAGAGCTGTGCTGGAGAAGAACGCTGCTTCTACTTAACTGCTGGTGCAGTTGGCTGACTGACATGTGGGACCAACATGCCACATGTCAGTTACGCAACTGCACCTGCAGTGAAGTCACTGAAGCTTCTGTTCGGCTCAGCGGGACACAGGTGGGTAGCATTGGTTAATTAATTATACCTCCAACGCACCCCTTTTTAGTTGAAGAAGGTATGAAATGTAATGAAATCCGGCATGTTTATATGAAATCCGACCGAGTATGAATGAATTTATTTCGATTAGTTCGAATTCCTGTATCACTGGCATTGGATGAACATGCAAAACAATACGCATCTTGGCATTATTCCTGTGGTGATCACCTGCTTTGCAAGAAGTTTCACATGTACTCCTCCGGTCCTTTCTAGTCTGCATAATGTGCGAAGTAAAAGGAAATGTATGAGTACAAAGAGTTTGAGCAGCTTTTTAGTGTTTCTGTACATTGCAATCAAACACACAGGGCTGGCAATTCATAGAGAACATTCAAAATAATCGATGATTATGCATCTCAGCGACTCACATGTCGAAGGCAATATTTACTTCACAACTAAAGAATAAAGAAAAAATTGACCGGCGCTGCTGACAGCAAAGGGCGTCCCATTCAAAAATATCAAATGCCTACGATTGTGGAATCGGTAGGGTTTGCCATCAATTCGGACATTGACATGGCACCTCGTGCTAAATAAACCAGCTGTTCTTTTTGTGCAGTTCCACCAAAATCAACCAAATTCGCGCGTAGCTTGTATGATTTCGCCTGATATGTTGCAATGCCTTGAACTTATGGGCACCTCCTTTCTTGTGGTGGAAATGAATGAATCGATGTATTCATGAACATTTTGTGCAGTTCCCGTTGAAATCAAGCTGGCGCCCTGTTTGCAAAAATACAAAAAAAGTGATTAGTATAAAGCAAATTGTACTATGAATTGACAGTTTAAACAGGCACCTACATGGTCCATGTAGAGCACACTTTTAGAAAAATGGAACTCACCAGAAAGAATCCTAGAACAACATTGTACTCACGCATCACAGAAAAAAATGGAGATTTGTCAGTCCTTCTGGGCTGAAGTTAGTTTGGTCTTGTGGGGAGTAATGTAACCATCCTTCAACTGCTCCTTCTAATGATAAGATAGACAGGGCTTCTTCATCCTGGCATAATCGGAACTAGTCACTTCACGTACTTCATATTATTCTTCAGAGGAAGATGATCCTGCTGTGCAAAGACAAGAGGACTATTAAATGCTAGCATCCCTGGTTGCTCGAAAAAAAGGAAAGGAGATATTTAAAACAACACAGATGAAGCACTTCTCAAGGACAATACCACTTTTTCATGACAGTATTTAAACAGTAGCACAACACCAATAGAGATGACAAAGCTCAATCATATGGATGAAATCAGTGTAGTACCAACCTTTGTCAGGAGGCTTATTTTGTAGAGCATACAGATGAAGCACTTCTCCGGAACCATCTGTTGCTATCTACGGTGGTGGCCATGCTTACTATATACTCCTCGATTAGTTTAATGTTTCCAACATCTTCTTGTGCGGTTCTACTAAAATATATGGTATCTTCAAAGAAGATCCCTGTTTGCACAAGTAGAGATAATTATGTATTACATTAAGAGTGGCATCAAATCAGTGGCAAAACAATTGCTCGTTCCAGCCATAGCAATAATTAAGATGCAAAACTATATCATTACTTGTGTCATCACAGTTCTAGTACTTCATTACAGCACCGGGAGATGATTTTTGTTTTTCTTCTGCTTGTTCTTCCGCTTCATCACTTGGTTCAATAACAGACAAGCTTCTCCTTCAATGTAAGATTTGGCATGTCAATTAGGGAGCACAAGTATAGTACTAAACTTAATTTTCTGATGGAAGTGGAAAAATACAGGCCAACAGTTGTGAAATATCCTTATCTTACCTCAATGGGATATTACGGTGCACATCTGATTGGAAGTCTTGTCTCCATTTGTGCAGTTCACTAAAATCAAGAAACATTATCATACAAGTAGCACAACATATGACAGCACACTGGAGAATCATGTGAAATAAGGCTAATATTGACCTCTCATGATGCGGAATTCAAACAACTCACAAGAAGAAGATCTAAACCAAATTTGCCAACACGGATAGGAAGTAAGATCTCCTCTTGTGCAGTTCCACTAAGATCAAGAAATCAAGCAACGTTGTCGGTGTGACATTTTGGTTGAACTGCACAAAACACTCTTAAAACAAAAGTCTTTTGTGAAGTGCAACAAAAGGTCACAATGGCAACGAGGTGAAGTAGATAACCCTGTTTACACACAGGTACAAAGGAAACCATTAGTGGTCAATAACGGTGGATGACACATAAGCCAACAAAAAGAAGCATCTACCTTATCGAAATGGGAAAGAAAGCAAGACAGTAGCATTTCTCAAACGGTGGCATTGATTAATATTAACATAGAGATATTAACAATAAAATTAATTAAACATGTAATTTGCTTTTAACTGTGGCATTGCATCAATTTTCCAGCGGCATTATCAGAGGGTGTTTGTTTACAGGGACACTTTGGTGTAGGGACTAAGAAAACTCCGTGTCAGTCCCATCTAAACCAAACAGGAGGGACTTTTAGGGACTAAAAGTGGGCATTTGGGACTAAAGAAAGAAGACCCCGAGGGAGTCTTTTTGGGACTTTTTCCAACAGTTTCCCCTGCCACGCATCACACCTTGTCTCTATTAGTTCATTACTAGGGGTAACATGGTCTTTTAGCCTGTCATTTAATAACCTCTAGTCCATGTTTAGTCCCTGGAACCAAGCAGGTAGGGACTAGGGAGTTTTTAACCAAACAGGGCCTTAGAGTAACAACAACTAATGAGTTGCACGGGACAGTGGACGCACCAGCACCATGTGCATCTACCGATGTACTGTGGTCATGCACAGTCTGTTGCAACAAAGAACAAAACAACCAAGAAGCATATTTGTGTTGGTCCCAGTTTTGTTATCTTTAGACACCTTTCCCTATGTGAGCGCAACAAATCTAGTCCTGCTCAAACTCTACAGCCTTATCCCCCAAAACAAAAGATCAGTTTGTTACAGATGTGCGTACTGCGTTTTTCATTGTTTTCCCTTTTCGACCAACGCAGGTGCTGGATAGCCAGTCTGTACTAGTACTTTCGCCCCTTCCTTTCCTCTTTGAACCACGCCCAAGATTTATGCGATACAACTTTCCCCACTACTTTCCCCCATTCCTTTCCTCTTTGAACCACGTCCTAGATTCATGCTATACAACTTTCCCCCTTCATTTCCTCTTTGAACCACGTCCTAGATTCATTCTATATACAAATTTTCCCACTACTTTGCCCAACTCCTTTCCTCTTTGAACCATGTCCTAGATTCATGGTGTACATGCAGCTAGAGAAATGCATGTGGAGTAAGTAAATTATACGTTAAGGTTCTTGGGGCGTGGTTCGGTGGGTGACGGGACGACGGCGAAGAAGAAGGGGTCGGAGGCCCTCCCGCGCCGCCGCTGGGTGAAAGTGAACAGCTGCGCCGGTAGTGGATTCCCTCCCTTGTCGACAGCGACAGCGTTAAGCCTCCTTCCCTTCCCGGCGGATGGAGCTTGCCGGCTCTTTGAGCAGCAGTGAGGGGAGAGAGAGAGGCCAACGAAGTCTTGTTTAGATCTAGAAAGGGCGAGAGAGTGTGAAGAGAGCAACTACAAGCGCTGAGGCTCCAGCGTGCTGAGGCTCCAGCGTGTATATATATATACTGGAGAGAGAGTGTGAAGCGTGCAAACCATAGAAAACAAGGGCCGAGGCTGTAGCTTGTACGGTGATTATACGGTAACTATGAGATCGTATAGCTCCGTATCCATCCATTTTGACCAGTCAAAGAATCCTCCTGGCACAAATTATGCTCTCAAGTGTAGTTATCGAACCCGAGACCTCATGTTTGATGAGCGAATAGGTTAACCAGCCACACAACCCTCCCATTATATTCAATGAGAGGAAAATAACCTTTTATACATTCCTGCATTCGTGTGACAAGCATGACGTGTTTTTGTGGGTGTGTGGGAGTCATTGGGATTTCAATCATAATCGTGTCATGTGGCTTTGGTGGTCAGACTATCCACAATGGTGCAGAAATAATGCAGCCTTAGTCACCTTACCTCTCTCAACATAGTATGTTGGGTCCCACCAGTCAGAGGGTGAAACAAACAAATTAATAAGAAAAATTAAAAGCGCCAACGGTGTATCTTACCCACACATCTCGCTACTGCTCGGGAACACTGTCCAATTGATCCCTCTGTTCGCTCACGTACTATTTTAAGTGAATCCTTATTATAACATGCACACAAATTTTGGGCACTTGTATTCGACTTAAGTCAGTGTGCCACCGTATCTCGTATACTTACTACTCCCTCCCTCTAGGTGTAATAAGTCACGTTAGAAGGTGCAACGGGACCAAGGTGCGTGCGTGTGAGTGCGTGCGTGTGTATGTGTGTGTGTGTGTTTAATAGCATGTGTGTGTTAGAGAGAGCAACAGATCGACCTACTCCTACAGAGAGATGGTGTGTAGTGTACGATTTTAGCCGTGAGAGTCGGTGCATCCTCTTGTTTCCGGGCGTGTCCGGTAGGGACATGCAGACAACTGCCACGCCCGCTTCCTGCCTGAAACAGTCAGCGCCGCTCCAAAGAATCGGTGCCGCATTCATGCCCGGGCGGAGCGGACACGACCTCTCACTGGCGCAAGAGTGATGGTTGCTTCGTCCGTTCAACTTACTGCTGGGTCTATGTGATTTGACGACTCATTGGTCTTTATTACTAAGGTGGTAGGACTGCTGGATGTCCCACGCTTTCGGCGAAAGGAGGTACTACTAGATTACAATTTTCTCCATTCTTACAGCGGAGGAGTGCAAGGCAGTGAAAACACGCAGGCTCAGTGATTACATGGCCCACCTCACACTATCACCGTGCGACACCTAACTCTTTACATAGTACTCCCTCCGTTCCTAAATATTACTAGATGAGTCCTGCTGGCGTTGCCGCATTTGAACAGCCCGTATATCTCTCAAGAAAATTACCGATTTCATGGAACTAAAAAAACTCTATAACCGCATGACAAATGTGGTAGCCAAACTAAATAAACTCCCAAAGATCATTTAGATCATCCCACGTAAGGAAAAAAGATCAGCCAACTCCTACTACATAATGGGATTATATTTTTCTTTTTGACATGTTAATGGGACTTAAAAGCTCACTTACATGCATGCTACCGGTGCATGCTTGCATGCAGACATGTTGATGTGATTTAAAACCCACTCACATGCATGCCACGGTATTTCTGCATGCTTGCATGTGGCTTAGTGTGGAGCCTCTCAACGTCTAGATCAGACGGCTATTATGGACTGATTTAGTTCATCTAACAGCTACATTAATTTTGATGATGTGGCTCAAGGAGAGGACAGAGAATTCCTAGTAGTGAGTAGATAAGTCTTTGTAGAGATTCCACTAGGTGAACTACATACGGAACAAAATGAATGAATCTACACTTAAAATGCATCTATATACATCCGCATGTGGTTCATGGTGAAATCTCTACAAAGACTTATATTTAGGAACGGAGGAAGTACTAGTATAGTACGTACTGTAATTTATCAGCGAGATAAATTTGTACAATGCTATGAAGCTTCCAACTTCTGTTACATGTATCTTGCATCCAAGGTTGCCCGTTGCAACATTTCATCAAATACAAAGGAGACTAACATGCATGCTTTTGCATCTCAATGATTGACAGATCATAGCAAATATGTACTCCCACCGTTCCAAAATAAGTGTCTCAACTTTGTGCAAACTTTAGTACAAAGTTGTACTACTACTAAAGTTGACACTTATTTTGGAACAGCGGCAGCTAAAGAAAAAAACGATCCATGCAGTCCCTAGCCCTTGAACCGTGAACCCTAACCAGGCTTCAATTTGCTGGCAACGTTCGAGCTTCCTAATAAATGAAGTTTGCAACCTTTTGACCATCGGATCATTTTGTGTAGTTTCACCAAAATCGAGATGAGCATCCCTGTGGCAAAGAAATTGAAGAAGCGTGATTAGAATAAGATTACTGGGACTAGTTGATGAGACATAAACTCATCACAAATACAGTATGTAGACGCCAGTAGAGGTATGTGTGGGGCAAAGAAGTAGAGAAATATCCACAGGGGGTGATGTGGGCAGCTGGAGCAGTGGTGCAGGCCGGCTGTAAAGGGAGTTGTACCTGAGGGACGTAGCTCAACCTTGAGGAGGGCAGCGGGAGGCAGCAACTTCCCACGTAGCGGCAGTGAGCAAGGGACGAAGGCAACCTCCCCGGCTTTGTGAGAGAGAACGGCGGGGACCCCTGATCGGGACGTGCCGACAGTGGGTTTTCGCCGTCGGCGACGGCGACCGCATCTACACTAAGCATCCACCCCTTCCCCCAGCGGACGTGATCCACCGGGATGTTAGAGATGTGGCCACAGTCGTTTTGTGCGAGAGAGTGTGAAGAGAGCAACCGCAACAAGCAACCGTGTAGGCTGGCCCGTCCTGACTATGTATATAGTGGAGCAGTTTCCTTTTCTCTCCATATGAACCTATCATATTGCGTACGTTCCACTAAAGAAAAAAAACTTTATTTATAAATGACGCGGCACCTACTACTCGTTCTCCTATAACCTTGCTCTTGGCATCTCCAAAATATTAACCTTGCGATTGGCTCTTCGCCTCTTCGGGAAGTTGAGCAATAATGGTAGTGCAGTATATATCGTTCTGGCTATATGAGACCGAATGAATTGCTGCACGTCCACCACATGGGCGAGGGTCGAGGGGCGAGGGAGATTGCTACATACGGAGCAAAATGAGTGAATCTACACTCTAAAATACGTCTATATACATCAGTGTTTGGAGTATGTACTAGTAGTTCATATTGAAATCTACTAAAGGACATACATATTCCAAGCAATATGATATAATCTCTATAACCAAGTTAGTAGGGACGAGGAGTAAACGGAGGGAGTAGTAAATTTTTCTCCTCGTCTTGCGAGCCACCGCGCGCATGGGCGAGGGAGCCGGCGTAAGGCGGAGCAAGCTTCACCTCATCCTGCGAGCCACCGTGCCCGTGGGCGGGGGAGACAACGTACTAAGCAAGCTTCTCCTCGTTGTGCGAGTTGACGGGACACATCAAAAGTACTCTAGTGTATAGAGCCTTGCTTCTAAGGTAGGCCCACATGGTTTGCCTCTTCTTTTAATTTAACATAACGCGTCAAGTCGCAATTTGTTTGTTCACCCGTGGTAGACGATCCTCCCTCCACCAAGTGGACAACCAGTACACGTGCCAAATTACCACGTGGGCTACCTTTTTCGTACAGAAATGAGCTCCACCGTGTACCCGCGCGGGTGTGGTTGGGAAAGAGACGGGAGTACGTGCGCCGTGCATGCACCTCTTCTCTCCGTGCACGTCCCCCACCTACGTGGGTGTGTGTGAGAGATACAAACCGTGTTCGTGAGTGTTTTTTGTTTTGGGGTGGGGGTGGGGTGTGGGGTGGGGGTTTGATTTCGTTAATTATTTGTGGGAATACGTGTCGATGACATCTCAAACAAATTTTTGCATGCAATGTGTGTGAAATGGAGGCCTATCCATATCATATATAGAGGGTCGGGCAATCCACAAGAAGAGAGGGGGGGTCATAGCTATCGATAGAGTCAAAGAGAGGATCAAGTGGGTGGGTGCGAGATCAATGAAGAGAGCCATCGAAATTGTGTGTGTGTGCAAGTCAAAGATATAGGGTGACCGCCCACTGAACGTTAGAGGGCACATGCCAAGTTTGTGTGTGGCAGGGAGACATGACTAGAGCGCTCGATGTATCGGTGTGTGTGGGGGGGGGGAGGTGGTGGGGGGAGGGGTAGGCAGAGGCCTAACTATAGAGGTAGAACGACTTTAATATGTGTTGAGAAGGAGAGACCCAGCTATGTCTTGAGGGAGATCGGTAGACATCCATACATAACTGAAGGACGGGAAATATGATGGGACAGAGAGAGAGAGAGAGAGGAGAGAGAGAGAGAGGGAGGGAGATGGGTAGAGTGTTGGATGGGTGATGGAGTTGCTTCTCGAAGATGGTGGGAGAGGCCTACTAGACAAACTGAGGGTGGAACTGCAATGTTATCAATAAGAGTGGGGATGTGTTTCTGTGTGTGCCTGTGCATGATAGATCTGTCGGGACGCATCCATGGATGATGAAGGGGAACCATGTGTTTGGTAAGCAAACCTAACTAGTCGGTAGATCAATTGTTGTTTGTCGGAGGAAGGGAGAGACACAACTAATGAGGTAGATCGATCGACGCGTGGGTAAAAACGAGTTATAAGGACCTAGCCAGCTATATGTATAGCGAGACATCGGTCGGTGTACGTCCATTTGTTAGAGGCAAATAAGGCCCAGCGAGACGGATAGACAGAGAGAATGGAGCTAGGAGGTGGTGCGAGAGGCCCAGCTACTAGCTAGATAGGGGGAGGAGTGTGCGGTTGTGAGATCGATGAAAAGCGGGGCGAGAGATTACACGTGTGTGTGACCGTATGAGAGACACGAGGCAAGGACACATAAAGGAGGAGATTTAAGGTGTGTGTGTATGTTTTAGGCAGGCATCGCTGGAGAGGTTTATCGATCGGCATGTGTCGGAAAGGAGTTGTGGAGACTCTGGGAGAACGACCTAAAGAAAAAAATGAATGTGCCTGGTGGATAGAATGCCGAGGTAGGGGGAGGGCGAGGAGGGCGTGTGCATGCACGATAGAAAGTTAGTGGTAGCTACAAAGGTTGGAGGATTGTGTGGGTGTAAGAGACTAACAAAGATCATAATTTGATATGAAGCGGATTCATAGAATAGGAGATCATAGTGTTTTAAACATTGCATGCATGAATATAGAGGTGATACACGTGCTGTGCACATGTTATACCATAATGTGATAATGCATGGCGTTTGCAACTCACAGCTAAATACCGAACAATCTAAACCATACTATACATCAAACAATCTCACACTTTATTTGAATTTGTGATAATGTGTGCCATTTGCAGCTTACAACTAAATATCAAACAATCTAAACAATACTATATATCGAACATTCTCACATTTTATTTGAATTTGTGGTAATGTGTGGTGTTTGCAACTCACATCTAAATACTTGTAGGCATAGGGGGCGGGCACCATACATAATGTGATGAACACATTATACATATGAGACATGGTTTAGATTATGAAGATCTAGCTAGAGCTAGAAATGTAATGTGATTTGAAATCAAAATAAAGTGGATTCAAAAAATCGAGTTCGAGTTCATATAGTACACATAATTCATATGTAACTCGAGACTAATCATGTGGTGTGCTGTGAAGATAATACACGAACGATGGTTTAACTTGACAATAATGATGATTGTAGATCTTATTAAAACAGAGAAACCAATTCAAATGCTTTGACTTCACAACAATCATTACTGTAGATCTTATTCAAATAGAGAAACGAATTCAAATTTAGTTCATATTGAAGCGGTAGTATATACGTTTGGAATGCACTAAAACGTTCATTTGAGTAGTAGGTTGCATGTATTATACACGTAGCGAAATATTTTAATTGAACATAACATAAAATCAAAGTTTTGAATGACATTTGTAGTGCGCATTGATTTGGTACAGTACATGTTAGGCTATCCGGAAATTTCAACCCGCGCCTTGTTAGCCCGAAATATTTAAGATATATCTTTGTCTCGTCGTGCTCCGACAACTCCATCCATCTCAACCCGCGCCTTGCTATTCCGAAATTACAACGCGCGCGAAAACTCCCACCTCCTATGAAATCCCGACACGCGAAATGCCCGTGGTACCCCTGAACTGAAAGAACCGCCTCAAATCGGTGGGGGTACTTTCATAGCTTACCCCACATTTCAGACAAGCGCGTCCCTAAGCCATGGTTCCCCACTACCATCCCATCCGCCCATCCATTCATACACCGAGGCCGTGAAAACCCGTGACGAAACCCCACACCCTGCTCCGTCCGCCACCCAGCCGGACCCTCTTCCCCGACGACGTCGTCCACAGCAACACCTCGACGTCCCTCATCCACCGTACCGGATGAGGATCCATCGTCGATCTCGTCGTCCCGCCGGTTCAGCCACCCCGTCCTCCACCTCCAAGGAGCTGCCCCGACGTTCCCGTCGTCTTTCGCGCCACCTCCATTCCCACACCGCCGTCTTCACCTACACCACCAGAAGAGCATCATCATCACCGTTTCCTCGGATGAAGCTGCGGCCTAATCGGCGCCACCAAAGAGGTTCTACACTAATCGCCGCATTTTCTTTTTGATTCGATCTGACTGTGCTGCCGGCGCTCGGTCCGTAGCCGACACGGCGCGGCTCCATCCACGGTGGCATCGCCGGCCACTTCCTCCACGGCGTCGCTCCCTCGGCAGTGGCGTCCACATTAGTAGGTGCTGCTGCTGCTTTAGCTCTCGCTCGCGCCGCTGCTCTGCTCTTGCACTTGGTCCCCTGCCTAGTCTGCTCTTGCTATTGCTCTTGCTCGCGCTGTTGCTCTCGCTCTTGCTCTTGCTTGTGATGCTGCTCCGATTTAGCTACACTTGATCGATCAGATCGACTTTTTGGTCGATCGATTTTCAGGGGTGGGGGCTCGCCGGGTGAAGGAAGAACCAGCCAGAAGCGGGGAGGGGACTTCACGAGAGCTACCCCACTATCTATATTAGGGTTCACGGTGGGGGCAGTGGTCGCCGACGGTGGCGGGCGTTAGCGAAGCGGTGGCGTGGGGATCACGGAGAAAAAGCTTGTACAGGGGGGCCTAGAGGGATGGCCGGGCGGTGGCGACGGGCGGTGGGGAGTGTTTGAGGCGGCGGCGGCGCACCACCGGCACCGGGCGGCGGGGGGCTGCTGTTTGGCCGGTGGTGGCTGGCGGCTCAGGGGTGTGCACGTTGAAGATGAACCGCAGGCCCTTGATTTCGTATCCAACGGCTGCAAAATCGACTGGCCAGAGATGACAAAGTCAGTCGACCAACGTATAGCCTCACCTTGCTAGTGCGTTTAGTTTCGACAACAAAATTCAGTTTCGACAGCAAAATTCCGTTTTGACAGTTAAGTTCAGTTTCGACAGTGAAGTTCAATTTCGACAGTTAAATTCAGTTTCGACAGTTAGGTTCAAAGATGAGCGGCTGATGTATTTTACATCTAGCACTTTGTGGTTATGTATTTTATGTCATGTATTGGAGATGCTATTAGAATTGCACTCAGGTTAACGTTGTTCGTTGTCTCTCTTGTCCTACTTCAGCCTCGGCATCGTACAACTCACCGAAGCTGCTCCAACGACGAAACCCTCCATCACAGCGGAGCAGTACCTCGGGCTCCATCTCCAGACGCCTAAGATCTTCTTCCCCTCCTCCGATAGCCAAGTCAGCCGGAGCATCCTGACCGGCCAACCCAATCACGCTGAGATCGACATGGCTTCGCCAAAGAGGTTGTACACTTGTTGCATCTCTTTTTTACTCTACACGTCATATATATTGTCCACTGATCACACGGATTTGTTGCTTTAGTGTCTCCTTGAAAGAAAAAACGTAGGAATTTTAATTTTCACTTGTCCTCCTTTTCAAATTCCTATTCATGAAGCACAAGACTAAGAGATAGTAGCATAATAGCATTATAACCGTACATTTTCTTGTGGTTTGACTTAAGCTCACCATGCTTCTTTGCATCCTGTGATCTTCCAATTGTTGTGAATCGAACACCCAGATTGGCAGAAATCATGTGTTTTTAAATTCTCTGTTTTGCACGTGCATTCCTATCCTATTCCTGTCTATTTCCTATTCCTGCATTGTTGGAATCCTCCAATTCAAACGAGCCCTTACAAAATTACTTCTCTTACAGATAGTTGTCAAAGAAAACCTTGCATGGTTTTGTCCCGCCTCGCTGCTACTGTCAGTTCACCCCAAATTTCACCTACTCCAACGATGTATGGGTCCAAAGATGAGGATCCAGCCTCCAGACCGCCTTTCACGCCTCGGATCTTCTTCCCTTGGCCGGCAGCCATGAAAACTGCATTACCATCATCAACCGAGCAGATGACCTCGAGGACTACACGGGTCTGCAACAGGTATGTTTTAAACCTGTTTCTTTGTCTGGTTTGCTGTTGTAACCTGCTCTATGTTGATTTCAGTTTCAATTGAACAAACAGTTCTGTTCTCATGTCATGCACATTACAAATGTTGCTATTGCTCTATAGTTTCCCACACTTATATTCTGTCTATTCTGCTTTGTCTTGAAAAAATATTATTTGAACTGTGTCTCTATCTTGATTTGGCAACAAAAACTAGAATGATATAGACCATAAAGTGACCATGGTACATAGATATATGTTTGTTTCATGCTGTTATCCTGTCCACTTTACTAATGAACTAATTTACCAAAATGAGTTTCATATACAACATGTTAAACATGTGATGTGTGCCTTGTTTCTCTTTTAGAATGCGGACAAAATATTGGAGAACAAGACTGCGTTATCCAATGGTAAAAGAAGTAATGCAGATAAGGTTCAAGATAGTGAGACATCCCTATTGGTCTCCAAGAAAGCCGATAAAAACTATCTTGACGACAGTGAGAGAACCCAAAAGTCCTATCTTGATGTAGTGTTCGAGTTATTGGCCACGACTGCTGGCACAAGCTCTTCGAACTCGCTGCCTGAATCAGTTCGTCTTCTCGAGTCTCAACTTCAAGTTGAAAGACATCAATCAGATGTGCTGCGATAGGAAGCTGAAGGACTGAGGAAGTCCCTGCTGAATTCAGATGCATATTTCCTGGTGCAACAACAAGCGCTGGAGGATTTAAGCGCCAAACAAGAGAAAGTTAATAAGCTTGCTAAGCATCTTGCCAGCATTATGGGTACCTGTGATATTGTTTCTTGAGATCTTACGAAGTGGTTTCAGTTCTGGATTGGTTTTCTTGCGGCGTTTATTTGCGCTGGTCGCCAACTTTGACAACCAAAGGTATATGATATGTTGCTTTGTTCCCTATATTTGCACTGGTGGCGAACTTTAATGCCCAGTGGATGTAATATGTGTAATAGCCGTGATAGCCTAGCGTTAGTTGCTTGCTTATTTATTTCCTTGTTGTCTTGTTTATTTGTTTGCTTGTAGTCATCGCAGTTCTTTTTGTGTGGTTTGCTAGTGGCTGCAATAACCTATTTTTAAAACTAGGCCACAATAACCATGGGCTAATATTTACTGTAGTGACACTGGGCCGCCTACGGGCCATAGAAACAGTGGGCCTTCTATGGGCCGTTGAAACAATGGGCCTTCTATGGGCCGCAGAAACAATGGGCCTTCTATGGGCCGCGGAAACAATGGGCCTTCTGCGGGCCGTATCATCAATGGGCCTTATACGGGCCATATGATCGATTGGCCAAACATGGGCCAAACAAACCGCATTATGGTTGTAAACGGGCTAGAGTTGGAATCGTCCGTTCATGGGCCGACCATAACGGGCCATCGTTAATAGGCCGTATTTGATGACGCTATGAAGATGGCCCAACGTATTAACGGACCACAAACGGGCCGACTGTAACCACGGGCGGAAATGGGCTCACAAGCGTAAAATGACAAGAACAGCCGTAAGTAAACGAATGCTGGAAATGAGCCCAAGAATAAATGGGCTCTGAGAAGGCCGAAAGATAACATGGGCTGGAAATGGCACAACGGAATAACGGGCCGTTAATGTTTATAAGGTGATACACTGTTCATTACGGGCCAGTTTCACCTCGGGCCGTTAGTGGGTGTAAAGTGATACACTGTTCACTACGGGCCAGTTTCACCACAGGCCGTTAATAGGCCAAGAGTTACAAAGGGCCTCATATGGGTCGAAAGACGTCATGGGCCATACATGGGCAGAAGTGAAAACGGGCTGGAATCATATTGGATGGCCCAGATGAAGCTACTGGGCCTAATTCAGAGAGGGCGTAACGAGCCATGGGTTAGCGGGCTGTAAATGGGCTATATGCGAACATGCCATTAACAGGCTTTCCATGGGCCCACCCGCTACCTTTTGACCAAGTCAAACGGGCCGGCCTTTTCACAGTAATGGGCCTCTGTTGGGTCGTGCCACGTGTCGACGTATCATAGGCGCCTTCTGTCCAATGAGTTGATGACATCTGTCCCAATGATGAGCCGACACATGTTTCCTCCAGCCAATGATGATTTTACACATGGAAAATCCCCATTGGTCGGGGCTGTTAACGGCTTATCGGATCCAAAACCCGACCCGATAGCTTAACAGCGTTCCCTTACAGTGGATGCCACGTGTCGGTCACCCTTGACGAAAGCACTTCTGTGACGCGCAATTTATCGTCTTGGAAGTGGACACTTCCGTGATGATAATTTTGGTAATGTCATGGAACACTTCTACGACAGCACATGTATGACTATCTTGATTCTGTCATAAAATCGTCATGGATGTACATGCATGAAAAAAAACGTGACCTACTGTGACAAACACGTATCATCACGGAAGTGTATTTTTTTGTAGTGTCCCCTTGCACCGGAAGACCTCCTGCTCCATAGCTTTAAGCCTAGCCTCCACGGTTCCTGTCCCTTTGGGACCTTGCACATCACGGATGTGGAGCACCCCCTCACGCGTCTCTGTAGCTTGAGGGTGCTGCATCACCTCCCGGAAATATGGGTTGATGACGTTCTTGAAGAACTTGTGCTTGGAGGAGCTCGAAGCGGCCATCGTGAATTAGATCTGTCAGAAAACATCAAGGAAAGAAAACAGAAGATTTCTCTGTGATACGATGGTCAATAGGTTTGGGGGGTATATAAAGTTTTTTATCTTGGGAAACAAGCAAACAGAAGAAAAATGGAGTCCGGAAGGTACCCAAGGTGGGCACAACCCACCTGGGCGCGCCTGGCGCCAAGCGCGCCCTGGTGTCTTGTGCCCACCAGGGTTACCTTCCTGGATGTTTCTTATTTTCCTAATTTTTAATATATTCCAAAACTGATAGAAAATATTTTTGTGGATTTTTCAGAGTCAGTTTACTTACCGTATCACGTACCTCCTCTTTTTTCATGATTCTGGAGTATTCCAGAAGGTTTTCTTTATGTGTTCTTCCAGTGTCATAGTTTGTATAATATTGCTTTCAACATTAATGGGCGTACCTAAGATATACTGTTTTATTCTTTGCCCATTGACAAACTTTGGGTTAGTACCTTCGGCATTATTTATTTTGATGCTTCCAGATCGATAAACCTCCTCGATAACATAGGGTCCTTCCCATTTGGAGAGGAGTTTTCCTACAAAGAATCTGAAACGAGAGTTGTACAAAAGAACATATTCTCCAACTTTAAACTCACGCCTTTGGATTCTCTTATCATGCTATCTTTTTGACTTTTTCATTAAATAACTTGGCATTTTCATATGCTTGGGTTCTCCATTCATCTAGTGAGCTAATATCAAATAACCTCTTTTCACCGGCAAGTTTGAAATCATAGTTGAGTTATTTAATTGCCCAATATGCTTTACGTTCTAACTCAAGAGGGAAATGACAAGCTTTTCCATAAACCATTTTATAAGGAGACATATACATAGGATTTTTATAAGCAGTTCTATAAGCCCAAAGTGCATCATCTAATTTCTTAGATCAATTCTTTCGGGACCAATTGACAGTTTTTTGTAATATTAAGTTTATTTCTCTATTGCTAAGCTCAACTTGACCACTAGACTGAGGATGATAGGGTGATGCAATTCTATGGTTGACATCATACTTAGCAAGCATTTTACAAAAAGCACCATGAATAAAATGTGAACCACCATCGGTCATTAAATATCTAGGGACTCCAAACCTTGGAAAAAATGACTTCCTTAAGCATTTTAATGTAGGTGTTGTGATCAGCACTACTAGTTGGAATAGCTTCTACCCACTAAGTAACATAATCAACAACAATCAAAATATTTGTATATTCATTAGAGGAAGGAAAAGGTCCCATATAATCAAAACCCCAAACATCAAATGGTTCAACAGCAAGAGAATAATTCATAAGCATTTCCTGATGCTTACCAATATTACCAATTCTTTGACATTTGTCACAAGATAAAACAAACTTACGGGCATCCTTGAAGAGATTAGGCCAATAAAAACCAGATTGTAATACCTTGTGAACAGTTCTGTCTCCCGCATGATGCCCTCCATAAGCTTCAGAGTGACATTTTTTTAGGATTTGTCCCTGTTCATGCTCAGGTACACAATGTTTAATAATACCATCTACTCCTTCTTTATAAAGATGTGGGTCATCCCAAAAGAAATGTCTTAAATCATAGAAGAACTTTTTCTTTTGTTGGTATGTGAAGCTAGGTGGTATATATTTATCTACAATCACTACAAAAAAAAGACACATCCATGAAATTTTGGGCCGAACAAATTTTTTTTGTCATACTTATGACACTTCTATGACGATAATTGTGAAAAAACCATGTATCATCATAGATGTGGTGGGGTCCTACTTCTATGGCAAAAAATCATGACAGAAAATGGGCTTTTCGTCCTGGGTGGGCCGGAGACGCAGTTGCATTACATTCTTTGGGCCGTCCATGATGGAAAAAACCATGGTAGAAGCGAGGGAGAGGAAAATATCGGGGATTTCCCCGTTACGGGTGGTTTGGGGCCGAAGCGATGCGCTGCTTTCTCTCAGATGTATGCTGCTGCAGGTGCGAGGCGTTGGGCTCTAATCGAACCCGGCGAGGCGTTGGGCTCCAAATCGAACTCTCGGCGATTGTACGGCAAAGTTACGGCGTTATCGAACCCGGAGCGATCGATCGATCCCTTGCTGTTAAATGAACACGAGTGATTCCTTTGCTACTGCTGCTAACTGAAGCCGATCGATGCTGCCTCTGGATGAACAGTGAGTGTTGTTGGGGGGTTTGGATGAACAGGTTCCCGGGGTGTTGCCGCTGGATGAACAGGACCCCGATCAATCGAGCTGGTTGGGGGGTGGATGAACAGGACCTTGTGGAGGGGTGGATGAACAGGACCCCGTGGAGGGCTGGTTGAAGAGGACCCCGTGGAGGGCTGGTTGAATAGTAGCCCGCGTGGAGGGGTGGTTGAACAGGATCCCGTGGAGAGGGCTGGTTGAACAGGAGCCGATGGATGAGCGTGCGGTTGAGGCTGGATGAACAGGAGCCTGTGGATGAACAGTTGCAGGTGGAGACTGGAGGAGATTGACGGTGGATGAACACTAGCCCGTGGAGGCTGGACGAGGTCGACGGTGGAGATGAATATTATCCTGTGGAGTCCCATTTTGCGGTACGCCACACCCCTCCCGATGAAGAGGAGACCCGTTTCGACCGTAGCGCTCCTACACAAGTCCGTTTCCTCCAATTTGCGGTACGCCACACCCCTCCCAATCATCATGACCCTGTTTCGACCATAGGAGGTCCTTTTCCTTCGTTTTGCGGTACGCCAGACCCCTCCTGATGAACATGATCCCGTTTCAACCGTTGCCGGTCGAACACAAGGCTGTTTCCTCCATTTTGCATTACGCCAGGCCTCGTTTCCATCGGCTGTTCCGTCCAAGCCGGTTGGCTCCCGATGAACAACACGCGTTCTGTTGCCTCCTGATGAACACGACGCATTCCGTTGCCTCCCCATGAACACGACGATGACGCAGTTTCTCCGTTTCGATCCAGTCATGTACACAAGCCCTGGTTATATGTATGCGCGAGTAGGCGTTCGAGACCCCACCCGTATGTACGTATGTGGCCGTATTTACTTTCTTGCACACTGGCCGCTGTACGTACGTGTACATGCTACGTGCGCGCCTCTACTACGACACGTGCCCTTCCTTGCACGGCCACGGTTCATCGCTGCACTCTGCAGACAGACTGATCGTATGAACGTACACGTTCGCGACCAGAATGACAACGCTACGTACGCTTCGACCGGGTAGGTCCCGACTGTCAGGCACTTCCTTGCATGCGAAGATGTAGCTGGTGGCACTACAAAAAAAATTCACTTCCATGATGATACGTGTTCGTCACAATAGGTCGCGTTTTCTGTCATGCATGTACATCCATGACGATTTTATGACAGAATCAAGATAGTCATACCTGTGCTGTCGTAGAAGTGTTCCATGACATTACCAAAATTATCATCACGAAAGTGTCCAATTCCATGACGATAAATCGCGCGTCACAGAAGTGCTTTCATCAAGGGTGACCGACACGTGGCATCCACCGTAACGGAACGTCGTTAAGCTATCGGGTCAGGCTTTGGATCCGATAACCCGTTAACAACTCCGACCAATGGGGATTTTCCACGTGTAAAATCATCATTGGCTGGAGGAAACAGGTGTCGGCTCATCGCTGGGACAGATGTCATCCACATATTGGACAGTAGGCGCCTATGATACGTCGACACGTGGCACAGCCCAACAGAGGCCCATTCCTGTGAAAAGGCCGGCCCGTTTGACTTGGTCAAAAGGTGGTGGGCCGGCCCATGGAAAGCCTGTTAACGACATGTTCGCATATAGCCCATTTACAGCCCGCTAACCCAAGGCCCGTTACGCCATATCCGAATTAGGCCCAGTAGCGTCATCTGGGCCATCCAATATGATTCCAGCCCGTTTTCACTTCTGGCCCATGTATGGCCCATGACGTCTTTCGGCCCATATGAGGCCCTATGTAACTCTTGGCCTATTAACGACCCATGGTGAAACTGGCCCGTAATGAACAGTGTATCACTTTACACCCATTAATGGCCCATGGTGAAACTGGCCCGTAATGAACAGTGTACCACTTTACACCCATTAACGGCCCATGGTGAAACTGACCCGTAAATAACAGTGTATCACTTTATACCCATCAACGGCCCATTATTCCGGTGGGCCGTTTCCAACCCATGTTATCTTTCGGACTTCTCAGAGCCCATTTATTCTTGGTCACATTTCCAGCATTCGTTTACTTACGGCCCGTTACTGTCATTTTCTGCTTGTGGGCCAAATTCAGCCCGTGGTTACAGTCAGCCCGTTTATGGTCCGTTAATACGTTGGGCCGTTTTCATAGCGTCATCAACACGGCCTATTAACGATGGCCCGTTATGGTCGGCCCATGAACGGACGATTCCAATTCTAGCCCGCTTACGGCCATAATGCTGATCTGTTTGGCCCATGTTTGTGAATCGATCATACTGCCTGTA
The DNA here is from genome assembly GCA_021605145.1 of Aegilops bicornis. Taxonomy (NCBI): domain Eukaryota; kingdom Viridiplantae; phylum Streptophyta; class Magnoliopsida; order Poales; family Poaceae; genus Aegilops; species Aegilops bicornis. Next base: position 79,019,920 of record CM038674.1, on the reverse strand, counting down.
TAAGGCCCATTGATGATACGGCCCGTAGAAGGCCCATTGTTTCTATGGCCCGTAGAAGGCCCATTGTTTCTACGGCCCATAGAAGGCCCATTGTTTCTATGGCCCATAGAAGGCCCACTGTTTCTATGGCCCGTAGGAGGCCCAGTGTCACCACAGTAAATATTAGCCCATGGTTATTGTGGCCTAGTTTTAAAAAATAGGTTATTGCAGCCACTAGCAAACCGTGGAAAAAGAACTGCACTGACTACAAGCAAACAAATAAACAAGACAACAAGGAAATAAATAAGCGAGCAACTTCCGCTAGGCTATCACGGCTATTACACATATTACATCCACTGGGCATCAAAGTTCGCCACTACTGCAAATATAGGGAACACAACAGCATATAAACGCCGCAGCAAAACAAGTCCAGAACTGAAACCACTTCAGAAGAGCTCAAGAAATAATATCCTGGGTACCCATAATGCTGGCAAGATGCTTAGCAAGCTTATTAACTTTCTCTTGTTTGGCGCTTAAATCCTCCAACACTTGTTGTTGCACCAGAAAGTATGCATCTGAATTCTGCAGGGACTTCCTCAGTCCTTCAGCTTCCTGTCGCATAGCATCTAATCGATGTCTTTCAACTTGAAGTTGAGACTCAAGAAGTCGAACTGATTCAGGCAATGAGTTCGAAGAGCTGGTGCCAGAAGTGGTAGCCTTTAACTCGAACACTACATCAAGACAGGACTTTGGGGTTGTCTCACTGTCTTCAATATAGTTTTTATCAGCTTTCTTGGAGACCAACAGGGATGTCTCACTATCTTGAACCTTATCTACATTACTTCCTTTACCATTGCATAATGGGGTACTCTTCTCCAATATTTTATCCGCGTTCTAAAAGAGAAACAAACAAACACATCTCAGTTTTACAATGTAGTATATGAAACTCATTTTGGTAAACCAGTTCAGTAGTAAGGTGGACAGGATAACAACATGAAACAAACATATATCTATGTAGTATGGTCACTGTATGGTCTATATCATTCTAGTTTATGTTGCCAAATCAAGATAGATATATTTCGAATCATATCTATTTAAGATAAAGCAGCATAGACAAAATATAAGTGTGGGAAACTACACAGCAATAACAACACTTGGAATGTGCATGGCATGAGAACATAACTGTTTATTGAATTGAAACTGAAATCAACATAGAGCAAGTTACAACAGCAAACAGCCAAACATATTGAAGAAACAGGTTTAAAACATACCTGTTGCGTCATTGGAGTTTCAATTGCATCCTTCAAATTTGAAATTAGTTGGTATCAGTAAATACAGTGATGCAAGAGCAAAGTAGTATGAACCATAGCTACGGAACCTGACACGAGAACAATTCTTCTTACGCTTTAAGCGTTAAATTCGGGTTCGGAGTGGTGGTCCTCGTGATTTGGGCACTGCAGTTGCCTTACTAACTGCTTCGTGTTTGGGTGCTCTGTGGTGGAAGCGGTCTTTGTGTCAGCAGGAGGCTGGGTGTCTATCTGCTAGGGTTGGGGTTAGAAGGGGTGTAGCTGGTTCCTTTGTCCAACCGGGTAGGGGTACAATCTGCATGAGTGTGGGTTATGTGTGGTGGGGCTGGTTCTTGGGCAAGTACAACCATGGTTCTATCTGCATCGACAGGTAGCACGATCTTTTCTGAAGACCGTGTTTTTACTCCCACAAATACTGCCATCACTCCCTCCAATTGAAATAGCTGATAACCAAGAAAAGTAATTGAATGTACAGACATTGTAAGATAGACAGGTGCAATGGATTGTAGGGAAGAAAACAGGGCATGAAATAATTCACATTTATGTTGTCTAAGCAAACAGAATAGCAGGACATAATTTCACATATATGATGGCTAATTAAACATGAAAGCATGACACAATTTCACCTGTATGATGGCTAACTAAACATGATAGAATGACATAGTTCAAAATATGATGACTATGTAAACAGGATGACATGATATAACTATACGATGTGTCTATTAAAGTGGTTGGCATGCCATAAATCACTAACATGTAAATCGATGGAAACATGATGGCATGATATAATTCAATCGACGTAATGACATAATTTAATTTATGATGACTATGTAAACATGATGAGATGATATAACTATATTATGTCTTTAGAAAATGGGTTGGCATGCCATAATTCAGATACATGTTGTCTATGTAAACATCATGGCGTGACATAATTCAAATATATGATTTATATACTAAGGAAGTGAGAAGAGGGCAATCGCATATATGATGTGTCAACTAAGGAGATGGCATTCAATATTGTGTATATGATGTAAAAACTAAGCATTGCAATACAACATATGCATTATATGAGTAATATAACCCTGCCAAGTTTGAGCATACACCTCGGGGGATAATAGGATTGGTCATTCCGCTCTGAATCCTCCTCTGAAGAGCTATCTGTAACCAACAAGATATCTGCTTCAGCAGGTAGCATTGTTCTGCTCTGAAGACCTTGTTTTCACTCCTGATTTCTCCATCACCAATTCAAACGGCTGATGCACAGGAAGATCAGTTGAATATACAAACATTGTCGACAAAAGCAATGAGAAATACAAAAAAAGAACGGCATGATATAATTCACATATATGACGCTTGCCTAAATAGCATGGCATTGCATAATTCACATACATAATGCCTTGCAACAAGATAACATTGCATAATTCACACATATAATGTCTTGCAACAAGATGGCATTGCATAATTCACATATATGGTAATTAGACACTAATCAGGTGTCATTCACACAAAGCATGTCTAAACTAAGCAAATGACATAGCAATGCAAGATACCATACACACGATATGAGCAACATAACCCTGCCAAGTTAGGGCATGCACCTCGGGGGGGAAATATGACTGGTCATCTGTTTACGAATCCTCCTCGGAGGAGCTATCGGTAACCAAAGAAGACATGCGCTTTGTCAGATAGCATTATCTGCTCTGAAGACCTTGTTTTCACTCCAGATTTTTTCCATGACCGTGCCGAATGGCTGATGCACAAGAAGAGTAATTGAATGTACTAAAATTGTTGACAAATTTAACACGTAATAAAAAATGATGGCATGATATAATTCACATATAAGATGACTGGCTAACCAGGGTGGCAGTGAAAAATTCACATATATGATGCCTGGCTAAACAAGATGGAATTGCATGATTCACATATACGATAAGCAGATGACATCTTTAATGTATACAATAAGCAATGCAAGGCACCATATGCATGATATTACCAACATCAGCATGCCAAGTTAGAGCGAAGACCTCATGGGGTAAATACGAGTGGTCTTCTCCTACGAATCCCCTCGGAAAAGTTATCTTCCTCTTGATTACGATCCGAAATGGGTGGAGGGGGGCTGCCTTTGCGCCCACCATGGAACGACGTCTGCATGAAATTTTATTGCCACACAAGGCTCATCTCTTTTGCTCTACATGATCAGTTCCATTGTGTACAATAACTAGCATGCATAGGAATAAATCATAGTAAGAATTTGCAAGGAGTGCATGCACAAATCCAGAGAGATGGTAGCAAACTATGGATAGACCCAAAACCAATGATAGCAGGCAGATAATAGCTTTAGTTAAAAAATACAGATAATGGCTCCTTTAATGTTTGTTTGCACCCAACATGAAACTCATAGTAGACACCGGAGATTAACCATATAGTAGACAGATAGTACTGATTGCTGCCCCAATATGTACCCCACAACCATTTAAAAACTCAAGTTTCAGCATTAGTTTGGACCTGACTCGGAGTCTAATAGGTGAACACGACGATAATGTAGCATGTCATCATATTAAGCGACGCATAACGTAAGAAGACAGGGAAGAGTGCGACCTCTCTTGCGGTCCCGTGTAGTCTCAAGGTCATCTGCTCAGTTGATGATGGTAATGCAGTTGTCGTGGATGCGTGGCGAGGAAGAAGATCCGAGGCGGCGAAAGACATTACGGAGAGCGGATCCTGCTGTGATGAACCCTTCCGTTGTTGGAGCAAATGAGCTGGGTGGAACACAGCCTTGCAGATGGACAAACCACACAAGGTTTTCTTTGACATATATATGTAACAGAAGTAATTGAGTAAGGGCTTGTTTGAATTTGAGGATTCTAACAATGCAGGGATAGGAAATAGACAGGAATAGGATAGGAATGCACGTGGAAAATAGAGAATTTAAAAACACGGGATTTTTGCCAATCTGGGTGTTTGATTCACAACAATTGGAAGATCACAGGATACAAAAAAGCATGGTGAGATTAAGTCAAACCACAAGAAAATGTACGGTTATAATGCTATTATGCTACTATCTCTTAGTCTTGTGCTTGATGAATAGGAATATGAAAAGGAGGAGAAGTGGAAATTAGAATTCCTACGGTTTTTCTTTCAAGGAGACACTAAAGGAACAAATCCTACAGTTTTCCTTTGCTCCATTCCTTTGCACCAAATTCATGAAAAGTAGTACCATAGGAAACTTTCCAATTCCTATGTTTTTCATTCACTCTTCCTTTCAAGCACTGGCGATTCTAGTAGGCAGGCTTGAGCAAGGAAAATCCTACACTAAAAAAATGTTTTTGTGCTACTTCTATTACTTTGGACCCAGGCCACTGCCATACTAGCTCAACTCCCAGACCCATCGACAAATTCACATCTCAAACGCGCAGAGATAAATAATGATGGCGTTCAAAAGTGTCCATCACGCATAGCTAAGTTGCCTGGTACCTCACTGCTTTTCATATAGTAGGATAAATTATCGTATTTTCCGTTACTACCAGTGCTCAGTGGACAATATATATAACATGTAGAGTAAAAAAGAGATGCAACAAGTGTACAACCTCTTTGGCGAAGCCATGTCGATCTCAGCGTGATTGGGTTGGCCGGTGAGGATGCTCCGGCTGACTTGGCTGTCGGAGGAGGGGAAGAAGATCTTAGGCGTCTGGAGATGGAGCCCGAGGTACTGCTCCGTTGTGATGGAGGGTTTCGTCGCTGGAACAGCTCCGGTGAGTTGTACGACGCCGAGGCTGAAGCAGGACAAGAGAGACAACAAACAACGTTAACCTGAGTGGAATTCTAATAGCATCTCCAATACATGACGTAAAATACATAACCACAAAGTGCTAGATGTAAAATACATCAGCCGGTCATCTCTGAACTTAACTGTCGAAACTGAATTTAACTGTCGAAACTGAACTTAACTGTCAAAACTGAACTTAAGCGCCGAAACTGAATTTTCTTTGCCGAAACTGAATTTTGTTGTCGGCTGAACGCACTAGCAAGGTGAGGCTACACGTCGGTCGACTGACTTTTTCATCTCTAGTCGGTCGATTTTGCAGCCGTTGGATTCAAATCAAGGGCCTGCGGTTCATCTTCAACCTCCACCCTCGAGCCGCCACCACCACCGGCCAAACAGCAGCCCCGCCGTCAGCCGACGGGGCGCTACCCCGCCCGCCCCGAAAACACTCCCCACCGCCGGTCCGCCGCCGCCTCGGCCATTCCTCTAGGCCCCCCGTGTCGAGCTTTTTCTCGGGCGATCACCATGCCATCGCCCCGCCAATGCCCCGCCACCGCCGGCGTCCACCGCCCCCACCCTGAACCCTAAGATAGATAGTGGGGTGCCTCTCCGGCGAGCCCCCCTCCCTGCTGCGGCTGGTTCTTCCTTCACCCCGGCGAGGCCCCCACCCCCTGAAAATCGACTGACCCAAAAGTCGATTCAGTCGACTGAAGTGGTAGCTAAATCGGAGCAGCATCGCAAGCAAGAGCAAGAGCGAGAGCAGCGGCGGGAGAAAGAGCAAGAGCAAGATCAGACTAGGTAGGGGACCAAGAGCAAGAGCAGAGCAGCAGCGCGAGCGAGAGCTAAAGCAGCAGCAGCTCCTACTGATGTGGACGTCGCCGCCGAGGGAGCGACGCCGTGGAGGAAGTGGCCGGCGATGCCGCAGTGGATGGAGTCGCGCCATGTCGGCTCGGGACCGAGCGCCGGTAGAATCGTGAGATCGAATCAAGAAGAAAATGCGGCGATTAGTGTACACCCTCTTTGGTGGCGCCGATTAGGCCGCAGCTTCATCCGAGGAAACGGTGATGATGATGCTCTTCCGGTGGTGTAGGTCAAGACGGCGGTTTGGGAATGGAGGTGGCGCGAAAGACGAGGGGAATGTCGGGGCAGATCCTTGGAGGTGGAGGGCGGGGTGGATGAACCGGCGGGACGACGAGATCGACGACGGATCCTCATCCAGTACGGCGGATGAGGGACGTTGAGGTGTTGTTGTGGACGACGTCATCGGGGAAGAGGCCCCGGCTGGGTGGCGGACGGAGCAGGGTGTGGGGTTTCGTCGCGGGTTTTCGCGGCCTCGGTGTATGAATGGGTGGGCGGATGGGATGGCAGTGTGGAACCATGACTTAGGGATGCGCTTGTCCGAAATGTGGGGTAAGTTACGAAAGTACCCCCACCGATTTGAGGCGGTTCTTTCGGTTCAGGGGTACCACGGGCATTTCACGTGTCGGGATTTCACAAGAGGTGTGAGTTTTGGCGCGCGTTGTAATTTTGGAATAGCAAGGCGCGGGTTGAGATGGAGGGAGTTGTCGGAGCACAACGAGACAAAGATATATCTTAAATATTTCGGGCTAACAGGGCACGGGTTGAAGAGGCGGGACTTTCACAGCACGATAGACAGAGACACTAGCTTGAATTTTCGGCATAACAAGGCGCGGCTTGAAATTTCGGAAGAAAAGCTTAACGTGTACCCAAAAAAAGACAATTTACACCACAACACGCACAACACACACACAAACACCATTTAGACTAGAGTAAGGTACACGTGCATTGCACGCATGAGATTTGGCAACCAAATTATGAATAAATAGCACATTATAGCATGTAAGCTTTGAGTCATATATACATGATGTAGATGTTCGTTTAATTCTTATAGTTCATTTCATTCAAAATCATCTAGTTTTTATAAGAAAGCTAATCTATTTTAAGATTCATGGAATTGTGCGTTGTAAGACATAAAGTAAAAACAAATAATGGCAAATCATGAAGAAAAACTTTTTGGCAATTCTGATATGGAAGATTCTAGAACAAATAAGAAGTGCTTGTGTTTTGATGTTTGTGCATTAGGCCCCGTTTGGTAGCAAAATATTTTCTACGTATTTTAAGAATACTACAGTTCTTAGGAATACTATGGTTTTAATTACTGTGAGCTGTTTGGTGAGAACAAAAAACTGTAATATTAATACCACCGTTTTTTCAATACCATGGTATTTTCTCTGCATATAAAAAAGAACCTCCGACCTCTTTTTAAAAAGCAGAGAAGACAAAAGAACGAGTGTTATCTTCGACTCACTCCCAACCCATCACCACTGCCTGTCCTCTTGGTCGGCGGTCATGCAAAAATCAAAAAATTAACAAAGGGGAGGAAAATGATTAGTACACTGTCCTTCATTGCATCTTCCTGCTAGCTACCTCCGATTGCCGCTGCTTCTGATTTTCCCTACTGAAGTCATCTCATTCCAATCTGTGTTCCCTACATTTCCAGATCCTCATCTAGCGAAGGTGTGTGGGGATTTGATTTTGTTTTTGCTATGTATGCTGGACTTGCCAGGTCGAGATCGACTGATCATGTCCTTGCTGCACGTGATGACATGTGTGGTAATCGACAACCAACTCCTTTTTATCAGTGTATAACGTGGAGCTTCTGTATGGTGTGTTCATATTGATTGTTTAGCTAGTGCATGGTCGTACTAGTTTGTGCATGGCCGTACATCAGCTTGAAACTTCTAGCTAGCTAACAATGAGCGTGTTTGTAAATGCAGCGTATACAAGCTTTTGCCAAACAGGTCCACAGTATTCTCAATACTTCAAAATTTGCTGTAATGTCAAAACTGTGGTATTTTGTACCTACTTGTTCAATTATTGTAGTTTTTCCAATACTTTAGTTTTTCAATACTTCGCTATCAAACACAGCCTTATGCTTAAGTTCAACCATGGAGTCTTCTAAATTATACATGTGGCGAAATCTGGTGGAATCTAGATGATATCCAACGAGCATTAGTGCAAAAATTTGCCATCTTTGGACAATCGGATTCGCCTCATCCAACGACCATCTTTCAAAGTTAAAGTTACCCGCACACAATATAAAAAATATAATATATATAATATATATTGGGGTATAGATATAGATATGTGATGCGAAAGCTGCCCATCATCTCCAATTAGAATAGTGTGTCCATGCACGGATGCGATGTGGCCAAATGATGTCTGCCATCGGTATCTCAAATTCAAATCAGTCTGACCTTGTTCAATGTGTATACATTACAACATGCTCGTTTCCAAACCACACCGCGCAGATCTCCGTTATATTCATGCATGCATGGGTTTCAAACATCAGGATCTCTTATTCAAATATTTGAATTCAACTTTACATTGATTATGACCTCACCTAGTCTTTTACACCCACACAGTCGTCTTCTCTTTATAATTGTAGCACTAACTTTCTCTCGTGCATGCATGCATACACACTACCAGTCGGCATTATCCATCGCACACATGCAATCTTTTTTCTTCAGGTCGGTCTCCCATGAAGGCACACACCCACACACATCCCCCTCTCCATCATATCGGGCATTCTTTATCTCTCACGCGTGCATGCGCAACGATCGATGTTCCTCTAAGTATGTGTGTATATAGCTAGGTCTTTCATAGTTTTCCACACAAACCGATCAATCGATATATCTAGTGAGGTCTCACCCTCTTTCCCACGTCCACATCGATCAATCTATACCTCTCTATATATGATTAACATATATAGCTAATACACCCACATTAATTATATATCCAAAGTCCCCCTCTCATCATCCATGCCTTCTGCTTCATCTCTCAGACGCGTGCACAATGGCGAAGACAGGGGCAGTAAGGGCCCTGCCCCCCTAACATCACTATATATCGAGGCTAATATGAATGTGATCATTAGACAATTGCTGCTAAAAATGGTTTAAGTTCATGAATTGACCCTCCTCGTAAAGGATTAGCAATGCTTGGCCCCCTAGCTCATTTATTTTTCATGGCTCCGCCACCGCGCGCAACAGCACACGTTCTCGCCCCCTCTCTCTAAATATCGATCTCGCACTTGTGCATTCCTTCATAGTCTCCCTCCACTCGGCCCCTTGAACCATCTTCTAGCCCCCCACCGGATTTTGCCACATGTACAATCTAGCAGACTCCATGGTTGAACTTAAGCATAATGCACAAACCTCAAAACTACAGTGGTTCTCTTTTGTTCTAGAATCTTCCGTATCATAACTGCCCAAACTTTCTTTCTAGTTGAATTGACATTATTTGTGTTTTTACTTTATGCTTTACAACGCACAATTCCATGAATCATAAAATAGATGAAGGACTTCTTTGATTCAAAGGATTCTCAAAGGAATCTTGGAGGATTCTAATCATTAGGAATTTTTCCTATCTTGGTTGTTTGATTCGTAGGATTGTAAACCATAGGAATTTTTCCATATGATTCATTTGCACTAGATTTCATAGGAAACATCCCATCCACTCAAACATCTTTGAAAGAATTCTGCCTTTTTCTATGCACAATCAAACACTCGTACAATCCTATAGGATTCAAGACGACATTCCACTATAATCCCATGTTTTTCCTATTCCCGTGTTCTTAGCTTTTTAATAAAAACTAATTGATTTTGAATGAGGTGAACTATAGGAATTAAACGAAGGGCTACATCAGGCATATATGACTCAGAGCTTACATGCTATAGTGTGGTATTTATTCATAATTTGGTTGCAAAATCTGATGCATGCAATGCACTAGTACTTCGAGTATGTGCAAAACACGTAAGTTAGAATTCCAATGCACGCTACAAAGTGTCTCTCTTACAGTTCATGAAGCCACGTGGCACATGTGGAGGCGTTGTCGCGACCTCCTTGCGTGGATTGATCCCAGTGACGTGCTGCTGGTTCCAGAAGAATGTACTCGTCCTCCCTGAGCCATACTGGCGGTACATGCACGAAGCGAAGAGGTGCACGCACGCACTCATTCCCTCGCACGCACACGCGGGTACACGGGCGGACGCAATTTTGTACCAAGATCCACCCCATGTGAAAATTTGACGCGTGTAAAGTCGTTCACTTCATTGATGGTCAATTAATACAGCGCATGCAAATTGAGTGGATGTGAGGGCAGAAGAAAGACATTATTACTCCAGTGCGCGCATATGAGTAGTTAAATCATAGGTTATTAGTAGTACTTCCATTGGTCTCCTTCGTATTTTGTGTCAATTTTTGACAGTAACATAATATTTACGCATTTGAGCAGTCTAGTACTTGAAATTTATGTTCCCTAAACTCATCGGGAGCCGTTTCGGGCCTCGAAACCAAAACCATCAATTAATCTTTACCTTGTTCCCATCACATTTGAAAGCCTGCTCACACCTACTAGTACATACCAAACCAGAATGTGTTCCCACTATGCAGGTATTAGTACTGGTGCTAGTACTTAGGTTATAAAAAGGGGAACTACCTAACCGAAAATTACTCTACCTTTCCTCCTCATAAGTGCTTCTTCTTCGTCCGTCGTTGCCATGGTCGATGAGCAGAGCTGTAGGTCGAGAACTACTCGTAACAAGGGAGCAGCAACCAAGGCTGTGGAAAAAAAAAGAGAGGGCTCGCCGCCACAAAGAGACCTCGAAAGATCTCTCACGGGCAGGCGATGGCTCCCAGGAGCGCCCTAGCCGCGGAGAGGAACATGCCGGCCGGCGGCGCTGGAGTCGTTATCCCTTGACGTCATGCCCAATCAGCTCAATAAGCACCTCAATAAGCAGAAGGAGTTCATCCAAGGCTTGATGGAGTTGCCGAAGGAGTGCCTCGACGACATGCCCGCTGAGCTCAATAAGCAGGGCGAGTTGACCGCCGGCTTGGTGATTCTTCTGAAGAAGAGCATTTCCTCGGAGAAGAAGGCGACCGGCGAAATCCTGCGACTTCAGGAGGACAAGGCGAAGCTCTGCCACAAGATTGACCTGTTGAAGGAGAAGAATGCCGGCTGGAAGAAGATGCATGAGAATAGTAGTTCCTCGATGAAGATGCTGGCACTACGGGAAACAGAAGATTTGCCGTCAGTACTTTCTTTGCTGTCAGCAATTCATCGGGGCAGACAGATCAGCAGACGGCAAAGAAAACCTAACAACAAAATATATTTTGTCGCCTGTGAAAGAAATACAGACGGCAAATAGCTTGCTTTGCCGTCTGCAAACAAAAATACAGATGGCAAAGATCTTTGCCGTCTGTGTTTTTTATTATAGACGGCAAAGTGCACACTTTAACTTCTGTAATAAAAAACACAGACGGCAAAGATCTTTACCATCTGTATTAATAAACGCAGACGGCAACGCAAACAAACACAACTCGTGGATCGATCTCCTGGATCGATGAAGTGTAACGATCCACACCCCACGATCTAGGATCTCTGGCGCAGACGTAGACACCACCCCCGCCCATGATTCCTCCCGCCAGGCACCAACACTCCGGATTCCACCAACTGCCCATGCCTCGCGAGACCCGGCCGCTGGCCTCCGGCGGCTCAGCGTGCCGCCGGGCACCGCCCGGCAGTCCGACTCCACCGGCCGCCGCCCGAGCGCCTACCTCCGCGCGCCTCCGGTGGCCTCCACCCTGCTCCGCACGCCACCGGAGTCCACCTCCCGCGGCCATCCAAGCCCCCCGTCTCCGCCCGACTGCCCCCAACGCGCGACTCCGGCGGCCTCCAGCCGACCGCCCTACTCCACCGCCCGGTCACCCGCCTCCGCGCGTCTCCGGCCCCGCCACTGTCGCGCTCGGCGCTGCCGGCCCCGTCCGGCATCGCCCCCGGCACCCGCCACCGCCTCGACGCCCGGTCTCGCCGGCCAACAGCTCGCCCGCTGGTCCCAACCTCGCCGGCCACCAGCTCGCCCGCCAGCGCGTCCACTTCCCCCTTCGCTGTGGGCCGCGTCCACTCCCCTGGAGGAGGTGCGGCGTTCGAGAAAAAAAAGGTAGAGGGTGCGACTGCTAGTTGCTCCAGCTCCGGCGACCACGGGCATAGGGGATGCTCGCAGGGAGGCACGGGCGTCGATAGAAGTCAAGATAATGTGGTGTTCGTCGTTGTCTGTTCGCTTGTGATGAATAGAGCGGTTCTCCTGTAAAAAAAATCCTTTTGTAATCCGTTCATATTATGAAATAGAGTAGTTTTGCCATGGAACAGCAAGTGATGATGTATTTTATTGTGAAATTTGTCCGTTCGTCATCAATTCTAGAAACAAAGTGTGGATTGATAATGTGATGTACTAATGTTTATTTATTTTAATAAACAGAATTCTTTGCTGTCTTTGATTTTTGGAGGCTGACAGCAAAGGAGCTTCTCTCCCGTCTGCTACTAAATCGACTGACGGCAAAATGAGCTCTTCTTTGCAGTCTGTTGTTATGTCGACTGACGGAAAAATATCCCTTTGGTTGACGGCAAAGACTTTGCCGTCATCCCGACGAAAGGTTGACGGCAAAGTAGCCCTTTGCCGCTTCGACGTTGCCGTCTGACTTTGCCGTCAGTTAGCTAACGGCAAAGTCTTTGCCGTCTGGAATTCCTTCTTTGCCGTCTGTACTTCCCTGACGGCAAATTACCTGTTTCCTGTAGTGTGGAGGCCCTCATCATGGAACAAAAGGAGGAGTTGGCGAAGCTCTGCATCGAGCACCCGGCTGCTGTCAAGGTATGTAATGCGGCCGTGGAACAGATGATGAAGGCTCGCGTCGAGAAATCCCGCGTCATGGACAGAATGAAGAAGATGGCGGAGGAGACGCGCATGGAGATGGAGGTCGTGGAGGCGATGACGAAGCAGTTACGACTCCGCGGCGAATTAGATCATTTGGGGTGATAATCTTCCTTCTTCTTTTGCTCCTGTGTTTCATCTTTTGCTTCGGGTGTTTACAAGACGCGTGTCACGTTCTCTGCGAGGCATGAATAGAACAATGCTTTTTTTAAGGGAATGAATAGAACAATGCTAATAATGAGATGACTAGAAAATTAGATCATTTTTTATCGCCATATGGCACTGGGCTGCCGTGTTTTGTGCTCTTCCGTCGTAGTACTAATCCAGTGGAAAACTTGAGTATACCGCACGGTTCTTTGCTCCTCCTCAAGTTGTCGGCGCATTTATACAAGCAGTCAAATCACAAGGCCCCGCCTTCCAGCAGTAATGAGCCGTCAAATCAGAAAGGCCCTCGCCTCTCATGAAACCGACCAAGCTAGACTGCCCCGCCCTCTAGCCCTTTAGAAAATGTATACTTTTGTACAGTAGTAGTATCGATGGATTGCGCCATGGAGCAAAACTTGATATTAAAAAAAGGTGGTACATATAGAGAGCGCTCGTCGCCAAATTATGCATATAGTACAATTAAAAAGGCTAGTCACAATAATGGCGTCCAGCACAACCCACCCCTCAAGTAAAACTAAGCATCCGTGAATTCTCTGACAAAACTAAGCATCCTGAAATTCTTTGATAACTAAGATGCTGGCTACATGATGTTGGCCATATATATTGTACGTATATAATGTGAAGAAACTAGTGGTGGTACTATTCCAACTAAAAGATGAAATGTAAGAAATAGTAGTATGTACGTACTGAAGAGTTAAAGTAACGAGAAGAAACATAACATAGTTCTGCTGGGGGCTCAACACAACACACCCCTCAAATTAAATTAAGCACACCTGAAATTAAACTTTGCAACTATTCTGGTAGACACTGCATTAGAACCACCATGAGCAACGACACTGCCACCTTACTCGGAGTCCTCGTCCACATCCTCGACTTCGTCCTTGTCCCTCTTCCTCTTGGCCGATACTTCTTTGCTTGAACCGCACACTTGGCTCTTGCTCTTCATCCAACCCTTGTAGATAATGAAACAAAGGTAGCCATCCATTGCAGCGTAGTGGATGTGGTCTATATCTAGTACATTCCGTTGCCATGCATAACGATGAAACGTGTATGGAGGTTTCTCTAGTTTACCGTACGAAGGATGAACCATGGCTCCTGCCAGGGTCAGCATTGAAGGCTGACGAGAGGACACCAACCGATTCTTCTGAAGGTCAAAGGTGTTGCCTACAAAGAGGCCTATCCGACCCAGGACTTCTTTGTCGTTACCAAAGTCTACAGTAACGAACTTGACTAGGTTGCTCTCGAGGAAGTCCTTAAAATCCAGGCATTCAACGTCGGCATGGCATATGTGGTAGACCAAGCATAAGTCATGCACGCAAACCTGGATCACGGCGGGCTTCTTCCTCACTTCGTCCTTTAGATCCTTCTCTCATCCCAGGACTATGGTGTACTCAACATCTAGCCCAGCGACCCACTCATCATTTGAGTCTTCGAACATGCGTCTGAAGCGAGAAAGGCATCCTTCCACCGTCGCGGAAGAACGGGTGTAGATGACGTCGAACACATCACCGGTGATGGTTCTAACCTTGTACTCAGCCCGATCGTGGAGATTTGGGACGCCATGGATTTGGGAGGAGGGTTAGGGTTAGTGGAACTGCCGTAATGTGAAATGACGGGACGACTAGGAGCAAACCGCCGTAGTATTGAAGGACGTGCGGGGACGAGTAGGAGCGAACTGCCAGCGTGCGAATGGCAGGGTAGTGGCTTTCCATTCTCCCGTGATACGGGCTTCCGAGAGCCCTTGGATCTGAGATCGAACGGTTGCATGGCGTGATTCTAGACCTATGGGTGAATATCCTATCCTGTAGGGTTATTCTACAAATTTTCAGCAACTTAGCATGCGAACGTATGATCTCAGATCCAAGGGCTCCCAGCAGCCCGTATCATGGTCGCGCCTACCACGACCGTCGCGTCGCTCGCGCGGTCGCACCCTTGGAGATTTAACTCGGTGCGTTAGGCTATCTGATGTTGGCATGTCATACATAGTCATCACTTAGTCACTCATACTACAACAAGGTTGGCTATAAGGTTGGCTATAAGTGTATTTATTTTTGTTACTTCTCTCTATCTCTTTGTACGGAGTATCTAACTGGTTGGAAAAGGCATGCAAATTCCCAAACCGCTTCCTACACCCTGAATCGAATTTTTTGCCTAACAAGTTGTGTCGTGCAATTGGAATTTCAACTTGAGTACTACTACTAGTAGGAGTACCAGGGGCCAGTTCTTTTAGGCTTCTAGATTAGTAATCCCATAACTACTACCTCCATCCTGGTTTATTGGTCCCCATTGTAATCTATGTCAAATTTTGATCATAAATTTAACTAATGAAATGTTAGTGCATGTCACATGCACTAGCATTTTATCAGTTAGACTAGCCATAGTGGGAGTAACTTCGTTAGTAACATCAAGACCAACTCAACAAATTTTCTTATGTGGCAATGAGTTAATGAGGAGAGATGTAGTACTAGTAACTTAGCTCGTTACTGTAACATCACATGTCCCAATGCAATATGAGTCTATAACCTAATAAATGAAGCTTTGCATGTTACCACACTTATGTTACTACCCACTATTGAGGTAGTAACATAGTCTAGGGATATGTGGATGTTACTTGTGTATGTTACTCTTCATTGTGGCTAGTCTTAAATCTTTGGTCAAAATTTAGCACAAATTACAATGGTGAGGAATAAAACAAGACGGAGGTACTGTACTACTAGTATTAGTTTAGAAGCCCA
The DNA here is from genome assembly GCA_021605145.1 of Aegilops bicornis. NCBI lineage: Eukaryota > Viridiplantae > Streptophyta > Magnoliopsida > Poales > Poaceae > Aegilops > Aegilops bicornis. The sequence continues at coordinate 79,004,181 of CM038674.1, read as the reverse complement.
AATAAATGAGTGAGGCGCATTATTGTTTTAGGCCCTTCCCAGTGCTCCACGGTGTACAGGTGCTAAGCGTGCCACATAGGCAAGAAAATGATGTGGCAAAGCAATTAAAGAAGAGATAGAGAATTAGGTTGACCCTAGGAGGAAACGGTGCTAAGCGTGTGAACCTATGCAAAATGACTATCAACCAATGAATGATGGAGTTTAATTGTTAAACAATTCAATGAGGGAGGCTTAGCTACAAAAGCTAAGCACTAATGCACTGGAGAGACTAGTTGCTAAGGTTTTAAATGCGCTTAGCACCTCACGTAAGCACCAATGCATTGAAAGCATTACTCTCCACTGTGACTAGTCTTATGGAAAAGGCTGGGGAAGCCGCCAAAAGAACTGGCCCTAGGAGTAGTAGCTAGGGATCAGTGTCTTGAGATGAACTGGAAAAAAGTAAATGCAGAGAGATGAAATGCAGAAAAGACGGAGGGATGTGATGGTTGCTTGTCCGTTTATTTTACCAGGCCACTTATTACTGGGAGTGGTTGGGTTTTGTGATATGACGGCTTTACTGCCGCGCCACGAGCGGGGTGAGAGGTGAGACTCCCGTGCAGCGCCACCCTCTACACTAGTACTACTACATCGGTCGTGGTTTACCCCCATTTAATTTGATTGAAGATTTAACTGACAAAATGTTAGTGCATGTCAACAAAAACAATATCCTATTTGAACATAGTTTTCAATGATATAATTTTAGGTGACATGCATCATCATTTATCGTACTATATATAATGTTAGTTCAATTTTTGGTCGTACTAATCTATAGTAGTAAGGTGCCCGTGCGTTGCACGGAAGAGTGAAATGCATTGATCGGGGTGTGTTTATTTTGACAAAGGATGTGGGGGGTCATCTCATGTGTAACAGGTATCGATAGGTTTCTTCGGATATTATTTCATCTCTAGAGCTCAGAAACATCCGGGTGAAATAGATAAAAAGTATCTTTTGCAAACAAAAACGTTCAACTGTTCAACCTGCATACAAAACTTGTGAAGAAATAACTCTTATTGTGCTTTGCAGGAAATGGTTCATCATAAGTGTTTCACCAGTACTGTAGTAAAAATTCATACATGGAAGAATCTAGACTAAACCATAAATGGATACACTTTTATTCATGCGTGATACTCCAATAGAGAAAGATCATGCATGGAAGTCTCCACATGCTTAGACAAATGGATTACATTGAGCGAAGACTAATGATCAACATTTAACTTAGTAATGCAGATGTCCAGGTGAACCTCCTTGGAGTCCCCATGCACATTGTTGGGGTCAAATAATACCATGCGTCTTCCATCTCCACATCGACGGGAAGGTCCCAGCTCGGTAGAGTCCAAGTCAGCTTGACGTAGCCAGTGCCGCCGCCCACGTACCTTCGAGGGGTCGTGAGCACGCACACGTACATCGGCCTCGTGTCAGTGTCAGCATCAGCGGCGTCGCCCCTGACACACACTACATAGATGTGGCGGCGGCCTGCGCGGGCCTTGCCGGTGGCCACGATCAAGAGGAAGACGCTGCCATCCTTCTCTGAGACTAGCACGCGGCGCTGATCCTCCAGCGACTCCTGCACGGTGAACGGGTAGCACGTCTCGTACTTGATGTTCTTCGCCAAGGGCCAGTAGTGATCGCCGCACGCCTGCGTCAGGTGATGCACGATGTCCGCCGGCAAGCCCCAAAACGGCACCGGACACTCATAGCAGTAGATGAAGGGCACCTTGGAGGCATCGACGAGGCCGTCCATGAAACGGGAGTGGCTGTAGGGGGCGTTCCCCCAGTTGAATATATGAGCAAGTTACTACGAGTTTTACTACAAAATAAATCATGACGGCTATAACAGAGATTAAACTAATCGTGCGGACTAGCATAGTAGATGAACAGATCGAGTCTAGGACACAGACTAGAAACATGAATTCTACCACGATTTCGAACAGGAAGGACAGAAACACATACGGTGCAACGGGAGCAGCACCATTGGCGTTGAGGTTGTCGCCCATGTTGTTGAGGAAGAGGTTGCCGAGGTCGAGGAGGAAGTCGTCGTCGGTGAAGTCGTCGCTGCTAGCAATCGCGAGAGTGCACTCCCCAAATGTCAACAGCGCTCGCCGAATGGAGCGCAGGAGGGAGTGGTTGTAGGGGACTTTGCGGCCGCCGAATGCAGCGCAGGAGTAGCCCATGAAGCAGTAGATGGTGCTCCTCCCTAGTCTCTATTCTTATATCCATCTCTACTACTCTTCTTGGGTTTTTATAATATACTAGTTGTACTCGCCTCCACTGCACGCCCGGCTGAACACGCCTCCTCGCTAGCGCAGGAGTAGTTGTCAAATTGAATAGTACTGCGCCGTCCACTGCACGCCCGGCTGAACACGCCTCCTCGCCTCCATCAAACCCCTCCGTTAAACCCGCATGCAAACCGAGAAACCTACTCTGGCCCGCGGGAGGAAATTTTCCGATTGCCGCGGGAGGGTTATTCTACAAATCTTCAGCAACTTAGCATGCGACCGTTTGATCTCAGATCCAAGGGCTGCCAACAGCCCGTATCATGGTCGCGCCTACCATGACCGTCACGTCGCACGCGTGGTCGCACCGTTGGAGATTTAACAGGATGCGTTAGGCTAGCTGATGTTGGCATGTCATACATAGTCATCACTTAGTCACTCATACTACAACAAGGTTAGCTATAAGGTTGGCTATAAGTGTATTTTTTTACTTCTCTCTATCTCTTTCTTCGTACTCCGTGTAGTGCCAAAAACGTTCTTATATTATGGGACACTGGGAGTACTAGTATTTATTGCATTTGCCAATGAGTGACTTCTTCCAATGAAATGGTATGCCTATTAGTTTTTTGTTGCTAAGTTTGCTTCATTTAATTAGCTATAGACTTAAAATTGTCTTTTCACCTAGGTACACGCGCTTAGCACCGTTTCTTCCTTGGGTCACCAAACTAGTATCTCTCTTCTTGATTAACTTGCCACATCAGACTTTATGCCTATGTGGCAAGCTTAGCACCTGTAGGAGCAAGTAAGGTTGCTTGTAATGTTGGTCGTAATGATAGTATCATAGCTAGTATCATGCATGCCAACTAAACAATTTTGATGAGGTGTCATATAATTAACTGAAGAAAGAGATGGTTGAGTATCATATCATGATACTGTATCATAATAAATGCTAGGCTACTATGTGTCATGCATGACAATAAATAAAGTACTATACGATACTAATATATGATACTATGCATTAGGGATGTAGTATCATATACGAGTATCATATGCATGATACTAGTACATGATACTCCCCATTACAACCAGCCTAATGGGAGTAGTATCATGCATGCCAACTATGCAATCTATGATACTCTCCATTACGACCAACCCAAGTACAATAGTGTGCTTTACATGGCATTTTTGCATATGTGGAGGAAACAGAGGCAAGGAAAAAGTGGAGAAGTGGGCTCTCATGCAAGAGCCAGCCTCTACTACATGGTGGAGCATTAGGAGAGGCACCTGTATGGAGGTGGTCAGGAATCGGGAGACTCACGCTGGTCGTAGCGCCGCAGTTAAAATGATAATGGCATGTCAAATCACGTGGCCCCACCTGTCCAGCAGTAACTCGTTGTCAAATCACACAACCCTACATTTGCAGCAGCCTACTCCCTCGTCATCTCGCTTCTCTGTGGAACCGACTAGGCGGAACTTCCCCGCCGCCTACCGCGCAGGAAAAGCCCCCCCCCCCTCGACTTTTAAATAGTACAGTATACTAATTTTGTATCCATGGATTGCACCATGGAGCAAAGCCTCTAGAAAACGGCGGTACACATGTACGGAGTATACAGCACGCCCGTCGTGTTCGCATCACACCCCAGACGGTCGGTCGGTCTGGCACGCTCCTCTCGGATGGAACGCGTGTCATATTGCGGTGGCACACACATGTGGGACCGCAATTGAGAACTGACCATAGGCACACTCCCCGGCCTCGCAAGTCGGGTGACTTAATAGAAGAGGGAGACGTGCGATAGTACTAGAGAAGTGTTGTACTACGTTGGTGCCTGGACGATCCGTGCAAGACACGGAAGATCAGTTCGTCCATGCATGTGACCAGACTCCAGTAGACACGCCTGGATTGGCTATCGTCTACATATCGTGCAGGCTGTGTTGTACATGGCTGTAGTTGTGGTGAGAAATCTAAAAACGGTTTCTTGTCATCTCGCAAAATTAGGTGTCATGTGCTTCGGATCGCTGCGAGGGTTAGACAACGACAACTGAGTTGGGCTAGTAATTGGGGGCACATGCACGAAGACTACTCGGCTGCCATCTAGGTCAAGCCGGCTATGTTAATTAGGACATCTATCGACGGACCCCTTTTCGACGAGTTTATCTTTAATTTGAGCTTTGTTCCTCGTCTAGTTTGTCCGTAGGGATTCATGTTGTCTCCTTTGGGCAGTGAGGTCATGATTTCTTTTCATGTGGTATATTTTCGTGTTATATGCTATAATCCGGCGCTTCAGATCAAAATGATGACAACTGCGCCTCCGGGCCACGTGCATGAAGACTTCTCGACAGTCATTGACGAGGTCAAGCCGGCTCCGATAGACAAAAGAAAACTAGTACTAGTCCACTATATAGGCAGGAGCCTCCGCGCTTGCTTGCTAGTGTTTCTCTCTTCACTCTGTCTCGGCCTCTCCAGATCTAAACACGACAGCAGTGGCCACACACACTCTCTCTCTCTCTCTCTCTCTGCTCACCGCTGGTCACAAATCCAGCCCGATCCTCTCCGCCGGGGAAGGTGAGAAGGTGCAATGTTCACGCGGTCGTCCTCAACGACGGCTCTTACCCACTGCTGGCGCGTCCCGATCAGCCTGCCTTGCCGTTCTCTCCCAAGCACCGCTGGCGAGGGAGGGCCTCCGACCCCTTCTTCCTCACTGTCGTAGTGTGGGCAGATCCAGCCTCCCGCCGCCCACCTAGCGACATCCCGGCGACCATCAGGTATAACTTCCTTCGAAACCAGCCTTGCTCTACTTCCCGAGCTCCTAATATCGCTGCATTTGTATCTTTTACTATTTCTCAGGCCCCCTCGTAGATAGGATCGATCGGCTGTTCGAAAACCACCTAATTTTTTTTACGTTTAAGAGGTAAAACTAGTTCATGCACTCGAATCTAGTACTACTTGGTTCAAACAAGGAATAAAGGGGCTGGGGGTGGGGGAGGATTTGTTACCTGAATCTAGGACTTGGTCGAAAGAGGAAATCTCGGGGCAAAAAGTAGCAGAGGCGGCTATCCAAGCTGGTCTCTAGGTCTAATAGGGAAATAAAGGGAAACGCAGTACAAACTCAATATAAACCCAATCTATTGGTTGAAAAAGGAGAGAAAGTGGGGACTGGGGGACAAGTCAATAGAGTAAGTCCAGCACTAGATTTGCTAGCCTCACACAGTATAAGGTGGCTATCTGAACAAAAATGGGACCAACCCAGATATCACATTACGATGTTTGTTGCCCCGAGCCACTCTTATGTAATGCCACTAGTAAAATGTAGCAATCGCACTGTTAAAAGTAAAGACACGTTAAACCAATGTTGTTTTCAATGTAATGCCTCCAGTAATATGAATCAATGGCACTTCTTTACGTGTCCTGCTAAATTTCCCATTAAGATAAATTGGTTCTTTTTGTTAGAAATGCAACTGTCCTGGTCCGCCTACTCTCCCGTGCCCAATGTAATGTCGTATTTAACGGTTGTCATAGTTAATCCTAATGCCCACACTAATATCTAGCAATGCCACTGCTTTAGAAATTGCTACTGTCCTTGTAGGATTGCCATTCAGATATATAAGGAACATGCTTCTTTTCATTTGATGCATGTTTCATCACTTGTTAATCACCCTCCTTTCCACCTTTTTTGTGCAAACAGAGATATATATTTCACGCTCGATCTTAGTTGAACTGCACAAATCATATCCAAATTATAGTTGAGCATTCCAGGAGCTTCACAACCAACCTTGATGTTGCTCAATTTTATTGCAACTAATGAAGAAGAAGCTCTGTGGGTTCCGTTTTCTGATGGAAATGGAACCGGGGCTGGAGCCCTTTTCTTAAAAAAAATTTGAAGAAGAAGTTGCTAGCTCACGGGACATTGCTTAATTTTAGGTGAACTGCACCAAAAGGTCCCATGAATTGAATCATCCATGTTGGTGACTGAAAGAGTGTTGGGAAACGTAGTAATTTCAAAAAATTTCCTACGATCACGCAAGATCATGGTGATGCTTAGCAACGAGATGAGAGTGTTGTCTACGTACCCTCGTAGACCAGCAACGGAAGCGTTGACGCAACGTAGAGGAAGTAGTCGTACTCCTTCACGATCCAACCGATCCAAGTACCGAACGAACGGCACCTCCGAGTTCTGCACACGTTCAGCTCGATGACGTCCCTCGAACTCCGATCCAGCCGAGTGTTGAGGAGAGTTTCACAAGACGACGGCGTGGTGACGATGATGATGTTCCACCGGCGCAGGGCTTCGCCTAAGCTCCGCTACGGTATTTTCGAGGTGTAATATGGTGGAAGGGGCACCGCACACGGCTAAGGAACGATCTCAATGATCAACTTGTGTGTCATGAGGTGCCCCCTGCCCTGTATATAAAGGAGGGAAGGGAGGGGCTGGCCGGCCAAGGAGAGGAGGCGCACCGGGGTTTCCTACTCCTACTAGGAGTAGGATTCCCCCAATCCTAGTCCAACTAGGTTTCCCCAAGTGGGAAGGGAGAGAGAGGCGCCCCTTCTCCTAGTCCTAATAGGACTAGGGAAGGGGGAAGGTGCTGACCAGCACTTGGGCCCCTTTTCTCCTTTCCACTAAGGCCCATGTTGGCCCATAAGCATTCGGGGGTTCGGTAACCTCCGGTACTTGGTAAAAGTCCCAATGTCACCCGGAACATTTCCGATGTCCAAACATAGACTTCCAATATATGAATCTTTATGTCTCGACCATTTCGAGACTCCTCGGCACGTCCGTGATCTCATCCGGGACTCCGAACAACCTTCGGTACAGAAACATCATAAAAACTCATAGTAACCGCCATCGAAGCGTTAAGCGTGCGGACCCTACGGGTTCGAGAACTATGTAGACATGACCGAGACACCTCTCCGGTCAATAACCAATAGCGGGACCTGGATGCCCATATTGGCTCCTACATATTCTACGAAGATCTTTATCGGTCAGACCGCATAACAACATACGTTGTTCCCTTTGTTATCGGTATGTTACTTGCCCGAGATTCGATCGTCGGTATCCAATACCTAGTTCAATCTCGTTATCGGCAAGTCTCTTTACTCGTTTAAGTAATACATCATCTCACAACTAACACATTAGTTGAAATGCTTGCAAGGCTTATGTGATGTGCATTACCGAGAGGGCCAGAGATACCTCTCCGACAATCGGAGTGACAAATCCTAATCTCGAAATATGCCAACCCAACATGTACCTTCGGAGACACCTGTAATGTACCTTTATAATCACCCGATTCACGTTGTGACGTTTGGTAGCACCAAAAGTGTTCCTCGTGCAAACGGGAGTTGCATAATCTCATAGTCATAGGAACATGTATAGGTCATGAAGAAAAGCACTAGCAACAAACTATACGATCAGGTGCTATGCTAATGGAATGGGTCATGTCAATCAGATCATTCAACCAATGATGTGATCCCGTTAATCAAATAACAACTCCTTGTTCATGGTTAGGAAACACAACCATCTTTGATTAACGAGCTAGTCAAGTAGAGGCATACTAGTGACACTCTGTAGGTTTATGTATTCACACATGTATTATGTTTCCTGTTAATACAATTCTAGCATGAATAATAAACATTTATCATGATATAAGGAAATAAATAATAACTTTATTATTGCCTCTAGGGCATATTTCCTTCAGTCTCCCACTTGCACTAGAGTCAATAATCTAGATTACACGGTAATGATTCTAACACCCATGGAGTCTTGGTGCTGATCATGTTTTGCTCGTGGAAGAGGCTTAGTCAACGGTGCGCAACATTCAGATCCGTATGTATCTTGCATATCTCTATGTCTCCCACCTGGACCAAATCCGGATGGAGTTGAAGGCGTCTTTTGATGTGCTTGGTTCTCTTGTGAAATCTGGATTCCTTTGCCAAGGCAATTGCACGATATTGTCACAAAAGATTTTCATTGGACCCGATACACTAGGTACAACACCTAGATCGGTTATGAACTCCTTCATCCAGACTCCTTCATTGGCTGCTTCCGAAGCAGCTATGTACTCAGCTTCACATGTAGATCCCGCCACGACGCTTTGTTTGGAACTGCACCAACTGACAGCTCCACCGTTTAATGTAAATACGTATCCGGTTTGCGATTTAGAATCGTCCGGGATCAGTGTCAAAGCTTAACGTCGACGTAACCGTTCTGACGAGTTCTTTGTCACCGCCATAAATGAGAAACATATCCTTAGTCCTTCTCAAGTACTTAAGGATGTTTTTGACCGCTGTCCGATGATCCACTCTGGATTACTTTGGTACCTGCCGCCAAACTTACAAAGGCACACATCAGGTCTGGTACACAGCATTGCATACATGATAGAGCCTATGGCTGAAGCATAGGGAACATCTTTCATTTTCTCTCTATCTTCTGCGGTGGTCGGGCATTGAGTCTTACTCAACTTCACACCTTGTAACACCGGCAAGAACCCTTTCTTTGCACGATCCATTTTGAACTTTTTCAAAACTTTATCAAGGTATGTGTTTTGTGAAAGTCCTATTAAGCGTCTTGATCTATCTCTATAGATCTTAATGCCCAATATGTAAGCAGCTTCACCGAGGTCTTTCATTGAAAAACTCTTATTCAAGTATCCTTTTATGCTATCCAGAAATTCTATATCATTTCCGATCGTAATATGTCATCCACATATAATATCGGAAATGCTACTGAGCTCCCACTCACTTTCTTGTAAATACAGGCTTCTCCAAAAGTGCATATAAAACCAAATGCTTTGATCACACTATCAAAACGTTTATTCCAACTCCGAGAGGCTTGCACCAGTCCATAAATGGATCATTTGGAGCTTGCACACTTTGTTAGCTCCCTTTGGATCGACAAAACCTTCTGGTTGCATCATATACAACTCTTCTTCCAGAAATCCATTCAAGAATGCAGTTTTAACATCCATTTGCCAAATTTCATAATCATAAAATGCGGCAATTGCTAACATGATTCGGACGGACTTAAGCATCGCTACGGGTGAGAAGGTCTCATCGTAGTCAATCCCTTGAACTTGTCGAAAACCTTTTGCAACAAGTCGAGCTTTTTAGATGATAACATTACCATCAGCGTCAGTCTTCTTCTTGAAGATCCATTTATTCTCAATTGCTTGCCGATCATCGGGCAAGTCAACCAAAGTCCACACTTTGTTCTCATACATGGATCCCATCTCAGATTTCATGGCCTCAAGCCATTTTGTGGAATCTGGGCTCACCATCGCTTCTTCATAGTTCGTAGGTTCATCATGTTCCAAAGAACATGACTTCCAGAATAGGATTACCGTACCACTGCAGTGCGGATCTTGCTCTGGTTGATCTCTGAAGTTCTGTAGAAACTTGATCCGAAGTTTCATGATCATCATCATTAGCTTCTTCCCTATTTGGTGTAGGTGTCACGTAAACTGTTTTCTGTGATGTACTACTTCTCAATAAGGGAGTAGATACAGATTATCTCATCAAGTTCTACTTTCCTCCCACTCACTTCTTTCGAGAGAAACTCCTTCTCCAAAAGTTTCCGAATTTAGCAACAAAAATCTTGCCTTCGGATCTGTGATAGAAGGTGTACCCATGATCTCCTTTGGGTATCCTATGAAGACACATTTCTCGATTTGGGTTCGAGCTTATCAGGTTGAAGTTTTTTCACATAAGCATCATGCAGCCCCAAACTTTCGAAACGACAACTTTGGTTTCTTGCCAAACCACAGTTCATAAGGCGTCGTCTCAACGGATTTAGATGGTGCCCTATTTAAAGTGAATGTAGCCGTCTCTAAAGCATAACCCCAAAGCGATAGCGGTAAATCAGTAAGAGACATCATAGATCGCACCATATCTAATAAAGTACGATTATGACGTTCGGACACACCATTACGTTGTGGTGTTCCAGGTGGCGTAAGTTGCGAAACTATTCCGCATTGTTTCAAATGTAGGCCAAACTCGTAACTCAAATATTCTCCTCCACGATCAGATCGTAGAAACTTTATTTTCTTGTTACGATGATTTTCCACTTCACTCTGAAATTCTTTGAACTTTTCAAATGTTTAGGACTTGTGTTTCATTAAGTAGATATACCCATATCTGCTCAAATCATCTGTGAAGGTGAGAAAATAACGATATCCGCCATACGAGCCTCAACATTCATTGGACCACATACATCAGTATGTATGATTTCCAATAAATCTGTTGCTCTCTCCATAGGTCCGGAGAACGGTGTTTTAGTCATCTTGCCCATAAGGCACGGTTCGCAAGTGCCAAGTGATTCATAATCAAGTGACTCCAAAAGTCCATCAGTATGGAGTTTCTTCATGCGCTTTACACCGATATGACCTAAACGGCAGTGCCACAAATAAGTTGCACCATCATTATCAACTCTGCATCTTTTGGTTTCAACATTATGAATATGTGTATCACTACTATCAAGATTAAGTAAAACAAACCATTCTTCAATGGTGCATGACCATAAAAGATATTATTCATATAAATAGAACAACCATTATTCTCTCGATTTAAATGAATAACCGTCTCGCATCAAACAAGATCCAGATATAATGTTCATGCTCAACGCTGGTACTAAATAACAATTATTTAGGTCTAATACTAATCCCGAAGGTAGATGTAGAGGTAGCGTCGATTGCGATCACATCGACTTTGGAACCATTTCCCACGCCAAGATCGTCACCTCGCCCTTAGCCAATCTTCGCTTAATCCGTAGCCCTGTTTCGAGTTGCAAATATTAGCAATGTAACCAGTATCAAATACCAGTGCTACTGCGAGTATTAGTAAGGTACACATCAATAACATGTATATCATATATACCTTTGTTAACCTTGCCATCCTTCTTATCCGCCAAATACTTGGGGCAGTTCCGCTTCCAAAGGACCAGCCTGCTTGCAATAGAAGCACTCAGTTTCGTGCTTAGGACCAGACTTGGGTTTCTTCTCTTGATTAGCAACTTGCTTGCCGTTCTTTTTGAAGTTTCCCTTTTCTTTCCTTTGCCCTTTTCTTGAAACTAGTGGTTTTGTTAACCATCAACACTTGATGCTCCTTTTTGATTTCTACCTCCATGACTTTCGGCATCGCGAAGAGCTCGAGCATTGTTTTGGTCATCCCTTGCATATTATAGTTCATCACGAAGCTCTTGTAGCTTGGTGGCGATGATTGGAGAATTACATCAATAGCGCAATCATCCGGAAGGTTAACTCCCAGTTGAATCAAGTGATTGTTATATCCGGACATTCTGAGTATATGCTCACCGACAGAACCGTTCTCCTCCATCTTACAGCTATAGAACTTATTGAGACTTCATATCTCTCAATCCGGGCATTCGCTTGGAATATTAACTTCAACTCCTGGAACATCTCATATGCTCCATGGTGTTCAAAACGACGTTGAAGTCCCGGTTCTAAGCCGTAAAGCATGGCACACTGAACTATAGAGTAGTCATCGACTTTGCTTTGCCAGACGTTCACAACTTCGGCGCAGCCCTTGCACCAGGCCTGGCACCTAACGGTGCTTCCAGACGTAATTCTTCCGTGCAGCAATAAGGATAATCCTTAAGTTACGGACCCAGTCCGTGTAATTGCTGCCATCATCTTTCAACTTTGCTTTCTCAAGGAACGCATTAAAATTCAACGGAACAACAAAGACGAGCCATCTATCTACACATCATAGACAAGCAAGATACTATCGGTACTAAGTTCATGATAAATTTAAGTTCAATTAATCATATTACTTAAGAACTCCCACTTAGAAAAATATCCCTCCAATTCTCTAAGTGATTGCGTGATCCATATCAACTACACCATGACCGATCATCACGTGTGATGGAGTAGTTTCAATGGTGAACATCAATATGTTGATCATATCTACTATATGATTCACGCTCGACCTTCGGTCTCTCGTGTTCCGAGGTCATATCTTATATGCATAGCTCGTCAAGTATAACCTGAGTATTCTGCGTGTGCAACTGTTTTGCACCCGTTGTATTTGAACGTAGAGCCTATCACACCCGATCATCACGTGGTGTCTCAAAGACGAAGAACTTTCGCAGCGGTGCATACTCAGGGAGAACACTTCTTGATAATTTAGTAAGGGATCATCTTATAATGCTACCGTCAATCAAAGCAAGATAAGATGCATAAAGGATTAACATCACATGCAATCAATATAAGTGATATGATATGGCCATCATCATCTTGTGCTTGTGATCTCCATCTCCGAAGCACCGTCATGATCACCATCGTCACCGGCGCGACACCTTGATCTCCATCGTAGCATCGTTGTCGTCTCGCCAAACTTATGCTTCTACGACTATCGCTACCGCTTAGTGATAAAGTAAAGCATTACATGGCGATTGCATTGCATACAATAAAGCGACAACCATATGGCTCATGCCTGTTGCCGATAACTTCGGTTACAAAACATGATCATCTCATACAATAAAATTCAGCATCATGTCTAGACCATATCACATCACAACATGCCCTGCAAAAACAAGTTAGACGTCCTCTACTTTGTTGTTGCAAATTTTACGTGGCTGCTACGGGCTTAAGCAAGAACCAATCTCACCTACGCATCAAAACCACAACGATACTTTCACAAATAGACTCCGTTTTAACCTTCTCAAGGACCGGGCGTAGCCACACTCAGTTCAACTAAAGTTGGAGAGACAGTCTTCCACAAGCCATCTATGTGCAAAGCACGTCGAGGGAACCGGTCTCGCGTAAAATCTGGCGTAAGGTTGGTCTGGATCGTACGTCCAACAATACCGCTGAACCAAAGTATGACATGCTTTGGTAGGCAGTATGACTTGTATCGCCCACAACTCACTTGTGTTCTACTCGTGCATATCATCAAACCATAAAAACCTAGGCTCGGATGCCACTGTTGGGAAACGTAGTAATTTCAAAAATTTTCCTACGATCACGCAAGATCATGGTGATGCTTAGCAACGAGATGAGAGTGTTGTCTACATACCCTCGTAGACCCGCAACGGAAGCGTTGACGCAACGTAGAGGAAGTAGTCGTACTTCTTCACGATCCAACCGATCCAAGTACCGAACGTACGGCACCTCCGAGTTCTGCACACGTTCAGCTCGATGATGTCCTCGAACTCCGATCCAGCCGAGTGTTGAGGAGAGTTTCGTCAGACGACGGCGTGGTGACGATGATGATGTTCCACCGGCGAGGGCTTCACTAAGCTCCGCCACGGTATTTTCGAGGTGTAATATGGTGGAAGGGGCACCGCACACGGCTAAGGAACGATCTCAATGATCAACTTGTGTGTCATGAGGTGCCCCCTGCCTCTGTATATAAAGGAGGGAAGGGAGGGGCTGGCCGGCCAAGGAGAGGAGGCGCACGGGTTTCCTACTCCTACTAGGAGTAGGATTCCCCCAATCCTAGTCCAACTAGGTTTCCCCAAGTGGGAAGGGAGAGAGAGGCGCCTTCTCCTAGTCCTAATAGGACTAGGGAAGGGGGAAGGTGCGACCAGCACTTGGGCCCCTTTTCTCCTTTCCACTAAGGCCCATGTTGGCCCATAAGCATTCCGGGGGGTTCCGGTAACCTCCCGGTACTTGGTAAAATTCCCAATTTCACCCGGAACATTTCCGATGTCCAAACATAGACTTCCAATATATGAATCTTTATGTCTCGACCATTTCGAGACTCCTCGTCACGTCCGTGATCTCATCCGGGACTCAACAACCTTCGGTACAGAAACATCATAAAACTCATAGTAACATCGCCATCGAAGCGTTAAGCGTGCGGACCCTACGGGTTCGAGAACTATGTAGACATGACCGAGACACCTCTCCGGTCAATAACCAATAGCGGGACCTGGATGCCCATATTGGCTCCTACATATTCTACGAAGATCTTTATCGGTCAGACCGCATAACAACATACGTTGTTCCCTTTGTTATCGGTATGTTACTTGCCGAGATTCGATCGTCGGTATCCAATACCTAGTTCAATCTCGTTCGCAAGTCTCTTTACTCGTTTCGTAATACATCATCTCACAACTAACACATTAGTTGAAATGCTTGCAAGGCTTATGTGATGTGCATTACCGAGAGGGCCCAGAGATACCTCTCCGACAATCGGAGTGACAAATCCTAATCTCGAAATATGCCAACCCAACATGTACCTTCGGAGACACCTGTAATGTACCTTTATAATCACCCGATTACGTTGTGACGTTTGGTAGCACCCAAAGTGTTCCTCAGGCAAACGGGAGTTGCATAATCTCATAGTCATAGGAACATGTATAGGTCATGAAGAAAAGCACTAGCAACAAACTATACGATCAGGTGCTATGCTAATGGAATGGGTCATGTCAATCAGATCATTCAACCAATGATGTGATCCCGTTAATCAAATAACAACTCCTTGTTCATGGTTAGGAAACACAACCATCTTTGATTAACGAGCTAGTCAAGTAGAGGCATACTAGTGACACTCTGAGGTTTATGTATTCACACATGTATTATGTTTCCTGTTAATACAATTCTAGCATGAATAATAAACATTTATCATGATATAAGGAAATAAATAATAACTTTATTATTGCCTCTAGGGCATATTTCCTTCAAAGAGCCAGCTTCAACATCCCAGTCTAAGCACCCCCGACCTCCATCCTTGCGACGCACGGTACACCTCGTTTGCCACCTGCTCGACCCTAGTGTCACTGATAAAATGAAGTAATAATACAGTTAAAATAGAGCGAGTGTCATCTCTATCATTTCATTTCCAATGTAGATAAAGAAAGTGCTTCTCTTTGTTAATGTATGTTTCATCAACTAGTCCCATTGTTAATGTTTAAGCATTTACATAAACTGGGTGCTTAATTTTAGTTGATCTATACAAAAATAGAGATTTGAATGTCTCAAGGCGCCTCCTTGTACTACCGTTGTACACCGATGTTCATCAATGGCGGAAGGTGTATCTGGGAGACTTGGGACGATGTCCAGTATGAGGCGTACCGTATGAGGCGTCGCAGGGACCATCTCGCCCTCGCAGCATGGCATACTATGATACTATCACAATATTTTCTTCTATTTATTTTGTATGTTTCATCAACTAGTGCCACTATAATGTAATCACGCTTTTTCATTTTCTGTGCAAACAGGGTTATTCAGCTGCATTTTGGTGGAACTGCACAAATGTATGTATGGAACCGGCATATATGCAGAGTGCAAGGTGTGCCAAGTAAAAATTACCGACACCAACCATGCTGCATGCATGCATTGGCATCCACCACCACCATTGGGATGTGTGGCGCTCTCTGTGCATGGATCTTTCTCGGCAGCTATTCCTCTAACCAAATACTAGTAGCTTATATTGGCAGTTTTCTAGGGAGTACTCTTTTCTGAAAGAAGCACCAATCTATTATTCTTTATTTGTACATTGTGTCACAACTTTGACCCAAAGGCCCAGAGCTATTTTAGGGTGATTGGCGTAGTACTCGGAGACTGATTGTAAGCATGATTTTCATTAGCTATCACACTGATTGTAAGCATGAGCAGGTGGAAGATTAGGTTAGTGTGAAGCTTACCTTAAACCCTACCGCCGCCATTGAAACGAGGCGAGCGTCGAGGGAACCGTGAAGAATGGCGGGGAAGCGACGTCGCCCCATCCGTCCTCCTCTTCCGGTGGGAGAACGAATACTCCTGTGGCTCCGGCTGGCTATGCACCCTAACGTACGGCACACCATACTCGATCGATTCATTATCCTCTGGGTGCTCGACCTTTGACCTGTACGCCCACCACCTCCGCCTGACTGTCGCCTCGGGCTAATCTTTCTGCTCCATCGCCCAGAGGAGATACTTGATGAACTCGGAGGACTGCGGCGTGACTGTCGCCGAGGAGTACATGTACATCGCTGCCCTCATCGCCGCCGTCTCGCTCTTTCGCATACATTGCCACATGGCCCGCACCGTCCTTCAAATCTCCCACTCGTTGTCAAACCAGGTAAGGATCTCCTTCAACCTGGCTAACTTTGCCTGGTCGCCGCCGATGATCTTCCTGATTCGCTGTTGCATCCTCTCCATAGATGTCCTTCTGAGTGGTCCGGTGCTAGCTTTGGAAGATGGGAGGAGAGACGGTGGTCTTGCAATAGAGAAGAGGGAGAGGCGAGACGGTGGTTTTGGAATGGAGATGATGGAGAGGAGAGGAGGTGGTTTTGCAATGGAGAAAATCAGAAGAGGGAGAGGCGAGACGGTGGTTTTGGAATGGAGATGATGGAGAGGAGAGGAGGTGGTTTTGCAATGGAGAAGAGGGAGAGGAGCGTGCGACAGCGATTTAGGATTGGACGAGAGGGCCGGCGCGCTGTGACTGGATCAAAATCAAAATCAATTTACCCTTCAATTAAGAAAGCGACCCCACATTAACTAGTCTCCCTTTTATTCTGGGTCATAATTGACCAGGATTGTCGCACATAAATATATGTTATACGTTGCAAAAATAATACAATTTGAAAGTACATTCAGATACGAACCAAACGATACAATTTTCGGTGACATGCATTCACATTTTGCTTGTCAAATACAGTACGTGGTCGAACTTTGACCCAAAATACGCAAAACAACAAAAAAATACTTCCAAGACCAGTGCCGCTCTTCCGCTCTTCTCCTCTTAAACCACCGCCGCTCCTCTCCTATTCCAATCTAAATCCAGCGCCACTCCTCTCCTCTTCCATTTCAAAACCACCGCCCCTCCTCTCCTGTTCCAGTCCAAAACCAGCGTCGCTCCTCTCCCGTTATAATCCAAAACCAGCGCTGCTCCTCTCCTCTTCCATTCAAAAACTACCATCGGCGAGTGAAGGTGCTGTGGAGAAGTAGATCGATGGAGGAGCACAGCCGATACGGGAGGCTCGCTGACGGCGACCCTGTGAAGCTAGCTAAGATGTTGGAGATACAGTCTTGGTTTGACAACAAGGACTAACTAGCGGCGACAGCGACATCCATGGCCAAATATCTGCAACAGAGCGAAAAGGCGGCGATACTCCCGGAGGGAGTCGCGCCGAAGTACATAGAGCTGCTCCCTCGCCATCCTCTCCCTCGTCGTTCACATCGTCTCACGGGGCGGCTGTCTGCCGGCGAGGAATAGGAGGGGACTGCCCCCCCCCCCCCCCGCCCAATAGTTGGGCAGGTTGTGAATTGTCATGAGGAGCTTAGGGTTGTCAGTATTTGCAGGTTGTGAATTGTGTTTTGTGTTGTGTATTTTGAGAGTACTTTCAGATATGAATGTCTTTTGAATTTCAGATTTGTAGTATTGAGCATATGAAGTATTTTATGAATTATAGAGATCTATTTTTAGCACTTAAAAGAATGTAGTTTTATAGAAGTATAAAAGTGCAGACAATGTGATTCTCAGAGAAGAAACTGCAAGTTTCAGTTTCAGATAAGAAAATGCAAGTTCAGTTTCAGATAAGATACTGCAACTTTCAGAGGCAGAGCATTTATATTAACACGGCCTTTTCAAACAGGGTTAACATCATGTTGGAAGTTTTATTCATGGTCGAAAATGGAACTACCAGCCAGTTAACATCATGCTGATCAACATTCATGCATAGCACATCTTCATATGATGCACAGTCAAAATGCCCACACAATGTTGAGTGTGCTAAACACAGAGAAAACGCGGGACGAAGTTTTGGCAAGTGTTGGACGTGGTGCGCGTACATGACAATGGGGACCCACATGTCAATAAAGGCAGAGGCAAAAGTTGGAGATATTTTCCCTGCACAGGTGTGAGGTGGAATTGAACCTGGGCGGAACAGCTGTCGGGTAGTGTCACTTGGCCACTAGGCTAGTTCAATAGTTTCGTTAATAATAAGGCACTTCCTCAGGTGGTCGGATCCCCTCCTGCGCCTTTGTGTGCTCGCCGCGACGCCGCTGTCTGCCGTTGTGAACATGCTGAACAAATGAGAGGAATCTGGAAAGGACTGTACGTGGAGAGGCGGACAGTCGGGACCCACCAGGTCTATGGCCGTACGCAAGCAAGTGCCTCATCGAAAAGATACTTCCTCCTAATGCTATACTGACATTGGGGCCCACGGGTTTGTCAACATAGTTACATTTTTTTAGGTGCTTCAACGTAGTTACTATAGGAGATTAATTCACAACGAAGTCGGGGAGCTGGTTGGTATCATTTATTATCACTGGGCCAGCAAGTATCAGCTGGGTTTTGGGCTGCCCCGTCTAGGCCTTTATTTTTAACATGTGCATCCCACGACCTCGGATGGGAGGTCCATAGGCCTGTTTGTATTTTCTTGAGGGCCGCGATGTATCGACCGGCCTATGGACCTCCCATCCGAGGTTTTGTTTTTCCTGAATATCGGCAGCCCAATTTATGTATTTTTTGAAGAAAACGCAGAGGTCTGTTCTATTTTTCTATATAAGAATAGGAACGCCAGGTCCAACTTATGTTTCCCTTCTAACTATATTATATATATTTAAATTATTTTATATGTTATTATAAATTATTTTTATTGTCATCATATATTTAATGAGATACTTACATATGTAAGAAAACAATATCCCAAATCTTATTAACTTATAAAAATAATTTCTTAACAATAAAATCCTGGATTGTTTTGGCATGAAAATCCTGGGGATTGTGTACAAAATCTTGGTAAGATTTAAGGACGAATGTAATAATATCACTTATCATTTAAATATATTTATAACAAAATGCTCAGCCCCTTTTTATTTTTTGATAAAATTGCTGGCCCAACCCAACATTATATTTAGAATCAGCCCAGCAAAATCAAGTATTTTGAGAAAGTGCAAATGGCCTGTAATTTTTTAGGAAATAAAATAAATGGGTCGCATGGACGCTACATTATTTGTTCACCCAGCCCAGCTAATGGCTGTAATTCAAAAAAGATCAAATTGATGTAAATTCTACCGCGCAAAAAAAGACTGTAAATTCTGGAAAAAAAATGGGTTGAATACGTGCCACATTTTTGGAGGCTGAAATGTGAGCCAATAGGTCAAAGCCAACGCAAGTCGTTGTCAATTTAGTCAACAAATGATTCTGACATGTTAGCCGTTGGATTTACATCCAACAACCGGCATCCATCTTCAATCTCTCGTCTTCTTCCTCCAGCGCCGCCGGGACCACCTACTCCCGCCTCCTGCTGCTAGCAGCACTGCTTAGCACGCTTCGCTGTGAAGCGCTACTCCACCGTTGGCCAGGCCATCCCTCCACCCCACCACACCTCCTGTTCTTCTCCATCGACTGCCGAACCACACCGCACCAGAACCAGTTAACACTCGTACACCTCTCCGTCTGCGACTCTACTCCCGCGTCTTCCCATCTCCGGCTCGTTGCTGTCCGGGGCCTCGCCGTCGTCCACCACCTTGGATGCGCTCGGTGTGGCGTGGTCTACATGGTCAACGAACGACACCATCGGAAGTAGACTGTGCGTGGAGAGGCTGATAGCTGGGTCCACGGCCGCACACAAGGAAATGCCTCCTTGTTACGCGCAAAATAATGATTCCTTCACCTGACATCTGGGACCCACCGGAAGGGCCTCTGTATTTCGCGAAAAAAACGTGCCCCCCGCTGACAGGTCGGACCCACCAGCTATCTTCGCACGCAAGGAAGTGCCTCCTTATTACGCACAAAAAAATGAATACTCCCCCTGCCAGCTGGAACCCAGCATAGTGGGAGGCTGACTTGTGGGCCTACCAAATTGATGGGGATGGAGGGCTTTGTCAACTTAGTCAATATGAACGATTCTAGCTCCTGTTACCGTACGATGTTCATCCAACGGCCGTAGTGCTTCTTCAACCTCTGGTCTTCTTGCTCCAGCCGCCCAAACCAGCGTCGGTCGTGTCGCGTGCTCCTGCCTCCCGTGGCCGGCTGTGATGCCGCGGAGGCCTCACCGCACCTACTACTCCCACCGCTGGCCAGGCCATCCCTCTACTCACCGACACCCCCTGTTATTCTGCGGCGACAGCAGCCTCACACCGCACTAGAACCAGTGAACCCTCGTACTCCTCTTCGTGCGGGCATCCACTGCTGCGTCTTCCCCGGCTCCACGTCATCCCCTTCCTAGGCCTTGCCGTCATCCACCGCCGTGGTGCTCTCGGCGCGGCGTGGTCAATGTGGTCAACGACCGACTTCCATCGGAAGAGTACTGTACGTGGAGAGGCTGACAGCTGGGTCCACGGCAACCGCAAGGAAGTGCCTCCTTATTACGCGGAAAATAATTATTCCTCCACCTAACAGCAGGGACCCACCGGACGGGCCACCTATTTCGCGAAAAAACATTTCCCCCTAACTACTAGGACCTACCAGCTACATCTTCACACGCAAGGAAGTGCGTCCATATTACGGGCAAAAAAAATGATTCGCCCCCTAACTGCTGGGACCCACCAGCTACATCTTCGCACGCAAGGAAGTGCGTCCGAAAAAAAAACGATTCGCCCCCCTGACTGCTGGGACCCACCAGCTACATCTTGTGAGCAAGGAAGTGCACGGCGGTGGGGACCCACCTGGTGAAGCGTACATAGCGTTGTCATTCTGGTCGTGAACGGTATGCGTACATATATCGGTGGATGTAGAGGCGCGCACGTAGCATGTACACGTACATACAGCAGCTGGTGCGGAAAGAAAATACGACCCGCGTATGTGTACTTACGGCGGGGTCTCGAACGCCTACTACGGCGCAATGCACGTCGGCAGGGCTCGTGTACATGGCTGGGTCGGAACGGAGAAACAGCGTCGTCGTCGTGTTCATGGGGAGGCAACGGAATGCGTCATGTTCATGGGGAGGCAACGAAATGCGTCGTGTTCATCGGGAGGCAACAGAACGCGTGGGAGCCAACCGGCTGGGTCGGAATGGAATGCGTCGTCGTGTTCATCCGGAGGGCTTGGACGGAATAGGCGATGGAAGCGAGGCCTGGCGTACCGCAGAACGGAGGAAACGGCCTTGTGTTCGACCGGCCACGTTTGAAACGGGATCCTGTTCGCCGGGAGGTGCGGCGTGCCGCAAAAGCGGAGAAACGGACCTCCCTACGGCGAAACGGGGTCCTGTTGATCGGGAGGGGTGTGGCGTACCGCAAAACGGGACTCCACGGGATACTGTTCATCTCCACCGTCGACCTCCTCTAGCCTCCATGGGCTACCGTCGACCTCCTCCAGCCTCCACGGGCTCCTGTTCATCCAGCCTCCACCGCGCGCTACTCCACCGGCTACTGTTCAACCACCCCTCCACCGTCTACTGTTCATCCACCCCTCCACGGGGGTCGTCCTGTTCATCCAGCCCTCCAGACCACGGGGTCCTGTTCATCCAGAGGCAACGCCACCGCTCACTGTTCATCCAACCCCCACCCGCAACGCCAATCGCTCATCCAGAGAGGCAAGCATCCATAGGCTTGATTAGCAGCGATAGCGAAGAATCGCCGATCGGGTTCCGTTAACAGCCATCGATCGATCACTCGGGTTCGATCACAGCGTAACTGCGGTGCAATCGCCGGGTTCGATTAGAGCCAACGCCTACGCACCTGCAGCAGCGTACATGTATACGAGAAAGCGTGCATCGCCGGCCCCGAACGCCCATCAGAATCGGGAACTCCCTGAAATTTTCCTCGCCCTCGCTTCTAACACGGTTTTTTCCGTCATAGACGGCCCAAAGAATGTCATGCAGCTGCGTCTCCGCCCGCCCAGGACGAAAAGCCCATTTTATGTCATAGAAGTAGGAGCCCACCACATCTATGATGATACCGGGTTTTGTCACAATTATTGTCATAGAAGTGTCATATGTATGACAAAAAAAAGTTTCGTTCGGACCAAAATGTCATGGATGTGTCTTTTTTTTGTAGTGTGGGTCCCAGCAGTTAGGGGGAAATGTTTTTTTTGTGAAATACGGTGGCCCGTCCGGTGGGTTCTTGCTGTCAGGTGGAGGAATCATTATTTTGCGCGTAATAAGGAGGCACTTCATTGCTCCCCGTCATCTTAGTAGGCCCAGAAGTCAGCCTCCCACAATGCTGGGTCCCAGCTAGCAAGGGGAGTATTCATTTTTTTGTGCTAATAAGGAGGCACTTCCTTGTGTGCGAAGATATAGCTGGTGGGTCCGAGCTGACAGCGGGGGGAACGTTTTTCAATAAATCTGAGGCCCTTCCGGTGGGTCCCAGCTGTCAGGTGGAGGAATCATTATTTTGCGCGTAATAAGGAGGCATTTCCTTGTGTGGACACCTACTGTCAGCCTCTTCCGATGGCTGTTGTTTGTTGACCATGTTGACCTCGTCGCGCCGAGAGCACAAACGCGGTGGACGAGGGCGAGGCCCAGGAAGGGAACGACCCGGAGCCGGCGAAGCCACCACAGCGGATGCCCACGCCGAGGGGTGTACGACCTCTGACTGGTCGGCTGCAGGGTGAGGCTGACGTCGCCGGAAAATAACGGGATGTGCGGGTGGGTAGAGGGATGGCCTGGCGGCAGCACAGCCAGCCACGGGAGGAGGGAGCAGGCAGTCCCGCCGGCGCTGGTTTGGGCGGATGGAGCAGGAAGATCGGAGATTGAAGAAGCATGGCAGCCGATGGATGGACATCCAACAGTCACTGCTCTGTGTTGACTAAGTTGACAAAGCCTTGCGTATGCATCCAAAAAAGTTTTAGTACAGCGTCATCGTCAACCTAGTAGGCCCAGAAGTCAGCCTCCAAATCTGTGGAAACAACATACAGCCCATTAGCCATTATTTTCAATAATTTACAGCCCATTTGCTAATTCTTAAGAATATTTGAAGCCCATATTCTTTTTATTAGCATTACAAACCATATATTCTGGGCACTGCTAAAAAATTCAACGAAATTTTGCATATTTCGGTGGGGTCCGAACTCTTTTAATCAAGAAATTTCGAGTCGCGTTAAAAATAATTTTTTAAAAATTATATCAAAATAAAATTCAAAAAACAATTCTCCACAAAAAAAATGAATGTAATTTAAAATCTTAACTAGCAAGATGCTCATGCGCTGCAAGGAACATGGAGATGCATTTGTATGAGTAGTTTATCTTGCGGGAGAAAAGATGATATTTTAATGTAATTGCCAGTTGGCTTTGGTTTTTATAAGAGTAGAGAGTAGAGAAATCCAGAAAAAATGATATTTTAATGTAATTGCCGGTTGTCTTTGGTTTGTAATTTTACAGCCCATTTCTTACAACTTATAGCCCATTTTTTGGGGAAGCCCATTTCTTACTCCTTACATCCCTCCCTCCTCTTCTTGAAAGATTTGCTGCCCAGCAGGGCTAAGAAAAGCAAGTTGGCCTCGGTTTTGGTATTCTCCAAAAAAACAGAACTGGGCTGGCCATTTTCAGAAAGAAAAAGATATCAACTGGCTGGTCATGTGCTTAAATAAAAGCGTTAGCGTGGGCTAGACGGGCCACAGCCCCCGGACAGCGCGCAGTTGAGCTCCGTCTCTGAAACTAAATAAACAACCAGGCGAGCTGCTGGGTTCCTGGTGTTATCCGCTTGTTGTGTAATTTTAAAAAATCCGCCGCCGCACCGGCCTATGCATTGCCGGTGTGGGGTGACACGTAGATGACTTGTCCGGGAGACATGCCGCCGTTGGGGGACTCCGCGTCCCCCTTGCTGAAGTCGACCGCGTCCTCGTCCTCGTCCTCGCCCTCGTCCTCGGCGCCGCCCTCAAGGTTGTAGTACTCGTAGTAGTGGTTGCGCCAGAGCTCGCTTTGGTACTCCACCGCCGATTCCTCGACAGACAGACTCTTCTCTACCTCGACCACGGCCACGCGCAACTCCTCCTCCCGGCACTCCTCGATCTTCGCCGCCTCCTGCATCTCCAGCTCCCGCTCGGTGAGCTCATGAGGAAGCAGGTGCTCCATGGCCACCACCGCCTTTTCAGACGTGGGTTGCATGCTGGAGTCTGAGGTGGCCTGGAATATCTTGGCGTGTGCATCTTTGATCTTGGCGTGGATGGCCTCAACCCGGGCCAGGGCGACATCGGCGGCACGGACGGCAGCTCGAGCGCTCTTTGCATTTGCAGCCGCCATTGCAGCAGTAGCTGCAGCCGTCTTGGCTGCTGCAGCTGCCCTGTCGGCTGCCGCAGACGCCCTCTCGGTGGAAGCGGCCGCGCTCAATGCGGATGCGGCGGCACACTCGGCGTAGGCGGCCGCGCTCTCGGTGCAGGCGGCAGCTCTCGGGGGAACGCGGCCATCGTCCGGGCCTTCACGAAGCGTTTTCATGGCGTCATCTTTGCAAGACGGGGGTGCTGGAATGGGAATTGGGATTCGTAGATTCGGGGGTTGCCGGCACTGGAGCAGCTGAGCCGGCGAAGCTTAAGGAGGGAGACTTAAATAGATCCAGATATTTTCATCGCAAACGGTTCCTAGAAAACAACTGTGTGTGATGTTGTACATATTTTTTATTAGCTATGAAAGACGCATTTGGACTAAAGTGGCAAAGGATGGTGTTCTAAATGAATGAGAAATTTTGTAGTACTAATACAACTATCATGTCAAATTTTGGAAAATTTCAGGGGTCATTTGACCTTTTAAGACATTTCACTACCAGAAACTGTAATTTTTCTGTGTGCCAAATTGTTTTCCTGTCGGGCCCGCAATCGGCCCACAGAAAAATTGATTTTTGCTGTCGGTGCTCGGCCCACAGGAGTAAATACCATGGGGTTCGCGCGGCCCATCTCTAAATCCACTAGCGCGCCGCGAAAATATTTGCCTACTTTCCCGCCGTAGAGCCTGTTTGGGTGCCTTATATCGCGCCACGCCCATGGAAAAAATCTCCCAAAATCTCCCGAGCCCACCCTGCCCCCAATCCGTCGTCTCCTCTGACCTCCAGATCCGCCCGGCCGCCATCCATTCCCTTCCACCCGAGCGAGATCCGCCCGGCCGCCGCCCCTCCCCTTCCACCTGAGCGCCTCCCCGCCCCATCCGAGCTCCGCCAAGTGCCCATCTCCGTGCCGTTCCTAGCGCAGCATGCGCATCCCACTTCTCCGCCCCTAGATCTGTGGCAAGCTCCTTCAAATCGACTTCGATCTACGCCATCCGACTACTCCGCCCTTCTGCATGGCCTCCCCTCGGTGGCTTGTCACCCATCGCCTGCTCCAACTCCAGTGTCGTCCCTCTCCGCGGGTGACGTCTCCTCCAAACCGCAAGTCTGCAAGTCGACCATGGTATGTTCAATTTATGTTCAAGTCCGATGTACCATCTTGAAAGAGGATTTAGTTTGAACGCAATTTTCTTTTCACTGTGCATTAGTATGTTCTGTTCCTAAACATTTTTCTGACTTATGTAGGGGTGCATAAGAAGTTAGATTTATATTAGATCTCTGTAATGATTCTGCCTGAATGTTGGGGTTCTTGTCATTAGAGTTCATGCAAGTTCTCTGTAATATTTCTGCCTGAATTTTGTGCAAAGCAAATAATTTCATCTAGAGAAACATTGATTTTTGTAGAACGAATTTTTTTTAAAGGTTCAAAATCCGTTCCTGTATTTCTCAGAGCATCTTGGAGGCTGTGGCGCTGCTGGTGCTGCTGCTCCTGTGATGGGCCTAGTGGAGCCTACAGTTCCTTGATTTCAAGGAGGAAAGGGAAACATGATTGGTTCTTGGAGAGGTGAGTTGTTCCGTGCACAAAAATAAATCTTTAGGGTTGTTTAACTGAATTTGTTCACTGTCATTGTTATGTTGTGATAGAAAACCTTGCATGAATTGTTATTCATCACTCAATGCATAAACTGTTGTTGCTTTATTTGAATTGGATTGTACTGAAACATTCCATAAGATGTCATTCCAAATATGGTAAATAATTTCAGAACCTAGCACGCCATTTTCAAAAAACAGGGCTGGGCAGCTTGAGCCAACACACGGGATTGTAGCAACCGTACTGGGATTTGTAATGTGTTGTCCCAACTTCCAGGTTTTTAAAAGACAATAAATTTCTAGATATTTATTTACTCTTATGCTATCTAAGAAAATGCTTTTAATGTGTATTTCGTCTAAGGAGTGATTTAGCGCCATGATTCATCCCTTCCGCGAGCGCTTGGCTTGGAGATGTCCATTGCCTTAGGCGAACGTCATCTCCCAGCTTGTGGCCTTGCCTCCTAGTTTTTTTCTTACTGTACTAAGCTGCAAAAGCATTTTTACTGATTGTTTTAACTCGTCACAATACTCCAAATAGAAGCAACAATAATAAGATCGCTCCTTTTATGTTTTCTGCAGAAAGTAGCCTCCATGTTTCTTAAATCTGGGTACTGTTTTGTACAGAGGCTTTCATCTATGGAGAAGCAAATTGATGGAGAAACAAAACATACTCAAAAGCAATCTTTTTCAGCTACATACTCTCGATTGATTGAAGAATATGGGCAAGGTTGTTGCAAAGATTTTTCCATACGTATGGTTCACATTCCATGTTTTAATTTGCAGATTGATATTTCATTCATTTTGATTTCTGCACATATTCATATTTCCATATATTGACATGATTAGATGATTGAGATGACTGAGTCATCAACTGTCCAACAGCTGAAATGGAACTTCCAGGCACCTATTTCAGATCTCATTTCCTAGTTGCAGCTAATCTAGATCAGGATTAAGCTTTAAGGTTCATGATCCATCTATAAGAGAGGTGTAATACCCTATGCTCTTATCAGTTTATACTATTATTTCCACACCTGTGTCCAAATATATCTAGTGATTAATTTCGATACAAGTTTTTGATATTACGAGATCATGCTATCTCCAGTATGCTCAAGAACATCTGATATGTACCTAGACATTTTTATTCTAGCGTACTGAATATTAAAAGCCTTTTACCAGTAGCAATGCACAAGAAATGTAGGTTCTGTTATAACAATTAACAAGATAAAGATATGTCAAGGGGCTTCTGTCATGGGCCATATTGTATATCATCTTAATTCAATTAAACTTTTTACTACTTGCTTCTTGGAACTTCCTATTTTCTTATTATATGTTCAAGCATATGGTACGGTGACAAGCCTTCCACGACCCTCACTAGTTATCTTTATGTGACTTATAATTGTAAGCAGTACACACCAGTCTAAAGTGCAGCACAAATCCATATAAACGACTTTGAAATACTGAAATTTAGATATTTAATTCCCTGTTATGTTGAGTTGTTTGCAAATTAGGTTGAGTTGTATCCTGATTCTCCATGTTCTTTGCTGATTGTTCAGCCACATGTAGAAAAATAATGAATTTGTAGTTGTATTTGAGGTTAGATGCTGCTATTTTCTCAGTATAACATTGCTGATGCATTTGTTGTCAACTCTTTGTACTATTTCGCACCTTATAGTTTCACTCAGTTACTATGTCATAACTTTAGTGGGATGGAGCCAAGGTTTTGCCAAGTTAGTTTGAGAAACTGTGATGTCAAATAGGTTCTTACTGTATCACATAGAGATAATGGTCCTAGTTCTTGCAATCTTACTTTTAACAATTAACACTTGACATGAAATGTACAACTTCAATGAGTCTATTCTTTTTCTTAACAGCTCAATGAGTCCATTTGGTGCAGGTGGCTAATTTGAAACAGAAGCTTACAGTCCAAACTATGATTGAGTGACATGAGGTTCTGTTTTTGCATATAGTTGAAGAACTTATCTGTTATTAGATGTGCACTTCTGTTTTGGTGACCGGACCACTGTATGCTAATTATAAACGGATTTGTGTATGAAATATATGTGATTTAGTAGAACTATGATTAATGTAATGTATGTAACGTAATACTTGTGAAATGGATGAACTGTGAGAACTATTTATATCATTTTTTTATCCAATTCTATATTCCCGGCGGTTCAGCCCCGACAGAGGTGTTATATTTCCTGTCGGCCACCCGACAGGAATAACCTTCCTGTCGGTCTCCCGACAGACATATTTTGCTATCCCTGTCAAGCTACGGCTGACGGCTATTCCTGTCGGTTGACCGACATGAAATATTATTCCTGACGGTTTTCCTTATTTCCCTGTCGATTTTTGGCACACAGAAAAATTCCAGTTTTTGGTAGTGTTTAAGTGATTTTCTAGCAGTGAGGAATTAGGAGGAAGTATTTTTTGGCTTGTAATAATGAGGCACCTTCTTGTGTGATGCAATGACCCTGGTGGATCCCTACAATCAGCCTCTCCACGTATAGTCATCTCCTGGTTCCTCTTGGTTGTTGACCATGTTGACAACGCCAGACGGCGGCTTGCACAGCGAGCGAACCAAGGTGGAGAACGACGGCGAGGCCTCGGACGGGAACGAACATCAGCCGTGGAAGATGAGCAGTGTAGTGGCAGGTGGAGGGGAGTACGAGGGCAACAACATGCAACTCAAGCTTACAAACGGTACAAAAAGCCCAAGGATTAATTGTTCAACAAATTTTTAGACAAAACCCATATTGAACATGGAAGTAACATCTAACCCAACCACTCTTTTTCGCAGTCACAAACAAATGGATCGGTCTGATCCATAAAATCAACATCCTGTGCAAAAATAATATTTCAGGATGACTACAACTTATTGTAAATAGAAGCCGAGCACGTTTGGAAGCCCATTTGTCCACCTGAAACTTCTTTTTTTGCTGTTCAACGTGTCCGTCCGTGAGAAATCTCTTGCGGTAAAACTTAAGCCTCATGGACAATAGTAACCTCGCATTCAACAAGAAGAATGTGACAAAGCTTATGTTTGCCTGGTTGGATACATATCTTTCCATCATTATTGTCCTCAAACGAATGTCATGAGAACTGAGAAAATCCTGGTGCTTATTACGCCACCGATTGGTTATACGTTTCTCTCCATGTGGTCGTAGTACCTAAGTAGACATGAAGATTGAAAACAGTTAAGGTCTGAAAAAAGAGTATGTCGAAAGAGCGACAACTGAACTATTAATTCTAGTACAATATATACGGGCTTTCAGTGTGCATGAAATCATCACCTCTATATATAAATTCTCCAGAGATCGAAAGCATCGCAGCAAGCCAATAATTGTGTTTAGATCGAAACTAGACATTCTGATATATAAGATCTCGACAGAATCCAGCAGCATTTATAGGCTATCCATCTGCAAACTCTTCATTGAGCATATAACATAATACTAGCACCCAAAGTGTACTCCAAGATGATATAAAACTTATGCGCACAAATGAAAAATGCAACTTCTGATTACAAATGTGTAGATGATAATATCGGTACCTGAAAAAGTGAGGAGCTGGCCAAACACCAACTTCCTATGATCATTAAACGGATCTCGAATTACACCCAAGGTCTCTAGTTTGGGCGCAGAGACGAAAATTGTTTGCCAAGGTTTATAACAATTATCAAGGAGCAACCTTTGAAGTGAAGGGGCATCTTTGATGATGAGTTACTATCCTTCAAAACAAAGTCCAAATCTTTTAAGGTGAGGCGACTTTATTTGGAGACAACAGATAGGGATTTCTATTCCCAAAACAATCAGCAAGCGCTCCAGGGCAGGGCAACTGGAGTGGATGATGTCTTGATGAGGCCTCCGACAGATAAACCACCACAAGCGAAAGTTTTTTTAGCAGTGGGAGTCGAAGCATTTGTACCAGATCGTCTGGTAGATGGCACCGGGCGAAGGTGGCGGTGTGGAGAGAGGAGGAAAACCCCGAGATGGACAATGGTGGTGTGGACACGAATTCTTGGTGTGTTCATGGTATGAAACTTTCGTGGTAATGGGAGAACTCAAACTGTTGGAGTTTTCCGAATTCAGGGGATGTCAGCCAAGCGTCCACCATGCCGGATATGGATAGTAGGTAGCGTGTCGGGATGCGGAGGCATTGAACGGGGTCCTACTGGTGAGAGGAGACGATGGCTCTGAGGAGATCAAATTCAGGAAGGACAGATATCTAACGACAGTCGAGATTGAGGGGCGCGGTGCGCCATAGAGGGCACCACTGAGTTGAGAGGACTTGTGTGCGGCAGCAATCCTTGGTGGGGAGAAGCGAGATGATCTCCTCAAGGATGATGTCCGGGAGATCGCTGATGTGTTCCACCAAAGATTCTACCGGTTCCTCAGATCCAGGTGGGGAGGGGGCTTGCCGCTACTCCCCGCGATGCCGGGTGCTGGATCTACATCCGGCCTCGCTGCTGGAGGGAGCCTCATCTTCTTGGCGCTACGGCCAACCGACTCCATTTTCCTTGTGGGCGTCGCGCCGAGCTCATGGGTTTGAGCAGAGTAGCCAGAGACGAGCCTAGTGGCGGTGCGAGTGGGGAAGAAGGAGGGCTGGGGTTTGCTGTAGGAGTGGAAGAAGAGGAGCAGACGTTTTCTGTACGAGTGAGGAAAAAGGTGAGCGGGGGTTTTCTGGAAGAGTGAGGAAGATGGGGAGCGGGGGGAATTGGGCGAGACAGAAGCGTAAGTGGAAGCGACGAGGAAGGAGGGTTTTCCTGGGATCGCCCCCTCTTTAAGAAATATGGGCTTCTCCTTGCAAAAAATGAAAAAATGGGCTTTAAGATGGATAGGCTTTTGTATCGGCCCAGTCGGCTGCCCGTGTTTCGTATTGGAGGGCCTTGTGCTAAAGGCACCCCGAGACACTCTCCATCCTATTGCCCATTCGAAAGAAAAAAAGAGACGCCTCCAGCTTATGGCTACTCATCGGTAACCGTTTTCAACTTGGCATCCACCAAATTAGAGGATGCGGTGCCGGATGCAGACACTCACACTGGTCGCGTAGCGCGGCAAAGTGAGGTGTCAAATAACAGGCCTACAATATACTTACTAGATTGTGAAGGTTCACAGGCTAGTCAACATTCACATTAAACTAAGCTTCAGAAGATACAGTATTCATACTAACATTACGAAGAACAAAAGTTCAGCATGTTTATGCATCTCAATGATTCACCATACTATAACCAATACAAAGCTGTGAGAAGGTGTGGAAATAAAGAAAACCGGTCGATGCTTCTCTGAGCAAAGGGCCTCCCTGCGCACGCATTAATTTCTTGGGCATGCTTGTTTCTTCTCAATGTTGCGAGCACTTTGAGCATGTTGGCAACTCCACAGCTAGCTAGCTGCCTCATCTTGCAATTAATGCTGACACATTTGCAGCAAACACATGAGGCAATAGAGATGACTCAACATGAGTCCATATTGTGCAGCTCCCCTGAAATCATCTTCATTGTCCTTAATCTGGAAAGATAGGAAAACAATAGCTATACTTAAACGGTGTTGCAAAAAAGTAGCACATATCAATAGCTCGGCATGACAAAACATGATCATCTGGACGAAGGGGACACTAACCTGCGTGAGGAAGATTATATATAATTTCGTAAATCCTTGGTTGATTTCCACCTTTGGCTGCACTGCTTGTTTGCTATTCCACACATGACAGGATCGTTCCGCACTGCAATCAGCAAGTCAATGTATGAATAAGCTTATTTCATCTTATGGTGGTCATTGTACCTACTTACGAATGTAGGAATACCTGGAGCAGCATGAGGTTAGCTGACAGCAGGTAGATGCAGCCATACAAGTTTTGTGCGGTGCTACCAAAATTGAGGTTTGTATCCCTTCCCGTTATGAGAATTCTTCTTGAAGTTGGTAGAATGTGACGGCTTGTTCTTTGCATCAAACTTGCCTTTCCCCCTGAGATTTGTTCTTGTTGTTTTGGGGTTGGTTGGCCTGGAAGTTCTTCTCGTGTACCATGTGGGCACTAGAAGCTGCCTCAGCGACCCAAGCACATGTGTCTTTTGCTCTCGCCTTCTCTTGAAAATGAAGAGTGCTAATGAGATCCGAAACGGAAAACTCATGTCTCTTGTTTTTCAGAGAAGTAGCAAAATCATTCCACAAAGGTGGAAGCTTGGCAATGATGGTCCCAGCAATAAATTTGTCCGCCAACACACACTTGAAGTACTCAAGTTCCTTAGCGAGTGACTGTATCTCTTGAGTCTGCTGAACAACAGAGCACTCATCAATCATCTTGTAGTCACATAATTGCTCCATGACGTACAACTCGTTGCTGATAACCCACAAGTATAGGGGATCGCAACAGTTTTCGAGGGTAGAGTATTCAACCCAAATTTATTGATTCGACACAAGGGGAGCCAAAGAATATTCTCAAGTATTAGCAGTTGAGTTGTCAATTCAACCACACCTGAAAGATTTAATATCAGCAGCAAAGTATTTAGTAGCAAAGTAGTATGGAAGTAACGGTAACGGTGGCAAAAGTAAAAGTAACATTTTTGTAGTAATTGTAACAGTGGCAACGGAAAAGTAACTAAGCAAAGATCAATATGTGAAAAGCTCGTAGGCACTGGATCAGTGATGGATAATTATGTCGGATGCGATTCCTCATGCAACAGTTATAATATAGGGTGACACAGAACTAGCTCCAGTTCATCAATGTAATGTAGGCATGTATTCCGAATATAGTCATACGTGCTAATGGAAAAGAACTTGCATGACATGTTTTGTCCTACCCTCCCGTGGCAGCGGGGTCTTATTGGAAAATAAGGAATATTAAGGCCTCCTTTTAATAGAGTACCGGACCAAAGCATTAACACTTAGTGAATACATGCACCCCTCAAACTATGGTCATCACCGGGAGTGGTCCCGATTATTGTTACTTCAGGGTTGCCGGATCATAACACATAGTAGGTGACTATTGACTTGCAAGATAGGATCAAGAAATCACATATATTGATGAAAACATAATAGGTTCAGATCTGAAATCATGGCACTCGGGCCCTAATGACAAGCATTAAGCATAGCAAAGTCATAGCAACATCAATCTTAGAACATAATGGATACTAGGGATCAAACCCTAACAAAACTAACTCGATTACATGGTAAATCTCATCCAACCCATCACCGTCCAGCAAGCCTATGATGGAATTACTCACGCACGGCGGTGAGCATCATGAAATTGGTGATGGAGGATGCTTGATTGACGACGGCGACGGATTCCCCTCTCCGGAGCCCCGAACGGACTCCAGATCAGCCCTCCCGAGAGAGATTAGGGCTCGGGGCGGCGGCACCATATCGAAAAACGTGATGAATCCTTCTCTTTGGTTTTTTCTCCCTGAACATGAATATATAGAGTTGGAGTTGAGGTCGGTGGAGCTCCAGGGGGCCCACTGGTCTTGACTCTTTCATCAGTATTTTTTATATATTCCAAAAATATTCTCTGTGAAGTTTCAGGTCATTCCGAGAACTTTTATTTCTGCACAAAAATAACACCATGACAATTCTGCTGAAAACAGCGTCAGTCCGGGTTAGTTCCATTCAAATCATGCAAGTTAGTGTCCAAAACAAGGGCAAAAGTGTTTGGAAAAGTAGATACGTTGGAGACGTATCAACTCCCCCAAGCTTAAACCTTTGCTTGTCCTCAAGCAATTTAGTTGATAAACTGAAAGTGATAAAGAAAAACTTTTACGAACTCTGTTTGCTCTTGTTGTTGTAAATATGTAAAGCCAGCATTCAAGTTTTCAGCAAAGATTATGAACTAACCATATTCACAATAACATTTAGGTCTCATGTTTACTCATATCAATGGCATAATCAACTAGCGAGCAATAATAATAAATCTCGGATGACAACACTTTCTCAAAACAATCATAATATAATATAACAAGATGGTATCTTGCTAGCCCTTTCTGAGGCCGCAAAACATAAATGCAGAGCACCTCTAAAGATCAAGGACTGACTAAACATTGTAATTCATGGTAAAAGAGATCCAGTCACATTCATACTCAATGTAAATTAATAGTAATGCATGCAAATGACAGCGGTGCTCTCCAACAGGTGCTTTTTAATAAGAGGATGATGACTCAACATAAAAGTAAATAAATAGGCCCTTTACAGAGGGAAGCAGGGATTTGTAGAGGTGCCAGAGCTCGAGTTTTGAAATAGAGATAAATAATATTTTGGGTGGTATACTTTCATTGTCAACATAACAACCAAGAGATCTCGATATCTTCCATGCTACATACATTATAGGCGGTTCCCAAGCAGAATGGTAAAGTTTATACTCCCCCACCACCAACAAACATCAATCCATGGCTTGTTCGAAACAAAGGATGCCTCCAACTAACAACAATCCTGGGGGGGGGGGGGTTGTTTGCAATTATTTTGATTTGATTTGAGCATAGGACTGGGCATCCCGGTTACCGGCCATTTTCTCATGAATGAGGAGCGGAGTCCACTCCTCGTGAGAATAACCCACCTAGCATGGAAGAAATGGACAGCCCTAGTTGATACATGAGCTATTCGAGGATACAAAACAGAATTTCATTTGAAGGTTTAGAGTTTGGCACATACAACTTTACTTGGAACGGCAAGTAGATACCGCATATAGGAAGGTATGGTGGACTCATAAGGAATAACTTTGGGATTTATAGAAGTGGATGCATAAGCAGTATTCCCACTTAGTACAAGTGAAGGCTAGAAAAAGACTGGGAAGCGACCAACTAGGGAGCGACACCAGTCATGAACATGCATTAAAATTAATCAACACTAAGTGCGAGCATGAGTAGGATATAATTCACCATGAACATAAATATCATGGAGGCTATGTTGATTTTGTTTCAACTACATGCGTGAACATGTGCCAAGTCAAGCCACTCGAATCGTTCAAAGGAGGATACCACCCTATCATACCACATCACAACCATTTTAATAGCATGTTGGCACGCAAGGTAAACCATTATAAACTCCTAGCTAATTAAGCATGGCATGAGCAACCATAATCTCTAATTGTCATTACAAACATGTTTCATTCATAGTAGGCTGAATCAGGAACGATGAACTAATCATATTTAAAGAAACAAGATAGGTCGAGTTCATACCAGCTTCTCTCATCTCAATCAGTCCATCATATATCGTCGTTATTGCCTTTCACTCGCACGACCAAACGGTGTGGATAATAATAATAGTGCACATGCATTGGACTAAGCTGGAATCTGCAAGCATATAATACAAAGGAGAAGACAAGGTAATATGGGCTCTTGGTTAAATCAACAATAATGCATATAAGAGCCACTTCAACATTTTCATCATGGTCTTCTCCTCTCGACCCCAAAAGAACAAGAAGAAAATAAAACTGTTTACACGGGAAAGCTCCCAACAAGCAAAAGAAGAACGAGAAATATTTTTGGGTTTTCTTTTAATTACTACTACATGCATGGAAAATAAACTAGCTAAAAGCTACAACTAATTTTTTTGTTTTTCTTAAGGTTTTTCAAACACACAAGAAGAAATCTTAGAAAAGAAAATAAACTAGCATGGATAGTACAATGAAAAAGTATGAGCACCGACAACTGGCATGAGTGTGTGAACATGAATGTAACATCGGTGAGAAATATGTACTCCCCCAAGCTTAGGATTTTGGCCTAAGTTGGTCTATGCCCACGGCTGGCCTGGCGGATATCCAAAGTTGTA
The DNA here is from genome assembly GCA_021605145.1 of Aegilops bicornis. Lineage (NCBI taxonomy): Eukaryota > Viridiplantae > Streptophyta > Magnoliopsida > Poales > Poaceae > Aegilops > Aegilops bicornis. The sequence goes on along the minus strand of CM038674.1, from coordinate 78,968,513 downwards.
ACTGGGTCATACTGAGATGCAGGGGCTATTGCCTCACGAGCTGCAGCTTGGAGGCGAGCTGCCTCCGTCCTCCTCTCATACTTGTTCGCCTCCTCCCTGCTTATAACATATCTCCCTTTTGTCTGAAAGTCAAAGAAAGGAGGAGCAGGGAGAGCAATATGGACAGTGCGACGTCTGTCAAAGATTAGTCGGTATTGGAGGAACCGTTCATTCCTCTCAATAAACTGATGGTGAACCATAGCATTAAAATCTAAATAAGCAGGAGATAATTCCATATCATTCTCGTGTATGGGTATCTCAAGATAATTAGCTACACGGGTTGCATACATTGCACCAAACAAGTCTCTACTTAAACTATTAAGATGCAACCTTCGTGCAACAATAGCACCCAGGTTATATTGTTTATCTCCTAATACTGAACTCTTGAGGATACTAAGATCTGGAACACACATGAGACAGGCTTCATCTTTACCATTATGTCGGTGGGAAACGACACCTATGGGATCACTGGAATCCCTACTACGGTTGCAGGGCGCGGGGATCGTGAGAAGAGCAGGACTAGTAGACAACACAAAGGGGATTTACCCAGGTTCGGGCTGCAAAGATGCGTAGAACCCTACGATCCTGCTTTGGTTGATGTATTTAGTGTTTTGGAGCTCTTGAACTAGCTCTGGGTGCTGCTGGGTTCGAAAGAGCCGAATCCTTCTCTTGGATGCCTTGGGTATCCTTTTATAGGCAAAGGGATCACCACAGTGGCACCAGGAGGTGGCATCGGGGTACTTTGATGAAGCTTATCGCTAGCCATTACGGGACAAGACACATTTAATGCGAGGCTTAGGTGTCCCTTCACTTTATCGGGGGCGGGGGTGAGGCCTGTCCCGTCCGTCGCCGCTCCTCCTCGCTTCGACACGCGCCCTGGCCAGCGGTGCATGCGATGCCATGTAGGCAGGCAGGCAGCTGAGGTGGCACAGTGGTGGAGCCTCCATGAAGGGCTGCATGTTGCCACGCAGGTGCCTGCCCAGCTGGTTGGGTTGGCAGCTGCATGCGAACGTCGGTGGAGACTTGGCCGGTGTTTTCCTTGCAATGGTCCTGCTGGCGTGCTTGGCGAGTGTCGGTGTCAAAACCAGCGGATCTCGGGTAGGGGGTACCGATCTGTACGTCTAGGCTGATGGTAACAGGAAGCAAGGGACACAGATGTTTACACAGGTTCGGATCCTCTCGATGGAGGTAAAACCCTACTTCCTGCTTGATTAATATTGAAGATATGGGTAGTACAAGATTAGATCTACCTTGAGATTGTAGAGGCTAAACACTAAGAGCTAGCCTATGATGGTATGATTGTAATTGTGATCGGCCTTCTAAGGACCAACCTCTCCGATTTATATAGACATCAGAGAGGGCTAGGGTTTACATGGATTCGGTTACAAGGAAACATAATATCCGGATCGCCAAGCTTGCCTTCCACGCCAAGGAGAGTCCCATTCGGACACGGGCCGAAGTCTTGAGTCTTGTATCTTCACGCTTCAATAGTCCGGACGATGTATACAGTCCGGCAGTCCGGATACCCCCTTATCCAGGACTCCCTCAGTAGCCCCTGAACCAGGCTTCAATGACGATGATTCCGGCCCGCAGTCTTGTCTTCGGCATTGCAAGGCGGGTTCCTTCTCCGAATACTACAAAGTAATTATCGAACACTCGAACCGTGTCCGGATCTGCAAGATGATCTTCACATACCATAGTAGGGAACACAGGATAAATCTGATCCGCTGGCCATCTTCGTACGTCGTGCCCTTGCATCATGGCCTGGTCCAACGCGAACCGGCGTTTCTTGCCCCACCTCGACTCGTGTTGCGAGGTGGTTTCATCGGCACGTCCCGTCGAGATAGAGATCGTGTTCCTCTTATTATGGGATTTTCCATTAATATGGGCGTGCGTGACCCCACGACGACCGTTGGTATAACTCCGTGATAAGCCTCAAGCGGTCAAGCTCAGGACTCTTGATATTCATCCCCTTTATAAAGGGGTTGGGGCCTATGCTTCTTTTCCACCTCCCTCGCAACTTTTCGCACCTCGAGCTCCAACGCCCAAGACCTAAGCCCAAACACCACAAATCCTCCAATATGTCCGGACCCAACCTTCAAGGCCGGTGGGTGGCCTCCTCAATCAAAGAGGAAGACATTGCGAAGCTTAGGGAGGTCGGATATCTGACCGCCGACATCCGGCACAGGCTTCCTGCTCCAGGACGGGTCAGCCCTACACCGGAGCCCAATGAGTGTGTTGTGTTCGTTCCTCACTTCCTCCGTGGTTTGGGCCTCACACTCGATCCTTTTGTGAGGGGCTCATGTTTTATTATGGGTTGGATTTATATGATCTGGCTCCGGACGCCATCCTCCATATCTCGTCGTTCATTATAGTGTGCGAGGCCTTCCTCCATGTCACCCCACACTTCGGCTTATGGCTTAAGACCTTCAATGTGAAGCCGAAGATGATCGAGGGGCAACATGCGGAGTGCGGAGGTGCCGTAATAAGCAAGAACACCGATGCCCCATGGCTAGAGGGTTCTTTCCCAGAAGTATCTGATGTATGGAAACGGAGGTGGTTTTATGTCACGGCTCCTAGAGGCACAAAGTGGGTGGCCGCCCCCGAGTTCCGCTCGGGCCCTCCGTCACAACTGGCGTCTTGGACTGATGTAGGACGCAATTGGGGGCCCGCTGGCGATGTACCAGTACTGCAGAGCTGTATCCGGGAGCTTCTTGAGAGGGACATAAATCTTGTTAGCATAATGCAAGTGATGTTAATCCGACGGATGTTGCCGTGTCAATGCCGGCCTCTCCGGATGTGTGAGTTTAATCCAGAGGGTCGGCGGACTGTTAAGCACTTCTTCGGTTTGAAACTCGAAGGAATGTGCAAATTGTTCTTCAGACCGAAATAGAGTGTACGGACACCATCGAGGATGCGGGTCTAAGCTGCAATCGCCCAGATACCCAAGTACCTTGATACCGGACACCTTGTTTTGTATTTGCCATAATTGTTTATTCTGAAAATCATCCGTGGCCAGGAATGGCTCAGCAAGGCGGAGAGTCTTAGGTGTCCGGCGCCACTTCCCGAAGGCTCGCCTGGTCCCACCATGGCCAAGATGCTTGACCGGGTATTTAGCAGGATGCCCTCAGGGAAGGTCAAGGGGAAGAACGAAGAAACCGAACTCCACACGCTACGCATCCGATCCGGGGGAGTTGTTACCTCCCCCAAGGAGGACAGTCGGGAAAGGGAGGCTAAGGCCTCCTCCCCGCGCGAAAAGAAGAGGGTTGCCTCCGAAGACTTGGAGGCGGAGATTCCCAAACCAGGGGAAAAGGTATCCCCAGGGGGCCCTACCCCGACAGGCACCCTCATCGCGTCATGCCCACCAACGGGACAGCCCTCCACCGAGCTGTAAGTTAATCTACAATTTGAAGGTATTGTGTTTCTCCTAGATCAATAACCAGTATTTGACTTTTTGCAGTCCGGCTAGCAGCTCTTCTCAACAGGGTTCGTCTTCAGGGGACCTTCCTCCGGAGATGATGGAGAGTGAGACCCCACCCGCCTCTCCGACTCATGAAGTGGGCGACACCGAGGTGTCTTCATGGAGGAGTTCGAATCTGCCGAAGCCGGAAGCCAATATGTCAGCCGCCCTGAGTTCGGAGCATTTGGCTCACACGAGGGGCGATGGGAAGGGTCCGGCACAATTCAATGTCCGGCCGGACGTACTGACTGGCCTACTGGAGCGAGCTGCGCTCTCGGAGGAGCACCGCTCATTGATGGGCGAGGTGCTCAAGAAGATTACATCCGCTACGAGTGGTTTGAATGAAGCATTTGCAAGCCTGCTCAGAGGGTTTGAGGTATATAGTGAAGAATACACTATTTCTTTAGTTGTGAGGCACGCGCTAGGTGTGCTCCATATAGATAGTAGCCCCTGAGACTCTGGTTGCCCGCCCTAGGCGGCAAACGGGGGATCATAAATCAATGATTGCGCTGTAAATACGTGCAGGTACCTGTGGGTCCGGCCGCCGACCAGTCCGTTGAAGTTGCCGAACTAACGAGGCAGATTGGATCGATTGATGCCGATATCACGCTGGTGAACGAGCGGCTGGATAAATCACAAGGTATGTGCTCTGCCTTCCTTTTTATATCGAAATATGAAGGCGGCATGATATTGACACAATATGTTTGGACTGCAGATGGTGCTGCTGCCGTGGAGGCCCTGAGGGCGGAACTTGCTCAAGCCAAGGAAAAAACTCGGGTGACCAATGCGGCTGCCCTAAAGGCGACTGAGGAAGTGAGAGCCGAACAGGCTGCTCATCGCCGAAGCGAGGAAAAGATAGCCGAAATGGCTGTTGAGTTAAAAAATGCCGCTGACCGGTATGAGCTCCTTAAGAAGGAGCATAAGGATAGATCGGCCGATCTGGACAAGGCACTTAATGCCACCAAGGAAATACGGACCAAGCTCAGGGGTGCATGGGAGGAGCTTCAACAGGTCGGTAAAATCCCGGCTGGGGGCTCCTACTTGCTGCGGACGAAGTTTGTCGATCCGAAGTACGCCCCCCTGGATGTACACTGGAGTCCTACGGACGCGTATGAGGATTTGGCGAAGAGTACAGCTGACGCTGCCAAGTTCTTCGATGATCAGGGTGGTAAGGAAGTGGAGAAGCTTTTCTGGTCGCAATTCAATGCTCCCACTCGCCCGCTGCCGTTAAGTGACAAGATGACTACTATAGCGGAGCCTCACAGGCTGTCCGGACTTGCAATGCGGTCTGTAATAGACCATCTTTGGCCGAAGGGGCCTAAGCCGGACAGTTACTTTGGTTTGGTGCAGCAATTCCTTGTGGTCGTGCCTCGGATCGATGCCATGAGAAGGTCGGCGTGCATTGAGGGTGCGCGGATGGCCCTTGCCCGCGTTAAAGCCTATTGGCCGGATATGGAGGCCACCATTATAGCGACCGGAGATCCGGCGGGGGCCAATATCCGGCCGAGCACTACTTGGCGCAGGTCACAGAAGGTGCCCGCCTAATAGAGGCGCAGTGCTCGAATTATGTCTTGTTCGATGATGAATCGAATCATTGTAAAAACAATGTTTATTTTGATTATGAGGCTATATTCATACTGTTTGCCTCAAAATATGAGTGTGTCCACAATGCGACGTTTATATATATATATATATATATATATATATATATATATATATATATATATATATATATATATATATAATCCGAAAGTTAGCAGTCGTTGGCTTCAGCCCCCACGCATATAATGCGGGGGTGTTCGCGAAAAATATGCTTAGTCACATTTTATCCAACGTCTTGGTCCATTAAGGAGGTGATCGCACGTCGAACTAGGCAACCGGAATATATAGCTGTAACACTTTCGCTTAGCCATGGGAGTCTAAAGTTGGGGCTACTATGTAGCCCCTGGTACCATCGCGTGTATCCGAATACGGGCGTGTATGTACCTGGCCGGGAAACGGCCCTTCGTTAATGCGAAGGAATCCTAAAGATTCTGGTGAGTCTTCGAGTGGTTGATCAGTCTCTCGTTGTATCATGACAGTCAGTTTTCGGCTTTCTCTACTGAGGTGCTCATCCGGAATAACCAGGGCACAATCACAGTAGTTCTCCTTTTGCCACCTTAGCCGATAATAACGGAACGTAAGGCGGCAAACCAGAGCGGGCAAACCCAACATTTGACCAAAGACATGATTCGGAGCTGATGCATATAAGGCCAAATTCGTGACGCCGAACACTCCCGAAGGTATTCGGACTTTATAAAAGATGATGGGCTCAAGAATGCCCACTCATTACAAACCCCTGTTTTTCGAATGCGATGCGTAAGTCTGTCGTGGCGAAATGCCAATAACGACAGTATCCTCTGTGGGTATGGAACCCTTGGGATGGTTAAAAAACAAGAGGCAATACAAAAGGTTTACACATGGGCTTAATCTAAAAAGAAACATGTGGAGCGGGGCCCTACTGCACGTCTGCGCCTTTGTCTCCGTTGTGCCGTATCCTGGAAGGGTATCGCCTTGAACGTTATGTAAAAGAGAGAACTCGTAGGAGAGTACAACGTAAGTATGCGATGGATAATAGAAGTGTAAGATGTTGGCCTGCTAATAGAGTTGAGCCAAGTGTGGGGCTTTATTAAATGTTTGTAGCCCCTGGTGTCCTCTATGGGATTACATATACGGTGCCCTGGTTCAATTTTGTCCGGGCTACCGGACTCGTCTAACCGTGTCTGTGGTCTTAATGAGCAGTCATATTTTCTGATAGTGGGGGCCGCTTATAGTCCGGCCGCCAGGGCCGTCACGTGTTCCTCTGCGCGTGAGGAGCGCTCTGTGGTTCCGCTAACGGTGATGACGCCACATGGACCGGGCATCTTGAGTGTAAGGTGGCCATAGTGCGGAAATGCGTCGAAGCGGGCGAAGGCCGTTCTTCCAAGCAATGCATGATAGTCGCTTTGGAAGGGTGCGATGATGAAGAGTAGTTCTTCGCTTCTGGAGTTGCCTGGAGAGCCGAATGTTACCTCCAGTACGACCGAGCCCCTGCTGTAGGCTTCAACGTCTGGTATCACCCCTTCAAAGGTGGTGTTAATTTGACTAATTCTGGATGGGTCTATGCCCATCCTGCGGACCGTGTCCTCATATATTAGATTGAGACTGCTGCCGCTGTCCATGAGGATGTGGGTGATATAGTATCCGTCGATTATTGGGTCAAGCACCAAGGCCTCAGATCCTTTGCGCCGAACACTAGTTCGGCCGTCCAAGTGATAGAAGTTGATCGGATAAGACATCCAGTAGTTAGGCGTGGGTACGATGGGCTCTACATCGTGCGCGTCTCTATGCGCGCGTTCGTGCCTTCCCATGGATGTGCGAGTCGCGTGGATCATGTTCACTGTTTTAACCTCTGGCAAGAATTTTTTCTGTCCCCAAGTGTTTGGCTAGCGAGGTTCATCCTTGTATTCACTTGGTGTTTCCCTTCCCTTGTGTTCGGCATTTAGTTTGCCGGCCTGCTTGAAGACCTAGCACTCCCTGTGCGTGTGGTTTGCAGGTTTGTCAGGGGTGCCATGAATTTGGCATAGTTTGTCCAGGACTCTGTTCAGACCGGACGGTCCCTCTTTACTGCCTTTAGATGGCTTATTTTGCTGATTAGGTCGAGAGCCCCTGAATCCGGCATTAACCGTTGTGTTATCCGGGCTCTCTTCCTTGTTTTGGCGTTTGTTTTTATTACGCCGTGGCTTTCCGTTGCCATCCCTTATTTCGGATGTCTTTGGGGTCATTTGGTGCCTTTACGGGCTAGCCAGCTATCTTCACCCGCGCAAAAGCGGGTCATAAGACTTGGTAGGGCTGCCATTGTCCTTGGCTTTTCTTGGCCGAGGTGTCTGGCGAGCCACTCATCGTGGATGCTGTGTTTGCATGCCGCTAAGGCTTCGGCATCCGGACAATCAACAATTTGATTCTCTTTAGTGAGGAATCTGTTCCAAAGCTTGCGGGCAGACTCTCCGAGCTGTTGGATTATGTGACTTAAGTCGTCAGCATCCGGAGGCCGGACATAAGTCCCTTGAAAATTGGCCCTGAAAGCATCCTCGAGTTCCTCCCAACTCCCAATTGAATTTTCGGGGAGGCTTTTCAACCAGTGTCGAGCTGGTCCCTTTAGTTTGAGGGGAAGGTATTTGATGGCGTGGAGGTCATCCCCACGAGCCATATGTATATGCAGGATAAAGTCCTCGATCCAGACCCCTGGGTCTGTCGTTCCGTCGTATGCCTCTATATTCACAGGTTTAAAGCCCTGTGGAAATTCATGGTCTAGTACTTCTTCGGTAAAGCACGGGGGGAGAGCAGCCCCTCTGTATCTGGACGTGCTATGGCATGTCGTCGGCTGTTGTTGTGTCCGGCGTTTATTCCGAACTGGTATTTGATTGGTATAATCGTTTTGATGACCACAGTCCTTCACCGGGGTGTGTCCTTTAGATCCGTAGATGGACCTAGCTGCACCAGTTTTCTTATCCAGGTGCTCACGTAGATCGTGTGCAGCGTCGGTAGCCGCTTTGTTGCGGTTATGAAGCGGTACGTCTGGTCTCCTGGTCGTCTTACTCTTTGGTGGAACAGCCTCTTCGTCGAATTCTAGCAGTAGCTTGCGTTTTGGATAGCTCTTTGTATGGCGATCGTCGCCATATCTTTCTTCAGTGTCTAGCACTTTATTCCATCTGCGATTGAGCGTTTCCTGCGCGGCCTTGAGCCGTTGCTTCTGCTTCTTCAGAATTCTCGTTGTGTCCATAAGCTTTCTGTGGAGGTTATCTCGTTCCACGCGTTCTTCCGGAATGATGAATGCATCATCGTCCGGACTGTCTTCTTGTCTTGGGCCGGTTTGATTAACCCGTCCCTCTGGATCATTGTCATCGGGCGTCTGCTCCGAACTATGTTTGGCGTGACCTGGCTTGTCCTGCTCCATCCCTGGTTTCGTATGGTGGTTGTTGCCTTCGGGGTTGACTGGAGTATCGATCCTTCTGGCACTCTTACTGTTGTTTTTACTGTTGCTGGACTTGGAGCGGCGTCTGCACCGTCGCTTTGCCTTTTGCCCAGGGGTTTTATCTTCCGGATTATCGTAGTCGTCCTCCTTGGTCGTATCCACCATGTATATGTCGCGTGACGAGGCGGAAGTCCGGCACCCCATAGATTCTAAATCTTCTCCTGCATCATCGTCCATACCGTCGATGCCTTCGAAGTCGAGGTCAAGCACGTCGGTTAAATCATCAACCTTGGCTATTAAGTGGGTGGTGGGTGGGTAACGAATTTCCTCGTCGCCTGCTTCCCACTCCAGCCGGACATAGTTCGGCCCGGAATTTTCTGTCAAAGAGAGAGTTTTTAACGATTTCAGCATGTCGCCAAAAGGCGAGTGCTGGAAAATATCCGCAGCAGCGAACTCCATTATCGGAGCCCAACCTGGCTCGGTTGGCTCGACGGACTGGAACCAACAACCGGATACAAATCCGGGGGTCCAAAGTCACAAGCCTCTACAGAGGTGAGACCCGTGTTCTGCTCCACCGCCGATGAGTGTGCAACCTGTGGGACGGAGTCTAACCCTCCGTCTTTAGGCGACGCAGGCTGCTCCGGATTTGAGTCCGGGGCTGCTGCCGGGGTAATATCCCGAGTGTTGTCCGACAGCAGGTCAAAGCCATGCCCGTCGTGACTATCCAGTGCTCCTGGCGTAGGCCCGAATCCGTCGAAGATCAAGTCTCCGCGAAGGTCAGCCGTGTAGTTCAGGTTTCTGACGACCTGCTCCAGATGGCCAAACAAATTGGCCCGCAGTGCGACGGCGCCGGACATGAGAATCTGTCCAGTGAGGAAGGTCTCACCCTGGACCGTGTCGTTGACGATGATTGAAGGAGCCATCGAGCCCTGCAGCGACGACACAGAGGAACTCTCAATGAAAGTACCAATGTCGGTGTCAAAACCGGCGGATCTCGGGTAGGGGGTCCCGATCTGTGCGTATAGGCTGATGGTAACAGGAAGCAAGGGACACAGATGTTTACCCAGTTCGGGCCCTCTCGATGGAGGTAAAACCCTACTTCCTGCTTGATTAATATTGAAGATATGGGTAGTACAAGAGTAGATCTACCACGAGATCATAGAGGCTAAACCCTAAGAGCTAGCCTATGATGGTATGATTGTAATTATGATCGGCCTTCTAAGGACCAACCTCTCCGGTTTATATAGACACCGGAGAGGGCTAGGGTTTACATGGAGTCGGTTACAAGGAAAGAAACATAATATCCGGATCGCCAAGCTTGCCTTCCACGCCAAGGAGAGTCCCATCCGGACACGGGCCGAAGTCTTGAGTCTTGTATCTTCACGCTTCAATAGTCCGGACGATGTATACAGTCCGGCTGTCCGGATACCCCCTTATCCAGGACTCCCTAAGTGAGGATCTTGTCGGGTGGCCTGGCCAGGGTCTTGTCGGATGGCCTGGCAAGGGTCTTGCCGTGGCGCGCTGGCGTCCCCGGCAAGGATTTTGCCGGGGGTCTTGTGGGTTTCTTTGGTGAGGATCTTGGCGAGGATTGTGGCCTTCCGATCCTCACTTGAACTTGACTATTCTTTGTCTTCACAAAGATCTGCATGCCACCACGGAGGTGCCTCCCGAGCCTTGTCCCAATGCATTTGTTAGCATTGGTGGGCTCAAAGGTGGCTCGCTCGGCTGGTGTGGGCGAGCTGCCCCGGCAAGGGTCCTTCCCGGGAAAACCTGCTTCGCCCATTCGATCTTTGTGGCCTTGGTCCTTGTCATTGCTCTGTTTGTCTTGCGCCTTCGGCTTCTCTCCGGCTTCCCTTTTCTGCCCTGCTATGCGTGGCCGTGGCGGGAGGCTCTGCCTGCCCGTGCACAAGTAAAGGGGTCAAAAGGAGAGCCCCTACTTTTGTACACCGACGGGAGCCCCCGGGCCTGGGCCATACATAAGCGTAGCATGTTGTTGGGCCAGGCCCAAAACGGTGCGCGGGCAGTTGGGGGCAGATTTTACCGCGGTACCTATTCCGTCCGCTGCGCTTCCCCACGACCTGCGTTGAACGCGCGACGTGGGGGTTGTGTGCGCGTGCGTGACGTGGGGGCATGCGTGGGATATCGCCCACATGCATGCGTCGCGTCGAAGTTAATGGGAAAGGAGGCGGCCCACGCCTTCCCCATAAAAAGGAATAACCGCGGGCGCGCTGCTCACTTTACCGTCCCCTTGCACCTTCCCTCTTCTCAATCCTTTCTGCCCTCGCCCATCACCGCCGTGCTTCCGCCATCCTCTGCTTTTTCCCTTCCCGCAGCCGCCGTGGCGCCTAAGTCCACCAAGAGCAAGGGAGCGGCGAAGGACGTCGGCGTGTCGGAGCAGCCGGAGAGCGAGCTGGTGGCGCGCCCGGACGCCATCGCCTCCCCCTCGTCGGCAAACATCGTTGCGGGATTGGGTTTGACTTCGGGCCTCTCAGACCGGAGAGAGAGCTCGGGCCTCTTAGCCCGGAGCGGAAGAGGAAAGCAATCGACGAGGAGGAGGAAGAAAACGAATAGTAAGCCTCTGCTTTCCTCCCTCAGTCCTTACACTCCCCGATGGATTAAACACTTCTCTTCATCTTGCAGGGATGTGGAGACGCTGGCCCAAAGGATAAAGAGGGCCAGGATTTCGGCGAGTGGCCAGCCCTCGGCAGGCACCTCCAGTATGCCACTGGTGGTGTCGAGCAGCCCGGACAGCAGCCCCCAGCACAGCCCCCAGCATGAGTCCATCACCCGCCCTCTATCACCGTCAAGGTCATGTGTGATGATTTAGTGTAACTGTGCCGTGGATGCAGGAGAGGAGCAGCACCAAAGGGAGCCATAGAGGGCTTCTCCGATCGTGCCGCCTCCGTCTACTACACCGCCCCAAGGGGCGTCCCCGGCAAGGGCACCATGCACCGAGGCCGTGCACACGAAAGTGGGGGAGGAGAACGCAGGAACCAGCGGCTTTGCCTCGATGCCATACCTGGATGGAGAAGGGGCTTCCGCCTCTCGACCCGGCACGGGTAAGCCACTCGCTCTCCACTTCCGCTTGTGTTCCTTCTTTCCTTTGTTTCTTTACTGAATATCGATCTTGGCTCCGCTCCGTCTCCTTCTTGGCATCCAGACCACTCCTCGGAGGACGTCGACGCCGTCATCAAGGATGTCGCCGCGGATGCCACAGCAGAGGTGGAGAAGATTGCTGCCGAGGAGAGCGCCGGGGGCGCCACTGAGGATGCCACCAAGGGGCCCGCTGAAGAGCCCGGCAAGGGGCCTGCCGGGGAGGCCGGCAAGGCCACTGCCGAGGAGGTGGCGTTTGATGACCTGCCCTTCTCCTCCGCTACCTCTGGCTCCGGCAGGTACCTGAGGGTGAGCGACGACCTCTTCGTCCATCTCCTTGGCACGTCGAGCACCAGGGCTCCCTTCGAGGGACAGGTGTTCGACAAGGAGGCTCTTGCGCCGCCGGGCTCGAGGTCATCGATGAGCCGGGCTTCGGTAGCACCGGCTCCCAGGAGGAGCAGCTGCTCCAGGCCATGGGTGCCAGCTTCTGGAAGCTTCAGGCGCTCCACCGTGCCCGTCTGGACAAGGCCAAGTCCAGAACGGCGATGGTGGAGAAGGCGGAGGCGGACTTCGGAGGGCGCGTCGCCGAGGCGCAAGACAGGTTCCGCCAGGCCCAGGACGAGCTGAAGGCCTCCCAGGGCGAGCTGGGCAACCGTGAGGTGGAGCTCACCCTGAAGCTGGCCGACGTCGAGAAGGCCCAGGAGATGGCGAAGAAATTGGCCGACAAGGCCGAAGCCGCCCGGACCCAGCACGAAGTTGCACTGAAGACCCAGGAAGAGGACCTTGCCACGCGCGGGGAGAAGCTTGCCGCCACTCTCCGTGGCAAGGATGAAGGGGTGGGCAGGCTTATCGTGCAGCAGACCCGGGAGCTGGAGCAGAGGCATCAGGAAGCACTCAATGCTCAGGCTCAGGTCTACGCCGACAGGGTGAAGGAGCTGGAGGAGCAGGCTTTGAAGTTGTCCACGGAGAAGGAGAAGCTCAACGACGCCCTGGTGGAGGTGCAGGGCGTGGCCATCAGCAAGGCCGGAGAACTCTCCGAAGCCAACAACTCCATCAGTGACCTCAGGCTGAAGCTGAGAGATCTCGAGAAGGTGTTGTCGGAGGCCAAAACCCGGGAGGGGATCCTGGCCAAGGAGCTGGAGACAGAGAAGCAGCTGCGGATGAACGAGACCGCCAACCTCGAGGACCACGTGGCGGGCGAGAAGCGTTTGCTTGAACGCCTTGCCATTGTTGCAAACTCGGCCGCCGACCAGTTGGCCATTATGGGGATGCCGGAGATGAGGTACGCCCCAGAGGCGAACCTGAGCCCCAATACCAACCTGACCATATACTTCGAGAAGGTCGTCGGCGCCCTGAGGCGGCTTCTCTCCAACCGAGCGGCCTCCCTGGCCGAAGAATCCCGGGTACTCTGCTGGGGGACCATGACTAGGGTGCTCACCCAGATTGCGCACTGGCACCCAGACCTCGACTTCGAATCTGTGCTGAGGAGCTTGCCGGAGGATGCTGACATCGCGGCGCTCAATGAGCGAATCCAGCCCATCCTCAGCCGCATCGACAAAATCAAGAGGTTGGAGGGCCAGCGCCGGGACTAGGCACCCCGTTCTTTGTCGCTGCTGCGGATTCATGACCAAGACAATGCTATCTTTAGTTAGAACCGCGGCGGCAATTTGTGTAATATAACTCTGCGATGCCCCTGAAACTAAGCATGTTATTTTCCTATTCGGTTTTCCTTTGTATGTCCACCCTACGTCAACTGGGTAAGCTTGCCGGCACGTAAACCCAGGGCAGCGCTCTGAGGACGGATCCTCATTAGCCTACCGGGTGTGCTTGTTGCCAGACAAAGCACCTTGCCGCCCTTGGCGCGGCCGCTCGATCTGTCGAGCTTGACTCGAGTCAGAACCGAAAGCGTTGCCGATGGCGAAAGGCTACCCTGCCGCTCTTGGCGTGGCCGCTTGAACTATTGAGCGGACTCGAAACAGAACAAGGTCGTTGCTGATCGCGGGAGGGCCCCTCTGCGTACAGGCTCTCCATACATAGGCCGAACCGTCGAGGATAATAACCTTATATTTAAGGAGAAGAACTTAAAATTCAGCATGACTTAGCTCTCTCGTCGCCGCTTCGGCATCCTTCAAGCCAGTGGGTGTGACACTCAAAAAAATTTGTTTGGTTTTCAGCAAAAACTTTGTTGGATTTGAAGAAGGTCATTTAAATTCTTCCAAAAACCCCTCTCTCTCAAAACTTCTCCCTTGGCAAGGATTTCATTGTTGATGTCTTGTTCAACTCTGGTGTTTGGTTATTAAAAACCTTTCTTCTTATTTTTTTCCCTTCTCAAATTTATTTTTGGGATTTATTTTCTTTTAAAGAAACCCTAGGAGTTTTGGGACTTCTCTTATATTGAAACCATCCATGATTTTACCATGCCTCATGTGGTAAATCTTCCCAAAACCCCTCCTTCCACTTTGGGGCAATCCAAACATTCTGTTTCCACAAGTCCAACCCATTTTTGGATTTTATTTCATTTATTTTCTCTCCCAAAACAATTTTGTCCATTATTTTGAGCCTAGAGGATTTACAAAGCAAGTACCAAATTTCCTTTGGGTTTTGAACTCAAACCAACTCCTCTGGATAGTCTTTAGCACCCACAACCTAGATCCATCAAGATCCACTCTTCCTCTTTTCAAACTTTTCAAATTTTAATCTCTGCAAATTTGGACCAGATTTGTCAAATTTGGTGAAATTCATATCTTATATTCTCCAAAAATTCTACCAAAATTCAGGCAGCCCCCAGATGCAGTGAGAGGCCACCTCACCAAGAATCAACTCAAGGAAAATTCCCCACATGCCAAAATCATTTCGTCGAACACCTAGCCGGCACTCTTACTATGCACTTTCAGAAAGTTCAGAGATTCAGAGTTTTCTTCAGTGTCGTTTTCGTCAGTGACTTGTCACCGATCACCAGTGCGTCCTGGCGCGTTGCGCACGACCTCTTCTCCCTGGCCAGAGCACCGCACGCCCTCTTGGATGGGTGCAGGTGTCGGTGGCGGGCGAAAGCATCGCTAACGCCAGCCTTCTGGGTGGCAGAGCCACCCGTGGCGGCCAGCGAGAGCCGTGCTAACTCGTTAGCTGCTCAAGGCGCTGCCTAACGCCTCCTTGCCCTCCATGTAGGCTCGCAAGATGCCAACAAGACTCGCAGCACTGTGGCCCGCTGTGGTCTGGCAAGCACAGAGTGCGCTTCACGCCGATGGGCCCGCCGCCTGCCTGGCCAAACCCACCCAGAGCACCTAATCCGAACTCGTTTAGCGCCTAAATGGAACCAGTGGAACTCCACGTTGACGCCCAACTCCCTAAACTTCGCGACCAAGCTCTACGCCGCTGTAACCTTCACTGGAGATCTCCGTTCACGGCCACCGCCTCGGATCGCCTATAAAAGGAAGCCCCGAACTCGTTCTCGAGCACGCACCACCTCTACACCTCACCAACACCCCGCCAGGCCACTAGGAGGACCTCGAGGAGGTCTCCTCCCCAACTCCGGCCGCCCGATCCGCCTCGCCACCACCTCGATCCACTCTGGTGAGCCCATCCCGGCACCCAAACCTCACAAGAACCTCCCCGAGCACCCAGTAAGCTAACCCATGATTTGATTTGACCTCCGCAGCCCTCCCCGACGAGACCCAACTCCACCCGAGTCGCCGTCTGCCGGAACCAGGGCCGCCGTCGACGTAGTGCTCGCCGGCGACCACCACCACCACTCACCAACGCGGAAGGTCACACTGAGCAAGGAGGTAACACCCGATCCCCCTGCCTCGCCGTGGATCGCCGCCGGCGACCACCGCAGTTCTCGGGCGCCGATGAACTCTGTTTTCTCTGTTTGAAAATACAAACCTGACGGGTGGGACCCGCCCGTCAGCCTCTCTATTATTTTTTTTCGAAGCGTTTTCTGAAAACGTATTCGGGCAAATGCGCTTTCAGTCTGAAACGTTTTTCTGGTCTTTTCTGTTCAGCCCCCTGAGAAGTTTCTGTTTCATTACAGAAAAGTCCCATGATTAAAACCCTTATAACTTTTAAACATAAAAGGATTTTTGATTGATTCTTTTTTTGTCCTCTTTAAAATTTTGTCTAGTTTTTTATCAGATTTATTTGAAAAATATTTGGAATATTTTTGTGCACCTCACGGTATTTACGATAGTGCGTGTATTTCTGTATACCGTAGATACCGGAGGAGGTGACGGAACCGCGAACTTCACCGAGCTAGGCTCCGACTACTCCGAACCAGGCAAGCATGTTTGAACTTTTGATATGATGAGTGTCCGGTTAAATCCGTTGGCTGTGGGGGGCACCCCTTTGAGCGAGACCCTTGTTTGAACCGGAAACTAGTCCTTCGTGACTACGGAAATCCGTTGGATGTGGATAATTTAGTACAAACTCTGCAGAGTCAATAATCCTTGAAATCATCTTATCCATGTACAAGTACTGTGTTCGTCTTATCTTGTCAAGTGTCAGTCTCGGTGACAGAAACTCCGGAGAACCATATGAGTGTTAAGTCCGGTTAAATGTGTATTCCTATGGATGGACTAACCCGTTTATTATCTTGTGTTGAATAATTTTCTATGAGCATTAATCCTGCAAGTTTAACAGATATGAATAATGAATTTAAGCCCTTTCTGCGATGTCGCTCAGACGTCCGACTGTGGCATACTTGTTATTTACTTTGATATAAGCCCTTTCTGCGATGTCGCTCAGACGTCCGACTGTGGCACACTTGTTATTTACTTTGATATAAGCCCTTTCTACGATGTCGCTCAGACGTCCGACTGTGGCACGCATATTATTTACTTTCAATATAAGCCCTTTATGTTGTGTCGCTTAGACGCCCGACTGCGGCATGTTTTATTTATGTGTCCACTGCCGAGGCGCCGCCTGCATAATTCGATCGGTTTTCAGTTATTTTTTGTGGATTTCGGGAGGACTACCGCCTAACTTCCTTATTACTAAATAATGTCGTGCAAGTTCATCATTTGAATGTACATTACAAATTGCTCATGACACATTCATGCATGCATTTTTTATATCTTATGTCCGAACTGTCTTGCGAGTACTTTCAAAGTACTCACCTGGCTTGTTGATTTGGCGGAATCTTGTGAAAGCGATCTCATGGATGAAGAGTTCAATAGCGAGTCCGAAGCCTAGAGGAATCCCAGTCAGTCTCGTGCGACCCTAGATTGGTCACTATGTTATATCCGCTTCCGCTACCCAAATAAATTCATCGAGCCTCACCTCGACGCTCGATGAGCCGCCAGTGTAGGAGTCATATTATCCACTCCACTGTGTTATTCCAGCACCACTTTGCCCTGAGTCACTAGTATACCACCCCACTCCATTGTGTCATATCCGCCATTATGTATAATTATTGGCGTGCTTGTAATAAATGGTTGAGCACACCAGCTCGACCCTGTAATATATTCTAATGCTACTTGCTTATTGTATCTAGATTTTGTCTACCAGTCAGGAGGATTTTTTCCTCGTACTGGACTCAAAAGGTCGGTTTCTCAATAAGCATTTTATTGGAAAACCGGTCGTGACAAGCTTGGTACCAGAGCCAGGCTGACTGTAGGAAGCCACTAGGTGCGATCGCTAATCGGTTATTAGCATAATAGAACTAATTCATATTTTTTCAAATGTAGTCATTTTCTGACAGTCAGCATAAATTTATGATCTGACCACTCAGAATTTTTGCCTACTTTTGTATATGGCTGGCAACGACTACGAGTCACAGATGTTCGCCAACATGCCTGATGGGTTTGTCAAGCTTCTCTCCTTCATCGTCCAAGCCGCGATGGGGCCATCTATGCGCCCAGTCTTCACACTCTCTCAGCACAAGGTCAACGATAGTCTGACCATGCACCAAGCCGCGGTGCAATTCAAGGGAGGGCGTGTTGAGTTACGCCACTTCCGGTTCTTGGGGAGAGCCATGCCTACGGAGCAGCATGCGATGCAGATGGCAGCCCGTGAGGCGATAGCTCGTCTCAGGGATGTCATTCCTTTGATATATGAAGACTTGTCGTTACCGCTACCTTCCATGTCACGTGCCATACACCTGTCACTACGCGTTCTCTTGCCCCAGAGGAGAACGATACGAGGCTTTTGAGATGCTTATCGAGTATCTCCGGGCTCTGGAGGAAGCCTTCGACAACCTGGTGGACGACCGTGTGGCTGCCCGCATGGACTCAGTCCATGGTTGTGCCGCCAACAGGAGGGAGCTCCTGCAAACCGCACCACCACTGACTTTCGTCTCGTCATCGGCATCTTTTGCGCCTACTACTCCCGCCTCTGCTCGTCGCCTGCCTACCACCGAGGAGTTCAACCAAGTCATTGCGCCCACTCCAGTTCGTTCTACACCACCCTTTGCGCCCACACCTGTTCGTGTTGTTCCGCCTAGGGCGCCCGCTCCATCAACTCAGCGCAGCGCTTCACGTCTGGAGCCTATTAGCGAGGAGGAGGTTGAGTCCCCAGCCTCACTGCGCCTCACCCTCGGCAGGCCAAGGGAAATCCTTACCATCTCCGACTGAGTATGCTTAGCCGCCATGCGATGTACCAACTCGTAAGATATGTTTATATGTACATAGGCTGTGAGAAGTAGCTTGTTTGCGCATCATGTAGGAACTGGGAGAAGTGCACTAGCCTAAATAACATGTCAGGTATATGTACGCATATCCTGAGTGATGTATTGTATAATTACTGCTTGCGTGTAAGATATGTAATGAGCAGTCCTTCTCCGTGCGCAAACGTTTATTCTCTTGAAAAATCTTGGAGCATTTAAGACTTTTCCCGTCTTCATGAATTTATGGACTTTTGCGACTCAATTTCTTTTCTTATGAGTTTTACAAAATATATCCCCAGAGTGAAAAATGTCTCGTCCTTGGACGCGCTCCATGCCAACTCCACCAGAGCAAAATTTTGGCGCACAACCAAGCAACAATTTCTCACAGGGGCAGTCAAGTCAACAGAACAGTGAAACAACATTTTCCCAAATGTGCCGTCTTTATGAGCAAAGTCAGCAACAACATCAGGAAATGATGAACCAAGTCATCAATATGGGAAATCACCGTGGACAGTATCAGCAGCAATCCAAGTTATCTGAGCTACAGAAGACGCGTCCCCAAACATTTTCTCGTACTGACAAACCTCTTGAGGCCGAGGACTGGCTTCGAGACATGGAAAGAAAATTAATTATTGCCCAATGTTCAGATCTTGAGAAAGTGATATATGCACCGCACTATCTCACTGGAGCAGCTGCATTGTGGTGGGAAAATTTCCTACACATGCACCCCAACGAAAATAATATAACCTGGGAGGAGTTCAAAGAAGGTTTTCGTGGGCCACATATTCCTAAAAGTCTTATGAAGATCAAGAAGAGAGAATTTGATGACCTCAAACAAAGGACCATGACGGTGTCAGAATACAACGGTCAGTTTACACTGTTGTCTCGCTTCATGTGAGGAGCGTATGTCTGAAAAGCAAGAAGATGGAAAAATTCCTAGACGGGCGCCCGGCGCTTAAATGCCAGCTGGTTGCACACACCTTCCCAGATTTTAAAACGCTGGTGGATAAGGCCATTACCTTGGAAAATGAGAGACGTAGCTTGGAGGATTTCCATAGCGAAAAGGACCTGACTAATCATGCTCGCAACCACCGAAGCAAGACAGATTTTCAGAAAGGTGGGACACACAAACCCACGACAAACGTCTCACGCCCAATCAAGAATTTCCATGCAAGGGACAAGGAGTTCACATATCGCCCAGGCGTTACTTTCTACAGTTGTGGAGAAGAAGGGCACTATGCCAAGCAGTTCCCCAAGCCAAGGAACTCGACCCCAAAGCCGAACAACGGTGGCAATAATTCAGCGCCAAAGTGCAACAATTTCAACCCCAATAACAACCAGAGGAAGGGTCATCTGAACCACGTGACCAGAGAGGAAGCACAAAATGCCCCGGATATCGTACTCGGTATGTTTCCTGTCAACACCATACCTGCCATGGTTTTGTTTGATTCTGGAGCTTCTCACTCATTCATTTCAAAAAGTTTTGCCTTGCAAAATAATTTTTCAATGCTTCCCTTGGAAAAATCCATGATCGTCAAGTCCCCTGGGATTAAGCAAGTTACCCAGAGTTATTGCTAGGCTGTGGATATTGAGTTTGAAGAATTGAAGTTTCACGCCAACCTTATTATATTGGAAAATAAAGGACTGGATGTCATCTTAGGGATGGATTGGTTAACCACCAACAATGGTTTTATTGACTGCTTCAACCAGACCGTAATTCTCACGCACCACCATGGGAAGACAATAAAAGTTTCAGCCAAAGAAAGAAAAATATCCCGGCAACCGAGATTGAACAAGGTGGATATTTCTGAATTAAGCAAGGTTCCAGTAGTGTGTGAATTTCCAGACGTATTTCCTGAACAGCTACCAGGCATGCCACCAGACCGAGAGATAGAATTCAGCATTGAGCTAGCACCCGGAACCGCCCTCATATACAAGAAACCATACAGAATGGCACCATCTGAATTGGTAGAACTGAAGAAGCAAATAAAATAATTACTGGACAAAGGATATATACAAGCCAGCTCCTCACCTTGGGGTTCACCAATTTTATTTGCCAAAAAGAAGGATGGAACACTGAGATTGTGTATAGACTATCGAGCGCTTAACATGGTCACAATCAAGAACAAATACCCGATGCCACGGATAAATGATTTATTTGATCAGCTCGCTCAGGCCAAGGTATTCTCAAAAATCGACTTGAGGTCGGGATACCATCAATTAAAGGTACGAACAGAAGATATCCCCAAGACGGCATTCACCTCCAGATACGGACTATATGAGTTCACAGTAATGCCATTTGGACTAACGAACGCCCCCACATATTTTGTTCACCTCATGAACAAAGTATTTATGTAGTTTATGGACAAGTTTGTTGTGGTATTTATTGACGATATTCTGATATACTCCAAGACACCAGAAGAGCACACTGAACATCTCCGAATTGTACTAGGAGAACTCAGGAAACATCAATTGTACGCTAAATTCAGCAAGTGTGAATTTTGGCTAAGGCAAGTAGGTTTTCGGGCTACGTACTAACCCAAGAGGGTATTGCCGTGAGACCGGAAAAAAGTCAAGGCCGTGATTGGCTGGAAACCACCAGCCGGTAGCAGGACGTACGAAGTTTCTTGGGAATGGCAGGATACTACCGAAGATTTATTGAAGGATTCTCTACCATAGCAAAGCAAATGACGCAGCTACTCAAGAAAGACAAGAAGTTTGAACGGACGGAAGCTTGCGAGAAAATTTTCCAAGAACTAAAAAGGAAATTAACGACAGCACCAGTATTAATTGTGCCAGACATACACAAGAATTTTGAGGTGTATTGTGACGCATCCCGGAAGGGCCTCGGATGCGTGTTGATGCAAGAAGGCAAGGTAGTCGCATATGTCTCCAGACAACTTCGCAAGCATGAGGAAAATTATGCTACTCATGACCTGGAGTTGGCAGCAGTTATTCATGCACTCAAGGAATGGAGACACTTTTTACTTGGAAATCGTTGTGAAATATACACGGACCATAAGAGCCTCAAGTATATTTTCACACAACCGGAACTGAATTTACGGCAACGACGCTGGTTGGAATTAGTGAAGGATTATGATGTTGGAATCCACTACCATCCAGGAAAAGCCAATGTAGTGGCAGATGCTTTAAGTCGAAACCCCAGTCCGAACAACGACAGCCTACCATACCTGAGACCCGAATTTCGGCAGGAGTTTGCTAAGCTCAATTTAATGGTGGTCACCGAAGGCAGTGTGTCAAATTTAGAAATACAGCCTACCCTGATAAGAAAAGTTAAAGAGGCTCAGCATGGACACCCCAGCATTGAAGGCATTAAGGAAAGTGAGTTTGGGCAAGGCATCAGAATTCATTATTGACGAACAGGGAATATTGTGGTACGGAAATAGACTTTGCGTACCAAATATCAAGGACCTTAAACAGCAAATCTTAGCTGAAGGCCATACCGCCCCGTATTCAATCCATCCTGGAAGAACAAAAATGTACAAGGATATTCAGGAAAAAATTTGGTGGCACGGTCTGAAAAGGGACATAGCCACGTTCATTGCATGTTGTGACTCTTGTCAACGCATCAAGGACGAGCACCAGAAAACGGCCGGACTTTTACAGCCAAATAAAATACCCGAGTGGAAATGGGACGAGATTGTAATGGATTTTATTGTTGGGCTACCTCGGTCACGGCACGGAAATGATGCCATATGGGTCATCACGGATAGACTGACTAAAGTAGCACACTTCATCCCCGTGAAGACAACCCACACCACTCAGAAGCTTGCGGACTTTATCTCTCCCGTATTGCCCGCTTACATGGAGTTCCAAAGATAATAATATCGCATGAGGCACTCAATTTATCTCCGATTTTGGGATCACTTACGACAAGCTCGGGAACTCAACCGGGCGCTCAAGACCGCATACCACCCCCAGACTGATGGACAAACTAAACGCGTAAACCAAATTCTAGAAGACATGCTAAGAGCATGTTTCCTCACCTATGGGACCAGTTGGGAAGAAAGCTTACCATACGCAGAGTTCGCAAACAACAACAGTTACCAAGCCAGCCTGCAAATTGCACCATTTGAGGCTCTGTACGGGCGGAGATGTCTTACCCCGCTAAATTGGTCAGAAACCGGAGATAGCCATATCTTCGGCCCAGACATGCTCAAGGAGGCTGAAGATAAAGTTAAGGTGATTAGGGATCGACTCAAGACAGCCCAAAGTCGACAGAAGAGTTATTACGATCAAAAACATCGGGGATTCAGTTTTGAACCCGGTGAGTTTGTGTACCTACGAGTATCTCCTATGAGGGGCCTGCAACGATTCAAGATTAAGGGAAGCTAGCACCAAGATTCATCGGACCATTCTGCATCTTGGCATGGAGAGGCACGGTAGCCTACCAGCTAGACTTACAGAAGATTTATCCGACATCCACGACGTGTTCCACGCCTCGCAGCTTGAGGAAGTGCGTAAGCAACCCAGAAGCAGGTATCCCATGAAAACATTGACGTGCAGCCAGACCTCACATATCGGGAGCAGCCAATAAAAATCTTGGAGGAGTCTGAAAGGAGGACCCGACAGAAAACCATCAAGTTTTTCAGAGTTCAGTGGAGCAATCACACCGAGAGTGCAGCCACTTGGGAAAGGAAGAATTTTCTTCGGACAGAGCACCCACATTTATTTGAGGATCAGCTGAAATCTCGGGGACGAGATTTTTCCTAAGGGGGTAGGTGTTGTGACACTCAAAAAAATTTGTTTGGTTTTCAGCAAAAACTTTGTTGGATTTGAAGAAGGTCATTTAAATTCTTCCAAAAACCTCTCTCTCTCAAAACTTCTCCCTTGGCAAGGATTTCATTGTTGATGTCTTCTTCAACTCTGGTGTTTGGTTATTAAAAACCTTTCTTCTTATTTTTTCCCTTCTCAAATTTATTTTTGGGATTTATTTTCTTTTAAAGAAACCCTAGGAGTTTTGGGACTTCTCTTATATTGAAACCATCCATGATTTTACCATGCCTCATGTGGTAAATCTTCCCAAAACCCTCCTTCCACTTTGGGGCAATCCAAACATTCTGTTTCCACAAGTCCAACCCATTTTTGGATTTTATTTCATTTATTTTTTCTCCCAAAACAATTATGTCCATTATTTTGAACCTAGAGGATTTACAAAGCAAGTACCAAATTTCCTGTGGGTTTTGAACTCAAACCAACTCCTCTGGATAGTCTTTAGCACCCACAACCTAGATCCATCAAGATCCACTCTTCCTCTTTTCAAAAATTTCAAATTTTAATCTCTGCAAATTTGGACCAGATTTGTCAAATTTGGTGAAATTCATATCTTATCTTCTCCAAAAATTCTACCAAAATCCAGGCAGCCCCCAGATGCAGTGAGAGGCCACCTCACCAAGAATCAGCTCAAGGAAAATTCCCCACATGCCAAAATCATTTCGTCGAACACCTGGCCGGCACTGTTACTATGCACTTTCAGAAAGTTCAGAGATTCGGAGTTTTCTTCGGTGTCGTTTTCATCAGTGACTTGTCACCGATCACCCGTGCGTCCTGGCGCGTTGCGCACGGCCCCTTCTCCCTGGCCAGAGCACCGCACACCCTCTTGGACGGGTGCAGGTGTTGGTGGCAGCGAGCATCGCCAACGCGGGCAGCCTCTGCGGTGGCAGAGCCACCCGTGGCGGCCAGCGAGAGCCCGTGCCAGCTTGTTACGCTGTTCTGCGCCGCCCAACGCTCCCTTGCCCTCCGCGTGGCCTCGCGCACGCCAGCGCACTCAAGATACTGCCGCCAGGGTTCGGCAAGCACAGTGGCGCTCCGCCACCGACGGGCTCAAGGCCACGCCTGCTGGCCAAACCCACCCAGAGCACCTAATCCGAACTCGTTTAGCGCCTAAACGAAACCAGTGGAACTCCACGTTGACGCCCAACTCCCTAAACTTCCCGACCAAGCTCTGCGCCGCCGTAACCATCACCGGAGATCTCCGTTCACGGCCACCGCCTCGGATCGCCTATAAAAGGAAGCCCCGAGCTCGTTCTCGAGCACGCACCACCTCTACACCTCACCAACACCCCGCCAGGCCACTAGGAGGACCTCGAGGAGGTCTCCTCCCCCAACTCCGGCCGCCCCGATCCGCCTCGGCCACCACCTCGATCCACTCCGGTGAGCCCATCCCCGGCACCCAAACCTCGTCAGTAACCTCCCCGAGCACCCAGTAAGCTAACCCATGATTTGATTTGACCTCCGCAGCCCTCCCCGACGAGACCCAACTCCACCCGAGCCGCCGTCCGCCGGAGCCAGGGCCGCCATCGACGTAGTGCTCGCCGGCGACCACCACCACCACTCACCAACGCGAAAGGTCACGCTGAGCACGGAGGTAACACCCAATCCCCCTGCCTCGCCATGGATCGCCGCCGGCGACCACCGCAGCTCTCGGGCGCCGACGAGCTCTGTTTTCTCCGTTTGAAAATTCAAACCTGACAGGTGGGACCCGCCCGTCAGCCTCTCTATTTTTTTTCGAACCGTTTTCTGAAAACGTATTCGGGCAAATGCGCTCTCAGTCTGAAACATTTTTCTGGTCTTTTCTGTTAAGCCCCCTAAGAAGTTTCTGTTTCATTATAGAAAAGTCCCTGGATTAAAACCCTTATAACTTTTAAACAAAAAAGGATTTTTGATTGATTCTTTTTTTGTCCTCTTTAAAATTTTGTCTAGTTTTTTATCAGGTTTATTTGAAAAATATTTGGAATATTTTTGTGCACCTCACGGTATTTACGATAGTGCGTGTATTTCTTGTTGGGGTCTATGGTAGGGTGCATCAACTGCAAATTAAAAATTCCTACGCGCAGAACATCCAGGACGTGCTATGGGAGATGGATCACAGTTAGTTACCACTAGACGCGCAGTGCCGTGCAGCGGAAGAAGAGTTGGGGCAGTGCGTCCGAGTGGATCGTCTCCTCCTCGTCCGATCTCCCTCGAGCGGCCGGTCGTCCGATCCCACGTACGAGTTCGCCGGAGCGGCGCAAGTGCACCGCCTCTAACGGTATCCGCGCGTGCGAGAGGAACGTCGTGCGGCGGACTGCTAGGTCCGATCACACAGTCGGCGGCGAGTGGAGGTGGCTATTCGCAACACATGCAAACCCTAGTCGCAACGCCGAAGCGATCAACCCACGAGTGTGCCGCACCTCCACTTTATATAGGCGCCCTCGCTGGCTCAACACTTGGGCCTCGCGACGGACCCTAAAGCCCAAAAGTCTACTCGATCACGTCAGTAGTCCGATTCGGATCACATCCGACCAGTGTCCTACGAATGGACCTCGTAGGTTCCTTCCCTTAAGCGCGCGACCCCTTAGGTTCAAGCCGGCTTGGTCGTAGTTCGGATCACCTCCGGACTACATGGCTGGTAGCGGCCTCTAGCAAGGCGTGCCGACCACCAAGCAGACGATGAAGCTGGTTAGGCGAACCTGTACAACGTGTCACACTTCTGTTCCCTTTGCCGCACGATATATGTTGTCGGGCTCAAGGCGAGACTGTCATCCTTGTGCTAACCCGACCTCTTTCTCGTTCCACTGATACCGACCACTATCCGGATTATCTCATAATCCTTGTCGCATGGCCATGTTGTTCCTGGTCGGATCACACGAGGGGCCCAGAGTATATCTCTACTGATCGGAGGGGCAAATCCCATCTTGCTCGACCGTGTCTCGCAGCATGGGATTGGACAAACCCAAAACCTACCTTTGTAACTACCCAGTCACGGAGTAGCGTTTGGTCGGTCCAAAGCAAGTCTATCACCATCTCGATGCATGGCGTCGGCCTAAGGTCTTAGGACATAGAACGTATGTTGTACTAGAGACTCACAGATGACATATCGCTGCGTCTCATAGTTGGGTCTGTCCGACTCGGACCTTATCTCGACTCGGATCCGACTATGTCGAATCTGATCAGACCTTTCCAAGTCCATATTATCCGGTTAGCATCCAATGCTCCATGGCTAGTGAGACCGAGCCATCGACCGTGTCATATGCTAGTCTAGTCGGCCAAGCGTCCACACAGCCCTTTCGACTAGGGACCTTTTAGGACAGTCATCATACAATGCATAGTCCCACAAACAAGTCACGTACTTGCTGATACACATCATTGATAATGTCCAAGGACTATCTTTATTCATAAACACGTAGGAAATATCATCATACATGATTGCCTCTAGGGCATATCTCCAACAGTCTCCCACTTGCACTAGAGTCAATCAAATAGACATCGAATGCCCATAGCTCTAACGTGCCCCTCATGCTTGGGTTGTGGAAGCGGCTTAGTCAACGGATCTGCAACATTTGCATCCGTGTGAATCTTGCATAACTCTACATCACCATTCTTTACGATCTTTCGTATCAGGTGATATTTCCGGTCTATGTGTGTGACCTTGTGGTGATTCCTCGGCTCCTTGGCTTGTGCGATGGCACCAGAATTATCACAATAAAGGTCCAACGGTTTCACCGAGGCTGGGAAAATACCAAGATCATCCAGAAAATGCCGGATCCAAACACCTTCCTTTGCAGCTTCACAAGCCGCAATGTATTCGCTTCGTGGTAGAATCGGCCACCGTATCCTGCTTGGAACTCATCCAGTGCACTGCTCCTCCGTTCAGGACATACACGAATCCGGACTGTGATCGACAATCATCTCTATCAGTTTGGAAACTAGCATCGACGTAACCCCTTATGACGAGCTCTTCCTCACCTCCATAAACTAGGAACATCTCTTTAGTCCTTTTCAGGTACTTCAAAATAGTATTTACCGCTGCCCAGTGACTCTCACCTGGGTTGGCCTGGTATCTACTTGTTAGG
Organism: Aegilops bicornis; assembly: GCA_021605145.1. Lineage (NCBI taxonomy): Eukaryota > Viridiplantae > Streptophyta > Magnoliopsida > Poales > Poaceae > Aegilops > Aegilops bicornis. Next base: position 78,941,475 of record CM038674.1, on the reverse strand, counting down.
CTTATTGCATAAGCAACATCAGGCCTTGTACATATCATGGCATACATGATGGATCCGATTGCTGAGGCATACGGAATCCTACTCATCCTGCTTCGCTCATCAGATGTCGAAGGACTCTGAGTCTCGCTTAGCCTTATAACATGTGAGAGCGGCAAGAACCCTTTCTTCGCCTCACTCATGTTGAACCGCTTCAACACTTTATCTACGTACGTGCTCTGGCTTAAGCCGAGCAGCCTCCTCGATCTATCTCTATAGATCTTAATGCCTAAAATATAGACTACCTCACCAAGGTCCTTCATCGAAAACTTGCCATTCAATGATTCCTTGACCGAGTTTAGCATCGAAACATTATTTCCGACCAGTAGTATGTCGTCCACATACAAGATCAAAAACACTATCGAGCTCCCACTTAACTTCTTGTATAAACAAGAATCCTCTTCGCTTTTGATGAAACCGAGACCAGTGACGACCTCATCAAAACGAATGTTCCAACTCCGAGATGCTTGCTTCAACCCATAAATGGATCTCTTGAGCTTCATACCTTACTAGTGCTTGTCGGATCGACAAAACCCTCGGGCTGTATCATATACACGTCCTCGGTTAAATTTCCGTGAAGGAAAGCCGTTTTGACATCCATCTGCCATATCTCGTAATCGAAATATGCAGCTATAGCTAGTATGATCCTCACCGACTTCAAAGATCGCTACCGTAGTAAGTCTCGTCGTAGTCAATTCCTTGAACTTGTCCATAACCTTTAGCGACAAGCCGAGCTTTGTAGATCTGAACATTTCCATCCACATCGGTTTTCTTCTTAAAGACCCATTTGCAACCAATGGCAGTCACGCCAGGTGGCGGGTCAACCAAGTCCCAGACTTGATTCTCATCCATGGACTTTAACTCAGATCTCATGGCCTCCAGCCATGCCTCGGAATCTGGGCTCACCATCGCTTCTGCATACGTGGCCGGCTCGTCGCTTTCTAGCAACAATACATCACGCACTCTGCGCAATCTCTCCGACCTTCGTGGTTCCGGTGCCGCTTCCACTACGGGTTCCTTGACAGACTCCGGTATGATCTCATCACCAGCTGAGCTGTCCCCGAGTGGTCCTCGAATTTCTTTGAGTCGAACCACCCTCCCACTGGCCTCCCAACTAAGAAAATCTTTCTCAAGGAAAACCCCGTTCCGAGCAACAAACACTTTGTTCTCTTCCCGGTTGTAGAAGCTATATCCCAAGGTTTCCCTCGGATATCCCACGAATATGCATTTATCCGACTTGGGTGTAAGCTTGTCTGACAAAGGTCTATTGACAAATGCTTCACAACACCAAATCTTTAGAAAAGACAAACTGGGACTCTTCCCACCCACATCTCATGCGGTGTCTTGTCTACGGATTTTGATGGTACCACTGTTAAGTGTGAAAGCTGCAGTTTCTAGAGCGTATCCCCAAAATGACAAGGGTAAATCCGATTTGCTCATCATAGACCGGACCATGTCCAACAAGGTCCTATTCCTCCGTTCTGACACGCCGTTTCTCTATGGCGTACCCAGAGGTGTGAGATGCGGTACTATACCTCGACTTTTCAGATGATCATCGAACTCCTGGCTCATGTACTCACCTCCACGATCAGATCGCAGAAGCTTTATAGTCTTGCCGAGCTGATTCTCAACCTCGTTCTAAAACTCTTTGAATTTTTCAAAAGTCTCCGACTTGTGCCTCATCAAATAGATATATCCATATCTACTCAAGTCGTTGGTAAAAGTCACGAAATCGATAGCCACCTCTGGCAGTTGTGCTCATTGGACCACACACATCACTGTGTATAAGCTCCAATAGCTCGGATGCCCTCTCGCAACTCTTTGCGAAAGGAGCCTTAGTCATCTTGCCGAGCAAGCATGATTCACATGTCTCGAACGACCCGAAGTCGGACGAAGTTAGGAGCCCATCATCATGGAGCTTCTTCATGCGTTTCAGACTAATGTGTCCAAGCCGGCAACGCCAGAAGTATGTCGGATTTATCTCATTAGGCTTATGCCTCTTGACATTTATGTTATAGACCGGTTCCTGTTCTAGATTCAATATAAATAGCCCATCAGCAATGGTGCATAGTCGTGGAACATACCATTCAAAAATATCGAACAACCATTGTCCTTTATATTGAATTCATAACCCTGACTCATCAAACATGAGGCAGAAATAATGTTCCGACTAAGTGCAGTAATGTAATAACAATTATTCAATTCCATAATGAATCCGGAAGGGAGCTGGAGCTGCATCGTGCCGACCTCCAACGCAGCAACTATTGCTTTCTTGCCGACCCTGATGTCAATCTCCTTGTGCCACACGCCTAGTTCTTACCAGCCCTCGCATCGAGTTGCAAATATGAACAACCGATCCGGTATCAAATACCCAAGAGCTACTAGGTATGTCGGCAAGGTAAATGTCTATAACATATGCAACAAGTGTACCTTTGCTGAAGAAGCATTTCCGGCCTTCTTGCCATGCTCGCAAGCCACTTGCTCTGATTCCTCTTCCGTGACCGGTCTCCTTGCGGTGATAGCAAACGGTCTTGAGTCCGTCCAGACTTGGTAGCGGCAGAGGTTACCATCTCCGTGCCCTTTGCCTTAGCCTTTTTCTTGGACCAACTCTTCTTGAACTTAGCCGATTTCTGCACCATCAACACTTGATGCGTGCCTTTCTTAATATGATAGTTCGAGATGAACGTCCCATAGCTGGGCGGAAGAGAACCCAGAACAGCATCAGTAGCCAGCTCATCCAAGAGCGGGAAGCCCAAACGATCCAAAGCTTGCACATATCCGATCATCTTGATCACATGTGGGCTCAATGGATCACCTTCCTTCAGCTTGCAATCCATCAAGGATCGCCAGACGTTGAACCTTTCGGTCCTAGCCTGTGTCTGAAACATGCTCTTGAGACTCTCGATCATATCGTAAGCCTCAATGTTTTCGAAATGCTGTTGCAAATCAGGCTCCATACAAGCCAGCATCAGAGAGCTGATCTCCGTTGATTCATCAACGAGTTTCTGGTAGGCATTTTTAGCTGCGGCACTAGCATTATCAGCAGGTTCCTCTGGAAGTGGATCCTCTAGAACATGTTCCTTTTTATCGTGCTTGAGAACAATTCTCAGATTTCTATACCAGGTGGTAAAGTTTGTTCCATTCAGTTTATCCTTTTCCAGAATTGATTTCAATGCAAATTTGGGTTGAGCAGGTGGTGCCATTGATCTACAACAGAAAACATGCAATCACTAAGCAATGTGTTTATGTAGAGTAATTCTAGCCTAAACAAAAATACACCCACTGAAGTCAGCATCCCTCCGCAAACTCTCAGTGATTCAGGATCCGACTAGCGCATGCGACTAGTGAGCTTTAGCATCACTGCTAGCCAACATACCTATCCGGTAAGCAACTCCTTGCTAATCATATCTCTATATGACTCCTGTCAGTCAGGAAGGTATCTCATACCCCGGCTCCCAACCTTCTTTGCCACAAGGCCCAAAACCGTTTTGATAGCCTTGTCAAGTTAACTCGATGTAAAGGTATGTCCGTGTCCGACCACGAACCCTTGAGTTCAAGGACACCCAAAGAGCACCCCAATTTTATGAGCCCACTACTAGACGTACTTGACGTGAGAAGGTGCAACATCGGGGATGGCAATTCGCTTGATATTCATGAGGGATCATTCTATCATTTTAACATGCATAGAAACAAAGAAGCATAACAATCACAAATATAACACATATTGTGAAATAGTATGGCTCCTTCATGGACGTTCTTCCAGGTCGGCTCCGACTCCGATGACCATCTACGAACTCCATCTTGTTTGTCACGCCGGGACGCCAAGCCACCAACCTAATCTCTATTATCAAACTACTACAACTAGTAGTGAATTTACATAGAGTCACAAGTCGACACGCAGGTCGTTATACATTATAATGACAGCACTTTGGCTCTTGCCGGCTGACAAACATGACACGCAGGCCACGTATAAATTACACACATGAGCCATACTATTCACATCAAACCTGCAAAACAAAGTTACGCATAGAATCGCATTCTACCGGTTTGTGTGTCGGGTACGAAATACACGGCGCTATGCACACGACGGTCCGCCGGAGCCCTCCCCGACGAGTCCCAACTCCACCCGAGCCGCCGTCCGCCGGAGCCAGGGCCGCCGTCGACGTAGTGCTCGCCGGCGACTACCACCACCACTCACCAACGCGGAAGGTCACGCTGAGCACGGAGGTAACACACAATCCCCCTACCTCGCCGTGGATCGCCGCCGGCGACCACCGCAGCTCTCGGGCACCGACGAGCTCTGTTTTCTCCGTTTGAAAATTCAAACCTAACGGGTGGGACCCGCCCGTCAGCCTCTCTATTATTATTTTTCAAACCGTTTTCTGAAAACGTATTCATGCAAATGCCTCTCAGTCTGTAACGTTTTTCTGGTCTTTTCTGTTCAGCCCCCTGATAAGTTTCTGTTTCATTACAGAAAAGTCCCTGGATTAAAACCCTTATAACTTTTAAACATAAAAGGATATTTGATTGATTCTCTTTTTGTCCTCTTTAAAATTTTGTCTACTTTTTTATCAGGTTTATTTGAAAAATATTTGGAATATTTTTGTGCACCTCACGGTATTTACGATAGTGCATGTATTTCTTGTTGGGGTCTACGGTAGGGTGCATCGACTGCAAATTAAAAATTCCTACGCGCAGAACATCCAGGACCTTGCTACAGGAGATGGATCACAGTTCGTTACCACTAGACGCGCAGTGCCGTGCAGCGGAAGAAGAGTTGGGGCAGCGCGTCCAAGTGGATCGTCTCCTCCTTGTCCGATCTCCCTCGAGTGGCCGGTCGTCCGATCCCACGTACGAGTTCGCCGGAGCGGCGCAAGTGCACGGCCTCTAACGGTATCCGCGCATGCGGGAGGAACGTCGTGCGGCGGACTGCTAGGTCCGATCACACAGTCGGCGGCGAGTGGAGGTGGCTATTCGCAACACATGCAAACCCTAGTCGCAACGCCGAAGCGATCAACCCACGAGTGTGCCGCACCTCCACTTTATATAGGCGTCCTCGCGGGCTCAACACTTGGGCCTCGCACGGGCCCTAAAGCCCAAAGTCTACTCAGTCACGTTCCTAGTCCAGTTCGGATCACATCCGACCAGTGTCCTACGAACGGACCTCGTAGGTTCCTTCCCTTAAGCGCGCGACCCCTTAGGTTCAAGCCGGCTTGGTCGTAGTTCGGATCACCTCCGGACTACATGGCTGGTAGCGGCCTCTAGCAAGGCTTGCCGACCACCAAGCAGACGATGAAGCTGGTTAGGCGAACATGTACAACGTGTCACACTTCTGATCCCTTTGCCGCACGATATATGTTGTCGGGCTCAAGGCGAGACTGTCATCCTTGTGCTAACCCGACCTCTTTCTCGTTCCAGTGATACCGACCACTATCCGGATTACCTCATAATCCTTGTCGCATGGCCATGCTGTTCCTGGTCGGATCACACGAGGGGCCCAGAGTATATCTCTCCTGATCGGAGGGGCAAATCCCATCTTGCTCGACCGTGTCTCGCTGCATGGGATTGGACAAACCCGAAACCTACCTTTGTAACTACCCAGTCACGGAGTAGCATTTGGTCGGTCCAAAGCAAGTCTATCACCATCTCGAGTACATGCGTCAGCTCAGGTCTTATGACATAGAACGTATGTTGTACTAGAGACTCACAGATGACATATCGCTGGGTCTCATAGTTGGGTCTGTCCGACTCGGACCTTATCTCGACTCGGATCCGACTATGTCGAATCCGACCAGGCCTTTCCAAGTCCATATTATCCGGTTAGCATCCAATGCTCCATGGCTAGTGAGACCGAGCCATCGACCGTGTCATATGCTAGTCTAGTCGGCTGCGCGTCCACACAGCCCTTTCAACTAGGGACCTTTTAGGACAGTCATCATACAATGCATAGTCCCACAAACAAGGCATGTACTTGCTGAAACACATCATTGATAATGTCCAAGGACTATCTTTATTCATAAACACATAGGAAATATCATCATACATGATTGCCTCTAGGGCATATCTCCAACATTTCTGTATACCGTAGATACCGGACGAGGTGACGGAACCGCGAACTTCACCGAGCTAGGCTACGACTACTCCGAACCAGGCAAACATGTTTGAACTTTTGATATGATGAGTGTCTTGGCATGTTTGCATTAAGTAGTTCCATGGCATATTTTTGGAGCATCTCGATGAAGGTTATATTACATGCAAAGTTGGGGCAAGTGAATTTCGATAATCCATAAGTTGTTGGATATGAGTTTGCATGGCCATGAGATAGCATGAGAATGGGTAAGATGGAAGTATTGTAGCATGCTAGTCTTATGCTAGACCGTTTGACCCAGTGTCAACATGAATCAGTCCAGTTCCCGTCCGTTTTCCCTTTCCGTACTACCACATGTTTTCCGCAAGGGATACGGCTTAGTATGTTGCAATCCGCTTTCCTGGTACACAACATATCGAGAGGCCGTGATGAGGGTTCCATGGCGCTGGATTAAATCCTATCATCCGGTCTGGGGGCATGGGTGTTTCCGGTTGGGACCGAGAGGGGGGCTCCCCTTAGAGCTGGCCAGATATAAATTTGATCCCATGCTATTCGAGATTGTGATCTCCCCGTCTCAAGGTTTTTCTTGAATGATGTCTAGGGTGATTCCTGGCATCGTGAGGTGGGATGGGTGTGTACTGGTTAGATGTGTATCCTCCAAAATACCGTAAATGGAACTAGTCCTTCGTGACTACGGAAATCCGTTGGCTGTGGATAATTTAGTACAAACTCTGCAGAGTCAATAATCCTTGAAATCATCTTATCCATGTCCAAGTACTGTGTTCATCTTATCTTGTCAAGTGTCGGGTCTCGTAATGTAAACTCCGGAGAACCATATGAGTGTTAAGTCCGGTTAAATGTGTATTCCTATGGATGGACTAACCAATTTATTATCTTGTGTTGAATAATTTTCTATGAGCATTATTCCTGCAAGTTTAACAGATATGAATAATGAATTTAAGCCCTTTCTGCGATGTCGCTCAGACGTCCGACTGTGGCACACTTGTTATTTACTTTGATATAAGCCCTTTCTGCGATGTCGCTCAGACGTCCGACTGTGGCACACTTGTTATTTACTTTGATATAAGCCCTTTCTACGATGTCGCTCAGACGTCCGACTGTGGCACGCATATTATTTACTTTCAATATAAGCCCTTTATGTTGTGTCGCTTAGACGCCCGACTGCGGCATGTTTTATTTATGTGTCCACCTGTCGAGGCGTCGCTTCAGACACCCGATCGGTTTTCAGTTATTTTTTGTGGATTTCGTGAGGACTACCGCCTAACTTCCTCATTACTAAATAATGTCGTGCAAGTTCATCATTTGAATGTACATTACAAATTGCTCATGACGCATTCATGCATGCATTTTTTATATCTTATGTCCGAACTGTCTTGCGAGTACTTTCAAAGTACTCACCTGGCTTGTTGATTTGGCGGAATCTTGTGAAGGCGATCTCATGGATGAAGAGTTCAATAGCGAGTCCGAAGCCTAGAGGAATCCCAGTCAGTCTCGTGCGACCCTAGATTGGTCACTATGTTATATCCGCTTCCGCTACCCAAATAAATTCATCGAGCCTCACCTCGACGCTCGATGAGCCGCCAGTGTAGGAGTCATATTATCCACTCCTTTGTGTTATTCCACCACCACTTTATCATGAGTCAGTAGTATGCCACCCCACTCCATTGTGTCATATCCGCCATTATGTATAATTATTGGCGTGCTTGTAATAAATGGTTGAGCACACCAGCTCGACCCTGTAATATATTCTAATGCTACTTGCTTATTGTATCTAGATTTTGTCTACCAGTCAGGAGGATTTTTTCCTCGTACTGGACTCAAAAGGTCCGTTTCTCAATAAACATTTTGTTGGAAAACCGGTCGTGACAGTGGGCAGCGCCGCCTTCTCCGCAAGAGCCGTGACGATGACGAACTGCTAGACCAGACTCTCACAATTGCGGCCCCTACCTGGCGCGCCAAAGATGTCGGTGGGAAACGACACCTATGGGATAACTTGAATCCCTACTATGGTTGCGGGGCACGGGGATCGTGAGAAGAGCAGGACTAGTAGACAACACAAAGGGTATTTACCCAGGTTCAGGCTGCAAAGATGCGTAAAACCCTACGATCCTGCTTTGGTGGATGTATTTAGTGTTCTAGAGCTCTTGAACTAGCTCTGGGTGCTGCTGGGTTGGAAAGAGCCGAATCCTTCTCCTGGATGCCTTGGGTCTCCTTTTATAGGAAAAGGGATCACCACAGTGGCACCAAGAGGTGGCATCGAGGTACTGTGATGAAGCTTATTGCTAGCTATTACGGGACAAGACGCATTTAATGCGAGGCTTAGGTGTCCCTTCACTTTATCGGGGGCGGGGGCGAGGCCCGTCCCGTCCGTCGCCGCTCCTCCTTGCTTCGACACGCGCCCTGGCCAGTGGTGCATGCGATGCCATGTAGGCAGGCAGGCAGCTGAGGTGGCGCGGTGGTGGAGCCTCCACGAAGGGCTGCATGTTACCACGCAAGGTGCCTGCCCAGCTGGTTGGGTCGGCAGCTGCATGCGAACGGCGGCGGAGACTTGGCCGGTGTGGACCTGGCAATGGTCCTGCTGGCGTGCTTGGCGAGGATCTTGTCGGGTGGCCCGGCAAGGGTCTTGCTGTGGCGCGCTGGCGTCCCCGGCAAGGATCTTTCCGGGGGTCTTGTGGGTTTCTTTGGCGAGGATTGTTGTCTTCCCATCCTCACTTGAACTTGACTATTCTTTGTCTTCACAAAGATCTACATGCCACCACGGAGGTGCCTCCCGAGCCTTGTCCCAATGCATTTGGGAGCGTTGGTGGGCTCAAAGGTGGCTCGCTCGGCTGGTGTGGGCGAGCTGCCCCGGCAAGGGTCTTGCCGGGGCTGTTGAGGCCGCCCCGGCAAGGGTCCTTGCCGGGGAAACCTGCTTCTCCCATTCGATCTTTGTGGCCTTGGTCCTTGTCATTGCTCTGTTTGTCTTGCGCCTTCGGCTTCTCTCCGGCTTCCCTTTTCTGCCCTGCTACGCGTGGCCGTGGTGGGAGGCTCTGACTGCCCGTGCACAAGTAAAGGGGTCAAAAGGAGAGCCCCAACTTTCGTACACCGACACGTTAATACATCTACCAATAAAGAGAGCAAAATAATATATGGCAGGAAAATGGATGCTCCCTATGGTAGCTTGCGTGATTTCTCTAGATTCCCCCATAGTTATACTAGCAAGAAAGTCTTTATATTCAGATTTGCGAGGTTCACTAGCATTACCCCACTGCGGGAGTTTACAAGTAGTATTAAAATCTTCTAAGTCCATGGTAGAAGATTTATCATAAAGATCAAATAGGACAGTGTGAGAATTGCGTGATGATGTAAATTTAATCCTTCTGGCAAAGGAATCAGTTAGGTAGTAATATTGGGGGCACTTATCTTACACGAAGCCCTCAAGTTCAGCATTACACACATACGCGTCAAATTCCTCCTTAATTCCTGCTTGGACTATAAAATCTTCTGACGGCCATTCACAAGGCCGCACTTGAGCTTCTCTTGGTAGTTCATTGTCCGGCTCACGTATCACGAGCCTGGGTGCTTGCTTCCTTGAGGAACCACCTTGGTACATTTTCCTAAACATTTTACTTCCTCTGAAAAATTTCTGAAATTTTTAGTGACTCAAAATAAAAGTGAACCAAACTAAACAAAATTGATAGCAACCACTCCCACAAGTGCCTAGAAACTATATCATGCATTAGAACTACTTGGGACCATATAAATTTGACATGCAAGCTCAAGAACAGGGTCACCTAAGCAGCAAAAATTTTCAATAAATAAAGCACTAGAACAAAAACTAATTGGACCATTGGAGGAGTCACATACCGAAGAACAATTCCCCAAAAAAGTTTTGTGAATGGAGCTTTGAGCAAGGAGATCGAAAATGGCAGCAATATGAGCTAAAACTCGGGTTTGAGCTGGTGGGTGATTTTTTCTGGAGGAAGAAGAAGTGTGTGGGTGTAGGAATAAGTGGAGAGGGGCCACGTGGGGCCCATGAGGTAGGGGCGCGCCCCAGGGGGGTGCGTGCGCCCTGGACCCTCGTGGCCAGGTGGTGGCTCCCTCTGCTGTGTTCTCAGTGCCTGATATTCTTAAATATTCTACAAAAAATCATATTTCAATTTCGGGGCATTTGGAGAACTTCTATTTTCGGGGTATTTTTTATTGCAAGGATAATTCAGAAAACAGACAAAAATACTATTTTTGCTTTATTTAATCTAAATAACAAAAAGTAAAAAGAGGGTATAGAAAGTTGTGCTTTCTAACTTCATCCATCTCATGCTCATCAAAAGGAATCCACTAACAAGGTTGATCAAGTCTTGTTATCAAACTCTTTCCGAATCGCATGAAACCGGAGAATTTTCGAATAACCCTAGGTTACCTCGACGGGGATATGCACGTCCCCAACAATAAGAATATCATATTTCTTCTTGACAGTAGGAAGAGGAAATTCAAAACCTCCAATAGTAATAGTTGAAATTTTTCCAATAGAATTGATACTGTGGACTTCAGGTTGTTTCCTCGAAAAGTGTACCGTATGCTTGTTACCATTAACATGAAAAGTGACGTTGCCTTTGTTGCAATCAATAACAGCCCCTGCAATATTCAGAGAGGGTCTAGCAAGGATAATCGACATACTATCATCCTCGGGAATATCAAGAATAAAAAAGTCCGTTAAAATAGTAACGTTTGCAACTACAACAGGCACATCTCACAAATACCGACAGGTATACCAGTTGATTTATCGGCCATTTGCAAAGATATTTCAGTAGGTGTCAACTTATTCAAATCAAGTCTACGATATAAAGAGAGAGGCATAACACTAACACCGGCTCGAAGATCACATAAAGCAGTTTTAACATAGTTTCTTTTAATGGAGCATGGTATAGTTGGTACTCCTGGATCTCCTAGTTTCTTAGGTATTCCACCTTTAAAAGTATAATTAGCAAGCATGGTGAAAAAATTTCAGCTTCCGGTATCTTTCTTTTATTGGTAACAAGATCTTTCATGTACTTAGCATAAGGATTCATTTTAAGCATATCAGTCAAACGCATACGCAGAAAGATAGGTCTAATCATTTCAGCAAAGCGCTCAAAATCCTCATCATCCCTTTTCTTGGATGGTTTAGGAGGAAACAACATGGGTTTCTAAACCCATGCTTCTCTTTCTTTACCGTGCTTCCTAGCAACAAAGTCTCTCTTATCATAACGTTGATTCTTTGATTGTGGGTTATCAAGATCAACAGCAGGTTCAATCTCTACATCATTGTTATTGCTAGGTTGAGCATAAACATGAACATCATCATTAACATTATCACTAGGTTCATGTTCATTACCAGATTGTGTTTCAGCATCAGAAATAGAAATATCATCGGGATTCTCAGGTGGGTCAACAATAGGTTCACTAGAATCATGCAAAGTCATATCATTTTTCTTCTTCCTCCTCTTAGAAGTACTAGGTGCATCAACATTAGTTCTCTAAGAATCTTGCTCAACTCTCTTAGGGTGGCCCTCAGGATACAAAGGTTCCTGAGTCATTTTACCCCCTCTAGTCATAACTCTAACAACATTATCATTTTTCTTACTATTTAATTCATTGAGCAAATCATTTTGAGCTTTAAGTACTTGTTCTACTTGAGTGGTAACCATAGAAGCATGTTTACTAATAAGTATAAGTTCACCTTTAACTCTAGACATATAATCACTCAAGTGTTCAGTCATATAAGCATTATGTTTCAATTGTCTACTAACATAAGCATTGAAGTTTTCTTCTTTAACAATAAAATTATCAAACTCATCCAAACATTGGCTAGCAGACTTATAACGAGGAATATCACCTTCATCAAATCTATAGAGAGAATTTACCTTTACTACCTGTGTCGGGTTATCAAGACCATGTATTTATTCAATAGGTGGTAAATTCTTAACATCTTCAGCTTTAATACCCTTTTCTTTCATAGATTTCTTTGCCTCTTGCATGTCTTCAGGACTGAGAAATAGAATATCCCTTTTCTTCGGAGTTGGCTTAGGAGTTGGTTCAGGAAGTGTCCAATAATTTTAATTACTCAACATATTATTCAATAGCAATTCAGCTTGATCAACAGTTCTTTCCCTGAAAACACAACCAGCACAACTATTGAGGTGGTATCTGGAAGCATCAGTTAGTCCATTATAAAAGATATCAAGTATTTCATTTTTCTTGAGAGGATGATCAGGCAAAGGATTAAGTAATCGGAGAAGCCTCCCCAAGCTTGTGGGAGACTCTCTTCTTCAATTTGCACGAAATTATACATTTCCCTTGAGGCCGCTTGTTTCTTATGATCGGGGAAATATTTAGCAGAGAAGTAATAAATCATATCCTGGGGACTACGCACACAACCAGGATCAAGAGAATTTAACTATGTTTTAGCATCACCCTTTAATGAGAATGGAAATAATTTGTGGATAAAGTAATAGCGACTTTTCTCGTCATTAGTGAACAGGGTGGCTATATCATTTAATTTAGTAAGATGTGTCACAACAGTTTAAGATTCATAGCCATAAAAAGGATCAGATTCAACCAAAGTAATTATCTTAGGATCGACAGAGAAATCATGATCCTTATCGGAAATATAGATAGGTGAAGTAGCCAAAGCAGGGTCATATTTCATTCCAGCATTCAAGGATTTTTCTTTCAGCTTAGCTAACAGTTTCTTAAGATCATATCTATCATTGCAAGCTAAATATTCTCTAGCAGTTTCTTCATCCATAACATAACCCTCGGGCACCACAGGCAATTCATATCTAGGGGGAGAATCTTCATCATCACTTTCATCAATATTATCAGCTTCAATAATTTCATTCTCTCTAACCCTAGCAAGTTGTTCATCAAGAAATTCACCTAATGGCAAAGTAGTATCAAGCATAGAAGTAGTTTCATCATAAGTATCATGCAAAGAAGAAGTGGCATAATCAATAACATGCGACCTATCAGAATCAATAGCAGGTGTAGGTGTCGCAAATTTACTCATAACAAAAGAAGAATCGGGTGCAGAGCTAGATGGCAGTTCCTTACCTCCCCTCATAGTTGAGGGATAAATCTTAGTTTTTTCGTCTTTCAAGTTCCTCATAGTGATCAACAGATATAAATCCCAAGTGACTCAAAGAATAGAGCTATGCTCCCTGGCAACGGCGCCAGAAAATAGTCTTGATAACCCACAAGTATAAGGGATCGCAACAGTTTTTGAGGGTAGAGTATTCAACCCAAATTTATTGAGTCGACACAAGGGGAGCCAAAGAATATTCTCAAGTATTAGCAGTTGAGTTGTCAATTCAACCACACCTGAAAGATCTAATATCTGTAGCAAAGTATTTAGTAGCAATGTAGTATGGAAGTAATGGTAACGGTGGCAGAAGTAAACATAACAGTTTTGTAGTAATTGTAACAGTGGCAACGGAAAAGTAACTAAGCAAAGATCAATATGTGAAAATCTCGTAGGCATTGGATCAGTGATGGATAATTATGTCGGATGTGGTTCCTCATGCAACAGTTATAACATAGGGTGACACAGAACTAGCTCCAGTTCATCAATGTAATGTAGGCGTGTATTCCGAATTTAGTCATACGTGCTTATGGAAAAGAACTTGCATGACATGTTTTGTCCTACCCTCCCATGGCAGCGGGGTCCTATTGTAAACTAAGGGATATTAAGGCCTCCTTTTAATAGAGTAACGGACCAAAGCATTAACACTTAGTGAATACATGAACTCCTCAAACTACGGTCATCACCGGGAGTGGTCCCGATTATTGTCACTTCGGGGTTGCCGGATCATAACACATAGTAGGTGACTAGGACTTGCAAGATAGGATCAAGAAATCACATATATTCATGAAAACATAATAGGTTCAAATCTGAAATCATGGCACTCGGGCCCTAGTGATAAGCATTAAGCATAGCAAAGTCATAACAACATCAATCTTGGAAGATAATGGATACTAGGGATCAAGCCCTAACAAAACTAACTCGATTACATGGTAAATCTCATCCAACCCATCACCGTCTAGCAAGCCTACGATGGAATTACTCACGCACGGCGGTGAGCATCATGAAATTGGTGATGGAGGATGGTTGATGATGACGACGGTGATAGATTCCCATCTCCGGAGCCCAAAGGGACTCCAGATCAGCCCTCCCGAGAGAGATTAGGGCTTGGCGGCGGCTCCGTATCGTAAAACGCGATGAATCCTTTTCTCTGGTTTTTTCTCCCCGAACGTGAATATATAGAGTTGGAGTTGAGGTCGGTGGAGCTCCAGGGGGCCCACGAGGCAGGGGGCGCGCCCCCACCCTCATGGACAGTGTGTGGGCCCACTGGTCTTGATTATTTCGTCAGTATTTTTTATATATTCCAAAAATATTCTCCGTGAAGTTTCAGGTCATTCCGAGAACTTTTATTTCTGCACAAAAATAACACCATGGCAATTCTGCTGAAAACAGCGTCAGTCCAGATTAGTTCCATTCAAATCATGCAAGTTAGAGTCCAAAAAATGGCAAAAGTGTTTGGAAAAGTAGATACGTTGGAGACGTATCAGTTGCCAGCACCCGAGGCCCCAAACGTGTCCTCGAGCGCAGCCCACTTGTCTTTGCCGCTGTCAAACGACATATATGAATCCACAATGGAATCATCAAGAACACTCAGCAGGGCGGCTTTGAAGAGGGTATCCATGTTCTCAAAAGCTTCCTGCTGTGTACAATTAAGATCGCCCTCAGGCTTACCCTTAGAGGCGTCATAGCATTACATGATCTGAAACCAATATATTGCTCTTGTACGCCAACTTTTATATTGCACCCCCTTAAAAGTAGGCGACTTCAAAAGCGCAGCAAAACCACTCAGAGTAAATTGCCTATAATCAGGTTTTTGGATTGGATTGTCGAATATATGAGCAATTTACTATGTGATGTAATCCGAATCAACAGTAAATAGATCATGACGACAATTGCAAAGATCAAAGTAATGATACGGACAAAACCAGGAGGACAGAATCACATACTGTACAGCGGGAGCAGAACCGTTGTGGTTGATGTTGTCACTCATGTCGTTTATGAAGAGGTTACCGAGGTCAGGGAAGAAGGCTGTCATTGAGGAAGTCGTCGCTGGCAGCAGTATAGGAGTGTGCTCCCCAAAAACCTGATTGCCCCTCTCCTGTAAAGGATCACGAAAGGCGGGGTTCGAAGGATTGATGTCCCTTCTCGCTGTGCACGCCGGAAGGAGGGATGGAGAAGAATTGCATGGCGGCGCTAAGATCTGGAACGGTTTGAAACCATATGATACAACAGCGGCTAGGGTAGAGCCTGTCAGGTCGGTCGTGCGAGTAAGACCAAGGATAATTGTAGGCCTTTGGCCCAAACCCCACGTACAATTCAATAATAGCCCCACTATCCAAAAGAATCAGAAATGGCTGAGTAATTACGGCGTTCGTTAATTATTAATTAATGACTTCATAAATTTTCCGACTCACACCACACTTAGAGCATGGTTAATAGTATGGCCAACATCCGGCTATATGAAGTTGACACATCGTCTAGAAGCAACCTAATATGTAGCCTGCTTAGAATAGTTAGTCCCTTTAGTATAATACTATATCATTAATAATGGCCCCACCTTTTGTCTCGCAAAGTATGTGTAGTCTAAAATGCCGGGCGTGCAGCGGGCAGTGACCTCGGTCAGCGCGCCGCTTCAGCGGCGGAAGTAGTGAGAGGTCGCGTCGCCCCGACTTGCCATCAATGTGGAGCGGCGGGCTCAGCTAGCGCCGGGCGGGAAGGTTTCGATTTTTGATTCAGTTGTTGTGCTGCTACCGTCCAATATTCATGTGTAGTTGTTTCTAGAATAAAAAAAGGAGGTACTCCTACTTATGTTACTCCCACGATGGCTAGCCTAAGGTTAGTAGGTGACCTTGCGCTTGGCTCTTCGCCTCTTCCAGAAGTCGAACAATAATGGTGGTACTACACTAGTACTTCTGGCAATCTGACACCAAATGAACTGCTGCACATCCACCGCTTGTAAGCAAAAGTTTCTCCTCGTGCTGCGAGCCACCGCGCACCCGTTGGCGAGGGAGAAGGCATAGTAAGCAAGCTTGCCGTTGTTCTGCGAGTTGACGGGACGCATCAAAGTTATTTAGTGCGTACTCTCTCCAAAAAAGGGTTGACCATGTCATGACTACCATCCCGTGCTCCGTCATTGAGTACGTGCACTATACACGTGCCATCGAGGAGAAAAAATATTGCGTAGTAGGAGTAGGTGACGTCGAAGTTCATGACTCAATTATGCACTGCTTATCTAATTATCTCCATTTTCTTGCATGACACATGCACCTTGATGCTAGATGTCTCGCGTGTTGGCAAAAGGATGAACAAAGCTCACGTAAGAAAAGAGTGGAAGGCCATAGATTCCCGACGACCGAGAAGGAGCAAGGAACCTCGCGGTGGAGCGTATGCAAGGAACCTTGCGCGTTTTCCCATATTTTTTGCCGCCTGCCCACCTATAAACAAATAAAAGAACATGAACTCTTCGCTAACCTCTAGAGACGATACATAAGGATGCTAAGTTGAAGATATTTTATTAGTTTATATTGATAACCACGCAAGAAGCCATGCATGTACAGGACGCATGCAGCCACGCGTGTACACATGCCGACACACTAACTCATGCCGATCTAAGTCATGCACAAACACGCACAGCATGAAGCACACAACGCACGTACACAACACATGCATGCACACACACTCACCGCAGAATGCTTGTGAATAACACATGCATGCGCACACACTCACTGCATGGAGGCGTGCGCCATCTGCGGTGACGTCCGGTTCGTCGTGCTACGGCGAAGCTCGCACACAACGGCGCATACGCATCTCTTGCAGCACCTCTTTGCACTACTAGGAAAAGGCTAATTAGTGGCGCACCTGTTTTGGCCATTAATGGCGCACTACAGGTGTGCCACTAGCATCACGTAACTAGTAATTAATACTAATGGTGCACCCCTGGTGCGCCATTAGTATACCAGACAATAGTGGCGCACCAGGAGTGCGCCATTAGTATGTCACACGGTGCGCCATTACTATGCCTCCCAGGGGGGCATATTTACCTTGTGCTCTGGGTTACTAATGGCGCACTTCTAGATAATGCGCCACTAGTGTGCTTATTGCAGTGCGCCACTAATGTGCAGTGTGGTGTGCCACTAGTATGAATATTAGGATTTTTTTCTTTCTAATATTTGCACAGGTTACAAAATATATTACTGCACAACATATAGAGAGCACAACATATAAACAGTAGATTTATCGAATACAATAGAAGATTAGTCTCCGAATTCAAAATACCGAACAAAGTTAGAACATTACAAGTCTCGAGACCGCGAGTAGCGAGTTTGTCTTCACATTACAAGTCGATATCGAGCATCTAAACTACCATCACATAGAAGAGAGCTGTGGTCATCACGATGAGCATCATCGCGATGAAACTGGTCTTCATCCGGTCCCTCCAACGCTCCCTCCTCTCTCCCGCTAGATAGCGCGCGTATCTAGCTTCTGCCTCCGCCCTAGTGGTGTACCCTTTGTAACTGTTACCACTGAAACGGTGAACCTATCTCTGACACTCCTCCCAGTCGTCGTAGACTCCGGGAACCTTACCCTTGTACACGACATACGACGACATCTCTATGCACTAGCCAAACAAAACATTAGTAGCAATTCACAGACAATACATAAGCAATTTATAAGTATGAAACAAAAGGATCGGAAGAGAAAAGCAACACATTAATAGCATGATTCATGGTCCTACTAATAAATAGCATCGATTATATATAAGTTGAACGACTGTCCAAACCAAAGAGACATACAAGTTCATTAAAGTTTAATTACAACATGAGCAAATCGACATTTCAGAACTACATAGCATCACTACTTTCGACTCGACTCAGGGACCGGAGCATGGAGGAAGCCGCCGTCTTTCGTGATGGTCATGAAATCGCGGGCATTGTTAGCCTGCATTTGTAGCGTTGTTTCTATCTCATTGTTGGACGGTTGATATCTGAGGTAGAACTGCCCTGAGGTACGAAGGAAAAAAATCTTGATGGATGATTTCCGCAAACTCCGACTGGATGCGATAGAATTCTTGTCTGATGTTCGCGTCCTAGATTGCCGACAAGCGTGTGGCCCAATCTTTGAGATTATTTGGTAGCAGAAGGTGATTATGGTCTCATACGATCGCCCGCATGTGCTGGAGGGCGTAGTAGGGATCCTTCTGACTGCCAGGCGGCTGCTTGACACAGGGGAACATCATATTGTGGGTGAACACGTGCTTGCCGTACCTACGAATTGGCCTGCTGAAGGTGCCTCCAAATCTGGCGTAGCCGGGGAGAACATCATCAAGAACTTTCTTGATATTTGTGTAGTCTTTCTTCGACTGACGGTCCAAGTCGAAATACGTGGCCATGAAATATTTCGTGCTTAATAGGATGAGTGTGCAATATGTGTCACTGCACAAAACACGGAATGTTAGAAAAAAAAAGAACGATCGAAATCTAAGAAATCATATGTTACTGGGCAGTGAGGGGATGACTTACTCGGGAAAGTAAGGCACGAGGAAGTTATCCTTATCCGGGTTTGCCAGAATGACGCCTTCGAGGTGTGAACTCGCGACTTGCCGGTCCCCAGCGCTGCCCAAGATCTTGGCACGCATGTAGAAGGGGTCGACTATCACAATGTCCGAGATCTTGTCTCTAATGATCCGCATCTCCATACTCAGCGAAAATAGCCGAACGAAGGTGTAGTGCAGCGGATGAAGGTTAAACATAGCGAAGATGTCATCAAACCGCAGGACGATCATACCCCCGATGGCGCTATCCACAAAGCCCTTGCCCTCTGGCACCTTGGCCACGAAAACCGGGTATGCCACATCATTCTCGGAGAGACACTGCTTCTCCAAAACAAAGAACACTGTCGTGCAGACTCCGCATAGCACCGGTTGCAGCATTGAGCAGATTAGTCGGTAGCATCGGCCTACCCGCCACATGCACCCTCCTCGAGATATCCTTAGGTGAAGGTGGCCCGTCCTGATCACGGATCGTACTTGGTGCCGGCTGGCTCACACCGCCCTTCTTATTCTTTCTTTTCCATCCCTTCTGCTTCTACTGTAATGGGATCGAGTTCTGCTCAGAGACCGCCTTCTTGAGTGTACTAGGGCTGATAATATTTCGCACCTCGGCTATCTGAGGCTAGGTGAAGGCGGCAGCTGGAGGCCTCTCCTGAGAACTGAACGCCAGGCGACGCCTGTTGCAATTGGGTTTCTCCGCGGTACCAGCTAGATCGCGGTCTTCTTTTGCAGGGTTGGGTTCTTGAGAAGGAGGCCCCAAGAACTCGTCACCGTACCCATGTTCGGCAAAGTACTTATCGACGTTGGTAAATGTACCGTCGACGTCGTCGTCCGGATCCTGTGCCATATGCATGTCCGGGCCATATCCATGTTCGGCATGTCCGGTAGCATTGCGGCGGTCTTGCCATGGCCTGGTGCCGGCACGACTGGCGGTGTTGTCTGTGGGGTGGTGTCCCCCGCCCCCAAACGAATCTGGCTCTTCGGCCAAAGCAGGGGCCAGCTTAAGCAGGCGCTGAGGGTCATCACATCATCTTCGTCTGCCCCAGCTGGTCGAAATGGAGGTAACAAGTCATCGCAGCCTGGCAGCACCCGAACCAGTTGAACCCTCTATACATGGTGGGTGGCATCGAATTACCGTGGAACAAGGGGTTTCCCGGTTGAACGATTCTGCCCTTGGCAACATCGATCAACTCGCCGCCCATGAAGTGCAGGAGAGTGCATGGAACGTCGGCGGCGCCCTGTGAAAACATGTAGGGCGTCAGGGATGCCCAGTCAAAGGCAAGGAGATGAAGTCATCAGCCGAGATGCTTAGTTACCGTGATGGCGTCGAGCTTGGCTAATGTCGAGGCACCGCCAACGGCGGGCGTGCAAGTGACGGAGGGGGCGCTTGCTGCCGATGTGCCGGCCGGCGTATTCTTCGCACACTCGTGTGAATTAAGCTCCAATACCCGCGCCGGCGCAGGAGACACCAATACCGCCTCCGCCGGAGACACCAATGGCGCCGCCTGCGTGTTGTGCGAGTTGCTGGCCGTGAAGCTGGGAACCTGGGGCGGCCCTCTTGGCCGCCCGCAATCCACGCTTGCAGCCCCTCAATCAAGGTAGGGACAATGGCGGTGAGCGTCGTTCCCAGTTGGTGTTACACTTGCTCTTGGACCATCTCCGGAATCCGTGTCACTTCTGCCATGAGTTCTTGAACCTCGTGCAACTGGCTTTCCAAGCTGGTCTTTCTCTCCTTTCGCCCACCAGCGTTATAGTATGATGACCATTTCGTGGACAAGCCTTTGCCGGGCACACGACCAGCTGACGACGGCTTACTGACCTTATCCTTGTTTTTCATTACGTTCAAAGCACTATTTAAGTGTTGTCCCAAGGGGAGCTCTGAGATGACCTCGCGCTACTTCTTTCAGTGTCCTGCGGAAGGAATGTGAACCATTTAGAAATTTGGCTTCATTAATTAGAATGCAACAATATGGATCTAATTACACCGGGGTCTATTCCTTACCAGAACACGCTCAAGCGCCTTGGTCTTCGGATCCATGGTAAGCTCCTTTGTTACCGGGTCCACCTTGTACCGGGCCCAGACATAGTTCCTGGTCTGCTTGCCACGGTATTTCTCGAAGCTGGGCGGTAGGCCTTGCTCGGCATGCTCCGCGTCCTCCTTGTCCCATATAGGTTCCGCCACTATGTAACCGTCGGGACCGAGTTGGTGGACCCCTAAGTTCAAGTCCCGCATAACTTTCCCCCACTGACTTGATTCCACGGTTGCGTTGCTCTCGCACTTGATCTTGAACTCCTTGTAGTCATCTTCGTTGATCAAAGGATTTTTCTCCTTGATCTTCTCATAACTATCACCTTTTTCAATCATTCTCTTCACCGCGCCTCTCCAAGTAGCCAGGGTCGTGCTCATCTTTGTGAGGGCGGCACTGTTCACTTTATCCCCTGAGAGGCGTGTGTTTGCGACGTCACCGGGGAACTTGTATCGTTCGTGCAACTTCATGAAGAGGAGGTTGTGCAAATTCCCTCGGTCCTTATGCCTTAGGTTCTCGGTGTTGATCAAGACGGTGCTCCGAAGAATGCACCCGAGCTGAACCGCATACCCCTTGACTAATTCTTTGGGTGCCGTTGGACGCCCCTCGGAGGACACTTCAGTAAATTCCTCCTTGACGGTGCCGAGCACATTCGGGCGCCGGTCCTTCCGTTGCCTCTTCAGTTGGCTGCCATCTGTGTGTGCGCTGCCATCATCAGTGGTGGCATCCTCGGCGGCACCATCAGTGGTGTCATCCCCGATGCCACTAGGGGTTGTGTAGTCAGGATCGGTGTCTTCCGCGGCGTCCTCATAGCGGTGAGGTTCTTCCTCCATCTCCTGGGACAGCTCCCAACATTGCTTGCCCGAACCGCCGGCCTCATCGTTGTGGGCCATTTTCGCTCTAAATAGGAAAAAAGTTTGGCCAAAAAGTTGGTCATTGTCAAGGAACAAGATCTCTAAGTTGACCAAATAACCTAATTCTTGAGGAATTCGTTGTTAGTGTGTTGTTTCTAAGGTCCAAGTCCCTTCCTAACCCCCTTCTTCTTGTCTCCTCTCACTATCTCTCTCACACACATGGCAAGCAAGGGTGTCTGAGTGTGTGAGAAAATACTAAACTAATCCAAGGGCTGAAAATTGACAAATTGGATCCAACACACTATCCATTGCTTACCACTTAAGTTGGATCCTTCTTCTTCCTCTATCCATCCAAGAGAGATAGATAGATAGATACTAAGTAGATAGAGTCAAAAATTGTTGGTGAATTTCTGAAACTCCTTTCAGAATCTTCAGTCAGAAAGAGTTATCATTTAGGGTGTGTCGACGCTGAGGCGCCCTAAATGCTAAGTTAAGTTCTCATCATTTAGGGTCTATCGATGCCGAGTCACCCTAGGTTGACTGATATATATGGGTATCTTCTAATAATATACCCTATCAAGGAAAGGGAAGGAGAATTCTAAGTTGGGCCTAATCACTTGGCTCTAAACGACTCATGGTTTCGTCTGTACACACATGAATTCAGCATATGTGTTTAATGCAGCAAGAATAAAGGGGCAGTTGATCCTACTTAATTAAGTACTAAGATACCACGGCCCATGCATTAGTCGCAAGTACCCCATATGTCCTATTTTTAGCAAAGTCATGCTAAAATTCACGGAAATTTTCAGCATGACCTTTGCTGAAAATAGGACATATGGAGTACCCGAATTTGCCGGAACGGAAGTTAATCGACATTCCGGCAAACTCAAGGGCCTCTCGGGGTACCTGCAAAATCATTATCCAATGAAGGAATTGCGCCTCACACTGCTGCCAAAATCATTATCGACATGCTGGTACTGTGTTTCTCAAAAAACATCTTGCAAAGAGTTGCGCCTTAATCGCTGCCTAAATAGTTTAAGCAATGATTTTCCAATGAAGGAATTACAGCAAACGATTTGTAATACTTGAAGCTAGGCAAAGAAAAAAATCTGGAGGCCTCCTCTTTGCTAGCACAACTGAACTGGTATTTCACTCTGCATAGCTAAACAGTCTAACAACCAAATGATGCCTGAATGCGTGCTGCGGGTGTGTCGGTCTAAGAATGAGACCAAAGGCCTCATCGTGCATACCAAGTTAACTCATGCTGACAGCAACAAACTTATAACAACATAAATGAAATTGCAGTTGTACGAAACAGAAAGACCATAGTGCTAGTCACTAGGCTAGATAGCCCTGCTGATTGAACAGACTTACAGAAATTGGTGCCACTGAACATTTTCATCTAACTCAATCAGTGCATAGACTTGACAAAACAAAAATAAAATTGCGCCAAATTAATCAGCTTCCAACAGTACAAGTACAGATTGTACAACTTAACAGTCAAGTAGAAGTTTTTCTTGCATAAAAACAAGTGAAACAAGTTATCTAGCAGACCAACACAAACACAGGTGGTACAGGAGGGAGTATATATGTAAGTTCTATGGCACAAGTTAACAAATCAAGTATGAAGGGCACATAAAGAAACCATTCTTTAGTTGATCTAAAGAAACAGAGGTCACAACAATGTTTTATTAACGAGCCAAATAATCAAGTCTTTCTTCTTGTTATAATGAGATAAGGTCATTCCACTAAGGGAATCGGTAAAAAAAGATCTCTCGGGCATCAGTCATATATATAGTAGGTCGTCCTCAGAGCACAAGGATTAAAACAGAAAAAACATGAAACATAGTTTACTTACTTGGACGAACCGACAATGGTCCCGAGGAGCCGGAACCGCTGAACTGACCTGCTGCACACAAACAAGTTATAAGTAAACCATCTGACAGTGATAAAAAGTGTAGGAATACAGGAAAGATGAAAAAAAATCCAGAGAGAAAGGCACAAGGCAGAAAAAGAAGACATGTTTTCTTCCCCTTGCCTCCATGGGAACAGAGATGCAGAATTCAAAGAGACAAAAAGCCCCAATCAAACATATAAAGAGATTAAATTTCCAGAATTTGTTTCACTGGAAAGAAAACCCTGGCCATGGGAGTGTGGGCGCGCGCGCACGCTGTAGGGCGCAGCCGGGCGCGGTACGCTAGCCATGGCGGACGGACAAGGGGAGTTCCGGAGCGTGGGGCTCCTTGGCCATGGCGGACGCTGGCTTCGGCCTCGTCCAGGACGGTGCTACGGCAGAAAATCAAGTGTGGGGAGAAAGGGGATATGAACGGCGGCTCACAGTGAGGTCGGGGCGTGCTTGGAGAGGTCGGGGGGCACTGGTGTTGCAGGTCGAGGCGGCGGCAGCGGCGATGCCGATGGTGGTGGAGCAAGGCGTTCCGGCGGAGGAGAGCTTCCCGGCTCCAGCTGGTGGTCCAGGAGGAAGAAGCAGTGGGCAGTGCACCTCGTCGGAGCGGGCGCGGCGGTCGTCGGAGCGGGCGCGGGGGTCGTCGGAGCGGGTGCGGGGGGTCGTCGGCGGCGGTGGAGCAGGCGAGGATCTGCGAGGGGGAAGGGGATCTGGCGGCGATGTAACGCACATACATAGCTAGAGGGGGGAAGGTTAGTAATGGCGCACCATCTAGGGGTGCGCCATAAAAACAATGATAGCAATGGCGCACCCTCCTCTGGTGCGCCATTAGTAAACTTTTTTATTATTATTTTTGTTGCATCTAATAACTTTTTAGAAAATGGCGATCAAATTTGAAAACATTTATGAATGTGAAAAAATATCATCAAATTTGTTATTTGAAAATATTTATGAATATGAAAAAATATCATCAAATTTGTTATTTGAAAATATCATCAAATTTGTTATTTGAAAATATCATCAAATATCATCAAATTTGTTTTTTACTTTTAATTGCATTCATTTGTGAATTGGTAAAAAAATTATGAATATGAAAAAAATATCATCAAATTTGAAAAATATTCATGAATTCAAAACGTGCCCATGAAATTTAAAAATATTCATGAGTTCAAAAGATATTAACAAATTCAATACTTTTTGTGAGTTAGAAATTCAATACCATAATAAACATAAATAAATATTCATGAGGACTAGAACAGGAAGAAATATCATTTCAATATGTCGAAATACAATCGAGAAATGAAGACTATGATTTAAATACAATCGATCTTAGCTAGCTATCTTTTCACAATCTTCTTGCCCTTCTTTTTCGCAAATGGAGTTCTTCTGTTCAACGGACTTCCTTTAGGTAGGGTGGTCCTGCTTTTTCTTGTGGTGTATGGCACTTCATCGTCGTCGTCATGTTCCATCTTCAGGTCGCCATACTTGTCGAAGTCTTGCTCATTGGCGACTCCATCCATTCCGATGATCTTCCGTTTGCCTCTTCTCACGACAACACGACTGGGCTTTGACGGGTCGGTAATGAAGAAGCATTGGTCCAATTGGGAAGCCAGTACCCATGGCTCATTTTTCGCGGTGACGTTTGCGCCCGCGGTCTTGGATTTGGCTTCGGGTCTAACCATGATTGTGAAATACCGGTCTTATTTTAGGACGCTCTTGGCCCATCTGACACGGAACATCGGGTAGTATCTGTCCAGCGTAGCTCAGCTCCCAGATCTCCTCGATCCTTCTGTAGTATATGTCCTTGTCGTTACCGGTGTAGGATTCCATCGTTACCTCGGAGTTCTGAT
Source organism: Aegilops bicornis (assembly GCA_021605145.1). Taxonomy (NCBI): domain Eukaryota; kingdom Viridiplantae; phylum Streptophyta; class Magnoliopsida; order Poales; family Poaceae; genus Aegilops; species Aegilops bicornis. The sequence continues at coordinate 78,916,049 of CM038674.1, read as the reverse complement.
AACCATCGCTCTTCATGTCCTTTCCCTCCGTGTAGAATGTGTAGCCGTTGATATCGTACGCCTCATAGGTCATCAGGTTGTGCTCGGCGCCCTGTGACAAGGCGAATATGAGTTTTTCATCCATGGAAGAATCCTCATGTAAAGGGTACGACAGAAGCTTCTCCTTGAACCAACGCGTGAAACATGAGTTGTGCTCTTTGATTATATCTCCGTCCGTCCTCTGTTGGCCTCGGTCATTGTACATCTTCTCAATAAAGGTTTTGTGCTCTACCACCCAAGGATCAACCACGTCTATGTGTTGTAGGGTGACTAGGTTTGCTCTTTCAAAGTCGGCGAGTCGACCCTCGAAGTCGACATGCATTTCGCGGCGACCATCATGGTGACACCATCCAGCGAGCCTGCCGAGGTGCCTGTTGACGGGCAAACCAACGGGGTTCTTGATGCCTAGATAATTAAATGCGATAGGAGATGCACTCTTGGTCGAAAAGCCTCCGCTATGCTTCCCTCTGGACGTGACATGTTGCGAAGGTATCCTTTGATGACACCATTCATCCTTTTGAACGGCATCATGCTGTGCAGGAACGTCGGCCCGAGTTGGATGATATCCTCCATGATATGGACCAGCAGATGCACCATAACATCGAAGAATGTGGGCGGGAAGTACATCTCAAGCTCGCATAGTATCACCACGATCTCTTCCTGTAGCCGTGTGAGTTGCCTCACGCCAACCGACTTCTGAGAGATGATATCGAAAAAGTTGCATAGGCCAAATAGCATTTCACGGACGTGCGCATACATGATCCCACGGATTGCAACTGGAAGTATCTGCGTCATCAGCACGTGACAGTCGTGAGACTTCATCCCGCTGAACTTCTGCTTCACTGAGTCTAGATATCTGCTTATCTTCCCAGCGTAATCGTAAGGAAGTTTTACTTCTACAAGGCAGGTGAAAAATTGCTCGATCTCCTCCAGACTTAGAGTGAAGCACGCAGGAGGGTAGTCATTTCCGGTCTTCTTGGCCTTTTTGCCTTTGCGACGACTTTCTGTGTCCTGCTTCGCCTCATCATCATCATTAGCGTGAAGCTCATCCCTGATGCCCATTGATTTCAAGTCTGCCCTTGCTTTCGGCCCATCTTTGGTCATCTCTGGCATGTTGAGCAGGGTACCAAGCAGGTTCTCGCACACGTTCTTCGTGATATGCATGACATCAAGGCTGTGAGGCACACGGTGGATCTTCCAGTATGGAAAGACCCAGAAAACAGACCTCGTTTTCCATACCTTCAGCAGAGGCTCTGGCGCCTTTTGCTTCTTTCCCGGCTCTGGCGCCTTTTGCTTCTTTCCCGGCAGTGGGCAATCTTTCCAATTTTTCAACAGCTCGTCTATTTCCTCGCCGCTCCTCGTACGCGGGCACCTTCGGGGTTCGGTTTCACCATCGAACAGATCCTTGCGTTTTCTCCATGAGTCATCGTCACGAAGCCACCTTTGATGTCCCATGAACACGGTTTTCGAAGACCCGGGATCTCTATCTAGCTGGCGATACGTTGTGTCATCCATGCACCTGACGCATCCAGAAAATCCGTGGACCACCTGCCCCGCGACATATCCGTAACCGAGATAGTCGTGCACCATCGTGAGCAGTGCGGCTCTCATAGGGAAATATTCTTTCTCCGCGGCATCCCACGTATTGGCTGGCGTTTTCCACAGCGTGTCTAGCTCCTCTTTCAGCAGCCCCAGATACTGATTGATGTCGTTCCCTGGTTGTTTCGGCCCTTCAATTAGCATACTCATGTGAATGTACTTCCTCTTCATGCACAACCAGGGGGGAAGGTTGTACATCCACACAAACACAGGCCAGGTGATGTGTGTGCTTCTCTGGGTGCCAAAGGGATTGACTCCATCGGTGCTCGCGCCCAGCATGATGTTCCTTGGATTGTCCCCAAATTCTGGGTGTTCGAAGTTCAACGCTTTCCACTGGCTCGCATCCTTAGGGTGACTCAGCATCTTGTCTTTTTTATTTATCTCCGGATCATTTGTGTCATCTTCTCGCTTCTTTTCCTCCCTATCCGCGTGCCAACGTAGGAGCTTTGCTAGCTTAGGGTCCATGAAATACCGCTGTAGACGAGGAGTGATCGGAAAGTACCACACCACTTTTGAGGAGCTTTCTTCCTCTTCTTGTATCGAGTGACGCTGCACACCGGACATATGGTAGACTCCGCATGCTCGTCCAGATAAATGATGCAATTGTTCATGCACACATGGTATTTCACGTGCGGTAAATCCAGAGGACACACGATTTTCTTCCCCTCCTCAAAACTGGTCGGGCACTGTTCCCCTTGGGAAGACGTTCGTGCCAGAATGACATGTTCTCGTTGAAGCATGCGTCGGTCATTTTGTGTTTTACCTTCATCTCTAGAGCCATGAGCGTTACTTTCAGGCGGGTATCCTCGGGCCTGCATCCTTCATACAATGGAGTAACCGCGTCTATCTCCAGTTGATCCAGCTTGGCTTTTTCTGAGGCGCCAGCTCTTGCGTTACCCGTCTGCTTGAGAAGCAGCTCTTGAATATGAGGGTCCTGCACCAGCCCATCGATGGTCCATCGTAAATCGCTCCGGCATCTTCATCTTTGTGATCATGCCCTTCGTCTGCTCCGGCATCTTCCTCATCATCATGTCTGGCATCTTCTACATGATGACTGTGTACTGCATCTACTTTGTGATCATGTCCTGGAGATTCTTCGTGTTCTTGCCCTCCCTCGCTGCGGTTGTCTTGTTGCCCTTCCTCATTTCTTGCCCGGCCCCCATAGACGACTTCATAATCATCTTCATCACCTTGCCACCGATAGCCATCCATGAAACCATGCAAGAGCAGGTGGTCCCGCACATGTACGGAATCCGGGTCCATAAGGCTCCTCAGCTTGCATCTTCGACACGGACATCTTATCTCCGACTCGTTCTTTTGAAGCATCTCGGCCTTCGCGGAGGTCAAAACCCTATTCACGATGCCTTCGGTCATCATGCGGACCATGGTCACCTGCGGGGTAGAGAAAAAGGATATTGTAGAACCAAGAAAAACTTTGGCATGACTTTGCCTAAAAATAGGACCAAAAAGAATGCATAGTGCCAAATTCTTGCGGAAACGGAAATGCATCAACATTCCGGCAAAATATTCGCAACTATCGCATTTCAAATAGCGGTACCTGCAAACACAAACATATATGCAACACCACAAACATATGTGATGTCTACTACACAACCTTCTTCTTGTAGACGTTGTTGGGCCTGCAAGTGTACAGGTTTGTAGGACAGTAGCAAATTTCACAAAAGTGGATGACCTAAGGTTTATAAATATGTGGGAGGCGTAGGATGAAGATGGTCTATCTCAAACAACCCTGCAACCAAATAACAAAGAGTCTCTTGTGTCCCCAACACACCCAATACAATGGTAAATTGTATAGGTGCACTAGTTCAGCGAAGAGATGGTGATACAAGTGCAATATGGATGGTAGATATAGGTTTTTGTAATCTGAAAATATAAAAACAGCAAGGTAACAAGTGATAAACGTGAGCGCAAACGGTATTGCAATGGTAGGAAACAAGGCCTAGGGTTCATACTTTCACTAGTGCAAGTTCTCTCAACAATAATAACATAGATAGATCATATAACAAGCCCTCAACATGCAACAAAGAGTCACTCCAAAGACACTAATAGCGGAGAACAAACGTAGAGATTATGGTCGGGTAGGAAACCACCACAAAGTTATTCTTTCAGATCAATCTATAAAAGAGTTCGTACTAGAATAACACCTTAAGACACAAATCAACCAAAACCCTAATGTCACCTAGATACTCCATTGTCACCTCAAGTATCCGTGGGCATGATTATACGATATGCATCACACAATCTCAGATTCATCCAACCAACATAAACGTACGTCAAAGAGTGCCCCAAAGTTTCTACCGGAGAGTCAAGAACGTGTGCCAACCCCTATGCATAGGTTCCCAATGTCACGAAACCCGCAAGTTGATCACCAAGACATACATCAAGTGTTCTCATAAAAGACTCAATCCGATAAGAAAACTTCAAAGGGGAAACTCAATTCATCACAAGTAGGGATGGCAATGGGTACCCATTACCCGTGTACCCGGCGGGTAAAAACCCTATTGGGACTAGGGTTTGGAACATAAAAATACCCATGGGTACACAAATAGGAAAATTTGAAACCCATCGGGTTTGGTGGGTACGGGTATGGTTTAGTATAACCCATACCCGTGTATCCATGTACCCACGTATAATCTGATAAATAGGCCTAAAATATTACTTATCCACATATTAAATGTATTGTGTCATTATGTGGACATAAATCCCGCAGCTATCCCACGTCCAGAATCCCAAAAGTGATACGTTTTTCTAGGTGATTGATGTCCAAAATTGCCTCATTCCTTATATGGTTATATATCAACGTGATTGCGTGATTGACAAACTTGACGTCCAAAATTACCTCGCATGCTTGTAGTAGCCAGCGCCCAACAGAATAGATCGATCTCATCTTCTTGGGCTCTCGGCTCTCGCTGTCGGCTGCCAACGCCAACGCCTCCAGCCGCTTGCTGCCTCGCGCCACCACCATGGACCCAGCGGATGATGATGATAGCTTGCACGTGGATGGGAACCAGAAGGAGCTGCAGCTCGACGACCACCAGAACTGGAGCATGGCTATTTCAGCTAGGTGAGTATTGATTTTCTTTATGATTTTATGATTACGAGCACTGATCTTACAGTTTGGAGATATTTGTTGTACAAGATGATGTGATGCATTCATGTAGATGAGCATTGATTTCTAAGTAGACGTGGTGTATATAGATGATGTGATGAATACGATTTTCTATGTGTCATTGCGGCTTCTTAAGTCTTAACTGAACCATGAAGTTTTAGAAAGAAGGATCATGTCGTGGTTATTGTTGCAGCAAAATGGTGACGAGAACTATGTGTGTACAACGGTTGTTACCACGGCATCCACCTCTTTTTGATAATTCATTGTTTTGCACAGAGATACGGCTACGTGCAAATATGGGTAATTTTACCCGCGGGTACCCATTTACACTGATGGGTGATGGGTATGGGGAAAAATTGTACCCGTTGACGGGTATGGGTATGGGTGATGCGTAAGGTTTAGGGCCATGGGTACGGCTATGGGGTGGCTCCACCCGTACCCAAACCCGGCGGGTGCCATCCCTAATCACAAGAGAGTAGAGGGGGAGAAACATCATAAGATCCAACTACAATAGCAAAGCTCGGGATACATCAAGATCGTGCCATAGAAGAACACGAGAGAGAACACGAGAGAGAGAGATCAAACACATAGCTACTGGTACATACCCTCAGCCCCGAGGGTGAACTACTCCCTCCTCGTCATGGATAGCGCCGGGATGATGAAGATGGCCACCGGAAATGGATCCCTCCCGTGAGGTCAGGAAAGGGGTCCCAATTGGTTTTTCGTGGCTCTCGAGGCTTGCGGCGGCGGAACTCCCGATCTATCTTCTGTTCGGAAGTTTTAGGGCACGACGGTATATATGGGTGAAAGGATGCGTTGGTGGGAGCTACTGGGGCCCCACGAGGCGGGGGCGCGCCACCTGGGCGCGCCCCCACCCTTGTGAGCACCTCCCGTATCGTCTGACGTCGGGTCCAAGTCCATCAGGTGGGTTTCCTTCCAAACAGAACTTCTCCAGTTGATTTCGTTCCGTTTGACTCCGTCGATATTCCTTTTACTCGAAATCTTGAAATAGGCATAAAACAAAGAATCTGGGTTGGGCCTCCGGTTAATAGGTTAGTCCCAAAAATAATATAAAAGTGGATAATAAAGCCCAATATTGCCTAAAACAGTAAATAAAGTAGCATGGAGCAATAAAAATTATAGATACGTTGGAGACGTATCAAGCATCCCCAAGCTTAATTCCTGCTCGTCCTCGAGTAGGTAAATGATAAAAAAGAATTTTTGATGCGGAGTGATACTTTGGCATAATTTCAATGTAATTCTTCTTACTTGTGAGATGAATATTCAGATCCGAAAGATTCAAGACAAAAGTTTATATTGACATAAAAATAATAATACTTCAAGCATACTAACTAAGCAATTATGTCTTCTCAAAATAGCACGGCAAAAGAAAGTTCATCCCTACAAAATCATACAGTTAGGCTATGCTTCATTTTCGTGACACAAAGATGTTCCCAACTTCTATACCCCCGATGACAAGCCAAGCAATTGTTTCATACTTAAATAATCTCAAACTTTTTCAACCTTCACGCAATACATGAGCGTGAGCCATGGATATAGCACTATGGGTGGAATAGAATATGATGATAGGGATTGTGTGGAGAAGACAAAAAAGGAGAAAGTCTCACATTGATGAGGATAATCAACAGGTTATGGAGATGCCCATCAATTGATGTCAACATGAGGAGTAGGGATTGACATGCAACGGATGCACTAGAGCTATGAATGCTCAACAAAAGAAAACTAGTGGGTGTGCATCCAACTTGCTTGCTCATGAAGACCTAGGGCATTTGAGGAAGCCCATCGTAGGAATATACAAATCAAGTTCTATAATGAAAAATTCCCACTAGTATGAAAAAGACAACTTATGAGACTCACTATATGAAAAACTTGGTGCTACTTTGAAGCATGAGACTCACTACATGAAGAACAAGGTGCTACTTTGAAGCACAAGTGTGGGAAAGAGATAGTAGCATTGCCCTTTTATTTATTTATTTTATTTATTTTTTTGGGCCTTTCTTTTTTTTTCTTTTTGGCCTTTCTCTGTTTTTTTGGGCCTTTCTTTTTTTTGGCCTTTCTCTTTTTTTGGGCAATCCTCTAATAATGATGATCATCACACTTCTATTGATACAACCTAAGGATTAGAACTCGAAACTAGAACAAGATATGACTCTATATGAATGCCTCCGGCGGTGTACCGGGATGGTGCAATGAATCAAGAGTGACATGTATGAAAAATAATGCATGGTGTCTTTGCCACAAATACGATGTCAACTACATGATCATGCAATGGCAATATGACAAAAGTAAAGTATGTCATGATGATGATGAACGGAACGGTGGAAAGTTGCATGGCAATATATCTCGGAATGGCTATGGAAATGCCATAATAGGTAGTTATGGTGGCTGTTTTGAGGGACATATAAGGAGGTTTATGTGTGAAAGAGCGTATCATATCACGGGGTTTGGATGCACCGGCGAAGTTTGCACCAACTCTCGAGGTGAGAAAGGGCAATGCACGGTACCGAAGAGGCTAGCAAAGGTCGAAAGGTAAAAGTGCGTATAATCCATGGACTCAACATTAGTCAAAAGAACTCATATACTTATTGCAAAAATTTAGAAGTCATCAAAATCAAGTACTACGGCGCATGCTCCTAGGGGGATAGATTGGTAGGAAAAGACCATCGCTCGTCCCCGACCGCCACTCATAAGGATGCACAAGCCAGGTACACTTCATGTATCAAATTTGTTACACAACTTTAACCATACGTGCATGCTACGGGACTTGCAAACTTCAACACAAGCATTTCTCAAATTCACAACTACTCAACTAGCACGACTTTTATATTATCACCTCCATATCTCAAAACAATTATCAAGCATCAAACTTTTCTTAATATTCAACACACTCATAAGAATTCTTACAAATCTTGTATGCTTAGCATATTATGATTATTTAAGAAAATTACCATGCTATTTAAGACTCTAAAAATAATATAAGTGAAGCATGAGAGTTCATATATTTCTTCAAAATAAAACTACCACCATTGTGCTCGAAAAGATATAAGTGAAGCACTAGAGCAAACAACAAACTACTCCAAAAGGTATAAGTGAAGATCGATGAGTAGACGAATAATTATGCAACTATGTGAAGACTCTCTAACATTTAAGAATTTCAGATCTTGATACTTTATTAAAACAGCAAGCAAAGCTAAATAAAACTACATTGCAAGGATAGCACAACTCATGTGAAGAAGCAAAAACTTGGGCTCAACCGATACTAACGGATAGTTGTTGAAGAAGAAAGGTGGGATGCCTACCGGGGCATCCCCAAGCTTAGATGCTTGAGACTTCTTGAAATATTATCTTGGGGTGCCTTGGGCATCCCCAAGCTTGAGCTTTTGTGTCTCCTTAATTCCTCTCATATCATGGTTTCTCTTTTTATCAAAAGCTTCATTCACAACAAACTCAACAACAACTCGTGAGATAGGTTAGTATAAACCAATGCAAAATCTTATAATTTTCTACTGTAACAAATCACTTACATTATTATTCAACATTTCTTACTAAATGCCTCTGCATAATACTACTATCCTCAAATAGAATCATTAAGCAAGCAAACATATGAAAACAATGCAAACATAACAGCAATCTGTCCAACAGGACAGTCTGTAAAGAATGCAAGAGTATCAATACTTCCCTAACTCCAAAAATTATGAACTAAAATTCCCACTGTAATAAATTTATCAGAGCTCAATATTCAAAAAGATTCAACATTACACCACTCTCTGACTTTTCTAGGGAATTTTTGCAACAGCGGTAAACTTTCTGTTTTCAAACAGCAACATGTATAGTAGCAAAATAAGCATGGCAAAGGCTATCCTTGACTTTTTTATTGAAACTAAAGATGAAAAACACTATCTAATTAATAGAAAGAAAAAACTAACAAGATAAAATGATGCTCCAAGAAAAACACATATCATGTGGTGAATAAAAATATAGCTCCAAGTAAAGTTACCGAGGAACAAAGACGAAAGAGGGGATGCCTTCCGGGGCATCCCCAAGCTTAGGCTCTTTTTTATCCTTGAATATAACCTTGGGGTGCCTTGGGAATCCCCAATCTTAGGCTCTTTCCACTCCTTATTCCATAGTCCATTGAATCTTTACCCAAAACTTGAAAACTTCACAACACAAAACTTAACAGAAAACTCGTGAGCTCCGTTAGCGAAAGAAAACATAAGACCACTTCAAGGTACTGTAATGAACTCATTCTTTATTTGTATTGGTGTTAAACCTACTTTATTCCAACTTCTCTATGGATTATAAACTATTTTACTAGCCATAGATTCATCAAAATAAGCAAACAACACAATGAAAACAGAATCTGTCAAAAACAGAACAGTCTGTAGTAATCTGTAACTAACGCAAACTTATGGAACTCCAAAAATTATAAAATAAATTGGTGGACCTGAGGAATTTGTCTAGTAATCATCTGCAAAAAGAATCAACTAACAGCACTCTCCAGAAAAAGGTTATAGCTAATCTCGTGAGCGCTAAAGTTTTTGTTTTTTACAGCATGATCATAAAGACGTCACCCAAGTCTTCCCAAAGGTTCTACTTGGCACAAACACTAATTAAAACATAAAACCACATATAAACAGAGGCTAGATGGATTATTTGTTCCTAAATAGAACCAAAAATCAATAAACTAAAATAAAATTGGGTTGCCTCCCAACAAGCGCTATCGTTTAACGCCCCTAGCTAGGCATTATGATTTCAATGATGCTCACATAAAAGATAAGAATTAAAACATAAAGAGAGCATCATGAAGAATATGACTAGCACATTTAAGTCTAACCCACTTCCTATGCATAGGGATTTTGTGAGCAAACAACTTATGGGAACAAGAATCAACTTACATAGGAAGGTAAAACAAGCATAACTTCAAGATTTCCAACACATAGGGAGGAAACTTGACATTATTGTAATTCCTACAAGCATATGTTCCTCCCTCATAATAATTTTCAGTAGCATCATGAATGAATTCAACAATACAACCAGCACCTAAAGCATTATTTTCATGATCTACAAGCATAGAAAATTTACTACTCTCCACATAAGCAAATTTCTTCTCATGAATAGTAGTGGGAGCAAACTCAACAAAATAACTATCATGTGATTGAAAATTAAGATCAAGATGACAAGTTTCATGGTTATCATTATTATTTAAAGCGTACGTGTCATCACAATAATCATCATAGATAGGAAGCATGCTTTCATCATAGTAAATTTGCTCATCAAAGCTTGGGGGACAAAAATATCATCTTCATCAAACATAGCTTCCCCAAGCTTGTGGCTTTGCATATCATTAGCATGATGGATATTCAAGGAATTCATACTAACAACATTGCAATCATTAAAAAATTTAGTGCCAAACATTTTAATTTATTCTTATTCTAACACTTTGGCACAATTTTCCTTTCCATCATTCTCACGAAAGATATTAAAAAGGTGAAGCGTGTGAGAGAAACTCAATTCCATTTTTTTTGGTAGTTTTCTTTTATAAACTAACTAGTGCTAAAACAAGAAAACAAAAAGATTCGATTGCAAGATCTAAAGATATACCTTCACTTACCTAGCCTCCCCGGCAACGGCGCCAGAAAAGAGCTTGATGTCTGCTACACAACCTTCTTCTTGTAGACGTTGTTGGGCCTGCAAGTGCACATGTTTGTAGGACAGTAGCAAATTTCCCTCAAGTGGATGACCTAAGGTTTATCAATCCGTGGGAGGCGTAGGATGAAGATGGTCCCTCTCAAACAACCCTGCAACCAAATAAAAAGAATCTCTTGTGTCCCCAACACACCCAATACAATGGTAAATTGTATAGGTGCACTAGTTCGGCGAAGAGATGGTGATACAAGTGCAATATGGATGGTAGATATAGGTTTTTGTAATCTGAAAATATAAAAACAGCAACGTAACAAGTGATAAACGTGAGCGTAAACGGTATTGCAATGGTAGGAAATAAGGCCTAGGGTTCATACTTTCACTAGTGCAAGTTCTCTCAACAATAATAACATAGATAGATCATATAACAAGCCCTCAACATGCAACAAAGAGTCACTCCAAAGACACTAATAGCAGAGAACAAACGTAGAGATTATGGTCGGGTACGAAACCACCACAAAGTTATTCTTTCAGATCAATCTATAAAAGAGTTCGTACTAGAATAACACCTTAAGACACAAATCAACCAAAACCCTAATGTCACCTAGATACTCCATTGTCACCTCAAGTATCCGTGGGCATGATAATACGATATGCATCACACAATCTCAGATTCATCCAACCAACATAAACATGCTTCAAAGAGTGCCCCAAAGTTTCTACCGGAGAGTCAAGAACGTGTGCCAACCCCTATGCATAGGTTCCCAATGTCACGAAACCCGCAAGTTGATCACCAAGACATACATCAAGTGTTCTCATAAAAGACTCAATCCGATAAGATAACTTCAAAGGGGAAACTCAATTCATCACAAGAGAGTAGAGGGGGAGAAACATCATAAGATCCAACTACAATAGCAAAGCTCGGGATACATCAAGATCGTGCCATAGAAGAACACGAGAGAGAACACGAGAGAGCGAGATCAAACACATAGCTACTGGTACATACCCTCAGCCCCGAGGGTAAACTACTCCCTCCTCGTCATGGATAGCGTCGGGATGATGAAGATGGCCACCGGAGATGGATCCCCCCTCCGACAGGGTACCGAAAAGGGGTCCCGATTGGTTTTTCGTGGCTCTGGAGGCTTGCGGCGGCGGAACTCCCGATCTATCTTCTGTTCTGGAAGTTTTAGGGTACGACGGTATATATGAGTGAAAGGAGTACGTCGGTGGAGCTACGGGGGCCCCACGAGGCAGGGGGCGCGCCCAGGGGGGTGGGTGCGCCCCCCACCCTCGTGAGCACCTCCCGTATCTTCTGACGTGGGGTCCAAGTCCATCAGGTGGGTTTCCTTCCAAAAATAACTTCTCCAGTTGATTTCGTTCCGTTTTGACTCCGCCTGATATTCCTTTTCCTCGAAACTGAAATAGGCATAAAACAGCAAATCTGGGCTGGGCCTCCGGTTAATAGGTTAGTCCCAAAAATAATATAAAAGTGGATAATAAAGCCCAATATTGCCTAAAACAGTAGATAAAGTAGCATGGAGCAATCAAAAATTATAGATACGTTGGAGACGTATCAATATGCAACACCACAAACATACGTAGATCTAGCTAGGCCATAAAAAGTGCATGTGCACATTGTTGGAGGGAGAAAAAAGTAGATCTACAACATAAAGAAAGCTTTCCCCTTACTTACCTATCAAAAAAGGTAATTTAACCACTTAATTTGGGTGAATCTATGATGCAAATGAGGTGAGGAGGAGGAGGCAGCCAAGACAAGCTTGGAGGAGAGGTGGAGAGAATGAAGTGGGAAAGTGAGTGTGGTAGGTGGTTGTCCAAAATATCTAGCTGGTCTCAGGTTACTAATGGCACACCACCTATAAATGCGCCATTAGTAACCCTGGTTACTAATGGCGCACCTGTTAGGTGGTGCACCATTACTAGTTTTGCAAAAAAAATGCTAGTAGTGGCGCACCATGGATGTGGTGCGCCATTACTAGTTTGAACTAGTAATGGCGCACTATACTCTGGTGCGTCATTACTAGTTTTGAAAAAAGGTAAAAAAATTTGTTAGTAGTGGCTCATAGAGTGTGTGGTGCACCATTACTAGTTAAACTAGTAATGGCGCACTATGCCCTGGTGCGCCATTACTAGTTTTGGAAAAAAATTGTTAGTAATGGTGCACCGTGGGTGTGGTGCGCCACTAGTGTGATGGACACTAATGGCATACCAACACATGGTGCGCCACTGCTATATAGTAGTGGCGCACCACATGTGTGGTGCGCCATTAATGTCCATATTATCTATAGCCCTTTTCCTAGTAGTGTTGCTATCGTTGCTCAATGACTAGCTGGAGACAAAGACGACCGCAGCCTCGGCCTTAGAGCTAGCACCGATGGAAAAGCACGCACGCTGCACGCACACGAGCACTTACGGAGTGCCCACGACATGGTGCGTCCCTAGTCGCCTCTACTCCTTCTGCGCGCGTTGTCTATGAAGGCGGCTGCATGCCTAATGATGATGTGGGTGAGATCTTCTAGGACTCAGATGATGATGAGGAAAATTATGTTGGGGGTCTCCAACAGTGTTCCTCGGCTCGCACCTCTTGCATCACGGTGGTCGAGCTTGGAGTCATTCATCTGGTACACGTGGCATCTCAGATCTAGAGACAAGGTGACGTACACCGTCAAGGTCCACGGTCAAGGGGGTCAGGGCGGACGCGACCTCTAACTGCGCCCGCCATTTGAAGCGGCACGCCGGCCTAGGGCTCCCCCCGCTGCACTCCCAGATGTACCCGCCTCCTCGCTGCATTCAAAAACATACATTTACTAGTCTGTATACACATGCAACGCACGTCTTAATATAAATGAGTGATTTTGGTAAAAGGGAAAAGAAGTAATATATGTGCTAATAGATTCAAAGAAAAAGAAATTATAGTGAAGTATAAATGCCGATATTAGTTCAATATTGTAAAAGCGGGAAGTAGTATTCATGCCATAAAACTTTACGTTCATTTAACAAGTGTCGGTGTCAAAACCGGCGGATCTCGGGTAGGGGCTCCCGAACTGTGCGTCTAGGCGGATGGTAACAGGAGACAAGGGACACGATGTTTTACCCAGGTTCGGGCCCTCTCTATGGAGGTAAAACCCTACGTCCTGCTAGATTAATATTGATGATATGTGTTACAAGAGTGGATCTACCACGAGATCAAAGAGGCTAAACCCTAGAAGCTAGCCTATGGTATGATTGTTGTTCGTCCCCACGGACTAAAACCCTCCGGTTTATATAGACCTTTGGATAGGGTTAGGGTTACACCGAGTCGGTTACAATGGTAGGAGATCTACATATCCGTATCGCCAAGCTTGCCTTCCACGCCAAGGAAAGTCCCATCCGGACATGGGACGAAGTCTTCAATCTTGTATCTTCATAGTCTTGGAGTCTGGCCGATGATGATAGTTCGGCTATCCGGACACCCCCTAGTTCGGAACTCCCTCAGTAGCCCCTGAACCAGGCTTCAATGACGATGAGTCCGGCGCACATGTTGTCTTCGGCATTGCAAGGCGGGTTCTCCTTCAGTCTTCATGTTCCCGTCGAATAGTGTTCGGCTTCTGTTGCGCTCCTTGGCTTCTACGCCCAATAATGGCCTTCTTCCATGTGTCGTACGAATGCGAAAGGCTGGGATATTTTTACATTTTACCCCCTAGCCGTGCGAACGAGCCGCCTACAAGAGAGGCGAGGATCTAGATCCAGCTCACACCATCCTCCATCCGCAAGTTCTCATCGAAGCGCCTCTGACAAAAATCCATTCCATCATGGATAGCCGACGCGGCTCCTCCTCTCGCGCCCCCAGCCCTAAGCCAGGAGATTGGGGGAGATGCTCAGTTCCACACAACGAGCTAGTGGTGCTTCAAACCGAGGGATATCTTCCTCCAGCTTTCATGGTTCCGGTTTGAGCCGGACTGGCCACCTACAAGGATGGGAAACAGGCGGAGAGCGTCCCCAACCCTTCCAAAGGGAGCGGGTATGCTTTGTCCCCTATCTAATAAGGGGACTCGGATTTCCCATACATCCGTTTCTCCGGGGGCTCCTAGAGTTCTACGGACTCCAACTTCACCACCTCACGCCCGCCTCCATTTTGCACATCGCGGGCTTCGTAGATTTGCGAGCTATTCTTGGGCATCGAGCCCCATTTTGCCCTGTGGAAGAGATTGTTTTGTCTCGCACCGTTCTCATGAGGGTCGATATACCAAGTGGGCGGAGCGAAATATGGCGCATCGCCGGACCGGATATCTATCCGGCACCCGAAGAAGGCGTCCAAGACCGGGCCTTCGGAATGGTTCTACATGGAGGACGCCCCTCTGCCGCATCCAGTCCGGATCGGCCTCCGGAGTTCAACAATGCTCCCTTGAAAAACGCCTGAGTTGGCGCCATGAGCCCTCAACGGGAAGATGACAGAGGCGTCCATTATCGATGGGCGGATTAGGTTATCGCCCATTCCGGATTGACCATGATTGGAGTCATGGCCACGTGCATTATGCGAGGGGTGCAGCCACTCCAATATAGGGGCCACCCTATGTGGGATTTAAACGGGAAGATGACGCCACCCGTCATGGCCGCAAAGGGTTAGGCTCGGCAGCCGATCCGCAAAGATCCTGTCCGGCTTGTACAAGGGAGAGGAGGAGGACTTCCTCCGCAAGAATCCGTTGAATGGATTTTCTATGCATAACCCTCGGAGCTGGGTAAGCAGATGTTCATCTACCCGATCCATACCTGTTTTAAAGTCAAGTATCTTACTCTGTGATTTCGGCGCAGGAGCTGCCCCGGGACGTGGAGGGCATACGAAGCCTAGCTTCACAGCCCGAGGATCCGGAACGATCCCTTGATCCGACCTCCGAAGAGGATCCGGACATAAAGGTGGAGCTGATTGACGGGGTGTTCCACCAACGTAGCATAGACAATGCCCTAGTCGCCATTACGGCTGACTACCCCGGTTTGTTCCCGGCTTCCCAGGTGACTGTGACCAAGGTCTTGACACCATCATTTGATCCGTGCTCAATTCTAACCATCCCATACTGATGGTGCATCGCAGGAGGTGCCTTTAAGGTGGGAAGCCGAACCCGCGGCGGCCGGACAACAAGGGTCAGTCCGGCCCAGCAGGAGGAAGAGGAGCGTGACGCGAACAGAAACGTCGCCGCAATGGTATGGAGCATGCTCATAACTTTTCCAGAAAGAGCACTCGCCGGACAGTGTCCGGAGAGGTTTCCAATCAAGCCTCCGCCGGCCATGCTCCAACGCATGGTCCGGGAAGGGGGGTGAATACAAAGCGTAAATCGGACGCTCCTCCGACGGAGGATGCCGACAGGTTGTCCGCCACCCGGTCTGAGGTGGAGAGCGCCATGAATCACAGGCGTCGCCGGACAGTTCTTCGTGACGCGTGTTTCTCCCCGGAGGCGTTAAATGCTTTTAAAGCGGGAAACACGCACCTCCGTGCCGCTCAAGATGGGTTAACCAGAGCCATGGAGCAGTATGTGAAAGACATGCGGGTAAGTAATTTTAATAGTTATATATGCCAGTAGCCCCCGAGACTTAAAGTAGTTGAAATAACTGATTTAAGGATCAATTATTATGCAAGGTCTTGCGGAGAAGAATACCCAGCTGTCCCAGGAGCTCCAAGAGTGCAAGGCCCAACTTGAAGCCACACTGGCCGCCACAGGGGGAGCCACAGAGACCCCCGCTGGTAAGACGTACTGTTAAAAGGTAATTATTTAGCAAAGTGTGGCGTGAATCTGACAATAATATTGCAGAGGGTGCCGGACTAGATCCGGACAAGCAACAACTACTGCGTCAGCTAAAGGCCTGCGAGAGGGTGCTTATGAAGGTGCGGCAGGAGAGAAACAATCTCCAAGATGCCCACACCCAGCAAGGAGAAGAGCTGAAAGGTGTTCGGGCCCAGCTGTCTTGCTCCGTGAAGGAGAATCAGCGGCTTTGTCGCGGCATTTATAGTAAGTGCTTGAATGAATTCCTTTGAAAAGAAGAATTCGGCGAGGAAAACGATTGACAGAAATATGTCTTTACTTGTGCTCACAGGTCACCCTGCGGAGGAAATTCCTGAGTCAACGGGTGACCAACTTCCCGAGCTAGTGCAATTGCTCGAACGTGTTCGACAGGCGATGAGTGGCGTCGTTCATGCTTTATGGACATCTGTCTCCCTACCCGAGGGCCTTGGTGAGCTTGCTGAGAAGCTTCAGGGAGCACGGCGACGCCTCCGTTTGTGGAAGATATCGGCCTGCCGTCAGGCGCCAGGGAGGCTGGGCCATGGTGAAGACACGTTATTCAAGTCCGACCCAAACCACATGGCCGAGGTCGGACCTGCGGGGCCTGATGGGAAGGAGATCCCTGTGAGCTTGATGTACGACCAAGTAGAACTGGCCGCGAAATATTCCCAACAGGACTGTAAATTAGACAGCCTATTAGATGGGATTGAAGAGGTGTACAATCAGTCGGTTTGACGATGTAATTTGAAATGATATGTAAAATGCCTTCTAGCCGGATTGTAGATCGTTTGTCTTTGCGGACCGTTTCGCTTCAACCCCGGGACCCAACAGTCCGGAGTGTGTCCGAATACCCTTACGGTTATAAAAGAACCGGGGCATGCATGGAGACAAGGCGTCGGGGTCATAATTGCTTTATCAGACAAGTGCCCAACTAGTTATGTTATATTACATGGTTAGTAAGAAACATCTTCCAGGGAGAATAGTTCCGTTAAGGGTTCCTTTCCCTGGGAGGCATGCCATAAAGTGCAATGCCGGACTGCGAAAATAGCAGAAAAAGCATCTGGGGGCAGATAAATAAGTAAGTAATAAATCATCTTTCAAGTCACCGACCGAATATTCTCTTAAGAACGCTAGCTTTTGGCTTCACCCAGTCTGAGGTACACATCCGGCTGACCCGGCAGTAACAATCGCAGAGGTGCTCCCTTTACCTCCTAGCCGAACAATCGGGAACGTAGGGGTAAGCACAGGAGCCAGGCAACCCAGCTTGGCCAAAACTTAAGTCATATCGATGCATATAATGGTGAATAAAAGGTACATGCGGAAGTATGACACATGTGTTGGGCATGAAGCCCGTATGAATAAGCTTACATTTAAAGAAGCCCCGGTATAATGAGTGCGGGGCACATCAAGTGTAAAAGTAACAAAGCGCAAATTAACCCATAAAAGGTGAAAAAAAGTGGGAAGAAGGAGGAGGAGGAGAGACAAGAAAACAAGGAGTGGGCGGGAGTGAGACGAACCCGGAGTCCGGCGTTAGGCGTAGAATCTTCGGAGACGGGCTGCGTTCCATGGGTTCGGCTTGAGTCGGTTGTCCGATGCGTTACGTAGACGGTACGCTCCGCCGGTCAGGACTTGGTCGATATTGAAGGGACCTTCCCACCTGGGCTTGAGTTTGTCCTTTTTCTTGTCCCGCAGGCGTAGAACAAGTTCGCCAACATTGTAAGTTTTGGCCCGTACTTCTCTGCTTTGATATCTTCGAGCCTGCTGCTGATAAAATGCGTAACGAGCCTTTGCTACGTCCCGCTCCTCTTCTAAGGCGTCCAGACTGTCCTGCCGATCTAGCTCGGCTTCTCTTTCTTCGTACATGCGCACACGAGGTGAGTCATGAATTATATCGCAGGGCAGGACTGCCTCTGCGCCGTATACCATAAAAAATGGTGTGAATCCGGTAGTTCGGTTTGGCGTGGTCCGCAGCCCCGTAGAGTACGGAGTCGAAGCTCCTCTACCCAAAGGCGTGTTAGATTCCTTGAGGGACCGCACTAGTCTGGGTTTGATGCCGCTCATGATTAGACCATTTGCTCGCTCAACTTGACCGTTAGTTTGGGGGTGATAGACTGAAGCGTAATCGAGCTTAATGCCCATGTTTTTGCACCAGAGTTTAACCTCGTCGGCCGTGAAGTTCGTGCCGTTGTCGTTGATGATGCTTGTGGGGACACCAAACGGTGTACTACCCGGATATAAAGTCTATCACCGGTCCGGATTCTGCCGCTTTTAACCGGCTTGGCCTCAATCCATTTGGTGAATTTTTCCACCATGACCAATAAGTATTTGTGCTTGTGGGTTCCCCTTTAAGGGGTCCGACCATGTCAAGCCCCGGACCGCAAACGGCCAGGTAATGGGTATAGTTTTGAGGGCGGTGGGTGGCATATGGCTCTGATTAGCGAAGAGCTGGCAACCGACGCATCGTTGGACTAAATCCTGAGCATCTGCCCGGGCTGTCGGCCAATAAAATCCTGTACAGAAGGCCTTGCCTACAAGGGCCCAGGCTGCAGCGTGGTGCCCGCCGAGTCCGACGTGAATTTTAGGCAGGAGATTTCGTCCTTCCTCTTCGGAGATACACCTTTGAAGGACTCCGGTTGTGCTTTTCTTATAAAGCTCTCCCTCATGGACCTTGTAGGCTTTAGATCGCCGAACTATGCAGCGGGCCTCATTTTGGTCTTCGGGGAGTTCCTGCCGCATTAAGTAGGCTAGGAATGGTTCTGTCCACGGGGCAATGACTGCCATTATTTCGTGAGCTGAAGGTGTTATTTCGTTGGTTGAGCCGCCGATTGTGTCGAGAATGGTCTCGAGTTAGGTGATGCAGCTGGCTCCAGATTGTTATTTTCGGACTCCTCTTCCCATAATACGGATGGCTTAAAGAGCCGTTCCAGGGAGATGTTAGGAGGGACGGCGTCTCGTTTCGCGCCGATGCGTTCTAACACGTCTGCCGCCTGGTTATTATCCCGGGCTACATGATGGAATTCTAGTCCTTCGAACCGAGCTGACATTTGTTGGACGGCGTTGCGGTAAGCTGCCATTTTTGGATCATTGGCGTCGAAGTCTCCATTTACTTCGGATATTGCAAGGTTTGAATCCCCGCGCACCTCTAGGCGTTGAATGCCCATGGAGATTGCCATCCGGAGGCCATGTAGAAGGGCCTCGTATTCGGCTGCATTGTTGGAGTCCGTGTACATTATTTGAAGTATGTATTGGATTGTGTCTCCCGTTGGGGACGTCAGGACGATGCCAGCCCCCAAGCCAGCCAACATTTTGGATCCGTCGAAATGCATGATCCAGTTGGAGTACGCGCCGTACTCTTTAGGGAGTTCGGCCGTCCATTCGGCGATGAAGTCCGCAGAACCTGCGACTTTATAGCTCGCCGTTGTTTGTAGGTTATGTCAAATGGTAAGAGCTCGATAGCCCATTTTGCAATCCTGCCCGCTAAGGCCACGATTGTTTATAATATCGTTGAGAGGTACTTGGAGGCCACCGTTATTGAACACTCTTGAAAGTAGTGACGCAGTTTCCGGGATGCCATGAACACCGTGACACGCTATCTTTTGATAATGTGGGTACCGGGTTTTGCAGGGAGTTAGAACAGTGGATACGTAGTACACGGGTTTTTGAAGAGGGACTTTGGGCCCTTGTGTTTCTCGTTTAACGGCGAGTACCGCGCTAACAAGTTGGTGGGTTGCTGCGATATATAATAACATAGGCTCGCCCAGGTTGGGCGCAGCCAGGACCGGATTTGTTGCCAGTATGGCCTTTATTTCTTCGAGTCCGGCTGTGGCAGCATCCGTCCATTCGAAATGTTCGGTGCGCCAGAGGAGGCGGTAGAGGGGCAGAGCCTTTTCTCCCAAACGGGAGATGAAGCGACTTAAGGCCGCTACGCATCCGGTTAGTTTTTGTATCTGCTTGAGGTCTTTTGGAATATCCAATTGTGACAGAGCTCGGATTTTGGTCGGGTATGCTTCAATTCCTCGACCGGATACGATGAAGCCCAAGAGCTTTCCGGCTGGTACGCCGAAGACGCATTTTTCCGGATTGAGCTTAATGTCATATGCTCGGAGGTTGTCGAATGTCACCCTCAAGTCTTCTACTAGAGTTCCGGCGTGTTTGGTCTTGACGACCACATCGTCTACGTATGCCTCTACTATTTTGCCTATCTGGGTAGCGGACATGTTTGAATCAGCGCTGATATGTTGCACCGGCGTTTTTGAGTCCGGAACGGCATTGTGTTGAAGCAGAATGGCCCATATGGAGTAATGAATGCCGCTATGCCTGGTCTTTCTCCGCCATCTTGATTTGATGGTATCCGGAGTATCCGTCGAGGAAGCACAATGAATCGTGCCCTGCGGTAGCATCGATGATTTGGTCGATGCGAGGGAGGGGGAAAGGGTCCCTTGGACAGGCCTTGTTAAGGTCTTTAAAATCGACGCAGAGGCGCCAGGATTTGTCCTTTTTTGGTACCATTACTAGATTTGCTAGCCAGTCCGGATGCTTTATATCTCTGATGAATCCGGCTTCTAAGAGTTTGGCTAGCTCTTCTCCCATTGCCTGTCTTTTGGGCTCGGAAAATCACCGAAGAGCTTGTTTGATCGGCTTGAATCCTTTTAGGATATTTAGGCTGCTCTGCCACCTGCGTGGGATTCCTGGCATGTCTGAAGGATGCCAGGCAAAAATGTCCCAATTTTCCCGAAGGAATTCTCGTAGTGCAGCCTCGACATCAGGACTTAATTGTGCCCCAATGGAGGCCGTCTTTGTGGGGTCCGTTGGATGGACCTGAAATTTGATTATCTCGTCTGCTGGTTTAAAAGAGGTGGATTTGGACCTCTTATCGAGTATCACATTGTCCCTATCCACTGTGGAGCGCAGCGTAGCTAGTTCCTCTGCCGCTAGAGCTTCGAACAATGCCTCTAGGGCCAGTGCGGCTGTCTTATATTCAGCGTGAGTGCCGATTCCGGGTCCTTTGGCGAGTGATTATCCCATTGGGTCCGGGCATTTTGAGCTTCATGTACCCGTAGTGGGGTATAGCTTGGAAGATTGTGAATGCCTCTCGCCTAACAAAGCGTGATATCCGCTGTCAATGGGGCCACTTGAAACGTGACCTCCTCGGACCTGTAATTGTCCGGTGAGCGAACACTACATCTAGTGTGATTTTTCCTGCAGCTGCATTTCTCGACTAGGGATTATCCCTCTGAAGGTTGTGCTGCTTCGCTCAATGCGGCTCCAGTCAATTTCCATTTTTTGAAGTGTTTCCTCATAGATGAGGTTTAATCCGCTGCCGCCATCCATGAGTACCTTAGTAAGACGAAAACCGTCCACTATCGGACTGAGGACCAATGCGGCTGGTGCTCTAGCTATTCGGAATTTAGGTTCGCTGCCGGCATTGAAGGTGATAGCCGTGTCGCTCCATGGATTTGTTGTTGCTACTTGGTAGACTTCGGCGAGGCTGCGGATTGTTCGTTTCCGCATGTTATTTGATGCGAAAGTCTCGAAGCCTGTTAATACCATACTGGTACTGCTGGGTTGGTTGCCCGGGGCTAAAAAGCCGACGCCACTTTTGGCCACCTGCTGTAGTATCCAACACGCTCGAAGGCTGTGTGTTGGAGTGGCGCCCTCCGTGCTGTGGATTTTGCAGCGTCCGTTAAGCCAACCCTCTAGTACGGTTCCGTACCCTTTAGGGGGTTTTGGTTTTTTGGTATTCAACCCGGGTGCTTGATAATGATGCACCCTTTTGTTCCGGACTAGGGATGTATTCGGGGCCGGATTATCCCAAAATTTACTTTCGGTTTTCCAGGCGCTCTCCATCGCATAGTACTTTTGTACTATGGTTGCCAAGTCAGTAAAGCGTGTAATTTCGCGACGACTTATGGCGTTTAGGATTCCCTTGTCCGTGCAATTATTGCAGAAAATTGGGATTGTGTCCTCCTCTCGGCAGTCCTTTATCCTGTTCTTAACCAGGAGGAATCGCCCGATAATGATGTCTTGTTTCAGCGGGCTCTTGCGAATTCGAGAGAGATCGCTAATGTTTGGGTGGGCGGGTGGAACTAGATCCGGAACCCTGTCCAATTCAGGACTCAAGGGCCGAGAAGTTTCCGAACTTGGAAGTTTGGATTTTTGAGTGTTATCCAATGAGTCCAACCCGCCGCCTGACTTTAAGTTCAGGGCTTGGTCGACGTCCGTCCCTCTGCGGGAATCCGGCATGGAGGGATCGGGAATTCGGACGCAACTAGTTTTTAAGATACAAGAAGAATTGCCGCATTGCTGCTCTATCACAGCAACATGATGGGTAGCACAGGGAGAGTTGATCTCTCTCGAGATCGGTTTTAGGCCCGATCCGGTCGTAGTCTGTGGCGACTCCTGTGGCAGCGATGCGATCCAAGAGCTTCGTTTATGGAGGAGAGCTCGATCGGATCTAACTGTTCGGCAAGTTCGAACTAACACGGAGATTGGTTTTGATGACTCGAGAGGTCATCGTCGGTATGATGGCGGACTGGCGGTCATAAGAAAACCACCTAGCCGAAGAGTTCCGCCAACAGCCAAGGCTCCTTTGGCGATAGTATCGTCTCTAAAGCGAGATGAGGCATCCTACCCGAAGGCGACGACACAGAGGAAACTCTCAATGAAAGCACCAATGTCGGTGTCAAAACCGGCGGATCTCGGGTAGGGGGTCCCGAACTGTGCGTCTAGGCGGATGGTAACAGGAGACAAGGGACACGATGTTTTACCTGTGTTCGGGCCCTCTCGATGGAGGTAAAACCCTACGCCCTGCTAGATTAATATTGATGATATGTGTTACAAGAGTGGATCTACCACGAGATCAAAGAGGCTAAACCCTAGAAGCTAGCCTATGGTATGATTGTTGTTCGTCCCCACGGACTAAAACCCTCCGGTTTATATAGACACCGGATAGGGTTAGGGTTACACAGAGTCGGTTACAATGGTAGGAGATCTACATATTCGTATCGCCAAGCTTGCCTTCCACGCCAAGGAAAGTCCCATCCTGACACGGGACAAAGTCTTCAATCTTGTATCTTCATAGTCTTGGAGTCCGGCCGATGATGATAGTTCGGCTATCCGGACACCCCCTAGTCCAGAACTCCCTCAACAAGAACTGCACGTTGTTTCACTTTTTCTATGTGTTTTTTTTTGAGAAATATCCACATTCTCCTACTAAACCATCTCGACTGGGCTCGATCAAACCATCTGGTGGTCATGTGGGCACACAGCCCATTGGAGCTAGTTATGGGCTTCTTTTTTCTAGAAAGGGTACATGATTGTTCTAGAACACAGGTGAGGCCCCCTCAAAAAAAAGAACATAGGTGAGGTAGCAACAGTGTACTGTCCATGCGAATCCTACTAATATTGGACGTTGGATCTAGAAGATCAACAGTTATGACTGATGTTCTTAGTCCTACTTAAAATTAGTACACTATATAGATATTACAGATACAGAAACCCGCGTGGGATGCGAGAAACCAACTCCGGCCACACACGTCCGTTCAGGAGCAGGACGCCTGCCAAGCTCCTCCTTCCACCATTTTGTCCACTCTTTCGGCGGCATCCGACGAGTAGGAAGAACAGTTCTCCGGCATTAAAGCCGTCTGGGTGGACCGCCGATCCCGGTAGCTCGCTTCTCCACCTACCTCGCCTAGCCCGTCGGAGGCAGTTGCCACACCAAGCCAGCGCGTGGTTCCGCAGCTGGCCTCTCCAATACAGCTCGAGGAAGAGTGCCGACTTGCTCCACGCCAGCTTGTCGGGGAGCATGGCGGCACGGGCACCGTCGCTGCCCTCGATGCCGCCGCGTCATACAGCGCCTCCAGTGTCTGCGACTGCGCCATCCGCCGTCGTCGCGCACGTAGCCGCGACATGCCGGCAGAGAAAGAAGCCGCCGCGGATGTCGACGAGGTGATGCGGCTATGCGGATGCGGACGAGGTGCCCAGCGCCATCATCGAGGAAAAGTAGAACATGGGAGACTACCGCCGATTGTATCCCATGAAGGCCACCACCGAGGGGACGCCGACGAATACTTAAGGTGTCTTACTCGATTCTTCTTCTGCCGGATGCTGGAGGAGGACAAAGAGATTGGGCGGCGACCATTTAGATTAGGTATTTTAATTCTACCAGGCTGGTTGTAATGGGAGTATTATAGGTAGTATCATGCATGCCAACTACTCCCTCCGTTCTTAAATATAGGAGTATTCTAAGATCATGGTTAATAGTATAGCCAGTTGATGGCTACATGACATTGCCACGTCATCTATAGCCAACCTTGTAGCCTTCAAGTATAATACTCCTATTTCAACATAGTTTTCAATGATATAATTTTTGGTAACATGCACGAACGTTTTGTTAGTTCAATCTATAGTCAAAATTTGACACAATATACAATGGGGACCACTAAACTAGGACGGAGGAATCGATGCCACGTCAATGTACCCACTAGAAACAAGTTAGACTTGTTCGGTTCAACCGCCTCCCTATGTGTTTGGAGAGGAATTGGCCAGCGCGAGGCGGTTCTATAGGTGGGCAGGCGGCTTAAAACAACAGAAAACACGCAAACCAGCTAAGACGAGGGAGGGAAGCTTCTACATTCGCAGGGGACATGGCATTGGCCATTGGGCGGCAACATGCGAGTAGATGTACACTCTTCACCGCATGTATGAGTAAGTCATCTTTAGTTGTGCATCGTGACCAAGAAGGAGGGAAAAACAAGAGAACTTAATGTTTATTTGCTAATTAATAGCATTGCATGCAATGAACTAACCACTGCATTTTGTATCATTGAAAACATGCACCCCCACATCTCTTATTGGTTGATATGTCAAGAAACAATAAACGAGGTGGGAGTTAATGCACCGTGCCTAAGCGTTTTGGGATTATTTGGTTTTCGTTAAAGTGACTTATACACCTATAGGACAGGAATCAGTGGTGTGGTGTCCGGGTCGGGGTGTGGTGTCCGGGTCGGGGTGTCGGGGTCAGGGATCAGTGGGTCGGGTTGTCGTGGTCGGGGTGTCGGGGTCAGGGGGGTCAGGGGGTCGATCGGGGTGTTTCCTTCTATCCTTTCCTTACTTCTTCTTCTTTCTTTCTCTTCTTCTTCTTCTTTCCTTTCTTCTTCTTCTTCTTTCATCTTTTTTCTACTTTTTTACTTATTTTCGTTTCTTTTTTTCTTCTTCTTC
Source organism: Aegilops bicornis (assembly GCA_021605145.1). Lineage (NCBI taxonomy): Eukaryota > Viridiplantae > Streptophyta > Magnoliopsida > Poales > Poaceae > Aegilops > Aegilops bicornis. Next base: position 78,890,624 of record CM038674.1, on the reverse strand, counting down.
CAATTCTTCTACTTCTTTTCTTCTTCTTCTTTTTTCATCTTTCTACTACTTCTACTACTTCTACTTCTTCTAATTCTTTTTTAACACTAACACTAACACAATCTAGCACTAACAATTAAACAGCAAAAAAAATGAAAAAAACTGGAAAAAAAAGTAGTAGTCCCTCACCGGAGCAATGGGACGATCGACAGGGGGGCACCGGGCGGCGGGGGCGGGGCCGGGCCGAGCGGCGGGGCGGCTCCGGGCGGCGGTGGCGGGATGACAGGCGTCGACGGGTGGGGTGGGGCGGAGGGTTGTGGGCGACAGACCAAGGTGGCGGCGCCGGGCGGGCGGGCGGGCGGCGCCGGGCGGTAGGGCGGCGCGGGCGGCGGGGGGCGGCACCGGGCGGCGGGTCGCGGAGGGTGGTGCGACGGGCGTCGGCGGTAGGTGGGGTGGGGGCGGAGGGGTGGTGGCGCGACGGGGCAAGGGTGCGGGGGCGGGGGCGGCGCCGGGCGGCAGGGGCGGGGGCGGCGGTGGATCTAGCTAGGGCGGGGCGTCGGGGAGGAGAGAGGAAGAGAAGGGAGAGTAACGGGCGGGGGGTGGCGGCCGTTAGTTACTCGGCTCTTTGCCGTCCGCAACTCTTTGCCGTCCGCCGTTTTCTCTCTTTGCCGTCCGCTAGCGGACGGCAAAGAGGTGGGGGTGTTAAGTTTTTTTTTAAAACGGGCGGGTGGGTGGGGGCAAATATTCTTTGCCATCAGCTGGCGGACGGCAAAGAAAAGGCTCATGGCAAAGAGGTTCTTTGACGTCCGCCATTTCTTTGCCGTCTGCTTTACGGTAGCTAATGTCAAAGAGCTTCTTTGCCGTTAGCTAGCTGACGGCAAAGATCTGGCTGATGGCAAAGTAGATGATTCCAGTAGTGCTAGACGGAGGGAGTACCTTGCTCATGCAAATATTAAATGCTTAGAGCCAACCTAAATAGCCATTCTAAGAGCCAACCTATTATATGGATCTTTTTTATGATGACTCTAAGTGAGGTGGCATCTCCTTATAGCCAACAGCCGGCTACATTGGAGCACTCCGGCAAGGCCTAGAGGTTAATTTGAGAACAAGTACCTCGAGGTTGATTTGACAGACATGACTTATAAGTTGACAGAGATCATATGACCTATTTTGGAAACATGTCGTAATGTAACTCGATAGACCTTCTTTCAAGTCAATTAGCATGTGTTCAAAAAATAAAAAATATTAAAAAGTAACACAATATACCTTCGATTAACATCTGTTCAAAAAAACAAAAAATGTCAAAAAATACAAAACAAAGACCTTGATATTAACTAGATGGTATGGGTCACCCATCTCATGACTACTCTAGCCTCAGCACAGTTAACTTGGAGTTCTGTTAGATGAGCTATCAGTAGGAAAGTTGGTCCTTGCTGATATAGGATGCCTCTTCGTATCATTTATGCCATACCTGGATGACCGCCTGGTGCCACCCAATAGCCAATGCCACGTCCCCTGCGAATGTAGAAGCTTCCCTCCCTCATCTAGCTAGTTCGCGCATTTTCCTCTGTTTTTGCCGCCTGCCCACCTATAGAACCGCCTCGCGCTGGCCAATTCCTCTCCAAACACCTAGGGAGGTGATTGAACCGAACAAGTATAACTTGTTTCTAGTGGGTACATTGACGTGGCATCGAAAGGGTGTGATAGCTGACTCTTGCAAAATAATTAACTACCACATTGGCATACATGAGCATTGGGCCCACTTGTCAGCGTGCTGGACGGAGGAAGGAACGCAAGACAAAATGGAGCGTGGAAGGGTGCGAATCGATTGGCTCACGTGTGATGACCACTGGAGCAATACACTCAGGTACTACGTTAAAAAATTAGTGCAAACACGGCCGGTTATACTGTGAGTAGGTGACCGTGCGCTTGGCTCTTCGCCTCTTCCGAAAGTCGAACAATGATGATGGTACTGCAGTAGATAGTGTACTACTAGTAAGCAAAGCTTCTCCTCATTTGCGAGTAGACCGGACAAATCAAAAGTAGTGCATTAGTCTCCAAAAAGGGTTGACCATGTCCATGGCTACCATCCAGTGCTCCGTCATTTAGTGTGTGCTTCTCGTCGTTCTGTGAGTTGACGGGACACATCAAATTTAATACATATTTAGTACTCTCTCCAAAAAGGGCCGACCATGTCCATGGCTACCATCCTGTGCTCCGTCATTGACTACATGCACTATTCACATGCCATCGAGGAGGAAAAATATTGCGTAGTACTAGGTGCCATCATAGTGCACGACTCACTTACGCACTGCTTATCTCCATTTTCTTGCATGACACACGCACCTTGATGCTAAATGTCCCGCGTGTTGGCAAAAGGATGAACAAAGCTCATGTCAAAAAAGAGTGGAAGAACATAGATTCCCGACGACCAAGAAGGAGCGAGCAACCTCGTGGTGGATATAAAATCAACCAATCATCTCCACAGTAGACCGGAAGAGTACCAAACACGGCAGCCCAGTGTAGTTACATCATAATGTACATGGCCAACCCACGCTATCACCATATTTCTTGGCCTCCGTGCGACACCTGGCTCTAGTAATCCACCAGCCTGTATCGCTTCTTGCTCCTCGTCTCTCTCAAAGTGCGGCGGGCTGGCATATTTTGCCGTCTATTGAGGTCGGTTAACTCATCACATGTTAGCGACATGCCAAGAGAATTCTAAAAAAACTACTGTACTCTATTGTTGTGCCAAGAAGAGGAAGCGCTTTGACCGACGGACCAAACGAGACAGGCGTGCCGTGCCGTGAGTGGGTCCAGTTTCTCGTTTTGAACTTGTTTTGTGTAGTAGTAACACTTGGTTTTGACTATTGGTAAGATTTTATATACTCCCTCCGTCTAGTGAATAAGTCATCTTAGATTATGCACCGTGACCAAGGAAGAGGGGAAAACGAGAGAAATTAATATTTACTAGCAAAAGTGCCCATGCATTGCAACGGAAGAAACAAATTATCACCCCTAGTGCCTCCATCCTTGTTGCCACTTCTTTTCTTTATTATCATTGTCGGTCACGATGTTCGCTACACAGCGAATGTTCCACCTGAGCTTGGAACCAATACAAAATTGCATCGCCTGCATGGAAAGACTAGCGAACGGTCGCATTTGAGATCCTGGCCACATCTGCACAATCTAATGCTTGCGCCTTGTGTTTGTGTTATCCGGATTTACATCGTAATAGTTTAGTACCAATCCGTGAAGGACACAAACAACCACCAAATTTAACTTTAGTTTAATCGATCAACACCTTTTTTTGCGGGCTAACACGATCAACACAAAAAACAGTGCAGGTTGCGATTTAGAGGTCAACGATTTTTGCCTCATATCCTAGACGGGATGGCGGGTTTGATTTGTTGGGCCGGGTCCCACGGATAGGTTGGTGGAACGCTACACAGACCAACGGGGCAGAGGCCAAGTGGCCCATGACAGATGAAAGGTAGAATAGCCTAGCTCAATATGAAAAATGCCATGGACATACGAAATGGGAGGATCAATAAGATTATACCTCCATTTATATAAATATAAAAAATAGTATAGATGCCCGTGGGTTACAACAGTTGAAACAATTGACAGAAATTTAGCGGGGACTGTATGCGCAAATATAACGTTCAATGTGTTATAAATTTGGCGCAAATTTAGTAAGGATTATAAGTGTAAGGAAAACATGTCACACTCTTTGTTGCAACAAAATAAGAAATGGCATGAATTTAGTGAGTATCAAGCATGAAAAAGACGCCACATCGTTTTATTCATAAGATATGAATGGGGCACTACACGCCTGCCATTGATATCCGCACCTCCTTCAAAAAATATCTGTAATTGCCATCTGTTACTTCCTCTCATTTTCCTTTCTCTTTTATTCTTTATTTCTCATGCAATTAGTGTCTATTTTATTTATCTTTGTTTCCTTATATCATGCATGTGAGGAATCCAAATTGTCGGCCTGTTAATTACTCATGCGATTAATATGGCACTCACAATAATTACCATCTATTTCCCTTCTTCTTCCTTTTTTATTTCTCATGCAAAAATATCTATTTCCTTTCTTGCCGGCTCCACATAATTACCATCTATTTCCTTCCTCTCTCTTTTCTTTCTCCTTCCTTTTTTATTTCTCATGCAATTAGCAATTAATGTCTATTTTCTTTCTTGCTGGCCTAATTATGCATAATAGCTATTGCTCTCCCCTTCATTTGTTTCATTAAGGACAATTCTTATTCATGCCATATTCTTTGCTTAAATTCCGAAGCAGCAGCCTACTCCCCAATGTCTGTACCATCGGCCGCAGCAGTCGGCCGGCCCAGCACCCCAGGCTCATTGTTTCGGCCCGAGTACGCGTGGTTTTCTATTCTTGAAAGGCCAGACGCCAACTTTAGCACACTCACGAGTCTAGCCTGTTCGGTATGATGGGTTCGCACACACCCAGCAGACCAGGGTCCGAATCCCCGCTTTGGCCAACTGTTTTCTCTGTTTTTTATAGATGAAAAAACTAAAAGCGTAAATTCACAAAAGAAAGCGTATTGTGACGGTGAATCCAAGGACTCAATCCGTGCTTTATTATTAGGGAGAGATATGCAGAAAGGCCGGCGGCATATGCAATATGGAGTGTAGTATTTCTTTTGCAACAATATAATTACGGAGAAGAAGATCAATTACTACTTGATTTTTTTTATATTCAAACACACGCCCAACAAAAGAACTGTTAACTACACGTACGAAAAGGCTTATAAATAGTACCACCTCGGATAGCGAAAATAATATAGGTGAAAAACTGAAAGCGTAAATTCACAGAAAGAAAGCGTATTGTGACGGTGAACCCAAGGACTCAAACCGTGCTTTATTATTAGAGAGATATTTGATAATTAATAGCATTGCATGTAATGAACTAACCATTGCATGTCGTGTTTGGTAGTCTAAGTCACTGAAAACATGCACGCCTCACATCTCTTATTGGTGGATATGTCAACAAACAAGAAACGAGGTGGTAGTTAATGCACTGCCCTAAGTATTTTGGGATTATTTGGTTTTCGTAACATGACTTATACACCTAGATGGAGGGAGTAGGGACTAATGTATTCTTCGAGGATGCCTTTGACTATTGATAAGATTTTATATAATTTGAAAATTATATCATTCGAAGATCCTTTCACGTTCCGTTTTCAGAAAGAAAAAATCCTTTCACGTACGAATTTGACTGTATGCTTTGAGCAACTTGCATGTCCTATACTGCTCCTGTTTGGATACTCTAACTTAGCTAGAGGTTAGACTAACTCATGAATAACTCTGAACTAACTGTAGTCAAAGAGGTGTTTCTGTGACAGGGTTAGATTGACAATAAATGCACTTGATGGAGAGAGACAAGTGATTTTTCAGTGGGCCCAAAGAGGTACCTTTACTGTGGGAAAGGTGAAGTGATGGTTGCTTCGCCCGAGCCACTTATTACTTTGGGAATATGGGAGTACCAGCGGATTCAAGGAACAAAGAAATGATGGTTGCTTCGTCCGAGCAACTTACTGTGGCGAAGGTGGGGCTCTGTGATTTGACTGCTCACTAGTCATTACTAATGCGGCGCAACGACCAGGGTGAATCTTTCCCTGCAGTTGTGCACTCAATATTGCTGCACGGCAGGTGGAGCCGGATGAAGGATGTCCCACATGTCGGCGAAACGAAGTTGAATTGTTTCTGGCATTGTTATCAATCCTTCAGGATTTGTTTATATGTATGCATAATTTTAATGAAATTGTACTGTGATGATATGAAGGTTTCAACTTTGGTTCCCGCTGGGAAAAAAGGTTTCAACTTATGATTCATGTGTCCTCTTGCCTCAAGATTATCTCGTTACAACATTCCATCAAATACAAATGAAACTACCATGGCTGCTAATGCATCTCAATGGTTCGCAGATCAGCGCCAATATTCACATCACAACTGAAGACAAAGTTGTAAGAAGGCGTACAAATAAAAAAAATGATCGATGTTGTTCGTAGGCATGGGTCCATTTCCTGGGCACAGTGTTCATTGCTTGGCATCTAGTTTCACCCAGCTCTGTAGCCAAAAAAGGGGTGTACGGAGGACACCACAATCCGATCATTTTGTGCAGCTCCACTAAAATCGAGCTGACTGTCCCTGTTTGCAAAGATATCCAGTCAGTGTGATTACAATAACAGTGGAACTAGATGATGAAACATAACACACACAAATAGAAGCCAATGACCTATGTGATATCTCTTTAGGACTAACTACTTGTTGGAGAAGATTAGGCACGGAGTTGGATGAGGAGGATAGCAAAACCAATCTCCCTTTCTGCAGTCCCACAGAAATGTAAAAACGTTGCCCGTGTGACATTTTGGAGGAACTGCACAAAACACTCTTAAGAAAAAAAGTGATTTGTGCAGTTCACAAAAAGGTCGCAATAGCAACGAAGTGAAATGGATAGCCCTGTTTGCAAAAAAGGGGTAGAAAGGAAACAATTACTGGCCAATAACACGAGTTGAAGACACATGAGCCGACAAAAAAGAAGCATATTCCATGTAATAAGGGAAAGATAGCAGCATGGTGGTTTATCAAAAATGGTTTGAGGACGAGATTGCAAGATGGAAAGTACGTCGGCTGAGATACGTTTTAAGCAAACAACTAAATAAGATCCACATGCAGCAACGTGGGAACATGGGCAGTGGAGCAAGGCCAGAGGAAGCTGTACCTGAGGGTCGCTGGGATGTTACTAGGAGGGCGCCAGTGGCCGGGATCTACCCATACTGCGGCAGCTAGCAAGTGGTGAAGGCCCTACCACGCCGGAGCTTGGTCAGAGAGAACGGTGGGTACCACAGATCGGGATATGCTGCCTCAACGCCGTCAAACGGAGAAACGATGCACATCCTCCCTTTTCGCCGGCGGACGGGATGCGGCCGGATCACTGTCCAACGGTGAGAGAGAGAGGACACCGCCGCCTTGTGTGAGATGGTGTAACGAGAGACAAACCCCGGCAAGCAGGCTCCGTTGTATATAGTGGAGCAGATTTTTCCGTTTTCCCCACGTCAATCGTTTTATATTCTATACTACATGCCATTGAGGAGGAATATATAACTTTATTTAATACTAATCCGTCAAGTTGAACTTTGTTCCGTCTAGGCGTGGTACCCGACCCTCCTTCGAGTAAACAACCGCTACACGCGTCAAATTATCACGTGGGCTGCCTTTTCGTCCAGAAACGAACTCCACCGTGTACCCGCACGGGTGTGGCCGGGAACGAGACATGAGTATGTGCATCCTGCGTGCACCTTCTTTTGGTGCAGGTACGTACGTGGGTGGGTGTGAGAGAGATGGTGTTGGAAATATGCCCAAGAGGCAATAATAAAAGGATTATTATTATATTTCCTTGTTCATGATAATTTTCTTTTATTCATGCTATAATTGTATTATCCGGAAATCGTAATACACGTGTGAATACTTAGACCACAACATGTCCCTAGTGAGCCTCTAGTTGACTAGCTCGTTGATCAACAGATAGTCATGGTTTCCTGACTATGGACATTGGATGTCGTTGATAACGAGATCACATCATTAGGAGAATGATGTGATGGACAAGACCCAATCCTAAGCATAGCACAAGATCGTGTAGTTCGTTTGCTAGAGCTTTTCCAATGTCAAGTATCTTTTCCTTAGACCATGAGATCGTGTAACTCCCGTACACCGTAGGAGTGCTTTGGGTGTACCAAACGTCACAACGTAACTGGGTGACTATAAACGTATACTACGGGTATCTCCGAAAGTGTCTGTTGGGTTGACATGGATCGAGACTGGGATTTGTCACTCCGTATGACGGAGAGGTATCTCTGGGCCCACTCGGTAAAGCATCATCATAATGAGCTCAAAGTGACCAAGTGTTTGGTCACGGGATCATGCATTACGGTACGAGTAAAGTGACTAGCCGGTAACGAGATTGAACGAGGTATTGGGATACCGACGATCGAATCTCGGGCAAGTAACGTACCGATTGACAAAGGGAATTGTATACGGGGTTGCTTGAATCCTCGACATCGTGATTCATCCGATGAGATCATCGTGGAACATGTGGGAGCCAACATGGGTATCCAGATCCTGTTGTTGGTTATTGGCCGGAGAGTTGTCTCGGTCATGTCTGCATATTCCCGAACCCGTAGGGTCTACACACTTAAGGTTTGGTGACGCTAGGGTTATTAGGAAGACTTGTATGTGATTACCGAATGTTGTTCGGAGTCCCGGATAAGATCCCGGACGTCACGAGGAGTTCCGGAATGGTCTGGAGGTGAAGATTTATATATGGGAAGTTGTCATACGGTCACCGAAAAGTTTCGGGGCATATCGGTATTGTACCGGGCCACCGGAGGGGTTCCGGGGTCCACCGAGGGGCCACCTCTCGGAGGGCCTCATGGGCCGAGTGGCAGGGAACCAGCCTGGAGGGCTGGACGCACCCCCTTGGGCCCATGCGCCTAGGGTTGGGGAAACCCTAGTTGGGGCGCCTTGCTTGGGGGCAAGCCCTCCCTTGGCCGCCCCCTCTAGTTCTCATCTAGAGGGGCCGCCCCTTCCCCCTTCCCCTATAAATAGAGGGGCGAGGGGAGGGCTGCACACACAATCCAAGGCGCAGCCCCTCCCCTCCCCAACACCTCTCCTCCTCCGCGTGAGCTTGGCGAAGCCCTGCCAGAGAACTGCCACTCCATCACCACCACGCCGTCGTGCTGCTGTTGGAGCCTTCTTCCTCAACCTCTCCCTCCTCTTTGCTGGATCAAGGTGCAGGAGACGTCATCCGCTCCGTATGTGTTTTGAACGCGGAGGTGCTGTCCGTTCGCCACTTGGTCATCGGTGATTTGGATCACGACGAGTACGACTCCCTCAACCCCGTTCTCTTGAACGCTTCCGCTCGCGATGTACAAAGGTATGTAGATGCACTCCTATCACTCGTTGCTAGATGAACTCATAGATGGATCTTGGTGAAACCGTAGGAAAAATTTTATTTTTTGCAACGTTCCCCAACCGTGGCATCATGAGCTAGGTCTATGCGTAGTTCTCTTTGCACGAGTAGAACACAATTTGTTGTTGGCGTAGATGTTGCCAACTTTCTTGCCGCTACTAGTCTTATTTTGATTCAGCGGTATTGTGGGATGAAGCGGCCCGGACCGACCTTACACGTACGCTTACGTGAGACAGGTTCCACCGACTGACATGCACTAGTTGCATAAGGTGGCTAGCGGGTGTCTGTCTCTCCCACTTTAGTTGGAGCGGATTCGATGAAGAGGGTCCTTATGAAGGGTAAATAGAAGTTGACAAATCACGTTGTGGATTTTTCAGAGGTAAGAAAAACGTTCTTGCTAGAACCCTATTGCAGCCACGTAAAAGATGCAACAACAATTAGAGGACGTCTAACTTGTTTTTGCAGCAATTGCCTTGTGATGTGATATGGCCAAAAGTTGTGATGAATGATGAATGATATATTGTGATGTATGAGATCATGTTCTTGTAATAAAAATCACGACTTGCATGTCGATGAGTATGACAACCGGCAGGAGCCATAGGAGTTGTCTTAATTATTGTATGACATGCGTGTCATTGATTCAACGCCATGTAATTACTTTACTTTATTGCTAAACTGTTAGCTATAGTAGTAGAAGTAATAGTTGGTGAGCAGCTTCATGGAGACACGATGATGGAGATCATGGTGTCATGTCGGTGACAAGATGATCATGGAGCCCCAAGATGGAGATCAAAGGAGCTATATGATATTGGCCATATCATGTCACTACTATTTAATTGCATGTGATGTTTATTATGTTTTTGCATCTTGTTTACTTAGAACAGCGGTAGTAAATAAGATGATCCCTCATAATAATTTCAAGAAAGTGTTCCCCTAACTGCATGCGTTGCTAAAAGTTCGCTGCTTCAAGCACCACGTGATGATCGGGTGTGATAGATTCCTACGCTCACATACAATGGGTGTAAGACAGTTTTACACATGCAAAACACTTAGGTTAACTTGACGAGCCTAGCATGTACAGACATGGCCTCGGAACACGAGACCGAAAGGTCGAACATGAGTCGTATGGAAGATACGATCAACATGGAGATGTTCACCGATGATGACTAGTCCGTCTCACGTGATGATCGGACACGGCCTAGTCGACTCAGATCATGTAACACTTAGATGACTAGAGGGATGTCAAATCTGAGTGGGAGTTCATTAAATAATTTGATTAGATGAACTTAATTATCATGAACTTAGTCTAAAATCTTTGCAAATATGTCTTGTAGATCAAATGGCCAACGCTCATGTCAACATGAACTTCAATGCGTTCCTAGAGAAAACCAAGCTGAAAGATGATGGCAGCAACTATACGGACTGGGTCCGGAACCTGAGGATCATCCTCATAGCTGCCAAGTATGTCCTAGAAGCACCGCTAGGTGAAGCACCCATCGAGAGAACCAAGACGTTATGAACGCTTGGCAGTCACGCATTGATGATTACTCCCTCGCTCAGTGTGGCATGCTTTACAGCTTAGAACCGGGCTCCAAAAGCGCTTTTGAGCAACACGGAGCATATGAGATGTTCGAGGAGCTGAAAATGGTTTTCCAAGCTCACGCCCGGGTCGAGAGATATGAAGTCTCCGACAAGTTTTATAGTTGTAAGATGGAGGAAAATAGTTCTGTCAGTGAGCACATACTCAGAATGTCTGGGTTGCACAACCGCCTGTCCCAGTTGAATATTAACCTCCCGGACGAGGCGGTCATTGACAGAATCCTTCAGTCGCTCCCACCAAGCTACAAGAGCTTTGTGATGAACTACAATATGCAGGGGATGGTGAAAACTATTCCTGAAGTATTTTCAATGTTGAAGTCAGCAGAGGTAGAAATCAAAAAAGGAACATCAAGTGTTGATGGTCAATAAAACCACCAAGTTCAAGAAGGGCAAGGGTAAGAAGAACTTCAAGAAGGATGGCAAAGATGTTGCCGCGCCCGGTAAGCCAGTTGCCGCGAAGAAGTCAAAGAATGGACCCAAGCCCGAGACTGAGTGCTTTTATTGCAAAGGGAAGGGTCACTGGAAGCGGAACTGCCCCAAATACTTAGCGGACAAGAAGGCCGGCAACACTAAAGGTATATGTGATATACATGTAATTGATGTGTACCTTACCAGTACTCGTAGTAACTCCTGGGTATTTGATACCGGTGCCGTTGCTCACATTTGTAACTCATAGCAGGAGCTGTGGAATAAGCGGAGACTGGCGAAGGGCGAGGTGACGATACGCATCGGGAATGGTTCCAAGGTCGATGTGATCGCCGTCGGCACGCTACCTCTACATTTACCTACGGGATTAGTTTTAAACCTCAATAATTGTTATTTAGTGCCAAGTTTGAGCATGAACATTGTATCTGGATCTCGTTTAATACGAGATGGCTACTCATTTAAATCCGAGAATAATGGTTGTTCTATTTATATGAGAGATATGTTTTATGGTCATGCCCCGATGGTCAATGGTTTATTCTTAATGAATCTCGAACGTGATGTTACACATATTCATAATGTGAATACCAAAAGATGTAAAGTTGATAACGATAGTCCCACATACTTGTGTAATCGCCGCCTTGGTCACATTGGTGTCAAGCGCATGAAGAAGCTCCATGCTGATGGACTTTTAGAGTCTCTCGATTATGAATCATTTGACACATGCGAACCATGCCTCATGGGAAAAATGACCAAGACTCCGTTCTCCGGAACAATGGAGCGAGCAACCAACTTATTGGAAATCATACATATTGATGTGTGCGGTCCAATGAGCGTTGAGGCTCGCGGAGGATATCGTTATGTTCTCACTCTCACTGACGACTTAAGTAGATATGGGTATGTCTACTTGATGAAACACAAGTCTGAGACCTTTGAAAAGTTCAAGGAATTTCAGAATGAAGTAGAGAATCAACGTGACCGAAAGATAAAATTCTTACGATCAGATCGTGGAGGAGAATATTTAAGTCACGAATTTGGTACGCACTTAAGAAAATGTGGAATCGTTTCACAACTCACGCCGCCTGGAACACCTCAGCGTAATGGTGTGTCCGAACGTCGTAATCGCACTCTATTGGATATGGTACGATCTATGATGTCTCTTACCGATTTACCGCTATCATTTTGGGGATACGCTCTAGAGACAGCTACATTCACTTTAAATAGGGCACCGTCTAAATCCATTGAGACGACACCGTATGAATTATGGTTTGGGAAGAAACCTAAGCTGTCGTTTCTAAAAGTTTGGGGATGTGATGCTTATGTCAAGAAACTTCAACCTGAAAAGCTCGAACCCAAGTCGGAAAAATGCATCTTCATAGGAAACCCTAAGGAAACCATTGGGTATACCTTCTACCTTAGATACGAAGGCAAGATCTTTGTTGCCAAGAACGGATCCTTTCTGGAAAAAGAGTTTCTCTCGAAAGGAGTAAGTGGGAGGAAAGTAGAACTCGATGAAGTACTACCTCTTGAACCGGAAAGTAGTGCAGCTCAGGAAAATGTTCTGTGGTGCCTACACCGATCGGAGAGGAAATTAATGATGATGATCAAGGTACTTGGATCAAGTTGCTACTAAACTTCGAGGGTCCACAAGGACACGTTCCACACCGTGAGTGGTATGGCAACCCTGTCCTGGAAATCATGTTGTTGGACAATGGTGAACCTTCGAACTATGAAGAAGCAATGGCGGACCCAGATTCCAACAAATGGCTTGAAGCCATGCAATCCGAGATAGGATCCATGTATGAAAACAAACTATGGACTTTGACAGACTTGCCCGATGATCGGCGAGCGATAGAAAACAAATGGATCTTTAAGAAGAAGACGGACGCGGATGGTAGTGTTACCATCTATAAAGCTCGACTTGTCGCTAAGGGTTACCAGCAAGTTCAAGGGGTTGACTACGATGAGACTTTCTCTCCCATAGCGAAGCTGAAATCCGTCTGAATCATGTTAGCAATTGCCGCATACTATGATTATGAGATATGGCAAATGGACGTCAAAACGGCATTCCTTAACGGTTATCTTAAGGAAGAACTGTATATGATGCAGCCGGAAGGTTTTGTCGACCCTAAGAATGCTAACAAGGTATGCAAGCTCCAGCGATCCATTTATGGGCTGGTGCAAGCATCTCGGAGTTCGAACATTCGCTTTGATGAGATGATCAAGGCATTTGGGTTTATGCAGACTTATGGAGAAGCCTGCGTTTACAAGAAAGTGAGTGCGAGCTCTGTAGCATTTCTCATATTATATGTAGATAACATACTTTTGATGGGAAATGATATAGAACTTTTCGACAGCATTAAGGCCTACTTGAATAAGAGTTTTTCAATGAAGGACCTTGGAGATAGATCGAGACGCCTCATAGGTCTTTCACAAAGCACATACCTTGATAAGATATTGAAGAAGTTCAATATGGATCAGTCTAAGAAGGGGTTCTTGCCTGTGTTGCAAGGTGTGAAATTGAGCTCAGCTCAATGTCCGACCACGGCAGAAGATATAGAAGAGATGAGTGTCATCCCATATGCCTAAGCCATAGGGTCTATTATGTATGCCATGCTGTGTACCAGACCTGATGTAAACCTTGTCGTAAGTTTGGTAGGAAGGTACCAAAGTAATCCCGGCAAGGAACACTGGACAGCGGTCAAGAATATCTTGAAGTACCTGAAAAGGACTAAGGACATGTTTCTCGTTTATGGAGGTGACGAAGAGCTCGTCAGAAGGGTTACGCCGACGCTTAGCTTCGACACATCTGGATGACTCTAAGTCACAAACCGGATACGTGTATATGTTGAATGGTGGAGCAGTAAGCTGGTGCAGCTGCAAGCAAAGCGTCGTGGCGGGATCTACATGTGAAGCGGAGTACATGGCAGCCTCGGAGGCAGCGCATGAAGCAATTTGGGTGAACGAGTTCATCACCGACCTAGGAGTCATACCCAATGCGTCGGGGCCGATCAAACTCTTCTGTGACAACACTGAGCTATTGCACTTGCCAAGGAGCCCAGGTTTCACAAGAAGACCAGGCACATCAAGCGTCGCTTCAACTCCATTCGTGAAAATGTTCAAGATGGAGACATAGAAATTTGCAAAGTGCACACGGATCTGAATGTCGCAGATCCGTTGACTAAACCTCTTCCGCGAGCAAAACATGATCAACACCAGAACTCTATGGGAGTTCGATTCATCACAATGTAACTAGATTATTGACTCTAGTGCAACTGGGAGACTGTTGGAAATATGCCCTAGAGGCAATAATAAAAGGATTATTATTATATTTCCTTGTTCATGATAATTGTCTTTTATTCATGCTATAATTGTATTATCCGGAAATCGTAATACACGTGTGAATACTTAGACCACAACATGTCCCTAGTGAGCCTCTAGTTGACTAGCTCGTTGATCAACAAATAGTCATGGTTTCCTGACTACGGACATTGGATGTCGTTGATAACGAGATCACATCATTAGGAGAATGATGTGATGGACAAGACCCAATCCTAAGCATAGCACAAGATCGTGTAGTTCGTTTGCTAGAGCTTTTCCAATGTCAAGTATCTCTTCCTTAGACCATGAGATCGTGTAACTCCCGGACACCGTAGGAGTGCTTTGGGTGTACCAAACATCACAACATAACTGGTTGACTATAAAGGTATACTACGGGTATCTCCGAAGTGTCATTGGGTTGACACGGATCGAGACTGGGATTTGTCACTCCGTATGACGGAGAGGTATCTCTGGGCCCACTCGGTAATGCATCATCATAATGAGCTCAAACTAACCTAGTGTTTGGTCCCGGGATCATGCATTACGGTACGAGTAAAGTGACTTGCGGTAACGAGATTGAACGAGGTATTGGGATACTGACGATCGAGTCTCGGGCAAGTAACGTACCGATTGACAAAGGGAATTGTATACGGGGTTGCTTGAATCCTCGACATCGTGGTTCATCCGATGAGATCATCATGGAACATGTGGGAGCCAACATGGGTATCTAGATCCCGCTGTTGGTTATTGGCCGGAGAGCTATCTTGGTCATGTCTGCATGATTCCCGAACCCGTAGGGTCTACACACTTAAGGTTCGGTGACGCTAGGGTTATTAGGAAGACTTGTATGTGATTACCGAATGTTGTTCGGAGTCCCGGATAAGATCCTGGACGTCACGAGGAGTTCTGTAATGGTCCGTAGGTGAAGATTTATATATGGGAAGTTGACGGTCACCGGAAAGTTTCGGGGGCATATCGGTATTGTACCGGGGCCACCGGAGGGGTTTCGGGGGTCCACCAGGAGGGGCACCTCTCTCGGAGGGCCTCATGGGCCGTAGTGGGCAGGGAACCAGCCCCTGGAGGGCTGGGCGCACCACCCCCCCCCCTTGGGCCCATGCGCCTAGGGTTGGGGGAAACCCTAGTGGGGCGCCCCTTGCTTGGGGGCAAGCCCCTCCCTTGTGCCGCCCCCTCTAGATTTCATCTAGAGGGGCCGCCCCTTCCCCTTCCCTATAAATAGAGGGGCGAGGGAGGCTGAACACACAATCCAAGGCGCAGCCCTCCCTCCCAACACCTCTCCTCCTCCGCGTGAGCTTGGCGAAGCCCTGCCGGAGAACTGCCACTCCATCACCACCACGCCGTCGTGCTGTTGTTGGAGCCTTCTTCCTCAACCTCTCCCTCCTCCTTGCTGGATCAAGGTGCAGGAGACGTCATCCGCTCCGTATGTATGTTGAACACAGAGGTGCTTTCCGTTCGGCACTTGGTCATCGGTGATTTGGATCACGACGAGTATGACTCCCTCAACCCCATTCTCTTGAACGCTTCCGCTCGCGATCTACAAAGGTATGTAGATGCACTCCTATCACTCGTTGCTAGATGAACTCATAGATGGATCTTGGTGAAACCGTAGGAAAAATTTTATTTTCTCCAACGTTCCCCAACAGATGGTTTGTGCAAAACCGAGGCCATGTGTCGATGATATCTCAGACAAAAAAACATAACACAGGCAATGTGTGTGAAACAGAGTCATGGATATATCATATATAGAGGAAGCGATCCACGAGAAGAGAGTGGAGGGATCATCAGCATGAGATATCGAAAGAATCGAAAACAGGGATGAAGTGTGTGGCAGCACGATCGATAAAGAGTGCCATCGAATTTGTGTTTGCCCACGTCAAAGATACAGGGCGGCTGGCCTACTGGAATTTGAGAGGGCAGAGGTGCATTTTTTCTCTGTGGCATGGATACCTACCTACAACGTTCGACTATCGGTGTGTGGGGGGGGGGGAGGACGGGGCAGAGACCTAACTATGGAGAGGTAGATCGACTAGTATATGTGTGGAGAAGAAGAGAGACATAGCTATGTATAGAGGGTGATGAATCAGCATCCATGGATATGTGTAGCTGAGGAATAAGGTTGGGAGAAAGACAAAGGTAGAGTGTCGGAGGGTTGGTGGTTGAGTGGCATCTCACAAATGGTGGGAGAGGCCAGCTAGACAAACGGAGGGTACGAGTGCAATATCAATAAGAGAGGGCCGGGGATGTCTGTCTGTCAATGCACGTGCATGTGAGAGACAGGTCGGGAGGTATGCGAGGATGATGAGCGAAGACGATATGGTTGTTGTAAGCATACGTAACTACATAGGAAGATCAACCGTCGTGTGTCCGAGAAAGGGAGAGACATAACTAGTGAGGTAAGTCTATTGGTGCGTGGGGAAAACGAATTATAGTTGACCTGGCTATATGTAGGGAGATCGGTACGTATACATGCATGCATGTGTTGGAAGAAAATAAGGTCTGGAGAGACAGGCAGGGGGAGAGGGTGTGGCCAGGAGGTGGTGCGAGAGGCCTACCATGTCGAGAGGGGAGGAGTGTACGAGTATGAGATCAATCAAAAGAGGGGCGGGAGTGTGCACCTGCGTGGAACCGTACTGGACATAGGGGGCATGGACGGTGAGAAGAGAAGAGGGGAAGTATGTGTTTGTGGTAGGCACACTTGGCTAGAGAGGTATATCGACAGGTGTGTGCCGGAAAGAAGGAGCCGGGGGGCCTACACACACCGCGGGTGAACGACCTAATTAAAGAGAAATAACGAACGTGCGCGATGGAGGGGACGCTGAGGAAGGGTGAGAGGGGGGCGGGCATGTGCATGCACCATAGAAAAATAGCACTAGCTAGCTACAAAGAGAAGAGGATCGTGAAGGTGTTAAAGACGAACATAGATCATAATTCATTATAAAAAGTGAATGCAGATACTTGAAGATATCATAATGTAGAACATTGATTATAACTTGGGCTAATGTGTGGCTTTTGCAGCTCAAGGCTAAATACTTGTCATAATGTAGGGGGCGGGGCACTATACTTTGTGTGATAAACACGGTGTATGTATGGAACATGGTTTAGATTATGAATATATAGTTAGTACATCAAATGTACTATTATTTGGAATCAACATCAAGTGTATTCAAAAGATTGAATTCGAGTTCATATAGTACACATAGTTCATATCTATTTCTATAGTAATCATGTGGTGTGTTGTTAAGGTAATACACGAATGATGGTTGAAGATGGCAACAATCATGATTGTAGATTCTTATTGAAATAGAGAAACGAATTCAAATTCAGTTCGAATTGCAATGGTAGTATAAACATTTGGAATGCACTAAAATGTTGGTATGAGTAGGTTACATGCATTATACAGCCAGCAAAAAAATTTAATTGGACATAACATGGATTCATATTCTCTCTTTGTGTAGCTTTGAATAGCATTTGTATAGTAAAACGGGACAAGACTCTCTTTGTGAGGTGTGAATAGTTTTATTTTTTTTATTTTTTTTGTTGAGGGAAGTGCGAATTGATTTGGTACGTACAAGTACACTATTACACGTTAGGCTTGTCCCTAAAATTCAACCCGCGCCTTGTTATATCCCAAAAATTCTGATATCGTACTCCAAAAACTGGCGCCTTCACAACCCGCGCCTTGCTATCCCAAAATTACAACGCGCGCGAAAACTCCCTCCAGCTGCCAAATCCCGACACGCGAAATCTCCCTTCTAACCCTGAGCCGGAAGGGCCGCTAGTTCAAATCGGTGGGGGTACTTATGTAACACACCCTACATTTTGGACAAGTGCGTCCCCAAGTCATGGTTCCCCCTCCCATCGCCTCCTTTTCGCCATTCGAAATCCCAGGCCGCCATAACCTCTCCGCTCCAGCCATGAAACCCCACCCTTCTCCGTCCGCCACCTCACCGCTGCCCAGCTGGAGCCTCTTCCCCGAAAACGTCGTCCACCGCAACAGCTCGACGTCCCTCATCCACCTCCCCGAATGAGGATCTGTCGTCCATCTCGTCATCCTGTCGGTTCAGCCGCCCCGTCCTCCACCTCCAAGGAGCTGCTCCGATGATCGCCTCGTCTCACGGCTACTCCATCCCCACAGCGCCGCCTTAACCTGCTCCACCGGAACCGTAGCATCCTCACTGACTCCTCGGACGAAGCCGAGGCCTACTCGGCACCACCAAAGAGGTTGTACACTCATCGCATCGCACCTTCTCCTTAACTCGACCTCCCAGCGTCAAAGGTGCTCCATCCCGCACCCCCATGGAGCGGCTACCTCGAAGTCGGCGTCGTGGGCGTCATCTCCATGGCAGCTGTCCCCCAGTGCGAGGCCCCTTCAGTGGCGGCGTCCATACCAGCCGGATCTTCTGCTGCTGCTCCGGCTCTCGCTTGCGCTGCTGCTGCTTTCCCCCTCGCTCATGCTGCTGCTCTACTCCAATTTAGCTACACTTCATTCGACTGAATCGACTTCTAGGTCAGTCGATTTTCAGGGGCTGGGGGGGGGGGCTCACCGGAGTTAAGTAAGAACCACCCGCAGCGGGGAGGAGGGCTCGCCGGAGATGGGGCGACTATCTATCTATCTATCTTAGGGTTATGGGTGTGGGCTATCCTCGCCGGTGGTGGGGGTGCGGTGGTGGGGCGGTGGCGTGGGGATCGCTGGAGAAAAATCTTGCCACGGGGGGGGGGGGGGGGAGGGGGCTAGAGGGCTGGCCGCGGCGGCAGCGGACCGGCGGTGGGGAGTTGTTTCGGAGTGGCGAGGCGGCGCGGGGTTCGACCGGTGGTGGCTGGCGGCTCAAGGGGTGCAGGTTGAAGATGAACTGCAGGCCCTCCCTAAACTATCCCATGTGAAGTCCATCTCTGCTACCATTGCGTTCAGTTTCAATAGTAACATTCAGATTGCACAGTAAATTTCAGCTTTGATGGTTAAGTTTAGAGTCAACAGTTTTTACCTCATCTGTTGTAGCCAGGTGGTTTTTGGTGATGTAAATTTTACATCTATCACTTTTTGGTAATGCATTTTACATCATATATTGGAGATGCTATTAGAATCCCACTTGAGATTAACAATGGCAAACCCTCCCCCCCCCCCTCAAGATTGTAATCCAGAGGAAGATATCTGTTCTGAGGCGGATTCAGACGCAGCTGACCACTCCTATTTACCCCCCAAGGTGCTTGCTCTAACTTGGCATGATGGTGTTAGTCCTATCATGCATATGTTGCCTTGCAGTGCCTACTTTCGACATCATATATGTCATCTGCTTAGTTTAGACATGTTATGTAATGCCACCTGTTTAGTTTCATTATCATATATGGGAATTATGCACTCTCATGTCTTTTAGCCAGCCATAATATATGTGAAATGTGCAATGCCATCCTGTTTAACCAGGCATCATATATTTGAATGATATCTAGCCCATCCGTTTCTCATTAAATTTCCATTTGTCGACTATGTTTGTACATTAAACTACTCTTCCTGTGAATCAGCCATTTGAGTGGGTGAATGAAAAATCTGGAGTGAAAACAAGGCCTTCAGAGCAGACAGTGCTACCTGTCGAAGCAGATCTCTTGCTGGGCCCCGATAGCTCCTGAGAGATTGATTCAAAGACAGATGACCAGTCCTATTCTCCCACCGAGGTGTATGCTCTAACTTGGCACGGTTCTACTGCTCATATCATGCATATGGTGTCTTGCATTGCATAGTTTAGACATCATATACACAATATTCAACACCATGTTCTTAGTTCAGACATCATATATGTGAATGCCCTCCGCTTGACATATAAATCACATATGTGAATTAAATCATGTGATCCTGGTTACTTAGATAACATGTATGTGAATTATGTCATGCGATCTTGTTTAGTTAGTCATCATATCTCTGAATTATGTTATGCTATGCTATCCAGTTTAGATAGACATCATATATGTGAAATTATGTCATGCTATCCGCTTTTAGTTAAACAATATACATGTCAACTATTTAATGCCCTCTTTTTCCACACTATCTATTGCATCTGTCTCTCATACAATGTCTTCACATTCAACTATGTTTCCTGTTTATCAGCCATTTGAATTGGAGCGGGTGATGGCAGTATCTAGCGGAGTAAACACACGGTCTTCAAATAAAACAGTGCTACCTCTTGGTGGAGATAGCACCCCGGTTATACATGCACGAGAACCAGCCCTACCACACATAACCCAGACTCTCACAGATTTTACCCCTACTGCGATGGACAGAGAACCAGCTTCACCCAATCTAACCCCAACCCCAGCAGATAGTAACCCAGTTCCTGTTGACACACCACCATCTCCACCACAGAGCTCCCAAACAAGAGCAGTTAGTAAGGCAGCTCCTGTGCCCAAAGCGCCAGTACTACCACGGCGAACCCCAACTCCACCAGTTAGTACACGTATTCCTGTGGAGGAAGCACAACCAGCCATTCATAGTTTAACATCTATTGCATTTGATGTTGTTAAATCCTATGTGCATATCTTCCCATCATGGAAATATTATCTCAAGATGAAGGAAAATGCCGCTATGGTGTGTTTGTCCAGAGTTATGTGTAAGTAATGTTATTCATGGCAATTACTTTGCTTTGTCCCATACATTCTACCTCCATGATGGTTATAATACAGCAAATTTTCCCATTTTTCTCTATAGAGAAGGACCGATTTGGAAACTCAGGATGAGGTAACATGTGTTAATACCTCTGCTATCTTCAAGAATGCTTGGTGGCAGTATTGGAATTACCTGAAGAAAACGTACTTCATTGGCAAAGAAACTCATCAAATTCCCTTACGTTCTCCGGAGACACATTTACTGGACGATGACTGGGAACGCCTTGTTCTTTACTGGTCCCGAACCAAGAATGTGGTAAGGTCTATGAGCTCATTTTATTTCAAGTACTATATGCTTGTGTCTTACTCTAGTCTTTTCATGTAGAACAAGTGCTTAAACCTGATGAACAACTATTCTCATTTAAGATTCCATTGCTATTGTGCATACTGATTTGATCTTGTATCACTGTATTTACTCATACAAACTTATTTTTAAATTGAACGATCCAATGGAAACTCCAATGGCACAACAGGTATGTTTACGCATGTTTCTTTAACAGGTTTGCTCTTATAAATAGCTCTGTTGGTTTCAATTTCAATTGTGTATACAGTTGACTTCTCATATGATGCACATTACTAGCATCATAACAGGGCCAGTAGTGTTGTTGTACATGTAGACACGTGGTACCCATCTGAAATCTTGTTGTGCCGTTTAGTTTACCACGCTTTGTATTCTTTCAGTGCTGCTTTCTCTTGAACTGATATGATTTGAACCGTGTCTCTATTTTGATTTGGCAAGACAATGCAGTGACAATAGGACATAGATATATGTTTGTTTGATGCTTTTATAATGTACTACTTGGCAATAGAAGACTTGATAATTTAATCTTGTCCACCTTACTAATGAACCGGTTCATCAAAGTGAGTTTCATATACTAGTACATGCTAAATCTGTTATGTGTTTGCTTGTTTCTTCTTTTAGAATGTTGACAGAATATTGGCGAAAAGTGCCTTATTAAGCAATGATAAAGGAAGTAATGCAGATAAGGTTCAGGATCATGAGACATCCTTGTTGGTCTCCAACAAAGCTGATAAAACAGCTAAGGAAAACTATCTTGAAGACAGTGAGGCAACCCCAAAGTCCTGTCTTGGTTTACTGTTCGAAAGCATCGCCACTACCGCTTGCACAAGCTATTCAAACTCTGCGAATCAATTCGGTTTCTTGAGTCTTAACCGCAAGCTGAAAGACATTGATCAGCTGTGTGTTGCGACAAGAAGCGGAAGGACTGCGGAAGTCCTGGAGCATTCAGACGATACTTTCCGGTGCAACAAAGAAGCGTTGGAGGATTTTAGCGCCAAACAGGAGAAAGCTAATAAGCTTGCTAAGCTTATTGCCAGCATGGTGGATACCCAGGATAACGTTTCTTGAGCTCTTCTGAAGTTGTTTCAGTTATGGACTTGTTTTGCTGCCGCGTTTATTTGCATTGGTGGCCAATTTTGACGGCCAGTGTATGTAATATGCTGCTTTGTTCCCTATATTTGCACTGGTGGCGAACTTTGATGCCCAGTGGATGTAATATGTGTAATAGCTGTAATAGGCTATCGTTAGTTGCTTGCTTATTTATTTCCTTATTGTCATGTTTAGTTGTTTGCTTGTAGTCACTGCAGTTCTTTTTCCGTGTTTTTCGAGTGGCCACAATAACCTATTTTTGGTAACTAGGCCACAATAATCATGGCAACACACGGACTGTTGTAACCATGGGCCTCCTGCGGTCCATAGGATCTGTGGGCCTTCAACGAGCCGTAGGATCCATGCACTTTCTACGGGTCGTATGATCCATGGGCCTTCTATGGGTCGTAGGATCCATTGGTCTTCTACGGGTCGTAGGATCCATGGGCCTTCTACAGGGCGTATATTCATTTCGCCAAACATGGGCCATACTATTCGTGGACCATAACGGGTCGTTAATAGGACGTATTTGACAACGCTATGAAAACAGCCCAACAGGTTAACGAGCCACAAACGGGCCAAATGTAACCACAGGTTGTATTTCCCCACAAACGGAACAGGCCAGTAACGGACCGTATCTAACCGAATTCTAGAAATGAGCCCAATAATAAATGGGCCCTTAGAAGGCCGAAAGTTAACACGGGCTAGAAACGCTCGATGGAATAATGGGCCGTTAATGGGTGTAAAGTGATACACCGTTCATTATGGGCCAGTTTCATCTCAGGCCTTTAATGGGCCGAGAGTTACAAAGGGCCTCGTATGGGCCGAAATACATCATGGGCATACATAGGCTGGAAGTTACAACGGGCTGGAATCATATTGGACGGCCCTGATGAAGCTACTGGGCTTAATTCCGATAGGACGTAACGGGCCGATAGTTAGAGGGCCGTAAATGGGCTATATACGAACAGGCCGTTAACAGGCTTTCCGTGGGCCAGCCCGTTACCTTTTGACCAAGTCGAACGGGCCGGCCTTTTCACTGGAATGGGCCTCTGTTGGGCCATGTCACGTGTCGACGTATCATAGGCGCCTCATGTCCAATGAGTGGATGACATCTGTCCCAACGGTGAGCCAACACGTGTTTCCTCTGGCCAATGAGAATTTGACATGTGGAAAACACCCATTGGTCCGGGCTATTAACGGGTTATCGGATCCAAAACCGGACCTGATAGCTTAACGGGGACCTGTTACGATGGATGCCACGTGTCGGTCACACTTGACGAAACCTGTGATGATAATTTTGGTAATGTCATGGAACACTTCTACGACGGCACAGGTATGACTATCTTGATTCTGTCATAAAATCATCATGGATGTACATGCATGATAGAAAACGTGACCTACTATGACAAACACATATCATCACGGAAGTGTATTTTTTGTAGTGAATGTAATTAGCATAATCAGCATACCAAGGAGTGTTATGAGAAACATTTATTGAGCTAATTGTTCATCAGGAAAACTATCATTATTAGGTTGTGGGTCATCAAAAATATTTTCTAGCCTAGACAAGTTATCAGCCACGGGGTTCTCAGCTCCCTTTCTATCAGTGATATGTAAGTCAAATTCTTGTAGCAAGAGAACCCACCTAATGAGTCTAGGTTTAGCATCTTTCTTTTCCATAAGATATTTTATAGCAGCACGATCAGTGTGGACAATCACTTTAGAATCAACAATGTAAGATCTGAATTTATCACAAGCAAACACAACTGCTAAGAATTCTTTTTCAGTAGTAGCATAATTTCTTTGGGCACTGTCTAGAGTTTTACTAGCATAATGAATAACATTTAATTTCTTATCAACTCTTTGTCCTAGAACAACACCAACAGCATAATCACTAGCATCACACATAATTTCAAAAGGCAAATTCCAATCAGGTGGTTGAACAATAGGTGTAGAAATTAAGGCTTTCTTAAGTGTTTCAAAGGCTTCTACACAATCATCATCAAAAACAAATGGAACATCCTTTTGTAAAAGATTTCTAAGAGGCCTAGAAATTTTAGAGAAGTCTTTAATAAATCTCCTATAAAAACCAGCATGACCGAGGAAACTACGAATACCTTTGATATCTTTAGGACATGGCATTTTCTCAATTGCGTCAACTTTAGCTTATCCACCTCAATACCTCGTTCAGATATTTTATGTCCCAAGACAATACCTTCATTAACCATAAAGTGGCACTTCTCCCAATTCAAGACAAGATTAGTTTGCTCGCATCTCTGCAAAACTCGATCAAGGTTGCTTAAGCAATCATAAAAAGAAGTTCCATAAACGGAAAAATCATCCATGAAAACCTCAACAATCTTTTCACAAAAGTCAGAGAATATAGCAGTCATACATCTTTGAAAGGTAGCAGGTGCATACGTCTATAAGCATAAGTTCCAAAAGGACAAGTAAATGTGGTCTTCTCTTGATCAGGTTGTGAAGCAAGTATTTGAGAAAAACCAGAATATCCATCAAGGAAACTAAAATGTGTGTGCTTTGACAATATTTCTAGCGTTTTATCAATAAAAGGCAGAGGGTAATGATATTTTCTAGTAGCTTTATTTAATTTTCTAAAATCGATTACCATTATATAACCAGTGACAATTCTTTGCAGAATAAGTTCATTCTTATCTTTAGGAACAACGGTAATACCTCCATTCTTAGGGACACAATTAACATGACTTACCCGTCTACTATCATCTATAGGATAGATTATACCTGCTTCCAGAAGCTTCAGTATTTATGTTCTTGCCACTTCTTTCATTTTAGGATTTAAACGTCGTTGGTGATCAACAATAGGTTTAGCATCAGGTTCCATATTAATTTTGTGCTGATAAAAAGTGGGACTAATGCCCTTTAAATCATCAAGAGTATATCCAATGGCAGCTTGCTGCTTCTTCAGAACCTTCAATAATCTTTCTTCTTCATGTTCTGAAAGGTTAGCACTAATAATAACATGATATATCTTTTTCTCATCAAGATAAGCATATTTCAAAGTGTCTGGCAATTGTTTTAATTCAAACACGGGATCGCCTTTAGGTGGAGGAGGACCTCCTAGAGTTTCAATAGGCAAATTGTGTTTAAGCAGAGGTCGTTGTTCAAAGAAAATTTTATCTATTTCATTTCTTTCATGCATATGCATATCATTTTCATGGTCTAGCCAATATTGTTCTAGTGGATCAGTAAGAGGCACGGCAATAGAAGCAAGACCAATTATTTCATACTTACTAGGGAACTCTTTCTTATGATGCTTTCTACTAAACTTAGAAAAATTAAACTCATGAGACTCATCACCAAAACTTACACCGACAGTTTGTTTCTCACAATCTATTTTAGAATTAAAGGTGTTCAAGAAAGGTCTACCAAAGATAATGGGACAAAATTCATCTTGTGGGGAACCAACAACAAGAAAATCAGTAGTATATTTTATTTCCCACACAAGACTTCAACATCTCTAACAATCCCAAGTGGTGTGATTGTCTCTCTATTAGCAAGTTTAATAGTAACATCTATGTCTTCTATTTCAGGAGGTGCTATATCATTCATAATTTCTTTATATAAGGTAAAAGGAATAGCAATCACGCTAGCACATAAGTCACATAAACTGTGATAACTGTGATCTCGTATTTTGGCTGAGACAACAGGCATGCCAACAACGGGTCTATGCTTATCTTTTTCATCGGGCTTGGCAATTCTACCAGCTTCATTGATGACCCGCAAGTATACGGGATAGTTGTAGCCTCTTTCGATAAGTAAGAGTGTCGAACCCAACGAGGAGCTAAAGGTAGAACAAATACTCTCTCAAGTCCTATCAGCCACTGATACGACTCTACGCATGCTTGGCGTTCGCTTTAACTAGAACAAGTATGAAACAAGAAGTACTTTGTAGGTGTTGTTGGATAGGTTTGCAAGATAATAAAGAACACGTAAACAAAAAGTAGGGGCTGTTTAGATAAAGATGCAATAAAGTAAATATAGCGGGTGTGGAAAAGTGGTGGTAGGAGATGTGGAATTGTCCCTAAGCAATTGACTACGTTACTAGACCGATAGCAAGTATTATGTGGGAGAGGCCACTGCTAGCATGTCATCCCTGACTTGGAATTCTATGCACTTATGCACTACAAGAAATATGTCAACTAGTGACCTTATGTCAGTGACCCTGGAAGAATTGGTCATAGATCTATGACCATTTCAGACCAATTGGTCAAAAGCTGTTCGAGGGGCTCCAAACCCTAAACCATTGCGACCATTGTGGTCAGACAGGTCGTAATTTCCTTACGAAAAGGACATAAAGCAAACAGCGCTAGTCAGCAGCCTTATTTCTAGTTGTTAATGACCAATATAGATTGTCATAGACTTGGAAATAGTGGTGGGTAGCTATGACTAGGTGCCACCTCATCGCTTTTGCCTATGTGTCATGTCCATGTGGCAGTTTTGCCCTAGGTTGTGAAGCAACCTATATTTCTATCATTCCCAAAATTCCCAAAAAATCTCATAAATTCTTTGGGTCATATCTTCGTCAAATATGTAAAAACCTTCCTTGCCTAGTTCAAAAATAATTCAAAAATATTCATTTTCCTATTCTGTTCGTAAGAAGAACAGTTTGTGAAGGAAGTACCACTTTGGCATGTCCAAATAGTATCCATTTTCATGAGGCTTTCCTATGCCCAAATAACCATCCTCCACCAAATGCCAGCTCAATCCATTCATTATTTTGAGCCGAGCTTCAACATTCGTAGTTATGTCCAAAGGTGGTAGTTTGCAAAGCAAGTACCACCTAGGCTCCTCCTTTTGAGCTGAAAATTTGTGAACACGGTCTTCTTAGTAACTGATCATCCTCA
Organism: Aegilops bicornis; assembly: GCA_021605145.1. Lineage (NCBI taxonomy): Eukaryota > Viridiplantae > Streptophyta > Magnoliopsida > Poales > Poaceae > Aegilops > Aegilops bicornis. Next base: position 78,863,353 of record CM038674.1, on the reverse strand, counting down.
GCCAAAACTCACGCCCATTAGCTCCTCAGACATTTCCCGCACTGCTAATCAAACACTTGGTCGCTAACTCATGTTTGAGCATCGATCGGTCTCCTCGTGAGAATCTTATGTTGTAATTTTCTTTCTAGCACCAACCTGGGAGTGCCCAACCCACTAGACATGCCTAGGCCGCCTGAACACATGGCAACGCCACACCACGCTGATGACCACGCCAAGGGCATGCAAGTTTACACGCTCTAGAGTTGGGGCCCTCGGCCACCGCCCAAACCTCGACGTATCGCCACCAAACCATGTATTTATGATTAAATAGGTCCTTATGTAACTAGAAATTATTTTTGGAAAAAATAAATAGCAAACTATGAGGCAGCTGCAGTTCAAATTTGACCCGTTTCCAACTAAATCGGCGGAAATTTGTCTTTTTCACCAGAGGTGGATAAAAACTTTTTACACCCAACCATTCTGTCAATTGTGCATTAAATATGGCCTAGTATTTTATAAAAATGATTTGGTCCAATTTTGCAACAATTATTTGGTAGTTCCTTCACAAAAAACCCTCCTTTCGGTCACTCGAAAAATGGAAAATGGTTTTTTCGTCCAACAAAAATGAAAACTTCCTTAGGCAACATTGTTTGCCATTCCAGTATGCACCCTTGTGAACAATATGAGATCATTTGAACAAACTATGCCATGAATGTGGCCATAAGATTGATCATTTGGCTTGAAAGCCATGAATCTTCACACATGATAGCTCATTTCTGAGAACACATTTTTAAAATAATTACCAGACATACAAGTTTATTATTTTTCTCGGAAACTTGGTCACATGTAATGAGACAATGCGAAGGTTTTCCAATTTTTTGATTTTTTTTGAATTTTTATGCCCGTTTCAAAATGTGGTCAAAACGGCGGGCTTGACCGTTCCTAGCTAGCGGTTGAATCTTGGATTTTTTTTGGTGTTTCTCTGATTAAATAGATACTTATGTACCTAGAAATTATTTTTGGAAAAAATAAATAGCAAACTATGAGGCAGCTGCAGTTCAAATTTGACCCACTTCCAACTGAATCGGCGGAAATTTGTCTTTTTCACCAGAGGTGGATAAAAACTTTTTACACCCAACCATTTTGTCAATTTTGCATTAAATATGGCCTAGTATTTTATAAAAATGATTTGGTCCAATTTTGCAACAATTATTTGGTAGTTCCTTCACAAAAAACCCTCCTTTCGGGCACTCGAAAAATGGAAAATGGTTTTTTCGTCCAACGAAAATGAAAACTTCCTTAGGCAACATTGTTTGCCATTCCAATATGCACCCTTGTGAACAATATGAGATCATTTTAACAAACTATGACATGAATGTGGCCATAAGATTGATCATTTGGCTTAAAAGCCATGAATCTTCACGCATGATAGCACATTTCTGAGAACACTTTTTTAAAATAATTACCGTATTACAAGTTTATTATTTTTCCCGGAAACTTGGTCACATATAATGAGACAATGCGAAGGTTTTCCAATTTTTTGATTTTTTTTTTGAATTTTCTATGCCCGTTTCGAAATGTGGTCAAAACGGCGGGCTTGACCGTTCCTAGCTAGCTGTTGAATCTTGGATTTTTTTGGGTTTTTCTATGATTAATTAGATACTTATGTACATATAAATGATTTTTGGAAAAAATAAAGAGCGGACTACGAGGTAGCTACTGTTCAAATTTGACCCGCTTCCAGCTGAATCATCGGGAATTTGTTTTTTTCACCAGAGGTGGATAAAAACTTTTTACACCCAACCATTTTGTCAATTGTGCATTACATATGGCCTAGTATTTTATAAAAATGATTTGGTCCAATTTTGCAACAATTATTTGGTAGTTCCTTCACAAATAAATCTCCTTTCGGGCACTCGAAAAATGGAAAATGGTTTTTTCGTCCAACAAAAATGAAAACTTCCTTAGGCAACATTGTTTGCCATTCCAGTATGCACCCTTTTGCACAATATGAGATCATTTGAACAAACTATGCCATGAATGTGGCCATAAGATTGATCATTTGGCTTGAAAGCCATGAATCTTCACACATGATAGCTCATTTCTGAGAACACTTTTTTAAGATAATTATCGTATTACAAGTTTATTATTTTTCCCGGAAACTTGGTCACATATAATGAGACAATGCGAAGGTTTTTCAACTTTTTGATTTTTTTTGAATTTTTTATGCCCGTTTCAAAATATGGTCAAAACGGCGGGCTTGACCTTTCCTAACTAGCGGTTGAATCTTTGATTTTTTTTGGTGTTTCTGTTATTAAATAGATACTTATGTACCTATAAATGATTTTTTGGAAAAAATAAAGAGCGAACTACGAGGTAGCTACAGTTCAAATTTGACCCGCTTCCAAATTTGAATCAGCGGAATTTGTCTTTTCACCAGAGGTGGATAAAAACTTTTACACCCAAACATTTTGTCAATTGTGCATTAAATATGGCCTAGTATTTTATAAAAATGATTTGGTCCAATTTTGCAACAATTATTTGGTAGTTCCTTCACAAAAAACCCTCCTTTCGGGCAATCAAAAAATGGAAAATAATTTTTTCGTCCAACGAAAATGAAAACTTCCTTAGGCAACATTGTTTGCCATTAAGGAGGGCATAGGTTCAACCCATCAAGGCATCTTAGGAACGTATACCATCAACTTCAGGGGTAAATAACTCAAGCTCGGAGGTAGAGCATGGTTGACAAAGCAGAGGATACAATTTACCAAAGGCATTATGTATCGTGGGAAGGTCTCACAAAGTTATTGAATATGAAGGATGCTGACGGATAAAATCCAACAATGGACCTGATGGTCCACAAGGGGTCTGACGTGAGCATCAGTACTTAACTAGAGGAAGAAGAATGCAAGGAGATTAGATTATAGAAACAATGACTAACTCAAATCTCAAATGCAAAGGAATTATGATTTCCAAATCAAGGGACCGAAGCAATGCTACGATTAGGGATGGATAAGTGGAATAGCCTTAGGGTACAATCAACGACAATTGGATTCGGCCGGAACCAATTCGATTAAAAGAATGGCGGCTCAACGGAAAGGTAATTCATAAGGATCAATGATGATTGCGTGTATTCGCAAACATATTGAGTCATCAGACTCACAATGATAATGACAAGGGATGCCAATAAGACTACGAGACTTATGGGATTAACCATAATGCAAGCAAGCAAGACTTTCAAGAGGAATAGGCTGCTCGGGATTTTCGGCAGATCGAATGGCATTTCGAAGACTTTTGTGAAATACATGAATCAACTTGGGATGAGCGGATACTCGATAAGTGTGAGGAATTATCCACAGGGGGTATTCATGTGGCAAAGATCTGCAATGCAATGGCTCAAGAGATCCTTAAAAGTCGAAGAACTGCATCTTGTAATAACAAGAGCAGCTAGGGATGAATGTAGGAATGACAAGGGTAAGAAGTTGTCCATAAGGATTTATCGGTGGTATGGAATTGCAAAAGAAGTGGGCATAAAGTCTCGAGAGAACTTCAGAGAGTATCTTTGGAATCTTCTGGTGCAGTCGGTGATCATCTGGACTGAAGGGCCTCTCCGGGAGAAAGTATTTTCGAGAACCTAAAGTTAGATTTTAGTAAAAAAATCGTTTAATCCGAATAGAGGAGAGATCAGAGTCCCGGAGTAAAGATCGAGGAGTAAAAGATCCTAATACCACCCAATGGCGACATGGGCCCATAAGGCACACAGCCATGTTAGTAAAAGTTATGCAATGACTAGACTCGACTTCGGCCAAGGAGTTGGAAAGGGGGATTCCTACAGGCAGTCGGCTCTGATACCAACTTGTGACGCCCCGATTCAATCAGACACTAATCATACACGCAAACATGTACGATCAAGATCAGGGACTCACGGGAAGATATCACAACACAACTCTAAAAATAAACAAGTCATACAAGCATCATAATACAAGCTGTGGGCCTCGAGGGCTCGAATACAAGTGCTCGATCATAGACGAAGTCGTGAAGCAACAATATCTGAGTACGGACATAAATTAAACAAGTTGACATAAGATGGCTAGCACAAACCGGGATACAGATCGAAGAGGCGCAGCCTCTGCTCGGGATCCTCCTAACTACTCTCGGTCGCCGCCGGGCTGCACGTAGTAGTAGGCACCTCCAAATAGTAGTCATCATCGACGGTGGCGTCTGCCTGTGGCTCCATCGTCTGGTCGCAGCAACCGAGGAGAGATAGGGGGAAAGGGGGGGGGGGAACAAGGCAACAGTGAGTACACATCCAAAGTACTCGCAAGCAAGGAGCTACACTACATATGCATGGATAAATGTGTAAAGGGCCATATCAAGGACTGAACTGCAGAATGCTAGAATAAGAGGGGATATCTAATCTCGTCAAGACTACGCTCGCAGCCTCCATCTTGCAACATGTAGAAGGGAGTAGATCAAGTCCTCCAAGTAGCATCACATAGCAATAATCCTACCCGCGATCCCTCCTCATTGCCACGAGAGAGAGAGAGACCACCGGTTGTATCCGCACTTGGAAGGGTGTGTTTTATTAAGTATCCGGTTCTAGTTGTCATAAGGTCAAGGTACAACTCCAAGTCGCCCACATCAAGATCACGGCTATTCGAATAGATTAACTTCCTGCAGGGTGCACCACATAACCCAACACGCTTGATCCCATTTGGCGGACACACTTTCTGGGTCATGCCCGCCGCTGAAGATCAACACGCCGCAGCCCCACCTAGGCGCAATAGAGAGGCCGACGCCGGTCTAAACCTAAGCACAGGGTCTGGGCCCATCGCCCAATGCACACTGCATGTTATGTGACGCGTCGAAAAGTAGAACTAGCCCCTTAATACAAGAGCAGGCTTACGTTCCAATCCGGGCGCGCACCACTCGGGCCGGGCCGGGCGTCAAGTGCGTTTCTACCGATACCACGACGCCGTAGTGCCCATATCTTTCCCACGTAGTTGGTTAGTGCGTATAGGCTCAGAGCCAACTCAGATCAAATACCAAGATCTCGTTAAGCGTGTTAAGTATCCGCATGAACGCCCGAACAGGGCCAGCCCACCTCTCCTAGGCGGTCTCAACTCGCCTGCTGCCGCTCCGCCACAAAGATCCACTCGCGGGTGCTCCACCAGCCGACCCAACTTTAGTCTCCACATGTATCATGTATAAGTATATAGTATATACGCGTGATCACCTCCCGAGTGATCACGGCCCGATAGTATAGCACACCAGACGGACAAGAATGTAGGGCCACAGATGAAAATACTAGCATCCTATACTAAGCATATAGGATTGCAGGTAAAGGTAACAACAGTAGTAACAAGGACAGGCTATGCATCAGGATAGGTATAACGGAAAGCAGTAACATGCTACACTACTCTAATGCAAGCAGTATAGGGGTCGTCAACTCCGTAGTCGAACTGGGCAGCAGCAGCGTCGGTCTCGTAGTCTACCGGAGAGAAGAGGGGGAAGAAACAATGAATACCATGTAAACAGATGCATATCAATGCATGACATGACAAGTAACGATGCTAGGCGTGCCCTAACATGGTATGAGGTAATACCGGTTAAGGGGGGAAACATCCGGGAAAATATCCCCGGTGTTTCGTGTTTTCGGGCAGAGGAGCCGGAGGGGGGAAGTTGCGAGTTCGGTAGGTTAGGGGTGTGTGGCGGACGAACGGACTGCGTATCCGGATTCGTCCCCGCTGCTCGAGCAACTTTCATGTTGAAAATATTTTAATCCGGAGTTACTAATTAAAAGATATGATTTTCTAAAGATTTTATTAATTTACGGAATTTAATTAATTATTTAATCCAACATTATCCGAATAGTAAATGATGGCGCCAAGATGACACGAGTGGTGTCAAGAGTCAACGCTGACCATTGACCTGGTCAATTGACGTGTGGGTCGATGGGACCCACCGTCATTCTCTCTGCTTAGGTTAATTACAGATTAGTTAATTTAATTACTATTTAATTGACCTAACTAGTTAATTAAATTAATTAAATTGGATTAATTAACTTAATTAATTCATTAGATAATTAATTAATTAATAATTAATTTTATTAATTCATTTTTATTTTATTTATTAATTTTATTTTTAATTATGTTTCTTTTTTTTTAATAAAACGTTATGGGGCGTGGGCCCCTGAGGTCAGTGGCACAGAGGCCATTGCGGGTCGGGCCACGGGTGTGGGTGCGGGCGAGCGGGTGTGGCGCCTGACTGGGAAGGCCGGGCGACGTGGACCGGGGCAAGGCCGGGCGGCCACCGGAGGGGAAACGCCGACGGGGAGCAAAGAGGCGCCCGACGCTGGCCGGCAGGAGCTGCCCATACGGGCGGCGAAAGCAAAGGAGGGCGGCCAGGACGCAAGGCCGGGGCGGACGAGGCGAGGCCGCGGCGTGGGGGTGGGGGTTCCGGGGCGGAGGAGCAGCGAGGGAGGCCGGTGGCCACGACGAGGGGAACGGCGCCGGCCAGGAATGGGCGCAGGGCGCTGGGCGCCGCCGGGGCGGACCCGAGCAACGGCGGCATCGATGCCGAGAGCGGGCCGGCGGCACGAGGCCGGAGGCGAAGCGGCGATGGTGGTGGCCGGGCGTGGCCGAGGCTCGGCTGGCCGAAGGCAAAGACGGCAGGCGGAAGGCCACAGAGGGGACGGGAGGAGGAGGAGGACCGGGGTCCTCACCGAGGGAGCGTAGGGCACGGGGCAGCGGGCTCGGGGGAGGTTGGGGAGGACCGGGGAGGAGGAGGAGGCGCGTGGAGCTCCGGGCGGCGGCGGATCGGTCCGGCGAGTCGGGAAGGGGACGAGGAGGCCACGGCGAGGTCGAGGTCCGCAGGTCAGCTCCGGCGATGTGCGGTGGTGGAGTCGGGGCGGATCCCCTCGATCCAGATCGAGAGGAGGCAGAGGGGACGGAGGAGCACGGCGTCGGGGCGGGCATCGCGCGAGGGAGAGGAGGGGTCCGGGAGGGGCGGCGCCGGCGTCGGTGAAAAAGGGGGGGTTTGGCCTCTGCCCGATCCAGACGGGAAGGGAGAGAGGCGTGCGGGAGGGAGCGAGTGGGGGCAGTGGGTGGCGGATAGGGTTCGGCCGAGTGGGGAGTGGGGGTTACAGGGCGAGTGGGCGGCACTGGGGCCCGATGGCCTGCTGGGCCGAGGCCCAGTGGGGGGGGTTTGCTCTATTTTTTTACCTTTTCTTTTTGTTTATTTCCTTTTCTGTTTTATTTCATTTAAAAGTATTTAGGCATTTTATAAAAATGTGTTTTCTGTACTATAATTACCTATGCCATTTTAGGCACAGCCCGAACATTTTAGTCTAATATTTTGAAAACTTTTGTCGATTGATTGATTTAGGATTTAAATTTGAAACGGTTTCGAATTAACCCGAGATTAATTACAGTGACAGAGGTGATGTGTCATCATTAGTAGGGGATCACTGTACCTTGATTATCCGGGCATCACAATTCTCCTCCACTACAAGAAATCTCGTCCCGAGATTTAAGAGGGGAGTAAGGGGAAAGACTAGGTTACGATATTCTAACGGATCTTCTCGAAGAAGTTAATCTTTTTCGTTGATGCCTTCAATTCTTTATTCCGATGCATCATGATAAACTTGTCATCATTTCTTCGGGAAATCCATCGCATTTCTTACGAAAAGATAAGGGCAGCTCACTACGACATAATGCTTTTGAGGGAAACAACTGGGTTAACCCATGAATGAGTATAAGATTATCTCTCGAGTTGAACATATGAAATACCTCGAGAGTAAGGTACAAAGGTACCATAAGAGGCTCCAAGCGGATAGATAGTTGCTCAAGCCCCAACCAGAGTGAGAAAGGGGTTGAGTAGCGAGAGTAAGTATTAAGGCCCGATACCGTAATAGATCACTAGGACAAAGGGCCCGTGAATTACATACGAGTCCACGCCATGAGGAATAACTTTGGGAATAGGGGGTGTACAGGACAACAGTTTCGATCCTGTGGAACTGTGGGTTATGGGCCCACCATGTGGTTTTTTAATAGGAGCAGTGACATCTTTCACGGTCATGATAGAAAGGCATGTCAGAGAGTACCATGTCAGTTATGTCGGCAACAACGTTGGTACCAAGGGCGAGGGACGAAGAGAACCATTTTCCTGCTCGTTGCATCGAGGCGGACCAATAGGCAAAGTTCTCGTCCATCGATGGTTACCGAAATGTCACCAACAATAGTAACAGGGTCTTTCTGGCAGAGTTGTACCACGAGGTGCTTACATAAGCAGGAGAATAATACTGCTTAGATTATATAGATCATAGAAAAGGTTTAAACAAACCAATGGAAGGAAAATATGATCATCAGATTAAACAGAACAATGGAAAGGAAAATATGTTTAAACACATATTTCAAGGGTATATCCTTCCCAAGGACAAGCAGAGCAAGATATCCATGACAGGATATAAAGTAGAAAACCATTTAGGTAAGGGGGAGGAATCTCATGATATTACCCATACAACGGTGTTAGGATAAATGATAAATAAAATTTAGCATCGTGCTTCAAATGTTCCTGTTGAAAATCGGAGTACCATTGACATGCTTCGAGATAGCATTGACATGGTCTTCAGGTGAAGATCAGACTTTGGGAACACGAAGGATCCATCAGGAATAACTTGTAGAATAAGTCTTACAATTTACTCATGGATGAACGGATAACCTTGATTAAAAGGACTCTATAATGATAGGTCCTCCGGGGGGGTGCTAGGCATGACATCATGTTACCGGGTCATCAAAGGATCAACATCATAACTCTTGGAAAGTTGTCCCAACCATCATATCTGGACCGAGATTCATATCCAATTGGTGTCATGATACCTCGGACTGTGGGGGTCCGAGAGGAAAAGGTGCAACACAAATCGACGAAATGGCGTTGCAAGATTCTCGAAAAATGAACTATGGGAGCGGGTTTCTGAAGCAATAGTTCATCATTAAACGAAGGAGAGGACAAGGAGGTGACTGAGGGACTCGGCGACAATTCATCGAGAATTCCAAATGGATGGATTTCCACAATAATGTGAGCAAGAAGATGACACTTGTCAAATCAAATGATATAATGTTGTATGCTCGAGGAAAACATACACCATTAATCATTAGTTGAAAGGTGTGCCCAAAATATGACCTTAGGCAGCAAGATCACCGTTAGAGTGACGATTCAATAACCAACAGTCTAAGAACGAACTGTCGATCGTTAACTTCAAAGCAATAGGGTTGCTAGAAGTACAGAATCCAAGTAGCATCATTCCCTTGTTGGAATCCCGGTTAGAATCAACACAGGGAACAAGAAGGAATGGTGATGGTGAGAAGTATCACTTGTATCAAGAATTCTCAAGAGGTGGTGAAATTACCACGACATTTTTCACATAAAAGATGGTAATATTCCAAGCTAAAGAAGAACAAACGTTGGATAGCAAGGAACTCAAGGTATAACACAAAACACGAACAAGTTTTGTGTTAAACGGAAGGCAATAAAGTGGTCAATGATAACACAAATCAACGAGGGCAAGGATGGTATTACTCAACATGAACTCAATTGATATCCTGGAAGAGCTCATAAGGTTGATGATGATATCGACACAATTGTCGAGAGATTTCATGCAGATGTAATCAATCAGCGACGACATCAAGTCAAAGGAATGATGAAGCAAGAGGTTATTGGAACCACGATTTACGACACAAACTCGAACTCAAGCTTGTTGTTTAAGGTGAAAGGGTATGACGAGGAAAATTGACGTAAAGCTTAGCTATCGCCGCAAATTGGTGCTCCGAGAATAAGGACCAGGTAGCACAGTTAGAATCATCACGACAATGATATAGCCAAACAGGCTAGGAATGGCGTGATCGGGTACAAACTCGTACTTATAGAAGCTTACTGAAGAGTTGTTGAACCATAGAGCGGACTCGGTTCAGTTATCGGTGTCTTTGAGTGTTTAATAACTCAGAAGTTGAGGGGGATTGGAATCGGCGAGAATAATAGTTGATGAAGAACCCATAAGAAATTATGTAGTTCCATGATATTCTCGAGGTACCAGAGGGTATACTCGAAGGTAGAGCAGAATAGAGGTTGGACATGTGTATTGTCCTGCAGAAGACAAGTACTTCAACTTGTCCGAGAAATTGAATCAAGGAGAAAATGTGGTCGGGACCACGATTGCATAGGATAATTCACAGATACCAGATGATATTGTATCAATGAAATAGTTATTATCACAAGAAGCTTCTATTGTAGGATCTACATCGTGTCCATGGGCATGAACACAAAGTTCAAGGTCGACTCCCACTTCCTCAATGCATAACCTTCCATTCACTTCTCATTTTTCGGAGAAGTTGTAATGTTTAAACTTTATCTAGCAAAACCTTTGGAAGAGTATGACTCGTGAAAATTTTCGAGTTCACACATATTAAGGAGGGCATAGGTTCAACCCATCAAGGCATCTTAGGAACGTATACCATCAACTTCAGGGGTAAATAACTCAAGCTCGGAGGTAGAGCATGGTTGACAAAGCAGAGGATACAATTTACCAAAGGCATTATGTATCAAGGGAAGGTCTCACAAAGTTATTGAATATGAAGGATGCTGACGGATAAATCCAACAATGGACCCGATGGTCCACAAGGGTCCGACGTGAGCATCGATTACTTAACTAGAGGAAGAAGAATGCAAGGAGATCAGATTATAGAAACAACTGACTAACTCAAATCTCAAATGCAAAGGAATTATGATTTCCAAATCAAGGGACCGAAGCAATGCTCGATTAGGGATGGATAAGTGGAATAGCCTTAGGGTACAATCAACGACAATTGGATTCGCTGGAAGCAATTCCGATTAAAAGAATGGCGACTCAAATTAAAAAGGTAATTCATAAGGATCAATGATGATTGCGTATTCAAGAAACATATTGAGTCATCAGACTCACAATGGTAATGACAACGGATGCCAATAAGACTACGAGACTTATGGGATTAACCATAATGCAAGCAAGCAAGACTTTCAAGAGGAATAGGCTGCTCGAGATTTTCGGAAGATCGAATGGCATTTTGAAGACTTTTGTGAAATACATGAATCAACTTGGGATGAGCGGATACTCGATAAGTGTGAGGAATTATCCATAGGGGGTATTCATGTGGCAAAGATCTGCAATGCAATGGCTCAAGAGATCCTTAAAGTCGAAGAACTGCATCTTGTAATAACAAGAGCAGCTAGGGATGAATGTAGGAATGGCAAGGGTAAGAAGTTGTCCATAAGGATTTATCGGTGGTAGGGAATTGCAAAAGAAGTGGGCATAAAGTCTCGAGAGAACTTCAGAGAGTATCTTCGGAATCTTCTGGTGCAGTCGGTGATCATTTGGACTGAAGGGCCTCTCCGGGAGAAAGTATTTTCGAGAACCTAAAGTTAGATTTTAGTAAAAAATTCGTTTAACCCGAATAGAGGAGAGATCAGAGTCCCAGAGTAAAGATCGAGGAGTAAAAGATCCTAATACCACCCAATGGCGACGTGGGCCCATAAGGCACACAGCCATGTTAGTAAAAGTTATGCAATGACTAGACTCGACTTCGGCCAAGGAGTTGGAAAGGGGATTCTACAGCAATGTCGGCTCGATACCAACTTTTGACGCCCTGATTCAATCAGACACTAATCATACACGCAAACGCAGTACGATCAAGATCGTGGACTCACGGAAGATATAACAACACAAATCTAAAATAAAATAAGTCATACAAGCATCATAAAACAAGCCTGTGGCCTCGAGGGCTCGAATACAAGTGCTTGATCATTGACGAGTCAGCGGAATCAACAATATCTGAGTACAGACATAAGTTAAACAAGTTGCCATAAGATGGCTAGCACAAACCGGGATACAGATCGAAGAGGCGCAGGCCTCCCGCCTGGGATCCTCCTAACTACTCTCGTCGCCGCCGGGCTGCACGTAGTAGTGGGTGCCTCCAGTAGTAGTCATCATCGACGGTGGCGTCGCTCCTGGCTCCATCGTGCAGTCGCAGCAACCGAGTAGAGATTGGGGAAAAGGGGAACAAGGCAACCGTGAGTACTCATCCAAAGTACTGCAAGCAAGGAGCTACACTACATATGCATGGATAAATGTGTAAAGGGCCATATCAAGGACTGAACTGCAGAATGCCGTAATAAGAGGGGATATCTAATCTCGTCAAGACTACGCTCGGGCAGCCTCCATCTTGCAACATGTAGAAGGGAGTAGATCAAGTCCTCCAAGTAGCATCACATAGCAATAATCCTACCCAATGATCCCTCCTCATTGCCACGAGAGAGAGCGACCACCGTTGTATCCGCACTTGGAAGGGTGTGTTTTATTAAGTATCCGGTTCTAGTTGTCATAAGGTCAAGGTACAACTCCAAGTCGCCTGCTATCAAGATCACGGCTATTCGAATAGATTAACTTCCTGCAGGGTGCACCACATAACCCAACACGCTTGATCCCATTTGGCGGACACACTTTCCTAGGTCATGCCCGCCGCGGAAGATCAACACGTCGCAGCCCCACCTAGGCGCAACAGAGGCCGACGCTGGTTCAAACCTAAGCGACAGGGTCCGGGCCCATCGCCCAATGCACACTGCACGCTATGACGTCTGTGCCGAAAGCGTAACTAGCCCCTTAATACAAGAGCAGGCTTACGTTCCAATCCGGGCGCGCGCCACTCGATCAAGGCGTCATGAAGTGCTTCGCTGATACCACGACGCCGAGTGCCCATATCTTTCCCACGTAGTTGGTTAGTGCGTATAGGCTCGTAGCCAACTCAGATCAAATACCAAGATCTCGTTAAGCGTGTTAAGTATCCGCGAACACCGAACAGGCTGTGCCCACCTCTCTCCTAGGCGGTCTCAACTCGCCTGTCGCCTCCGCCACAAAGATCCACTCATGGGTGCTCCACCACCGACGACTTTTAGTCTCCACATGTATCATGTATAAAGTATATAGTATATACCCGTGATCACCTCCCGAGTGATCACGGCCCGATAGTATAGCACAAAGCAGACGGACAAGAATGTAGGGCCACAGATGAAAATACTAGCATCCTATACTAAGCATATAGGATTGCAGGTAAAGGTAACAACAAGAGTAACAAGGACAAAGGCTATGCATCGGGATAGGTATAACGGAAAGCAAGAACATGCTACACTACTCTAATGCAAGCGGTATAGAGTAGAATAGGCGATATCCGGTGATCGGGGGGCGGCTTGCCCGGTTGCTCGGCAAGAGAGAGGGTCGTCAACTCCGTAGTCGAACCGGGCAAGCAGCAGCTGGTCTCGTAGTCTAATGGAGAGAAGAGGGGAAGAAACAATGAATACCATGTAAACAGATGCATATCAATGCATGACATGACAAGTAACGATGCTAGGCGTGCCCTAACATGGTATGAGGTGATACCGGTTAAGGGGGGAAACATCCGGGAAAATATCCCCGGTGTTTCGTGTTTTCGGGCAGAGGAGCCGGACGGGGAAAGTTGCGAGTTCGGTAGGTTAGGGGTGTGTGGCGGACGAACGGACTTCTTATCCGAATTCGTCCCGTCGTTCTGAGCAACTTTCATGTTGAAAATATTTTAATCCGAGTTACGGATTAAAAGATATGATTTTCTAAAGATTTTATTAATTTCTGGAATTTAATTAATTATTTAATCCAACATTATCCAGAATAGTAAATGATGACGTCAGCATGACACCACAGTGATGTCAGCAGTCAACGTTGACCATTGACCTGGTCAACCTGACGTGTGGGTCCAGCGGGACCCACCTGTCATTCTCTGTTTAGGTTAATTACAGATTAGTTAATTTAATTACTATTTAATTAACCTAACTAGTTAATTAAATTAATTAAACCAGATTAATTAACTTAATTAATTCATTAGATAATTAATTAATTAATAATGAATTTTATTAATTCATTTTTATTTTTATTTATTAATTTTATTTTTAATTCTCTTTTTTTTAATAAAACGTTATGGGGCGTGGGCCCCTGAGGTCAGTGGCATAGAGGCCATTGCGGGTCGGGCCACGGGTGTGGGTGCGGGCGAGCGGTGTGGCCTGACCAAGCGTCGCCAAATCGCCGGGCGAGGTGGACTGGGCAAGGCGGCCACCGGAGGGGAGAACGCCGACGGGAGCAGCAGGCGCCCGACGCTGGCCGGCAGGAGCTGCCCATACGGGCGGCGAAAGCAAAGGAGGCGGCCAGTGACGGTGCGTCGGGGCGGATGAGGCGAGGCCGGGGCAAGGTGGTGGGGTTCAGGGAGGAGGAGCGAGGAGGCCGGTGGCCACCCGAGGAACGGCGCCCGGCCAGAATGGGCGCAGGAGGCCGGGCGCCTGGGCGGACCTGAGCGACGGCGCATCGATGCCGGAGAGCGGGCTGGGCGGCACGAGGCCGGAGGGCGAGCGGGCGATGGTGGTGGCCGGGCGCGTGGCCGAGGCTCGGCCTGGCCGAAGGCAAGACGGGCGCAGGCGAAAGGCCGAGAGGGGACGGGAGGAGGAGGAGGACCGGGGTCCTCACCGAGGGAGCGAGGGGCACGGGCAGCGGGCTCGGGGAGGTTGGGGAGGACCGACGAGGAGGAGGCGCGTGGAGCTCCGGGCGGGCGGATCGGTCCGCGAGTCGGGAGGGGACGAGGAGGCCACGGCGAGGTCGAGGTCCGCAGTCGGCTCGGCGATGTGCGTGGTGGAGTTGGCGGATCCCCTCGATCCAGATCGAGAGGAGGCAGAGGGGACGGAGGAGCACGGCGTCGGGGCGGGCATCGCGCGAGGGAGAGGAGGGGTCCGGGAGGGGCGGCGCCGGCGTCGGTGAAAAAGGGGGGGTCGGGGCCCTCTGCCCCGATCCAGACGGGGAAGGGGAGAGAGGCGTGCGGGAGGGAGCGAGTGGGGGGGCGAGTGGGTGGCGGCTAGGGTTCGGCCGAGTGGGGAGTGGGGGTTATGCAGGGGGCGAGTGGGCCGGCCTGGGGGCCCGATGGCCTGCTGGGCCGAGGCCCAGTAAGGGGGGGGGGGGGTTTGCTCCTTTTTTTACCCGAGATTAATTACAGTGACAGAGGTGATGTGTCATCATTAGTAGGGGACTACTGTAGCTTGATTATCCGGGCGTCACATCCCTCCCTCGCCTTCATTCTTTCGCTCCACCCCAATCCCTCTGCCCCGATCCAGATTGACGACGACGGCCCCCCGTCGCCGCCCCCTCCTTCCCCATCCCGCCGCCGCCTCTCTCTCCGGGGTCGTTGAAGTTCCGGTGCGCGGTGCTGCCATGGAGCTGCTGCCATGGGAGCCGTCTTCTCTCTCGCGACGCCGCACCCTCCTTGCCAGCCCCTCGCTTCCTTCTCCACCTTCTCATGCTCCCTCCCCAACCGATCCAAGATACGGAAACAATCCTCCTCTCCCCCCCTCGATCGATCGATCCCGACCGGCCGCGGCGGTGCGACGCTGTCGGAGATGTACCAGAGCACGCGGCGGCTGCAGGGACGCACCGGCTGCTGCGGGACGATGGCGCACCGGCTGCTGCGGGACGCGCAGGCCGACGGCTGGGAGCGGTCCGACTTCCCCATCATCTACGAGTCATGCCTCGGCGACAACCCCTACGTCCGCATGGTACGCGTCGCGCGCCCCCTCCCCCCAAACCCTAACCCTATCTTGTCGATTCGCGTGACCGGTTGTGGCGCGGCGGCGGCCGCGGCCCGATTTTGTGCGCGCCGCGGCGATCTGCTTGGTGCGGTTGTTGTCTGTACGCTGTGGAGTAGATCAGAGTCAAAGCTGGGCGTCTGTTCAGCTGGCGTGCGCTTCGATTTGTGTTGTAGAACTTCACCGTGTTTTAGGATTTTTACCTTGATGAAATAAAATCGACACCAATAGCTCTCGGCTGAATTGAACAGATTGGTTATGATGCTGTAGTTGCCACGTTGTGAATTTCAGTTACCAACACAGACGCAACACACAGCAAATTCAGACATGCCGATCCTTAAACAAATGTTGGTGCAGCTCCACCTTATGTAGAAGAAGCATACTGTCTTTCCTTCTTATTAGCTAGAATGCTCCAAATTCTTTAACTGTGTTTGGATGAACTCTCTCCTGTCATATAGCACATATGCCGATTGAAGGATTTGGTACACCTGCACGTGTAGTAGAACTAGTTCAAATATGAGAGCAGAGAGCAAGTCCTTTTTTAGTTGGACATTGAACTGAATTCTCAGTCTTTGGTGCATGATTTCAGTTATCTTCAGACATGGTTTGTGTACCTAGCTGACAGAGTTTTTTTTGCTTCAGATATGGTATAGCAATGTTCCTCATACAAAGCTGGTGGAGTACAAGGGGCACCAGAACTGGGTTAATGTCTCCGGGGAGCACCTGGTCTTTCCGGGAGGCGGAACTCAGTTCAAGCATGGTGCTCTGCATTACATTGATTTCATCCAGGAGGTAACACTCAGACACACTACCATTCACAAGTTTGTTTATAAATCCAAAGGGATTCGCCGCTCCCCCATTCGCAAGTTTCTTTATATACCCCACTAGTAATTAGTTAAACTCTCTATATACTAATTAGGGGTCTTGTTTTATGACTGTTCTGAACTGAATCAACACAGAACAAGTTAATGTTCCTCTCTTTGCTGTAAACTAATCGAATCATTGCTATCCCGTTGTGTAAAAATATGACATCATTGTGTGTTGCTTTCTGCTGGGTGCTTTGTGAGACTATGAATATAGTATTATAGTACTGCCCTTCATGAGATTCTTTTTTCATGTTCCCTAATATGTCTGCAATCCTACAACGGCGGTGTCCAGGAGGAGAGCAGCGGGCTGGAGCAGCCGCCGCTGGTTTTCTCGCTGGCTTTTTTTTAAATGTCACAACTTACTATGCCGCTACCTAGTAAAAACCAACTTTGTCAGTACCCAGTAAAAACGAACCTGCTTTGCCACTAGCAAATAATGCACCATCTTGAATTACAATTGATCCAATTCCCCTTGTTGCCAGAAATCAAAGCTTATGGCAGTGACCTACTGTTTGAGAGCAGCAGGGGCTTTGTCCTGGTTATACTGGCCTAAATTTTGTTAACACATTGGTACTACTACTAGTGGTATTGTTGGCATGATAAATGTCCTGAATCTTGTTGTTTATGATTGGGAGCATAGTGGTACTGTTACAACATGTTGTTGATTTGTTGTTGATTTTTTATATAGAGTCAGATGCTGTTGATTTTAGTACTAGTCAGACCTAAAATATTATTACCGTTTAAAGTGACCGTTTCTCCTTTTGTATGTTAGTTGGTTGTGCCCCTCTGCTGGAGGATCTCAGTCCAACTACTCTGGATGCATCTATGACATGGTGGACAAGGCAGTAGAAGCGTGTGACATGGCAGCCGAGGGAGTTGTTTTGTGGGATGAAGTGTTGGTAAAGACAACAAGCCCCCAGGATTTGCATATGCGTTGCAAGGAACTCTGCCGCAACCGCGGCCGGCTGTGCTTCTGCCTCGGCTACAAACCACCTAGGTGAGCTCTATCCCTCTCTGTGGTGCTTCTGGTGGCCTTGTACTGGTGATTGTGGTGTTGTGCTCTGACCAGTGGCATGATTTACGCACTATGGCAATTTTAGGTTTAAGGAAAATATGCACTGTTGCTCCTGATCAAACCAATTGGCCACTATCCAGTTATCCTGCTATGTGTATGGATTTGTTTATGTGGATTTGGTCTAATCTATGTCCTCTTGTTGATCTGCTGGTCCGTGTGTGTGTGTGTGTGTGTGTGTGTGTGTGTGTGTGTGTGTGTGTGTGTGTGTGTGTGTGTGTGTGTGTGTGTGTGGAGTAAAGTTGTGGTTTATGCTGCTCCTTTGTAACATGATGAAACAAGCACCTGTAGTGTCTGAGTTAGTGGGTGTTTGTCTACATGGTAAAGCTTCTTTGCCATGTATTTCATTAGGATGTGAACAATCTACTACATGCTCACAAAGCTATTGACTTAAAATTTTTGTTTCTTTGCTGTCAATGTTTGCCAAGCTATTTAAACGACGACGACAAACTGAAATCATGAATACTCATATAGAAACTTGAACAACCATCTTGTTTAATTTGGTGATGTTCCTCCATGCTAAGAGCTAATCTGCTGCATTGCTATTCAACTTTCATTGACAGTTCTAGTTTCGCTGAAATCATGTTTTCTTTTCTGCTTGATCTGACACTATTTGTCCAAATCTGGGAGTATATTTTTTGCTTGTCGTCATCACCCATTTGTTGGGCTTTATAAGTGTATCTGTTGTCCGATTTGCTCCATCATATTTCCGGATGTACTTTTACATATATATATATATATATGTTGATGTAATCTGCTTGAACGATCCAAGTACTTGATGTTCCATTCTGTTCTTGTAGGTGAAATGGAGCTTGTGTTGTTGGTAGAACTCCGTTGATGACTTCTTCCTATGTGGAAGAGCATGTTCCGTGGTATCCAAGAGTAGCTAGTGTGGAATATTGTATGGTTATGTACGTGAAGAAGTTCCTGGGCATGCAATATTTGACGGTTAAACTCGTTGTTGTGATGTGAACGAGTGTATGGAGTTTCACATGTTCTGTTCTGTACAGAATATATTGTAATAAACCTATTTTGGTTGTTATTTGAAGATTTTCATATGCTTCTCTCTTCTTTCTGTTTGATATATACTGCTTATTAATAAGCTGTGAAAAAGCGATTTGGAACCACTGCCAGGAAAAATCTGACAATTGGGACCCATTACTGGAGCTGACAAAAAAACAGGAAATTAAAAAGAAATGGACCGCAATGCTCTAAAAAATAAAAAGGCCAAATGGTTGGGCCAGGCCCATGTAGCTAGTGAAAATTAACAGAAATAAATATACTAAATGGGCTGAATTGTTGGGCTCGGCCCATGTAAAACACCAAATCGGACCGGGCTGAATCTTGTCAGTGACCTTTTCAATTGGTCGCAATTTTGCCACATCAGATTGCCACGTCGGATCCGACGTGGCCTGGGCAGTCAGCCAGTGACCAAAACAAAAGGTCATGGGTTCAACGACCTTCTGTTTTGGTCGTAAACGTCTACGACCTTCTCACAGAGAAGGTCGCTATAGTCAATTAACGACCCCCAGCTTTTGACCTTATGTTTTTGGTCACAAAAAGGTCACAAATTGAAAACTATGACCTTTCAGTGACCAATAGTGGAGGTCACTAGTTGACATATTTCTTGCAGTGATGATTGGAACTATTAGCAAGCATCCGCAACTACTAACGTTCATTAAGGTAAAACCCAACCATAGCATTAAGAAATATTGGTCCCCCTTCAATCCCGTACGCAACAATCCCCTTACTCAGGTTTGTGTTTCAGTCACTCACGAAACCCACTATAAAAGAATCATGAACGTATTGCAACACCCTACAGCAGGAATCCCTCACGCTTGCGCGACACAGAGGGCACAATAGGACAGCAACATAATCACAAGCAAATTAAATCAATCATAGCAATTCATCAACCACCAATAGGACAACGAAAATCTACTCAGACATGATAGGATGGCAACACATCATTGGATAATAATATGAAGCATAAAGCACCATGTTCAAGTAGAGGGTACAGCGGGTTGCGGGAGAGTGGACCGCTGAATATAGATGGGGGAAGGTGATGGAGATGTTGGGGAAGATGATGGAGGTGTTGGTGAAGATCACGATGATGATGATGGCCCCCGGCGGCGTTCCAGCGCCACCGGAAGCAAGGGGGAGAGAGCCCCCTTCTTCTTCTTCTTCATCCTTGACCTTCTCCCTAGATGGGAGAAGGGTTTCCCCTCTGGTCCTTAGCTCCCATGGCGTGGGAGGGGCGAGAGCCCCTCCGAGATTGGATCTATCTCTCTGTTTCTGCGTTCCCTGATTCTACCCCTTCACCGTTTCTTAAATATCCGGAGATCCGTAACTCCGATTACGGTGAATCTTTCGCCCAGATTTTTCTCATAAAATTAGCTTTCTTGCGGCAAAAGAAGAGCGCCAACCGCCTTACGGGGTGCCCACGAGAGTCCAGGGCGCGCCTGCCTCCTGGGCGCTTTGCCTCCTCGGGCGCGCCTGTCTCGTGGCCCCCTCGGGCACCGTCTCGCATTGATTTTACTTCCCAAAAAGCACAAATATTCCAAAATAATTCTCCGTCCGTTTTTATCCCGTTTGTACTCCGTTTGATATTGGGTTTCTGCGAAACATAAAACATGCAATAAATGTGAGGCGGCACCGCCTTCGGATCAATATGTTAGTCCCAAAAAATAGTATAAAAAGTTGCCAAAAGTATATGAAAGTTGAATAATATTGGCATGGAACAATCAAAAATTATAGATACGATGGAGACGTATCAGCATCCCTAAGCTTAATTTCTGCTCGTCCTCGAGTAGGTAAATGATAAAAAAGATATTTTTTGATGTGGAATGCTACCTAGCATAATCTTGATCATATGTCTAATCATAGCATGAATATTAAGACACGAGTGATTCAAAGAAATAGTCTATCATTTGAAATAAAAGCAATAATACTTCAAGCATACCAACCAAGCATCTTATCGAAATAACATAGCCAAGGAAAGCTCATCCCTACAAAATCATATAGTCTGGCTATGCTCCATCTTCACCACACAAAGCATTCAAATCATGCACAACCTCGATGACAAGCCGAGCAATTGGTTCATACTTTTTAACGCTCAGCCTTTTCAACCCTCACGCAATACATGAGCGCAAGCCATGGATATAGCACTATAGGTGGAATAGTATATGATGGTGGGGGTTTATGTGGAGAAGACAAAAAGGAAGAAAGTCTCACATTGACGCAGCTAATCAACAGGCTATCGAGCTGCCCATCAATTGATGTCAATGCGAGGAATTGGGATTGCCATGCAACGGATGCACTAAGAGCTATAAGTGTATGAAAGCTCAAACGGAAACTAAGTGGGTGTGCATCCAACTTGCTTGCTCATGAAAACCTCGGGCATTTGAGGAAGCCCATCATCGGAATATACAAGCCAAGTTCTATAATGAAATGCCCACTAGTATATGAAAGTGAAAGCATAGGAGACTCTCTCTATGAAGAACATGGTGCTACTCTGAAGCACAAGTGTGGTAAAAGGATAGTAACATTGCGCCTTCTCTCTTTTTCTCTCATTTTTTTTAATTTTCTTTTTTTCTCTTTTTTTATTTTTTGGTGGGCTTCTTTGGCCTCTTTTTTTGGGGCTTCTTTGGCCTCTTTTATTTATTTTTAAAGTCCGGAGTCTCATCCCGACGTGTGTGGGAATCATCGTCTCCATCATCCTTTCCTCACAGGGGCAATGCTCTAATAATGATGATCATCACACTTTTATTTACTTACAACTCGATATCTAGAACAAAGATATGACTCTATATGAATGCCTCCGGCGGTGTACCAGGATGTCCAATGATCTAGCGTAGCAATGACATCAAAAAACGGACAAGCCATGAAAACATCATGCTAGCTATCTTAGGATCATGCAAAGCAATATGACAGTAAATGCTCAAGTCATGTATATGATGATGCTGGAAGTTGCATGGCAATTTATCTCGGAATGGCTATGGAAATGCCATGATAGGTAGGTATGGTGGTTGTTTTGAGGAAGATATAATGAGGCTTATGTGTGATAGAGCATATCGTATCATTGTGGTTTGGATGCACCGCCAAGTTTGCACCAACTCTCGAGGTGAGAAAGGGCAATACACGGCATCAAGAGGCTAGAAAATTGTGGAAGGTTGAGTGTGCGTATAATCCATGGACTCACATTAGTCATAAAGAACTCATATACTTATTGCAAAAAGTTTATTAGCCCTCAAGCAAAGTACTACTACGCATGCCCCTAGGGGATAGAGTGGTAGGAAAAGACCATCGCTCGTCCCCGACCGCCACTCATAAGGAAAGCAATGAAAGAACACCTCATGCTCCGACTTTGTTACATAACGGTTCACCATACGTGCATGCTACGGGACTTGCAAACCTCAACACAGGTATTTCTTAATTTCACAATTACTCAACTAGCACGACTCTAATATCACCACCTTTATATCGCAAAACTATTTCAAGGAATCAAACATATCATATTCAGCGATCTTACAAGTTTATGTAGGATTTTATGACTAACCATGTGAATGACCAATTCCTGTCATCTCTCTAAATAGATATAAGTGAAGCAAGAGAGTTTAATTCTTTCTACAAAATATATGCCCACGCTCTAACAATTATAAGTGAAGCAAAAGAGCATTCTACAAATGGTGGTTTCTTATGTGAAGAGAAACAGGCAATCCAAATTTCAAATGATATAAGTGAAGCACATGAAGCATTCTATAAAGCTATACTCAAAAGATTTAAGTGAAGTGCAATGAGAATTCTATAAATAAACCAAGGACTATTTCATACCATCATGGTGCATAAAAGAAAAGTGAAAACTAAATGCAAAAGACGCTCCAAGACTTGCACATAATGCATGAACGAAACGAATTTGAAAACATGCCGATACTTGTTGAAGAAAGAGGGGATGCCTTCCGGGGCATCCCCAATCTTAGACGCTTGATTCTCTTTGAATATTTACTTGGGATGCCTCGGGCATCCCCAAGCTTGAGCTCTTGCCTCTCTTCCTTTTCCTCATATCGAGACATCCTCGATTAGACACTACATCCACACAAAACTTTAATGTAAAAACTCGGCAAGATCCGTTAGTATAATAAAGCAAATAACCACTCTAAGTACTGTTGCAAACCAATTCATATTTTGTTTTTGCATTGTGACTACTGTAACATAACTTTTTCATGTCTTAATCCACTGATATAAATTGATAGTTTCATCAAAACAAGCAAACTATGCATCAAAAACAGAATCTGTCAAAAACAGAACAGTCTGTAGCAATCTGAACATTCAGAATACTTTTGGTACCCCAAAAATTCTACCAAAATTAGGAAAAATAAAAACGTTGTATAGAGAGATAGTGCAAAAGGAATCAGAACCAATTGACGTTCCAGTTAAAAACGTAAAATCGCGCACTACAACCAAAGTTTCTGTCCTGCATCGTACAAACCAACAAGCATTGTAAACATCCTAAAGGAAAACCTTGGCACATTATTTTTATAATAC
Source organism: Aegilops bicornis (assembly GCA_021605145.1). Lineage (NCBI taxonomy): Eukaryota > Viridiplantae > Streptophyta > Magnoliopsida > Poales > Poaceae > Aegilops > Aegilops bicornis. The sequence continues at coordinate 78,840,214 of CM038674.1, read as the reverse complement.
AATGAAATTATACAAGGGAATAATTATTTTTGATGAAAATTTTATGTAATCAAGATTCACAAAGTTTCTGTGAGCATGAACAAAGTTCAAGGCTAGCTCCCACTTCAACAATGCTTGTCTTTCTCACTATCACTTTCCTTTTGAAAAGGATTTGAGTTCCCCTCTTTATTTTTTTGTTTTTAAACTATATAAAAGCACTCAACAGAAATAAATGACTCTCTAAAACTTCCGGGTTGTCTCCCTGGCAGCGCTTTCTTTAAAGCCATTAAGCTAGGCATTTAGTGCTCAAGTAATGAATCCACCCGGATCCCAAGGTATATCAAAGGCAATTTTAATTAACAATGATTTGTAATTTAGTAGTGAGCACAAAGTAACATATATCAAGTAATGACGAAGTCTAACTCTCTTCCTATGCATCAGCATGTCATAAAAGAACAATTCATGCACACATAGTAAATGACAATGCATAGTATAAGCATTTTCTTGCAATTTCATAGTATGGGAAACATAGAGAGGTGGAGAAATAGTTCCTCTCTCATAATAATTGCAAGTAGGAGCAGCAAGCACATGCATATTACATTCATCAAAATCATCATGTGCAATGGTAAAAGGCAACCCATCAGTATAATCCTTAATAAGCACAAACTTCTCTGATAAAGTGTAGTTTGGAGAATTCAAAAAGATAATAGGACTATCATGCGTGGGTGCAATAGCAACAATTTCATGTTTAACATAAGGAACTATAGCAAGTTCATCTCCATAAGCATAATTCATATTGGCATCTTGGCCACAAGCATAGCAAGCATCATCAAAAAGGGATATTTCAAACAAATTCAAGGGATCATGGGAATCATCATAGCAATCATCCTTCGGTAAGCACGAAGGGGAATTAAACAATGTACGAGTTGAAGAGTTACTCTCATTAGAAGGTGCGCATGGGTGATCAATCCGCTCTTCCTCCTTTTGCTCTTCGCTCTCCTCATCATCTTTTTCATCTAATGAGCTCACAGTTTCATCAATTTCTTCTTCCATAGCTTCCTGCAAAATATTATTCTCTTCTTGGACAGCGGAGAATTTCTCAATATATGGTTTAACATAGGCATTAGAAGCATAATTGTCATAACAATATTCAAGTATGGCAAAACTTTCAGATTTGTAAAGAGTAGCATCATACTTTTCAATCAAAGAAGCAATTTCAAAAGCACCCTTAGAAGCAACAAGTTCTTCAATTTGTTGAACATCATAGTAATTATAAACACCCTTAGCATACGAAGATACGATTCCATTATCACTAAACAAGCATTGATAGGGTAGGTGTTTCTTAGGGTCTTCAGAACAACAAGTAAACTCATAAATTTCACATAAATTCCAAGCATAGCATTGCAAACGTTGAATTTGATCCCATAATAGTTTCCCTTTTTCAGATATACGGTGTCGCACATAACAAACATGTTCATCTAAAGATTTGCCCTCAACTAAGCTAGTTGGGGTTTCAGCACGAGCACAAAGGGATCGAAGATGATCCAAGTAAAAAGCTTCAGGTGTGTGATAGATTTTGAGTGGTTCTTCAACCATTGGTTCAGTAGGTACAACTAATTTTTTTGGTATTTTGCATTTCCTACCCATAACTAAAGATAGAAAACAAGTAAGAACAGCAAATGAAAATTACTTAATGATAAAGCAAACAAGCACACACGAGAATATTCACCTCATGCTATGACTCCCCGGCAACGGCGCCAGAAAAAGGTCTTGATGACCCGCAAGTATACGAGATAGTTGTAGCCTCTTTCGATAAGTAAGAGTGTCGAACCCAATGAGGAGCTAAAGGTAGAACAAATACTCTCTCAAGTCCTATCGGCCACTGATACGACTCTACGCACGCTTGACATTCGCTTTACCAGTATGTAACTAGAAGTACTTTGTAGGTGTTGTTGGATAGGTTTGCAAGATAATAAAGAACACGTAAATAAAAAGTAGGGGCTGTTTGGATAAAGATGAAATAAAGTAAATATAGCGAGTGTGGAAAAGTGGTGGTAGGAGATGTGGAATTGTCCCTAAGCAATTGACTACGTTACTAGACCGATAGCAAGTATTATGTGGGAGAGGCCACTGCTAGCATATCATCCCTGACTTGGAATTCTATGCACTTATGATTGGAACTATTAGCAAGCATCCGCAAATACTAACGTTCATTAAGGTAAAACCCAACCATAGCATTAAGAAATATTGGTCCCCCTTCAATCCCGTACGCAACAATCCCCTTACTCAGGTTTGTGTTTCAGTCACTCACGCAACCCACTATAAAAGAATCATGAACGTATTGCAACACCCTACAGCGGGAATCCCTCACGCTTGCGCGAAATGGAGGGCACAATAGGACAACAACATAACCACAAGCAAATTAAATCAATCATAGCAATTCATCAACCACCAATAGGACAACGAAAATCTACTCAGACATCATAGGATGGCAACACATCATTGGATAATAATATGAAGCATAAAGCACCATGTTCAAGTAGAGGGTACAGCGGGTTGCGGGAGAGTGGACCGCTGAATATAGATGGGGGAAGGAGATGGAGATTTTGGTGAAGATGATGGAGGTGTTGGTGAAGATCACGATGATGATGATGGCCCCCGGCGGCGTTCCAGCGCCACCGGAAGCAAGGGGGAGAGAGCCCCCCTTCTTCTTCTTCTTCATCCTTGACCTTCTCCCTAGATGGGAGAAGGGTTTCCCCTCTGGTCCTTGGCTCCCATGGCGTGGGAGGGGCGAGAGCCCCTCCGAGATTGGATCTATCTCTCTGTTTCTGCGTTCCCTGATTCTACCCCTTCACTGTTTCTTAAATATCCGGAGATCCGTAACTCCGATTGGGGTGAATCTTTCGCCCAGATTTTTCTCATAAAATTAGCTTTCTTGCGGCAAAAGAAGAGCGTCAACCGCCTTACGTGGTGCCCACGAGAGTCCAGGGCGCGCCGGCCTCCCGGGCGCGCCTGCCTCTCGTGGCCCCTCGGGCACCGTCTCGCGTTGATTTTACTTCCCAAAAATCACAAATATTCCAAAATAATTCTCCGTACGTTTTTATCCCGTTTGGACTCCGTTTGATATTGGGTTTCTGCGAAACATAAAACATGCAACAAACAGGAACTGGCACCGGGCACTAGATCAATATATTAGTCCCAAAAAATAGTATAAAAAGTTGCCAAAAGTATATGAAAGTTTAATAATATTGGCATGGAACAATCAAAAATTATAGATACGACGGAGACGTATCATTCACCACAAAAGTAAAAAACATGGCCATCTATATTTTTTACCAAGAGATATTTAGCCATAGCAACAATAGGTTCTACCTTGATTTTTTCCGCAGGCTTGGGTGCTTTAATGTAGCTTTTATTGACCACATTTGAAACTTTAGCATGTTCTTTTATCCTAACAAAGAAAGGTGGTTTTTCAATATAAGTAGTAGGAACAACTGGATCAACATTATAGATAATAGTTTCATCTAGGTATTACGGGTTCTTTCATTTCTTCTTTAATAGGTGGATGGTATTTAAACCACTTCTCCTTAGGGAGATCAACATGAGTAGCAAAAGATTCACAAAAGGAGGCTACTATCTCAGAGTCAAGTCCATATTTAGTGCTAAATTTTTGAAAAGCCTCGGTATTCATAAAAGATTTAACAAAATCATACTTAAGCTTAACTGACTCTTTACCTTCCTCGACTTCCCAATCTTCAGAGTTGCATTTAATTCTTTCTAAAAGATCCCACCTGAATTCTATAGTCTTCTTCATAAAGGAACCAGTACAAGAAGTATCAAGCATGGATTGATCATCATGAGAAATCCGAGCATAAAAATTCTGAATAATAATTTCTCTTGAGAGCTCATGATTGGGGCATGAATATAACATTGACTTAAGCCTCCCCCAAGCTAGAGCGATACTTTCTCCTTCATGAGGCCAAAAATTATATATATAATTCCGAGCATGATGAACTAGATGCATAGGATAATTTTTTGGTGAAATTACAATTTCAATCGATTCCAATTCCAAGACCCATTATCATCGCATAGCCTATACCATGCCAATGCTTTTCCCTTCAAAGATAAAGGGGAAACCTTCTTCTTAGCTTCATCTCCGGGTAAACCTGCAATCTTAAATAATCCACAAATTTCATCCACATATATCAAGTGCATATCAGGATGTTTGGTTCCATCTCCTGCAGAAGGATTAGCTAGCAGTTGTTCTATCATACCCGAAGGAATTTCATAACCAATATTTTTAGTAGGTGCAGTAGGTTGAGGGTTAACTAATTGTGTTCTCGGTCGAGGTGAAGATACCCCAAACAAACCCCTCAAAGGATTGTTCTCCATAGTAACAAGTGACAATAAATTTTAGCACGTAAAAATAATTTTTCCTTGCCGATTTCCACTTACCAAGAGCGCTTCACTCCCCGGCAACGATGCCAGAAAAGAGCCTTGATGACCCACAAGTATATGGGATCAATCGTAGTCCTTTCAATAAGTAAGAGTGTCGAACCCAACGAGGAGCAGAAGGAAACGACAAGTAGTTTTCAGCAAGGTATTCTCTGCAAGCACTGAAATTATAAGTAACGAGTAGTTTGATAGCAAGATAATTTGTAACGAGCAAGTAACAGTAATGGTAACAAAAGTGCAGCAAAGTAGCCCAATCCTTTTGAGGCAAAGGACATGCCAAAACGGTCTCTTATGATAAGCAAAGCATTCTTGAGGGTACACGGGAATTCCATCTAGTCACTTTCATCATGTTGATTTGATATGTGTTCGCTACTTTGATAATTTGATATGTGAGTGGAACGGTGCTTAGGTGCTGTTATTATTTGAACAAACCTCATACTTATGATTAACCCCCTCGCAAGCATCCGCAACTAAGAGAAAAGTATTAAGAATAAATCTAACCATAGCATTAAACTTTTGGATCCAAATCAGTCCCTTACGAAGTAGCGCATAAACTAGGGTTTAAGCTTCTGTCACTCTCGCAACCCATCATCTAATAACTACTCCACAGTGCATTCCCTTAGGACCTAATAAGGTGAAGTGCCATGTAGTCGATGTTCACATGACACCACTAAGGAAATCACAACATACATACCGTCAAAATATCGAACACATATCAAGTTCACATGATTACTTGCAACAAGATTTCTCCCGTGACCTCAAGAACAAAAGTAACTACTCATAAATGATAATCATACTCAAGATCAGAGGGGTATTAAATATCATAATGGATCTGAACATATAATCTTCCACTGAATAAACCATATAGTAATCAACTACAAGATGTAATCAACACTACTAGTCACCCACAAGCACCAATCTAAGGTTCCGGTACAAAGATTGAACACAAGAGATGAACTAGGGTTTGAGAGGAGATGGTGTTGTTGAAGATGTTGATGGAGATTTCCCTCCCCAAGATGGAGAGTTGTTGGTGATGATGATGATGATGATTTCACCCTTCGAGAGGGAAGTTCCCCCTGCAGAATCGCTCCGTCGGAAGGAAAAAGTGCTCCTGCCCAAGTTCCATCTCGAGATGACGGCGCTTCATCCTGAAAATCCTCTCCTTATTTTTTCTAGGTCAAACTGACTTATATACCAGAAGAGGGGCACCGGAGGTGGGACGAGGAGGGCACAACCTACCAGGGCGCGCCTGGGCTGCCAGGCGCGCCCACGTGGGTTGTGCCCACCTGGTGGCCCCCCCTCTAGTAGTTATTTGCTCCAATAATTCGTATTTATTCCATAAAAAATCCTCGTGAAGTTTCAGCTCATTTGGAGTTGTGCAGAACTAATAGGTGGCATGACATAGGTTTTTCAGGTCTAGAATTCCAGCTGCCGGTATTCTCCCTCTTTGTGTGAACCTTGCATATTATGAGAGAAAGGGCATTGGAATTACTCCAAAAAGCATTATTATGCATAAAAACAACATAAATAACAGTAGGAAAACATGATGCAAAATGGACGTATCACTAGCCCTCCTCCTTTCCTTCCCTAGGGCCGGCGACCAGGGAGAGGGGCGTGCCAGCCCCCTTGTGGGCTGGTGTGTCTCTCCCCTTGGGCCATTAGGCCCATAGACCTCACGGGGTGTCCGGAACCCCTTCCAGTGCCCCGCTTACTACCCGGTGCACTCCGAAACTTTTCTGGTGTCCAAATATCATCGTCCTATATATCAATATTTATCTCCGAACCATTCCGGAGCTCCTCATCATGTCCGTGATTGGGACTCCGAACAACATTTGGTCACCAAATCATATAACTCATATAACACTATATCGTCAACGAACATTAAGCGTGCGGACCCTACGGGTTCGAGAACTATGTAGACATGACCGATACACCTCTCCGGTCAATAACCAATAGCGGAACATGGATGCCCATATTGGTTCCTACATATTCTATGAAGATCTTTATCGGTCGAACCGTTATGACAACATACGCAATTCGCTTTGTCTGTGGGTATGTTACTTGCCCGAGATTCGATCATCGGTATCTTCATACCTAGTTCAATCTCATTACCGGCAAGTCTCTTTACTCGTTCCATAATACATAATCTTGTAACTAACTCCTTAGTCATTTGCTTGCAAGCTTATTATGATGTGTATTACCGAGAGGGCCTAGAGATACCTCTCAATACTCGGACTGACAAATCCCAATCTCGATCCATGCCAACTCAACAAACACCTTCGGAGATACCTGTAGAGCATCTTTATGATCACCCAGTTACGTTATGACGTTTGATAGCACACAAGGTATTCCTCCGGTATTCAGGAGTTGCATGATCTCATGGTCGAAGGAACATGTATTTGACATTCAAGAAAGCAGTAGCAATAAACTGACCGATCATATGCTAAGCTAACGGATGGGTCTTGTCCATCACATCATTCTCCTAATGATGTGATCCCGTTATCAAATGACAATACATGTCTATGATTAGGAAACCTTAACCATCTTTGATCAACGAGCTAGTCTAGTAGAGGCTTACAAGGGACACGGTATTTGTTTATGTATTCACACATGTATTTAAGTTTCTAATCAATCAATTCTAGCATGAATAATAAACCTTTATCATGAATAAGGAAATATAAAATAACAACTTTATTATTGCCTCTAGGGCATATTTCCTTCATAATGGTCTTCTCTCCTCCCTCCCATTTTGACCCATGTTCTCGCATGGCATCTTCCATCGAGTAGAAGCATCGACTCTAGTGGTCACTTTCCGCGATGAACATCTGGAATAAAGCTGTCACTTTATCTCTTCAAGCTCTCCACGCCATTTAGATTCGATAATGAATTGATTCATGGTCTTTAGGAGAAAGGGCATGCCATCTTATTTCAGCATAAACATGTAACAATGCAATATGCTCCATGTTTTAGCAATACAGACAAACAATTGACTAGTGTTATTTCACGCTCATCACGCCTGAGTTTAGACCGATTTATTTCATAAAACCCGAGATATCCACTCCAATATTGCTATTAATGCCTAATGAATGCAAAGGATTCCAATACCCTATCTTTATTTTGTTTCCACGGGAAATGGGGCTATACATGAACAAAATCAAGCACATATATGGAAAGGAGTAAAGAGGAGATAAGGAGATCCAAAGTGGGAGGCGTAGGAAGCCACTAGAGTGGAAGACGGCATTCCATACGAGCGGCGCCTTCTAATCCACCCCAACAACTTTTATAAATGGGCCAACACTAGAAGGGGAACAGAACATGGCTGAGACCTTTATCTCCATCATCCACAACAACCCTAGCCACCGCCATTTTTCATCTCCATAACCATAGCCATCTCCACCAGAATCACCACAACTTTCATCCTAGTTAGCCACACTTTGTTATCATGTATCGCATCCAGAAACTATTGTAAGACATATTATCAATCAATCAATCTTTATGGGTTGAGTCATAGCCCTAAAACCCTATGTATTTGTCGGAGGGATCGGTGGAAGTATTATGATGTCTTGTGCATGTGAAATAGAATTGCATCATAGTTTTCTCTTGTCTCGTTTGCGATCTTTGTCCCTGCAGGTAACGACAATCACAGATCGACCCGCGGAGAGGCCAAGGGTAGAGAGACCGTGAAACGCTATTTTGAACACGAGTGACGGAAAGGTTTAGTACTGTAGCGTAAATCCTATCTCCGATGATACAAGAGGTGTAGTCATTAAATGCACAATGCTTTTGTCTGTATCTTAATTACCGAGGCAACCCCGTGTGACCGATATGGCCTTTGGTTGGTCAACTGACTTGCAAGACATGTGTCGGCAAGACGTAAGATGGACACATCCCCCACTTCGATACGTTGCAAGAACATCTTGATGCTGACTTCGAGAGCACAAACGACTATCATGATGATCACATTTGTAAATATATGGTTGTAAGAATAAGTCCTCATACCCATGCCTATTTTTTTATAAGTGTTCAATAGTGCAACTTGATTTTGATCCGATCCAAAAACTGGAATTTAATTCTCTTGTAAAGCTTGACAGAAATATTTGTCTTAAAGGTGCACTTCCTCTCATTGGTTCGATCACTCAGGGCCACCTCTAGGGAAAAAGGAGGGAATACTTTCTGCTCCTTCACTGTATCACTAGAGGGACTCGTCAACAATTTAAATGTTCACGAGTACGGAACAAGCACTAAACACCGACTAAAGGTAACTCAACAATTTTGCATCCATAAGGTCCTACTTTAGTTTCCAAAATTTACTGTTAGAAATGGCTACTACCAAAGTCTCAACAGAAGAAGAAAAGATACGGCTACTGCAAAAGTTCTACTTCATCGATGGGGTACCCCAGTCAGGTCAACCCAATTGCATCCTTGTCTTGGTCGATAAATTGACCAAATTCACCCACTTTCTGCCAGTCGTGCATCCTTATACTGTGTTTAAGATTGCTCTTCTCTACATGACGCACATCTACCCCCCCCCCCCCCCCGCATGGCCTCCCTGACGCCATCATGTCCGATCATGATTCGGTCTTCACGAGTCATTTCCGGCAAGAGCACTTCAAATACGCCGACACAGAGCTGTGGATGAGCACAACGAATCATCCCCAAATGGATGGGCAAATGGAGCACGTGAATCAGTGTCTGGAGACATTTCACGATGCTTCACCAACGCTTGCCCGCGGTGCTGGAGCCATTGGACCCCCCCCCCCCCTCGCGCATTTCTGGTACAATTCAACAACGCATTGAGCCATCGGGATTCAAGGCCATGTACAAGTGAGAGCCATGCCACTGGGGATCACAGCTACCTCAACATGCATGGTGCTAGCACTGCAATCTTGGCTCGACGAGCGTGCCGTCATTCAACATCTGCTCCAACAACATCTGCGGCATGCATGATAGTGCATAATGCAACAAGCACACAAGAAGCACTCTGATAGTGCCTTCTCCGTCAGCGACCAAGTCTTCCTCAAGCTCCAGCCATACATCCAAACATCCGTCGCCAAGTGTGCCAATCACAATCTAGCCTTCCTCTACTACACCCCCGACGACATTGTCGCCAAAATCAACGATGTGATGTACAAGCTGGAGCTGCTAGAACAAGCTACGTGCATCCCGTTTTCCACGTATCTCAACTTGGCCGCGCCTTGCTTCCAGGCATTGCTGTTGAACCATTGCTGCCAGTGTCGATCGACGTCATCCCGGGTGCCGTGTTGCACTGGAAACGCAAGAACGACGCCATGGTCAAGAAACAACGACACCTGGGAGAACAAGACAGAGCTTCAAGCCAGATTCCCTAGTGTCGGGGCTTGGGGGCAAGCCTCTTCGCAAGAGGAGGGGGTGTCAGCGCTGCTGACATGTAGGCCCTAATGGACAACGCTTCCATGGCCTCGTAGCCCACTTGGCCTAGAAGGCCACGGAGGCCCAACCCAAGAGTGCTCGCCCCAAGTGGTCGTGAGTTGTCTGCTGCCCACCTACTTACATGGCTAGCAAAGATAGAGGACTCATCTAGTGGATCACGACACGACAGCGGCTCTCTCCTCTTCCTCCCCTTTCCCCCAATTCATGTAATCCTGAGATTGTATACCTATTGCTAGCCGAATTTGAGTGTGAGAGTAGTAGATTAAGAGTGAGGTACTATTAGGTTGCTAACATGCAAGTCAAGAAGGTGTTGGTCCACTGGTCAGGTTTCCCCGTGCAATCTTGCTAAGTCTCATTCGACTGAGACTTAACGAAGTCTCCGCCGATGATACATCCGTGAGATCTTACATTGAGATTTGTGCAAAAAAAATTCAATTTCTTTTCTCTCTTGCATGTTATGTCATTTGACTGGGACTTGGTTAAATCTCAGACCACCAAGACCTAGCCACATCCTTTCCCGCGTCTCGCTACCTCGGAAGACAAAATGAGCCACTCAAATCAAGATTTAAGGCTTTTCCCCTACGTCCGCGATGGCTAGGGTTTCCCTCCTCCTAGGCGATTCCGATAGCCTCTGAGTTCCAACCGCCTATACCCTTCCCCGACTACTTCTACCCACGTCTATAGTCGTTAATCCCCTTGGTGATTGTGCGACGGGTCCAGGACTCGGGGATGGCGTCTCTCTCTGATGTCAACTCCATCACGAACGGCGGCAGCACCGCTGCGGCTGCAAGATCGGATCTAGGAGATTTCTTTGATCAGCTGGATCTCAACGAGGAAGAGTTTGCTGATGTTGAGATTGATGAGGAGGACCCTGAGATCCAGGAAAGCGTTCATTGCCTTGCCCTTGCTAGGGTTCATACAACCAAAAACTTCAGCCCTTCGTCCTTTTACAAGGATATGAGGGCCGCATGGAATCCGGCGCAAAGTGTTAGATTTCGACCTGTTGGCCCTAATCGTTTTGTCTTCCAAGCATCCTGCCTGGGGGATTGGGAACGCATCATGTTTCAGGGTTCGTGGTTATTTCGTAATATGGCGGTGCTCTTATGCCCGTATGATGGTTTTCGCAAAGCAGAGGAGGTAGAATTCCATCACCTACCAATTTGGCTGCAAATCCACAAGCTGCCAGACCTGTACTGCAAGCAGAATATTGTGGAGAAGCTTCTGAAGAACTCCGGTGATATAATGGAGATGCGCTTGAATGGGAACACTCGGGGTGATTACATAAGAGTGAGGGTCAAGCATGATATCCGTCAGGCTCTGACAAAACATGTCAGTATTGTTCGTGCCAAGGAACGCCAGGTATACTTGGTTCGTTATGAAAAACTTGCCAGGTTTTGTAAGCTATGTGGCCTCATTGGTCACGATCACAAGGAATGTGGACCTGGGATTCACGATGAGAAGGAGCTCAAGTTTGGCGATTGGATCTATGCTGATGCACCAAACAAGCCACGTCTAGATCATTGAGCTATTAGGGTGTCAGGCTCTGAACCCAACAAAGTGGCGACTCCTAAGGTTGACATAAACGCGTCGGTGCTGGATCCCATTGATCCCGAAGTCGCAGACACTGCTTCTAGCCTAGTTAAAGCACCCGGGGAGAGAATGGAGGTGGACAGAATCCCGAAGAAGAGGTTGAACATGGATGCAGCTGTGGCTAATTCCCGGGATGTCCCTGGCACGTTGAAGCCGGTGCTAGCTATCACAGATGGCAGCGGTAGTGATTTGAAGGAGGGCGACTCGCCCACGAACAGCAGTTCGAGCAGCAAAAGAATGAAAGTAGCAACAGAGAAGGACCAAACCGAGATATCGGCGGCCTCCCACGAGGAGGACCGCCGGACGCAATGAATATCTTGTCTTGGAACTGCCGGGGGGGGGGGGGGGGCCCCCCGGACAGTTCGTGAGGTTTTGGCCCTCTCAAAAGCCAATAACCCCAAGCTAGTCTTTCCTTGTGAGACTAGACAGGAGGATACTAAGATGGAGAAATTGAAGTGGAGGCTGGGCCTAAAAGGCTTCCACGGTGTTAGTAGCGATGGAAGAAGCGGAGGCCTAGCGTTGTTCTGGGATGAGAATCTCACGGTTACTGTTCTTGAATCGTGTAGTAGGTTCATTGACGTTTGGATCCTCGAAGGAGGATCTGGTATCTCATGGAGGGGTACCTTTGTTTATGGGGAGCCGAGAGTGGAAAATCGTCATCGGATGTGGGATCATCTGTGTCATTTGCGGGCCGTGTCGTGAGAACCATGGGTCGTTTGCGGCGACTTCAATGAAGCACTCTGGCAGCACGAGCACTTGTCAAGATTAGCCAGAGCGGAGGCACAGATGTCAGCGTTCAGGGACTGCCTACAAACATGTGAGCTTGAGGATCTCAGGTTCTCGGGCATCTCACATACATACGATAATGGTCAGGCGGGTTTTCGCAATGTTCAAGTCCGCCTCGATCGAGCTTGCGTGGATGAAGCACTACGAGACACCTATCCTGCGGCATGGGTGGTGCATCTGGCCACCTCCTGCTCGGACCACAACCCTCTGTTGATCAACTTGGAAGGAGTGCAGGAACCAAGGCGTAGGATGTCAAGTCCATGGTATGAGATTATGTGGGAGAGAGACCTCAAGCTTCCCAAGGTCATCTCGGAGGCTTGGGCTAAACACCGGCCAGTCGGCAATTTGGGCTCGGTGGCTAACTCGCTAAAGGAGGTGATGACTGACTTGAGGCATTGGAGCAAACTTAACTTTGGTAATGTTCTGAAGGACATCGAAAAACTCCGTCAGCAGTTGGTTGACCTTCAACTGTCAGGCGCAGATACGGGCTAAAATGAATCAACTCGATGAGCTTCTTTATAGAGAAGAGATGCTCTGGCTTCAGCGGTCTAGAATTGAATGGTTGAAAGAAGGGGAACGCAACACTAAATACCTACACCGGCGAGTTGTTTGGCGGTCTCGTCGCAACCAAATTCAGCGACTGATGATGGCTGATGGCTCCTGGTGCAACATGCCATCCGACATGGAGAGGATGGCTAACTCCTACTTTAAGGATATTTTCACTAAAGATCCTACCCTGGATCCGCATGAGGTGCTGGATAATATTGTTCCTAAGGTGTCAGCGGAGATGAATGACACCTTGTGTAAGCCATACTCGGAGGAGGAGATTTCAAATGCCCTTTTTCAGATCGGGCCCCTGAAAGCTCCGGGCTGCGATGGTTTCCCGGCTAGGTTTTATCAAAGGAATTGGGTTGTTTTGAAGGTGGAAATAGTGGCTGCAGTGCAGGAGTTTTTTGTTACTGGCATCATGCTAGATGGTGTTAACGACACGACGATTGTGCTAATTCCAAAAGTGCCCACCCTAAGGAACTGAAAGATTTCCGCCCCATTAGTCTGTGTAATGTGGTGTATAAGATCGTGTATAAATGCATGGTGAACAGGCTCCGGCCACTCCCGTGCTTATCTCTGAAAATCAGAGTGCATTCATTCCAGGGAGGCTAATCTCAGACAATTCCATTATTACCTTCGAGTGCATTTATCATATTCAGTCAGTCAAGGAGAATTCACCAGCTTTGTGTGCATACAAACTTGATCTGTCGAAGGCGTACGACCATGTTGATGGTTCTTCTTGGAAAGGGCGCTCTCTAAATGGGGCTTCTCTGATCAGTAGATCTCTCGCGTTATGGCATGTGTCTCATCAGTGAAGTATTCTATTAAATTTAATGGCAAACTTTTGGAGTCCTTCTCTCCCTCGAGAGGTCTACGCCAAGGTGATCCATTATCCCCCTTTCTTTTCCTCTTTGTGGCTGACGCTCTGTCTATCCTTCTGAACAAGTCGATGAACGAGGAAGGTCTACAAGGGGTCACGATCTGTAGAGGTGCCCCGATCATCTCACATCTCTTATTTGCGGATGATTCCCTCATGTTCTTCCATGCCTCAGAGCACCAGGCTCTCTTCGTTAAAGGTGTGTTGAACACGTATACGGCGGCGACTGGACAATTGATCAACCCGTTGAAGTGTTCCATTCTTTTTTCAGATAACTGTCTGCAGAGTGTGGTTCAGGAGGTCAACACTGTGCTGGAGACTACTCAAGAAGTGTTTGAGCCCAAGTACTTGGGTCTTCCTATCCCGGAAGGAAGAATCCACAAAGGTAATTTTGAAACAATCCAAGAACGCCTACGTAAGAAACTTATAGATTGGAGTGAGCAATATATGTACGCTGGTAATAAGGAGATTCTTATTAAAGCTGTGGCTCAGGCCCTTCCTGCTTATGTAATGAGTGTCTTCATGCTTCCTGCATCAGTCTATGACGAACTAACTCGCATGATACATCAATACTGGTGGGGAGTGGAGAATGGCAAGAAAAAGATGGCTTGGATGAGCTGGGACAAACTGAGGCTGCCAAAGTCCATGGGTGGCATGGGGTTTCGAGACACGAGGTCCTTTAACCAGGCATTGCTTGCTAAACAAGCGTGGCATTTGTTGGACACACCGGAGAGTCTTTGTGCTCGCCTTCTAAAGGCAAAATATTATCCCTCTGGACAGCTGCTCGATACGGTGTTTTCGGGCAATGGTTCAGCAGTGTGGAAGGGTATATTTCATGGCTTGGATTTGCTCAAGAGAGGTGTAATTTGGAGAGTGGGGAACGGGGTTGAAATCCGCACCTGGAGGGATCCATGGATCCCCCGGCCATCGTCGTTTCGCCCCATCACTCCGAAAGGCACCTGTCGCCTAAACAGGGTAGCTGATTTTCTTGATGTAAACGGGGCTTGGCGGGTGGACCGTCTTCGAGAATTTTTTTGGCCCATGGACGTACAGTATATAACAAAGATCAGAGCTTCAACCCGTATGCGGAATGATTTCTTGTCCTGGTTCCCGGAGAAGAGCGGGAACTTTACGGTGAAGAGTGCTTACAGATTAGCCACATGTGATCATAACACTACCTTTGCAGGTGGTTCTTCTAGTTCAGATTCTGAAGGGAATCGCTCGTTGTGCAACCGGATTTGGGCATCCAACGTACCACAGAAAATGAAGATCACAGCATGGCGAGTGGTTACGGGTACCCTAGCGACTCAACAGTGCAAGAATTACCGACATTTGGCCACACACTCACTTTGCCCGATCTGTGGGGTAGAGGAGGAGTCTACTTTTCATGCCTTGATCACCTGCACCCAGGCAAGAATTTTGTGGATCAACATGCATAGAAGATGGCCTCTTCCTGCTGACGATCGTCTCATTCATACTGGGAAGGAATGGCTAATGTTCCTACTTGATTCCTGTTCAGAAATGGATCGAGACATGGTAATTATGCTGATTTGGCGGATATGGAAGATACACAACGATTGCTATCACGGCAAAGAAGCCCCATCCGTGCCTGCATCGGTTGAGTTCTTGGATAGTTACTATAAATCCATCAACCTCGCGGGCAAGTTTTCAGTGGAGGAGATTATCAAAGGCAGGATGCCCTCGGTGCCACAGGTGGTGACGCGCCAAAAGATGGTTGTGGCCGCTGTACCATGGCCGGCTCCGGCGCGGGGTACGGTCGCCCTGTCCGTGGATGGTTCGTATAACCCACAAGATGGCTCCGCGGCGGCCGAGTGTGTTCTCCGGGACAGTGAGGGTTCAATCTTATTTGCGGCATACAAATATATTTTCCATTGCAACGATCCACTTGAGACAGAACTACATGCAATGATGCAAGGTATGGCTCTTGCCATACAACACTCAAACTCACCGGTGGTGTTGCAATCGGATTCCCTGGAAGCTTTATCCTGCTTTATCAACAAATACTCTGCGACGCTTAGCTTATGGCCAATTAGCCCTAGAGATTAAACATTTAGCTGGTAGTAGGGAGTTTGTACCTCAGAAGATTAGTCGTTTACATAATAGAGTTGCCGATCGTTTGGCTTGTTACAGCCGTACGGAGCGAGCCACTGCTGTTTGGCTTCGTTCAGTTCCACCTTGTATTGAGGATTTGTGGCCTCTCGACTGTAACTCTATAACTTTACAATAAATTTTTCTTTACCCTCGCAAAAAAAAACAAGATTTTCGAGGGCTTTGGCTCGGGGACAAGCCGAATGAAAGGAGAGGCAATGTCACCGGAGCGACCAAGTCAACGGGCACGCCAGGCAGCCCGGCCCAAGAGGAAGGCCAAGCCCACCCCCCGCGTCCGTGGAGAATACTGGACTCAGAGTCAGATAGTCAGTGAGGTGGCTACTTGGGCGTGTGCCGCTGGGCGAGTTCCTCTTCCACCTCCTGGCTCTGTTCCCCAATCCCCCCTTCTTGCTGAAACCCTAGCTACTCCAATTTGTATCCTGTATGGATCTGGTGTTCCGGAGTTGAGAATCGAGTGCTAGTTACCTAGGATTGCATCATCAGCCCATCTTCCGGCTCTCGCGGCGGCGGCGACTTACCGGCCAGGTGAGGCGAGTCCGCCGGAAGGCGAGAAATCTATCTGCCCATCTCATCCCATTCTCTCCGCCCTCGCGCCGTCTGATCCTTTCTTGCCTCGCAGCACCGACGACGCATGGCTCCCAGGAAGAAGCGCAAGAGTGCGCCGCCGGAGACGGTGAGCACCACCGTCCACGACCTCCCCGACTGTCTCCTACAGCACATGCTCTCCTTCCTCCCAGCGCAGGCGGCCGTTCGGACTTGCGTGCTCGCCCGGCGCTGGCGCCACCTTTGGAAGTCCACCACTGGCCTGCGCATCGTAGGCCTTGACGATGAGGAGAATGCCCAAGTCCAAGACCTCCGGAAGTTCGTGGAACATCTGCTCATGCTGCGCGAGCGCACCGACCTTGAAAGTTTTGAGATGAAATTCCACAGTTGGTCGGAAGGCGAAAATCCCTATGTGAACCTATGGATCCGTTTCGCTGTGATTTGCAAAGTTCGGGTGCTCACCCTTCATATCCTTGAGGATGATTACCTCCCCCTAGACGACCTGCCTCTTGTGTCTCGGCATCTGAAAACATTGGACCTTTATGGTCTAATCCTACAAAAGAGATTTCCTGATTTTGCTAGCTGTCCAGCATTGGAGAATCTGACGATGAATGATTGCAAAATCAATGGTTGGAAGATATCGTCCCTTTCCCTAAAGTATTTGAGCATCACTAGTTGCTTCTGTGACCCAGATTGCCGGCTCAACATTTCCACTCCAGGCCTTGTCTCTTTGAAACTAGATTGCTTTGTGGGTAAAACCCCTTTTCTTGAAAACATGGCGTTGCTACAGACTGCATGTGTGAATCTTGGCAAAGGCTGCAAAGATGTCTGTCTGAATTATAACTCGGGTGTCTTCTGTGATGCTAATAAGAACGGATGTGGAAATTGTTTATCAAAAAACGATGGCCGCAGCGATTGCGTGCTTCTGGGTGGGATCTCAAGTGCTAAACATCTTGAACTGATATCCGAATTGGGAAAGGTGTGACACTCATCTTTAACTCTTTCATTTGTGTTATCCCTGTTTTATGTTCCATTATCTACATTGTTTCTAAAGAATCAGAGATAAACAGATTACATATGCATCGCAAAACAGATTGTGGGTCTTAGATCAGCATCTTGCATTTTAGTAAGGATTACTTGATTTAATTACTTCTTGTATTTTCTTTCCAGTTCATTTTCACAAGAGATTTGAATTGCTGCCCTACATTTAGTAAGTTAAAGACTTTATTACTCAATGAGTACTGGTGCGAGGCTCCTGACTTGGATCCACTAGCTTGCATTCTGCAAAATTCACCAGTTCTAGAGAAGCTCACTCTTCAACTTTTCTCCAAGGTATATAAATCTTCTAAATGGACAACTGTTTTAGTGTTAAACGCTATTATCAGCTATCTATATTGGTCCAATGTTTTTTCTTACCATAGGGACCAGATCATAAAGTGGAAATGAAAGGAAGCTACACTCCAATGGAGGGTCCGTCTGCAATATCAGAGCACCTTAACATGGTTGAAGTCAAGTGTAATGTGGTCGACGAGAAGATTCTCAAAGTCTTGAAGCTCTTGTCTGCATTTAACATACGTAAGCTAACTAATGACTCCTAACATGATCTCTATGTTCTTAAATTAGCTTTCATATGCAAGAAAGAAACTAAGAAAGCAGGCTGTAAATTAAAAAAACCTGAAGAATTATGAACAAAGAACAATTTGTAGGGATTCCAAATTGTTTTAAGATATGAAAGATCTGGACCAAGTCTTGCCAGGCTTAGAAATGAAACTAATATAATCCTTTTTGTTGGCAAAGAATATTTAGTATGTGTGTTGCCCGAACAGCAATGTAACACAATATGGACTTGTTGATTAGTTCTGCTTTTATTCGGCAATAGCACAAATGTCTGAATTGATTAATTTAGAGTAGTGATGTAGAATACACGGATACTTTAGGAAATCAATGTATCTGTATTGGATACCGTACAGAAACGGCTTTGTCCTGGTTACGTCCCTGATACGTATCAGGAGATTAGCGGCTGATTAACCATTAAAAACAAACAATTTTAATTCTGATCCTTGAGGGATACCTCATGGTGTCATGGGTACTCTCCTGATACGTCCAAGTCCAATAACAGTGCACTAACTCACGTGTATGTCTCAACCCTACCTGGACTAAAACCCATCCCTGATCCCATCCCCGCTCTCCTGACCTAGACGGCGGCTCAATCTGCGGCGGCAAACTTGGCGGCAAGCTAGGGGCGATCTTGGGAGGATTTGTGCTCTTCATTCCTCACATCCTCTTCTCTGACTCGTCCCTTCTCCTGTCAACAGCAGGCAGCAGCAACTCACCGGCGGCAGCTCCCGCTCTTCAGTCCTCATCTGACTCGCCTCCTCCCTGGCTTCCCCTCCAGCAGGATCCAGGAGCAGCTCGAGGGCATGCTCCCCACCTCCACCCTCAGGATCGCAGTAGCTCGCCGGGGGCAAGCCCGTGATGCCTAATCCGGTGCTCTTGCTCCAACCCCCTCCCCCATCTCTGTATTGGTGTTCTTCTGCATAATATTTCTATGAAATCTACACCTTGGCCATGTTTAGGAAAAAAGATCAAAAGATCAAGTTAAATTGTTGGTCACACTTCATATTAAAGAACTATTTATCATTATTTTTTTTAAATTAGTCAAACGTATCCCCATATTGGCGCTTTTCAAAAATGATGAATTTACGTATCGGTATCGGCCCGATAACGATACACGAATCCGAATTGGTGCATTCTAGGCAGTGATACAGTATCTTCACATGCTGATATATTAGTTCTGAACAGTAACTCAAATGTCTACAGTATCTTCACATGCTGATATATTCCAAATTGTTTCAGTATCTTCATTTTCATTTGCACAACTAGCCGTGCATTTTGTACTTCTGCAGACACATCAGACTTACCTTTTCATTTGTGTACAGGATTCGGTTTCCTGTAAGGGCGAGATGATCTGGATTGTCGATGGATTTACCATCTCTTGACTATTCAGAAATGGAAGGCGTAAGTATATGCTGCGACAAGGTTTCCGTCATTTTGGTGCGTGTGCATCTGATGCCAATTCTACGGAACAATAGTGTAGAATTCAGATCATGTAACTTGTCAACTCTAGACCATCTAGCTGGACTTGGTTTTATGGTGTCTTGTAATTTCTGTTGCACTTTTGGTTCATGGACTGGTTAGTACTAGCACTCGCTTGGTATGTCTTTTCTGGCTTTGGTGCATAACTTGTTGTGTTATGAATTATTCGCCTGCTTTCTTGTTCCTCCTTGTTTGATCTCTACAAACTTGCTGGTCCAGAGGGGAGGTGGCACCCTTGGACGTTGCATCTTGGGCAGCGCCGTGCCATTCTGACTCCCATTCGTCGGCTGGCTCTTTGTCTATTCATCACAGATTCACACACGACTTTCTCCTCCGCAAGCACATCCTCGACGCCTCCAAGTGTGGCTGTCCCTTTTGCTCCCACACGCTTGAAACTGCAGACCATAATGTTCTGGCGGCCACTTTCCCCTATGAACTTTTGAGAAAAAAGTCGGTTATCTATCTCTTCAGGCTCTCAACACCATTTAGATTCGACTATCACGTGTCTCAAGTTTACTCTACATGAAAAGATGGCACGACTTGGATGTGGACGTTTGGTCTGTCGGTTGCGGAGAAAAATAGTAATTGGATAAAAAAGTCAAAAAATTCTAAAAATATTTTAGAAATAAACTTGACCTTTCATTTTACTTGTAAAAAAATCATAAAAATAAAAAAACATTGAATTCTTTTCAATATAATCGTCCAAAATAGTGTGAATATTGATTTCTAATAGCAAATAAAATTTCTTTTTTGGCCCTGAAGTCAATGCTGGATTTCTTGCCCTGAAAATTTATATATTAGTGCAAAAGAAAGTCAAGTTTATTCAAAAAAAAACTTCTAAAGTTTTTTGTACTTTTTTTATATATAGGATGTATATACACTCAGGAAACAAGGGGTAGCAAGGTAACGAGGTCAACACACCTCAACTATTGTCTGTCTTATTTTTGTGGGGAACCATTGTCTGTCTCTTAACCAAGAGATTAGCCAAGAGCTTATTTTAATCTCTCTCTCTCTCTCTCTCTCTCTCTCTCTCTCAGATATATGGAAAATTCAGGTGGGGAAACCTCGGAGGCGATATTAGACGGAAGAAGCTCTCACTTTTTTTTTGAATTTTCACCCGAGGGGGGGGGGGGGGGGGTTTCCCCACCTGAATTTTCCATATATCTGGGCCAAACCGCCCGAGTAAACAAGTCACCAATACATTTTTACAAGCAGAGAAAGAGAAAGAGGAGGAGTGGGGGTGTGGTGGTGCAACATCAGGGGGTTAGGCACTGAATCCACACATTGGCAGCGTCCTTGAGAGCTGCAGGGAGGCGGACACGTCACAGCACGGCATCCTCACGGCAAAGCTGGAGCAGCCGGGGAAGCGATGATGGCATGCTCTCGAAGACCACCGCGTTGCGGTTCTTCGAAAGTTGCCAGCAGCAAAGAAGCAAGAAAGCCGCCCCGGTCCGAGGAGGGACCAAGCTCGGAGGCGATATTAGGTGGAGCAGCTTGATGGTAGAGACTGTCGGGGCCGCCCTGACCGAGGCCCAGAACTGCTGGGCAAAGGGGCAAGAGAAGATGAGGTGGTCGGCCGTCTCAAGCGGAGCCGAGCAGATAGGGCAGCCTGCCCCGGCCACCTCAACAATGTGCTTACGCAGAAGCACATCTCTCGTAATATCCGAGCACGGACCATGAGCCAGGCGAAGAAGCGTCTCTTTGGGCGAGCTTCGCCAGATGAAGTTGGCGAAAGGCGCTCTCACTCCGCCGAAGTGGCATAGCTAGTACACCCCGGCCGAGGAGAGAGCGGCGCCTTTGGCACAGCCAGGTCGAAGAGCTCGAGTGTTGGCCTCCTCGGTCAGAATCAGCGCCTGGATGATGGGGAGGAGGATCCCCCGCTCCCGCGCCCCAGTGTGGTTTAGTCGCGGGACAAGCCCCCTGTCATGCCCGTGCTGGACGACGTGGGCAACCGAGACGTCCGGTGAGGTGGCGTGGGAGAAGAGAGAGCTCATCTAGACGGAGAGGGCGCCGCCGGGGAGCCAAGATTCAAGCCAAGCGTCTGCAATAACGGGCCGTTACACTGGCGTGCGCAGACTTAAAACAAATAGGGAAGAAAGACTAGCCAACCTCCTAAATCTAACTCAGAATATTGTAGAACGTTTTGCGTCCGATCATGACCCAATCGATAGTGCACATCTACGCGCCGACTATATCTTGCTTACAGCAAGGCGGAAGAAGCTCTCGCCCTAACCGTCTACGATGTGAGCGGCCCGTTATGAGCTTCAGACTTAGAAGAAATAGGGAAGAAAAGGGGGAGCTTACGACTAGCCCGCCTCCTAAATCTAACCCAGAATATTGTAGAACATGTTGTGTCCGATCATGTCCCACTAATAGTGCACATCGACCGCGGTGACTATATCTCGCTTATAGCGGGACGGAAGAAGCTCCGCCTATGGCGTCTACAGTAATGAACCGGCCCACTAGTGCAAAGTAGGGGAAAAAGGGGGAGCTTGCGACTATCCCACCTCCTAAATCGAACTCAGAATATTTTAGAACGTTTTGCGTACAGACAGAAAAGAAATAGGGAAGAAAAGGGGGATCACACAGGGATCGATCACTGGTCTCCTGATTTACGGGCAGTGCTTCTAGCGAGTCAGCTGGCGTCAGGTTAATGCTGATGTAGAAGTGCACGAACTATTTGATATGAAATGAGCCAGGTTTCCACCGGTTTTTTTGACTTTTTGTTTTAGTTTTTCAATGGGTTTTCTCCTTTTTTCTCTGTTTTTCTTTCTTTATTTTTGTTGTTGTTTTCTTTCTTCTTTCTTGATTTTCATTGTCTTTTTCTTTTCTTTCTTTGTTCTTTGTTTACCTCTCATTTTGTTTGTTTATTTCTCGTGTTTCATCGGTTCTCTTTGGTTTCTCTCGCATTTCATTGTTTTTATATAGATTTTTTGTATATATGTAATACATTTTCCTAATACATGTTTAACATTTCAAATGCTTGATTCACAATTTTCAAATACAGATTAACATTTTTAAATAAATGATCAATATTTTTTGTATACAAATTTAACACTTTTTTCATCATGCTTGATTAAAAATTTCAAATACAGGTTTAATATTTTTGAATACATGGTCAAAAATTTCTATATACATTTAACATTTTCAAATACAAGTTTAACATTTTTTAAACATGGTCAACATTGTTTCTATACGCATGTATCATTTTTTAATACAACTTTAATTTTTTCAATACATGGTCAGCATTTTTTCTATGCACATTTAATATTTTTCAAAAGTTTGATTAACATTTTTCAAATACTTTTTAAACATTTGTTTGAAAAGTTTGATTAAATTTTTAAAAACATGATCAAATTTTTCCACACACATTGTATATTTTTCTGTATACATTTTCGTATACATGATCAACATTTTTTCTATACACATTAAACATTTTTTCAAATGCCTGATTAATGTTTTTCAAAAAATTATGTAAATTATTTTTTATAATACACATGTTTAGATTTTTTGGAAGTGTAAACAAAAGCAAAAAAAAGGAAAAAAAGTGAAAATAAATAGGAAAAACACAAGGTTGTGGCCTGTAGCGCACCTGGGCCGACCCATCTCGAGCTGCCTTAACGCGAGGGTTCCCTAGGTCTCACTAGAATCGGGACATCGGGGTGCCCCACATGGACACTCACACCCCCACGCCAAATCCACAACTTGCCTTAATATTGTACAAGGGTGTTGGGCCTCAAATAGACGTTCGGACCATGGGCTCGACCAACTGCTGCACTTGAAGATGACATCAAAGACTCGTGCTCCGCCCTGAAATAGTGGGCTAGTAAAAGAACTACAGCCCATCGACATGAGACCTTCTCAAAAAGGGCTCACTTCCATCAATTTGAAAGGAGGAAAATAGACCCCTCCCGGCTCTAGCAAAAAGAACTTTAAAGACACAGCCACTTCCCTCCAAAAAGCTACAATGGAAAACACTTTTTGGAAACCACATGATAAAAGTGAGGGCCACTATCAAAGGAGAAGAAAATACCAAATATTTCCACACATCGGCCTCACAAAGACTTCGTAAGAACAAAATTGTTTGCCTTAACCACCAACGCTTGAAATTCCACAAGCACTCTTAAGGAGTATTTCAAGGACACAATCGGGACAGTTCCACAAACAACTTGGAACTTTTCCCTCCTACACTTTTACCCTTCTCTCATTCCCCAACTTCACACCCTCAACTCGCCTTTCAAAGACAGTGACATTAAGGATGCTTTAATCTCATTCGCAAAAAGGATGCTTTAATCTAGATGAACACCCTACCTAGTCCAGGACCAGGTGTATGTCTTTTGGTTTATGTAATACACCTTTTACTTTTCAAACATGTACGATTGCTTTCTTTGCTGATTTTTGTGACAAGATCATGGAAGTCTTCAGGGACGATTTCTCCGTCTATGAAACTTCTTTCGATGATTGCTTGCATAATCTTAAATTGATTTTGCATAGATGTGATGGGATTCAACTCGTCTTGTTTTGGGAGAAGTGTCAATTTATGGTGAATGAAGGTAATGCCTCGGGCATATGTTTTCTAAAAGAGGTATTAAAGTTGATAGACTAAAGTTGAAGATATTGATAAAATGCCTTATCCTAGAGATATAGGAGGTATATGAAGTTTCCTAGATCATGCTGGTTTCTATGGAAGATTCATTAACGATTTTTCTAAAACATCTAGGCCTCTTACCAAATCTTTATAGAAAAATGTTCTTGTACTTTCTGATGATGATTGTTTGTTCAAATCATTTGTAATGCTAGCAAATAAGTTTAGGGGCTATTATCTGGAAAATAATTGATAAGAAACTGAATATTATACATTATGCTAGTAAAAAAATAGATAATGGTCAATGAGCATAAAATAAATGAAGATGCTTGGCATTCCAAGGTCGCGAAGTGATCCGACCTGTTTTTTTTTGTTGCGAAGGTAGTACGCCCCGTTGTTAAGGACCTTTTGGATTATGAAGGGGGCCTCCCATGCAGAGGACATCATGCTACTACTCAAAATGAGTTCTTAGTTGTTCTCTTTGTTTGTGAAAATTTAGATTTTATATTGTTGATTCTAAAGTTACAATTCATACAGATGATATTACTATTAAATATCTTATGGATAAGAAAGATGCTAAGGCTAGGATTATTAGATGGGTTCTTTTTGTTACAAGAGTCGATTTCTATATTGCTAATAATCCAGTAGCTGATAATTTGGCTACAATGAAAACATACCTCATCCTATACCTGTTAATGATAATTTCCTAATGAACAATCAGCTGCTATTAATGTTCCCTCTCATGATACTCCTTGGGTTGCTGGTTATGACAACTTTATTGTTGCTAAGTACATCCTATCTTGTTTACCTATCAGAAAAATAGTAAGTTTCTATATGACATGAGACATTACTTCTGGAATGATCCACACTTATATATGAAAAGGGAGTAGATGATATTATCACACGTTGTATACCCGAGCATGAATAAGAATCAGTCTTAAAGTGCCACTCCAGTCCACATGGAGTTTCTATCGCATCCTGGGTTTTTATGGCGGAAATTTTCAGCTGATTTGGACCATTGGTTTGCGAGGTTTTTGTCTGTTTGCATTGGCAAATTCCAAATTTTGGGTCAAATTTAAATAAAAAATCTAAAATTTTCTACGAAATCAATCTAATATGATCTCTGCGAGCAGATATAGAAATTAGACTAATTTTGGCAGCCAAAATAAAAATTAAGCGTTGGCAGCCATCCATAAGCTGAGTAGGGGCTGCTTATTTTGGCAACCACCCATAAGCCCCAAAGGAATTGTCCCTAATTAGGAGGAAATTGAGCATTATATGCTATGGTGCTATGTAAGTTCCATCCTGATATATTTGAGTAAATTATATTTTTGTATGTCCAATGAACTCTTTGTTCAGGAGCTATTTGAATATTTCTAAATCTTCAAAGTCTGAAATAGAATGTGCCCTACAATACGCCTTGATGCATCATGCAAGTAACTAGCCTCTTCATTCTTCAGGCTTAAATCCAAAAGTTGGAGGCAATTAGGATTAGGCTAAGCCAGATCCAATAACAGGTTCAAGCAGCAGGACTATAGGTAATTATTAAAACACTTCTTCTTCGGTACAACCCCTCTAAACACATCAACAGACGAGATCTGTCTATACCCCTTCATAATAAAGGGTAGGATGGTCTTTCTAAAAAATACGTCGCAGAGATCTGTCCCGTTCTGAGTCCGCCTTGGGCCGACCCATTAGTGATTATGTACGATAACACAGATAAAAAATCCAAAAAAAATAGTGGTCATAAACGGCAATTTTTATGTGATATATGGAGTGAGGAACTGATCATTCAATAATATTTTTAACCCTATGTGAACTGCTGTCCATTTTAATTCCGCAACGTAATTGTCATTTGGAAAAAAAATATTATATTGGTTGAAGTGTGACAGGTAGAAGACATAAGGTCCATGGCATGCCATGCAGAATTGTAGTTGTCTATATTTCACCAAATTTCAAATAATTTTTCTACCAAAAATAAATGAAAAAATATTGGTTACACTTGAACCTTGGGTTATCTTTTAATATCACCATCAATATCGTTGGTACTGGTAATGTTTCCTTATTGGTATCACCATCAATTTGGTTTACATTTTCAGTTTTGTTACATGTCTAAAGAAATCCCTAGTTTTGAAGGGTTCTAGCTGTTGCCATCATATGTCCACAAGTGCATTGCTTTTTGAATGTGAAATGATAACTTGGTGTAGTTGATTATCTTCTGCTCAAAACTTCTGCTGATGTAATGTTGTATGCTAATGTTATAAGGGTAGTAATTGGTCTCTTCTGATGTTTATCAGAGATGTGGGGAGGCCGCCACCGCAGGCTGCGCTCTGCCACACCGGAGTACGACTTGGAAGGTTTAGAGTTCTTCACGACCATACTTGAGAATTCCTCCAGGAGGCAGGTATATAAAAGGAGAGATCTCCCCTTCACCCATCTCTTTATCATAACTCTGTTGTTTGCTACATCACTCCTTGACCCCCGCTGTAGAGGCTGCCTGACACTTTTATGAAGATGCTGGACGACCATCGACCAAAGTATGTGAAGCTGCGACAGGCCGGCAGCGGGCTTCGCAGGCATTGGGACATGGAGGTGGTGATCAGGAACGACCACATGTACCTGTGTCGTGGCTGGGAGCAGTTCGTGTGTGCCTATGACTTGCGCCACGGGTACTTCCTTGTCTTCAGGTACGATGGCGACGCCATGCTCACCGTGAAGGTGTTCAACACGACTATGTGCCGCATGCGCTACCAGGACAGCGACGATTCCAGTACGTTCTTCCTCTTCTTCCTCTCCATTTGGCTTTGCCTCACACTGATTGTTAAAAAAACTTTGTTGCATTTGGTCAGGCAATGGGAGCAGCAGCAGCGACTCTGGCTACAGCAAAAGCAGCAGCGAGTCTGGCTACAGCGAAAGCAGCAGCGAGGATGATCCGGAATGGAGTGGGGAAGAAGAGGAGCAGAGTGGGGATGAGGAGGTGCAGCCTATTCTGTTTGACGATGGCCAAGCTATGGTGGTGGCTGACGATGGCCAAGCGATGGTGGTGGCTGATGATGGGCAAGAGATGGTGGTGGCTGAGGATGACCTAGCGATGGTGCTGCCTGAAGATGGCCTCGCGATGGTGGTGGTGCCTTACAATGACCTCGCGAGGGTGGTGGCGCCGGCGATCCCACAGCCGGGCAACATGACCATGCCAATTGTGGTAGAAGAGTACATCCGACTACCTCGCCGCTCTAAGCGCATTAGGATGATGAAGGAGAAGGAGAAGAAGGAGGAGTGAAGTATGTTAGGTATGTCAGATCTCCAAATGATCTATACTTAGCTTTGTTTCCTCTTAAATGACCTAAGTTAGCTCTAATATGCTAAGTTATCTCTAACATGCTTAGTTACCTAGGTTTGCTCAATATGACATACACTTAGCTTACTTATGTAAAAAATGGCATAATTAGCTTACTTAGGTTTGAAATGGCATAACAATCTTGGTAACTTCATATATGTCATATAGTTAGCTTATTTTCCTCGAAAATAACATAATAAGCCTAATTAGCTCCAAAATGATCAATTTTACCTAAGTTAGCTCTAAAATGCTAAATTAGCTCTAATATGCTTAGTTACCTGGGTTAGCTCAAGAAAGACCTATACTTAGCTTACATATGTCAAAAATTGCATAATATGCTCAGTTAACTCAAAAATTGCATAATTAGCTAGGTTAGCTCCAAAATGACCAATTTTGCCTAGGTTAGCTCCAATATGATCCATTTTACCTAGGTTAGCTCCAAAATAACCTATTTACCTAGCTTAGCTCTAAAGTGACCTACACACTTAGCATTTTTACCTAGCTTAGCTCCAATATGATCATTTTCTTCTTTTTTTCTAGCTAGTCTTCTTCTTCTTCTTCTTCTTCTAACTTTCATCTTTCTCAATTTGCAGATTTGCTTTAGATGAGGAAGCTTGCATTGATGGAGTGTACTCTTCTCCTTGTGCTTCCTTTTTGTTTATGGAAACTTGTTGGAAACTTCTTTTTGGATATGTATGTATATATGTATATGTTGTTGGAAACTTCTTTTGGATATGTATGTATATATGGATATGTTGTTGGAAACTTTTTGTTGGAAATCATTGTATGTTGGATATGTTGTTGGTATGTTTGTTGAAATTATTTTGAAATGTGTGTGTGTGTATATATATATATATCTGTGAAATTCTGTCAAATTGAATGAATTTAAGAAAAAAACAAGGGCTATGCAGGTACTTTGCCGTCTGCTAGCAGACGGCAAAGAGCTTTGCCGTCTGCCAGCTGACGGCAAAGCTGCCACGTGGCAGCTACCTGTGCAACCTGGGGGGCACTTGGTTGGCCTATATGGTTCCTTTGTCGTCTGCTGGCAGAAGGCAAAGAACTTTGCATCTTTGCCGTCAGCCAGCCGACGACAAAGCACGCCGTTAGCCCCTTAACGGCCCTAAGCTGCCACATGTGTCGTCCAGGTCCTTTGCCGTCTGCTGGCGGACGACAGAGACCATTTCATCTTTGTTGTCCGCTAGCAGACGGCAAAGAGCCATTCGCCGTAGCCTATTCAGCCGGACCTGTTGCCGTCTGCTGGCGGACGGCAAAGGCCTATGCCGTCCGCCATGGCGGACGACAAAGTGCCTGATTCCTGTAGTGCTTGTCTCGCGCCTGGTGCCGCAGGATGGGTCGTTGGAGGCCATTTTGGCCGGCCTATTGGGTTTAGGCGTTGGGTGCCTCCCAGGGGTGCTAAAGGCAGGTCCTTTCTGCTCGTATCTTTGGTTGGGGTAGCGGTGGGTCTCGGGCAAGGTGGTGTCAAGATCTTGGATGCCGGGGCGGTGGCCCTGGTGGTGGTTCCGCGGTGTTCATCGGCAGAGCCCATGGCTCGGTGTTGCCCAGTGGCCATGGCCGTGTGGGCGGCATGGTGGCCGGGGGGTGGCGTTCGGTGATGGTGAGTGTTGGCTGGGTGAGAACCTTATATATCTTCGGACGGACCAGCAGCGGCGAAACTCGTTCCCTTCTTGAAGGCGTCGTCATGGCTTTCATTGCCCATCGTGTTGCTCAAGGGAAAACTCTGATTCTCGGGTCGGGTGGTGGCGGCGCTCTGGTGTCGTAACATTCCTGAAGGCGCCAACTTGAAGCACACGGTTCGTTGTATGCGGCTTCATTTTTTCATGATGGCGTGTTCATGATCAAGGACCTCTTCCTCTTGTACTGTTAGGGGTGGTGTTGCTTCGCTCATTGCCTATGTATTCTGTTTTAGTGTGTACGTGTGTTGTGGTGGCATGCGTTTGTACCGAGGCATGGTTGATCTTTGCTTTATATTAATGCGTGGCGAAAGCTTTTTGTGGGCATAATCAAACTGCAAAAAACTTGATCATAAATAGTCAATCCGGGTTTAGCCTTTTAGAAAGAAAGGCGGCGCGAACCAACATGTGATTGGATGGTTAGAGTGACTGTGGTATTCTTAGCCCACCAGGGTTCAAATCCAATTGCTTGCATTTATTTCTGGATTTATTTCAGGATTTCCGGCGATGCGACTTTGTAAATCTCAAGATGATATGCCGGTTTAGTTTTTTAGAGATGCTCATAAGGGTAGGATGTGTGTGCGTGCGTTCATAGAAATGAGTGTATGCGTGTGTATATGAGCGCTTGTATCTGTACTGATGTTCAAAAGAAAAAATGCGGCGAGTCCAGCCTAGGTTTCTCGTGGCGGCGGCGACTCGTGACGAGTGGATTTGCCGGGGGCGAGCCTGCGAGGTGGGGTGAGGCGACGTCGCCGACAGGCATCCACCCGTTCCATCCCATCCCCGCTCTCTCCACCCTCGCGGTGGTTTGATCCTTCCTTTGCTTCGCAGTTGGTGACCGCCACCGACCACATCAGCGCCCTCCCCGACCATATGCTCCACCATTTGCTCTCCTTCCTCCCTGTGCAGGCGGCCGTGCAGACATGCGTGCTCGCCCGGCGCTGGCGACACCTTTGAAAGTCCACTACAGGCATGCGCATCGTCGGCCTTGACGATGACGGGTTGGTCTCAGTTCAAGACCTCCGGAAGTTCATGCACCATCTGCTGGACCTGCGTGAGCGCACCCACCTAGACAATGTTGAGATCAAATTCGATCTGTATGATGATGATGACGACGATGACGACTACGTTGGCGACGACGTGCACTATGTGAACATATTTTTTTAGAAAAGGAGGATCAGCTCCGACCTCTGCATCTGAGCGATGCATACGGCCACTTTATTAATTATTCTCATAAGACCTTGCAAAGTAATACAACAGTAAGACTAAAGCCGCCGTCTAAGCAACAAACTATCGCTACACCTATCCAGTTGATGAAGGGGCGCAGATAGCCTGGACCTAATACCAAACAGACATCGCAGCCAAACCTAACATCTAAGACCTGAGGACCCATCCAGGACGCCTGCCGGGCATGGGTCTCGCCGGTCCGGCGTGCTCTCAGAGGCCGCCGCCGCCAACTGCCACCGCTCCATCTTCAGAACTGTACTGATGCATCAACCTTGCTCGGTCTAGCTATCGTCGACGCCACCACGGCGCCCAACGGTACCTCCTCCCTGCGCGCAAACAGTTCAGCACATCGCGGTCGCCGCTGATACACCTCAGCACTATGCTGCCAAGTACCACCAGCCGACACAGCTAATCTTTGGAAGATCTGTCGTGCGTAGCACCTGCCGACCAGGCATGACTCAGCGTAGCACCTGTCGGTCAGGCATGACTTGATAGCTCCACCGAAGCTCCGTGCAAGACGAAGCCGCTCCACCTCCCGCCTCTGTCTTCCATCGCTGCTCCACAAACGATGCTCCCAAGAGAGAGACGTCACCGTAGTACCGCCATCGTCCGATCTGGAAGGCCAGATCCTAGGGTTTCCCTCGAAGCAGCACGAGTGGGTTGACAACAGTTACACGACGATGCCTTCATCAAGGTAACGACACAAAACGCCGCCATCGCCCGCCAACGGCTCGGTTTTCACCGGCAACTATGTCTCCCCGACTCGTAGCCGGGACTAGCTGACGGATCTCGAGATCCGATCACCCAGCCGCAGGCCGATCACCTCTGACGGAAGAGATGACCACCACCGTCGACTGCACCGGTCAGAACAGATCTGACGGAGGTGCCGCCTACGCGACCACCAGGCCCTCCACGCCGCCGCCGCCGATCCAAAGGCAGATGGCGCGCCGCCGCCGTCGCCGACCGCAGTGCCGCTGCCGCCCGAACAGGGCTGGTCGCCGCGCCCGCAGTCCGCGCCGCCTCCGATGCCGCCGCGCCACAGCCATCGCCGTTGCCGATCGGATCTGAGGCGCCTCCACACGATTCGGGGATCCGCACAACCCCAGATCCACAGGAGAGAGGTGATGTGCAAAGTTCGGCGCTCACGCTTCATATCAACGATAGTTACCTCGCCCTAGACGACCTGCCTCTTGTCTCTCGGTGTTTGGAAACATTGGACCTTCAAGGTCTGGCCCTAGGAAAGGCCTTCCTTGATTTTGCTAGTTGTCCAGCATTGAAGACTCTGAAGATGAATGATTACGAAATCAATGCTGAGAGGATATCATCCAGTTCCCTAAAGCATTTGAGCATCATTTGTTGCCGCTCTGACTCAGATATCCGGGTCCGTGTTTCAGCTCCGGGCCTTGTCTCTCTAGAATTAGAAGGCTTTATTGGTTTAACCCCTTCTCTTGAGGGCATGGCATTGCTAGAGGCTGCATGTCTGAATCTTGGCGATCAATGCCGGGACATCTGTTTGAATTATGACACTGGTGTTTTCTGTGGAGCTAATAATAATACATGTAAATATTGTTTTACTATTAAGGATGATTGCTGTAGCGATTGTGTGCTTCTGGGTGGTATCTCAAAGGCTAAACATCTGGAGTTGATATCTGAAATAGGAACGGTATGGCACTTGTCTTTTAACTCTTTTATACTTAACCCCTTCTTTTGTGTTGTGCTATCTACGTATTTATTATGTTATGTATCACCACCAATTGGGGGTACTTAGATCACGATCTCGCATTCTCAGTAAGGATGTCTTAATTTGTTTACTTTCTGTATTTTCTACCCAGTTCATTTTCACAAGAGATTTGAAACACTGCCCCACATTTAGTAAGTTAAAGACATTATTACTCAATGAGTACTGGTGCGAGGCTCCTGACTTGGATCCACTAGCATGCATTCTGAAAAACTCGCCAGTTCTAGAGAAGCTCACTCTTAAACTATTTTCGGAGGTATTAATCTCCTAAATGGAGAGTCGCTGCATTGTTAAAGTTATTATCGATTATCCATCTTTTTTTAAATGTTTATGCTTGACTTAGGGACCAAATCATGAAGTGGAAATGAAAGAAAGGTACTACTGTTGCATGGAGAGACCGTCAGCAATATCAGAGCACCTTAACATAGTTGAAGTCAAGTGTAATGTGGTGGACAAGAGGATTCTCAAAATTTTGATGTCCCTGTGTGCACTTAACATATGTAAGCTAACTAATAACACTTTGCATATACTCTGTATTGTGAAATTAGCTTTCATATGTCAGAAAGAAACTAATGGAGTATGCAGGGAATAAGAAAATCATGAAATATGCAGGAACCATTTGTAGGGTACCAAATTGTTCGAGGCATGAAAAATCTGGACTACCTCTGGTGACTCACAATAGGGAAAACCAATATAATCCATTTTGTTGGCAAAGAATGTTTCATTTAACTGTGTTGCAGCAGAAACAATAAGTGTAACAGAGCATGTGAACTTCTTTATTAGTTCTGGTCTTGCGGGCACTAGCACAAATGTCTGAATTGATTAGTTCAAGGTAGTGAGGTATCTTCACATGTTACTTAGCTCTGAACTGTAACTCAAATGCGTGCAGTAAAACAATATTTTGACTTGTTGTGTTTTTGAATAGTAGGCACTAGTGAATAGCAGTTTTTATTGCCTCGATAAATATAAGCAGTTGTTGCACTTATGGGCTAAATAATGGAGGTCCCGATTTGCTTTTGATTCATCACTTTGTTCCTAGGAAGTCTTAACAGTCTACATAAGATTTTCTTGAGAAACAAAAGTCTGTTCATAAGCATGTCTATGACTAGTAGTGTATATCGTAATTTCTTATTTCACTATCCCCTTGCCACCAAATTGCTAATGAAATTTTTCGCATTCTAATTAGGGAGCAGTTTAACTAGATGTTTTAGTGTTAGATTATCAGCTAAGAAATTTTCGTATCAAATATAATCGAAGTTTGTCCCCAAATCCATATTAAGATAAGTTGCACCTGGTAACGTGAATCTCCATACTTTATGAACTCTGTTCTGGTATCTTAATTTTCATAGTCCGGAGCGCACCAAGGCCCTTGTATCTCTGAGCTGAGCGGAGCCGAAGACCACGCCAAGCATTCGGAGCGTGCCAATGAGCAAAGGTAGCCTGCGCCAAGCGCTGCCATCAAAGGCCGGAGTGCCACAAGGTTCAAACGCCACACTGCTTCCGCAGCCACAACAACTGCCATCGCCGCGAAGCCAGGGCTGCCGCCCACAAGCCGGACCGCCACTTTGTGTCATTGCCAGTCGAGCAACCCCTCTGTCACCATTCGCTGCATGAGCATATCTTGGCGGCGTCATTCGGTGATGGCCAGGAGGTGGAGAAGAGGGGTGGTGGCGCCCAAGCTGGCATGAAGGCGATGCACTGTGACGTGGGAAAGGAAGACCGTGCATTTTAATGGACTTCTTCTTTTGTTTGGTATGTGTGTCCTTGGCGAGGACGTCTTGACAGTGAAGACAATGCCACAAGATAAACATACCACGACTCTGTGTCTGTATTGGTATGGCACCTTTGGCCAACTTAGCCATGATTGGTGAACATATGGTGTTTTTGTCCAAGAGACCATTGGCTCCCGGATCTGGTGGATTGATGTATGATGCTTTAGCCCGTTTTTCATGGTGGTGGCATCGATGATGGTATTCGAATTGTTTTGGTTAGAGATTCTCCCATTTCATCATCTCTACTTGTAAAGGGGGCTGGTGTTTGTACGTCACCTAATGTGGTTTTGTCCCCCGCTCCGGTTTGAAAACCATGTTCTGCATTAACTCAATCAAATCTTACCGAAATCATGCCCTGCATTAACTTGATAAAATCTTACCAAAATCATTCCCTACATTAACTCAATTTTTTTTACCAAAATCATGCCTTGCATAAACTCAATCAAATTTTACGAAAATCATGCACTACATTAACTCAATCAAATCAAATAAAATTGTTGCCAAAATCTCAACTAAATCAATACTTTATTTGCCTTACCTACCCATACCCAAATCAAATAAAATCTTACCGAAAAACTCAACTGAATCAAAACTATTTTCTTGCCTTCTCTACACACACTCTAATCAAATCAAATATTACCAAAATCTAGAATATGATGGGAGTAACGTATATATCAGACACGATGGTGTTGAACCAATAGAATATGTATATTCCCGTTACAATGCATGGGCAACTTTTTTAAGAGTAGCTAGTTATATGATGACTTTAAAGAACTTTGATGTAACTTTTAGTTTTATAACAAAATTTTGTTGTTATTTCTTTTATTAAATCTAACGTATTTCACTTATACTTAATAAACCGGATGTTTGCTAAAAATAAACTTATTTTTATCATCGATCGTCAACAAATATTAGGAAAAAAATATAGTCCAAAGATAATCCTCAAGCATTGTGGGTTCTAACTAATGTATCCCTTTGAGCATTCATATATGAAATAAAAGTTTGCCTAAAAATGAACTAAAGGTGGGTTGTTTATCAGAAAGAAAGAAATCAGCCAATACGCATCGTTCAATGCCCATGCAACTAGGAAATGTGTTCATAATTCGAAACTAAGCATCTCAAACTCATGGTTCTTTTGGACTGGTTTTATAATGTCATGATCTTCTAAACATGGCATCACTTGTATACGAAACAAAAACTTAAAATATTCATGTTGGTCATGCTTATAAAAAAAGTTCAAATATTCTTGGTCATGATTATATATTTGTTTTAATGATATAACTTTTATGCGCCCAAATTCAAAATATCAGTGCAGAAAAAAATGTCGATGTATATAAAATTTTCCATGTTTTTGGGAAAAGAAGGTTGTTGTATGAAAAGTAAAGAAGTATAAAGACTTTGTGATGGGAACAATTTTAAGTAATCCTCAGACAATATTAGAAGCAGCTATGAACAAATTTATTCAGAAAGAAGAATAGTTGTGATGAAACAAGAAACGTCTCATGTTCTATTTCGGCCCGTGGAAAATATATTTTGGGTAACGGGTCGTTTTCTAGCACTAGGTTGAACAAACATTGCAACCAACTATGGACAATATGTTTTAAAAAATGGCTAAAAAATATAAAATAAAAAATGGAACGAGAAAGAAATAGGAAAAAGGAACTAATGAAGAAAGAAAGAAAGAAAATATTTAAAAAGCTTGCCAAAGAATATTTCGGCACTTGATTTAATTATTTTTGTATTTTCTTTCCAGTTCATTTTCACAAGAGATTTGAAATGCTGCCCTACATTTAGTAAGTTAAAGACTTTATTACTCAACGAATACTGGTGCGAGGCTCCGGACTTGGATCCACTAGCTTGCATTCTGAGAAAATCACCAGTTCTAGAGAAGCTCACTCTTCAACTTTTTCCAAAGGTATAAATCTTTTAACTAGATAACGGTTGCAGTGTTAAAAGTTATTATCGGTTACCTATCTTGGTTCAATGTTTTAGCTTAATTACCATAGGGACCAACTCATAAAGTGGAAATGAAAGGAAGCTACAGTCCAATGGAGGGACCATCTGCAATATCAGAGCACCTTAACTTAGTTGAAGTCAAGTGTAATGTGGTCGACGAGAAGATTCTCAAAGTCTTGAAGTTCTTATCTGCATTTAACATACGTAAGCTAACTAATGACTCTTTACATGATCTCTATGTGCTTAAATTAGCTTTCATATGTGGGAATGAAACTAATAAGAAAGCAGGTAGTAAAAAAAACAAATTATGCATGAAAACAGTTTGTAGGGATCTATTATTATTTAGTATACTGTTAAGATGATAGAATACGAACGGCTGAGATTCACTAGTATAAAATTCTGATATTCTACGGTTGAGATTTGTCAAATATATAGGAACTCACAGCACGTAAATCTAATTGGCTAGAAATAATTCAGTCGGCCAATTGTTGGATCCGGATGGGACTTGGTAAGGTAAGCCAAGACCAATTAGCTTACGGTAGGATGAGACCTACATACTCCCTCCGTCATTAAAAAAGTGTATTTCCAACTTTGTTGGAAAGTCAAAGTTTTTTATGTTTGACCGTATTTATACAATAATAGACCAATATTTATGCCATCAAATTAGTAGCACTAGATTCATGATAAAATATATTTTTGTCATACACCTATTTGGTTTCACAAGCATTGATATATATTTGCACAAACTAGGTCAAACTTTGAGATATTTTGACCCTCCAACAAAGTTGGAAGTACACTCTTTCAAGGACAGAGGGAGTAGACACTAACTGGATCAGTTTAGTTATTACTACTGGATCCTTCCCAATTCAATTAGTACTCAGCTTCTTCAAACTGAATAGATTAGGTAATAAATAACCAATTGCACGCACGTACGTGGTAGATCCATATGAAAAATAAGCTTGTTATTTTTTATGAATGCACTATATATATGAGCGCAATGTGCAAACTACAATATCATAATTAGTTTTTCTTGTGAATATCAAAATTAGCTTTATGGGAAAAAAAACCTACACCGTCAAAAGTTGTGGGTACATATGTTAGGCTGAAAAGTCAAATTATATTTATTCTATAGAACAGAAAGATCAACGTGGCTTCTTTAAATGGCAACAATGTAAATTACAACACACAATAATTCGAGGAAAAAAAGGTCTGCATGGCTTATTTTTTTGACTACCAACCGATAAGATGAGATATGTGGTGGCGGAGAAAATAATTTCAACATAACATGCGTTTGTTCCTTCTGCTAATAAAAAGTTAGGGACCATTTTTTAGTTGTATCAAGATGAATGTGTTTGAAACAGTAAGAAAAGAGTTCAGTACAATGAAGACCAGCATAAGAATTCATGGGTTTGGTTGCTAATAGAGTCCATGGAGGGATGACATAAAGATCGTGTAAGTAATGCATAGCACAAGAAGAATCTATGGGTTCATGCCAATGTCATGTGTATGCAAGTGAGCGAGCATATGAAGGACGCAGATAATATATATTGTGGCAGATACTATGCATATTGAAAGAAACACATGATGTAGATTATATGGTAAGTCACTTTATGTATGCTGAACAATACAACATAGCAAAAGCAAACCCAAGACAAGTTGTGAACCATCTAGCTAGAGTTAGTCAATAATTTCCCAAAAGGATAATGCCAAAGTTTTAAATACCGGGCTATACCATTTAGTGGTGGCTCAGCGAGAAGCAATGCAGAACTATCATGGAGCTATAGCGAAGCTAAGCCTATTTAGCTCTTTTTCTAAAATCATGAAAAATAGAAAAACTAAGCATACAATCAGACATCATATATGATATATCCCATATACTTGAAATACACATTTTACTGATGGCTTTGTCGAACTCACTTGCGCCCCTCCTCTAGCTGTAGTGGCACTAAATGCATGAGTTCAAATTTAGTGCTATGGCGGGAATTATAGATGTCTTCTCGTCATTCTCAGTTTAGTGTTAAATGTGCATTGTTTGGTGATCAACCAAGTAGCAGCCAAAATATCAAAGGCCGACAAAATTTTTGTGGGGTATATTTTGGCACCAATCAAATATACCAAAAAAAAAAATCATGGACTGAATAAAATACACGCAATAGAATGTTGCAAGCATGGTTTTTAATATATAAAAGGTATATTGATTAGTCAAGTAAATTAGTGCCATTTTATCATAAGCATTTCTTTCCATAGTACTATTATGTAAAATACTACATAAGGATATTTAAATAAACAATAGTCAAAGTGTTGCAGAGACCATTTCAAAATTAAACTGACATATCCAACATTCTATATGAATCTAGCCACGCAAATGCGTGGGTCAGTCTGCTAGTTCCGAATTGTTTGAGATATGAAAAATCTGGATCAAGCCTGGCCAGGCTCGGAAATGAAACCAATATAATCCATTTTGTTGGATGTTCAATATATATGTTGCCAGAACAGCGAGTATAACACAATATGGACTTGTTGATACAGTAGCACAAATGTCTGAATTGGTTAATCTAGAGTAGTGATACAGTATCTTCACATGCTGACATATTAGTTCTGAACAGTAACTTAAATGTCTGCAGTCATATAATATTTTTGACTCGTTGCATTGTTGAATCGTTGGTGCTAATCGATAACAAGTTTCTTCTTTTTGGCTCACTGGCTCGGAGCAGCTTCTTGCCCTTATGGGCTAAATTATTCGACACCCAGTTTGTTTTTGTCAAGCGCTAAATTATCCGCCATTTCTGTAGACTTGCCTACGAATTCGTTACAGTTTATGTAACATTTTTCTTCAGAAATAAAAGTCCATACATAACATTGTAGTAATGTATGTGATGATTGCATATTTCACATTTCCTTTGCCATGAAATTGCTTATAGCGTTTTCTGCCTTCTCATTTGGGAGTAGTTTAGCTAAACGCTTGTGTGTTAGATTATCAAATATAATGGAAGTTTGTGCCTAGATTCATGTTAAATAAGTCTGTTAAAGTGAATCTATTTCATACATAACGAGCTCTGTTCCAGTATCTTCATTTTCATTGTCAAGTAGCCGTGCATTGTGTACTTTTGCAGGCACATCACACTTATCTTTTTCATTTGTGTACAGGATTCGGTTTTTTGTAAGGGTGAGAAGATCTGGGTTGTCGATGGACTTAGCATCAGAAATGGAAGGCTTAATGGAAGGCGTAAGTGTGCTGCGACAAGGTTTCCATCATTTTGGTGCATGCATCTGATGCTAATTAATTCTACCGAACAAAGGAATAAATTAGAATTCACAACATATAACTTGTGAACTCTAGACCATCTATCTAGCTGGACTTGGTTTTATGGTATCTTGTAATTTCTGTTGCACTTTTGGTTCACGATGAATTTATTGCTGTTGGACTGGTTAATAATTAATACTAAGCTTGCATGTCTTTTTTTGGCTTCGGTGAATAACTTG
This sequence comes from Aegilops bicornis, assembly GCA_021605145.1. Classification (NCBI taxonomy): domain Eukaryota; kingdom Viridiplantae; phylum Streptophyta; class Magnoliopsida; order Poales; family Poaceae; genus Aegilops; species Aegilops bicornis. The sequence continues at coordinate 78,801,011 of CM038674.1, read as the reverse complement.
TTGTATTATGAATTTATTCCCTACTTTCTTATTCTCCCTATTTGATTTCCACAAACTTTGCTTCTTGAGGTGAGGTGGCACCCTTGGACGTGGCATCTTGGGGAGTGCCATGCCATTCGGAGTCCCTTTCTTCAGTGGGCTCCTTGTCTAGTCATCACAGATTCATACCCACGACTTTCTCCTCCGCAAGCACATCCTCGATGCCTTGAAGTGTTGCTGCCCCTTTTGCCCCCACACACTTGAAACAGCAGACACATATGATGTTCTCTCGCGGCATTATTAATGGTCTCCACTTCCCTCCCATTTTGACCCTTGTTCTCGCACGGTATCTTCCACAGTGTAGAAGCATTGGACTCTAGCGGCCATTTCCCCAATGATTATCTGAGAAAAAAAAGCCGGTTCTCTATCTCTTCAGGCTCTCCACACCATTTAGATTCGACAAGGACATAATTTGTATATAATGTCTCAAGTTTACTCCACGAAAAGATGTAGCATGCCATGGGATATGGTACCAAGGGAACAAGATCAACCATTGTCTGTCTCTTAACCAAGAGATTAGCCAAGAGCTTATTTTACCCTCTCAATGTTTTCCCTTTTCTACTTCAAGCTGATGTCATACATTTGTAGATACCTTAAGGATCTCTAGCCCGTTCCTTTCTATAACTATAAAAAAACACTCCTTAAACATAACTCCTAATAATAAGTTTTAGGGTATTCGGCAACTAGCTCACCTCCTAAATCTACCTCAGAATATTGTACAACGTTTTGCATTCTATCATGTCCCCCTAATAGTGCACATCGACACTCACACACCGCACTCCAGGTCCCCAGCCATTCCTATTTGAATCAGGTTGGGTCAAATCCGCAACCTGCCTTAATATTGTACAACATTGTTGGGTCTCAACTCTCAAATAGATATTTGTCCCATGGGCTCAACCCAACGGCTGCACTTCAAAAGGCATCAAAGACTTGTGCCACCCTAAAATAGTGAGTTGGCAGAAGAACTCCAGCCCATCTACATGCGGCCTTCTCAAAAAAGGTTAACCAGATTTGAAGAAGGAAAATAGACCCCTTCCGACTCTAAAAAAAAAGAACTTGAAAGAGACACAATCACTTTCCTCCAAAAAGTTATCATGGAAAAACCCTTTTTTATAAACAAAGGGATAAAAGTGTGGGCTGCTATCAAAGGGGAAGAAAATACCAAATATTTCCACACATCAGCCTCGCAAAGACTTCGTAAGAACAAAATCGTTTGCCTTAACCACTAAGTGAAAGATCGTGGATGTTGCCTGGGGGGGGGGGGGGTGAATAGGCGCTTTAAAATAATTACGGTTTAGGCTAGAAAAAATGCGGAATAAACCTAGCGGTTAATTTGTCAAGCACAAAACCTACAACATCTAGGCTCACCTATGTGCACCAACAACTTATGCTAAGCAAGATAAACTACTAGGTGATAGCAAGATATATGACAAGAAACAATATGGCTATCACCAAGTAAAGGGCTCGGGTAAGAGATAACCGAGGCACGCGAGATGATGATGTATCCTGAAGTTCACACCCTTGCGGATGCTAATCTCCGTTTGGAGCGATGTGGAGGCACAATGCTCCCCAAGAAGCCACTAGGGCCACCATAATCTCCTCATGCCCTCGCACAATGCAAGATGTCGTGATTCCACTAAGGGACCCTTGAGGGAGGTCACCGAACCCGTACAAATAGCAACCCTTGGGGCGGTCACCGAACCCGTACACTTTGGCAACCCTTGGGAGCGGTCACCGGTACCCGTCAAATTGCTCGGGGCGATCTCCACAACCTAATTGGAGACCCCAATGCTTGCCCGGAGCTTTACACCACAATGATTGAGCTCCGAACAACACCAGCCGTCTAGGGCTCCCAAGCACCCAAGAGGAACAAGCTCAAGGGTACCAAGCACCCAAGAGTAATAACCTTCTCAACTTGTAACTTCCACGTATCACGTGGAGAACTCAAACCGATGCACCAAATGCAATGGCAAGGGCACACGGAGTTCCCAAGTCCTTTTCTCTCAAATCCCACCGAAGCAACTAATGCTAGGGAGGAAAATGAGAGGAAGAACAAGAAGGAGAACACCAAGAACTCCAAGATCTAGATCCAAGGGGTTCCCCTCACATAGAGGAGAAAGTGATTGGTGGAAATGTGGATCTAGATCTCCTCTCTCTTTTCCCTTAAAAACTAGCAAGAATCCATGGAGGGATTGAGAGTTAGCAAGCTAGAAGAAGGTCAACATGGGGGAAGAACACAAGCTCAAAAGATAAGGTTCATTGGGGAAGAAGCCCCCCTTTTATAGGTGGGGGAAAATCCAACCGTTATGCTCACACCTCAAGACTGAAGCGGTACTACCGCTCCAATGAGCTGTACTACCGCTAGGGCGGCAGTAGCCCTTTGAAAAACAACGACGAGGAGGGAAAAGGCCAGAAGAACCGTCGGAGCAGTACTACCGCTTGTCCTCACGGTACTACCGCTAGGTGTAGCGTTACTACCGCTTGGGGTAGCGGTACTACTGCTTGCGAGCGGTACTAAAAAAATACATCCGTGCCTAATTCCGCTGGACTTGTGACGAGTTTTTGGTCCGGAGCGGTACTACTGCTGTAGTAGCCGCAGTAGAGCGGTAGTAAAAAATTACATCCGCTCTTGTCCGCGGTAGTACCGCTGTAGCCTTTTCAGAACACCAAAACTGCCACAACTTCTGCAAACGGATTCCGAATTCAATGAAACCAAGTTTGTTGGAAAGCTAGCGACAAGGGCTAACACAATCTTCAAAGAAATAACAATAATAAGCAAATTAGAAAAGGCCCAAAAGAAAAAGGTGAGAACCCTTCCTCGAATAAGACCGGTAAAACCTCCAACACCGAAAACGCAAGAGAAGAAGCATGTGAACTCCGTTTTCGATGAACTTGAGCTTGTCAAGAAGATGACCATAAGCTCTAAGACTCACAAAGAGAACCAAACAAGAAACAAGAAAGATGATGCAAGGATGCAATGGTTTTATGCTCTCTGCGAACGATACGATCAAGCTACTCATCAAGAGCGCCCCTTGATAGTACGGCAATCGATCCTATAACCCGGTCTCCCAACTACCACCATGAGACCAGTAAAATAGAAAACCTATCAAGGGCAAACCTTTGTCTTGCACAAAGTCCACTTGAGCTAGATGTAGACGATCTTGACATCCTCAAGTTGGACCACCTTTCCTGATTGCATTGGCTCGGTGAAGACTAGTAGATTGCTCCCCCATACTCCACTATGGGTGAGCCACTCTTCGCCATATCTTCACAAGTCCATTGTCACCACAATGGACGGCAAGCTTCAAGCACTTGATCTCTTCATTATGCATCACTTGAACGTGCACACCGCAACCTAACCCCACAAAGAACTCTCACGAAGACCATGGGTTAGTACACAAAGTGTAATTGACAATGCTTACCATACCATGGGATCACTTGATCCCTCTCGGTACATCTTCTACGCATTGTGAGTTGATCAACTTGATTCACTCTTGACTTATTATTGATCAACCTTGAACCTTTTCAACTCTCTTCATTTGGATGATGCCTTGAAGGTAAGCATGAATGATCACACAATCTTCTTCTTCAAGACATGCTTGCAATAAGCTCAACTCTCACATGACCAATCTTTGGATAATTCCTTAATAGCACATTGGTCGACACAAGCTCTCCTTGAAACCAGCACATGTACTCCAAGAAAAGCCTATGGACAAAACCTTCAAATATAAATCAAGGCAACCATTAGTTCGTAGAGATTGTCATCAATTACCAAAACCAAACATGGGGGGCACCACATGTTCTTTCAATCTCCCCCATTTTGGTAATTGACGACAATCACTTTCAAGAGAGTTTATATAAGGAATTATGCATCACCATGCAATGCAACAACCAAAGATGCATGAGTAAGAGATGCAAATGCTTAGGAACAAAACCAAAGCAAGAGGAGCGAATTCTCTAAACTTCTCCATAAAACTCTCTGAAACTTCTCCCCCATTGGCATCGATTGCCAAAATGGGAGAAAAGCTTAGAAGGCCAATATAAATTGTGTTCCTCCATAATTTGTGTATTTCTCAACAAGAGAGTGGAATGCAATACACATGTTTGACGGTAAATACTAGGAGGAAAACAAACTATATTTAGGCCCAAAGATTACAAAAGAAAGATATGCCACAAAGAGATAACAAAGAGAGAAACAAGCAATCAAGCAATCATAAGATACCAATTGAAGCAAGCAATCAAAGGATATCAACTGAACCAACTAGACCAAGGATCCTATGAGCCACAAGAATAGATGATATTATGATATGAGCAGAGGAGTGTTCTAAAGAAACTAGAGAAGCTCCCCATGATTTGTGCACACATAAGAATTTTTGTATTTGGATACAAAGTGCTCAAAATAGGATCATAGCTCCCCCAAAATCAATAGAAACTTACAACAAGTGCAAGTGAGCATATAGGAAAAAAAAGCCTAGTACTTGCAACAAACACATGGTTGAGCAACATGTAAAAAATGAAACTTAAGAAAGGGCTCAACCAAAACCGATGTGTGTGAGTTAAGGCAATGCACTTGAGAAGACTAATGTATGGATGAGCATTAAGCATCAATATAGTCTTGAATGAATGAGATACATGGTGCAAAGCCTGTCATTCCCACACACAACTAGCAAAAGGGGTCACAAGTTCACTAATAAGCATATAAAAAACTATGCTTGTGACAACCCGTGGTGAAGATATAAAAGAAAGGTTCATCAAGACGAGGGATACCAATTAAGATGGCAAAAGCCTCGTAAAGACAAGCATGAGGAAAATAATCTTCACCACACAAGAGTGCATCAAGATGCAACAAGATATGACTCACACTCAAGGCAAAAGCTTTCACGGAGCCACCAAAGAAAAATCATAAGAAAGACAAGGTGGACGTGAAAGAAAGGATATCATCTGGAGATGTAATTTCTCTCAAGTGTATAATGTTCTAGGTAGATGAAATCATGATGATATATATCTGCAAAGAAGGATGTACACCCGAAATAGTTACAACACGAAGGAACAAGATATCCAAAAGGAAGTCATACATATATGATAAGATATTTGCTTGGAAGCATAGCACATGGGTAGATATGGCCTTATGGTATATAAATGAATTCCTACCACACAACCATCAAAGACATCACAACTAGCAACATGAGATAATCGTTGAGATGCTTTGAGAAAGGAAACAAGTATCACAAGATGGAATCAATATCATGCCAAGATGCAAGCTACACAAGGTTGAATGCAAGAAAAGAATGCATGAATAGATACTTGTTACCGAGATATCATTGGAAGGATGTAGAAGAAACCAATTAAAGGTAGTAGATAGTAGTTCATTGAGCATCCTAGCTTGACTCCAATAAGCACATGGTGACACCACCTTCCTTGTGAGTGAGCCGAGCATCCAATGCATCTCCAATTGTTCCTAGAACAACAACACAAACAAAATGGTACCCAAACTCACTGGGACCAAAGAGTTAGAAACACCAATATACATAGGACAAACTCCATAGAAATATGTGCATATAGATATGAAAATGAATTTCATGCACATCTCATCCAATTTGAGACTTGGTGGAGTTTGCCCTATATATTGGGTTAAAGAAACAAAGCATGCCAAAGAGACTACATGAAGTTAATATGCATGCTCAAGACTTTCAAGAACCGATACCAAATGACAAAGAAATACCAAGTGAAGAAGAGATACCAAATGAATAAATCAACACTTGGAGGATATCAAATGAAAGATACATCAAGGAATGAGGTATCCAATAATACACGCAAAAAGAAAGATGTCAAACTCCCAAAAGAGAGAATGGTTCCAAACAGACTAAGTGCTCTACAAAGTTTCATGATGGCACAAAGTACCAAAAAGAAATGGTTTGCATTCCACCAACACACACTTGATAAGAATCACAAGGTGAGCGTTCTAAGAAGAATAGAATAGCTCCCCCAAGCATTGTGCATTCTAGAGAATTTGCATTTGAATACAAAAAGTACAAGATGGGATCACCACTTTCACTATATCTATACAAACACTAGACAAGCTCAAGGAAATAACAAGATCCACAAGTGGTATGGAATACAATGGGAGTTGACACAATCCTAGGCACGAGATAAGGCAAATAAAAGCAAAGGCCAATGTAAAGATGATCAATAATTTCTACCACACATAAGTGAGTACCAATTTTCATAAGACAAGAAGTATTTGGAAATAATTCCCGTTGGTAGATAGCAAGGATATCCAACATCATCTTCACACCAAACACAAGAAAATTGCAACTTGTAGAGCTAACATGCCACCTAGGAACAAGATAATTTACAATATCAATTCTAGGTGACAATATCTCAAATGTACACATTTTCTAGGCTTGTAATATGCACATAACATATTACTCCCCCATAATGTGATACCAATAAAAACTTGGCAAGAGGCAATAAGAGGATCCAACAAGAGATAATTAATGGACTATTTAGAATTTGAATTTCTCATGAGGAGACATACCACATAGCGACTAGATAATCTTGTAATATCAATACTAGATGGTATTCCTCACATACATACATTTATAGGATTGTGAGGTGCACAAGCACATCACTCCACCACAATGGGATATTCCATTAATCTCTCACAAGAGCCAACTAAGATACAAACAAGATGCACAAAGGCTCAACGTACGGCACGCATGTACATGATGTGCAAACCAACATACACATACTTGATTACTCAAGATAAGAAATTTGGAGACACAACATATACAACCACATTCAAGGAACAAAACCAAAGCATGCAAAGGGGCAAGTAACTTTCAATGTAAGCAATTTAAGTACAAGTTACCGCAAGGAGGCACATTGGATATAAGATAGAAACTTTATAACCCAATTGACTTGGCTTGAGACAATATGAATGATGAGGATCCTTTAATTCTTCATGATGTAGCCAAGTCTCCAGTGCCCTCTATCAACACCTATTGATCAAGTTTGAGCTAGTTGGTCCCCAACCAAGTTGGGTCCTAAGAGGTTAGTTACAATAGGCTTGGCTACCCAAATGGTTCTTTTCTTGGCACCACTTTGAGTAGCAACAACTTTGGCAAACACATTGCCAACTGATACGTCTCCAATGTATCTATAATTTTTGATTGCTCCATGCTACTTTATCTACTGTTTATGACTATATTGGGCTTTATTTTCCACTTTTATATTATTTTTGGGACTAACCTATTAACCGGAGGCCCAACCCAGAATTGCTGTTTTTGCCTATTTCGGTGTTTGAAGAAAGCGGAATATCAAACGGAGTCCAAACGGAATGAAACCTTCGAACGTGATTTTCTCACCAAACGTGATCTAGGAGACTTGGACCCTACTCCAAGGAACAAAGAGACGGTCACGAGGGTGGGCGCCTGGCGCGCCCCTACCTCGTGGGCCCCCTGTTGCTCCACCGACGTACTCCTTCCTCCTATATATACCTACGTACCCCCGACTGATCAAATACGGAGCCAAAAACCTAATTCCACCACCGCAACTTTTTGTATCCACGAGATTCCATCTTGGGGCCTGTTAGGAGCTCCATGGGAGGGCCGTCATCACGGAGGGCTTCTACATCATCACCATAGCCCCTCCGATGAAGTGTGAGTAGTTTACCTCAAACCTTCGGGTCCATAGTTAGTAGCTAGATGGCTTCTTCTCTCTTTTTGGATCTCAATACAATGTTCTCCCCCTCTCTTGTGGAGATCTATTCGATTTAATCTTGTTTTTGCGGTGTGTTTGTTGAGATTGATGAATTGTGGGTTTATGATCCAACTTATCTATGAACAATATTTGAATCTTCTCTGAATTCTTTTATGTATGATTGAGTTATCTTTGCAAGTCTCTTCGAATTATCCATTTGGTTTGGCCAACTAGATTGGTAGTTCTTGCAATGGGAGAAGTGCTTAGCTTTGGGTTCAATCTTGCGGTGTCCTTACCCAAAGGATGTAAAGGGTTGCAAGGCACGTATTGTATTGTTGCCATCGAGGATAACAAGATGGTTTTTTTTTATCATATTGCATGAATTTATCCCTCTACATCATGTCATCTTGCTTAAGGCGTTACTCTGTTTTTAACTTAATACTCTAAATGCATGCTGGATAGCGGTCGATGAGTGGAGTAATAGTAGTAGATGCAGAATCATTTCGGTTTACTTGTCTTGGACGTGATGCCTATATACATGATCATACCTAGATATACTCATAAATATGCTCAATTCTATCAATTTCTCAACAGTAATTTCTTCACCCACCGTAGAATACTTGTGCTCTTGAGAGAAGCCACTAGTGAAACCTATGGCCCCCGGGTCTATTTTCATCCTATCAATCTCCATCACTTTAATACTTGCTTTGTTTTTACTTTGCTTTTTTACTTTTCAATTTACATCACTATATCAAAAATAACAAAAATATTATTTATCATCTTTATCAGATCTCACTCTCGTAAGTGACCGTGAAGGGATTGACAACCCCTAATCGCGTTGGTTGTGAGTAGCTATCATTTTGTGTAGGTATGAGGGACTTGTGCGTGGCCTCCTACTGGATTTATACCTTGGTTCTAAAAAACTGAGGGAAATACTTACGCTACTTTGCTGCATCATCATCTCCTCTTCGGGGAAATCCAACGCAGTGCTCAAGAGGTAGCACCAACCTTATCATTCCCAAGAGAATATATATCATCAATAATAATTGGGTTGGATAAGTTACCACTAGTGCATGAAGAAGCGACGTGACCTTTCTCACGACATAAGTAGCAACGTCTACTCTTCATTTTCTTCTCACTTGATTTCTCAACAAAAGAAGCATTAGCTTGAGCCTTCTTGGGGAGTGGCCTTTCTTCAACTTGAGGTTGAGCATGAGATTGAAATTGTGGCCTCTTCCCTTGTTTCTTCTCACTAATGTCCTTCTTCTTCAATGGGCAAGATCTAACATGATGCCCTTCAATTTTGCACTTGAAGCAAATGATCTTGGCCGAATTCTTGACTTGTTTGTGGCCCTTCTTCTTGTTGCGCTTGGACTTCTTCTTATTGGAGTTGAATCCAAGTCCACCTTTGTCATTGGGGGATTTTTGCACGCTCAAGATGTTGTTGAGTGTAAATTTCCCTTCATGACACTTTTCCAAGTCTTTCTTCAAAGAAGTGACTTGGGCCTTGAACTCTTTGATTTCCTCTACATGGTTAGTCTCAACACAAGTACTAGAGGAAGTATAAGCTTCATCGTTAGAGCAACAAGGGAAGGAAAGCAATTCATCACAAGATGTACCAACATTGTGAGTAGATGAATTACAAGGACTAGCACATGGCAATATAGCATTTTGACTAGAAGTAGTGCTAGTATCCACATGAGGCTCACTAGATGTTACCTTAGCAATCATGGCCTCATGAGCCATCTTTAGCACATTATGGGATACTAGAAGATCATCATAAGAGCTTGAGAGCTTTTCATGGCTTTCTGCCAATTTCTCATAATTGCTAGATAGCAACTCAAGTTGAGCCCGTAGCTCAACATTCTCCTTCAAAATGGATGCTTCACAAGTAATAGAATTAGTAGCACAAGCATCATCATTAACAACAATAGGAGAGGAAAACTTGTCAAGCTATTTTAAATAAGAAGCTTCAAGTTGAGCATGAGACTCGGTGAGTTTGATGAGCTCACCCTTGATGACCCTTGAGCCATTTTCGAGGTGCTCAAAATCCTCAAGGAGTCTAGCATGAGCAACTTCAAGCTTAGCATTTTTAGTTTTGAAATCATTGGCCACCTCAAGTGTTGTATCATGAGATTCTCTCACTCTAGATAATTCTAGAGAAAAAGTCTCCTCAAGAGATTCTTTGGTGGTTTGTTCCAGTTCAAGAGCTTGAGAGAGGTTCGCGATCTCATTTGCGTAATCACACTCATGAGCTTCCATTTTCTCAATGGTGACCTCATGCTCCTCTAGATGAGATTCCAACTCCTCAATGTATTTCTTGCCCTCAATGGCAATAGACATGATTTCCATGAAGTTGGAACGAGCAAGTTTATTTTTGTGAAGAGCTTTAAAAATCATTTCCCCCTTAATTTTTAAGGAAGCAATATTATCATTCTCTTCATCATTATCCTCATCATCATTAGCATTAACATCATCATCAAGTGACATATTGGGGTTCAAAGTAGGAGATACCTTTGATGCCTTAGCCATAAGGCAAAAAGCAATAGATGATGACATAGGATCCCTTGAGGCACCATTCAAGACCACATCTTGTTCCATGGAGTGTTGGTTTCCTCTACATTGTTAGAACAACAACTAGAGGAAATACAAGCATTTTTATCATGGCAACAAGACATAGCAAGCATATCATAGTCAAGCAATTTCTACATGATATGCAAGGACTATCAACACAAGCATGTGAATCATTTGGAGTGCTCGAAGTGTTAAAGTCCAAAGAAGGAGCATTGCAATAATATAGAGATGAAGAGTCACCAACGATTAGCACAATATCATCATTGCAATGACCAACACTACTCACTGCTACGTCTTGAGCTTGCGTTTGGTTTTCCTTGAAGAGGAAAGGGTGATGCAGCACATTAGCGTAAGTATTTCCCTCAGTTTTTGAGAACCAAGGTATCAATCCAGTAGGAGGCTCCTCAAAAGTCCCACGCACCTACACAAACAAACAAATAACTCGCAGCCAACGCAATAAAGGGGTTGTCAATCCCTTCACGGCCACTTGCAAAAGTGAGATCTAATAGAGATAGTATGATAAGATAAATATATTTTTGGTATTTTATAATATAGATGCAAAAAGTAAAGATGCAAATAGAAGTAGACTGGAAGCAAATATGATAAGAGATAGACACGGGGGCCATAGGTTTCACTAGAGGCTTCTCTCAAGATAGCATAAGTATTACGGTGGGTGAACAAATTACTGTCGAGCAATTGATAGAAAAGCGAATAATTATGAGATTATCTAGGCATGATCATGTATATAGGCATCACGTCCACAACAAGTAGACCGACTCCTTGCATCTACTACTATTACTCCACACATCGACCGACTCCTGCCGCATCTAGAGTATTAAGGTCATAAGAACAGAGTAACGCCTTAAGCAAGATGACATGATGTAGAGGGATAAACTCAAGCAATATGATATAAACCCCATCTTTTATCCTCGATGGCAACAATACAATACGTGCCTTGCAACCCTTTACATCCTTTGGGTAAGGACAACGCAAGATTGAACCCAAAGCTAAGCACTTCTCCCATGGCAAGAAAGATCAATCTAGTAGGCCAAACCAAACTGATAATTCGAAGAGACTTGCAAAGATAACTCAATCATACATAAAAGAATTCAGAGGATAAAATATTATTCATAGATAAACTTGATCATAAACCCACAATTCATCAGATCTCGACAAACACACCGCAAAAAGAGTTTACATTGAATAGATCTCCACAAGAGAGGGGGAGAACATTGTATTGAGATCCAAAAAGAGAGAAGAAGCCATCTAGCTAATAACTATGGACCCGTAGGTCTGTGGTAAACTACTCACAACTCATCGGAGGGGCAAGGATGTTGATGTAGAGGCCCTCCATGGTTGATTCCCCCTCCGGCATAACACCGGCGAAGGCTCCAAGATGGGATCTCGCGGATACAGAAGGTTACGGCGGTGGAAATTGTGTTTCAGTTGCTCCCTGGATGTTTTCAGGGTACGTAGGTATATATAGGAGGAAGAAGTATGCCGGTGGACGCCCGAGGGGCCCACGAGACAGGGGGGCGCGCCCTATAGGGGGGGCGCGCCCTCCTATCTTGTGGAGGCCTCAGCTGCTTCTTGACTTGCACTCCAAGTCCTCTAGATCACGTTCGTTCCAAAAATCACGCTCCCGAACGTTTCATTCCGTTTGGACTCCGTTTGATATTCCTTTTCTTCGAAATACTGAAATAGGCAAAAAAACAGCAATACAGGCTGGGCCTCCGGTTAGTAGGTTAGTCCCAAAAAATTATATAAATGTGTAAAATAAAGCCCATAAACATCCAGAAGGGGTAATATAATAGCATGGACCAATCAAAAATTATAGATACGTTGGAAACGTATCACTCACCATAGCATTACCTTGTGGCACTCCACACGTAGGTGAAGTAGAAGAGGTTGAGAAGGCAACATGGCCGGAGGTGGAGGGAGAAAAAGCATACCCACAAAACTAGTACACACCATATTTATCTTGAAGCTTCGTCCACAACTCGTGAGCATCCCGGAACGACATGAGTTGAAATATAACTACATTGCTCAAAGCATCGAAAAGCACATTAGAAGATTTAGCATTGAGATAAGAGTTTTTCTCATCCTCTAAAAATAATCTTTGGGGATCCTTTGGAGGAGAAAAACCCATATCTACAATTCGCTCTAAATTTGGGTCCATGACCCTAAAGAGATTAAGCATGCGAATAACCCAAACATCATCGCTTGTGCCATCGAAACTAGGAGTGTCAGAGAATCCTAATCCCCTAGTTGACATCTTTACTCTCTAGGCAGTTAAGCCCAAAAAAGATAGACAAGGCTCTGATACCAACTGAAATATCGTGGATGTCGCCTAGGGGGGGGGGTGAATAGGTGCTTTAAAATAATTACGATTTAGGCTAGAACAAATGTGAAATAAACCTAGCGGCTAATTTGTCAATCACAAAACCTACAACATCTAGGTTCACCTATGTGCACCAACAACTTATGCTAAGCAAGATAAACTACTAGGTGATAGCAAGATATATGACAAGAAACAATATGGCTATCACCAAGTAAAGTGCATAAGTAAAGGGCTAGGGTAAGAGATAACCGAGGCACGCGGAGACTATGATGTATCCCGAAGTTCACACACTTGCGGATTCTAATCTCCGTTTGGAGCGGTGTGGAGGCATAATGCTCCCCAAGAAACCCCTAGGGCCACCGTAATCTCCTCACGCCCTCGCACAATGCAAGATGCCGTGATTCCACTAAGGGAGCCTTGAGGGCGGTCACCGAACCCGTACAAATGGCAACCCTTGGGGGCGGTCACCGAACCCGTACACTTTGGCAACCCTTGGAGGCGGTCACCGGTACCGGTCAAATTGCTCGGGGCGATCTCCACAACCTAATTGGAGACCCCGACGCTTGCCCGGAGCTTTACACCACAATGATTGAGCTCCGAACACCACCAACCTGTAGGACCTTGAAGTATGTCTAGAGGGGGGTGATTAGACTACTTGACCAATTAAAAACTTAACCTTTTCCCAATTTTAGACTGGCAGATTTTAGCTATCTTTGCACAAGTCAAGCAATCTTCACACAATTCAAGCAAGCATGCAAAGAGTATATAGGCAGCGGAAATTAAAGCATGCAACTTGCAAGAATGTAAAGGGAAGGGTTTGGAGGATTCAAACCTAATTGGAGACACGGATGTTTTTGTCGTGGTTCCGATAGGTGGTGCTATCATACATCCATGTTGATGGAGACTTCAGTCCACGAAGGGTAGCAGTTCTTGCTGAGTCCACGGTGGGCTCCACCCATGAAGGGTCCACGAAGAAGCAACCTTGTCTATCCCACCATGGTCGACGCCCACGAAGGACTTGCCTCACTAGCGGTAGATCTTCACGAAGTAGGCGATCTCCTTGCCCTAACAAACTCCTTGGTTCAAATCCACAATCTTGTCGGAGGCTCCCAAGTGACACCTAGCCAAACTAGGAGACACCACTCCAAGAAGTAACAAATGGTGTGTTGATGATGAACTCCTTGCTCTTGTGCTTCAAATGATAGTCTCCCCAACACTCAACTCTCTCTCATGGGATTGGATCTGGTGGAAAGAAGGTTTGAGTGGAAAGCAACTTGGGGAAGGCTAGAGATCAAGATTCATATGGTAGGAATGGAATATCTTGGCCTCAACACATATGTAGGTGGTTCTCTCTCAGAACTGGTAAGTTGAAAGTGTAGGTTTGTTCTGATGGCTCTCTCCACGAATGAAGAGGAGGTGGAGGGGTATATATAGCCTCCACACAAAATCTAAATGTTACAGACAATTTACCAAACTCGGTAGGACCGAATCAACAAACTCGGTCGGACCGATTTAGTAAACCTAGTGACCGTTAGTGATTTCAGTGGGACCGACATGCAACTCAGTAGGACCGATATGGTTAGGGTTAGGGCATAACGTAATCTCGGTGAGACCGATTACACAAACTCGGTGAGACCGATTTTGGTAATTAGCTAACCAGAGAGTTGGTCGGAGTAAACTTCGGTGGGACCGATTCACTGCTTTTGGTGGGACCGAAATGTTACGAAAGGGAAGCAGAGAGTTTACATTGCAATCTCGGTGGGACCGATCGCTCACTTCGGTTAGACCGAAACGTTATGAAGGGAAACAGAGAGATTACAATCCCATCTCGGTGAGACCGAGATCCCTATCGGCGAGACCGATTTGCCTAGGGTTTGTGGCAGTGGCTATGACATTTGAACTCGGTGGCGCCGGATGGAAAGAATCGGTAGGACCGATTTTGACTTTGGGTTTAGGTCATATGTGGAAGTGAGAAATTAGTTGAGAGTTTTTGGAGCATATCACTAAGCACTTGAAGCAAGAGGCTCATTAAGCAACACCTCATCCCTCCTTGATAGTATTGGCTTTTCCTATAGACTCAATGTGATCTTGGATCACTAAAATGTAAAATGTAGAGTCTTGAGCTTTTGAGCTTGAGCCAATCCTTTGTCCTTAATATTTTGAGGGATCCACTTTCATCATCCATGCCATGCCATTCATTGAGCTTTCCTGAAATATTTGTCTTGGAATAGCATTAGCTCAATGAGCTATATGTTGTTATGAATTACCAAAACCACGTAGGGATAGTTGCACTTTCAATCTCCCCCTTTTTGGTAATTGATGACAACATATAGATCAAAGCTTCGACAAATGATAATAAGATTGAAAAACATCGTCGCTTTGAGAAGTATGTGATAAGCAAGAGCTCCCCCTAAATTTGTGCATAGTTTAAGATTTTCTTTGGACTGCAAATGCACAAGGAATTAGGCTCATGGGTTACTCTTCCATGTCACATACATCTTGGTGGAGCGCTGAAATTAATGAAGATTGAATACATGCACTCATCACCAAGCAAAGTGAATGATCATATAAGGATAAGTAAGATAATATCATCTAACAAGCATAAGTGTAGCTTATGATCAAACACATGATCATCAGTGTCTCACAGACAATAGCATAGTATCTCGAGCAATCAAAAGCAAACAAAGTTCAACCAAGAAGACAAGAGAGAACAAAAGCAAACTCTCTCTCTCGAAGCCTATGATCTATACATTTTTCTCCCCCTTTGGCAACAAGTTACCAAAAAGTTCCTAGAAAATGCATAGTACTATATCCTCTCTCAGGCTTGGTCTTCAGTTGGTGGTGTAGAGATGGCTCCTTGGACGAAGACTTCAGTGGATGTGGATGGAGCTGAAGGGGTTGGTGCTGGAGCTGGTTGCACTGGAGCTGTAGCTGGTGCAGATGTAGTGACTCACGGTGTCACATTCTTGGCTCTGCAGCTGATCTCTGAGCTCGAGGCACTCTGGCAAATGCATCAGTGGTTGTTCTGCGCTTCCTCTCCTGCATGTCATCCTGTAGCTGCTCCACAACTAACTGAATCTCAGTTACTTTGACATCTAAATCATAGAATTTTTGTTAGATGATTCTTTCCAGGCTCTCCTGGTTTTGAGTTAGGGTGGCCAACCCCTTCTCAATCCTCAGAGTTGATGCTATCAAGTAACCAAGCTGGTCCTGCTTGCTCTTTAAAAAGTACTCAGATGCCTCCTCTTGAGTTGGCATCTTGGCAGCCTTCTCTTTCTTTGCTTTCTCCTTCTCTTGAGCTTGTACTAATGATGGTTCATTCTCATTCATTACAACTTGATTGTCCTCAAAGTCTGGATAGAGAACAAAGTGTTCCTTATCCAACAGATATTTTCCTGTGCCCATCTTTGAGTTAATCAACTCCTGAATTTGTGGGGCATATCCACAACTTCTCTTTTGGTCTGCTGTTGTCCTCTTGATAGTCTCAACCATGAGGCTCATGACCTTGAATTTCCGTGGCACATCAAATATGTGTAGCAAATTAATTGCATGCCCTCTGATCATGTTGTGGTCACCTGACTTGGGAAAAAGAGTGTGCCTTAGGATCCAGTTGATCGTTGGCAGCCTGATAGAAGAAAATAGGCTGACCCAAACTTGAAAGTCTCAAGGGCCTTGTCTGGGATCTCCTTGTACATCTGTGACATAGAGTTGTGATCCATCTTTTTCTTGGCATAGACATCCAAGTCATCTTCATTCTCCTTTGGGGCATTGATCAGATTGGCCCATTCCTCAATAGTTGATTGGTATCTCGTTCCTTGGACATCCAAACAATTACGCCATCTGGATAGAAATGTCTTTGTGGAGTAGAATTGCATAATGAGCTCATCATTCCAGTTTGTGAGCTTACGCCCAACAAAATCTGCAACTCCACACGCCTTTGAAGCTGTCATATACTCCTGGATAATGTTCCTCATTCTCCTTTATGTAGGTCCAGTCGACCCACCTCATATCACACACTATAGGCTTCTTGTCCAACAAGATTGTCTCATAGAAATCCTGTTGTTCCTTTGTGTGGTACCTGTAATCAACAGAAGTCCTTCTCCTGGTGGCATATGGATCTGTCTCTCTCCATAGCCTCAACCCTGAGTCTCTCCTGATCTTCATGTTCTCAGCCACAGGATGAGCATCACTATGGTCTTGAATCTTGGGTTTGAGCTTCCTCAGGACTTGTCCTTCATCATCCTCCTCAAGACAACATCGAACCTTTGGGGCCTTGTTCTTCTCAAAGAATTGGTATACTCCTGGTATTCCTCTTAGGTGCACTCTTGGGCTTGGAGGCAGCTTTGGGTGCATCTTTGGGCTTTGATGTTGCAGCCCCTGACTTTATAGAATCACCCATCAGCTTCTGTACCTTGGGTGCAGGTGCAGCAACCTCTTCTTCTTCTTCTTATTCCATCATGGAAGGCTTTCCAATCACTCTGACCATGGTCTTCTTGACCCTTTCCTTCCTTTTCTTTCATTCTGCAGCAGGATCTTTGGGTTGGGATTCCAAAGATGCTTGAGTGGAGGCTCTGGCTTTAGACATGGGTTGTCTTCCTGCTGGTCTTTTGATCTTCATCCCTGGCTTAACTGCAGCTGATCTATACTCCTTCTTAAGCACTTTCTTCTTTGAAATAGCCTCCTCTTCTACTGCCACATAATCCTCAACCTCAGATTCTGAGGTTCTCTTCTTCCTTGTCCTGGTGGCAGCTTTGGGCAAATTGCTGGGAGTGCTTCTGCTTCCTTCATCTGAGCTGCTAGAGGGACTAGTGCCCTCACTCAACTGAATCTGCTCCTCTGACTTGTTCTGGCTGTCACTTTGGTCTGACATGCTGGAAACACTGATCGCTGACCACGTGAATAGTTATAGATGAGATAGAGTGGATGAGCATCACAAAATGCAGAGATTTTTGCAAAAGAATGAGTCAAAAACTTAGTTTTAGTTTTCCACAGAAAGCATTTCGGATCAACCTATTTTTCAACTCGGTGATACCGAAGCAGTTTTGGAACCTAAACTGGTGAACTCGGTCAGACCGAGTCACAGTTCGGTGGCACCGAGACTGCTAGGGTTTCACAAAGTTCTAAAATCGGTCACACCGATTAGCAATTCTCAGTCACACCGAGAGTTACTTGTGCAATGGCGTTAGCCGAATCGGTGGGACCGAGTTTTTCAACTCGGTGGGTCCGAGATGGTTTCGGCGGGAACCTAACCCTAAATTTTCAAATTGCATCTATTCTAAAGATTGTTTTGACTGGATAGAGGTGTTTCAATCTTGGCAAGAATCATAATGAACACAATGTGCTAGGAATCAGACGAGGATAGCACTGTGATCGAGTTCATACCCTAGTTCGGCGATGAACTCGCTACAGCGGCAACGGTGGAGATGAAATCCGTTGACGGCGGCGGATACCAGCGACAGGAGGCGGCTGGCGACGAAGTCGACGATCCGTAGAGCTAGAAGGAAGAGCGAGCTATGCACGGGCGAAGAGGTTTGGAGAAAGTTTTCCAAAATTTGCCCGTGTGAATATATAGCCCGACACTGTCTTTGTGACCGAGTGAAACAACTCGGTGGCACCGAGATGCATAACTGTTTTCAGTTACAGCAACTCGGTGTGACCGAAAAGTTCAAATCGGTTGCACCGAGATTGAAAACCTAGATCGACTTAGTGATCTCGGTATGACCGAAATGGAGGAATCGATCAGACCGAAAGCACAAAGAAGTTTTGGAAGTTTAAGTCTATGACGAATCGGGGACTCCGAGTGCTCCTCACACAGAGTGGTTCGAATCTGACTTGATCAAATTTTGTGATGTAGCATGAATAGAGTTTGAGACGAGAAAAGCATAGATACCTAGAGAAGGTTCTTAGGCATTCTTGTCCATCCACTTGGCCAAAGAAAAAGAAACCAATCAATCAAAGCAACAAGTGGACGTCCTCGAATGAGTAAAATATGCAACCAACATGCTCACACAATAAAATGACAAACGAAATATGTGGCAAAGCATGCACAACCAATTCTAGCATCTATCAAACAATTGGCGATGACTAGGTCATCTATATATGAGTATATTGACTTAGGAGTCAAATGAGAACATTTGATCATAGTTCATACTCATCGTTTAAGCTCAAGTGGGGTTACCACTTTTACATAATGCATTGATGTGTTCACATCATTAGAGTTGCTTTGACTCAATTCTTAGAGTTAAGCTCCCCCTAGATGTGAGATCCCCCCTTAGAGGGATGAACTAACCTTGGGTTTTCGCGATGATGACTTCATGTCGGTGTTGAAGATGTGGATGCTTAATGTTGATGTAGATCATTTGAAGCAATCCTTTTGGAGTGAGTTGCACTTTCAATACCTACATGGGTTAGTCCCACAAGGAACAAACAAGAATATCCATAGACATAGAGTGATGCACACACAAGATGATGTCCATGAAAACATTAGGTTACCTTGTCCCTTGCCTTACCAACATGAGGGTTTTGTGACTCCTTGAACTAGTGCAAGATATGGAAGTTGATTGTGCTTGTCCTTGCCATAATGATATGAGTGAAGAATGTTGGCGGAGTCACCCTCAAGAATTCTCTAGTTCTTCTTCTTCGAGATCCACATCATCTTGATGGGAATCCTTGGAGTTGTAGTTGTACTTGATGAAGTAGAACTTGACGTAGTCTTGGGAACCCACTTGACCAAGGCCTTAGGTGCTTCTTCAAATGCATCAATCTCCTCTTGAAGCTTGTCCTTGCCTTTGTTCTTGTGGTCTTGTGGTGGAAGATCATCTTGTTCTTGTGTTCCCTTGAAGGAAGTAGGATCATACTTCACTTGTTGAGGAACAAACTTCGTCATGGGGTATTGATCTTCTTCCCACTCAACTCCATTGGCATTGAACTTTCGTTCAAAACCAACACCTTGATTCTTCTGGTGCCTTCATTGCTTGCGTACAATTTCCTCGAATTGCTTACTCCGGGCAAGGCTTTTGTAAACACCTTTCTCTATAATTCCCTTCAATAAGCTATTTTCTTGCTCAAGTGTAACTTGGCTAAGAGAATCATTAGTGGAATCAAGAGAACTACTAGAAGCAACAATATTGGATTTAGCATTATTAGTGTTACTACTAGAGGAATAATCTTTCTTGTTCTTGTTACTAGACTTGACTTGAGGCATATAAGTAGATAAGAGTAAACGCTTGGCAATGTAAGAAGAACTTTTCTTACGGAGATCATCATTGATTGCCTTTAAGAACTCATGCTCTTGCTCAAGATTGAGCTTTTCAAAGCATAACTTCTCATGAGCCCTTAAAAGTTCTCGATGATCTTCGAAGATAGTTTCATGAGCTAACTTAAGAGTGTTTAGTTCTTTAGTTAGATGCTCAATATTCTCCTTATCATTGTCATTCGTTTTATCTTGATTAGCATGATTAATTGACAAATCATCATAGTATTCATCACTAGAGTTGTCAATAAGTAGATCATCATCACCTAACAAGTCATCTACATCACTATTAAAATCAACATACTCGGGGTGTGTTACCTTAGGACCTTTGGCCATGAAGCATCTTCCAATTCCTTCATTTGGTGAGTCAAATATGTCGTAGGAGTTGGTTGACACAAGTGCTAGACCGGCAACACCTTCATCTTGAGTATATTCGGAGTCGGAGTGATAGCTTCTCTCGGAGTGATTGTCGGAGTCGGATCCGGATACCCATTCAACAACATGATCTTGATGTCTTCGTTTTGTGTAGCTCTTTGATGACTTGTCCTTCCTTTCCGAATCCTTGCTTCTCCGTGAGGGTCTTCGTTCATAACGATCATCTCTACTCCTTCTCTCTCTTGGTGGTGATTCTTCTCTTCTACTTCTTATTTTTGGAGAATCTTCTCTTCTTTTGTAGGGTGCCGTACACTCATTGGAAAAGTGTCCGGGTCTCCCACAATTGTAGCAATTGCGCTCTCTACTAGAAGATCTTTTGTCATTGTAGGACCTTGACTTAGAGCTTCTTTCTTTGCTTCTACTCTTGTAGAATTTGTTGAAGTTCTTCACCATTAAGCTCAATTCTTCATTGAATGTTTGTTTCTCACTTGATGATGTGGGGACTTCACATGAGGCTTTGTAAGCACCACTTGACTTGTTGTGAAGTTCCTCCTTATCCTTGAGTGACATATCATGAGCAACAATTCTTCCAATGGCTTCCGTTGGCTTGAGATCTTTGTAATTGGGCATCATTTGGATCAATGTGCACACGATATCATATTTTCCATCCAATGCTCTAGGATCTTCTTGATGATGAATCTGTCGGTCATCTCTTCACTTCCTAAGCCGACAATCTCATTTGTGATAAGAGCAAGCCTAGAGTACATTTCAGTGACACCTTAAACATCCTTCATTTTGAACTTGTCAAGCTGACTTTGGAGCACATCCAACTTGGATTCCTTGACGGAGTCGGTACCTTCATGCATATCAATCAAAGTATCCCAAATTTCCTTTGCATTCTCAAGACGGCTGATTTTGTTGAATTCTTCGGGGCACAAGCCATTGAAGAGGATGTCACAAGCTTGAGCGTTGTATTGCAGCATCTTCAATTCATCCGCGTTAGCTTCACGGTTCGATTCTCTCCCATCAAAGAATTCACCTTGCAAGCCAATACACACAATAGCCCAAACGGCGGGGTTATGTCTGAGAATATGCATTTTCATCTTATGCTTCCAACTAGCAAAATTAGTGCCATCAAAGTAAGGACCTCTACGGTGATAATTTCCCTCGCTAGATGCCATACTCTCCTAGGTTGTGAAACCAAGGCTATGACCACCAAAAGCTATGGAAATCAAAGCAAATGGAGACCAAATCTCTGATACCACTTGTAGGACCTTGAAGTATGTCTAGAGGAGGGGTGATTAGACTACTTGACCAATTAAAAACTTAACCTTTTCCCAATTTTAGACTTTGGCAGATTTTAGCTATCTTTGCACAAGTCAAGCAATCTTCACACAATTCAAGCAAGCATGCAAAGAGTATATAGGCAGCGGAAATTAAAGCATGCAACTTGCAAGAATGTAAAGGGAAGGGTTTGGAGGATTCAAACGCAATTGGAGACACGGATGTTTTTGCCGTGGTTCCGATAGGTGGTGCTATCGTACATCCACGTTGATGGAGACTTCAACCCACGAAGGGTAGCAGTTCTTGTGAGTCCACGGAGGGCTCCACCCACGAAGGGTCCACGAAGAAGCAACCTTGTCTATCCCACCATGGCCGCCGCCCACGAAGGACTTGCCTCACTAGCGGTAGATCTTCGTGAAGTAGGCGATCTCCTTGCCCTTACAAACTCCTTGGTTCAACTCCACAATCTTGTCGGAGGCTCCCAAGTGACACCTAGCCAATCTAGGAGACACCACTCTCCAAGAAGTAACAAATGGTGTGTTGATGATGAACTCCTTGCTCTTGCGCTTCAAATGATAGTCTCCCCAACACTCAACTCTCTCTCATGGGATTGGATCTGGTGGAAAGAAGATTTAATTGGAAAGCAACTTGGGGAAGGCTAGAGATCAAGATTCATATGGTAGGAATGGAATATCTTGGCCTCAACACATATGTAGGTGGTTCTCTCTCAGAACTGGTAAGTTGGAAGTGTAGGTTTGTTCTGATGGCTCTCTCCACGAATGAAGAGGAGGTGGAGGGGTATATATAGCCTCCACACGAAATCTAACCGTTACACACAATTTAGCAAACTCGGTAGGACCGAATCAACAAACTCGGTCGGACCGATTTAGAAAACCTAGTGACCGTTAGTGATTTCGGTGGGACCGACATGCAACTCGGTAGGACCGATATGGTTAAGGTTAGGTCATAACGTAATCTCGGTGAGACCGATTACACAAACTCGGTGAGACCGATTACGCAAACTCGGTGAGACCGATTTTGGTAATTAGCTAACCAGAGAGTTGGTCAGGTAAACTCGGTGGGACCGATTCGCTCTTTTCGGTGGGACCGAAATGTTACGAAAGGGAAACCGAGAGTTTACATTGCAATCTCGGTGAGACCGATCGCTCACCTCGATTAGACCGAAACGTTACGAAGGGAAACAGAGAGATTACAATCCCATCTCAGTGAGACCGAGATCCCTATCGGTGAGACCGATTTGCCTAGGGTTTGTGGCAGTGGCTATGACATTTGAACTCGGTGGCGCGGGATAGAAAGAATCGGTAGGACCGATTTTGACTTTGGGTTTAGGTCATATGTGGAAGTGAGAAAGTATTTGAGGGTTTTTGGAGCATATCACTAAGCACTTGAAGCAAGAGGCTCATTAAGCAACACCTCATCCCTCCTTGATAGTATTGGCTTTTCCTATAGACTCAATGTGATCTTGGATCACTAAAATGTAAAATGTAGAGTCTTGAGGTTTTGAGCTTGAGCCAATCCTTTGTCCTTAATATTTTGAGGGGTCCACTTTCATCATCCATGCCATGCCATTCATTGAGCTTTCCTGAAATATTTGTCTTGGAATAGAATTAGCTCAATGAGCTACATGTTGTTATGAATTACCAAAACCACCTAGGGATAGTTGCACTTTCACTACCGTCTAGGGCGACCAAGCACCCAAGAGGGACAAGCTCATGGGTACCAAGCACCCAAGAGTAATAAGTTTCTCAACTTGTAACTTCCAGATATCACGTGGAAAACTCAAACCGATGCACCAAATGCAATGGCAAGGGCACACGGAGTGCCCAAGTCCTTCTATCTCAAATCCCACCAAAGCAACTAATGCTAGGGAGGAAAATGAGAGGAAGAACAAGAAGGAGAACACCAAGAACTCCAAGATCTAGATCCAAGGGGTTCCCCTCACATAGAGGAGAAAGTGATTTGTGGAAATGTGGATCTAGATCTCCTCTCTATTTTCCCTCAAAAACTAGCAAGAATCCATGGAGGGATTGAGAGTTAGCAAGCTCGAAGAAGGTCAACAATGGGGGAAGAACACAAGCTCAAAAGTTAAGGTTCATTGGGGAAGAAGCCCCCCTTTTATAGGTGGGGGAAAATCCAACTGTTATGCTCACACCCCGCACCGAGCGGTACTACCGCTCCAAGGAGCGGTACTACCGCTAGGGCGGCAGTAGCCCTTTGAAAAACAACAACGAGGAGGCAAAAGGCCAGAAGAACCGTCGGAGCGGTACTACCGCTTGTCCTCATGGTACTATCTCTAGGTGTAGCGGTACTACCGCTAAGGGTAGCGGTACTACTGCTTGCGAGCTGTACTAAAAAATACATCCGTGCCTACTTCCGCTGGACTTGTGACGAGTTTTTGGTCCGGAGCGGTACTACCTCTGTAGTAGCCATGGTAGAGCGGTAGTAAAAAAAATACATGCGCTCCTGTCCGCGGTAGTACCGCTGCAGCCTTTTCAGAACACCAAAACTGCCACAACTTCTGCAAACGGACTCCGAATTCAATGAAACCAAGTTTGTTGGAAAGCTAGCGACAAGGGCTAACACAATATTGAAAGAAATAACAATAATAAGAAAATTATAAAAGGCCCAAAATAAAAAGGTGAGAACCCTTCCTCGAATAAGACCGGTAAAACCTCTAACACCGAAAACGCAAGAGAAGAAGCATGTGAACTCCGTTTTCGATGAACTTGAGCTTGTCAAGAAGATGACCATAAGCTCTAAGACTCACAAAGAGAACCAAACAAGAACCAAGAAATATGATGCAAGGATACAATGGTTTGAGCTCTCTACGAAAGATACGATCAAGCTCCTCATCAAGAGCCCCCCTTGATAGTTCGGCAATCGATCCTATAACCCGGTCTCCCAACTACCACCATGAGACCAGTAAAATAGAAAACCTATCAAGGGCAAACCTTTGTCTTGCACAAAGTCCACTTGACCTAGATGTAGGTGATCTTGACTTCCTCAAGTTGGACCACCTTTCCTGATTGTGTTGGCTCGGTGAAGACTAGTAGATTGCCCCCCCCCCCATACTCCACTACGGGTGAGCCACTCTTCGGCATATCTTCACAAGTCCACTGTCACCACAATGGACAGCAAGCTTCAAGCACTTGATCTCTTCGTGATGCATCACTTGAACGTGCACACCGCAACCTAACCCCACGAAGAACTCTCACGAAGACCATGGGTTAGTACATAAAGCGTAATTGACAATGCTTACCATACCATGGGATCACTTGATCCCTCTCGGTACATCTTCTACACTTCGTGAGTTGATCAACTTGATTCACTCTTGACTTAGTATTGATCAACCTTGAACCTTTCCAACTCTCTTCATTTGGATGATGCCTTGAAGGTAAGCATGAATGATCACACAATCTTCTTCTTCAAGACATGCTTGCAATAAGCTCAACTCTCACATGACCAATCTTTGGATAATTCCTTAATAGCACATTGGTCGACACAAGCTCTCCTTGAAACCAACACATGTACTCCAAGAAAAGCCTATGGACAAAACCTTAAAATATAACTCAAGGCAACCATTAGTCCATAGAGATTGTCATCAATTACCAAAACCAAACATGGGGGCACCACATGTTCTTTCCCTAATCTTTGAAATTCCACAAACCACTTTTAGAAAGCTACAATACTTAAGGAGTATTTCAAGGATAGCTAAAAAATGGGAGTATCTCAAGGACATCATCGGGACCGTTCCATAAACAACTTGGAACTTTTCCCTCCTAAACTTTTACCCTTCTCCCATTCCCCAATTTCACAACCCTGACTCGCCTTTAAAGAAAGTGACATCAAGGATGCTTTAATCTCATTCACAAAGAAATATGTTTTAATCTAGATGAACACCCTACCTAGCCCAGGACCAAATGTATGTCTTTTAGTTTATGTAATGCACCTTCTACTTTTAAAAGATGTATTATTGCCATCGTTGCTGATTTTTGCGAAAAGATCATGGAAGATTACTCCATCTATGGAACTTCTTTCTATGATTGCTTGCACAATCATAACTTGGTTTTGAAGAGATGTGAGGGGACTCAACATGTTTTGAACGGAGAGAAGTGTCACTTTATGGTGAATGGAGGTAATGTCCTTGGGCATAGAAAGTTAATTAATAGAGGTATTGAAGTTGATAGAGCTAGAGTTGAAGCTATTGAGAAAATGCCTTACCCTAGAGATATAAGGGGTATACGAAGTTTCCTAGGTCATGCCGGTTTATATAGAAAATTGAATAAATATTTTTCTAAAATATATAGGCCTCTTACCAATTCTTTACAGAAAGATTTTCCCTTACTTTTTGATGATGATTGTAAGGAAGACTTTGAAATCCTTAGGAAAACTTCCATTTATGTACCTGTAGTTTAACCTCCTGACTGGAATTTGCATGCTCAAATCATGTGTGATGCTAGCGATTATGTTTAGGGGCCATTCTTAGGAAAATAGTTGATAAGAAATTGAATGTTATACATTATGCTAGTAACAAATTAGACAATGCTCAAATAAATTATGCTACTACAGAAAATGACTTTTTAGCTATTCTCTTTGCTTGTGACAAATTCAGATCTTATATTGTTGGTTCTAAAGTTACAATTCATACCAATGATCGATGCTACTATTAAATATCTTATGGAAAAGAAAAATACTAAGACTAGGCTTATTAGGATGCCTAGATCTTCTGGAACTTGTAGTGTAGAATTAATTCATACTTGCTAAATCTAGCGAACAAGGAATAGTGTAGAATTCGCATATAACTTGTGAACTCTAGACCATCTAGCTGGACTTGGTTTATGGTGTCTTGTAGTTTGTATTGCACTTTTGATCCATGATGAATTTATTCAGCCGTTGGACTGGATACTACTCGCCTGGCATGTCTTTTTTGACTTCGATGCATAACTATTTGTGTTATGAATTTATTTGCCTGCTTTCTTGTTCCTCCCTGTTTGACCTTTACAAGCTTTGTTGGTCTAGAGGGGAGATGGCACACCCTTGGGCATTGCGTCTCTGGGAGCACGTGCCATTCTGAGTCCCTTTCTTCGACGGGATCCTTGTCTATTTATCACAGATTTATACGCATGACTTTCTCCTCCATGCCTCCAAGTGTGGCTACCCCTTTGCCCCCCCCCCCACACACACACACTTGAAACTGCAGACCATATGATCTTCGCTCATCCCTCCCATTTTGACCCTTATTCTCGCATGGCATCTTCCATCGTGTAGAAGCATCGACTCTAGTGGTCACTTTCCACAATGAACATCTAGGAAAAAAGTCGGCTCTCTATCTCTTCAAGCTCTCCACGCCATTTAGATTCGATAATGAATTGATTCATGGTCTTTGGGAGAAAGGGCACGATATATTATTTCAGCATAAATATTTCACAATGCAATATGCTTCATGTTTTAGCAATTCAGACAAACAATTGATTAGTGTTATTTTACGCTCATCACACCTGATTTTAAACCGATTTGTTTAATAAAAACCAAGATATCTACTTTGATATTGCTACTAATGACTAATGAATGCAAACGATTGCAAAATCCTATTTTTGTTTTGTTTCCACGGGAAATGGGGCTATACATGAACAAAATCAAGCACATATATGGAAAGGGGTAAAGAGGAGATAAGGAGATCCAAAGTGGGAGGCGCAAGAGTCGTCCACTAGAGCGCAAGACGACGTCTCATATGAGCGGCACCTTCTGATCCACCCCCACAGCTTTTATAAATGGGCCAACACTAGAAGGGGACAGAACATAGCCGAGACCTCTATCTTCGTCATCCACAACACCCTTAGCCACTGCCATTTTTCATCTCCATCACCATAGCCATCTCCACCACCATTACCGCAGCTTTCATCCTAGTTAGCCACACTTTGTAATCATGTATCGCATCCGACAACTACTGTAAGACATATTATCAACCAATCAATGTTTATGGGTTGAGTCATAGCCATACAACTCTTTGTATTTGTCGGGGCGATCAATGGAAGTATTATGATATCTTATGCGTGTGAAACAAAATTGCATTGTAGTTATCTCTTGTCTTGTTTGTGATCTTTGTCCCTGCAGGTACCCACAATCACATAGATCAACCCACAGAGGCTAAGGGTAAAGAGACCGTGAAACGCTATTTTAAACATGAGTGACAAAAAGGTTTAGTATTGTAGCATGAATCCTATCTCTGGGGATACAAGAGGTGTAGTCATTAAATGCACAATGCTTTTGTCCGATTTATCTTAATTACCGAGGCAACCGTGCGTGACGGATATGGCCTTTGGTTCGACAACTGACTCTTAATGCAGGACATGTGTCAGTCAAGACATAATTTGGGCACATCCCTCACTTTGATATGTTGCAAGCACATATTGATGTTGACTTCCCGAGCACAAATGACTATCATGATGATCATGTTCATAAATATATGGTTGTATGAATAAGTCCTCATACCCATGCCTATTTTTATTTATAAGTGTTCAATAGTGCTACTTGATTTCGATCTGGTCCAAAAACTGGAATTTTTTTCTCTTACAAAGCCTGATAGAAATCTTTGTCTTAAAGTTGCACTTCCTCTCGTGGGTTCGATCACTCAGGGCCACCTCTAGGGAAAAAGGAGGGAATCCTTTCTGCTCCTTCACCATATCACTAGAGGGACTCATCAACAATTCACAACTAACAATTTAGATGTTCACTAGTACAGAACAAGCACTAAACACTAAAGGTAACTCTGCAATTCTGCATCCATAAGGTCCTACTTTAGTTTCCAATATTTACTATTAGAAATGGCTACTGCCAAAGTCTCAAAAGAAGAAGAAAAGAAACAGCTACTGCAAAAAGATCTACTTCATCGATGGCCTGCACAGTCAGGTCAACACAATTGCATCCTTGTCTTGGTCGATAAATTGACCAAATTCACACACTTTCTGCCAGTCGCGCATCCTTATATACTGCATTTAAGATTGCTCTTCTATACATGAGACACATCTACCCCCTGCATGGCCTCCCTGACGCCATCGTCTCCGATCACGATCTGGTCTTGACGACTCATTTCCGGCAAGAACTCTTAAAATACGCCGGCACGGAGCTGCGGATGAGCACAACGAATCATCCCCAAATGGACGGGCAAATGGAGCACGTGAATCAGTGTCTGGCGACATTCCACTGGTGCTTCACCCATGCTTGCCCGCGGCGCTGGAGCCATCGGGTCCCCCTCGCGCAGTTCCGGTACAATTCAACAACACATTGAGCCATCGGGATTCAAGGCCATGTAGAGGTGAGAGCCACACTGATACGTCCATTTTGCATAATGCTTTTATATCAATATTTATTGCATTATGGGCTGTTATTACACATTATATCTCAATACTTATGGCTATTCTCTCTTATTTTACAAGGTTCACCATGAAGAGGGGGAATGCCGGCAGCTGGAATTCTGGCTGGAAAAGGAGCAAATATTGGAAACCTATTCTGCACTGCTCCAAAAGTCCTGAAACTCCACGAAACCTATTTTTGGAATTTATAAGAATTATTGAGCGGAAGAAATACACCAGGGGGCCCACACCCTGACCAGGAGGGTGGGGGGCGCGCCCACCCCTACTGGGCGTGCCCCCTGTCTCCTGGGCCCCCTGGTAGCCCCCCGGTGTCCATCTTCTGCTATATGAAGGCTTTTACCCTGGAAAAAACTCTTAAAATCGTGGGCAAGCTTACGGGATGAAACTCCGCCGCCACGAGGCGGAACCTTGGCGGAACCAATCTAGAGCTCCGACAGAGCTGTTCTGCAGGGGAAACTTCCCTCCGGGAGGGGGAAATCATCACCAACGTCATTACCAACGATCCTCTCATCGGGAGGGGGTCAATATCCATCAACATCTTCACCAGCACCATCTCCTCTCAAAACCCTAGTTCATCTCTTTTATCCAATCTTGTATCCATACCACAAATTGGTACCTGTGGGTTGCTAGTAGTGTTGATTACTCCTTGTAGTTGATGCTAATTGGTTTA
Source organism: Aegilops bicornis (assembly GCA_021605145.1). Classification (NCBI taxonomy): domain Eukaryota; kingdom Viridiplantae; phylum Streptophyta; class Magnoliopsida; order Poales; family Poaceae; genus Aegilops; species Aegilops bicornis. The sequence continues at coordinate 78,771,381 of CM038674.1, read as the reverse complement.
CTTGGTGGAAGATCATATGTTCAGATCCTTAATGCATATTATTACTCCTCTGATTATGAACATGAATGTGCTTTGTGAGTAGTTATGTTTGTTCCTGAGGACATGGGTGAAGTCTTGCTATTAGTAGTCATGTGAATTTGGTTTTCGTTCGATATTTTGATGAGATGTATGTTGTCTTTTCCTCTAGTGGTGTTATGTGAACATCGACTACATGACACTTCACCATTATTTGGGCCTAGAGGAAGGCATAGGGAAGTAATAAGTAGATGATGGGTTGCTAGAGTGATAGAAGCTTAAACCCTAGTTTATGCGTTGCTTCGTTAGGGGCTGATTTGGATCCATATGTTTAATACTGTGGTTAAGTTTACCTTAATACTTCTTTTGTAGTTGCGGATGCTTGCAATAGGGGTTAATCATAAGTGAGATGCTTGTCCAAGTAAGTGCAGTACCCAAGCACCGGTCCACCCACATATCAAATTATCAAAGTACCGAACGTGATGAAAACTAGCTTGACGATAATTCCCATGTGTCCTCGGGAGCTCTTTTCTCATTATAAGAAATTGTCCAGGCTTATCCTTTGCTACATAAAGGATTGTGCCACCTTGCTGCACTTTACTTACTTTATTTACTTGTTACTCGTTACAATTTATCTTATCACAAAACTATCTATTACCTAAAATTTCAGTGCTTGCAGAGAAAACCTTACTGAAACCCGCTTATCATTTCCTTCTGCTCCTCGTTGGGTTCGACACTCTTATCGAAAGGACTATCATTTCCTTCTGGCACCGTTGCCGGGGAGTGTAGCGCTTTTGGTGAGTGGAACTTGGTAAGGAAACATTTATATAGTGTGCTGAAATTTTCTGTTACTTGTCACTATGGAAACTAATCCTTTGAGGGGCTTGTTCGGGGTATCTTCACCCCGACTAGAAGAGCAAAGAGTTGCTCCTCAAGCTACTGAACTTTATGAAAATATTTACTTTGAGATTCCTTCGGGTATGATAGAGAAACTGCTAGCTAATCCATTTGCAGGAGATGGAACATTGCATCCCGATTTACACCTTATCTTTGTGGATGAAGTTTGTGGATTATTTCAGCTTGCAGGTATTCCCGATGATGTTGTCAAAAGGAAGGTCTTCCCTTTATCTTTGAAGGGAGATGCATTGACATGGTATAGGCTATGTGATGATACGAGATCTTGGAATTATAAACGATTGAAGTTGGAATTTCACCAGAAGTTCTATCCTATGCATCTTGTTCATCGTGATCGTAATTACATATTCCCTCCGTCCGGAATTACTTGTCATCAAAATGGATGTGTCTAGAACTAAAATACATCTAGATACATCCATTTCAATGACAAGTATTTTAGGACGGAGGGAGTATATAGTTTCTGGTCTCGCGAAGGAGAAAGCATCGCTCAAGCTTGGGGGAGGCTTAAGTCAATGTTATATTCATGCGCCAATCATGAGCTCTCCCGGGAAATGATTACTCAAAAAATTTATGCTCGGCTTTCTCTTAATAATCGCAACCTGCTCGATATTTCCTGTGCTGGTTCTTATATGCTGAAGACTATTGATTTCAAATGGGACTTATTGGAAAGAATTAAACGCGACGCTGAAGATTGGGGTTCCGATGATGGTAAGGAGTCAGGTATGACACCTAAGTTCGATTGTGTTAAATCTTTTATGGATACCGATGCTTTCGTGGATTTAGCGCTAAGTATGGACTTGACTCTGAGATAGTAGCTTCTTTATGTGAATCTTTTGCTACTCACGTTGATCTCCCTAAAGAGAAGTGGTTTAAATATAATCCTCCTATTGAAGTGAAAGTAGTTGCACCTATTACAGTTGAAGAAAAGACTATTACCTATAGTGATCCTATTGTTCCTACTACTTATGTTGAGAAACTGCCTTTTCCTGTTAGGATAAAGGATCATGCTAAAACTTCGATTGTTGTTCGTAAGAGTAATACTAGGACTTATACACCTCCTGAGCAAATCAATGTTGAACCTAGTATTGCTATGGTTAAAGATCTCTTGGATGATGATTTAGATGGGCATGTTATTTATTTCTGTGATGAAACTGCTAATATTGCTAGACCAGATACTAAGATACATAGAACTGTCGTAGGTGAAAGGACATGCGGTGCCCCCATGTGTGGTTTTGGTAATTGATGACATTCTCTATGGACTAATGGTTGCATTGAGTTATATTTGAAGGATTTTTCCATAGGCATTTCTTGAAGTCCATGTGTTGGTTTCAAGGAGTTTATGTGTTGACCAAGGTGCTATTAAGGAATTATCCAAAGATTGGTCATGATTTGTCCATAGGCATTTCTTGAAGTCCATGTGTTGGTTTCGAGGAGTTTATGTGTTGACCAAGGTGCTATTAAGGAATTATCCAAAGATTGGTCATGTGAGTGTTGAGCTTATTGCAAGCATGTCTTGAAGAATAAGATTGTGTGATCATTCATGTTTACCTTCAAGACATCATCCAAACGAATAGAGTTGGAAAGATTCAAGGTTGATCAAGACTAAGTCAAGAGTGAATCAAGTTGATCAACTCACAAAGCGTAGAAGATGTACCGAGAGGGATCAAGCGATTCCATGGTATGGTAAGCATTATCCATTGCACTTTGTGTACTAATCCATGGTCTATGTGAGAGTCTATGTGGGGTTAGGTACGTGTCCATGGGCTTGCGTCAAGAGGAAGATATCATACAACCCATGGAAAGGATGACATCAAGTGGTGATCGTCATCAAGATTGCCGTGTGCAAGTTCAAGTGGAGCATCACGAAGAGATCAAGTGCTTGAAGCTTTCCATCCATTGTGGTGTCAATGGACTTGTGAAGATGTGTCAAGAGTGGCTCACCCATAGTGGAGTATGGGGAGCAATCATCTAGTCTCCATCGACCCAACACAATCAAGAAAGGTGGTCCATCTTGAGGAGGACAAGATCGTCATCATCTAGCTCAAGTGGATCATGTGCAAGGCAAAGGTTTGCCCTTTTATAGGTTTTCTATTTTACCGGTCTCATGGTGGTAGTTGGGAGACCGGGTTATAGGATCGATAGCCGCATTACTATCAAGGGGGGCTCTCAAGTGAGTAGCTTGATCGTATCGCTCGTCGAGAGCTCAAACCATTGCATCCTTGCGTCATGTTTCTTGGTTCTTGTTTGGTTCTCTTTGTGAGTCTTAGAGCTTATGGTCATCTTTATGACAAGCTTGAGTTCATCGAAAACGGAGTTTGCATGCGTCTTCTATGATGTTTTCGGTGTTGGAGGTTTTACCGGTCTTTTCCGAGGAAGGGTTCTCACCATTTTCTTTTGGCCCTTTTCTCATTTGCTTATTATTGGTATTTCTCTCAAGATTGTGTTAGCCCTTGTCCCTAGCTTTCCAACAAACTTGGTTTCGTCGAATTCGGAGTCCGAATGCAGAAGTTATGGTAGTTTTGGTGTTCTGAAAAGGCTGCAGCGGTACTACCGCGGTAGGAGCGGAAGTAATTTTTATTACCGCTTTTGGGAGCGGTACTATCATTTTGGGAGCGGTACTACCGCTTGGAGCAGTACTACCACGGCTACTTCCGTGGCTACTTCCGCTCGGGACCAAAAACTCGTCACAAGTCCAGCGGTGGTAGGCACGGATGTAATTTTTTAGTACCGCTCGCAAGCAGTAGTACCGCTACCCTTAGCAGTAGTACCGCTACCCCTAGCAGTAGTATCGTGATGCCGAGCGGTACTACCGTCAAAAGGGCTGTGAGCATAACGGTTGGATTTTTTCCCACCTATAAAAGGGGGTCTTCTTCCCCATTGAACCTTATCCTTTGGGCTCGTGTTCTTCCCCATTGTTGACCTTCTTGAGCTTGCTAACTCTCAATCCCTCCATGGATTCTTGCTAGTTTTTTAGGGAAAAGAGAGAGGAGATCTAGATCCACATTTCCACCAATCACTTTCTCCTCTATGTGAGGGGAACCCCTTGGATCTAGATCTTGGAGTTCTTGGTGTTCTCCTTCTTGTTCTTCCTCTCATTTTCTTACCTAGCATTAGTTGCTTCGGTGGGATTTGAGAGAGAAGGACTTGGGCACTCCGTGTGCCCTTGCCATTGCATTTGGTGCATCGGTTTGAGTTCTCCACGGTGATACGTGGAAGTTACAAGTTGAGAAGCTTACTACTCTTGGGTGCTTGGTGCCCTTGAGCTTGTTCCTCTTGGGTGCTTGGGCGCCCTAGACGGTTGGTGGTGTTCGGAGCTCAATCATTGTGGTGTAAAGCTCCGGCAAGCGCCGGGTCTCCAATTAGGTTGTGGAGATCACCCGAGCAATTTGGCGATGTACCGGTGACCGCCCCCAAGGGTTGCCAAAGTGTACGGGTTCGGTGACCACCCCAAGGGTCGCCATTTGTACGGGTTCGGTGACCGCCCTCAAGGGTCCCTTAGTGGAATCACGGCATCTTGCATTGTGCGAGGGCGTGAGGAGATTACGGTGGCCCTAGTAGCTTCTTGGGGAGCAGTGTGCCTCCACACCGCTCCAAACGGAGATTAGCATCCGCAAGGGTGTGAACTTCGGGATACATCGTCATCTCCGCGTGCCTCGGTTATCTCTTATCCGAGCCCTTTACTTATGCACTTTACTTTGTGATAGCCATATTGTTTCTTGTCATATATCTTGCTATCACCTAAGTAGTTTTTCTTGCTTAGCATAAGTTGTTGGTGCACATAGGTGAGCCTAGTTGTTGTAGGTTTTGTGCTTGACAAATTAACCGCTAGGTTTATTCCGCATTTGTTCAAGCCTCAACCGTAATTATTTTAAAGCGCCTATTCACCCCCTCTAGGCGACATCCACGATCTTTCAATTGGTATCGAGCCTCGTCTCTCTTTGTTGGGCTTAACCGCCTAGAGAGTAAAGATGTCGACTAGGGATTAGGATTCTCGACACTCTTAGTTTCGATGGCACAAAATTTGATGTTTGGGTAATTCGCATGCTTAATTTCTTTAGGGTCATTGACCAAAAATTGGATCTAATTGTAGTTATGGGTTTTTCTCCTACAAATGATCCCCAAAGTTTTTCTTTAGAGGTAGATAAAAACTCTTATCTCAATGCTCAAGCTTCTAATTTGCTTTTCGATGCTTTGAGCAATGTAGTTATATTTCAACTCATGCCGGTCCGGGATGCTCATGAGTTGTGGACGAAGCTTCAAGATAAATATGGTGTGTCCAAGATTTGTAGGGATGATTGTTCTCCCTCCACCTCCGGCCGTATAGTCTTCTCAACTTCTTCTACTTCACCTACATGTGGTTTCCACAAGGTAATGATATGTTGAGTAGTGTCGGTCATTGCAATGATGATAGTGTGCTTTTTGTGGATGATTCTTCATCACTATATTATTGCAATGCTCCGTCTTTGGGCCTTAGCACTTCGAGCACTCCAAATGTTTCACTTGCTTGTGTTGATAGTCCTTGCATATCATGTAGAAATTGCTTGACTAAATCTCATGATGATATGCTTGCTATATCTTGTTGTCATGATAAAAATGCATGTATTTCCTCGAGTTGTTGTGCTAACAATGTAGTTGAAACCCAACACTCCATGGAACAAGATGTGGTCTTGAATGGTGCTTCAAGGGATCTTATATCATCATCTACTGCATTTTGCCTTATGGCCAAGGCTTCAAAGGTATCTCCTACTTTGAATCCCAATATATCTTGTGATGATATTGATGATGGCAAGAGTGATGATGATGTTGATTATCATGAAGAGAGTGATGATGTTGCCTCCTTAAAAATTAAGGGGGAAATGATTTTTAAAGCTCTTCTTAAGAATAAAATTGCTCGTTCCAACTTCATGGAAATCATGTATATTGCTATTGAGGTCAAGAAATATATTGATGAGTTGGAATCTCGTCTTGAGGAGCATGAGGTCACCATTGATAAAATGGAAGGTCATGAACGTGATTACGCTTAATGAGATTGCGGACCTCTCTCAAGCTCTTGAACTTGAACAAACCACCAAGGAATCTCTTGAGGAGACTTTTGCTCTAGAATTATCTAGAGTGAGGGAATCTCGTGATAAAGCACTTGAGGTGGCCAATGATTTTGAAACTAAAAATGAGGAGCTTGAAGTTGTGCATGCTAAACTCCTTGAGGACTTTGAGCACCTCGAAAATGGCTCAAGGGTCATTAAGAGTGAGCTCATCAAAATCACCGAGTCTCATGCTCAACTTAAAGCTTCATATTCAAAAGAGCTTGCCAAGTTGTCTTCTCCTCTTGTTGCTGATGATGATGCTTGTGCTACTAACTCTATCTCTTGTGAAGCATCCATTTTGAAGGAGAATGTTGAGCAACGGCTCAACTTGAGTTGTTATCTAGCAATTATGGGAAATTGGAAGAAAGCCATGAAGAGCTCTCAAGCTCTCATGACGATCTTCTAGTATCCCATAATGTGCTAAAGATAGCTCATGAGGCCATGCTTGCTAAGGTAACATCTAGTGAGCCTCATGTGGATACTAGCACTACTTCTAGTCAAAATGCTATATTTATATGTGCTAGTCCTTGTAATTCATCTACTCACAATGTTGGTACATCTTGTGATGAATTGCTTTCCTTGCCTTGTTGCTCTAACAATGAAGCTTATACTTCCTCTAGTACTTGTATTGAGACTAACCATGTAGAGGAAATCAAAGAGCTCAAGGCCCAAGTCACTTCTTTGAAGAAACACTTGGAAAAGAGTCATGAAGGGAAATCCACACTCAACAATATCTTGAGTGTGCAAAAATCCCCCAATGACAAAGGTGGACTTGGATTCAACTCCAATAAGAAGAAGAAGTCCAAGATGAACACAAAGAAGGGCCAAGAACAAGTCAAGAAATCGGCCAAGATTGTTTGCTTCAAGTGCAAAGTAGAAGGGCATCATGTTAGATCTTTCCCATTGAAGAAGAAGGCCATTAGTGTCAAGCAACAAGGGAAGAGGGCACAAGTTCAATATCATTCTCAACCTCAAGTTGAAGAAAGGCCACTTCCCAAGAAGACTCAAGTTAATGCTTCTCTTGTTGAGAAATCAAGTGAGAAGAAAGTGAAGAGTAGACGTTGCTACTTATGTCGTGAGAAAGGCCACGTCGCTTCTTCATGCACTAGTGGTAACTTATCCAACCCAATTATTATTGATGATGTCTATTCTCTTGGGAAGGATAAGGTTGGCAATGTGTTTGCCAAGTTTGTTGGTACTGAAAGTGGTGTCAAGAAAAGAACCATTTGGGTGGCCAAGCCTATTGTGACTAACCTCTTAGGACCCAACTTGGTTGGGGACCAACTAGCTCAAACTTGATCAATAGGTGTTGTTGGAGGTCATTGGAGACTTGGCTACATTATGAAGATTTAAGGGGTCATTGTGTCAAGCCAAGTCATTCGGATTATCTTTCTATCATATATCCAATGTTCCTCCTTGCGGTAACTCGTGCTTAAATTGCTTACATTAAAAGTTACTTGTCCCTTAGCATGTTGCGGTTTTGTATCTTGCATGTGCTTGTATATGTTGTGCTTCCAAATTGCTTATCTTGAGAAATCAAGTATGTGCATGTTGGTTTGCACATCATGTACATGTGTGTTGTGTGTTGAGCCTTTTTGCATCTTTTTTATTTCTTAGTTGGCTCTTGTGATAGATTAATGGAATATCCCATTATGGGGGAGTGATGTGCTTTGTGCACCTCACAGTCCTATAAATGTGTGCACATGAGTAATACCATCTAGTATTGATATTTCAAGATTATCTAGTCTCTAGGTGGTATATCTCTCATGAGAAATTCAAATTCTAAATTGTCCATTAATTATCTCTTGTTGGATCCTTTTAATTGCCTCTTGTCTATCTTTAATTGGTATCACATTATGGGGAGTAATATGCTATGTGTGTATTACTAGCCTAGAAAATGTGTACATTTGAGATATTGTCACCTAGAATTGATATTGTAAATTATCTTGTTCCTAGGTGGCATGATAGCTCTACAAGTTGCAATTTGCTTGTGTTTGGTGTGAAGATGATGTCGGATATCCTTGCTATCTACCACCGGGAATTATTTCCAAATACTTCTTATCTTTTGACAATTGGTACTCACTTATGTGTGGTAGAATTTATTGATCATCTTTACATTGGCTTTTATTTTTATTTGCCTTTTCTCTTGCCAAGGTTTGTGTCAACTCCGTTGTCTTCCCTACCACTTGTGGATCTTGTTTGTTTCTCGTTCTTGTCTAGTGCTTTCTAGATATAGTGAAAGTGGTGATCCCACCTTGTGCATTTTGTATTCAAATGCAAATCCTATATAATGCACAACTCGTGGGGAGCTATCCTATTTTCTTTAGAACACTCTTCTTGTGATCCTTATCAAGTGTGTGTTGGTGGAAGGCAAGCCTTTTTGTTTTGGTACTTTCTGCCATCATGAAACTTTGTAGAGAGCTTGGTTTGTTTGGAACCATCCTCTCTTTTGGGAGTTTGATATCTTTTATTTTGAGTGTATCAATGGATATCTCATTCCTTGATGTATCTTTTATGGATATCCTCCAAGTGATGTTTTATTCATTTGGTATCCTTTTCACTTGGCATTTCTTTGTCTTTTGGTTTTGGGTTTTGAAGTCTTGAGCATGCATGTTTTCTTCATGTATTTTATTTGGCATGCTTTCTTTCTTTGACTCAATATATGGGAGAAACTCCACCTAGTCTCAATTTGGATGAGATGCATGATATTCATTTTCATATCTATATGCACATATTTATGTGGAGTTTGTCCTATGTATTGGTGTTTCTAACTATTTGGTCCCGATGAGTTTGGGTACTGCTTAGTTTGTGTTGTTCTTATAGGAACAGTTGGAGATGCATTGGATGCTCAGCTCACTCACAAGGAAGGTGTTGTCACCATGTGCATATTGGAGTCAAGCTAGGATGATCAATGAACTACTATCTACCTTCAATTGGTATCTACTACATCCTTCCAATGGTATCTCGGTAATAAGTATCATCATCTACTACATGCACACATTACTTGCATCAACCTTGTGTAGGTTGTATCATGGCATGTATTTCATTCTTTCTTGTGATACTTTTTTCCTTTCTCAAAGCATCTCAACGATGATCTCATGTTGCTAGTTGTGATGTCTTTGATGTTCATGCGTTAGGAATTCATTTATATACAATAAGACCATATCTAGCCAAGTGCTATGCTTTCAAGCAAATATCTTATTGGTATATTTATGACTTCCTTGTGGATATCTTGTTCCTTCATGTTGTAACTATTTCGGGTGTACATCCCTCTTTGTAGATATATATCATCATGATTTTGTCTACCTATAACCTTTTACACTTGAGAGAAATTACATCTCTAGTTGATATTTTTTCTTTCACGTCCACCTTGTCTTTCTTATGTTATTTCTTTGGTGGCTCCGTGAAAGCTTTTGCCTTGAGTGAGTGTCCTCTATCGTTGCATCTTGTTGCACTCTTGTGTGGTGAAGATTATTTTCCTCTTGCTTATCTTTACGAGGCTTTTGCCATCTTAATTGGTACCCCTCGTCTTGATGAGCCTCTCATCGTCTATCTTCACCACGGGTTGTCACAAGCATAGGTTCTCTATTTTCTTATTAGTAAGCTTGTGAACCCATTTGCTAGTTGTGTGTGAGAATGAAAGGCTTTGCACCGTGTATCTCATTCATTCGAGACTATGTTGATGCTTATGCTCATCCGTATATTAGTCTTCTCATGTGCTTTGCCATGACTCACACACATCATTTTGGTTGAGCCTATTCTTAAGTTGCCTCTTTTACAATGTTGCTCAACCATGTGCTTCTTGCAAGCGCTAGGCTTAGTTTCCTATATGCTCTCTTGCACTTGTTGTTAGTTTCTGTTGACTTTGGGGGAGCTATGATCCTATTTTGTGCACTTTGTATCCAAATACAAAAATTCTTGATGTGCACAAATCATGGGGAGCTTCTCTAGTTTCTTTAGAACAATCCTCTACTCATATCATAATATGTTTTTCATGTGGCTTGTAGGATCTTGGGTCTAGTTGGTTCAGTTGATATCTTTTGATAGCTTGCTTCAATTGGTATCTTTTGATTGCTTGATTGCTTGTTTCTCTCTTTGTTATGTCTTTGTGGCATATCATTCTTTTGCAATCTTGGTGCCTCAATATAGTTGGTCTTCCTCCAAGTATTACCTTTGGATATGTGTATGGCATTCCACTCTCTTGTTGAGAAATACACAACTTTTGAGGAACACCTTTTATATTGGTCTTCTTAGCTTTTAGCCCATTTTGGCAATCGATGCCAATGGGGAGAAGTTTCATAGAGTTTTATGGAGAAGTCTTCAGAGTTTTCTCCTTGCTTTGGTTTTGTTCCTAAGCATTTGCATCTCATACGCATGCATTATTGGTTGTTGCATTGCATGGTGATGCATAATTCCTTATATAAACTCTCTTGAAAGTGATTGTCATCAATTACCAAAATGGGGAGATTGAAAGGACATGCGGTGCCCCCATGTGTGGTTTTGGTAATTGATGACATTCTCTATGGACTAATGGTTGCATTGAGTTATATTTGAAGGATTTTCCATAGGCATTTCTTGAAGTCCATGTGTTGGTTTCAAGGAGTTTATGTGTTGACCAAGGTGCTATTAAGGAATTATCCAAAGATTGGTCATGATTTGTCCATAGGCATTTCTTGAAGTCCATGTGTTGGTTTCAAGGAGTTTATGTGTTGACCAAGGTGCTATTAAGGAATTATCCAAAGATTGGTCATGTGAGTGTTGAGCTTATTGCAAGCATGTCTTGAAGAATAATATTGTGTGATCATTCATGTTTACCTTCAAGACATCATCCAAACGAATAGAGTTGGAAAGATTCAAGGTTGATCAAGACTAAGTCAAGAGTGAATCAAGTTGATCAACTCACAAAGCGTAGAAGATGTACCGAGAGGGATCAAGTGATCCCATGGTATGGTAAGCATTATCCATTGCACTTTGTGTACTAACCCATGGTCTATGTGAGAGTCTATGTGGGGTTAGAGTACGTGTCCATGGGCTTGCGTCAAGAGGAAGATATCATACAACCCATGGAAAGGATGACATCAAGTGGTGATCGTCATCAAGATTGCCGTGTGCAAGTTCAAGTGGAGCATCACGAAGAGATCAAGTGCTTGAAGCTTTCCATCCATTGTGGTGTCAATGGACTTGTGAAGATGTGTCAAGAGTGGCTCACCCATAGTGGAGTATGGGGAGCAATCATCTAGTCTCCAACGACCCAACACAATCAAGACAGGTGGTCCATCTTGAGGAGGACAAGATCGTCATCATCTAGCTCAAGTGGATCATGTGCAAGGCAAAGGTTTGCCCTTGATAGGTTTTCTATTTTACCGGTCTCATGGTGGTAGTTGGGAGACCGGGTTATAGGATCGATAGCCGTACTATCAAGGGGGGCTCTCAAGTGAGTAGCTTGATCGTATCGCTCGTCGAGAGCTCAAACCATTGCATCCTTGCATCATGTTTCTTGGTTCTTGTTTGGTTCTCTTTGTGAGTCTTAGAGCTTATGGTCATCTTTATGACAAGCTTGAGTTCATCGAAAACGGAGTTTGCATGCGTCTTCTATGATGTTTTCGATGTTGGAGGTTTTACCGGTCTTTTCCGAGGAAGGGTTCTCACCATTTTCTTTTGGGCCTTTTCTCATTTTCTTATTATTGGTATTTCTCTCAAGATTGTGTTAGCCCTTGTCCCTAGCTTTCCAACAAACTTGGTTTCGTCGAATTCGGAGTCCGAATGCAGAAGTTATGGTAGTTTTGGTGTTCTGAAAAGGCTGCAGCAGTACTACCGCGGGTAGGAGCGGAAGTAATTTTTTACTACCGCTTTGGGAGCGGGTACTACCGCTCTTGGGAGCGGTACTACCGCTTGGAGCAGTACTACATGGCTACTTCCATGGCTACTTCCGCCGGGACCAAAAACTCGTCACAAGTCCAGCGGTGGTAGGCACGGATGTAATTTTTTAGTACCGCTCGCAAGCAGTAGTACCGCTACCCTTAGCAGTAGGACCGCTACCCCTAGCAGTAGTACCGTGATGCCGAGCGGTACTACCGCTCGGTGCGGGCTGTAAGCATAACAGTTGGATTTTTCCCCACCTATAAAAGGGGGTCTTCTTCCCCATTTAACCTTATCCTTTCGGCTCGTGTTCTTCCCCCATTGTTGACCTTCTTCGAGCTTGCTAACTCTCAATCCCTCCATGGATTCTTGCTAGTTTTTGAGGGAAAAGAGAGAGGAGATCTAGATCCACATTTCCACCAATCACTTTCTCCTCTATGTGAGGGGAACCCCTTGGATCTATATCTTGGAGTTCTTGGTGTTCTCCTTCTTGTTCTTCCTCTCATTTTCTTCCCTAGCATTAGTTGCTCGGTGGGATTTGAGAGAGAAGGACTTGGGCACTCCGTGTGCCCTTGCCATTGCATTTGGTGCATCGGTTTGAGTTCTCCACGGTGATACGTGGAAGTTACAAGTTGAGAAGCTTATTACTCTTGGGTGCTTGGTGCCCTTGAGCTTGTTCCTCTTGGGTGCTTGGGCGCCCTAGACGGTTGGTGGTGTTCGGAGCTCAATCATTGTGGTGTAAAGCTCCGGCCAAGCGTCGGGGTCTCCAATTAGGTTGTGGAGATCGCTCTGAGCAATTTGACGGGTACCGTGACCGCCCCAAGGGTTGGCAAAGTGTCACGGTTCGGTGACCGCCCCCAAGGGTTGCCATTTGTACGGGTTCGGTGACCGCCCTCAAGGGTCCCTTAGTGGAATCACGGCATCTTGCATTGTGCGAGGGCGTGAGGAGATTACGGTGGCCCTAGTGGCTTCTTGGGGAGTATTGTGCCTACACACCGCTCCAAACAGAGATTAGCATCCGCAAGGGTGTGAACTTCGGGATACATCGTCATCTCCGCGTGCCTCGGTTATCTCTTATCCGAGCCCTTTACTTATGCACTTTACTTTGTGATAGCCATATTGTTTCTTGTCATATATCTTGCTATCACCTAAGTAGTTTTTCTTGCTTAGCATAAGTTGTTGGTGCACATAGGTGAGCCTAGTTGTTGTAGGTTTTGTGCTTGACAAATTAACCGCTAGGTTTATTCCGCATTTTTTCAAGCCTCAACCGTAATTATTTTAAAGAGCCTATTCACCCCCCCCCCTCTAGGCGACATCCACGATCTTTCAGTAGGCATGCCTGTTATTTCTGTTAAAATAGGAGATCATTGTTATCATGGCTTATGTGATATGGGTGCTAGTGCTAGTGCAATACCTTATACCTTATATAAATAAATTATGCATGACATTGCACCCGTTGAATTAGAAGACATTGATGTTACTATTAAGCTTGCTAATAGGGATACCATTAAACCAGTTGGAATTGTTAGAGATGTCGAAGTCTTGTGTGGGAAGGTTAAATATCCTGCTAATTTTCTTGTTCTTGGTTCCCCACAAGATGACTTTTGTCCCATTATTTTTGGTAGACCCTTCTTGAATACAGTTAAGGCTAAGCTTTATTGTGAAAAAGATACTGTCACCATTGGCTTAGATGGTATGTCTCATGAGTTTAATTTTACTAAGTTTCGTAGACAACCTCGTGATAGGGAACCAGCTAGCAAGGATGAGATTATTGGTCTTGCTTCCATTGTTGTGCCTCCTACTGATCCGTTAGAACAATATTTGCTAGACCATGAAAACGATATGTTTATGAAGGAAAGAAGCGAAATAGATGAAGTGTTCCTTAAACAGGAACCTGTGCTGAAGCATAAAAATTCTTGGGGATCCCCCCTCCACCCAAGGGTGATCCCGTGTTTGAACTCAAACCATTACCTGATAATCTTAAGTATGCTTATCTTTACGAGAAGGAAATATATCCTGTTATTATTAGTGCTAACCTTTCAGAGCAAGAAGAAGAAAGATTATTGAAAACTCTGAAGAAGCTCCAAGCTGCTATTGGATATACTCTGGATGATCTTAAGGGCGTTAGTCCCACGTTATGCCAACACAAAATTAATTTGGAGGACGATGCCAAACCAGTTAGAGATCCTCAACGACGACTGAATCCCAAGATGAAAGAAGTGGTAAGAAAGGAGATACTAAAGCTCCTTGAGGCAGGTATAATTTATCCCATTGCTGATAGTGATTGGGTAAGCCCTGTCCATTGTGTTCCTAAAAAGGGAGGTATTACCGTTGTTCCTAATGATAAAGATGAATTGATCCCGCAAAGAATTATTACAGGTTATAGGATGGTAATTGATTTCCGTAAATTAAATAAGGCTACTAAGAAAGATTATTACCCATTACCTTTCATTGATCAAATGCTAGAAAGACTATCCAAACACACGCATTTTTGCTTTCTAGATGGTTATTCTGGTTTCTCTCTGATACCTGTGTTAGCAGCGGATCAATCAAAAACTACTTTTACTTGCCCTTTCGGTACTTTTCCTTATAGACGTATGCCTTTTGGTTTATGTAATGCACCTGCTACCTTTCAACGATGCATGATGGGTATATTCACTGATTTTTGTGAAAAGATTTGTGAGGTATTCATGGATGACTTCTCCGTTTATGGATCCTCTTTTGATGATTGTTTGAGCAACCTTGATCGAGTTTTGCAGAGATGCGAAGACACTAGTCTCGTCCTGAATTGGGAAAAGTGTCACTTTATGGTTAATGAAGGCATTGTCTTGGGGCACAAGATTTCCGAGAGAGGTATTGAAGTTGATAAATCTAAAGTTGATGCTATTGAAAAGATGCCATGTCCCAAGGACATAAAAGGTATAAGAAGTTTCCTTGGTCATGCCGGTTTTTATAGGAGGTTCATTAAGGACTTCTCTAAAATCTCTAGGCCTCTGACTAATCTATTACAAAAAGATATTCCTTGATGATGATTGTGTAGAAGCATTTGAAATACTTAAGAAAGCTTTGATCGCTGCACCTATTGTTCAGTCACCTCATTGGAATTTACCTTTTGAAATCATGTGTGATGCTAGTGATTATGCTATAAGTGCTGTTCTAGGGCAAAGTGTTGATAAGAAATTGAATGTTATCCAGTATGCTAGTAAGACTCTTGATACTGCCCAGAGAAATTATGCTACTACTGAAAAAGAATTCTTAGCAGTTGTGTTTGCATGTGATAAGTTTAGACCTTATATTGTTGATTCTAAAGTTACTATTCACACTGATCATGCTGCTATTAAATATCTTATGGAAAAGAAAGATGCTAAGCCTAGACTCATTAGATGGGTTCTCTGGCTCCAAGAATTTGATTTACATATTATTGATAGGAAGGGAGCTGAGAACCCCGTTGCACACAACTTGTCTAGGTTATAGAATGTTCTTGATGACCCACTGCCTATTGATGATAGCTTTCTTGATGAACAATTAGCAGTCATTAATGCTTCTCGTAATGCTCCTTGGTATGCTGATTATGCTAATTACATTGTTGCTAAATTTATACCGCCTAGTTTCACATACCAGCAAAAGAAAAAGTTCTTTTATGATTTAAGACATTACTTCTGGGATGATCCACACCTTTATAAAGAAGGAGTAGATGGTGTTATTAGACGTTGTGTGCCTGAGCATGAACAGGAACAGATCCTACGCAAGTGTCACTATGAATCCTATGGAGGACACAACGCTGGAGATAGAACTGCACACAAGGTACTACAATCTAGTTTCTATTGGCCTACTCTCTTTAAAGATGCTCGTAAGTTTGTCTTATCTTGTGATGAATGTCAAAGAATTGGTAATTTTAGTAGACGTCAAGAAATGCCTATGAATTATTCTCTTGTTATTGAACCATTTGATGTTTGGGGTTTTGATTATATGGGACCTTTTCCTACCTCTAATGGTTATACACATATTTTAGTTGTTGTTCATTATGTTACTAAGTGGGTAGAAGATATTCCAACTAGTAGTGCTGATCATAACACTTCTATTAAAATGCTTAAAGAAGTTATTTTTCCGAGGTTTGGAGTCCCTAGATATCTTATGACTGATGGTGGTTCACATTTTATTCATGGTGCTTTCCGTAAGATGCTTGCTAAGTATGATGTCAATCATGGAATCGCATCTCCTTATCATCCGCAGTCTAGTGGTCAAGTAGAGTTGAGCAATAGAGAACTCAAATTAATTTTGCAAAAGACTGTCAATAGATCTAGAAAGAATTGGTCCAAAAAACTTGATGATGCATTATGGGCCTATAGAACTGCATACAAAAATCGTATGGGTATGTCTCCGTATAAGATGGCCTATGGAAAAGCGTGTCATTTACCTCTTGAACTTGAACATAAAGCATATTGGGCTATTAAAGAGCTCAACTATGACTTCAAACTTGCCTGTGAGAAGAGGTTGTTTGATATTAGCTCACTTGATGAATGGAGAACCCAAGCCTATGAGAATGCCAAGCTATTCAAAGAAAAAGTCAAACGCTGGCATGACAAAAGGATACAAAAGCGTGAGTTTAACGTAGGAGATTATGTGTTATTATTCAACTCTCGTTTAAGATTTTTTGCAGGAAAACTTCTCTCTAAATGGGAAGGTCCCTACGTTATTGAGGAGGTCTATTGTTCTGGTGCCATAAAAATCAACAACTTCGAAGGCACAAGTCCGAGGGTGGTAAACGGCCAAAGAATTAAACATTATATTTCAGTTAATCCTATCAATGTTGAAACCAATATTATTGAAACCGTAACCCCGGAGGAATACATAAGAGACACTTTCAGAACGTTCCAGACTCCGAAAAGGAATAGGTATGTGGTACGGTAAGTAATCCGACTCCAAAACAATTTCAATGGCAATTTTTATCAGTTTTAGAATATTTAAGAATTTTATAAAGAAAGAAGTAGTCCGAAAGGGACACGAGGCCTCCAGGAGGATGGAGGGCGCGCCCTCCCTTACTGGGCGCGGCCCCTGTCTCCTAGGCACCTCGTGTGCCTCCCGGACTCCGTTTTCTTGCACGTTACGTATTTTGGTCGGTAAAAATTCATTATATATACTCCCAAAGGTTTTGACCACCGTAATACGCAAATATTCTCTGTTTTCGTTTCGAGCTATTTCTGTTACAGATCTAGAGCACCATGACGTCACCCTCCTCCAACAATGAAGACAAGGATGCTTGGCTATTGAAGACAGAGCTGAAAAGAGAAGAACCAGAAGAGATCAACAATGATGAAGGGATCAAGAAGGCCATGGAGGTTCAAGCTCCGGTGGTGAAAGAAGAAGACATCCTTCAACCTTTACCTAACCTCTTTACTCCAACAGAGATTGAAGCTTTCAAGATGATTGAGTTAGCTCGCATACAGAATAAGTATCTCACACAGGAGAATATTTTGCTGAAGGACCATATCGCCGGACTCAATGGCATTATCCGCAAGCTGGAGGAGCTTTTACGCTCGATGTGCGATTATCCACCAACAACACCAACCCTATAGAAGCAGACATAATCACATGGGTATGGGCACTCCCCTTGGCAACTGCCAAGCTTGGGGGAGGTGCCTCGGTATCGTATCACCATCACACTCCTATCTTTACCGTTTCATTTAGTTCGATCCTTTTAGTAGTATCTTGATCTAGTAGATTGAAGTTTTGATATCAAGTAGTTTTGAGCTTTGCTTTATGATCTCTTTTTGTAATCGAGTCCGTGAGCTATCTATAATAAAGATTAGTGTTGAGTGAAGGGCTTTGCTATGTTCTTATGATCTTGAGAAAGTAGATAGAATAAAAGAGTTTATATTAATCTTATGGTTAGTAATGACTTCACATATAGAAAGTATGAGGCATAAAAGTTGTTGAGAGTTGATAAACGTAGTTTTAGTCATCGTTGCAATTAATAGGAAGTGATAAGGAAAGAGCGGTTCACATATAAATATATTATCTTGGACACCTTTTACGATTAGGAGCACTCATTAGGTATGACATGCTAAAAGAGTTGACGTTGGACAAGGAAGACAATGTAATGGTTTATGTTTTCTCACATCTCAGTTAAAGTATATTGTCATTGACCTTCCAAACATGTTGAGCTTGCCTTTCCCCTTCATGCTAGCCAAATTCCTTGCACCAAGTAGAGATACTACTTGTGCTTCCAAATATCCGTAAACCCAGTTTTGCCATGAGAGTCCACCATACCTACCTATGGATTGAGTAAGATCCTTCAAGTAAGTTGTCATCGGTGCAGGCAATAAAAATTTCTATCTAAATATGCATGACTTATTAGTGCAGAGAAAATAAGCTTTGTACGATCTTGTTGTGGAAGTAATTAAAGCGACGGACTGCATAATAAAGGTCCACATACAAGGGGCAATATAAAGTGATGTTCTTTTGCATTAGTATTTTGTGCACCCAACCCTAAAAGCACATGACAACCTCTGCTTCCCTCTGCGAAGGGCCTATCTTTTATTTTATGATTTTACTTCATGCTTGAGTCAAGGTGATCCTCACCTTTTCATTTTTCATTTTATCCTTTGGCAAGCTCTCTTCGTGTTTGAAAGAACATGATATATATATATATATATATATATATATATATATATATATATATATATCCAATTGGATGTAATTTAGCATGGGCTATTATTGTTGACATCACCTAAAGGTGAATATGTTGGGAGGCAACACAATAAGCCCCTATCTTTCTCAATGTCCGGCTGAAACTCCATAACCACAAGTATTGCGTGAGTGTTAGCAATTGTAGAAGATTACAAGATAGTTGAGTATGTGAACTTGCTGAAAAGCTCTATTGATGACTCTTTCTAATGTTATGATAAATTGCAATTGCTTCAGTGACTGAGATTATAGTTTGTTAGTTCCCAATGAAGTTTTTGAACCATACTTGACATTGTGAATTGATTGTTATTTGAGCATAAGAAATCGTATGACAAAATCTATATATATTGCTGTTATAAGAATGATCATGATGCCTTCATGTCTGTATTTTATTTTTATCAACACCTCTATCTCTAAATATGTGGACATATTTTTCGATATCGGCTTCCGCTTGAGGACAAGCGAGGTCTAAGCTTGGGGGAGTTGATACGTCCAATTTGCATCATGCTTTTATATTAATATTTATTGCATTATGGGTTGTTATTACACATTATATCTCAATACTTATGGCTATTCTCTCTTATTTTACAAGGTTCACCATGAAGAGGGGGAATGCCAGCAGCTGGAATTCTGGCTGGAAAAGGAGCAAATATTGGAAACCTATTCTGCACTGCTCCAAAAGTCCTGAAACTCCACGAAACCTATTTTTGGAATTTATAAGAATTATTGAGCGGAAGAAATACACCAGGGGGCCCACACCCTGACCAGGAGGGTGGGGGGCGCGCCCACCCCTACTGGGCGCGCCCCCTGTCTCCTGGGCCCCCCGGTGTCCATCTTCTGCTACATGAAGGCTTTTACTCTGGAAAAAATCGTGGGCAAGCTTACGGGACGAAACTCCGCCGCCACGAGGCGGAACCTTGGCGGAACCAATCTAGAGCTCCGGCAGAGCTGTTCTGCCGGGGAAACTTCCCTCGGGGAGGGGGAAATCATCACCAACGTCATTACCAACGATCCTCTCATCGGGAGGGGGTCAATCTCCATCAACATCTTCACCAGCACCATCTCCTCTCAAAACCCTAGTTCATCTCTTGTATCCAATCTTGTATCCAAACCACAAATTGGTACCTGTGGGTTGCTAGTAGTGTTGATTACTCCTTGTAGTTGATGCTAAGTGGTTTACTTGATGGAAGATCATATGTTCAGATCCTTAATGCATATTATTACTCCTCTGATTATGAACATGAATGTGCTTTGTGAGTAGTTACGTTTGTTCCTGAGGACATGGGTGAAGTCTTGCTATTAGTAGTCATGTGAATTTGGTATTAGATTCGATATTTTGATGAGATGTATGTTGTCTTTTCCTCTGGTGGTGTTATGTGAACGCCAACTACATGACACTTCACCATTATCTGGGCCTAGAGGAAGGCATAGGGAAGTAATAAGTAGATGATGGGTTGCTAGAGTGACAGAAGCTTAAACCCTAGTTTATGCGTTGCTTCGTTAGGGGCTGATTTGGATCCATATGTTTAATGGTGTGGTTAGGTTTACCTTAATACTTATTTTGTAGTTGCGGATGCTTGCAATAGGGGTTAATCATAAGTAGGATGCTTGTCCAAGTAAGGGCAGTACCCAAGCACCGGTCCACCCACATATCAAATTATCAAAGTACCGAACGCGAATCATATGAACGTGATGAAAACTAGCTTGACGATAATTCTCATGTGTCCTCGGGAGCTCTTTTCTCATTATAAGAAATTGTCCAGACTTATCCTTTGCTACATAAAGGATTGGGCCACCTTGCTGCACTTTACTTACTTTATTTACTTGTTACTCGTTACAATTTATCTCGTCACAAAACTATCTATTACCTACAATTTCAGTGCTTGCAGAGGAAACCTTACTGAAAACCGCTTATCATTTCCTTCTGCTCCTCGTTGGGTTCGACACTCTTACTTATCGAAAGGACTACGATAGATCCCCTACACTTGTGGGTCATCACACACCACTGGGGGATCACAACAACCTTGATGTGGATGGTGCCAGCACTGCAGTCTTGGCTCGATGAGCATGCGGTCATTCCACATCTGCTCCAACAACATATGCAACGTGCCTGATAGTGCATAAAGCAACAAGCAGACAAGAAGCACTCCGATCGCGCCTTCTCCGTCAGCGACCAAGTCTTCCTCAAGCTCCAGTCGTACGTCCAAACATCCATCGCAATGCGTGCCAATCACAATCTAGCCTTCCACTACTACACCCCCGAGGACATCGTCGCCAAAATCAACAATGTGACATACAAGCTGGAGCTGCCAGAACAAGTTACGTGCATCCCGTTTTCCATGTATCTCAACTTGGTCGTGCCTTGCTTCCAGGCACTGTTGTTGAACCACTTCTGCCAGTGTTGATCGACGTCATCCCGGGCGCCGTGCTGCGCAGCCGCTGGAAATGCAAGAACAACGTCGTGGCTGAGCAGGTCCTCATCCGCTGGTTTAATTGTACTGCTGGCGATGACACCTGGGAGAACAAGACGGAACTTCAACCCAGATTCCCTAGTGTCAGGACTTGTGGGCAAGTCTCTTCACAAGAGGAAGGGGGTGTCAGCGTTGCTGACATGCAGGCCCCAACGGACAGCGCTTCCATGGCCTCGTAACCCACTTGGCTCAGAAGGCAACGGAGGCCCAACCCAAGAGTGCTCACCTCGAGTGGGCGTGAGTTGTTCGCTGCCCACCTACTTACCTGGCTGGCAAAGATAGATGACTCATCTAGTGGATCACGACACGACGGCGGCTCTCTCCTCTTCCTCCCCTTTTCCCCAATTCGTGTAATCCTGAGATTGTATACCTATTGCTACCCGGATTTGAGCGTGAGAGTATTAGATTAAGAGTGAGGTGCTATTAGGTTGCTAACACGCAAGTCAAGCAGGTGTTGGTCCACCGGTCAGGTTTCCCCGTGCAATCTTGCTAAGTCTCAGTTGATCGAGACTTAACGAAGTCTCGGTCGAGGATATACCCGTGAAATCTTACCTTGAGATTTGTGCAAAAATTTCTTTTTAATTTTTTCCTTCTCTCTTGCATGTTATGTCATTTGACTAAGACTTGGTTAAATCTCAGTCGACTTAGACCTAGACATACCCTTTCTCATGTCGCTCGCCACCTCGGAAGACAAGGTGCCACTCAAATCAAAGATTTAAGTGCGTTGGCTCGGGGACAAGCCAAATCAAAGGGGAGGTAATGCCACGGGAGCGACCAGGTCAACGGGCACGCCGAGCAGCCCGGCCCAAGAGGAAGGCCAAACCCACACCCGCGTCCGTGGAGAATACTGGACTCAGAGTCAGTGAGGTGGCTACTTGGACGTGTGTGCGTGTGTGGAGCCGAAATTGCTCTACCTACGGACAACAGTTACAGAACCAGTCCTAGGGCATTCGGGCCGAGCCGTTACGGGCCGACCAGGCCGGGCCGTTACGGGCCGACCGGGCCGGGTTTCCCATGGCCAGGTATACTGGCCTCATCTAATTCACTTCTCCCCCCTAAATATCAGGGGTGGGCCCTTCCTCTCCCCAATCTAAATCTAATGATGCCATCACAGTCCGTAAGCTTTATTCCGTGAAAAATTGCGTGTAAGTGTCGTGGGATCACATTTATCGGCATCGCTGGGCGAGTTCCTCTTCCACCTCCTGGCTCTGCTCCCCAATCCCCCCTTCTTGCTGAAACCCTAGCTACTCCCGCGAGCGCCCCCGCACCCCCCTCGTCTCACACAATCCCCTCGATCCGCTCGACGACAACGCCGCCCTTGATTAGGGTTCGTCGCCGCCTCACCCCGTCGACGGTGCCGTGCGCGCCGCCACCTGTGATCGCCTCTCGCCTCTTCCGACGCTCCAGCCCCGTAAGTCCCCCTCTCGATCTCCTCCTCCCTGCACGCGCCACAGTAGCTCCTCTTGATCTCTCGGTTAGGGTTCGTCGTAGGGGCTCCAATCGATTTGCCGCGGCGGCTCGCCATGTTTAGGGATTTAGGGATTGCACGGTGGCTTCGATGCATGGCTCCAATCGATCCTACTGTTAATTAGTATCACATATGCTCATGTTTGATTTTTGCTTTGTGGTTGGGCGGCTTGACTTTTCTGATGTGATGTTATGGATATTGCTTCTGTAGGAATGTAAGTGCTCGGTTCGGGTTGTATCAAGTGCCCTTCTATAGGATGTTGTATAGGTGTTGTTCATGTGAGAGACAAAGCTACAAGCTCATGTTTATTTAGTGTGTTTTGTTGTGAGAAATTGTCAAGATTTAGGATTACTGATATGAGAAGGGGGTAGTTTATTTAGTGTGCTTTGTTGTGATTAACGAAGATGAGATGAGATCAAAGTATTGTTATGTTTTGCCATATATTTATTTGTTACATCTCTAGATTATTGAGCTACTAGTATTGTTTAACCTTGTGTTTAGTGCAAATTTCATGCTGATAGCGACGCTTCATCTGAAGAGTTGGGGACATTAGTTTACTAGATTGCTAGCTTTCTTGGTGCAACCGTTGGCAATTTGCTGACAGGATTCTAATTTTGTTTGAGTCCGCGACAGAATAAGTTTGACACAGATTTGAGGTGCGCATGAAACTCTTGTGCTTTATCATACAATCACTCTACTTTTGCAATTTGTGATTGCTGGACTGAACTTTATGTTTACTTTTTAGTTGTTATTTTGCTTGCCATGTGAACTCTAGCTATGAAAACTTTATGTTTATTTTTGGATTGTTAATCCTTTAATCATATTGCTTTAGGGAAATGGCGCCACCACTACCACCACCACCATGTCGACGGTGCAAGTCAAGGTGCGCCAAAGCCTTGCAATCGCACGCTGTTTGGCATCTACTTGAGTCTACTTTTCTTCATGCGGCGGTAATAAATTATATGAAACTAGTAACTACTATTTTGTTTTTAGTGTTATTGGCATTAATGCATCATGTATATATCATTTTGCTTTTTGTACACAGATCGTCCCATGCAATGTGAGGTCAGAATCAACAATCTGACTGGAGACTCTGTGACATTTGAGGCTCCTGGGGGCCCCTACACTATGGAGATCGAGAAAGGACGAAAGATGACGCGGGTGGGAGGAGATGGATGGGTCCGTTTCATCGACAACATGCGTATCACCGGTGGTGAGTTGATCAGCTTCTCCTTGAGATGAAAGACCCAAGCTGGCCGTGATTTATATCAACAAAGCAGAAGATTATGAGGATGATGAGGATGATGATGACCCACTCGGTGATGCCATCGTAGCTCAAAGAATGAAGTTGAGCGAGGAGGAGCTGTGCAACCTATGGGACATCATTCCGCCATCTTGACTTTGTCAGGGTGCCATTCGTGACCCGCCTGACAAGTACCATGGTTGATCGGCATATGATGGTATGTTGCATTTACTGTAGTTTTTAGAGTAATTTGATGATATGCTTTATTGTTATACTTAGTGTAGAGTCCGATGATAAATATGCTTAGTGAATCTTATATTCTTAGTGAATCTTATATGCTTTATTGTTATACTTAGTGTAGAGTCCGATGATAAATATGCTTAGTGAATCTTATATGCTTACTGAATCTTATATGCTTAGTGAATCTTATATGCTTTATTGTTATACTTAGTGTAGAGTCCGATGATATATATGCTTAGTGAATCTTATATGCTTAGTGAATCTTATATGCTTACTGAATCTTATATGCTTAGTGAATCTTATACTTAGTGTAGAGTCTGACGATATATATACTTAGTGTAGAGTCTGATGATATATATGCTAAGTGTAGAGTCCGATGATATATATGCTTCGTGTAGAATGTGTGAGGCTACTTATTAATTGATATGTTTTTCTTATTCAGAAATTGCCAAAGAGCATATCTGAGAGTTGTGGTATCAAGCCTGATGAAGAAGGCTCTGCTGGAATACGCCTTACCGCAAGGGGCTCCGTCACCACTTGTGCGTACGGCATGGACACGGATGGTCGCACACACTTCAACTCAGTTGGGTGGAAGAGCTTCCTCGTCGGCAAGAATCTTCATGTTGGACAAGCAATCCTAATTACTATCAGGAACACCCACCGTCCAGGCTTGAGGATGATGGTCGTCATCGACATCATCTAGAACTTCATATGCATGTGTGTGGCTGTTGAACCATATATATGCTAGTATGACTACCTAGTAGACTTATCAACTATGATCTATCCATGCATTGTTGACTACTATATGAGTTTGTGAGATTGTGTGGTTATATTAAATGTGGTACTGTCGTTAATTTTTGTGAGATGGTTCTATGAACTTAGTTTATTTGCACTGGACTTGTCTTGATTTCCATGAATATTGCACCTGACTGCTTTTTTTATTTTTTATTTCTATTTGTCTAGTTGTAGCGTGGGGAGAAAATAGGGCGCTACTACTACGTGATGATAGCAGTAGCGCTGGTTGAGGAAGCAGCGCTACTGATAAGTATTTTAGCTGCAGCGCTTGTTCAGAAACGCGCTCCGCGCTACTGGTATGTAAAAAACCAGCGCCACTACTAAGCTATTCTCTAGTAGTGTATGGCTGTCCACAGCAGCCGACTCGGTGACTTGGGCGCTCACCGCTTCCGGCAAGTTCACGGTTAAATCCCTGTACTACAAGCTCTGCCAGGGGCAGCCCTGCCGATGGCGAAGGGCCTATGGAAGGCGTGTCTACCGCTGAAAATCAAAGTGTTCTTCTAGCAGTTGTTCAGGAACAGACTGCCCACTGCTGATAATGTGGGTAAAAGGCAGGGGCCGTCGGCCGGTATGTGTGCGATCTGTAACGTGGTCGAGGATGCAAACCACGTCTTCTTTCGGTGCCCGTTGGCCAGGTTTGCCTAGAGCGCGGTCCGGACCGCGGCCGATGTGTCCTGGGACCCGAGGTCAACTAGTGATCTTGTGGCCATCTTTGACTCGGTCCAAGGGAGCAGCAAACGTGCGATGTCGAGCTGTGTGGGGGCATTATTGTGGGCGCTTTGGTTAACTAGGAACAAACTAGCAATTGAGGGGATCTTCCCGACTCACCCGGCTACTATAATCTACAAATGCAACTTATTCCTTCAACAGTGGAGTCCGTTGGCGAGGCGCAAGGATGCTGAGAGGATGCAACATGCTCAAGACCGTCTGCGCCAGGTGTACGTGATGGCTAGGGAGCCAGCTGCCACTTCTTAATTTGGAGTGGCCCTTTTGTTCGTGTGCGAGCCTGCGTGCTCAGTGTTCTGACCTCTGCGCCATGTAACTTTTGCTCGTGCTCTTTTGGCTGTGAACCCTATAACTTCTCGCGTTTGTGTGGCCTGAGCATTTCTGTGATGTTTGTAAGGTTGGACTTGGTTGGTACGCTGCTTATGTTGTGAGCTTTATTAATTTAAAGTCGGACACTTCTAGCGTCTTCGTTTTAAAAAAAACTAACTCCCAACAATTTTGGGGGTATCGGGAGACTAGCCCATCTCCTTAATGTGACTCATAACATTGCAGAACGTTTTGCGTTCAATCATGTCCCACACATTGACCGCAACGACTAGATTTTTTCTTTCTCGCCATAAGCGTCTACAGTAACGGACCGGCCTATTAGCACGCTCAGGCTTGAAAGAACTACGGAAGAAACGGGGAATTTCCTATTTGCCGCTCGTTGCGGCAAGTTGCCATGCACAAGCGAGCGGCCAACCGACACGACTGGGCCAGCTCATTTGAGTAGATTGTGTTGGCACTACGCCATCCGGTTTTGGGAACCTTCCAGAAGGTTCCCTGAACCCGTTTTTGTTTCTTTTCTATGGTTTTTTATTTTCTTTTTCTTTTCTTTCTATTTCTTTGTGGTCATGTTTTTCTTTTTCCGTTTTCTTTTTATTCAATTTATTTTTTCTTTTTCCAGAAATATTCAAGGTTCTAAAAAAACTTCAAATTTTTGAAAATTTTCCTGTTTTCAAATTTTGTTCCTACATTCAAAAAATGTTCATATTTTAAAATTGTTTGGGAATTTCAAACAATATTCCTATTTTCAAATTTTGTTCAGAAATTTCAAAAATTATTCGCTTCTTTTCTAAATATCTTCAAAACAACAAGAATTTCTGAACAATTTTTTTTCTTTTTTTTTAATTTTTCTCTTTTTCTTTTTGAACTTTTTTGAAAATTTCAAATATCGATCAGAATTTCGAAAAATGTTCCCATTTTGAATTTTTTTACAAATTCCGAAAATGTTTACAATTTCAAAAAATATTTGTGGTTTCAAAATTTTGTTCACAATTTTAAAAATTCTCTTTTTCAAAATTTGTTCGGGAAGTTACAAATAATGTTCAGGATTTCAAATTTGTTCGGAATTTCAAAAATGTTTGCTTCTTCGAAAAAATTGTTCACAAATTCAAAATACTTTTATGGTTTCTAATTTTTGTTTATCTTTTTTGAAAAATGTTTGAAATTTGAAAATTTCTTTATGTTTTTAAAAATTGTTCACGTTTTAAAAAGAAAGATTTGGAGCTTCTGAAAAAAATTCTACCTTGGCTTGTTCGTGTCGTTACAGTACACGGTCCGGTCGCTACAGTACATCTTTGAGCTGCCCCTCCCTGTAGTGCTTTTAGAATTCCACGGTGTATAGCAATCACCAATGCGCTGTCAGCTCGAGTGGCTGGTGAGAGGCATTCATTATCCAGAGGTGGCGAGTTTGATCCCCCATGGGGGCGCTCTATTTTTTAGCTACACCGTGTTTGTTTGCTCGCTACAATGCTGTTAATGGGCCGGCCCACTCGGTGGCGCCCCTGTGCGATATGGTGGCAATTTTCCGCAAAATGCGACACATAGGACCTCTCGGAGCTTACGACTAGATATAGCGAGACAGAGGAAGCTCTCGTCTTAAGCGTTTACAGTAACGGGTCAGCCCACTGGCTCACGCAAATTTAAAACATATAGGGAAGAAATGGGGGAGCTTACGACTAGCCCACCTCCTAAATCAAACTCAGAATTTTGTAGAACGTTTTGCGTCCGTTTTGGCCAGAGGATGGAGGTGGGGCTCGGCGTGGCCGGTGGCGGCGGCAGCGCCCTGCCCGGATCAGTCTTGGCAGTGGCGATGGCAACGGCTGGCTTGGATCCGACCATGGTGGTGGCGGTGCCCCCTCCGCCGGGGATGACGGGACAGGTGGTGGGTCCTTGTGGCGGCGCCGGCGGACGCGGATCTTAGGATCCCGTGTTCGGGCTCATCGCAGGACGCGCGTGGCGGCCGGAGCTTCCTCCGGCATCGGCGATGCTTGATGCGGGATAGCGGAGGTGGTTGCCGTTGTTGAAAGTGCAATCATGCCCTTAATCATATTTCGATGTTGATGACAACATGCATGTTGGGACTAATCATGTTTATCAAGTATATCTCAGGATTATGTCTCAAGGGAGGTGTGTGGATCATGACTACGGACATAAACATATATATACATATATCACTCGAGAGCAGAGACACAAGACAAAGATAGAAAGCTTCAGCTTCTTTTTCGGTTTGTTCTTGAGTATAGGGATCCCGCACTATTAAGAGGGGATCGATGGATTTCGTGAAAGAACTTGCTCAAACTCACAAAATTCACTCACATATCATCTCAAGATTCTTCCTCTAACTTATGCACAAATATTGGCATGGTCCTGAGAAGTTCAGCTACCACCGGATGTCCGAAAGTCTACGGATCTCCGTCCTCTCTCATTCGACCGGGCCTCCGGCTCTCACCGGTTGTCCGGTGCATCTCCACAGAACTGATATTAGCGGAAGACTGGTCCCACCGGACGTCCACTCACCTCCGGATATGCGTTGCACTTCAACAGAATGATATTTGCGGATGTCCGAAAACTCCGGACGTCCGGCCTCCGGACGATCGGCGCCTTCCGGGCGTCCGCTGGTTATATAGTCCCATACCTCGTCTGTGCCCCTGGTAGATGTTCCTGCGATCGGACAACCGGCGGCCCGGGCGGACGTCCGGTCTAATCTGTGGCACCGGTCGTCCGGTACCCACCGGACGTCCGTCAGACCCTGTGCACTAAGTGGCTCAACGGTCTGTTTTCCACTCCCACTATATATAGCCTTCTTCCCCCACGGGAGAGGGTTGACCACTCACTTTGAACAAACCCTAGAACAGATTTCACTCACTCTCTCTCTCTCACTCCTCCACACCTAATCTTAGATCCCCAAGGGATTTCAGAGCATTTGAGAGAAGTTGTCCAATCAAGTGATAGATCCACCCCTTCTCCTTCTTTGCACCAAAGGAATTCGTGATTTGAGCAAGTCCTGAGCTTTTCCCCGTCGTTCTTGTTACTCTTGGAGGTTGGGGACTCCTAGGCGGTAGGAGTCTTTCGGAGAGGAATGGACCTTTGTGATTAACCCCGGCAAATATTGTGAGGGTTTTGAGACAACCCAAGGTCTACCACTAGTGGTTGAGAAACGCCTCCGTGGTGTTGTCTCAAAGGGAGAATAGGGTGAGCCTTCGTGGCGTTGGTGTGCCTTCGTGGTAACATCCACCTCTCTAACGGTGACGTAGCTTCCCTCCAAGGAAGTGAACATCGGCATACATCCTCGTCTCCCGGAGTTGCGGTTATTCCTAACCCTAACTCTCTACTTGTGGTCACTTGTCTCTTAGGACTTACTTATATCATATTGTGCTTGCTTCCTTACATACTCGTGTTACTTGCTTAGCACTTAGTACTACATTTGCAATTGTTAGGCTCACTCTCATATTCCGCATTATTGCCTAAAATTGCTAAGTAATAATTAAAATTTGTAATTGTCCCTATTCACCCCCTCTAAGTCCATCTCGATCCTTTCAATTGGTATCAGAGCCTCGTGCTCTATTCTTGTGGCTTAACCGCCCTAGAGCGAGATGAACCCCGATGGGACTCCCCTTGTTGCAGATCCGATGGATAAAGGCGAGCATTCTTCTGAAGTCAAGTCCTTTACTTCTGAGGATCTTGAATGGCCCTTTCTAAGCAAAAAGAGGAGCATTATGCTTCTCTTGAGGCCTTGGTACAAATGAGATTAGCCACGTTGTCCACGGTGCTTGCACCACTTTCGGGTGGTGCGGCTTCGAGGCCAAGCTGCCTGCTCAAATCACTTGGTCAACAACCTCCTAGCAATGATCACTCCAGTGTTCCTTGGCTTTATGCAATACCCCAGGTTGAGAAACCGAAATATAATCCTCAAGGCAAACCTCCTTTACTTGATGCCACTTCCGATTTTGCCTTGTGGAGAGTTGCTATGCAGGATCATCTTCGATATGGAAACGATGAGATGTTGGAGATCTTGGAGTATGGTTACCATGTGGTTGATCCAAACAATCCTACACCAAGAGAAATTTATGACAAGAATCTCAATGAAACTGCAACCATGTGTATAAGGAGAGGTATGGTTGAAAAGCAAAAGAGACCGTTCATACACATCACAAGTGCCAAGGAACTATGGGAAAGTATTATAAGATCCAAGAGCGGTACCTCCACCCTCCGGAGTGCTCAATATGAAATTGCCAAGGGGCAATTGCAAAACGTTTGTATGGAGAAAGGTGAAACTCCCAATCAACTCCTTGAGCATCTCATGACTCTCACCGCTGACATTGATCGTGTGAGTGTGACAAGACACAAGGTGGATTGAACATGACTAAGCGATTCCTTGTGGATAAGTTGCTTCATGCTCTTGCCCCATATCACCATCAAATGGTGTGGGACATAAGACAACACCATGCCTTCAAGGAAATGACTACAGATGACATCATATCCACCTTCCAACTATTTGAAGAATCAAAGGAAAATGCCACAAAACATCTTGCCATGCATGGTACTCCAACATCAAAGATCAATCTTGCATTGAAGGCCAAACATGTATGTGAAGATGAGCAAAGTGAAGAAGAAGAAGATGATGATGAAGATGGTGATGATATTGAATCCGATGAGGGCCCTTCATATGAAGACATGGCTCTCTTTGTCAAGAAGTTTAGCGCGGGGAAATTCAAGGGAAGATTTCAAAAGAAGAAAGCAAGAAAATTCTACAACTGTGAAGAAACCAACCACTTCTCCAATGAGTGCCCTTATGAGAAGAGAGAGGATAAACCAAGGTTTCCCAAGACCTTTCCCAAGAAGAAGTTGCAAATCCTTTGGACTCCAAGCTCAAGAAGAGAGATGGGAATGGTTGCTCAAGAAGAATCCGATCCGGATGATGTTAGTGGTGTTGCCGGAGTTGCTCAAGACTCTCAAAACACTTTGAGGTTAGTGAACAAGAGTGGTGATGTGGTCACCTACAACTACATGAAAGACTACAAGGGCAATGCTCACAAGTGCCTAATGGCAAAGGTTGTGGTAGAAGATGGAGAGGACCAAAGCTCTCCTGACAAGGTCAAGGTAACTCCATGATCAAATCCTCCTCTTTTCACTCCTTCTACTCCTAGTGTTGAGTATATTGATGCGGAGGATAGCTATGAGGATGATGATCTAGATGATCCTATGCTTGCTAAACTTAATAAGTTCATGTGCCCCCTCAAAGGAAATAAGCTCACTATGTTTCGTATGCTTATGGAGATGGTGAGTAAGCACACCATCACCATTAAGGAACTCGAAACCCTCGTCACCGAGGAAAAGGAAAAATGTGAAATCCTTGAGCAAAAAGTCCAATATGAGGAAGCACGAAATGATGAACTATGCTTAAAAATTGGTGCAAACATTGATGTTCATACTAAAGATTTTGCCTCCTTGAAAAAGGCTATTGACTCTTGCGAAGAGTTGATGAATGATAAAAGTAAGCTTGTGAAGTCTCATACTTCTCTCTCTAAGGATTGTGAGCTTCTATCCGTGTCCCTCAAGACTAAGGAAGAAGAGCTCACCCTTCTTACAAAGAGTTTTGAGACGCTCAAACTTGCTTATCTTGAAACTCTAGCCAAGGCTTACTCTTTTCCTATTATCAAGGTTGATGCTTGTACTACTAACTCTAGTAGTGATCTAGCATCTATTCTTGAGGAAAATCGCTTTCTCAAGGCTCAAATCGAGAAAGGTCTCATGACATGTGCTCAAGGGCAAAAGAACCTTAATGAGGTATTGAGCCAACACAATGAGGTGTTTGCCAAAGAGGGACTCGGGTTTGACCCAAGCACAAGCAAGAAGAAGACGTCCTCTCAAAAGTGCACAACCCCTCTAAAGGAAACATTTGTACGAGAAGGGCACAAGGAGAAAGGTAAGGTTGTTAGTGGGAAGGCCACAAGGGGCATGCCCACTCTCAACAAGCCAAAAGAGTTCATGCCTCCATCCTATGTACTTCGTAAGACTAAGGATGGAGAAGTTTTTTATGCAAAATTTATTGGTCCTCAAAATGCATTCCGATTCTATGCTATTTGTGTCCCTAAGACCCTTTTGACTAACTTGAGAGGTCCCATTGCAAAATGGGTGCCTCTAACCAAGTAATAATTGTGTGTAGGTTGCCTTCTCCGGTGGAGTAAAATGGGTGATTGATAGTGGTGTTGGGGAACGTAGCAGAAATTCAAAATTTTCTACGCATCACCAAGATCAATCTATGGAGATTCTAGCAACGAGAGAGAGAGAGAGGGAGTGCATCTTCATACCCTTGAAGATCGCTAAGCGGAAGCGTTACAAGAACGCGGTTGATGGAGTCGTACTCGCGGCGATTCAAATCGCGGAAGATCCGATCTAGCGCCCGAGCAGACGGGCGCCTCCGCGTTCAACACACGTACAGCCGGGATGTCTCCTCCTTCTTGATCCAGCAAGGGGAGAGGAGAAGTTGAGGGAGAACTCCAGCAGCACGACGGCATGGTGGCGATGGAGCTCGTGGTTCTCCAGCAGGGCTTCGCCAAGAACTATGGAGGAGGAGGTGTAGGAGGAGGGAGGGTTGCGCCAGGGAAGAGGTGTGTCTGCCCTCCCACCCCTCCACTATATATAGGGGCAAGGGGGGAGGGGGAGGCGCCCTAGGGTTTCCCCTATGGGGGGGCGGCCAAGCAGATTAGATCTCCCTAGGGAAAATCCTAGGGAGACTTGCCCCCCAAGCCAAGCAGGTGGAGGATTGCCTCCCAAGCCAGGTGGAGGCGCCCCATCTCCCCAAGTAACGTGGGAAAGGGTGTGGGGGGCGCACCACCCCTTAGTGGGCTGGTTTCCCCTTCCCCTTTGGCCCATGAGTCCCTCCAACACTTGCCGGGGCTCCCGAAACACCTTTCGGTCATGCTGGCCATAGCCTGGTACCACCGGAACACTTTTGGACTCCAATACCCTTCGTCCAATATATCGATCTTCACCGCCGGACCATTCCGGAATTCCTCATGACGTCCAGGATCACATCCGGGACTCCGAACTACCTTCGGTAACCACATACTATTTTCCATAACAACTCTAGCGTCACCGAACCTTAAGTGTGTAGACCCTACGGGTTCGGGAACCATGCAGACATGACCGAGACGTTCTCCGGCCAATAACCAACAGCGGGATCTGGATACCCATGTTGGCTCCCACATGTTCCGCGATGATCTCATCGGATGAACCACGATGTCGAGGATTCAAGCAATCCCGTATACAATTCCCTTTGTCAATCGGTACGTTACTTGCCCGAGATTCGATCATCGGTATCCCAATACCTCGTGCAATCTCGTTACCGGCAAGTCACTTTACTCGTTCCGTAATGCATGATCCCGTGACTAACTACTTAGCCACATTGAGCTCATTATGATGATGCATTACCGAGTGGGCCCAGAGATACCTCTCCGTCATAAGGAGTGACAAATCCCAGTCTCGATTCGTGCCAACCCAACAGACACTTTCGGAGATGCTGTAGTGTACCTTTATAGCCACCCAGTTACGTTGTGACGTTTGGTACACCCAAAGCATTCCTACGGTATCCGGGAGTTGCACAATCTCATGGTCTAAGGAAATGATACTTCACGTTAGAAAAGCTTTAGCAAACGAACTACATGATCTTTGTGCTACGCTTAGGATTGGGTCTTGTCCATCACGTCATTCTCCTAATGATGTGATCCCGCTATCAATGACATCTGATGTTCATGGTCAGGAAACCATGACCATCTATTGGTCAACGAGCTAGTCAACTAGAGGCTCACTAGGGACATGTTCTGGTCTATGTATTCACACATGTATTACGGTTTCCAGTTAATACAATTATAGCATGAACAATAGAAAATTATCATGAACAAGGAAATATAATAATAACCATTTTATTATTGCCTCTAGGGCATATTTCCAACAGTCTCCCACTTGCACTAGAGTCAATAATCTAGTTCACATCACTATGACTATGTGATTGTAATGAATCCAACACCCATTGGGTTTGATCATATCTCGCTTGTGAGAGAAGTTATTAGTCGGCGGGTCTGAATCTTTCAGATCTGTGTTGCTTTACAAATCTCTATGTCATATCCTAGATGCAGCTACCATGCACTATTTGGAACTATTCCAAATAACTGCTCTACTATACTAATCCGGTCTACTACTCAGAGTCATCCAGATTAATGTCAAAGTTTGCATCGGCGTAACTCTTTACGATGAACTCTTGTACCACCTCCATAATCGAGAAAATTCCTTAGTCCACTAGTTACTAAGGATAACCTTGACCGTTGTCCTGTGATCCGTTCCTGGATCACACTTGTACCCCTTGACTGACTCATGGCAGGGCACACTTCAGGTGCGGTACACAACATAGCATACTGTAGAGCCTACGTCTAAAGCATAGGGGACGACCTTCATCCTTTCTCTCTCTTCTGCCGTGACCTGGTCTTGAGTCTTACTCAATACTCACACCTTATAACACAGCCAAGAACTCCTTCTTTGCTGATCTATTTGAACTCCTTCAAAATCTTGTCACGGTATGTATTCATTTGAAAGTACTATTAAGCGTTTTTGATCTATCCTTATAGATCTTGATGCTCAATGTTCAAGTAGCTTAATCCAGGTTTTCCATTGAAAAACACCTTTCAAATAACCCTATATGCTTTCCAGAAATTCTACATCATTTCTGATCAACAATATGTCAACAACATATACTCATCAGAAATGCTATAGTGCTCCCACTCACTTCTTTGGGAATACAAGTTTCTCATAAACTTTGCTATAGTGCTGTTATGTCTTTATTAGCTTGTATCGAACTCATGTTATGTCTTTATTAGATTGTATTGAACTCATGTTATGAGATTTTATAGACTTATGTTCTATACTTATGTTGTCTTGATTATCTTGTGTATTAGATTTGGTTGTGCTGGTATCATATTGAGGGGGAGCTCTCTTCATGCTTATTCTTTTTTATTGAGCTCCACAACAAATCCTTTCAATTTTTTTATGTGTGTGCATATATGTTGTCATCAACTACCAAAAAGGGGGAGATTGAAAGTGCAATCATGCCCTTAATCATATTTTGATGTTGATGGCAACATGCATGTTGGGACTAATGATGTTTATCAAGTATATCTCAGGATTATGTCTCAAGGGCGGTGTGTGGATCATGACTACGGACATAAAAATATATATACATATATCACTCGAGAGCAGAGACACAAGAGAAAGATAGAAAGCTTCGACTTCTTTTTTGGTTTGTTCTTGAGTATAGGGATCCCGCACTATTAAGAGGGGATCGATGGATTTCGTGAAACAACTTGCTCAAACCCACAAAATTCACTCACATATCATCTCAAGATTCTTCCTCTAACTTATGCACAAATATTGGTATGGTCCTGAGAAGTTCAGCTACCACCGGACGTCCGAAAGTCTACGGACGCCCGTCCTCTCTCAGTCGACCGGGCCTCCGGCTCTCACCAGTTGTCCGGTGCATCTCCACAGAACTGATATTAGCGGAAGACCGGTCCCACCGGATGTCCGGCCACCGGACGTCCGCTCACCTCCGGATATCCGTTGCACTTCAACAGAATGATATTTGCGGATGTCCGACAAATCCGGACGACCGGCGCCTTCCGGGCGTCTGCTGGCTGTATAGTCCCATACCTCGTCTGTGCCCCTGGTAGATGTTCCTGCGACCGGACGATCGACGGCCCGGGAGACGTCCGTTCTAATTTGTGGCACCGGTCGTCTGGTACCCACCGGTCGTCCGTCAGACCATGTGCACTAAGTGGCTCAACGGTCTGTTTTCCACTCCCACTATATATAGCCTTCTTCCCCCATGGGAGAGGGCTGACCACTCACTTTGAACAAACCCTAGAACACATTTCACTCTCGCTCTCACTCCTCCACACCAAATCTTAGATCCCCAAGGGATTTGAGAGCATTTGAGAGAAGTTATCCAATCAAGTGATAGATCCACTCCTTCTCCTTCTTTGCACCAAAGGAATTCGTGATTTGAGCAAGTCTTGAGCTTTTCCCCATCGTTCTTGTTACTCTTGGAGGTTGGAGACTCCTAGGCGGTAGGAGTCTTCCGGAGAGGAATGGACCTTTGTGATTACCCCCAGAAAAGTTTGTGAGGGTTTGGAGACCACCCCAAGGTCTACCACTAGTGGTTGAGAAACGCCTCTATGGTGTTGTCTCAAAGGGAGAATAGGGTGAGCCTTCGTGGCGTTGGTGTGCCTTCGTGGTAACATCCACCTCTCTAACGGTGACATAGCTTCCGTTCAAGGAAGTGAACATCGGCATACATCCTCGTCTTCCAGAGTTGCGGTTATTCCTAACCCTAACTCTCTACTTGTGGTCACTTGTCTCTTAGCACTTACTTATATCATATTGTGCTTGCTTCCTTACATACTCGTGTTACTTGCTTAGCACTTAGTACTACACTTGCAATTGTTAGGCTCACTCTCATATTCTGCATTATTTCCTAAAATTGCTAAGTAATAATTAAAAATTGTAATTGTACCTATTCACCCCCCTCTAGGTCCATCTCGATCCTTTTAGTTGTATGGGCGATGACAGTGGCTCGCGCGACGGTGGGTGCTCCCTGTAGCGCCCGAAATCGGGGCGGCGACCAAACTTCATCAACGGTGGTAGACTCCGGGGTCGTGTGGGCGGCTCGGAGTCCGGATCTCGAGATGGTGATGACCTTATGAGGCTGGTGGCGGTATGGGATGTCCCCTTCATCAACAGACCGGGTTCAATGCGGCTCAGCAGGTGACACATGAGCCTCTCTT
This sequence comes from Aegilops bicornis, assembly GCA_021605145.1. Taxonomy (NCBI): domain Eukaryota; kingdom Viridiplantae; phylum Streptophyta; class Magnoliopsida; order Poales; family Poaceae; genus Aegilops; species Aegilops bicornis. The sequence goes on along the minus strand of CM038674.1, from coordinate 78,734,719 downwards.
GGAGTTGTCGGGCGGTGCCTGTCATCGGCAGGTGAAGCCACCGGTGGATGTGCTACCGGCGGATGCTACGCACGGCATCTTATACGGAGACGTCAAGTCATGCCTGCACGGCGGCGGCTCTGGCAGAGGTGTCAAGTTTAGTCTGTTGTTGTTGGATCGAAGGTGGTGCGACGATGGCGGGAGGCAAAGCGGTATGGGACCGCTTTGCTGCTGTTGTCTCCTCCAAAGGTATCCGGCTATCGAGGCGTCGGTAGACGGATAAAAGCGGATGGTACAGACAGTTTCAATGATGAGTGTCGGTGTCAAAACCGGCGGATCTCGGGTAGGGGGTCCCGAACTGTGCGTCTAGGCAGATGGTAACAGGAGACAAGGGAGACGGTGTTTTTACCCAGGTTCGGGCCCTCTCGACGGAGGTAATACCTTACTCCTGCTTGATTAATATTGATGATATGGGTAGTACAAGAGTAGATCTACCACGAGATCAAGGAGGCTAAACCCTAGAAGCTAGCCTATGGTATGATTGTTGTTTGTCCTACGGACTAAAACCCTCCGGTTTATATAGACACCGGATAGGTTAGGGTTACACAGAGTCGGTTACAATGGTAGGAGATCTACATATCTGTATCGCCAAGCTTGCCTTCCACGCCAAGGAAAGTCCCATCCGGACATGGACAAATTATTCAAACTTGTATCTTCATAGTCTTTGAGTCCGGCCATGACGATAGTCCGGCTATCCGGACACCCCTAGTCCGGGACTCCTCGGTAGCCCCGAACCAGGCTTCAATGACGATGAGTCCGGCGCGTTGATTGTCTTCGGCATTGCGAGGCAGGTTCTTCTCCAAATTCCATATACTTGTCGAAGAGTGTCCGGCTTCTGATAAATGTTGCACTCCTCGGCTTCTATGCCCAATAATGGCCATCTTCCACGTGTTTGAATGAATGCGAAAAGCCAGGGCATTTTTACAATTACACCCCTAGCCGCACAAATGAGCCGCCTATAAAAGGGGCGAGGATCTAGATCTGAGTCACACCATCCCTCCTTTGCGAGCTTTCATCGGAGCGCCTCTGACCAAAGCCCATTCCATCATGGACAGTCGACGCGGCTCCTCCTCTCGCGCTCCCAGCCCTCAGCCGGGAAATTGGAAGAGATGCTCAGTCCCGCATAGCGAGCTAGTTATACTCCAAGCCAAGGGATTTCTTCCCCCGGCCTTCATGGTCCCGGTTCGAGCCGGACTTGCCACCTACAAGGGCGGAAAGCAAGCGGAGAGCGTCCCCGATCCCTCTAAAGGAGAGCGGGTATGCTTCATCTCTTATCTAGTAAGAGGACTCGGATTTCCAATCCATCCGTTTCTCCGGGCTCTGAGTTCTCTGACCTCAGTTGCACCATCTTACTCCTGCCTCCATCTTGCACATCGCGAGCTTCGTGGCCCTTTGCAAACTATTATTGGGCATCGAGGCTCATTTCGGGCTGTGGAAGAGAATATTCTGCCTAGTACCCCGTTCTCATGAGGGGACAATATATCAAGTGGGCGGAGCCGAGCTATGGCGCATCGCCGGGACCGGATACCTATCCGGAACCCCAAAGAAGGCGTTCGAAGACTGGCCTTCAGAATGGTTTTACATGGAGAACGTCCGCTGCGGATCCTGTTCGGATCGGCCTTCCGGAGTTCAGCAATGCTCCTCTGAAGAAGCGCCTAAGTTGGCGCCCTCGGAGCCCCCGGAGAGAAGATGACCGGGATGTCCGTTATTTGATGAGCCGAATAAGGTTACAGGCTCATGCAGGATTGACCATGACAGAAGTCATGGCAATCTGCATTATGAGGGGAGTGCAGCCGCTCCAATACAGGGGCCATCCCATGTGGGACTTCAACGGGGAGGACGATGCCACCCGCCATGGCCGCAAAGGGCCAGGATCGGTCACCGAACTGGTGAAGATCTTGTCTGCTATGTATAAAGGGGAGGAGGAGGATTTCCTCCGTGTCAATCCACTGAAGGAGTTTTCTTCGAATAATCCTCGAAGCTGGGTAAGCAAACATCTTTGTGACCTATCCGATCCATGTTCCCATGGTTAAATATCTCATTTCGTGGTTTACTGGGAACTACGCCGGACTGTGGAGAAGATACAGCCCGCCCCCACAACCCGAGGATCCGGAACGGTCCCTCGATCCGACCTCCGAAGAGGACCCGGATATAAAGGTGGAGTTGATCGACAGGGTATTCCACCAACTTAGCATCGACAATGCGTTGGTTGCCATTACGGTTGATTATCCCGGAATACTTCCAGCCTCACAGGTAAATGAGACCGAGATCCCAAAACCCTGATAATGACCCATCCATGCTTATTTTTTATCACCGTATACCAATGGTGCTTCGCAGGGGGTACCTTCGAGGCAGGAAGCCGAGCCCGCGGCGACTGGCCATCAAAGGGCAGTGCTCCCCCGCGGGCTAAAAAGAAGTGCGGTCCGGATCGAAACTCCGCCGCAACGGTATGGCATGTTACCATACTCCTGTGATTGATTCACGGACGGCGTACTAACGCTGATGCTCTTTTCAGAAGAAGAGCTCGCGGACTGAGTCCAGAGAGGTTGCCGATCGAACCTTCACCGGACAAGCTTCAAAGCCGGGTCCGGAGGCTGAGGCTAGCACGAGACGTGCGTCGGATGCTCTTCCGACAAAGGATGCCGACAGGTTGTCCGCCACCAACTCCGAGGTGGAGAGCGCCTTGAATCATAGGCGCCGCCGGACAGTTCTTCATGACGCGTGTTTCTCCCAAGAGGCCTTGAATGCCTTTGATTCGGGAGATGCGCACCTCCGTGCCGCTCAAGATGGTCTAGCCAGAGCCACGGAGCAGTATGTGAAGGACATACGGGTAAGGAAATTTGTGATTATATATGCCAAGAGCCCTGAGACTTAAAATAGTTAGAATAACTGATTTAAGGATCATTTTGTTATCTTGAGGATCTTACAGAAAAGAATACCCAACTGTCCCAGGAGCTGGAAGAGTGTGGGGCCCAACTTGGGGCCGCACTAGCCGCTACGGGGGGAGCCACAAAGACCCCCTCTGGTAATATACGCTTTAGAAGATAAATAATTTATGAAGTGCGGCGGGTGTGTAAATCTGACAAAAACATTGCAGATGGCGCCGGACTAGATCCGGACAAGCAACAGCTCTTATGCCGCTTAAAGGCGGTGAGAGCATGCTTACGAGGTGCGGCAGGAGAAGAATAACCTCCAAGACGCCAACACCAAGCTGGGTGAGGAACTAAAGGACGTTCGTGCCCAGTTAGCTGACTCCGTAAAGGAGAATCGGCGGCTTCGTCGCAGCATTTTCAGTAAGTGCTTGAGCGAACTTTGAAGGAGTTCGGCGAGGAAGGCGACTAACATAAACATGTATGTAGGTCTGCTCACATGTCGTCCTGAGGAGGAGATGCCCAATTCTTCGGGTGATCTTCTTCCCGAACTGCGTCAGTTGCACGAACGAGTCCGGCAGGTGATAAAAGGCATCGGCCAGGCCTTGTGGCCATCTATCTCCCTGCCCGAAGGCATTGGGGAGCTGGCGGAGCGGCTTCAAGGAGCACGGCGGCGCTTCCGGCTATGGAAGATATCGGCCTGCCGTCAAAGGCGCCAGGAAGCTTGGGCCATGGTAAAGACGCGGTACACGGTGACCCAAACCACATGGCCGAGGTCGGACCTGTGGGGCGGATGGGGTGGAGATCCTGTAAGCTTAGTGTACGGCCAAGTAGAGTTGGCGGCAAGTATTCCCAGCAAGATTGTAAATTAGATAGCCTATTAGATGGCGTTGAGGAGGAATACAATGAGTCGAGTTGACTATGTAAAAATATGACATGGAAGAATGTCTTCTAGCCGGATTGTAGATCGTTTCTCATAGCGGACCTTTTAACCCGACCTCCGGACCCAATAGTCCGGAGTGTGTCCGAATACCTTCGTGGTTATATAAGAACCGTGGTATGCATGCAGAGACCCGAGGCGTAGGGGTCATTGTTGCTGTATCAGACAAGTGCCCAACTAGTTATGTTATATTACATGGGTAGTAAGAAACATCTTCTAGGGAGAATAGTTCCGTTAAGGGTTCCTTTCGCTGGGATGCATTCCCTAAAGTGCATGTCAAAGCTGCTATAAAAGCAGAAAATCATCTGGGGGCAGATGGGTAAATAGTTAAAAATCATCTTTCAGTTCAGCGACCGAATATTCCCTTAAGAACGCTAGCTTTCGGCTTCACCTACCGAGGTACACATCCGGCTGACCAGCAGTAACAATCGCAGAGGTGCTCCCTTTACCACCTAGCCGAACAATCGGGAGCGAGGGGTAAGCACAGGAGCCAGCAACCCAGCTTGGCCAAAACTTAAGTCATATCGATGCATATAATGGTGAATAAAAGGTACATGCGGAAGTTTAACGCATGTGTTGGGCATGAAAGCCCGTATAAATAAGCTTACATTAAAGAAGCCCCATGTATAATGAGCGGACAGCGGCGTCAAGTGTGTCTTGAAAAAAGCACAAACGAGCCTCTAGATGCTTCAAGAAGAAGAAGGAGGAAGGAGAGAAACAAAAGACAGCAAAAATAAAAAATGTGGACGGAGGAAGGAGACGAACTTGGAGTCCGGCACTTAGGCGTAGAATCTTCGAAGACGGGCTGCGTTCCATGGGTTCGGCTCGAGTCGGTTATCCGATGCGTTTCATAGACGGTATGCTCCGCCGGTCAGGACCTGGTCGATGATGAAGGGACCTTCCCATTTGGGCTTGAGTTTGTCCTTTTTCTTGTCCGGCAGGCGTAGAACTAGTTCGCCAACGTTATAAGCTTTGGCCCGTACTTCCCTACTTTGATATCTTTGAGCCTGCTGTTGACAGAATGTGGAACGAGCTTTTGCCACGTCGCGCTCCTCCTCCAATGCGTCCAAACTGTCCTACCGATCAAGCTCGGCTTCTCTTTCTTCATACATGTGCACGCGAGGTGAGTCATGTATTATGTCGCAGGGCAAGACTGCCTCTGCACCGTACACCATGAAGAATGGTGTGTATCCGGTAGTACGATTCGGCGTGGTCCGCAGCCCCGTAGTACGGAGTCGAGCTCCTCAACCCAAAGGCGTGTTAGATTCCTTGAGGGACCGCACTAGTCTGGGTTTAATGCCGCTCATGATTAGACCATTTGCCCGTTCGACTTGGCCGTTGGTTTGAGGGTGATAGACTGAGGCGTAATCGAGCTTGATACCCATGTTTTTGCACCATGATTTGACCTCATCGGCCGTGAAATTGGTGCCATTATCGATAATGATCTTGTGGGGACACCGTAACGGTGAACTACCCACGATATGAAGTCTATCACTGGTCCGGATTCGCCGTTTTAACAGGCTTGGCCTCTATCCATTTGGTGAATTTATCCACCATGACCAATAGGTATTTTTGCTTGTGGGTACCTCCCTTGAGGGGTCCAACCATGTCAAGCCCCCAGACCGCGAACGGCTAGGTGATGGATATAGTTTTGAGGGAGGTGGGTGGCATGTGGCTTTAGTTAGCAAAAAGCTGGCAACCGACGCATCGTTGGACTAAGTCCTGCGTATCTGCCGGCCGTCGGCCAATAAAATCCTGTCTGGAAGGCCTTGCCTACAAGGGCTCGGGCTGCGGCGTGGTGCCCACCCGGTCCGGCATGAATTTCAGCCAGGAGGTTTCGCCCTTCCTCTTCGGAGATACACCTTTGAAGGACTCGGTAGTGCTTTTCTTATAAAGCTCTCCCTCATGGACTTTGTAGGCCTTAGATCGCCGTACTATGCAGCGAGCCTCGTTTTGGTCTTCGGGAGTTCCTGCCTAGTTAGGTAGGCTAGGAATGGTTCCGTCCCACGGGCGATAACCTCCATTATTTCATGAGCGGAGGTGTTATCTCGAAGCGAGCCTCCGGTTGTGTCGAGTGTTCGGCGTCGAGGCGGTGCGGTAGGGTCCGGATTGTTATTGCGGACTCCTTCCCATAATGCGGATGGCTTGAACAGCCGTTCCAGAAAGATATTGGGTGGGACGGCATCGCGTTTTGCACCGATGCGTGCCAATATATCCGCCGCCTGGTTGTTATCCCGGGCGATATGATGAAATTCGAGCCCTTCGAACCGTGCTGACATTTTTAGGACCGCATTGCGGTATGCTGCCATTTTTGGATCTTTGGCATCAAAGTCTCCGTTTATTTGAGATATTGCGAGGTTGAATCGCGCACCTCTAGGCGTTGAATGCCCATGGAGACTGCCATCCGGAGGCCGTGCGAAGGGCCTCGTATTCGGCTGTGTTGTTGGAGTCCGTATACATTATCTCGAAGGGCGTATTGGGTGTGTCCCCGGTTGGGGACGTTAGGACGACGCCAGCCCCCAGGCCGGCCAACATTTTGGAGCCATCAAAGTGCATGATCCAATTGGAGTATGCGCCGTACTCTTTAGGTAGTTCGGCTTCGGTCCATTCGGCCACGAAATCGGCCAAAACCTGCAACTTAATAGCTCGTCCTAGCTTATAAGTTATATCGAATGGAAGGAGCTCTATGGCCCATTTAGCGTTCCGGCCCGTCGCGTCGCGGTTGTTTATAATGTCGTTAAGAGGTACTTCGGAGGCTACTATTATCGAACACTCTTGAAAGTAGTGTCGCAGCTTCCGGGATGCCATGAACACCGCATATGCTATCTTTTGATAGTGTGGGTACCGGACTTGCATGGAGTTAGGACAGTGGACACATAATAAACCGGTTTTTGAACAGGGAACCAGTGTCCGTCCGTTTCTCGTTCGACAACGAGCACCGCGCTGACAACTTGATGTGTTGCAGCGATATATAATAGCATTGGCTCGCCCACGTTTGGCGCGGCCAGGACCGGATTTGTTGCCAAAATGGCCTTTATTTCTTCGATTCCGGCCGTGGCGGCATCCGTCCACTCGAAGTGTTCGGTGCGGCGAAGGAGGTGGTAAAGGGGTAACGCCTTTTCCCCCAATCGGGAAATAAAGCGGCTTAGAGCCGCTACGCATCCCGTCAATTTTTGTATTTGTTTGAGGTCTTTTGGAATATCCAATTGTGACAGAGCTCGGATCTTCGCTGGGTTTGCTTCAATTCCTCTACCGGACACAATGAAGCCCAGGAGCTTTCCGCCGAACGCCAAGACGCATTTTTCCGGATTGAGCTTGATGTCATATTTTGAAGATTGCGAATGTGAGCCTCAAGTCGTCTACTAGAGTTTCGGCGTGCTTGGTTTTGATGACCACGTCATCTACATATGCTTCCACTTGTTTTGCCGATCTGGTTTGCGGACATATACGGATCATCTTGTTGATATGTTGCGCGGCGTTTTTGAGCCCAAAGGGCATTGTGTTGAAGCAGAACGGGTCGTATGGACTGATGAATGTTGTTGAATCTTGGTCTGGCTCCGCCATCTTGATTTGGTGGTAGCCAGAGTACGCGTCGAGGAAGCACAATGAGTCGTGTCCTGCTGTAGCGTCAATGATTTGATCAATTCGAGGGAGAGGGAAGGGATCCTTTGGGCAAGCCTTATTAAGGTCCTTGAAATCGACACAAAGGCGCCAGGATTTATCCTTCTTTGGTACCATCACCAGGTTTGCTAGCCAGTCCGGATGTTTTATATCTCTGATGAATCCAGCTTCCAAAAGTTTGGCTAGCTCCTCTCCCATGGCCTGTCTCTTGGGTTCGGAAAAGCGCCGAAGAGCCTGTTTGACTGGCTTGAATCCTTTTAGGATATTTAAGCTGTGCTCGGCCAGCTGACGTGGGATTCCTGGCATGTCTGAAGGGTGCCAGGCAAAGATGTCCCAGTTTTCTTGTAGAAATTCTCGTAGTGCGGCATCTACATCAGGATTTAATTGAGCCCCAATGGAGGCCGTCTTTGCAGGGTCCGTTGGGTGGACTTGGAATTTGACTATTTCATCCGCTGGTTTAAAAGAGGTGGACATGGATCTTTATCAAGTATCACATCGTCCCTGTTCACCGTGGAGCGCTTCGCGGTGAGTTCCTCAACCGCTAGGGCTTCGGATAGTGCCTCGAGGGCTAGTGCGGCTGTCTTGTTTTCGGCGCGGAGTGCTATGTTCGGATCACTAGCGAGAGTGATGATTCCGTTAGGTCCGGGCATTTTAAGCTTCATGTACCCATAATGGGGTATAGCTTGAAAAATTGTGAATGCCTCTCGTCCTAATAAAGCATGATATCCGCTGTTGAGCAGGGCCACTTGAAATGTGACCTCCTCGGACCTGTAATTGTCCGTGAGCGAACACTACGCCCAGCGTGATTTTTCCTGTGCAGCATGCTTCCCGGCTGGGGATTATTCCTCTAAAGGTTGTGCAGCTTCGCTCAATGCGGTTCCAGTCTATTTCCATTTTTCGGAGGGTTTCCTCATAGATGAGGTTTAGTCCGCTGCCGCCATCCATGAGTACCTTAGTAAGGCGAAAGCCGTCCACTATCGGGCTGAGGACCAATGCACCCTTTTGTTCCGGACTAGGGATGTATTCGGGGCCGGATTATCCCAAAATTTACTTTCAGTTTTCCAGGCGCTCTCCATCGCACAGTACTTTTGTACTATGGTCGCCAAGTCAGCAAAGCGTGTAATTTCGCGACGACTTATGGCGTTTAGGATTCCCTTGTCCGTGCAATTATTGCAAAAAATTGGGATTACGTCCTCCTCTCGGCAGTCCTTTATCCTGTTCATAACCAGGAGGAATCTGGCCCAGTAATGATGTACTGTTTAGGCGGGCTCTTGCCGAATTCGAGAGAGATCGCTAATGTTTGGGTGGGCGAGTGGCACTAAATCCGGAACCCCGTCCAATTTAGGACTCAAGGGCCGAGAAGTTTCCGAACTCGGAAGTTTGGATTTTTTAGTGATATCCAATGAGTCCGACCCGCCGCCTGACTTTAAGTTCAGGGCTTGATCGACATCCGTCCCTCCGCAGGAATCCGGCATGGAGGGATCGGGAATCCAGACGTAGCTAGTCCTTAAGATAGAAGAAGAATCGCCGCATTGCTCCTCTATCACAGCAACATGATGGGTAGCACAGGGAGAGTTGATCTCTCGAGATCGGTTTTAGGCCCGATCCGGTCGTGTCTGTGGCGACTCCCAGGGCGGCGATGCAATCCAAGAGCTCGTTTATCGAGGAGAGCTCGATCGGATCTAACTATTCGGCAAGTTCCGAACTAACATGGAGATTGGTTTCGATGACTCGAGAAGTCATCGTCGGCGCAGCGGCCGAACTAGCGGTCATGAGAAAACCGCCTAGCCGGAGAGTCTGACCAGTGGCCAAGGCTTCTTTGGTGATGGTATCGTCTTTAAAGACGAGATGAGGCATCCTACCTGATGGCGACGGCACAGGGGAACTCTCAATGAAAGCACCAATGTCGGTGTCAAAACCGGCGGATCTCGGGTAGGGGGTCCCGAACTATGCGTCTAGGCGGATGGTAACGGGAGACAAGGGACACGATGTTTTTACCCAGGTTCGGGCCCTCTCGATGGAGGTAATACCCTACTCTGCTTGATTAATATTGATGATATGGGTAGTACAAGAGTAGATCTACCACGAGATCAAGGAGGCTAAACCCTAGAAGCTAGCCTATGGTATGATTGTTGTTTGTCCTACGGACTAAAACCCTCCGGTTTATATAGACACCGGATAGGTTAGGGTTACACAGAGTCGGTTACAATGGTAGGAGATCTACATATCCGTATCGCTAAGCTTGCCTTCCACGCCAAGGAAAGTCCCATCCGGACACGGGACGAAGTCTTCAATCTTGTATCTTCATAGTCTTGGAGTCCGGCCGTGATGATAGTCCGGCTATTCGGACACCCCCTAGTCCGGGACTCCCTCAATGAGCGTATGCACTCCGGTGGAAACACAAGATCTATGATTGGGCTATGTCGTCGCGCACCTGCGTCGTGTCCTTGCTGAAGGTGGTGGATTGAAGCTTTGCTTTGGGTTGAGAATCCGAAGTTCAACCTTGTGGTGGACTCGCCATCATCGGTGCACGTGCGGCAATTCCTTCTTCAAGGGGTAGCCTAGAAGTTGTGTATTTTTCGTTTATATTGTGTCTTGTATCATAGGGTTACACTACTAGGAAAATGCTTACTAGTAGCCCTGGTTTTTTATCTACCGGTAGCGTGGGCACCAGCGCTACTGCTACGGCGCTACAGCTATTTTGTAGCAGTAGCGCGTTTTTAGGCCAGCGCTACTGGTAAGTTCAAGTACTAGTAGCGTGTTTTCAAGCCCGCGCTACTGCTAACATTTATGTTTTTTTAGCATTTTGACGTTGTACATGTTTAAACAGATATATCTTTTATACAATAACAACTCATCATGAACTAGTCTGTTTAAATAGCATATTCATTACCACTTGTCATCACCATCAAACAATGTTCGTCAATGAGACATCATATAACAAGTTGGTCACTAGTCATAATCATAACTCCTCCTCGTCATCATCAACTCTAACACATTGTAGCACATAATAACACATTCTAGCTACGACCTACTCCTCTCATAGGACCTACTCTACCCTATCTTAGGTAAAATATCATAAAACAAGATAGGCATTGACGCTGCATTAAGGAAAATTGACTCTCCATAATAAAGAACGAAGATCATCCTGTCTCCAAGTCTTGGCCTACGCACAATGTTGCTTCCAAGTAGCTCTCTACGATGGTTCAAACATTTTTTGAAATCATCTATTATCATGGCATCCTCCCTTTTAGAAATCCGGTATGGACAGGAGTGATGTGGATACTGCGGCTGACCTGGCCGTGGTGGCCGTAAGCTCATAACATTAACGCGACCTCTCGTCAACATCAGATGAGGCACACAATCCATCGAGATTTTCTGTTCAAAAACATAGTAATAACTTTGTAGTTAGCAATATAGTTTAGTTTTAGAAGAATTTATGCAAAAGATGCACGGATGTCGTAATAGTAGAAAATCTTACCATGATATCTCCATTGATGTTACCGTAGTTCAACACGTTCACTAGTGGCACGTATTGACGATAATGTGGAGGAGTTTGATAATAGCTATTGTAATTCTCAAGAAAAGTAAAAAATGCGATAAGACCATCTTGCTCCTTATAAGTTAATTGTGCTTCATCATTGTAGTAGTAGGTTCTGTCTACCATTGCTCGTACATTTTTTGAAGAATGAAAATAAGCTGTCAATGGAAATAAGCTGTCAAATATTTTGAAATAAACAATATAAATTACTTAGTAAGTATGTTTAAGAAACTCACACAGCGGTAGAACTGGAAGCGTGTCAACAAGGACCCAAATGGTCATATCATTTTAAATCGATGTCAGGATCACCAAGATCGAAGGTGAGAAGCATACCCTCATGAAAATCATACGCCTTGCAAAGGGCTTCCCAATTCAGGCAACCAAAATTGGACGAGTTCATAGAATTGTATAGATTTACAGCAAACTCATAACCATGATGGGTCCTTAGTTGAGTTATCTTTGTCTCCATTCTTTCATGATCTTAAAAACCCATCTTCTCCAAGACATAGCGTCTTGCATTACATGGGATAAGCTAGTCGAATTGTAAAAGACGGAAATTACACTTTGAAGAAGCAGAGAAGTTGTGCAAAAAATAACAAAAAACACTTGTCATCGTTGCGTACCGTTTCAACATCGAAGGTCTCTTGGAGGTTGATGCTGAAGCGCTGACCTTCTACCAAGTGAGGCCTGTCACACAGACCGCGCTTATCTTATGATACTACGCACATAGCGAATTCCCTTTAAATCGTCGGACATTTCCTAATAGGTAATTAATAATCCATCATCGAATACATATATAGTAGTTTGTAGCAAAGATCATCATATAACAACTAAAACACCTAAAATTTGTAGTTTGTAGTAGTTTTTAGCAAAGATCATCATATAACAACTAAAACACCTAAAATTTGTAGTTTGTAGTAGTTTGTAGCAAAGATCATCATATAATCCATCATGATACATATATAGTAGTTTGTAGCACAAACCGCGCTCATCTTTTGCATTCAATAAGCAAATAACTAATAGGTAATTAATAATCCATCATCGAATACATATATAGTAGTTTGTAGCAAAGATCATCATATAATATCACTAATACATCTCGAATAATAGCTCCTCTAGGTTCAGTGGGCCACGGTGGACACCCAAAGAGAAAGAACCATCACCGGATCATAGCTCCGGTGAGATCCCCAAAGAATTTGCCAGGTATTGGAGAACCGGCCGTTCGCCAACGCAACCAAGTAGCGCTGGGCGTGCGCGTTCTCCTCCGTGACACGGTGTTGTACCACCTGCGCGGGGGACTCAAGCTTCTCCATCGATGCAGGCCCACGTGACCGCCACCAAAGAAGCTCCGGGTCGACGACGGGCTGGCTCCTCACTAAGCTGTGCTCACCGGAAGGTAGCACAACCCAGTACCAGCCCAGCGGAGCCCAGTCCCGGACATGGCCCCTCGGCTCAACCAAGAGTCCTCCGCCGAGTCGACGACGAGGATGCGGGATAGGCATCGTCGACGTCGAGAACAAAATGCGTAATTATGAAAACAAAATTAATAAATACTTAGACCAATTTGGCATGACCTTTGCTAGAAACAGGACATATCGAGCGCCTGAAATTTGCCAGAACGTAAACGAATTGACATTTCTGGCAAAACATAGGCCACTCGGAAAAATATGACATGTCCAAAATGTGACATGTTCAAAATATGACATGTCCACTGCAAATTTGCATATAACAGGAAAAATTGCTTTAACTAAAAAATAACAACAATTGCTTTAACTAAAAAAAACTAGAAATCTGTTAACTACACCTAAAACAACTAAAACACCTAACTTTCTGTTAACTACACCTAAAACAACTAAAACACCTAAAACTCTTTTAAATACACTTAAAGCACCTAAATTCTATTAACTACACCTAATTAAAAACCTAGCTAAATTTATGTCCTAACTTTAAAACCTAGCTAAATTTAAAAACCTAGGGTTCATACGAATTAACTAGGGTTTATACCTAATCTGTCCAAGCAAGGGTTCGATCAAAACCTAAATTATTCTAATAACCTACATTTTTTCAACTACATAGAATTGAAAATAACTACTCTAATAACTATAACTAGGGAGGGAGGGAGGAGTACCTCTCGGTGGAGGAGGGCCGGCGCGGGAGGAGAACCGGCGCGGGGGCCGGGGCGGCGGGCGGAGGAGGAGGCCGACGCGGGGGAGCTGGGCGGCCAAGGGAGGAGGAGGGCTGGCGAGGGCGGCCGACGCAGGAGGAGGGCAGCTGGGAGGAGGGCTGAGGGGGACGACAAAGGGGGGGTCGATGGCGGTGCGCGGGGGATCGAGGGAGGAGTGTGGGAGTGTGAGTGAGAGTGAGGCCGGCCGGGCCGGGGGGCGCGGGGGGAGGTAGTGGGCCTAACAGCAGCGCGGGCAACGGGCCAACGCTACTGCTAAGCCCACTAGCTGTAGCGCAGGTTGGACGACAGGCGTTGCTGCTATTTTTTTTACCGGGGGGTGTGGTGTATTACACTTAGCAGTAGCGTGGGGCTTTATAACAAGCGATGCTGCTAACTGATACCAATAGCGCTCTTTTAGTAGTAGCGTGGGGTATAAACAAACGCTACTGGTAAACTTCTATTTATAAGCGTTTTCCTAGTAGTGTTAGTGGTTATCCGGGGGAGTTACTGTCGCGAGGTATATGGCCTCCGGGTTTGTTTTTTGTTTTTTTTCGAGTCAGTGGTGTTCGGATGCTGGATTTTGCTCTATTAATAATATATGGCTGCATGCATCATCCTGATGCAGAGGCCGGGGGTTTATCCTCTTTTTCAAAAAATAAAATCCATTGACTTGCCTGGGAAATCTTTCCATTTCGCACAAGATTTTCTTCAAAAATAATTCTACGCATAACATGTCTATTAGCGTATGTCATGGTTGTTATTTCACATTTCTTTTGGCATGAAATTTTCGTTTGGGAGCAGTTCATCTAGATGTTTTCATGTTAGATTACCCGCTAGAGATGGCTGTACCAAATATAATGGAAGTTTGTGTCCAAGTTCTTGTTAAGATAGTGGCACCTGGTAAAGTGAATCTCCTTCGTACTGATTGAGCTCTGTTGCAATACTGATACGTGACTGTTCATTAGTTACTTCTGCAGATACACCAGACTCTTATGTTATGTTTTCATTTCTGTGCAGGATTCAGGTTCGGTTAAGGGTCAGAAGATCTGGGTTTTCGGTGATCTGCCATCTTTTGACTGTTCATAAGAGCGAGGCTGAAGCATATACGCTGCGACAATGTTTCTGCCAATTCCTTGCTTCTGCGTCTTATGCCAATTCTACCCAGAGGAATGGTGTAGAATCCGTGGCATATAAATTATGAACTCTAGACCATGTAGCTGGACTTGGTTTTGGTATCCTGTAATTTCTCTTGCACTTTGGTTGATGGTGAATTTACTCAGCTGTTTGACTGGTTATTGCTCTCCTAGCATTTCCTTTTGGCTTCGGCGCATAACTAGTTCTTGTGATTTGAGACCCGTTTGTTATGTATTATATCCTGTTCCAAGATCTGGACTGGATGTCATTGTTCTGTTTGTTTGATGTTTGTCTACGCAGAGAAACTGAAAATGAGCTGCAGTTGAACATTTGCCACCAACAATTTAGAAGGGATTGGGATTCTCTGCTTGATGTAGTGTTGCGATGGTACATGCTTCATGCTGAGCTCTTAAAAGCCATGATTCATCCAGTCCTTCACCACAGCACTTGTTTTTATATGCCCATGCTGCCATAAAAAATTTCTCCAGTAAAATGTGTTGTATACTGATTTATAATATGGAGATTTTATCGAATTCACTCATTAACACTCTAGATTTTTCTCCACTAAAATGTTTCGTCTACGCAAAGAAAATCTCCAGCCAATTTACCGCATTCATTGTTTATTATAGAGGTAAATACACTGTTGGTGCTTGAACTTGTCACGGATGTTCACTTTAGTGCCTAAACTTGAAAAATACATTGAACTAGTTCCATAACTTGGCATGAGCATGTAAATACAGTTCAAATATCTTCTGCATACGCACACGATGCTGACAAGGCATTCCGGCGTGGCATGGGGCCTGCTGTCAGCTACTGGCAGGGCATGCGGCCTATTTTTTAGAAAACCCCTTAAAACTATTTTCTTAAAAATAGGACCTCACAGATAAAGGGCTGAAATAAAACTGAAAGCTAGACTGGTAGGAAATCGAACCAGTGAACTACTGTTAGCTCGCGGCTAGCCAGTCGACCGCAGCACAGTTGTATAGTCAAAACTGGATTCATGACCATTATGTACACTAGGCGAAACAACATAAATTAAAGGAATTTAATAATCCAGCAAAAAATAGTGTCAGGTCTGTGATCCAAACATCCGACAAAATGTTATATATCAGCCTTGGATACCACTTCTACCAAAAAGGTCTCATGTTTCTAAAGTATAATTAATATTTATGACTATATAAAAATACGATTTCAAAAAGAATTTAAATTTTACATGTCATTTTAAAAATAATTCATGTGTTATTTTAAAATATATACATACAATTTAAATATTTACGAATTATAAAAATGTCTATTTTATTCAAATATTATTCATGTAAGGATCTGCAATCTGAGGCGCACTAGGTTCGCTTTTTTAAACACGCAAACTTTTATATATTATATAAACTTTTTAAAACAACACCTTTTTTCTTAAAGTATGAACACTTTAATGTACTACATAAATATTTTATTTATAACGTGGAAATGTTGAGAATTATATGGGAATCTATTTAAATATACAAAACTTTCTTAAATTACTTTAATATTTCATTAAAAATGTGAGCACTTTTAAAAATTGTAAAATTAATTTCATTTAATATTATATTTTTTAAAATTATTTGTGGAGATATTTTATTAAATCATATGAATTTTTCATGTACTTTAATTTAATTATATATATATCATTTATAACACACAATTATAATTTACATCGTTTACAAAAACTGGAAAGCTGAAATGTTGAAAATGGTCCATTTTACCCACACGAGCGCATTATGTTATATAAAAAGAAATTTATCCTTTGTAAAATTACATGTTCTTGGTTGGAGTGGTATTTGTGGCCGCTATATAGTATTAGGGTGCAGGTTCAAATAATTGACCCGGCACTATTTTTGATCGAATAAATTAATTTGTTTACGTTGTTCAACCTGCTGTATAAAAAGCGTGTGAATATATATATATATATATATATATATATATATATATATATATATATATATATATATATATATATATATATATGACAACAAATTTCACCTTGTCTGCTGGTTAGCCACTCCCACATGAAGGTACAGGTAACAGGTTCGATCCCTCACCACAAGCGTGTGAATATATATTTGTTTCTCACGGAGGTCTTTTATGTAAGGAGAAAACAATTCCAGGGGTTTTTCCACATAAACCAGGACACTTGGGGTGCCTCGTTAAGGCCGTGGACGTATACATATAAGATGTGAACCGTATTTGCACGTCCATGCCAAGTTATGGAACCAGTTCAATGTATTTTTTAAGTTCAGACACTAAAATGCACATTCATGACAAGTTCAAGCACCAGTGGTGTAATTACCTCTTTATTATATGCCTATGCTGAAATTGAAGTACCAGCTAACCTATGGCGTGTGTCCGGATTTGTTTGTATCAAGTTTACAATGGCACGCAAGAATTACAAGAAGTTTAGAGCGTCTACAGTCGGATTTGACAAATCTGGTCTCCTATACATCTGCAGACTTGTCCGGGCAATGCTTGCGGACACATCCGGGCGACCCCTCGTATCTTATGTCTGGCATCCATGTATCTCAAATCTGGACTCTCAAATACATGCAAATTCATTCACGTCCATCATACACGCCAATGTCGCACATAAATAACAAATGTTGGTAGCTAAAATACACAGTTCATGTATAAAATTTATTTTAAATGCACAACTCAGACGTTAGCTCTTTGGTTTCCATTATGGGTCCACATATACTTCACAAGATCACTGAGTAGCTGTGCGTGCACCTGATGATCTCGAAGATTCTGATGCACCTGCAAAAAGTTCATAAGCTGAGTTGCATCTTGACCTTTCGGGATTTGAACTTGTTCTCTAGGCGCTTTAAAATCATGGATTTGGGCAACACCATCACCCTCATTCTCGACAATCATGTTGTGCAAAATAACACAACATGTCATCAGCTGCCACAAACTTTCTGATTCTCACATCATTGCAGCTCCACGAATAATTCCCCAATGAGCTTGAAGCACTCCGAATGTCCTCTCCACATCCTTGCTAGCTGCTTCCTGCATTGTTGCAAAGTGCCTTTGTTTGTTGTCGTGTGGTTTGTATATGGTCTTCACAAACGCCACCCACTGAGAATAGATGTCATCAGCAAGATAAGATTCCATGTTATACTCACGACCATGGACAGTGTAGTTGCACGGCGGCAATTCTCTATTACAAAGCCTCCTGAACACCAGAGATCACTGAAGCACGTAGATGTCGTTGTGAGAACCCTATCCCGATTGATCACTCTTCTCTCTCTGATTGAGCACTTAAAGTTGAGAATATGCTCCACCTGCCGGTCCATTTCCGCTTGCATGATCATGTCCATTGCTTCGTTTGAATCCGACGAATCGAAGAACTCGTCTTGAATCATTTGATCAAGCTTCGTTGGTCCATACTCCTTGTCCGACGAAGCATCGAAATTTATTGTTTTCCCTACAAATAAATCATAAAAAATCGGGTCGGACAATGTGTCGAACACAGAGTGCAATGGGCAGCCTGAGAGTTGTCGGACGTACCGCGGTGGAGTCCGTGCCGGCGATGACGTCCGGCGGTGAGCACGAGATAAAGGACTGTTGTGCCGGTGCTGGCGGTGCAGAGGCTCAGAGCGACCACAGGGCTAGGGTGATGGTGGAGCTTTGAGACGTCCGTTACGGAGGAGGAAGAAGAGAGGAGATGGCAAATGGATCCGGTAGGTCGAGGGGTGGATTTGGTGCAATTTATGGTGGGGTAGCGCTGTCGGGTCCAACGTGGCTGACGCGCCCAAGTGCCCCCCATATCCGCCCTATATTTGAGCTGGATATGGGGTGCCGGTCAACCCGGACATTTGAGGTCTGTTTAAGACGTCTGTCTGAGTTGGTTTTTTGTGACTGGTCACTGATCGGACCGTAGCCTGGATGTTTGAGGCAGGTTTGAGTACCCGGCTGTAGATGCTCTCAGAATCTCGTACTTTTCATAATGTACCATTCTTAGCCGGGGATAGTCGATACTTTAGCCGCATATGATGCTATTTATCTACTCCCTGCGTCGAACCATAGCGAAAGGAGCGGGAGCACATTTTCACGGTCTGGTATGACTGAACCCGATTTTGTAACTTGGTAGTAAATTTTTGTGATTTCACTTCCTGAAACATATATAAAAATCACGCATATATCATGCACATTTTATAAAATCCATTTTCTCATTTTCATACGAGATACAAAACCCTACAAAATTGGAACCACGACTTCCTTCTTTTACTAGAATTATAGTACACGCATTTTGCTTGCAATGATTTTTTTTCTTTTCAACCTCTACCAATGTGTGTTCCATTATTATTCTCACTCACTGATATTTCTACAAAAACATCAAAGATGCTTCTAACTTTATTTGCTGCATATATTTCTACGATAGTGAATTTCTGTTACAACCATTGTCCGCGTGAGCTTCTTTCCATTGTTTATAAGTTTTGGTTCAACCAATACTAGTGTACGGTTCAACATTTGTTATTTGCTTATATTTTCCTAAAATTATTGTGCAAACATTTGTTCCTCGCAGCTATTTTTTTCTTATAGCCACTACCGGTGTGTGTGTTTTATTGTTTCTCACTGATGTTACTACTGCACATACATTTCGCTCCACCGGATTCAGTCGTCTTTCTTTATTTCCAACACAATGCCAACAATGTTCAGTGCGAAAAAGCTGAACAAGGTACTCCTATATGTCGACGGTTGTCTTGTTGATGATGAACTCGTGTAGCTTAAGGAATTCACCTATGATCAGCCAGTTCAGCACGCATAGCGACGATGGACATGCAGATCGAAGTGAAATTTTTTTTTTGAATTGTGCAGACATTAAATTAGTGTTAATGCAAAAGAGTTCTATAGTGCTCATATCAAATGATCTGTGTGGACATGGATGTATTTTTTGTTATGTGTTCTTTGTACTATCACGACTTGATGAATAGATCAAAAGTTTTCTCACAAAAATAAGTTGTGCTTCCACACGATTTCAATTGTGAGGCATTTTTCCCATCGAACATGAATATTGTTTCTATTAGACCCAAAAAATTATGAGAAACGATTGACATCAACGGATGGATAATCAGGCGCGCGTCCGCCGTCTTGGTTGTGTGCCATACATTCCTTGCGGACCCCAACACCATGTTCTTTGTAACAGCTCGCCTCTGCTTTTCTTTATCCTCATGTCCATCTCCCCCAATCCTTCATCCCGAATCAGCGGCTCGCCCAATCCTTAGTCCCAAAACAGAGCTTCAAGGGAGATGCTCGCCCATCCCATGCGCGTGTCCGTGCTTGTCGCCGGCCTACGGTGGCTGCTCGTGAGGAAGGCCGCTACCATCTCAAGCTCCTGAAGCAACGCTCGCCTCGGCTATGGCCGGCCATGGCCGTCACCACATCAGGCGCTTGCACCCGACGGAACCATTTCCTTCACGCCACAGCCTATGTAGCAAAAAAAAAAAAAATCACAACAGGACCTCGGTTGCAAAGTTTCTGGAATACAACCACTGTTGCAAACATCCTTCGGCAACATCATCTATGTTACAAAAAGGTGAAAAGATGAAAGACATATTTTTCTTCTGCAACACAACCTCTGTTGTAAAAAAAATGAAAAATGTAGCATGGCCTTTGTTGCAAAAATAATGCTAAAGAAAATAATGCGTAAAGATTAAAAAAAATGCTTCAGATGGTTTTGCAACAAAGTCGTTGTTGCAGAGCGAACATCGTAACAACCAGCTTGTTGCAATTCACAACACACACGTTTTGGGGAGATCCGATTATTATTTTTGCGCCAGTCGCATGGCTCCGAAGGCGGCGGGTGTTTTTTGTTCTAGGACACTGATAAGTGCCACATGTGTGGCACGAACATATAGGGCGTGTTTAGTTGCCCGCATTGAGCCCAACTAGGCCCGCGCGGGAAGTGAGAGGCCTGTTTGATTGCCTGGTTTTTCTGTTGGGCCTGCATCGCACGCTTCTCAAAGCAGCCCAAAGCCTGGCTCGCTGGAAACGCTCGGATCGGCAGTTTCTCGCGAGCCAGGCTGAGTGCGGCGCGAGGTCGCACGGGCGGGAGCGAGGCGAGGGCGAGGGGGATGGCGGGAGATGGAAATCTGGCGCGCCGTCCCGGCGCCAAATTAGCCTCACCCCCTTTCACTCGCTCACCCATAGCCACTGCCTCCCTTTCTTCCCTACTGCCTCACCAACAACGGCGGCTGCGATTTCAGATCTGCGCTATAGGCGGCGGCGGCGGAAGAGGCGGCGGCGTTTGCGGCGGATCTGGTGCACCCCTTGCTATTGGCCACCGTCTGGTCGACCTAGTCTGTGCTATGGCTCCTCCTACGCCTTCCTCGTCTCCGATGCCGGTAAGCAGCAACCCCTCCCCCCTTTGTTAGCTCAGTGGTTAGGCTGTTAAGCTAGGTGTAGAATCGATTTCCCACTGAACGAACCGTCGATGTCGACTAGGTTATGGACGCACGGATGAGGCTGATGATCAAGGCAGCAGTAC
This sequence comes from Aegilops bicornis, assembly GCA_021605145.1. Taxonomy (NCBI): domain Eukaryota; kingdom Viridiplantae; phylum Streptophyta; class Magnoliopsida; order Poales; family Poaceae; genus Aegilops; species Aegilops bicornis. The sequence goes on along the minus strand of CM038674.1, from coordinate 78,713,893 downwards.
TGATTAGTGTGATTCAGGCATGGGTCATGTTCATGCACCAGAGAGCTGTTCGTCGTGCTGGGAGACCTTTGATCCGCTAGGGTCCATTATTTCCCCGGGAATAGGAGAGGATCCAAAATCTAAACTACATCTACAACTGCAATGACGTCGAGGCTCTGTGGATGCATAGAATGAAAAGAGCACCATTTGCCAGGCTTGTCGAGACCTTCAAGAGCATGAGCCTGTTACAAGATAGCATCAACACCAGTCTCGAAGAGCAAGTGGCCATGTTCCTCCATGTTGTTGGCCATAATCAGAGGTTCAGGGTCATTCACAACACGTTCAGGAGATCAATGGAGACCATCTCTAGGTACTTCAAGAAGGTGCTTTTTGCTGCTGGGGAGCTTAGAGGAGAGATGATCAGGAGACCATCTGGCCAGACTCCACCCAAGATTCGCGGAAGCCCAAGATGGTATCCATACTTCAAGGTGAGCATTGACAATATACACTTTTCATGACTTGATATGCTTGTATTGTTCAAGTTGAGCACTAACACAGGCTAGTGATGCCATTTTCAGGATTGCATTGGGGCAATAGATGGTACTCATGTCACTGCTAGAGTTCCTAGGTCACAGTCTGCAGCATACAAGGGGAGGAAGCACTACACAAGCCAGAATGTGCTTGCTGTTGTTGACTTTGATCTGAAGTTCACATATGTGTTGGCTGGCTGGGAGGGGTCAGCGCATGATGTTAACATTCTCACTGACAGCATGAGTCGACCTGATGGGATCAACATCCCTGACGGAAAGTTCTACCTTGGAGATGCTGGCTATGCATGTCGGCCGGGTATTCTTCCACCCTTCAGGAAAACAAGGTACCATCTCAACGAGTTCTCTGGTAGGAATTATCCTAGGACTGTACATGAGTTGTTTAATCTCATACACTACAGCCTTAGAGTAACTGTTGAGAGGGCATTTGGAGCTCTGAAGAATAGGTTTAAGATCCTGGATCAGAAGCCATTCCACCCATACTCCACTCAGATTAAGCTAGTTCTTGCTTGTTGCATTCTGCATAACTGGATCCTCCAGTGGGGCCATGATGAACACGTGCCTGAGGAGGAAGATGTCGAGCCTAACGATGTTGTTAGTTCCGGCCATGGTGTGGAGGCATTTGATAGTAGTTAGGATAAACTGTCATTTGTTTAAGTAGGTGACGCTACATGTTCAGATTCTGTGTGGTAAGCTCACCACTAGTTAGAAGTGGTGACAACACCTTATGCAGGTTGCAACCAAACACCATGTCATATGTGCGCCTAATGCAATGCGGGCAACCAAACGCCAGGTCGAAAATGGTTGTTTCATGCAACTAGGGGCATGCAGGCAACCAAACTATGTGCATCTGAGTTTTTTTGGCCTGCATCCCCTCAAACCGGCTCAATAGAGCCAGGCTCACAGGGCCAGGCTGAATCGGCAATGTAACCAAACACGCCCATACCAACTCCGAGCATTTTCTATGGCAAGTTTAGTGATGCGAGGATGGCAACATTAGCTGTGAAGCATGACAACTTTTTTTGGATGGCAAGTTTTAGTTTTTTTTTCTTTTCGGATGGCAACTTTAGTTATAAAAAACGTCAGGATCGGATTGCTTCGTGCCACACGTGTAATACTTATCAATTAGGTTATTCTATCCAATGAATAAGGGTCTTGTTTCAGTAGGTTTCTGCAATACAGGACTAGTTTCAGAAAGAAAGAAAAACTAATTCAGTGATGAAGGTTTTTTTTTTCTGCAACTGGGGTCTTGTTTTAAAAGGTTTCTGCAACATGTCTTTCGTTTTAGAAAGAAAGAAAATGTTTTGGTTGTGAAGGTTTTTTTCTATAACAAGAACCTTATTTTAGAAAAATAGCCCGAGTTGCAGCGCCGAAGGTCAAGGTGGATACGGTCCGGTCCCTGACCAAGCCTTCATTTGGACCAGCCGCCGGCGGTCCGGATCGGACCGGACCGAGCAGACGAGCGGTCCTGTTTCCAGGGACCGGACCGGCGGCGTCAAAGCCTGGGCCAGACCGAGTGGACCGAATGGACCGGCAGCAACCACCAGCGTCGATGTGTGCGGTTGCTGCGGCGAGGTGGCGTACGTGCGCTACTGCTGCGATGAAGTGGACGACGTGCGCGAGCGCTGACCTGCGCGAGAATTGACTGACAACTGAATGTTTTTTTTAAATGAACAACTGAATGTTTGATGAAACTGACGAAGTGGATTTTCTGAATCTGATGAAACTGAATCTGACTGTTGGAATACCCCTACAAGACCGGCTGCACCAACGTGAGATTGTCTCACGTAGCGCTCTCTCTCTCTCTCTCTCTCTCTCTCTCTCTCTCTGTAACAACTAGTCCTGGTCTCTAGTGCATGAACTGCATGATCTCATGAGCTTATCTAGATGAGTTTGTTACGGAGGTTGTGTTGGCGTAGTGGCCGCACCTGCGTGCTCTTCTTCCCTGTATATTTGTTACATACGGGCTGTTTCTCTCCTGTTATTTCTTCTTTCACTGACGAAACTGACAAGCGCGAGAAATCCCGACGAGCATAGAGCTACTCCTCGAACAGCGGCGGCGGCGTCACCTTCAGAGCGTTCGGATGGTGCCCAGTTATTCCTGGTGGTGCCGGCGAGTCGTTCGACTACCCGGGGCAGCTGGTGGCCGGTGTACGTGATGTCTCCATGGCAGGAATTGGTGTCAGTTTGGGGTCGACTCCATGATCGAGAACTTCAGATCGCGGCGGTGCACGCATGGCAACGATGGCGAGCGGCCCCAAGAGGCTATGGCGCACTGGGAGGTGAGGAAGGGATGAGAGGGAAGCGCGGGGACATGATGGTTCACACGGGGACTGCCGGTGGCCACGACGACGAGGAATGGCGGCGGCGGTGACTACATTTTCTCGGTCCGACCGAGCGGCTCGGTTAAAGACCGGACCGCACCGACATTTTCTCGGGCCGGAAATTGCAGCCCGGACCGACCAGTTTTCCCACCTGTCCTGGCCCGTACGGTTCGGTCCTTAACGGGCCACGAGCGGGCCGAAAAGCTTGCTCGTGCCGTCCACCCTGACGCCGGAGGAGCGCCCGACGTTAGAGAGTAAGTGGTCAAACATTGCAACATGACGCATTTTCAGAAACATAGCTCCGGTTGCAGGAAAACACGTCCCCCCGCGTGCCGGCGGCAGCGATTTTTGCGGTGATGGGGGCTGGCGCCGCGCTGTGTGCAGTTGTGTCAGGACGGCGGACAGGGGAATCTGTTTCCGAAACAGAGGGATTGTTGCAGGAAGTAAAAGGTGGTCACGTGCACGCGATGGTCAGATCTGACGGCTGCCAGGGCGCTGATCGAGCGAAGCTCCATGCGGCGGATGTTTCTAATACATCCGCCGGCCGACGCGTAGCGGCGCCCATCTAAAAAACATGTTACATGACACAAAACTCTATCCTTGGCCTTGTTGAAAAGAGCACAGGAGGAACAGAGGATCAAGGGAGTTTCGTTCGGGGGCACTGGCCCCCATGTTACTCATTTGCTGTTCGCCGATGACAGCATTGTTTTTCTTGAGGGCTCAGCCGAGAGCATGACTGTGCTTAAGGAAATTTTGTTGACATACGAGGAGGCCTCGGGGCAGCGGGTGAATATGCAAAAGTCCTCCATTTTCTTCGGTAAGGGATGCAACGATGTGATCAAAAATGAGCTCAAGGAGGCGGTTGGCATTGATAGTGAGGCGCTAAGTGAAAGATACCTCGGTCCAACACTGGTTGGGAGATCGAAGGATGGTACCTTTACGTATGTCACCGAGAGCTCTAAGGGTAAGGTGACAGGGTGGAAAGGGCAGGGTCTATCAAAGGCTGCCAGAGAAGTTCTTGTTAAATCGGGATTACAATCAACACCAACGTTCACGATGAGTTGCTTTCACCTCACAAAGAAGATATACCGGAACCTGACATCCATCTCTTCAAAATTCTGGTGGAGGGCAATGAATGGTGAAAGAAAGGTGCATTGGATCTCATGGGAGAAGATGTGCAATTCGAAGAGGGAAGGGGGCCTTGGGTTCAGAAATCCGGAGGGCTTCAACCTAGCACTTTTGGCCAAGCAAGCATGGCGGATCCTCACTACTCCATCCTCTCTTTGTGCTAGGGTGTTGAAGGCCCGATATTTCAAAGATGACACGAACTTGAGTGCTACTTGCCCATCCAACTCATCATACACGTTCAGAAGCATATTGTATGGGAGAGACCTTCTCCGGGAGGGACTAGTGTGGAGGGTGGGTGACGGCTCGAGGATCAATATCCACCATGACAATTGGATTCCAAAGGAAGGCTGTTTGAGACCACTGGGTCAGGTTTATGTTCACGGTGTGACGAAGGTGGCCGATCTTCTCGATCAGAGTGGTGCGGCTTGGGATTTAAATAAGCTTGCAACTATGTTTACAGAATCTGATGTTCATGATATTATGCAAAAAGCAGTGGGAGGGCCCGGAACCGAAGACTATCAGGCTTGGAATTATACCAAGAATGGTGTCTTTAATGTCAAGTCAGCATATCATCTTTGGATGGCAAAGAGGAAGGCGAGGACGAGCCAGCAGGAGTCTTCAGACTCGGTTCAGCAGCACAAAGGCTATATGGCGATGTGGGGTACGAGTGCTCCACCGAAGGCAAAAATCCACATGTGGCGCATGATCAGAAATGGACTAGCTGTAGGATCGGAACTTCATCGGAGACGGATCAAACCGGGGGTTTTATGTGTTGCATGCGGAAGGGAAGAAACAATCATCCATCGTTTTTGGGCATGTCAGCATTCAGCACAGTTCTGGCAACTTTTGCGCTCGGAAAAAGGTATCGCGGTGGCAGCCCCGCCGTGTCAGATAGATACCCAGGGTGCATTAGCGCGTTGGCTACTTGGCTGGTTCTCTGGAGCGTCCGAGGAAGAGAAAGAAGCTATGATCCAAGCTACATACGGCCTTTGGCTAGCAAAAAATGAAACGAGGGAAGGGAAACGGATGGAAATGCCACATGCGATAATGGAATCAGTGTACGCACACATGCTGGAGTGGACCAACACACATCCCACAACGGTAAGAGTACCAGTCCCGAAGATAACTCAGCGATGGTCTGTACCGGATGAGGGCTGGGTGAAGATTAACACTGATGGTGCTATTTCGAGAGTGGGAGACAAGGCAGGAGGCGGGGCAGTTATGTGAGATCACAACGGTGCATTCATGGCTGCGCTGTGCCATGTATTTCCACATATACAGGATCCAGAAGCTGTGGAAGTGTTGGCATGCAGGAGAGCTTTGCAGGTGGCGGGCGAGTTGGGGGTGCAGAATGTTCATCTTGAGTTGGACAGTTCGAAGGTGGTTCAGATGATCCAGCAAGATGGTATAAACTACTCGACGATCGGTCCCTGGATTCAGGAAATCAAGCAGTTGTTGGAGGAGAAGCAAGGTGCCAAGGTGTCATGGGTTCGTCGTTCAGCGAATGTCGCCGCGCATAAGATGGCTAGAGTAGGTGTAGGTGATAATTTATGTAAGGTGTGGATCGGGGTTCCCCCTGGCTGTATTTTGGATGTAATCTCGGATGACATTCCAAGCTTTGCGGAGACCTAAATAAAGCGGCGGCATTAACCCTAAAAAAAAGACACAAAACTCTATCTACAAAATCAAACTTCGTATTTGTTCGTTGGAAAGAAATCACAACCAACCCTCAAAAAATCTGAAAATATGGGAAATAACGTGATCCCAAGCAGTTTTCACGCTTCAAAGATCTCCAAATCCTATCGTGGGCTTTTAAAGAGCGGAGTCCGCCTATCTGTCCCTCCTATCGGATCCCATTCTCTCTCTCTCCACCCTCGCGTCCTCTGATCGTTTCTTGCCTCGCCGGTGCCGGCGATGCAATGCCTCCTAGGAAGAAGCGCAAGAGCGCGCCGCCAGTGAAGAAGCCCAGTAGTGCGCCGCCCGTGGTGGTCGTCCCCGATCATATCAGCGCCCTCCCCGACGACATGCTCCACCACGTGCTCTCCTTCCTCCCAGTTCAGGCGGCCGTGCGCACGTGCGTGCTCGCCCGGCGCTGGACCCACCTCTGGAGGTCGACCACCGGCCTGCGCATCGTCGGGCTCGACGAGGAGAAGCACGTCCAGGTCCACCACCTCCGGAATTTCATGTACCACCTGCTGGTCCTGCGTGAGCGCACCGATCTAGACAGGGTCGAGATCAAGCTCGGCGGGTTCATGTCAGACGACCAGCCCTACGTGAACCTGTGGAGCCGTTTCGCTTTGATGTTCAAGGTTCGGGCCCTCACCCTCCATAACCATGCTTACGCATTCCTCTCGCTGGACGGCCTGCCTTTCGTCTCTCGGCATCTGAGAACGTTGGACCTTCGTGGTGTATTCCTACAAAAGACCTTTCTTGATTTCGCTGGCTGTCCAGCTTTGGAGGGTCTGAACATGAATCACTGCAGCATCAGCGTCGATACGATGTCGTCCTGTTCCCTAAAGCATCTGAGAATCACCGACTGCCGCTCCGTCCGGACTCCCCGGGTCCGTGTCTCTGCTCCCGGCCTCGTCTCTCTGACCCTGAAATTAGATCGCTTCGACGCTAAAGCACCTTGCCTTGAGAACATGGCATCCCTAGAGACGGCCGCATGTTTATCTTGGCCCTGAAACCCCGGATGTCTGTTTGAATTACCGCGACTCTGGTGGTTTCTGTGGAGCTAACCATAATATGGAGTGTAAGAATTGTGCTCCTGTTAAGGATGATGGAAGCGGCAACACCGTGCTTCTGGGTGGTGTCTCAAGTGCTAAACATCTTGAGTTGATATCTGAACCTGTGAACGTACGTATGGCACTCGTCTTTAATTTGGCCTTACAAGTTCATCATCTTGATTTACTTACCTTATTTGCATTTTCTTTCCAGTTCATTTTATCAAGAGATTGGAAACACTGCCCTATATTTAGCAAGCTAAAGAGTTTATTACTCAACGAGTACTGGTGCGACGCTCCTGGTTTGGATCCACTGCTTTGCATTCTGAAAAATTCACCAGTTCTAGAGAAACTCACTCTTCAACTTTTTTCCAAGGTATAGAACTTTTAAGTGGACATTTGCTGCACAGTAAAGCTATTGTCGGCTACGTACCTATATCTTGGTTAAATGATTTTTTTTCTTACCGTAGGGACCAAATTATAAGGATTTTTTGTCCAAAAAAACCATCACCTTCAGATAAAATTGACAGAAGAAACCACCCCAGCCGTGGCGGCAGGCGCGGCAGCCGACGCGTGGCACCTGCCGCCACACTGGCAGGCGGCAGCACCTGCCGCCAGATGCCTAGGCGGCAACAAAGCTCATAACAGCCAGCCACTACCCAAGACGGAACGGGAGAGTGCATGTGGCCCCTGCCTCCTAGCGGCGTGGCGGCACCACTGTTTTACATGCACTCTTTGCATGCTACTACATTTTGTTTGGTCTAGGTTTTGTATCGTCTATGTTTTGTTTCGTCTGCGTTTCGTTTTGTCTAACGAATAATGCCACATATTTGTATACCTATAATATTGATTTCTAGGTATGCAGTACAATATTTTTGCAAATAATAATCGTTTATTTATACAAATAATAATACGAGCCTCCGTCACGGGCCTCATGGTCGGTCTCCTCACGGCAGGCGATTCACCCGGCGGACCTTCACCGTCGCAGGCTTCATCGTTGGCCTCCTCGAGCCGGGCGAGTCACCTAGCGGACCTTCACCGCCGCGGGTCTCATCGTCGGCCTCTTCACGCCGGCCTCATCGCCTAACGGACCTTCACCGCCGCGGGCCTTATCGTCGGCCTCATCGCACGGCGGACCTTCGCCGCCGCAGGTCTCATCGTCGGGCTCTTCGCGTCGGCCTCATCGCCCGGCGGACCTTCGCCGCTGCAGGCCTCATCGTCGGCCTCCTGGCGCCGACATCATCGCCCCGCGGACCTGCTCCGTCGCGGGCCTCATCGTCGGCCTCCTAGCGCTAGCCTCAACGACCAGGCGATGATGTCGGCGCGAGGAGGTCAACAATGAGGCATGCGGCGGCGAAGGTACGCAAGGAGTCAGACAGACGTTGATGCTGACGATGAGGCCCGCGACGGAGCAGGTCCGCCGGGCGATGATGTCGGCACGAGGAGGCCAACTATGAGGCCTGCGGCGGCAAAGGTCCGCCAGGCAATGAGGCCGATGCGAAGAGGCCGACAATGAGACCCGTGGCGGTGAAGGTCCGCCGGGTGACTCGCCCGGCGCGAGGAGGCCGACAATAAGGCCTGCGGCGGTGAAGGTCCATCGGGTGAATCGCCCGGCGCGAGGAGGCCAACGATCAGGCCCATGGTGAAGACTTGTATTTATTATTTGTAAATAAACGATTATTATTTGCAAAAACAATGTAATGCATGCCTAGTAATCAACATCATAGGTATACGAATCTATGATATTATTCGTCAAACGAAACGAAACGCAGATGAAACGAAACGCGGACGAAACAAAACACAGAAGAAACGAAACGTAGTAGTTCTTTGCATGTAAAACAGCACTGCCGCCACGCCGCTAGGCGGCAGGGGCCACATGCAGTATGCCGTTCCGTCTTGGGCAGTGGCTGGTTGTTATACGCTTGTGGCCGCCTGGGCATGTGGCGGCAAGTGCTGCCGCCTGCCGGCGTGGCGGCAGGTGCCACGCGTCGGCTGACGCGCCTGCCGCCACGGCTGGGATGGTCTCTTCTGTCAATTTCATCTGAAGGTGGTCTTTTTTGCCAATTCTGTTAAGCAGATGGTTTTTTTGGACAAAAAATCAATTATAAGCTGGGATCGAAAGGAAGCTACAACTCAAAGGAGAGGCCGTCTACAATATCCGAGCACCTTAACATAATTGAAGTCAAATGTGACGATGTGGTCGGCGAGAAGGTTAATAAAATTATGAAGTTACTGTGTGCTACACTGAACATAGGTGAGCAAACAAATGACACTTTCCATGCTCTCTATATTCCTAAAATAATTTTCATGCCTGGGACGGAAAGCAAATAGCGAACTAAAAACTCGTGAATTATGTAGGAGGAACAGTTTGTAGTGATACCAAACTGTTTGAGGCATGAAAAATCTGGACCACGTCTGGCGTGGTGAGGCGTGGGAGGGGAAAACAACCCATTTTTGTTGGCAAAGAATGTTTAATTTAACTCTGTTGCACAAACAGTAAGACACAACTGATGTACTAATCGACTAGCTCTAGTCTTCTAGGCACAATTGTCTCAATCAATTAGTTCAGAGTTGTGATACAGTATCTTCACATGTTTATTAGCTCTGAACAAACTCAAATGTGTGCAGTAATATAATATTTTCATCCATTGTGTTGTTGAATATATAGTTCGTGCTAATCAGTAACAATTTTGACTCATTGTGTTGTTGAATATATAGTTCGTGCTAATCAGTAACACTTTTCACTCATTGTGTTGTTGAATGAATTATTTGGCACTCGGTTAGCTTATATGATCCAAGCTGAATTATTTGCCAATTGCCATTTCTGTGTAGACTTGCCTGGGAAGTTTCTACAGTTTACATAATATTTTCTTTAAAAATAGAAGTCTATACATAACATTTCTAGCAGTGTATGAGATGATTGCTTATTCACAATTCCTTTGTCATGAATTTTCTTTATGACATCTTCCTATATTCTCATTTGGGAGCTGTTTAGCCAGATGTTTTTTTTTGCATTAGATTATCAGCTAGAAATAGGTGTATCAAATATAATGGTAGTTTGTCCCCAACTTAATGTCAAGATAAGTTGCACATGGAAAGCGAATATCCTTCATACTTACCAAATCATGTGTCGGTATCTTGATTTTCATTGTCAAGTAACTGAACCTTCTTTTTTAACATCTGCTGACACACCAGACTCTCACACTGGCTTTTCATTTATGTACAGGATTCATATTCGAGTAGGGTGAGAAGATGTGGGTCGTGGGTGGATATGTCATGTCTTTGACTATTCAGAAATGCAAGCCTGAAGCACATATGGTGCCACAACGTTTCCGTCCCTTTATTGCGTGATATGCCAATTCTACCCTGAGGAACAGTGTAGAATCCACAATATTATACACGTTATGAACCCTAGACTGTGTAGCTAGACTTGGTATTGTCGTATCCTGTAATTTTTGTTGCACTTTTGGTTCATGCTGAGTTTATTCAGCTGTTTGACTGGTTAGTGTGCTCTTGGGTCTTGGCATTTCTTTTTGGCTTGGGCGACCCGGTTATATGTCCTTCATCTGGTGTTGGATGGCCACTGATGCAATGCTGGCAACCAAACAACATGGAGATGTTGGTTTTTAGGTTGTTTTTCCTCAACCAAGCCCAACTAGGTCACGCATGCAATGCAAACAAATTGCATGCGAGCAACAAAACAAGTCTATTGCTTCCACATGATAACTTTTGTGGGTCATTTTTCCTGCCAAACATTTATGTTTTCTTTTAGACCCAAAAAATAATTATGAAGAACCAAAAAATATCATACAACAGAAATAATGTTTCCAAGGAGTTAAAAAAATGTTTTTGTGTCATGTTCGAATGACAGTTTCTTTTATGAAGCATATATGAATATTGTTTCTATTACACCAAAAAATCTAAAAGAACGAATATAATATCAATTTTTTAAAATAGTTTTTGTCTCATGATTGGATATTATTTCTGTTACACAAAAAATACATTTCCAACCACTAAAATGTGCTACCATAGGCTTCCATCCATTAGTGAAAATGTTTCTATCACAGATCGAGTAATATGTATATCTGCCCCATCTTCGAACCAATTGTTTGCCAGGGGAGTAGTTCCTAGCGACCTTTTCTCTTGGTTGTCAGGGTTGCAGGCCAGAGCGAACCACCCGATTGGGCCAAAGCCCAGTTTAATCCTTTTTGTTTTTAAAATGCCATGCAAACTTCAAAACTGCCATCCTTTAAACTTTAAAACTGCCATCCTCTAGATAAAAAATGTCATGAACCAAAAAATATTCACAAAATTATAAATTTATAAAAATCATCTTTTAATAATAATAATGATAAATTTCATCACTTAATAATAATAAATTTCATATATTCTAACTGAAAAAATGGCATCTCCTAATAAAAATTCCATCCCTTAATAATAATAAATGTCATCTCTTAATAAAAAAATGTGATCTCTTAATTCAAAAATACCATGCACAAAAACAAGCTTGACTTGTGAAACAAACGAAAAAAAGGAAAAAAAATAAATTGCCATGTGACGTTGTTCGAAATTTATAAAACTTCCATGTTGATATTTCCTAGAGAAATTGCTATCTGGTAAAACGATGGCACCTCAAGTACGTTACTGAGTGTTCAAAAGGAAAAGTTAATGGGTTGAAAGGTCAAGGACTGTCTAAGGCTGCACGAGAGGTACTAGTAAAATATGTCCTCCAAGCTACACCTACTTACACCATGAGTTGTTTTCATCTCACAAAGAAAATGTGCGGAACCTGACTTGATCTTGTCAAAATTCTGGTGGGGTGCAACGAATGGTGATAAGAAAGTGCATTGGGTATCATGGGAGAAGATGTGTGCAGCAAAACGTGACGGTGGTCTTGGCTTTAGAGACCCGGAAGCGTTCAATCAAGATCTCCTTGCAAAGCAGGCATGGAGGATCTTGCTATATCCAGTCTCGCTGTGTGCACGTGTCCTCAAGGCGAGATACTTTCCAGATAACTCCATCATGTCGGCTACGTGCCCCTCGGGGGGCTCGTTCACTTTTAGAAGTATACTACATGGGCGTGACCTGCTGCGAGAGGGGCTGATTTGGAGAGTTGGAGATGGGTCCAAGATTAATGTTCATCATGATAATTGGATCCCAAGGAGCGGGAGTATGAATCCATTGGGAGCCGTATATGTCCAGGGAGTGACAAGGGTGGCGGATCTGTTGTCAACGGATGGCACCTCGTGGAGTTCTGATCGTGTTGATGAGATGTTCTCCCCGATGATGCGGCTGACATAAAACAAATAGCAGTTGGGGGACCGGGAACAGAAGACACTTTAGCATGGAACTATACTAAGAATGGGGTGTTCTCGGTGCCCGGCCTACCATCTCAGAATGACTATGAACAAGGTGAGATCTGGACAGCCGGAATCGTCAAGCTACGTAAACAAACACAAAGGTTATCTGGGGCTGTGGGATACCAGTGCACCGAACAAAGCAAAAATTCACATGTGGAGGGTCATTAGGAACGGTCTGGCAGTTGGTGTTGAGCTCCATCGCAGGCGTATCAAACCAGGGGTGTTTTGTGTGGTTTGCGGGCGAGAGGAAACGATCATGCATCGCTTTTGGTCATGCCAGCACTCGGTCCAGTTTTGGAGCCAGCTTCGCTTGAAAAAGGGAGTCTTGGTGGCTGCCCCACCGATCTTCACAGCCTCCCAGAGTGAGCTGGCCAACTGGCTGCTAGAATGGTTCGCCACGGCCAAAGAGGATGAAAGGGAGATGATGATCCATTCTGTATATGCTATTTGGCTAGCTCGTAACGACAGAAGAGATGGCAAGAGGATAGAAGCTCCACATGAAGTAGTAGAGAGAGTTTGCTTTCACGTGAAGGAATGGAGAGAGATCCATGCAGAGCCTCCCAGAATCACCAAACCAACGGCTGTTCAACGGTGGACTGCGCCAGAAGTGGGGTGGATCAAAGCAAACTCGGATGGTGCGATCTCAAGACACGGCGGAAGAGCGGGAGGAGGTGTAGTGCTGCGAGATGCGAATGGTGGCTTCCTGGCGTGTGCGTCTCACCTGTTCCCGCAGGTGGTCGACCCTGAAGTGGCCGAGATCATGGCCTGCAAACGTGCTCTTCGGGTAGAAGCGGATTTCAATGTGCACAAAGTACATCTTGAACTGGACAGCCAGTCGCTTGTACAGGTGATCAAACAACCAGAGAAGAACTTGTTAGTAATGGGACCGTGGCTAGAGGAGATCAAGACGATGCTACGTTCTTTTGATGATTTCAGAGTATCTTGGGTTAGGCGCTCAGCAAATGTTGCCGCGCATAAATTAGCAAAAGTAGGTGTAGGTGAAGAACTTTGCAGGAGTTGGGTAGGTGCATCTCCAGATTGTATTCTGGATGTGATTGCGGACGAGATCCCAAACTTATTTTAAGATAATAAAGCGGCGACATTTCCCTCAAAAAAAAACGATGGCTGTAGTGTTGTGAAAATGGTTTTGCAAATCCGACGTGGCTCGGATGATGCGGCAGGATTCGTGTAAACGAAACCGACGGGAGATAGGGCGTTCGCTGGAAACATCCCCTGAGGTTCGCCAGATATCTACAAAATCAAACTACTAGTATATGTTTGTTGGAAGGAAATCACAACCAACCCACAAAAATCTGAAAATGTGGGATATAACGTGATTCCAAGCAGTTTTCACGCTTCAAAGATCTCCGATTCCTATCGTCGGCCTAGACTCCGCCTATCTGTCCATTTGATCCCATTTTCTCTCTCCACCCTCGCGTCGTCTCCCTCGAGGCGCCGGCGACACAATGCCTCCTAGGAAGAAGCGCAAGAGCGCGCCGGCGCTGACGGTGGTGAGCGCCCCGGACCACATCAGCGCCCTCCCCGACAGCATGCTCCACCACGTGCTCTCCTTCCTCCCGGTTCAGGCGGCCGTGCGCACGTGCGTGCTCGCACGGCGCTGGCGCCACCTCTGGAGGTCCACCACCGGCCTGCGCATCGTCGGGTTCGACGACAAGAAGCAGCTCCAGCACCTCCGGAACTTCATGCACCACCTGCTGGTCCTGCGTGAGCGCACCGATCTAGACACCGTCGAGATCAAGCTCGGGGTATTCGTGGAGGAGGACCAGACCCATATGAACCTATGGACTCGCTTCGCCGTGATGTGCAGAGCCCGGGCGCCCACCCTCCATGTCAACGGCCCTCTACGCCTCTACCTGGACGACCTGCCTCTCGTCTCTCGGCATCTCAGAACGTTGTACCTTCACGATGTAGACCTACCAAAGAGTTTTATTGATTTCGCTGGCTGCCCAGCGTTGGAGGGTCTGAAGATGAACCTCTGCAGCGTCAGCGTCGGCAGGATATCGTCCTGTTCCCTGAGGCATCTGAGCATCACCGGCTGCCACTTCGGCTTGGGTCGCCGGGTGATCGTTTCTGCTCCGGGCCTCGTTTCTCTGACCCTGAAACTAGTCGGATCGTCGGACACTAAAACGCCTTGCCTTGAGAGCATGGCGTCACTAGAGACTGCGCGTGTTTATCTTGGCCTTACCTGCGCGGATGTATGTTTGAATTACGACGACTCTGGTCATTTGTGTGGAGCTAATGATAAAGCATGTAACAATTGTGTTCCCATTAAGGATGATGGCAGCGGCAATGCTGTGCTTCTGGGTGGTATCTCAAGTGCTAAACATCTTGAGCTGAGATCTCAACCTAGAAAGGTATGGCTTTAATTCGGCATTAGATCATCATCTTGCATTTTCAGTAAGGTTTACTTTCCAGTTCATTTTCGCAAGAGATTTGAAACACTGCCCTACATTCAGCAAGCTAAAGAGTTTACTACTCAACGAGTACTGGTGCGAGGCTCCTGGTTTGGATCCACTGCTTTGCATTCTGAAAAACTCCCCAGTTCTGGAGAAACTCACTCTTCAACTTTTTTCCATGGTATAGAACTTTATAATGGATAGTTGCTGCATGAGTAAAGTTATTATCAGTCATCATCTTGGTTTAAAAGCTTTTTTTCTTACCATAGGGACCAAATAATAAACTGCATTTAAAAGGAAGCTACAAATCAATGGAGAGACCGTCTGCAATATCACGGCACCTTAACATAGTTGAAGTCAAGTGTGATGTGGTCGAGGAGAGGATTTATAAAGTTATCAAGTTACTGTGTGCTGCACTTAACATACGTGAGCAAACTAATGACACTTTCCATGCTCTCTAGCTATATTCCAAAATTAATTTTCGTGTGTGGGAAGGAAACTTTGTTTTAACCATATGTGGGAACGGAAACTAACAAAGCAAATAGTGAAGTACAAACTTGTGAATTAGTATGTAGATGTAGAAAGAACAGTTTGTAAGGATTGCAAATTGTTTGAGGCATGGAAATCTGATCGCAAAAGGAAAAAAACAACCCATTTTGTTGGCAGGGGATGTTTATTTTAACTGTGTTGCAGAAAGAAACAGTAAGACACAACTTGTGGGCTTGTTTATTAGTTCTGGTCTTGTAGGCACTAGCACAAATGTCTGAATAGACAATTCAGAGTAGTGATACAGTACCTTCACGTTTCGATTGGCTCTGATCAAGTTCAAATGTATGTTCATGCGTACCTTTACTTATTGCATTGTTGAATAATAGATAGTTTGTGCTAATCGGTAACAATTTTTGTGGCTCCCTAGATCTGAGCAGCTCCTTGTTCTTATGGGATAAATTATTCGGTGCTCAGTTTCCTTGTGATTCAGCACTAAATTATTCGCCATCTTGTGATACCAGGAAGCCTTACAGTTCACATAATAATTTTCTTCAAAAATATAAGTCTATACATACCATTTCTAGCAGTATCTGTGATGATTGCCTATCTCACATTTCCTTTGCCATCAAATTTTTATGACATTTTTCTGCATTTTCATTTGGGGGCAGTTTAGCTAGATGTTTTTCGCATTTATCAGCTAGAAATACCTGTATGATACGTAATGGAAGTTTGTCCCCAAATTAATGTCAAGGTAAGTTGCACATGGTAAAGCGAATCTCCTTCATACTTACCATACCATGTCTCGGTATCTTGATTTTCATTGTCAAGTAACTGAACCTTTTTTTTTATTTCTGCTGATACACCAGACTCTTACATTGGCTTTTCATTTCTGTACAGGATTCTTTTTCGAGTAGGGTGAGAAGATGTGGACCATTGGTGGATATGCCATGCCTTTGACTATTCAGAAATGCAACGCTGAAAGCACATATGCTACCAGAACGTTCCCGTCCCTTTCATTTTTTACGTCTTCTGCCAAGTTCTACCCTGAGAGGAAGAGGGGTAGAATCCACAATATACACGCGTTATGAACCAGGCCATGTAGCTAGACTTGGTATTATCGTATCCTGTAACTTTTGTTGCACTTCTGGTTCATGTTGGATTTATTCAGCTGTTTGACGGGCTAGTGTGCTCTTGGCATTTCCTTATTTTGGCTTCGGTGACCTGGTCATTGTGTCTACTGTGCCAAGAGGTGTTCAGTTGGATGTCACTGATCTACTGTTGGATTTTCTGCCTTTTGCCTACGCATATATATGTCCCAGCTAATTTATAGGAGCCGCTGCTTTTATATACCTAAATAGTGATCTGAAGCAGCTATGACATGGCAGCAGTGTTTGGATCAAGTTATGCAAAGATTGCAAGAAGTTTATAATCTTTATTACTCATACAAGTAACGTTATTAGCCAGGATTCGATATTTAGCCATATATACGTGACTTGTCTGCTCCTTTGCATCAAACCGTTCCGCTAGCAGATTTTCAGAATCTGGGTATTACGGTTGGTTTGTGAATCCTTGTTTGCACCCTTTGAGTGTACGCTCATAAGTAGCAACCAAATCAAGATAAAATCAGTCATACCAATGAGGAACTTCTCACTTCCAATCTAGGAGGCTTATCATAAAGGGAATTTATTCATTCTTTGAGAGAAAATCCAAGTTTTTTTTTTTGAAACGAGGCAAAATACTTGCCATTTTCATTGATTAAGAAGAAGAGAATTGAATGATTAATTGACGGAAAACCAGGCTAAAACCGATACAAGCCAACCCATATGACATGGGCACCACCGGCCAACCTGGCCATCGACATGAAACCCGAAACTGCAAAGAAGAAAGACATCTGTCGAGGAGTCGCAAGCGTCATCGTCATCACCGGTTGCCTCAAGCGGGCGACTCTGACTTCACCCTAGAGCTTCATCATTGAAGTCAACCCGCAAACAACCGCATAAGCCACGACGGCACATGCCAACAGATGGCCGCACGCGCAAGCAACCGACACCTCTGACTTTGACGACGAGCATCGCAAGGGAAATATGCAGGACTTGCGCCGACCGTGCCTCCGCAAACGACCACCGAGTGCCTGTCATCGTCACCACCTGGAATCGCTCCACCACAGCTCCGACTTCAAAACAACCAAACAACCAACGGAAGGGCACCTCGGACACGCCGGGAAGAACCGAGTACCAAAGTCCAGACCGCGACCCGAGCTCCTATTAACGCCACCATCGTTGCCAAAACGGAAACCAGTGCCTCGCCTCAGCAAACCACGCGGCGAAGATGCCGCCATCCACAGGTCTCCCAGTCGTACCCCACTCCGAGATGATGGCCCCAAGGAGGAGAAAGACGCGAAGACGCCTCCATCGCCCGATCCAGCTGATCTGGGGTTTCCCTCCAGAGCCCAAGTCGTCGAGAGGAGGAGCAAACCTCCAAGACGACACTTCCAAGAAAGGTTACGGCACCCACGGGTGCCGCCGTCGCCGGCTTCGATTAAGATCAAAACAAGGATTTCTCCCGGAGTTGTGTCGACCACCTAACGCCACCAACCGCCACCCACCAACCACCACCCCAGCCGAGGCCGACCTCACTCTAGCCGCGGGGTCCCATGATCCACCGCGCCCAAACATGCATCGCCCCCTGGCCGTAGCCGCCAACCACCACCACAGCACCATCGCGACCACCACCCCTATTGCATCGCAGGAACAACAACCAAAGGAGGAGCACAGCGCGCCAGATCCAGAACGAGCCGCTCGAGCTAAGCAGTTGTGCCGGAGCAGGCCCTCCACCCACAACACACCTCGCACCCCAGGGATGTCAAGCCCGCCACGCCCAGAAGCCGCCGCGCCCGACGCCAAGCGCCAGCCGTCGCCGGTCCGCCCACGCGCAGATCCGAGTCGCCAGAACACGCTTCGCCAGGCGCATGCCGTCCACGCCGGAGCTTGGACCGAGGCCACCGCCTCCCACCCGCACCACCATCTGCACCAGCCTCGGCCCGCGAGGTCCCAGATCGGGACCACCAACGCCCGGCGACATGATCAAGCGCCCGCTGACGGCAGCGAGCCCACCGCCGCGACCAGCCGCAACTCCGCGCGCCGAAGACCACCACCGCCGCGCGCGAGGACACCACTCCACGTGCCGAAGGCCACCACCACCGCAGCAACCACCGTTGCATCGCAGGAACAATAACCAAAGGAGGTGCACAGCGCGCAAGATCCAGAACGAGCCACTCGAGCTAAGCAGCTGTGCCGGAGCAGGCCCTCCACCCGCAGCACACCTCGCACCCCGGGGACGACAGACCAACTACGCCCAGCAATCAACGCGCCCGACGCGGGCCAGCCGACCGCCGGTCCGTGCCCATGCGCGCATCCGGAGTCACCGCAAACACGCCAACCGTTCACGCACGCCGTCCACGCCCAGGCCACGCCAGAGCTCGGACAGAGCCCGCCACCTCCCACCCCCACCATCGACTGCACCAGCTGCGGCCCGCGAGGTCCCAGATCGAGATCGCACGAACGCCAGCGACCGCGATCACAAGATCGACGGCGGGCCCGCACAGCAACCAGCCGCCACTCCAAGGCCAAGACCACCTCCACAGACGCGAGGCGCTGGCCCCGGCGCTGAAGCGCCGGACGTCCGCATAACCAGCGAGATCCTCTTTCTCCCGAGCGACTATGACCAAAGAGTGCCTCACGCCACCGGCTCAAGACAAGCTTTACTGCCGGAATACCGGCGGCGGCGAGTGAGAGAAGGAGCCTGGAGGACGGAGGCTACGCCGGGCGGGGAGGGTGGCGGCGGAGGTCGCCGCCCGTGGAGGGAGCGGCACATGGGCCGGGTAGAGAGATAGATGACAAGTTTAAATCCAAGGTTTTAGTTGTCACTTTCTTTGCTTCTAAGAATATAGATTCGTCTCAGCAAGAAACTCAGCTAATGACCAAAGGGCCGGGAAACGTGTTTTTGTAAGCACAAAAATCATAATTTGTAGTCTCAAAAACCATGGAATATGTTATCAAGACTTGACCAATCCCTACCTTAAAAAAAAAATGTAATTATGGCATGTTCTAAAAAAGGAACAACCGTATGTGACAAGCCCGTCAATACAAATCACATAAACTTGTGTTGCAGAAGTATGTTATGCGATTTTCGCACAAGGCCTAGATTACCTTCTCATTATTTTTTAAACATAGAAATGTAATCTTTTGCTAATCTCAGGAAATGGATTCATATGGAATCTTTGTCGCACAAGATCAACCAACGAGCGCCTTGATTGTTGGTTCAGTTCGTCGTTCATTGTGCTGGCGACCAATCCTTAAACCCCCATACACACATCTATACTTCTCTAGGTACGCCAATTTTGAAATATTTGGAATTTGAAATCCCATGATCAAGAGGAAACTCGGTTATCGTCGCCGACGAGTTTCCTCACCCGCCGTCCGTCCGTCCCCAACCGAAGCCCAAATATCTTGCTGCCGATCACATCTATACGGATTGCAGGATGGGAGAATCTAATCTAGCCCATCGATCGGCACAGATGCTCGAAAAATCGGAAAGCGCGCAACAGGATACGATGCCCCAGCGCCTCCGCATCATATCATCGAGACAAATAATGCCCATTGTACCTTATCTATCACCCACACCGTCCACACCTTGGACGGCGCGCATCATCTACATCTCGCCTAGGCAACACGTATAAGAAAACAAAACCAAAAAGGCGAGCTTCCCCTACAGTTTTTAAATTATTTAGAGTAGAAAACAAAAGGCAAAGCTTCTTCAACAGTTTTAAAATTATATTTAAGCTAAGATTAGCAAGAGAATATTACCACTGTGGGTTTAAGCTATGATTATCTCCTTCTACCTTTTGGCGTGGCGCGCCGGTGATGGGGGAGAGGACAGCACAGGCAGCTAGAGCATGTGCAGCAGGGTCGTTCTCTTTCTCTCTCCCATGCGCGCGAACGTACGGTCGAGAGCCGCGGGCGCGCCATCTGGACGACGGCCAGAGCGAGCACAGGATTCGGATAGACAAGGCAGGCGGAGGACACTGACACAGGCAAGCGACACAGTGCCCTCCGGCAGACTGGCAGCATTGACCGGCCAGTAAAAACTGGAGCACGAGAGCGCGCACCAGATCGGATTGACACCTGACGGCGACGCTTCGGCACATGCCTCTGCGGGGCCGACACACAGGTCACGGGTCGTCTCGTTGCTGTAAAAATAGCTACGTCCATATAAACCACACACACAGCAATAAAATTGTACATAGTACTAGTAGTAAGTAGCACTCCTGAGAACACATACAGCTACTACCGGATTATTATAAACACTCTGCAGCCGGCCAGTGTGCTCTGTCTTTCCTTCCATCCCATCGGCCAACTGTGCTGCGCATGAACGTTCTATCCTATCCTCATCTATACGCCCCACCAAAACGCAACAGTAATGCTAATACCGTCACAGGTGATTAAGCACAGAAGGCACATGTGGGGATTGAAATTCGGTGTCTGACAACAGAAAAACCCACTGTCTATCACAACAGCAATCCAAAAAATAAATCACTGAAAACAAAGATGTATACTAACTTAGCAGTGCTGAAGATGTATCTGGACGACCAGCACGGGCCAAAAAATCTTAGAAAAAAACAGACACAGTGTAAGCTTAAAGACAACGCAACCACTAGACACTGACAGGAAAGTGGATCCAAAAACAGCACCAGACAGGGCATGACACCCCATGGTTGAGGAACTGACACGATTGCTTACCCCAGATTTACGCTTTCCCCGGATTAAAAGGGTAGATCGCAAAAGCAGTAAAATCTTTAACTCCACTACTCCTACACGGACAAAACCTCACTTTCCCCACACAAAACCTCAGCAGATGAAAGTACCAGCACTAGTTTAATCGCCTTCCAGACTGTACTTCAGCATAATCAATCAATTAACAACATGATGACAGGCAGAGATAATAGTTCTACCACTAGAGCGAAGATCTGATCTGACAAGAGATAATTCATTCATGCATTCATTGATGGAGGAGGATAATAACGACCAGCATCTTTTACTTCATCGATGAAACCAAAAAACCAGAGATCTGTTGCAATCTCCTCATCGTCACCACACAAAAATCACCAATAATCCATCATCATCACGACCTTAAACATCAACTGAGAGTACGGTACGGGTACCAGAGACCAATTCATAGCAAAATTAACCATCACACGGACTGACTGACTGACTGACTGACTTTCCCCTAGGACGGATTCCGAGAACGGAAGGGGGGGAGGAAGATAAAATAAGCGAGGCGGCTGCGGCTGGGCGCTCAGGCCCAGATCGATCGATCGGCAAAACTAAGACGAGAGGTATTTAGGCGCAATCTATAGAGGGGGAGGGGCAGAGGTATCCCCTCACTTGGTGCACTCGCGGGAGATGTGGCCGGGCTCGCCGCAGTTGTAGCAGGAGCGGTCGCCGCCGCCGCCGCCTCCTCCGCCGAACCTCCCGCCGCCGCCCCCGCCGAAGCCGGTGCTGGTGGGGCAGTCCCTCGCGATGTGGCCCGGCTCGCCGCAGTTGTAGCAGTTGCCGCCGCCGCCGCCGTAGCCGCCGCCGCCGCCGCCTCCGCCGGCGCCGCCGTTGAAGCAGTCCCTGGCGATGTGGCCTTGCTCGCCGCACTTGTAGCAGCCGCCGCCGCCGCCGCCACCGGCGGGGCCGTTGACCGAGCAGTCCCTGGCCATGTGGCCAGGCTCCCCGCACTTGAAGCAGGCCCCACCGGCGCCTCCACCGCCGGATCTCCTCTGGCCGCCCCAGCCTCCGCCACCGCCACCACCGTACCCACCTCCGTAGCCGCCAGATCCGTCCCCGCCGCGGCTGCCGAAGCCCCCGCCGCCGCGAGATCCGCCGCCGCCGCGGGATCCGAAGCCTCCCCCGCCGCCGCCGCCGCCCGCACCGCCCTGCACGAAGGATCCGTCGGGGCCGGTAACGTCGACGGCCTTGGTGCGGCCGTCGTCGCCCTCCGAAACGGCGAACTCGACCACCTCGCCCTCGGCCAGCGAGCGGAAGCCGTCGGCCTTGATGGAGGACTGGTGCACGAAGAGGTCCTCGCTGCCGTCGTCGGGGGAGATGAAGCCGAACCCCTTGGTGTCGTTGAACCACTTGACCGTCCCCTTCATCCGCGCCTCCATCGCCATCGCAGCCCCCGAAGCCCTACCGACGAACTGGTTTTTTTTCCTCTCTCTCTCGCTCCGCGATCGATCGATCTTATCTGCTCGGGGTGGGGGAGGAGGCGGGGCTTATATAGGCGGCGGCGGGCGGGGTATACGAGGAAGGAGGGAGGGCGTGGAACAACCCCGGGGTGCATCGGACGGTTGGTGGCGTGCTGGGGGTCGTGATGGACGGCTCGGGGTGGCCTGGCGGACGTGGTTGGACGGGGGGAGGCTGACGTGCGGGGGCCGGGCTTCGCACGTGTGGGCTGGCCACCCGTCGGCGCCAGCGTTGGCCAGGTTGGTTTCTGTGGGCAGAGACCATGACCGGTGGGCCGCCGCTGGAGAGGAGGTTGTTGGATCCGGTGTACGCGGGAATCAATGCTCTCGACGATTTGTGGGTTGTTAATCGAGCCAGGACCATGCACCCGGTCTACCATGGCATCTTGTTTCAAAAAGAGAAAAGGAGGCTTGATGGAATACTTTTAAGTAAATCTCATCTCAATTTGATTAGATATTTTTGTATATAAAGGAGAATCTCAATTTCTTTTTGGTTCCATAGCGATTTTCAAAAAGGAGGGGCGTGCTACGCTTTGACCGACTGGTCTTTCTAAAAGCCAGCCGGCCCACGAGCCATCTGATTCATGATGCTCATCGTATAATCTTTCTTCTCACTTTCCCACAAATTGCAACAATGATTGACAACACACAGCTGCTGCCTCCTCCCAAGAAAAGAGACTAGGGCTCCTCTATATCCCGCCGCCGCCGCCGCCGGTCCACCTTATCTCTGGTGGCCTTAGGGTCATGGGGCGCGGCGGATCCTGACCCTTGCCGGCGGGATGGCTCCGATTTTATAGGTTCCTTCAGAGTTATGTTAGGGTTTGTGTCCTGTAAGACGAAATGGCGACAGCTTTCTGAAAATGGAATAAGGTTCTTCCTGCCTGGCCCCCGTCCTACTGGCATCATTGATTGGCATGTGGAGGTATGTCTCCAATGGATCTTAATCTGGCGAAAGATAATCCCTATCCCATTCTTATAGGTTTCCAAATGAGAAAAGCAGTGGTAGATTTGATAAATCATTGGCCTTTCCTTTCCAAGTTGTCATCGACAGTCTAGATCCGCGAGAGGTTTCCATGATTGGAAGACAATTACTTGGGCAAACAGTCTTCCGGAACCGATATATGAGAAACTAGATCGCTTTTAATGGATACCGACTAAATATCTAAATTTCCTATGGTGTCTGTTCGTGCTCTACCTCGTATCGAGGCTATATCAGACCACACACCCATTCTCCTAACTACTGCTTTGCCGCGACCACAACATAGATGCAAGTTCAAGTTCGAACTTGTGTGGTTGCTTTAGGATGGCTTCCATGACATGGTCAAGGAGGTGTGGGTGAAACCGGTGGTCGGGCCTACCCCAATAGATAGATGAAATAAAAAAATGCATGCATTACATAAATTCCTTGGTGGATGAGCTCATACGGTGGGTATCCTAAAAAATGATAAGCATCGTCTTTCATCTATCATTGATGAATTAGAAGCTTTGGCAGAGGTTAGACCTCTACCTGAGAATGAAATCGAGATCAAGAATCATATGCACAGATAGCTAGCATGCTATGTGAAGAGGAACTCAAATGGTACCAATATTCTAACTCTCAATTTATCCTAAAAGGTGTTCGAATACTAGATATTTCCATGAAGTCAGCAATGGCAGACACCGAAAGAAAATTATTCATTCCCTGCAACAGGATGAGGGGATGATTGAGGGGCATGAGCAACTTAAATCTTACATCACTAATTATCACAAAAATCTGTTAGGAGCACGGAGGAAGGAAACTTCTCGATGGATGAATCCCGAACAGATGACATCCCACAGGTCTTTGATGAGGAAAACAACCTTCTAACAGCCCCATACTCCTAGGAGGAAGTTAGAAAGGTGGTTTTCCTAAAGGAGCATAACAAAGCCTCGGGTCCGGATGATTTTTTCGCAGAGTTCTATCAGAACTTCTAAGAAGTCATCAAACCGGATCTCCTACTTTTGTTTAGCGATCTTCATGCTGGCCAACTAGAATTGCTTCGCTTAAACTTCGGTGATGAGGATCGCTAAACTTCGGTGAAAGGATACAACAATACAGACCTATTTGCCTCCCTAATGTTAGTTTTAAAATATTCATGAAGGTTGCAACTATTAGGCTAAATTTGGTTGCCGAACATGTGGTTTGTCTTCACAAACAAATTATATGCAAGGCAGACACATCCTAGATGGAGTTGTTATCCTTCATGAAATAGTCCATGAGTTACACCGGAAAAAGTTGAATGGGGTGGTACTCAAAATAGACTTTGAAAAGGCTTATGACAAAGTCAAGTGGCTCTTTCTTCAACAGACTCTAAGAATAAAAGGATTTTTTGCATAGTGGCGCGCTATGATCCATAGCATCGTTTATGGAGGTAGTGTTGCCATTAAGGTCAATGATGACGTTGGGCACTATTTCCAAACGAAGAAGGGACTGCGACAAGGTGACTCGTTATCGCCCATGCTATTCAATATAGTGGTCAATATGCTAGCGGCCGTGATTGGGCGCGCCAGGGTTGATGGCCAAATTAATGGGGTTGTAAATCATCTAGTTGATGGTATATCTATACTTCAGTATGCTGACGATACGATTCTCTTCATGGATCATGACCTCGAGAAAGCGAGAGATATGAAACTGGTTTTCGGTGTCAAAACCGGCAGACCTCGAGGTAGGGGGTCCCGAGCTATGGATATCGGATCAAGGGTAATAGGAACGAAGGAGACGATGTTTACCCAGGTTCGGGCCCTCTCTATGGAGGTAAAACCCTACGTTTTACTCTTGTTTATATTGATGAAGATATATCGAGTACAGAGTCAATCTACCTCGAGATCGTAATATGTGGACTAACTCTAGGGTTAGGTAAATGATATTGCATTGATCTCCCCTCTACGGGCTAAACCCTATGGCTTATATATACGCCAAGGAGGGCATCTCGGGTTACAAGGTCGGTATCTAGGAGAAAGGCGGCATGAGAAATCTTGGAGTATAAGTCAAGTCTTCGGTGGAGGTAGTCTTGATCACGCCTCCTACGTACGGCCTCCGGAGTCCATCTTGAGTACAAGCGAGGGCCCATCGGACCAGCCCGAGGAGCATGGGCCGACTAGGTTAGTAACCCCTTATCCAGGACACCGTCAGTTGCCCCCGAAATGGTATTGTGACGCCCCCGATTTGACCGTACACTAATCATACACGCAAACATGTACGATCAAGATCAGGGACTCACGGGAAGATATCACAACACAACTCTAAAATAAAAAAATAAGTCATACAAGCATCATAATACAAGCCAGGGGCCTCGAGGGCTCGAATACAAGTGCTCGATCATAGACGAGTCAGCGGAAGCAACAATATCTGAGTACATAGTTAAACAAGTTTGCCTTAAGAAGGCTAGCACAAATCGGGATCTGAGATCGAAAGAGGCGGAGGCCTCCTGCACGGGATCCTCCTAAACTACTCACAGTCGTAAAGGGTGGCCCGCACGTAGTAGTGGGCACCTCCGGTGTAGTAGGAGTCGTTGTCGACGGTGGCGTCTGGCTCCTGGGCTCCGGCATCTAATTGCGACAACCAGGTAGAAGGGAAAGGGGGAAAAGAGGGAGAAAAGCAACCGTGAGTACTCATCCAAAGTACTCGCAAGTAAGGAGCTACACTACATTGTTGGGGAACGTTGCAGAAAATTAAAATTTTTCCTACGGTTTCACCAAGATCCATCTATGAGTTCTATTAAGCAACAAGTCAAGAGAGAGAGTTTGCATCTACATACCACTTGTAGATCGAGTGCGGAAGCGTTCGAGGGAGTGGTGATGATGAAGACGTTCCCAACGTGATTCCGATCACCGATGACCAAGTCTGAACGGACAGCACCTCCGCGTTCAACACACGTGACGGGATTTACGGCGTCTCCTTCGTCTTGATCCAGCAAGGAGGAAGGAGAGGTTGAGGAAGACAACTCCAATGGCAAGACGACGGCGTGATGCGGATGGAGTGGCTGTTCTCCGAGGGCTTCGCCAAGCTTATGCGGAGGAGGAGAGGTGTTGGGAGGGAGGCTGCGCCTTCAATGGTGTTTGCAGCCCTCCTCACCCCTCTATTTATAGGGGAAGGAGGAGGGCGGCCCCTCTAGATGCATCTAGAGGGGGGGGCGGCGGCCAAGGGAGGGGCTTGCCCCCAAGCAAAGGGGGGGGCCTTAGGGTTCCCCTCAACCCTAGGCGCATGGGCCAAGGGGAGGGGGTGCGCCCAGCCCACTAGGGGCTGGCTGCCTCCCACGCAGCCCAAGTGGCCCCCTGAAAGGGGTGGCCCCTCCTGGTGGTCCTCCGGAACCTTTCCGGTGGACCCTCCATAATCCCGATATGACCCGAAACTTTTCCGTGTCCGTTTGACGAATTCCCATATATAAATCTTTACCTCCGGACCATTCCGAACTCCTCGTGACGTCCGGGATCTCATCCGGACTCGAACAACATTCGGTAATCACATACAAGCCTTCCTATTAACCCTAGCGCCACCGAACCTTATGTGTAGACCCTACGGGTTCGGGAGACATCTGAACATGACCGAGATGCTCTCCGGTCAATAACCAATAGAGGGATCTGGATACCCATGTTGGTTCCCACACGCCTCGATGTTGTCATCGGATGAACCACGATGTCGAGGGTTCAAGCAACCCGTATACTATTCCCTTTGTCGACGGTATGTTACTTGCGAGACTTCGATCGTCGGTATCCCAATACCTCGTTTAGTCTCATCGGCAAGTCACTTTACTCGCACCGTAATGCATGATCCCGTGACGGACACTTGATCACTTTGAGCTCATTACGATGATGCATTACCGAGTGGGCCCGGTGATACCTCTCCGTCATACGGAGTGACAAATCCTCGCCTCGATCCGTGTCAACCCAATGCAGACACTTTCGGAGATACCGTAATGCACCTTTATAGTCACCCGATTACGTTGTGACGCTTTGGTACACCCAAAGCATTCCTACGGTATCCGGGAGTTACACGATCTCACGATCTAAGGAAGAGATACTTGACATTGGAAAAGCTCTAGCAAAACGAACTACACGATCTTAGTGCTATGCTTAGGATTGGGTCTTGTCCATCACGTCATTCTCCTAATGGCGTGATCCCGTTGTCAATGACATCGATGTCCATAGTCAGAAACCATGACTATCTGTTGACCAACGAGCTAGTCTACTAGAGGCTTACTAGGACGTATTGTAGTCTATGTATTCACACGTGTATTACGATTTCCGGATAATACGGTTATAGCATGAATAAAGACAATTATCATGAACAAGGAAATATAATAATAATGCTTTTATTATTGCCTCTAGGGCATATTTCCAACAGTCTCCCACTTGCACTAGAGTCAATAATCTAGTTTACAGTGTGATGAATCGAACACCCATAGAGTTCTGGTGTTGATCATGTTTTGCCCATGAGAGAGGTTTAGTCAACGGATCTGCGACATTCAGATCCGTATGCACTTTACAAATTTCCATGTCTCCATCTTGAACATTTTCACGGATGGAGTTGAAGCGACGCTTGATGTGCCTGGTCTTCTTGTGAAACCTGGGCTCCTTGGCAAGTGCAATAGCTCCAGTGTTGTCATAGAAGAGTTTGATCGGCCCCGACGCATTGGGTATGACTCCTAGGTCGGTGATGAACTCCTTCACCCAAATTGCTTCATGCGCTGCCTCCGAGGCTGCCATGTACTCCGCTTCACATGTAGATCCCGCCACGACGCGCTCGCTTGCGGCCGCACCAGCCATCGCTCCACCATTCAACATATACACGTATCCGGGTTTGTGACTTAGAGTCATTCAGATGCGTGTCGAAGCTAGCGTCGACGTAACCCTTTACTGACGAGCTCTTCGTCACCTCCATAAACGAGAAACATGTCCTTTGTCCTTTTGGTACTTCAGGATATTCTTGACCGCTGTCCGGTGTTCCTTGCCGGGATTACTTTGGTACCTTCCTACCAAACTTACGGCAAGGTTTACATCAGGTCTGGTACATGACATGGCATACATAATAGATCCTATGGCTGAGGCATAGGGGATGACGCTCATCTCTTCTTTATCTTTTGCCGTGGTCGGGCATTGGTGAGCTCAATCTCACACCTTGGCAAGACAAGAACCCTTTCTTGGACTGATCCATTTTGAACTTCTTAAAAATCTTATCAAGGTATGTGCTTTGTGAAAGACCTATGAGGCGCCTCGATCTATCTCTATAGATCTTGATGCCTAATATATAAGCAGCTTCTCCAAGGTCCTTCATTGAAAAACACTTATTCAAGTAGGCCTTAATGCTGTCCAAGAATTCTATATCATTTCCCATCAAAAGTATGTCATCTACATATAATATGAGAAATGCTCTGAGCTCCCACTCACTTTCTTGGAAACGCAGGCTTCTCCATAAGTCAGCATAAACCCAAACGCTTTGATCATCTCATCAAAGCGAATGTTCCAACTCCGAGATGCTTGCACCAGCCCATAAATGGATCGCTGGAGCTTGCATACTTTGTTAGCATTCTTAGGATCGACAAAACCTTCCGGCTGCATCATATACAGCTCTTCCTTAAGATATCCGTGAAGGAACGCTGTTTTGACGTCCATCTGCCATATCTCATAATCATAGTATGCGTCAATTGCTAACATGATTCAGACGGACTTAAGCCGCTACGGAGAGAAAGTCTCATCGTAGCCAATCCCTTGAACTTGACGATAACCCTTAGCGACAAGTCGAGCTTTATAGATGGTGACATTACCATCCGCGTCCGTCTTCTTCTTAAAAATCCATTTGTTTTCTATCGCTCGCCGATCATCGGGCAAGTCAGTCAAAGTCCACACTTTGTTTTCATACATGGATTATATCTCGGACTTCATGGCTTCTAGCCATTTGTTGGAATCTGGGCCCGCCATCGCTTCTTCATAGTTCGAAGGTTCACCGTTGTCTAACAACATGATTTCCGTGACAGGTTGCCGTACCACTGCAGTGCGGAACGTGTCCTTGTGGACCTACGAGGTTCAAGAGAAACTTGATCCGAAGTACCTTGATCATCATCATTAATTTCCTCTTCGGTTGGTGTAGGCATCACAGAACACTTTCTGAGCTGCACTACTATCCTGTTCAAGAGGTAGTACTTCATCGAGTTCTACTTTCCTCCCACTTACTTCTTTCGAGAGAAACTCTTTTTCCGTAAAGGTTCCGTTCTTGGCAACAAAAATCTTGCCCTCGGATCTTAAGTAGAAGGTATACCCAATGGTTTCTTTAGGGTATCCTATGAAGACGCATTTTTCCGACTTGGGTTCGAGCTTTTCAGGTTGAAGTTTCTTGACATAAGCATCGCATCCCCAAACTTTTAGAAACGACAGCTTAGGTTTCTTCCCAAACCATAATTCATACGGTGTCGTCTCTCAACGGACTTAGACGGTGCCCTATTTAAAGTGAATGTAGCTGTCTCTAGAGCGTATCCCCAAAATGATAGCGGTAAATCGGTAAGAGACATCATAGATCACACCATATCCAATAGAGTGCGATTCTGACGTTCGGACACACCACATTACCGAGGTGTTCCAGCGGCGTGAGTTGTGAAACGATTCCACATTTTCTTAAGTGTGTACCAAATTCGTGACTTAAATATTCTCCTCCACGATCCGATTGTAAGAATTTTATCTTTCGGTCACATTGATTCTCTACTTCATTCTGAAATTCCTTGAACTTTTCAAAGGTCTCAGACTTGTGTTTCATCAAGTAGACATACCCATATCTACTCAAGTCATCTGTGAGAGTGAGAACATAACGATATCCTCCGCGAGCCTCAACGCTCATTGGACCGCATACATCGGTATGTATGATTTCCAACAAGTTGGTTGCTCGCTCCATTGTTCCGGAGAATGGAGTCTTGGTCATCTTGCCCATGAGGCATGGTTCGCATGTGTCAAATGATTCATAATCTAAAGACTCCAAAAGTCCATCGGCATGGAGCTTCTTCATGCGCTTGACACCAATGTGACCAAAGGCGGCGATGCCACAAGTATGTGGGACTATCGTTATCAACTTTACATCTTTTGGTATTCACGCTATAAACATGTGCAATACTATGCTCGAGATTCATTAAGAATAAACCATTGACCATCGGAGCATGACCATAAAACATATCTCTCATATAAATAGAACAACCATTATTCTCGGATTTAAATGAGTAGCCATCTCGCATTAAACGAGATCCAGATACAATATTCATGCTCAAACTTGGCACCAAATAACAATTATTAAGGTTCATAACTAATCCCGTAGGGTAAATGAAGAGGTAGCGTCGACGGGCGATCACATCGACTCTGGAACCATTCCCGACACACATCGTCACCTCGTCCTTTGCCGCCTCCGCTTATTCCGCAGCTCCTGCTTGTGAGTTACAAATATGAGCAACGGCACGGTATCAAATACCGGGAGTTACTACGAGTCTTGGTAAAGTACACATCAATTACATGTATATCAAATATACCTTTGGTGTTGCCAGCCTTCTTGTCCGCTAAGTATTTGGGGCAGTTCCGCTTCCAGTGACCCCTCCCCTTGCAATAAAAGCACTCAGTCTCGGGTTTGGGTCCATTCTTTGACTTCTTCCCGGCAACTTGCTTACCGGGTGCGGCAACCTCCTTGCCGTCCTTCTTGAAGTTCTTCTTACCCTTGCCCTTCTTGAACTTAGTGGTCTTATTGACCATCAACACTTGATGTTCTTTCTTGATTTCAACCTCGGCTGACTTCAGAATAGAGAACACTTCAGGAATGGTCTTTACCATCCCACGCATGTTGTAGTTCATCACAAAGCTCTTGTAGCTTGGTGGGAGCGACTGGAGGATTCTCACAATGACCGCCTCATCGGGGAGGTTAATATTCAATTTGGGTCATACGGTTGTGCAACCCGGACATCTTGATATGTGCTCACTGACAGAACTGTTTTCCTCCATCTTACAACTATAGAACTTGTCGGAGATGTCATATCTCTCGACCCGGGCGTGAGCTTGGAAAACAAGTTTCAGCTCCTCGAACATCTCATATGCTCCGTGATGCTCAAAACGCTTTTGGAGCCCGGTTCTAAGTCGTAAAGCATGCCACACTTTGAACGAGGGAGTAATCATCAAGACGAGTTTGCCAAGCATTCATAATGTCTTGGTTCTGCAGGACGGAGCGTCACCTAGCGGTCCTTCTAGGACATATTGTTTCTGGCAGCTATGAGGATGATCCTCGTGTTAGGACCCGGTCCGTATAGTTGCCGCCGTCATCTTTCAGCTTGGTTTTCTCTAGGAACGCGTTGAAGTTCAAGTTGACATGAGCGTTGGCCATTTGATCTACAAGACATATTATTCAAAAGTTTTAGACTAAGTTCATGATAATTAAGTTCATCTAATCAAATTATTTGAATGAACTCCCACTCAGATTAGACATCCTCTAGTCATCCAAGTGTTACACGATCCGAGTCGACTAGGCCGTGGTCCGATCATCACGTGAGACGGACTAGTCATCGTCGGTGAACATTCTCATGTTGATCGTATCTTCTATACGACTCGTGTTCGACCTTTCGGTCTCCGTGTTCCGAGGCCATGTCTGTACATGCTAGGCTCGTCAAGTAAACCCTAAGTGTTTTCGCGTGTGTAAATCTGTCTTACACCCGTTGTATGTGAACGTAAGAATCCATCACACCCGATCATCACGTGGTGCTTAGAAGCGACGAACTTTAGCAACGGTGCACGCTTAGGGAAACACTTCTTGAAATTGTTGTAAGGGATCATCTTATTTACTACCGTCGTTCTAAGTAAACAAGATGTATAAACATAATAAACATCACATGCAATTATATAGTAGTGACATGATATGGCCAATATCATAAAGCTCCATTGATCTCCATCTTCGAGGCTCCATGATCATCTTGACACCATGATCTCCATCATCATGATCTCTATCATTGTGCCTCCATGAAGTTGTCACGCCAACGACTACTTCTACTTCTATGGCTAACGCGTTTAGCAATAAAGTAAAGTAAGTTACATGGCGTTCTTCAATGACACGCAGGTCATACAAAATAAAGACAACTCCTATGGCTCCTGCTGGTTGTCATACTCATCGACATGCAAGTCGTGATTCCTATTACAAGAACATGATCTCATACATCACAATGTGTCATTCATCATTCATCACAACTTGGCCATATCACATCACATGACAATCGCTGCAAAAACAAGTTAGACGTCCTCTAATTGTTGTTGCATCTTTTACGTGGCTGCAATTGGGTTCTAGCAAGAACGTTTTCTTACCTATGAATAACCACAGCGTGATCTTGTCAACTTCTATTTACCCTTCATAAGGACCCTTTATCGAATCCGCTCCAACTAAAGTGGGAGAGACAGACACCCGCCAGCCACCTTATGCAACTAGTGCATGTTAGTCGGTGGAACCGGTCTCACGTAAGCGTACGTGTAAGGTTGGTCCGGGCCGCTTCATCCCACAATACCGCGGAAGCAAGATAAGACTAGTAGCGGCAAGTAAATTGACAAGATCCACGCCCACAACTAAATTGTGTTCTACTCGTGCAATAGAGAACTACGCATAGACCTAGCTCTGATACCACTGTTGGGGAACGTTGCAGAAAATTAAATTTTTTCCTACGGTTTCACCAAGATCCATCTATGAGTTCTACTAAGCAACGAGTCAAGAGAGAGAGTTTGCATCTACATACCACTTGTAGATCGAGTACAGAAGCGTTCGAGGGAGTGGTGATGATGAAGACGTTCCCAACGTGATTCCGATCACCGATGACCAAGTCTTGAGCGGACAGCACCTCCGCGTTCAACACACGCACGGGACGATGGCGTCTCCTTCCGTCTTGATCCAGCAAGGAGGAAGGAGAGGTTGAGGAAGACAACTCCAATGGCAGCACGACGGGCGTGATGCGAGATGGAGTGGCTGTTCTCCGGCAGGCTTCGCCAAGCTTATGCGGAGGAGGAGAGGTGTTGGGAGGGAGGGCTGCGCCTTCAATGGTGTTTGCAGCCCTCCCTCACCCCTCTATTTATAGGGGAAGGGAGGAGGGGCGGCCCCTCTAGATGCATCTAGAGGGGGCGGCCA
Organism: Aegilops bicornis; assembly: GCA_021605145.1. NCBI lineage: Eukaryota > Viridiplantae > Streptophyta > Magnoliopsida > Poales > Poaceae > Aegilops > Aegilops bicornis. The sequence continues at coordinate 78,680,500 of CM038674.1, read as the reverse complement.
AGGGGAGGGGGGCTTGCCCCCAAGCAAAGGGGGGGGGGGCCTTAGGGTTCCCCCCTCAACCCTAGGCGCATGGGCCAAGGGGAGGGGGTGCGCCCAGCCCACTAGGGGCTGGCTGCCTCCCACGCAGCCCAAGTGGCCCCCCAAAAGGGGTGGCCCCTCCCGGTGGTCCTCCGGAACCTTTCCGGTGGACCCTCCATAATACCGATATGACCCGAAACTTTTCCGGTGTCCGTTTGACGAATTCCCATATATAAATCTTTACCTCCGGACCATTCCGGAACTCCTCGTGACGTCCGGGATCTCATCCGGGACTCCGAACAACATTCGGTAATCACATACAAGCCTTCCTATTAACCCTAGCATCACCGAACCTTAAGTGTGCAGACCCTACGGGTTCGGGAGACATGCAGACATGACTGAGACGCTCTCTGGTCAATAACCAATAGAGGGATCTGGATACCCATGTTGGTTCCCACACGCTCCTCGATGTTGTCATCGGATGAACCACGATGTCGAGGGTTCAAGCAACCCCGTATACTATTCCCTTTGTCAGACGGTATGTTACTTGCCCGAGACTCGATCGTCGGTATCCCAATACCTCGTTTAGTCTCAATTCCGGCAAGTCACTTTACTCGCATGCCGTAATGCATGATCCCGTGACCGGACACTTGATCACTTTGAGCTCATTATGATGATGCATTACCGAGTGGGCCCAGTGATACCTCTCCGTCATACGGAGTGACAAATCCTCGCCTCGATCCGTGTCAACCCAATGCAGACACTTTCGGAGATACCTGTAATGCACCTTTATAGTCACCCGATTACGTTGTGACGTTTGGTACACCCAAAGCATTCCTACGGTATCCGGAGTTACACAATCTCACGGTCTAAGGAAGAGATACTTGACATTGGAAAAGCTCTAGCAAAAGCGAACTACACGATCTTTGTGCTATGCTTAGGATTGGGTCTTGTCCATCACGTCATTCTCCTAATGACGTGATCCCGTTGTCAATGACATCGATGTCCATAGTCAGGAAACCATGACTATCATTGACCAACGAGCTAGTCTACTAGAGGCTTACTAGGGACGTATTGTAGTCTATGTATTCACACGTGTATTACGATTTCCGGATAATACAGTTATAGCATGAATAAAGACAATTATCATGAACAAGGAAATATAATAATAATGCTTTTATTATTGCCTCTAGGGCATATTTCCAACATACATATGCATGGGTATATGTGTAAAGGACCATATCAGTGGACTGAACTGCAGAATGCCAGAATAAGAGGGGGATAGCTAATCCTGTCGAAGACTACGCTTCTGGCCACCTCCATCTTGCAGCATGTAGGAGAGAGTAGATGGTAAGTTCACCAAGTAGCATCGCATAGCATAAACCTACCCGGCGATCCCCTCCTCGTCGCCCTGTTAGAGAGGGATCACCGAGTTATATCTAGCACTTGGAAGGGTGTGTTTTATTAAGTATCCGGTTCTAGTTGTCATAAGGTCAAGATCACGGCTATTCGAATTGATAAACTTCCCTGTAGGGGTGCACCACATAACCCAACACGCTCGATCCCCTTTGGCTGGACACACTTTCCTGGGTCATGCCCGGCCTCAGAAGATCAACACGTCGCAACCCCACCTAGGCACAACAGAGAGGTCAGCACGCTGGTCTAAATCCTATGGCACAGGGGTCTGGGCCCATCGCCCATTGCACACCTGCATGTTGCGTGGGCGGCCGGAAGTAGACTTAGCCTAGCAGGCGTTCCAGTCCAATCCGGCGCGTGCCGCTCAGTCGCTGACGTCACGAAGGCTTCGGTTGATACCACGACGTCGAGTGCCCATAACTGTTCCCGCGTAGCTGGTTAGTGCGTATAGGCCAATGGCTAGACTCAGATCAAATACCAATATCTCGTTAAGCGTGTTAAGTATCCGCAAACGCCGACCAGGGCCAGGCCCACCTCTCTCCTAGGTGGTCTCAACCTGCCCTGTCGCTCCATCACAAAGTAACAGCCGGGGGCCGTCGGGAACCCAGGCCCACCTCTACCGGGATGGAGCCACCTGCCCCTTCAGCCCCCATCTCCGAATAGTATCATAAGTAATGTAACAGTATAAAGTATATAGCATATGCCCGTGATCACCTCCCGAGTGATCACGGCCCAGTAGTATAGCATGGCAGACGGACAAGAGTGTAGGGCCACTGATGGAACACTAGCATCCTATACTAAGCAGTAGGATAGCAGGTAAGGGTAACAACTGTAGCAACAATGACAGGATATGCAGCAGAATAGGATTAACCGAAAGCAGTAACATGCTACACTCTTCTAATGCAAGCAGTATAGAGAAGAATAGGCGATATCTGGTGATCAGGGGGGGGGGCTTGCCTGGTTGCTCTGGCAAGAAGGGGTCGTCAACACCGTAGTCGTACTGGGTAGCAGCGGCGTCGGTCTCGGTGTCTAACGAGAGAAGAAGGGAAGAAACAATAAATATAATGCAAACATAAGCATGACGATGGAAGACATGACAATGCGCGGGGCTAGGTTTGCCCTAATGTGGTAGGAGGTGGTACCGGCGAAGGGGGGAAACATCCGGGAAAGTATCCCCAGTGTTTCGCGTTTACGGACAGGTGAACGGAGGGAGGAAGTTGCGTGTTCGCTATGCTAGGGATGTGTGGCGAACGAACGAATTGTGTATTCGGATTCGTCTCGTCATCCTAAGCAACTTTCATGTAGAAAGTATTTTCATTTGAGCTACGGTATATTTTATATGATTTTCTAAAGTTTTAAATTATTTTTAAAATTTATTTAATTAATTTAATTCAACATTATCCAGAACAATGCATGCTGACGTCATCATGATGTCAGCAGTCAACAGGACATTGACTTGGTCAAACTGACGTGTGGGTCCCGCATGTCATACACTGTTAGCTAATTAACAATAGTTAGTTAGTTAATTAGGCTAATCTAATCAGAATTAATTATGTTAATTAATTAATTAAATTTTTTAGTTATTTTTAATTACTATTTACTTATATATGTATTATTCATTTATTTTTAATTCTTTTTTCAACGTTCTGAGGCTAGGCCCCACATGTCTGCGGCCTAGAGGGGCCATAGCGGGCGTATGGCGGTTAACGGGCGGGCGCCCGTAACGAGCTTAACCGGTCGCGGCGGGGCACGGGCGCCCAGGCCGGCCGGCTGCGGGGAAGCTTCGCCGGAGGCAGCAGCAGGCCTTGTGCTGACCTGCGCGAGGCTGTAGAGGCGAGGTGGTCGCCGGAGCGCGGCCACGGCGAGCAAAGCAGTCGCTCGGGACGATAGGGGCGCGTGCGGGGTGGAGCGGCGTCGACAGGCACCGTGGCTGCGGCTGGATGGCGCGGTTCACGCACGTGGGGGCGCACGGGAGCGTGCGTTTGAGCGTTGGGTCGTTCCGGGGCGAAGGGAGCCGGTGCAAGAAGCAGGCGCGGGCGGAGTGGTGAGGTAGGCAGCAGCGGGTGGCCGCGATGGAAGCGGGAGGCGGCGACGCAGCGGGCACGAGAAGCAGCTGGCGAGCACGCCGAGCTGGACGAGCGGGCAGCGGGGCGCCGGACCGCGCGAGGGAGAGAGGAGGAGGGGGAGCTCACTGCGGGTGTAGGGGACAAGGCAGCATGCTCGGGGAGGCTCGGGGTGGCCGGAGTCGGTGGCGGCGTGCGGCGGCCCGAGGAGGAAGTCTAGCACGGGGTGGCGTCGTTCGAGGGGAGGTGCCGGTGTCGGGGTCGAGCGGCTCCAGGCTCGAGGCATTTTCGGCGGGGAGGAGGACGAGGAGGCGACGACAACGGTGGGGCGGTCCAATGAGTTAGCGGCGCCGGTGAGGTAGAAGCGGGGCGACGGGGTCGCCTGCCTCGAGATCGGGACAGAGAGGAGGGGGCGCAAGGAGAAAGTGGGGGCACGAGATCGTAATATGTGGACTAACTCTATGGTTAGGTAAATGATATTGCATTGATCTCCCCTCTACGGGCTAAACCATATGGCTTATATATACGCCAAGGAGGGCATCTAGGGTTACAAGGTTGGTATCTAGGAGCAAGGCGGCATGAGAAATCTTGGAGTATAAGTCAAGTCTTCGGTGGAGGTAGTCTTGATCACGCCTCCTATGTATGGCCTCCGGAGTCCATCTTGAGTACAAGCGAGGGCCCATCGGACCTACCCGAGGAGCTTGGGCCGACTAGGTTAGTAACCCCTTATCCCGGACACTGTCAGTAGCCCCCGAACTAGTCTTATATGCCGAGGATGACCTTCTTGACAACAACAATCTGGGATCCGGAGTCCTTGGCTCGACAGACGAGTTCCACCTTACAATCCTGGATCACTCCTTCAAAGGAGCGATGTCAGCCGAGGCTCAACCGAACTTGTACCCTCTGTCCGAAGAGATCGGATAACTTAGCCTTGAAGGCCACCCATCTTGGGGTGAACAGTTCCACTTAGCCTGACAACTTAATCGAAACGACTCACCCAACGACAGGTCAATCAGTTACTGCTGAAGGAAATATGCCCTAGAGGCAATAATAAAGTTGTTATTTATATTTCCTTATATCATGATAAATGTTTATTATTCATGCTAGAATTGTATTAACCGGAAACTTAGTACATTTGTGAATACATAGACAAACAAAGTGTCCATAATATGCCTCTACTAGACTAGCTCGTTAATCTAAGATGGTTAAGTTTCCTAACCATAGACATGTGTTGTCATTTGATGAACGGGATTGTCGGATTTCGGGTTCCGACAAAACCCTCGAGGTTCGAACACTGGGGTACGCACGAAGATCTCTCCTCCCCTAGCTCGCACGCCCTCACCGCGATCTCGAAGCTCAACGCGTCGAACTCACAGAACAAGAGACACAAGGTTTATACTGGTTCGGGCCACCGATGTGGTGTAATACCCTACTCCAGTGTGGTGTGGTGGATTGCCTCTTGGGCTGAGGATGAACAGTACAAGGGAAGAATAGCCTCCTGAGGAGAGGTGCTCTTGTGCTTGGTGAGCTGGTGTGGTGGCTTTGGATGGAATGGCCCTGATCCAAGATGAGTTGCCTGCTATGGTGTCAGCTAGTCCTATTTATAGAGGCCTTGGTCCTCTTCCCAAATATTGAGCAGGAAGGGATGAGACAACGGCCAAGTTTGAAGGGGGACAGCTAGTACAAGTTATCCTGACAAAAGTAGTCTTCGCCTGCCAAAGGCTCTGGTGGTGACGCCGTCTTGGGCTCCACGGTGACCTCCGTCCCGACTTCCTGCTGGTCTTGGTCTCGTTGCACCAATATGGAAACCTTTACCTGATGCCTCGGGACTCCTCGCCTGCGCTTGCCTCTTTAGCACCAAAGAGGAAACAAGGACACCGCAGCTGGCCGAGCCCAGCGTGGTGCCCGCCTGGTCATGGTCGTCATGGCTTGCGTCCACAGGGGACCTCGCGAGGTGCCCCTTGCCTTGATCTCTACGCTCCTCGCGAGCCAGCCTGGTGAGGCCGCCCCTGAGGAGGTCTTGCATCGTCCGCCTCGCGAGGCTTGGCCCCTCGCGAGGGTCTTGAGTGCTTGCTGGTGAAGATGGGCCGTACGGGGCCGCTGGTGGAGCCACGCCGTGGGCCGCAGGCAGGCAAGTCTGGGGACCCCCGTTCCCAAAACGCCGACAGTAGCCCCCGGGCCCAAGGCGCGCTCGGACTTGGCTTCGAGGCGAAGCCAAGGGGCAAGTGCGAAGCACCGTGGGCCCCAACAGCCTGCGGCCTCGGCTGGCGCATGGCGACCGATGGGACGTGGGCGGTCCCGCTTCCCCTCGCAGCCTTGAATCCGCCGAGCTAGGAGGCCACCGTGATTTACACAGTTATCCCCCATTACTTGACGACGCGCCCCTCCTAGTCTCCTGCCTTTCCGAATCAGCAACCTCCTCTTCCAATCTGTCCCGAGCTCAGCCATCCTTGTCGCCATGGCGCCTCGGCGAACGGAGACGGGAAAGAAGAAGTCTTAGTCTTCAGCCGGGCCACCCCCAGCCATTGAACCCGCTGTGGGCCGGTCACTGGTGCTCAACCAGGAGGCCATGGACAAGGTCCGCCCAACACTCGCCACCATCTTCAACGAATGGGGAGAGACGACGGCTTGGCCTGCATCCCACGGCTCTGTTGATAGCACAACCACTGAGGTTCAATTCTTCATTGACGCCATGTGGGCTGGCCTGATTCCTCCCTTCTCTGCCTTCTTCAATGCTGTGCTCTCCCACTATCAGATCCATATGTTGCACCTGGGTCCCCAATCAGTCACCCTTCTTGCTGTCTTCACCTTTGTCTACGAGGCTATGGTAGGCATTGCTCCTTCTGTGGCCTTACTACACCATTTCTTCTCGCTGCACCTGATTGATCCTCGGCAAAGCTCGGGATGCCCGAGCTTCCAGGCTGTGGCCGCGACGGCCGGCTCGGGAATCGACTTTGAGCTCCCATCGTCTGCGAGCGGGGTTCGGACACGATGGGTGTATGTGGGGCTCAGCCCCCTGCTCTCGCCGCCGTCGGCGCCCGCCGTTCCCAGCTCCGGCTAGGGCCACAAGAAGCTCGTGGACTCCCGCTGTCGGTGTCAAAACCGGCGGATCTCCGGTAGGGGGTCCCGAACTGTGCGTCTAAGGCTGATGGTAACAGAAAGCAAGGGACACAATGTTTACCCAGGTTCGGGCCCTCTCGATGGAGGTAAAACCCTACTTCCTGCTTGGTTAATATTGATGATACGAGTAGTACGAGAGTAGATCTACCACGAGATTGTAGAGGCTAAACCCTAGAAGCTAGCCTATGATGGTATGATTGTAATTGTGATTTATCGACTAGCCTGGCCTCGGTTTATATAATGCACCAGAGGCCTAGGATAAAAAGAGTCCTAGCCGAATACGCCGGTGGGGAGGAGTCCTTGTATTGATCGCCAAGTCTTTTGGAATCTTCCTTGTATGCGGCAGCTGTCCGAATTGGCCCATGAGTGTAAGGCCATGGGGGTCCTCGGCCCAATCTAACAGATCGGGAGATGACGTGGTGAGTACCCCTTAGTCCAGGACACCGTTAGTTGCCCCCTGAACCGGTCTTCAAGTTAGGGACGCTCCTCGATTCTTCCGAATTGTTCTTCATCTTCGATCGTTGGTCTTGAAAACTGGTTCAACAAATCTTCTCATCTTCGATCTTGAGGATCGCCGAAGTGCATCCGAAGAGTTTACACGTCGGGCATCCGAGGAGCCCCTTTAAGTTTCCGGCCTTTATCAATGCCTTGTTATTTTTAGGCCTCACCTCGGGTTTGAAGTTGTTCCCGGGAGGCAGTGTCCTCTTGCGTCCGAGCTCCAACGCCGGACTGCATTCGAGGTATCCTTTGGAGCCGAGCATCAATGTCGGACTGCTTCCGAGCACCAACGACGAAATGTATCCAAGCTCCAACGCCGGACTGTGTCCAAGCTCCAACGTCGGACTGTATTCGAGCTCCAACGTCGGATTGTGTCCAAGCTCCAACACCGGACTGTATCCGAGCTCCAATGCCGGATTGTGTCCGAGCTCCAACGCCGGACTGTATCCGAGCTCCAACGCCGGACTATACCCAACATGTCAAAGATCATCTTGGTTCAAAAAAGTTGAAGGAGTTTAGCCGAGCTTAATGCCGGAAATGCCCTTTATGGAGCTAGCCGCTGGCGCCCAAGCTTTATGCCGGACTGCCTCCGAGGTGGTGCACCACCCCGACTGCGGGCTGGTTTTTTGTGAATATTTTTAACTGGTGCAGTTTATCCTCTGCCGAGATATATAGCCAGTATCCCTCAAGGTGTGTATCAGCCTAAAACCCGAGACGCACCTGAAGGAAAGCATAAAACTGTTGTTCCCTTAGTCTCGAGACTCGGTCGATGCGCCAAATCGGCCCGAGGATCAACTCCTAGCTCGGCGGCAAAGATACATAGGAATAAAAACACAGTGCAATATATTAGAGATAATAGTGATCGGCGAACGGGCCCCTGAGAGAGGGTCGTGAGAAGTCGCCGTGATATATAGCTTAATGCCAGATAGGTCCAGATGGTACTTATTGTTGTCCGAAGACGCGCTTTCCCAAAGTTCGATCAAGCCGAACACTAAGCCCTTTGAATTTTCTGCATTGAATAGGCAATGCAGTAGCCCCCGAGACACTGGTCTGGTGGTAACACCAGATAAGGGGATCGATGTGCTCCTTTAATATTTCCAAATAATGAGCGCAAAGCCCAGTAGCCCCCGAGCCTTAATGTGGGCACGGGTGGCCGAATTAAGGATCGATATCCAGAGTAAAATCAAAGATTATGTGTAATGATTCTATGTATCCAAGTACCTTACATCATTATTTCGACTCCATTGTGACCGTTTATCAGTTGAAAGTGGCCCATCATCGGCTTCTACCCTTTGGTAGATACTACGTAGGATGTTTCCGCAATAACAAAGCAACCCTTAGCCGACGCCTTGCGTCTCAAGGCGGTTGTGTTAGCAGAAACGAGGCAATCAGATATGCGGGCTTTAAAACTTTCTCTTAGTCATAGGAGCTTTAAACTGGGGAAGCTAGCTATGAGCCACCGGTTAGTGTTCGGCGACATCCGAGGTCAAGCCGTAAACACTTCGGCCAATGTTATGAACGGCCCGTTATTTAACATAGTCATCGGATCGTTGACCAGTTTACGCCTATTGTGACAATCGGCCGCTTTCTCCAATCGAGGTGCTTGACCATGCGAAATGGAAGCACAACCGCTGTGGTTCTCCCTTTGCACACCTAGCCGAACAAAGCGGAACATAGGAGGCAAGCACATGACCCGGGCAACCCAACTATTGACCGAAGACATAATTCGAAACCGATGCATATATAGCAATATCCGAGAATGTTTTTGCCGAATCCCTGAAGGTGTCCGGCGTTGCACTACGAGACTAATGCTGGAAACGCACAAATAGTTTAAAAGTGCCATAGGCTCGAAAAGCCAAAAAAATATTCAAAAGTTTAATGTCCGAACTAGATCAAGTGTTCGGTGCCAATCCGAAAATTGGACTTCAGAAAAAAAAGTGCTTCTCCCGTGCTTTAATCATGACACATCCTGTCTCAAGACTTCAAGCGGGTCAGCCTACGGCTTCAGCCTCCTATCTCGAAGGCGGAGTACTTCTCCGAGGCTAGTTTAGCAAACTGCACTCGAGCGGATTTAGAGAGAAGCAAGGCTATCCGGCTATTGACCACACACTTGCGTCGAGAAAGGAGTGATAGAAAAAAGACTTTGCAACGACCAAGAATAAAAATAGCTCATACTAATTTAAGAGCCCCCACGTGACTTGGGTAAAAGAATTTTATGTATAATGATTGTATGTACCGAAGTACTAATATCATATCTTTGTTCACTTGAACTTTAAACGTGTCTTAACCGACCGTCGGCTTCTCCCTTTTCGGTCAAGGACCGAAAAGTGTTATGTACTCCACCTGTCGAGAATATCAACGGTGTTTCTGAAAACCAGGCAATCATGCCATAATCTGTAATGCATAAAGCGCCAGTGGAACTTATGCTATATTATTAACAAAGTGTAAGAAGCATCTTGAAGAAAATAGTACCCCACCGATACCTTTCTTCGGTGCTCATTGTTACTATGAGACTTGTGCAATAGATTTTTGTACTCATGAGTTCCGTTGTGCCGACCATAATTGAAAACAATAAGGGCGCTTAGCTTTCGGCTTCACCGGTCGAGGTCCGCTCGGATGACCCGATCATGACAATCGCAGAGGTGCTCCCTTTACTCCCTAGCCGAAGAATCAGGAACGTAGGGGTAAACACAGGAGCGAGGCAACCCAGCTTGCGAATCGCTTAAGTCAACATGGTGCATATTGTGGCTTGTGGCGCAATACACGAACAAGGAACGAAGCCGTACAAGTATAATCATATGCAAGAGGAAAGGCTTCATAAAGGAAGCCCCTAAGTAAACGGGGTATTTTAATTTGTCCGTCACAAACAAAGTTTGGACAAGGAAATTTTTTACAAGCAACTTTTTCCAAAAAAGAAAATAATGCTTGATCGAACCGAACACAAGTTAAAAATTTAAACTTTGAGCATGAAGGCAACTTAGCTGGTTAATGTGTTCGATATTGATGACGCGGTCCGAGCTTGATGTGGGACAAGGTTCCATCCCCCAAGCCAGTCCTGAGGTGGCGGAGCAAAGAGCTCGACGCTCCGAAGCGGTGACATAGCACGGTCAATGCAGTCCGGCAGAGTGATGCCGAAGTCCCAGGCATGGGGTAATGAAGTGTTGACGAAGCCCCCCGTCCAGCCGAGGTGACGCCAAATGATATAGTCCGGCTGGATCATTTTCCTGTGCACAAAAAATAGTGCAAACCGGGGATAATAGTAATAATAATAATTAAAAAATTGCATAATAAATAATTAATGCAAAGTGAGTAATAAAAGAAATATGGCCTGGCGGCGAAGTCAATGTCGATGCAGGGCGTCGGCGTGATGCCGTAAAGGCGTGGCAAAGCCTGAATTCACAGGTCGGTCCGAGTTCCACCATGCGACCGTCGATAATGCGGCCACCATTTGATAGACTTGTGTACATATGATGGACAAACCAGAGTAATAATTCCTTGGGGAAAATGAACCCCAGCAAGCAAAAAATACTAGGATTGATAGCACCTGGTTTATTTGTTGTAGCAATCCGAAGGAAGGTGATTCCCAAAATTGGGACTCGATCCACACACCCATTGCCTGATGGGCGATAAAGCGACGGCATGGCAATCTCGACAAGGTTGGCTTGCCGAGGCAAAGCCCTCGGTCCAGCTAATCGTGACGAAGCTGGTCGGCTGGTGACGCCAAAGTCACCGGAGTAGGTTGATGAAGAGATGATGAATCCCCCCGGTCCAGCCGAGATGTCGAAGCCTCAATGTCAGCCGATGGGTCGAAGTAGGTCGGTGTGATGGACACCGGCTTGAAGGAGCAACAGTGCGGCCCTGCCGATGCAGGTCGTGACGTGGTCAATGCCGACTTGATGAAGTGACCTTGCGGCGATGCCGATATGCCCGCTCCGCGTAATCCGTGGGGGGGGGGGGGCGGCGATGTTGGTGATGATTTATCCTTTGCGATGCCGAACTCTTGTTCGACTTGCCGAGATGATGATCCGAAGAAGTTGAGCTCGGCTCAACAAAGTGACGACGTGTCTAGCGCAGGTGGCAGCCGTGGAGCAAGATTGCGGATCGGTTTGTCACCGCATGATATTGAAGATCATGTTCAAAAGATTTTAAAGTTAGTGGGATATGTACGGGAACAAAACACAATACCCCATACAAAACTTCCTTCAAAAAGGATGTCCGAAATCCCATTCATAAAAAAGACGAACTCGGGTCGGATTCGTTTTCGCGCAGAAAACAGATCCGAAAAGTGATGCACTAATAGGAAGGTTCCCGGAGTTTGGACGGTCGGATCGAGCTGAAATTTTGAGGGGTGGTAGATATAGGAATTCCAGAGCCGATCAACGGTTGGATCTTCCAAAGGAAGTCCGAGATAGAAGCTGGACACCACGCCCTAAACTCGTCCAGATTCTCGTCCAGATTTGACAGGGTTCCGGTATATCACGGATTGCCGGAGATTCTTCCATCGGAACTCGACGAAATTTTGCAGGGTTGTTGTAGACTCAATTCCACACAATTCCACGGAAGCGATCGTTAAAACGACACTTGAGGAGGTGGTGGCGGCGGACACAAGTTCGCTGTCCAGAAAAACAGCACGGTCGCCCGAGGGCAATGTTGACGTTGAGCCCCCGGGCTCCCTGGATGATTCCTCCATGATCTTGATAGAGATCGGAGCTGATGTTGATGAAGGCCCTGATCCGAACATGACGATCAGAGGTAGGGCGCAGTCCTTGGTCGAACCAAGGTGACCAGTCGAGCTGGTGACGAAGATGCCGAAGTAGTAGTTGATCTGCAAGCGAGCCATCGACCTTTTGGCGAACACACAGCGGAACTCTCAATGAAAGCACCAATGTCGGTGTCAAAACCGGCGGATCTCGGGTAGGGGGTCCCGAACTGTGCGTCTAAGGCTGATGGTGACAGAAAGCAAAGGACACAATGTTTACGTAGGTTCGGGCCCTCTCGATGGAGGTAAAACCCTACTTCCTGCTTGATTAATATTGATGATACGAGTAGTACAAGAGTAGATCTACCACGACATCGTGGAGGCTAAACCATAGAAGCTAGCCTATGATGGTATGGTTGTAATTGTGATCTATCGACTAGCCTAGCCTCGGTTTATATAATGCACCAGAGGCCTAGGATAACAAGAGTCCTATCCGAATACGCCGGTGGGGAGGAGTCCTTGTCTTGATCGCCAAGTCTTGTGGAATCTTCCTTGTATGCAGCAACTGTATGAACTGGCCCATGAGTATACGGCCATGGGGGTCCTCGGCCCAATCTAACAGATCGGGAGATGACGTGGTGAGTACCCCCTAGTCCAGGACACCGTCACCCGCCTTGTCTTCGTCTGGCTCCGGTTGAAGAGGCTGAAAGATCTCAGCGTGACTGCGCCCATGGTGGTGAAGGAGTCCCTCCGACGCTGTGTCGCCCCACTCCAGCACCATTCCCAGCCGATGTGGGCCCTGTCCGGCGGCCAGTCGCATGAGGCTTCAAGAGTCGGGGCTTCCGCCCGAGGCATGGAGGACGGTGCTCGAGGTCCTGACGGGCGACCCCTCACCAGATATGACGCAGGATGGCTGTCTTTTGTACTGCTGCTCAAACAGGGTGGAGTTCGCGAGGCAGATGCCCGCCTTCGATGAATGGGGGCTGCGTCCGGTCGGCCTTGAAGGGCCCCGCAAGAACTCTGTCTCCGTGGTGCCCCTCCTTGCCACCAGCGCCGAACTCACCCCGAGTGTGGATGCAAGGGGGCGAGCACCGCTGGAGGCCGAGGGCGCTGGTGCTGACGCGTCGACGCCGCTCGGGCTCCCGAGGTGCCATCTCCAGGAGCCCGTGACTCTTGTCTTGGGGTGACAGCTGAGGGGGCGATGCAACCCGCTGCTCCTGAGGCCAAGGCTTCCGTGGTCTTAGTAGGTCATCATGAGGCGGAGCCCGAGGGCTCCCCTCAGCCTGGCACTGCAAAAAAAAAGACACATCCGTGACATTTTGGGTCGAATGAATTTTTTCTGGTCATATATGACACTTCTATGACGATAATTGTGACAAAACCCGGTATCATCATAGATGTGGTGGGCTCCTACTTCTATGACAAAAAATCATGACAGAAAATGGGCTTTTCATCCTGGGCGGGCGGAAGACGCAGTTGCATGACATTCTTTGGGTCCTCCATGACGGAAAAACCGTGGTAGAAGCGAGGGGAGGAAAATTTCGAGGAGTTCCAGTTACGGTGGGAGGTCGGGGTCGAGCGAGCGCGCCTTTCTCTCGTGACACGCACGCTGGCGTGTGCGAGGTGTTGGCTCTAATCGAACCCGAAGCGAGGCATTGGGCTCTAATCGAACCCGAAGCGACAGCTGCAGGCTACGTTATCGCACTCCGAAGCGATCGATCGATGGCTGTTAACTGAACCCGATCGAGCGGTTCCTTTGCTACTGCTGCTAACTGAAGCTGGTGGAGTAGCGCGCGGTGGAGGCTGGATGAACAGGAGCCCCTGGAGGCTGGAGGAGGTCGACGGTAGCCCGTGGAGGCTGGAGGAGGTCGACGGTGGAGATGAAAAGTATCCCATGGAGTCCCGTTTTACGGTACGCCACACCCCTCCCGATGAACAGGACCCCCGTTTTGACCGTAGGTGGTCCGTTTTGTCCTTATTGCGGTACGCCACACCCCTCCCGATCAACAGGACCCCTGTTTCGACAGTAGGAGGTCCGTTTCGTCCGTTTTGCGGTACGCCACACCCCTCCCGATCAACAGGACCCCCGTTTCGACCGTAGGAGGTCCGTTTCCTCTGTTTTGCGGTACGCTAGACCCCTCCTGATGAACGGGATCCCGTTTCGAATGTGGCCGGTCGAACACAAGGACGTTTCCTCCATTCTGCGGTACGCCAGGCCTCGTTTCCATCAGCTGTTCTGTCCAAGCCCTCCCGATGAACACGACGACGCATTCCGTTCCGACCCAGCCGGTTGCCTCCCCATGAACACGACGACGACGCTGTTTCTCTGTTCTGACCCAGCCATGTACACGAGCCCTCGCCGTACGTATGCGCGAGTAGGCGTTCGCGACCCCGCCCGTATGTACACATACGTGGCCATATTTTCTTTCTTGCACTCGGCACCAGACGACGCGTGTACATGCTACGTGCGCGCCTCTACTACGACACGTGCGCGCCTCTACATCCACCAGTATATATGTATGTACACATTCACGACCAGAATGACAACGCTACGTACGCTTCGACCAGGTGGGTCCCGACTGTCAGGCACTTCCTTGCGTGCGAAGATGTAGCTGGTGGGTCCCAGCAGTCAGGGGGCGAATCGTTTTTTTTGCCCGGACGCACTTCCTTGCATGCAAAGATGTAGCCGGTGGGTCCCAACAGTCAGGAGGGCGAATCGTTTTTTTGCCCGGACGCACTTCCTTGTGTGCGAAGCTGTAGCCGGTGGGTCCCAGCAGTCATGGAGAAAAATCTTTTTTTGGCCCGGACGTACTTCCTTGTGTGCGAAGATGAAGCTGGTGGGTCCCAGCAGTCAGGGGGAACCGTTTTTTCTGTGAAATACAGTGGCCCGTCCGATGGGTCCTAGCTGTCAGGTGGAGGAATCATTATTTTCCGCGTAATAAGGAGGCACTTCCTTGCTGTGGCCGTGGACCCAGCTGTCGGCCTCTCCACGTACAATCCACGTCCTATGGAAGAAGTTCCTTGACCACGTTGAGCAGGCCGCGCCGAGAGCACCACGGCGGTGGACGACAGCGAGGCCTAGGAAGGGGACGACGCGGAGCCGGGGAAGACGCGGCAGTGGAAGCCCGCGCGGAGAGGAGTACGAGGGTTCACTGGTTTGGCTGCGGCGTGAGGTTGCTGCTGCCGCAGGGCCTGGCGGCCGTGGTAATAGTAGGGGCGGTGAGGCCTCGGCAAGACAGCCTGGCCACGGAGTCGGGAGCATGCGGCACGACCGGGCGCTGCTTTGGGCGGCCGGAGCAAGAAGACCAGAGGTTGAAGAAGCACTACGGCCGTTAGATGGACATCGTCACGGTCCTTTGGAGCTAGAATCGTTCATATTGACTAAGTTGACAAAGCCCTCTATCCCGTCCAACTTAGTTGGCCCATAAGTCATCCTCCCACTATGGTGGGTCCCAGCTAGCGGTGGGGTATTCAATTTTGTGCGTAATAAGGAGGCACTTCCTTGCGTGCGAAGATATAGCTGGTGGGTCCGGCATGTCGTGAGGGGGGACATTTTTTTTCACGAAATATAAAGGCCCTTCCGATAGGTCCCAGCTGTCAGGTGGAGGAATCATTATTTTGTGCATGCAGTCCACGACCGATGGATGTCGTTTGTTGACCACATTGACCAGGCCGCGCCGAGAGCACTATGGCGGTGGACGACGGCGAGGCCTAGGAAGGGAACGACACGGAGCCGAGGAAGACTCGGCAATGGTTGCCCACACGGTGGGGAGTACGAGGGTTTACTGGTCCGGCTGCCGTCGCCGGAAAATAACAGGAGGTGTGGGTGAGTAGAGGAATGGCCTGGCCAGCAATGAAGTAGGGTGGGGCGGTGCGGCCTGTGCGGCAGCACAGCCGGCCACGGGAGGCGGGAGATGGCAGTCCCACCGGAGTTGGTTTGGGCGGCTGGAGCAAAAAGATCAGATATTGAAGAAGCATCACGGCCGTTGGATTAACATCCAACGGTCACTACTGCTAGAATCATTTGTGGACTAAGTTGACAAAGCCAAAGTACACGTCAACCTAGTAGACCCACAAGTCAGCCTCCAAATCTGTCCCAAACAGCATACAGCCAGAAATTTCTAGCCAGATTCAAATTAATTTTAAATCTAAATATACCTTAGTTTAAATTCAATGAAATTTTACCCGCACAAAAACAATGAAATTTAAAATATCAAAATCCGAAAGAAAACAATATTTTGCTAATTGCCTGTTTACTGTATTTTTTCATTTTACAACCCATTTATTATTACTTATAGCCCATTTCTTATTACTTATAGCCCATTTCTTATTACTTATAGCCCATTTTCTGGGCAAAATGCATCCCTCCTCGTCTTGAAAGATTTCCGCCCAACAGTATGAAAAGCAAGTAGGCCTATGTTGGTTATTACGCAAAAAACAAAATAGCTGGCTAGCCATTTTTCGTAAAGAAAAAAACAAACTGGGCTGGTCGTGTGCTAAACATATGAAATAAAATCCTGGGCTAGACGGGCCACGGGTCCCGCACAACCCAGTTGATACCCTTCTCTGTCCCGAAAAAACAAAATTACTGTGCGCGCTGCTGGGTCCCTACTGTCATCCTCACCATGTACAATCATCTTCGAACCAAGGCGGAGGACGATGGTGAGGCCTCGGACGGGAACGAACAGGAGCCGGGGAAGATCACAGCCAGCCGTGGGAGGCGGGAGCAGGCGGTCCCGCCGGCGCTGGTTTGGCTTTGGCGGCTCGAGGAAGAAGAGATCAAGAAACGCCGATGACGTTGAATGTCAATCCAATGGTCAAGGTTGGCACAATCGTTTGTTGACTAAGCGGACACCAAGTAGCATACTTTTTTATATATAGGAAGAAAACTACGAGGAAAATGCGGTCGTCTTCCGTCCTCCTCACAGGGGAGGTTCGCCACATAAGTGACTAGCACCCTTGGTTTTCAACCGAGAGGTCTTGGGTTCGAGTCCCAGGAACTCTCAATTTTGTCCTCCTTCCTTCCTCGCAAAAAAAGGGAAAGAAAATCAAAGACTTGGGAAGGCGTCTGAGAACAAGCTAGTGTACCAAAGAGGCGTTGCTGAGTTTTAGAAAAAAGAAAGACGTGCTCCGTAGCTGGTTCGAATCCAAACCTAGACTATGACTATATATGGTGCTATGCTACTCGCAAGTAATGAAACCGACATATCCAACGCTCGCTTCTCCTCTTCTCTATTTACTCGCTTAGCATCGAAGCTCGCCGCAGCAACCATGTCCGTTGGCTGCTCGTCCACACCGCTTCTTCAGCAGTAACAACCAGATATGCGCCAAGTCGCCACCCGTACCATCGCCTGTGGGTCTCACCACACCCCCGTCGGCATGCGCACCGCAGCCAATTGCTCATCGCAACCCACTGCCATTGGTGTGGTGCCACTGCTGTAAATCATGGAGAGTCATCCGTCGCGTCTCAACCACAATCCGCAACCCTGGCCGAGTCTTCTACAAATGCACGAATCATGGGGTAATAATATGTTTAAGTGTTGTTCTGCTGCTTTCAGTTGCTGATTGTTTTAATAGTTTGGTTGATGATCTTCAATTTGATTCGTGCAGAAAAGGGAAGATTCATGTGATTTGTATTTCTGGGAAGTTGCTGATGTGGGGGAATGCAACTATGCTGATTATTTGGTTAACCGAGGAATCCCAATACCAGCAGGTTGGGGTGTTGGACAAGTAACTGAAGGAACGACAGAAGAGGAAGATGCAGAGCAGAAGGTTAAAGATGCAGTTCCTCCGATCATGGCCAAACAACAATTTCTTTGAAACGACCTTGACAAAGAATGAGGAGATGAAAGAGCTTGTGAAGATAATGGGCAAAATCGATGTGCTCAGAGGATGATTGTCTCTTTATTTGCAAAGTGTATGTAGAACTCGTGATGTACTCGATTAGCTACGACATGAGCACTTTGCTGAAACTAGTAATGAATGAAACCTGTGTAGTAGGCTGGGCGTAGTGTTGTGAACATCTAATGATTTCTATTAACGGAAATCAGGGGGTATCTCCTTTGCTTATATAAATAAATAAATAGCAGAGGCCCTGTCGGGTCAGCTTTGTTCTCATTCGAAGACGTCGAGCAAATTGCAGTCCAACAGCAAACTATGTCATCAAATTCAAGTTCCACAACCAAATATGAGTACAACTAAACAACAATGTCATCATGTTTTAGTTGTCATACAATCACCAAACACAAATCAACATACATAACAAGTGATGTTCTCACAAAGAAAATACTAAACAACATGTTCATCAGGTTTCAGTTGTCATAGCAAACACAATTTCACATAGTAGATAAAAACGCCTCTCGACAGGCAAATACGACAAAAGCAATGTAATCATCATCCGTAGCAGCAACATCAACATCTTCGCCATGTGTATCAGTCTGAATCGTAATTCCCCATGGTGTCATCTTCTTCTTCGTCCTCAACGTCCTCAACGTTGGCTTCTTCTTGATCAACTCTTGTATGTCCACAACACGACAGGCAATCTTTTCACGGCGTCATTGACGTGATGGTTCTTAAAGATATTAGGAACATCCGTGTTATCTTGTACATCAGAGCGATGTAAGCATCATCTTGTTGTGCAACTTCATTAAACGATTTCCTCCGCTCAAACCTTTGCAATACTCTCCAGTCATCGCTATGTGCAAATGGGTCTTCCAAGAAAATATCCGTGTTGCTTGATTTGCCAAAATAAAAGGCTCGTTGGTCCGGTACGCCGCCTTGACATTGATGGATTTGAAATAATCATCAGCTACGGGTTTTGCGATCCTAGAAAACAGGTTATACCAAAGACAACACAATGTAACCACACACCGATGATCCTCAAATCGGAGATATGCTGCAATCGAACAATGTACATTATGTTAGCATACATTTCAGTTGTCTCTTTGTCATATGTATCCATGCTCATGATGGCAATCATCCCGTGTCTTCCTCGCCTTCGTCTCGTGCAAGGGTGTTGTAGCGCACATCTCCAACAACGCAAGATTCATAATGTCTTACCCGAGTATCGTGACCCATTTCTATTGAGTAAAGGGCATCATCAACTGCCTGCCCATCCTCCTGCATCTTCTTAACCTATGGTTAGAAAATAGACAAGATGATCATCTTATGTACTCAATATATTAAAAAAACTAACAGTGCACTTCAAAAGCTTACATGGTTCTTGAACCATTTCGCAAATCCTGCCATAACCAGTTTGTCAATGTTTCTTGGATTTTGCGGCAGTAACTCCTCTTTGTAGATGCTGCACAACATAGTGATCACGTCAAACATCTAAATATATAAGAATGTGCTGCAAGTTTAGTAGGTTACGATGTATAAGCTGCAGTACTGCACTTACTTGATATAAGGTAGTATCTCAGGACAGTTACTCAACACATACCAAACCATTTGTCCAAATCTTTAGGTTTGTCCTCTTGTCGACTCTTCCCTGTAACTCGAACAGAATAATCGAAAACATTGAGCCCGGGATTGTCTTCACCCACCTCTTTGCTAAGCTGATTAGCTGTTTCAATGTATTTTGAGCAGAATGTCAACGCTTCTGTAGCAATGTAGGCCTCTGCAATGGAACCCTCGAGTCTAGCTCTGCTCCTAACATAGCCCATCAAAGTGCCTCGCCGCCTTTCAATAGGGTACATCCAGCCATACTGTACTGGACCTCTAAGTAGTGCCTCATCAGGTAGATGAATAGCCAAATGCACCATCACATCAAAGAAGGCTGGAGGATATATCTTCTCAAGGTCGCATAGGATAGTTGGTACTTGTCTCTAAGACGCTCCAAAGCATCTATCCTGATATTTCTACTGCAAAGTTCCTCAAGAATTGTCCCAACTCTTGCAATCGCTCAGTATAAGTCGAGGCGGCCCAATCCTCTAAGGATAACAGGTAAAACCCTTTGAAGTAGGATGTGGCGGTCATGAGTTTTCAACCCTTGTACCTTGTTTCCATCTCAGACCGACTCTCCTTTCGGGGTTGGAAGCAAATCCATGTGGAAATCTCACACGTGATGGGACCTCGCAGAATTCTTTTCTTTTTACCTTGTCCAAGAGGCATACACAATTTGGTGCCATATCCCGTGGTTTACCTTCATCTTGCACCTCCAAATCCTTTCTGATACCCAGGTGTGTCAAATAAATCCTAGATTTTAAGGTATCTTTCGTCTTGCCTTGAATATTAAGAAGTGTGCCGATAATGCTGTCACATATATTTTTCTCGATGTGCATCACATCAAGATTATGCCGCAGATCCAAATCTTTCCAATACTCCAAGTCCCACAAAGTGGACCCGCGGGTAAACAATAATCTATCTTCTGCCCTGCCACGCTTCCTTTTCCCGCTACCATTACAGTGATGGTTTCCTGGTGTAATATGCCTGACCTTCTCTAATTCCACTTGCAACTCATCGGCGGTGAGCCTCTTTGGCGCATCACGGTTTTCATGCTTTGCATTGAACACATGTCTTTGGTATTTTCTAGGTTGCGGCTTGTCCTTGACAAGGAAACGGCGGTTTCCAATGTAATAGATCTTACTAAGTATTGCGTATGACAGCGGATTCCTGTCACAGCAAACACATGCATTGTAACCATGTGTCGTTCGCCTTGACATAGTGCCCAAAGCCGGATAATCATGGATGCACCAAATTACAACAACGCGCAGAAAGAAATCAGCTGGTGGGCTGCTATATAGGTCTCGAGTGAGAACACCCTTCTATAGCTGTTGAAGTTCCTCCACAAGAGGCTCCATGAACAAATCAAAATCCTTTCCAGGGACTTTTTGGACTGGGATGAGCAAGGCCATCATGTAGTTTGATTCTTTAGTGCAGACATTTGGAGGCATGTTTTAAGGATAACAAGCACTGGCCACATGCTATATGTGGCGCCTGTGGCCAAATGGGTTAAATCCATCCGAAGCTAAGCCAAGTCTAATGTTTCTCGTCAAGAAAGAAACTCTTTGTGTTTATCATTGAAGCTTTTCCACTCACTACCATGAGATGGATGACTCATTACATTACGATCTCTGTACTCTGGTTCCTAGAATGCCACAAGACATCCTCTCTTGTTTCAAAGATCATGAAACAAACTCGCAATCTTGGTATAATTGGAAAATGTCTCGTAACATTATGAGGAATCCTCTTCACAAAGATGGCCGTCTTTCCATCTTGATGATTTGCATTTCGGGCATTCACTTGTTGGCATGATCCTTCCTAATGTAACACAATTATTCTTACAAACATGGATCATATCATATCCAATTCCAATTGCAC
The DNA here is from genome assembly GCA_021605145.1 of Aegilops bicornis. NCBI lineage: Eukaryota > Viridiplantae > Streptophyta > Magnoliopsida > Poales > Poaceae > Aegilops > Aegilops bicornis. Next base: position 78,659,365 of record CM038674.1, on the reverse strand, counting down.
GAAGGAAATTCTTCATTTTACTGTAGGTGTGTGGCAACTCAGACACATCTGGGAAAGATTTGCGGAAAGCACCCAACATCGCATCGAATGATTTGCTGGTCATCTGCTCAAATGTCTTCACCTGAAGAAAGGTGACCATAGCTGAGAATACTGACAACTTATTTCCTGGGGTGACAACAACGTTGCATTGTTCCAACATGCGGGCCCACCGTTTTCTTCTGCAGGTGAAAGTTCACGGAATGCACGAGCATTTTGTAGCATTGTTTCAATGTTGGTCAAACTCACTGGCTCCGCCACCACTGAGGGAGTCCTGGATTAGGGGGTCTCCGAACATCCGGACTATATCCTTTGGCCGGACTGTTGGACTATGAAGATACAAGATTGAAGACTTCGTCCCATGTCCGGATGGGACTCTCCTTGGCAGGAAGGCAAGCTTGGCGATACGGATATGTAGATCTCCTCCCTTGTAACCGAATCTGTGTAACCCTAGCCCCCTCCGGTGTCTATATAAACCGGAGGGTTTAGTCCGTAGAGGAGGACAATCATACCATAGGCTAGCTTCTAGGGTTTAGCCTCTACGATCTCGTGGTAGATCTGCTCTTGTACTACCCATATCATCAATATTAATCAAGTAGGAAGTAGGGTTTTACCTCCATCGAGAGGGCCCGAACACAGGTAAACATCTGTGTCCCTTGCTTCCTGTTACCATCGGCCTTGACGCATGTATCGGGACCCCTACCCGAGATCCGCCGGTTTTGACCACGTACATTGGTGCTTTCATTGAGAGTTCCATTGTGTGTTCGGCAAAAGGTCGATGGCTCACCTGCAGATCAAGCTGTGACTTGGCATCTTCGTCACGGTGATGAAGCCATGTACCTAGGGTAGGGTCATGGACCTGTCCAAGATACCCTCCCCAAGGACATCTCTTGAAGAAACCACCTTTTCGATCGACACGGAAGGATTCCACTCGACGGACACTGAAGACACTCGACCATGAAGCCGATCACTTTCGACCGCCAGAGATCTCGGTCGGTCTGACGCATAAGCGGTCGGTCATTAAGTGGCTTTATGGTCATCATAGCACTTTATGTGGGACGTTATGATAACTCCCTATCTTAATGTACCTTAATCTCTGCATAAGCGAAATTTGGAGGGTGCAGCGAACTCTATATAAGCCACCCCTCCTCAGTGTAAGTGGTTCGCACCCACATAACTCATACGCACATAATCTGATCGACCGCCTCCGGGCTCCAGGGCGTGGGGCTGTTACTTCCTCCGAGAAGGGCCTGAACTCGTAAACATCTTGCGATACAACTACTCCATAGCTAGGATCTTGCCTCTCCATTCCTACCCCCATTCTCTTTGTCGGACTTAGAACCACGACAGTTGGCGCCCACCGTGGGGCAGGTGTCTTAGCGACTTGTTGGAGAAGTTGCAGTTTTTCCGATCCCCTTCATCATGGTTTCGGGTGGAGTTTTGTTTGAGGGCCGCGAGATCCGTCTCGGCGTGCTCATGTTCATCGCCGACGACTCCGCTTGGCTTCAGGAGGCTCCACTCGACGTCGATGCGCTCCCCATCCGTGGGGCAACGCACTTTACAAGGCGTCGCGTCACTGGCGTCCTCTGCGGCAGCCCGTTGACCCGATGTCGGTCGGCTCTGTGCCGTCCTCCCTCGATCTCTCGCTGGCTCAAGCGCCCGGTCTGTCGAGGCTTCAGCGGTGGGTAAAACGCGGTGGCCCGCGATCGGCCACCCTCCAAGTCGCGTAATCGAGCCCGATTTAATCTCTACGACCTGTTCGATCTGTCGACTGGCTCCGCAGAGACTGCATCCGAGTGCGACAGCAGTGATCCGGCGGCGGAGGTACTGATTGTCGACGGACCACGTAGTCCTCCTGGTTTCCCCCGTGCCGACGGAGGCATTGGCGGAGGCGATCCGGCGCAGGTTCACGAAGAGTATCAACCCGAGCCCCTCACTTCGCTGCAGAGGGAGGAGCTTCACTGCTGGAACATGGATGCGCTTCACACTCCTATCGTTGGAGAAACCCCCAAGGCCCGTGCCTTAGAAGACGCGCGTTTGGCCAACTTGGCTGAGCGCACTCGACTGGAAAATCTCCAGCGAGTGCTTGACGAACGAGCGCGACAACGGGTCCCGTCGTCCAGTCAACGTCAACTCTTTCCACAACCGACTCAGGTATACCGAACTCCAATTCAGAATCTAGCAGCTGCAGCCCGTATAGCAGAGTCCATTCAGCCTTCCCAGTCAGAGGCTGGCAGAGGCTTGCTACAGATCAGAGATTTACTCCGGGCAGCAGGAGATCAAAATTCAGCTGTATCGCAGTCGTGGAATAGGATTCACAGCAGATCCGTCGCTGCGAATACAGTCCAGTCGACTCATAGCTCAAGATCGCCCCCGAGGCGTGAGGGACATGGAGGCCGGCGTGATCAGTATGAGGACCGATTCGATCGTTATGATCGACGTTAAGTGCCCACTCCTCCCCCAAGGGGTGGGTCTACGCGCCTCGACAGCAGGATGACAGACGCCATCACAGTGTTGGGCGAAGGGTTCCAGTCGACCCCAAGGAACTAGGCTTTGATGCGAGATCCATTATCGTTCAAGGTTTGGTCGACAGGAACAGAGCGCACCGAGAAGGCCATGACAAAGATGTGCCCACCAGCAGCAGAGTACACGTCTCAGGACCAGAGTGTTTTAGCAGAGCCATTAGGGCCACGGTGATTCCTCCAACTTCAGGTTGGCGACTGGAGTCAGTAAGTTCACTGGTGAGTCCAAGCTGGATACTTGGCTTGAGGACTACCGAGTGGCTATTCAGATTGGCGGCGGCAACGATGAAGTGGCCATGAAACACCTGCCTCTTATGTTGGAGGGCTCAGCCAGAGCATGGTTGAACCAGTTAGCACCCAGCAGCATTTACACTTGGGAAGATCTTGCGAGTGTTTGTCAGACATTTGAAGGAACTTGCAAGCGGCCAGCAGGGTTGATGAGTTGCGATCGTGTGTGCAGTCGAATGAAACTCGAGGATTACATCCAGAGATGGATCACATTGCATCACACGGTAGAGAATGTATCTGATCATCAGGCAGTCTGTGCCTTCAAGGAAGGCGTTAAGTATAGAGAGTTAAGTTTGAAATTCGGTCGGACCGGAGAAATGACCCTGAGTCGAATGAGGGAAATTGCCACCAAGTACGCCAATGGTGAAGAAGAAGATCGGCTCCGGAGTGGCAAGTACAAGTCAGCCGCTAATGAAACCGGGGGAGGGAACTCCAGTCGGAAGCAGAAGCGGAAAGCCGAGCCAGCTGCTCCTGGAAAAGCCTTGGCCGTGACTCCAGGAAAGTTCAAGGGGAAATCCAAGGGACCTTGGAACCCCAAGAAGGTGAAAGAGCAAGATGGAAATGATGTATATGACTTGCCTTGTCACATTCACACGAAGAAAGATGAAGAGGGTAAACTCATTTACCCAAAGCACACCACTCGACAGTGTCGGCTCTTGATTCAGCAGTTCCAAGGGAAGCAACCCAAGGATAAGGAGAAAGAGTCGGACAAAGTTGAGGACAAGGAAGATAGTGACGGTGGATACCCCCAGGTCAATTCCACCCTGATGATTTTGCTGACGTTGAAAGCAAAAGTCGATTGAAAGTTATCAACCGAGAAGTGAATATGGTCGCTCCGACGACACCCAGTTATCTGAAATGGTCGCAGACTGCCATCACGTTCGACCTGTCTGATCACCCGACACACATAGCCACCCCTGGGAGGCAAGCTTTGGTGGTCGACCCAGTCGTCGAAGGCACTCGACTAACTAAAGTTTTGATGTATGGTGGCAGTGGCCTGAACATATTGTATGGAGAGACGTTGAAAGGGATGGGCATTCTGATGTCCAGACTCAGCACCAGCAACATGAGCTTCCATGGAGTCATTCCTGGAAAGAAGGCTGAGTCGATCGGCCAAATTGCTCTCGATGTGGTTTTTGGTGATTCCAAGAATTTTCGTAAAGAAAAGTTGACCTTTGAGGTCGTGGATTTCAGGCGCTTATCACGCTATTACGGGAAGGCCGGGTATGCTGCGTTTCATGGCTCGACCATGTTATGTATACCTCAAACTGAAGATGCCAGGCCCCAAATATGTGATCACTATCACTGGCAATCAGAAGAAAGCAGAAGAGTGTTTTCAGAAAGGCTCTAAGATCGCTGATGCTCAGATGGCAGTGGTAGAGTTGCAAGAATACCAGAAAACTGCAGACCCGAGTGATTTGTTGCGAGCCAAGAAGCCCACCACGGAGTCAGCATTTCAGTCGTCCGATGAGACGAAACCGATTCACATTCACCCGACCGATCCCAATGCTGCTCCGACTCATATCTCAATAACACTCGACTCCAAATAGGAAGAAGCGCTCATCCAGTTCCTCCGTGAGAACTGGGACATCTTCGCATGGAAGCCTGCTGACATGCCGGGTGTTCCCAGGGGGCTGGATGAGCATGGGCTATGAATCGACTCAAAAGTTAAACCTGTCAAAGAACATCTTCGACGGTCCACCCGTCGAGAAGAGAAAGGCCATTGGCGAGGAGGTGGCTCGGTTCTTAGCAGCAGAGTTTATCCGAGAGATTTACCACTCCGAGTGGCTCGCCAATGTTGTTATGGTCCCTAAGAAGGACAAATCACTTCGCATGTGCATCGACTTCAAACATATCAATCGGGCCTGCCCGAAAGATCATTTTCCTCTCCCCCGCATCGACCAAATAGTCGACTCATTGCGGGATGTGAGCGGTTGTCTTTCTTAGACGCCTATTCCGGTTACCATCGAGATCCGTCTGTATGGACCCGACGAGATCAAAACAACTTTCATCACTCCATTCGGTGCTTACATTATGTCACCATGCCATTCGGCCTCAAGAATGCCGGAGCCACGTTCATGAGGATGATTCAGAGGTGTTTGCTCACTCAAATCAGTCGGAATGTGGAAGCATACATGGATGATATTGTGGTCAAGTCACGGAAAGGTTCCGACCTGTTGACTGACCTTGCTGAAACATTTGCCAATCTCAGGAGTTATGATATCAAGCTTAATCCATCAAAGTGCACACTCGGAGTTCCTAGCGGAAAGTTACTCGGTTTTCTCGTTTCCGAACGAGGAATCGGCGCCAACCCGAAAAAGTTGGCGGTATACTCCGAATGAAACGCATACTGCATGTGCACGATGTCGAAGCTTCTTGGATGCTTGGCCGCTTTAAGTCGATTCATCTCTCGTCTCGGTGAAAAGGCATTGCCTCTTTACCGACTGATGAAGAAGTCATACAAGTTCGAGTGGACTCCCAAAGCTGATGCAGCGTTTACAGAGCTGAAAGCTCTGCTCTCCACCCAGCCGGTGCTTGCTCCCCCAATCAGCAAAGAGCCTTTGCTGCTTTACATTGCAGCCACAGGACAAGTCGTCAAGACAAGATTTACGGTCGGCGGGAAGAAGAAGGAAAAAGCCTTCAAAGTTCAGCGCCCATATATTATCTTTATGAAGTATTGACCCCATCAAAGCAAAGATACCCTCATTATCGAAGCTTGTTTATGGGATTTATATGACCACGAAGAAGGTTGCTCATTACTTCTCGACCATTCCATTACGATCGTCGTGACGCCCCATTGTCGAGATTACTCGCACAACAGAGATGCAACCGGTCGAGTGGCGAAATGGGCGATTGAACTCCTTCCCTTGATATCAAGTTTGAGGCAAAGAAAGCCATCAAGTCCCAAGCAGTAGCAGATTTCATCGCCGAGTGGATTGAACAGCAGCGCCGACTCAAGTTCACTTGGAGCACCGGACCATGTTCTTTGATGGTTCCAATATCTTTGAATGGTTCAGGTCTTTGGGTAGTGTTGGTTTCCCCGAGGAGATAAGCTCGAGATATGTGCTCCAGATTCACTTTGATTCTTCCAACAATGAAGCAGAATACGAAGCACTGTTGTATGGGTTGCGTATGGCCATTTCACTCGGCGTCCGTCGCCTCATGGTCTATGGCGACTCAGATCTAGTGGTTAATCAAGTGATGAAGGAGTGGGACGTCAGAAGTCCAAATACCATATTTGGTTATTGCAATGCAGTGAGGAAGATAGAGAAGAAGTTCGAGGGTTAGAGCTTCATCATGTACCCGAAAAATCAAGCTGCTGATGATTTGGAGAAAATAGGGTCCAAGAGGGAAGTCATTCCCAGTGATGTGTTTTTGGAGCACATCCACACACCGTCGGTTCAAGAGGATCCTTTCACTAAAGGAGCCCTAGAGCCAAAAAGTGCCACTGATCCGACTAAAGTTGAGGTCCCAGCTGTGGTCGACCTGATCATGGAAGTCGTGGTCATCACTCCCGACTGGACAGTGCCATACATCGCGTATATCCTAAGGAAAGAGCTCCTGGAGAACGAAGAAGAGGCTCGACAGATCGTCCGCCGATCCAAGGCCTTCTTGTGATCAAGAGGCGGTTATGCAGAAAGCTTCGATCGAGTCGGCCAGAAATGCATAACACCAGAAGAAGGTCGGATAATTCTTGATGATATCCACTCAGGGACCTATGGTCATCATGCATCCTCTCGGACCATTGTGGCTAAAGCATACCGAGCGGGATTTTACTGGCCAAAAGCAAATGAAATGGCAAAGGAAATAGTCGACAAGTGTGAAGGATGTCAGTTCTATTCCAATATGTCACACAAACCCGCCTCAGCCTTGAAGACCATTCCGCTCGTCTGCCCTTCGCTGTTTGGGGATTGGATATGATTGGACCGGCGAGAAGCTGGCGAAGCGGCTTCACTCACTTGCTAGTGGCAGTCGACAAGTTTACTAAGTGGATCGAAGCTAAGCCTATCAAGAATCTCGAGGCATGCACTGCTATCAGTTTCATCAGAGAGTTGATATTCAGATATGGAGTTCGGCATAGCATCATCACTGACAATGGGTCAAACTTCGATTCCGACAAATTCAAAGCCTTTTGCGCCTCTCAAGGCACGCGAGTTGACTATGCTTGATTGCTCACCCCGATCGAATGGACAAGCAGAACGAGCAAACGGTCTAATTCTCAAAGGACTGAAACCCCGGCTGAAGCGCGATCTCAAGCATGCAGCAGGAGCGTGGGTCGACGAACTTCCATCAGTTCTTTGGGGATTGAGGACCACTCCTAACCGGTCGACTAGGAGAACTCCATTCTTTCTGGTCTATGGAGCTGAAGCAGTTCTGCCGAGTGACTTGCTTCACAATGCACCTCGAGTCGAACTCTACTCTGAAGATGAAGCGGAGCAAGCCCGGCAAGATGCAGTCGACCTCCTAGAAGAGGAGAGAGAGATGGCCCTGATCTGCTCGACCATCTATGAGCAGGAGTTGCGTCGATTCCATGCTAGAAATGTGAAGAGTCGAACCTTCCAAGAAGGAGACTTGGTCCTCCGAGTGGATCAACAGAAACCACACAAGCTCGCTCCCACTTGGGAAGGTCCCTTCATCATCACGTAGTTCTCCACAATGGAGCATACCATCTTTACAACGTCGATCGCCAGATTGATGAGCGTCGAGCTTGGAATGCGGAGCTGCTCCGCCCCTTTTATACTTAAGTACTCGCTCGGGTGAGATGTAATAAAAGTACCTCTGTAGTTTGTTTATCGAAGACAAGAATGTTATAATTTTCCCAGTGATTGTTATTACTTTTTGTTTACATGAGAAATCCCCCCCCCCCCAAGTGGGTGGCTTAGCTGCGAACCCGTTTCTCCTAAGTTTGTAAAAAAATCCCCGCCGAGTGGAGAGCCGGCCTCCCACTCGGGGGCTTAGCTGCGAATCCGTTTTGCCTAAGTACTTGAAAATCCTACCGAGTGGTGAGCCAGCCTCCCACTCGGGGGCTTAGCTGCAGTCCAAGTACTCGCGTAAGTGTTTAAATTCCTACCGAGTGGTGAGCCAGCCTCCCACTTGGAGGCTTAGCTGCAGTCCAAGTACTCGCCTAAGTGTTTAAAAATCCTACCGAGTGGTGAGCCAGCCTCCCACTCGGAGGTTTAGCTGCAGTCCAAGTACTCGCCTAAGTGTTTAAAATCCTACCGAGTGGTGAGCCAGCCTCCCACTCGAGGGCTTAGCTGCAGTCCAAGTACTCGCCTAATTTTTTAAAATCCTACCGAGTGGTGAGCCAACCTCCCACTCGGAGGCTTAGCTGCAGTCCAAGTACTCGCCTAAGTATTTAATACAATGTGCGCTTTGCAAGGACGACGAGGTACAGGTCGACTGTTTCCTTCTCCTTCAGAGCTACGACACAAAAAATCCTCCCACTCGGAGGCTTAGCATGATCCAAGACCTGCCTAAGTTTGAAAAATCCTACCGAGTGGAGAGCAAACCTCCCACTCGGAGGCTTAGCCGCAGTCCAGTACCTGCCTAAGTTTGAAAATCCTACCGAGTGGAGAGAAAACCTCCCACTCGGGGGCTTAGCAGCAGTCCAGTACTTGCCTAAGTTTGAGAAATCCTACCGAGTGGAGAGCAAACCTCCCACTCGGGGGCTTAGCAGCAGTCCAGTACTCGCCTAAGTTTGAAAAATCCTACCGAGTGAAGAGCGAACCTCCCACTCGGGGGCTTAGCTGCAATCCAATACTCGCCTAAGTATCTAGAAATCCTACCGAGTGGAGAGCGAACCTCCCACTCGGAGGCTTAGCTGCAGTCCAGTACTCGCCTAAGTATCTGAAAATCCTACCGAGTGGAGAGCGAACCTCCCACTCGGGGGCTTAGCTGCAGTCCAGTACTCGCCTAAGTATCTGAAAATCCTACCGAGTGGAGAGCAACCCTCCCACTCGGAGGCTTAGCTGCAGTCCAGTACTCTCCTAAGTATGAAATCCATTCCGATCCGCAAGTGCAACGTGAGGTGCAGGCCGACTGTTACCTTCTCCTTCGGAGCTGCGCCACAAGTACAGCGTGCGCTTCATTCCGATCCGCAAGGATGACGAGGTGCAGGTCGACTGCTACCTTCTCCTTCGGAGCTGCGCCACAATTACAACGTGCGCTCCATTCCGATCTGCAAGGACGACGAGGTGCAGGTCGACTGCTACTTTTTCCCTCGAAGCTGCGCCACAAGTACAACGTGCGCTCCATTCCGATCCGCAAGGACGACGAGGCCCAGGTCGACTGTTACCTTCTCCTTCGGAGCTGCGCCACAAGTACAATCTGCACTCCATCCCTACCTTCAAGAACAATGAAGTGCAGGTCGACTGGATTTTTCACCCCAGAGCTGCATCTCAGGCACTGAAGTATATTCCGAGTGAAGAACAAAGTTCGCTCGAAGGCAAATGAAAGCATATTCGATGATAAACCAAGTTCAGACAACACTACGGGTTCAGAAGTACTCAGGCGTCAAGCCTGTTAAAGTTTATCGGTTACAAGACCACTCGGCATTCCGAGGCAAATTTAAGACGAATCATAGAAGTTTCTACTCCTTAGGTGGAGGACTGGAAGGCGCGACAAACTGGTCCAGGTCGATTCCGTCAGCAATCCGGGTGGCAGCAGCAATGAAAGTCTCCATGAAAGATTGGAAGTCGTACTTCTTGGTATTGGCAACTTTGATGGACGCCAGCTTTTCCTCTCGCGCCTCCTTGCAGTGAACACGGACCAGGGACAGAGCAACATCGGCACCACATCTGGCAGAAGACTTCTTCCATTCCTGCACTCGACTTGGAACGTCATTCAGTCGAGTCATTAAAGACTCGAGGTCATTTTGAAGCGTCTTGCCTAGCCAGAGTGTCGAGTCGATCCGCGACACCGCAACCTTCAGTCGAGCGAGGTAGTCCACCACACCAGCAACACGAGACTCCAGTCGGAGCACGTTCATAGCGGCTTCATCCTTCACAGAGGAGTTAATGGGGTCCAGACTTGTCTCCACTCGACTAGTCTCCTCCTCGAAGTTACGAGTGCACTCGTAAACGCAACTCGAGTTCAAGCTAATGGTTCTATGATGAGTCGGTGATAACAAGTCGATCGGATAAAAGGAATTACCTTCAAGCATGAGGAATAACTTCTTGGTGAGCCCTCGAGATAAGCCTCGGGATCGTTCCTCTTCCCTTGATTCACCAGCCTTGTCGCTCAGAGCTATCTTGTCGTTCTTCAGTCGGCTAACCTCCTTGTTGGCCGCGTCGAGAGCAGTTTTCAGATTGACGTTCTCTTCTTCAAGTTTACCGACTGAAGATAGCTTTTCTTCCGCGATCTTGGTTTTGTCCAAAGCCGCTTTCTGCGCCTCGGCAAGGTCATGGTCCTTTTTCTTCAGAGCCTCCTCCATTTTATCTGCAAAATGACAATGAGGTAAGAATTAGGAATGGGCAGAAAGACAAAGACAGTCGTCAAGTTCTCACCAGCCATACCATTTGCTTCGTCTCTCTCCTTCTGCAAGTTCTCCTGAGCAAGCTTCAAGTCAAGGTTAAGCTGGATCTGTTTGTTTTCCAATTCAGTATAGCGAGCCACAAGCTTGCAAGATTTCTGCGAAGAGTCAATCGACATACATCAAAGATAGGTTGCTTCCAAGTGATTAAGAAAAATCGTTGCGTTTCTAAGACTACAGCCGAATCAAACTATTCGACAGTAGTCTCGGGGACTACACCCAGTGGGTGCACTCAGCGTGCCCCCACTGGTTCTCTGACTTCGGTTCGATCAATCGACCGAAAGAGACAAAAGGTTATGATCCTAAACCATAGCTAACTGTCGTGATCCAGCCTCGGTATCATCATGATAAAAAAGGAGTTCTTCAGGACTACGATCATTTGCCCAGTCAACCATAGTCTCGGGGACTACACCCAGTGGGTGCACTCAGCGTGCCCCCACCGGTTTCAAGATTCCATTCGACATGGTCCGACCAGACCGAGTGAAGAAGTCAGCAAAGAAATTCAAAGTATAAAGACTACGGTCGACTGCCAGCAGTCCACCATAGTCTCGGGGACTACACCCAGTGGGTGCACTCAGCATGCCGCCACCAATCCAAAAATTCAATCGACACACCCAGTGGGTGTACAGATACGAAGATCTTCAGAAAGAAGAGTTTTCAGGTAGCATATCCTAACAGAACAAGTGGTGACCAACTAACCTGGACGTTGCTCTGAAGAGCTGAGCTGGCATCATAGGCCGCCTGGCTGGCCTCCCGGACCACCTTCACTTGCTCCATCATGATCCCCGCCTGGCGTATAGCTTCCTTAGCAGCACCCACTTGGTCCTCTGGGACGTGGTGTGTGGCGAAAAGGGAGGGCGGATCAACAGTCGATGATGAATGCCGGATACTCGTCAGCGGCACAACAAAAGACACAGAAGTCCGAGTGATGTTGCCACCCTCATGAACCAGCGTCTCAGGCACTGATACAACCTGAGCAGTCTTGCCAGCAGGCGCCTTTTTATTCCTCCTCCGCCTCAGCGGCGCCTCATCGTCATCATCAGGGAGATCAATGATATGAGGAGGGACTAGAGGAAAGATTCAAAGTTAAAAACAGAAATCCAATCGACCAAAAGCGAAACTACAGAGATCATACCAAGGTTAGAGGTGACAACATCTTCCATTTCTCGGTCTTCGTTCCTGGCTGAGGTCTCGGAGGTAGCAGCGCTGCAAATTTCAGATATCAGTTGGTCAGTCAATAAGTCGACCAAAAGTATGTCTATGCTAAACAAAAAAACACAAGTTCTGCTGTACCCGGAAATGGTGGGAATGGCTATCTTCATCTTGGGCAAAGCCTTTGTCGGCTTTGATGGCGTCACTCGGGGTTGCTTCGGCACTTTTTCAGTCGGCACCGGAGAGGTCGTCCGAGGGCGTTTCGTCGACTGCCCGACAAGCGCGATAGCCTTGCCACGCTCGACCGCGGGGTCATGGGTGAGCTTGGATCGCCTTTCCATGCGAGGAGGGTCGACTTCTTCCTCCTGTTCCTCCTCCTCCTCTTTGCCAGAGCTGTCGTCGTCTTTGTCCTCCTCACCATCAGATTTCCATTCCTCCTGGCTTTCACCTCCGCTCCCTTCCTCCTCCTCGACTGGTTCTTGTGCCCCGTTGGGCATCGAGTACATCTCAGTGGTGCCCTGGAAGACAACAAACAAGACAAAAGTCAATCAACCGATTTTAAGCAAACAAGATGGAGAAAGCGGGATCACAGTCAAAGATGTAGGAATGGACCTTGTCTACTTCATATGATTGGTCGAGTGGAGGGATCCTCCTGGCTCCTTGAGGGTTATCCTTGTTTCCTGTGATGCCCGCAAGACACCTTTCCAGCATGGCATCCTCGACCTCCTCCGGGTGGATCTGAGTGGTGTCCTCAGTGCCAGAGTACAACCACATCGGATGGTCTCGGGCTTGAAGCGGCTGGATGCGTCGTCGAAGGAAGACCTCCAAGAGATCCATGCGATCACCCGTCTCGGTTTAGCTGGACAACACGTTCGACCAACACCTTCACCCGTGCCTTCTCTTCCGGGATCACCTTCAAAGAAGATGGCTTGCTCACTCGGTCCATGGAAAAACGAGGGAGTCCAGTCGACTGCCCTGGCGTTGGCTGGTCCTTGCAGTAGAACCAAGTCGACTGCCATCCACGGACTGACTTGGGTAAGATCATGGCCAGAAAAGAACTTTTTCCTCTCATTTGAACCCCAAGACCCCCACACATCTGAATCACTTGAGTTCTCTCGTCACTCGGATTGGCCTTTTTCACCGTCTGGGAGCGACAAGTGAAAATGTGCTTAAAAAGACCCCAATGAGGCCGGCAACCCAAGAAATTCTCGCACAAAGACACGAAAGCAGCGAGATACACGATGGAGTTGGGAGTGAAGTGGTGAAGTTGTGCCCCAAAGAAGTTCAGAAATCCCCGAAAGAAAGGGTGAGGCGGCAGAGAAAACCCGCGGTCGACATGGGTGGCCAAGAGAACACACTCACCCTCCAGAGGTTGTGGCTCCAACTCCTTCCCCGGGAGCCACACTGATCCATGGGGGATCCGTCCCTCATTGGCCATGTCGTCGAGATCCTTCTGACGTATCGTCGAGCGGATCCAGTCGCCCTGGATCCAGCCCTGCGGCAAGCCGGCCCTTGACAAAGATCCGCCCCGACTGGTCGCTCTTCCCTTCGCCTTCGCTGTCACCTTCTTCGCCCGCTCCAAAGCCGCCGTCTTCTCCTTCACCATTGTCGCCGGCGAAACGCGCACAGAGCAGTGGCGCTGAGGTGGAATTGCATGCGGCAGATGAATCTTGGGAAGGGAGGAGGAAAGGGGAACACACTGTTCAAAAACCCCCATCGGGGGCCTTTTATGAGGTTGCTTCCGAGTGACTGACTGGTAGGCCCGAGCGATCCTGTCAAATCCCGCAACAGTCGCCCGCGCGATACGTGGCGAAAAAGGTGGCGCGGAGATCGAGGCGTCCCTGCCTTATCCCGTCCGATTACTGCGGCTTCCTTCGCCCCGCTCACTTCCCGAAATTCGAATCCCGCTAAATCCGCACGCCACAGAGCAAATCATCAGACAGAAGATTTCTTCCGACCTGTCATTCGGTGTTCTCCAAGTACAAAAAACACACTCGATGGATACAAAGAATGGATCAAGGCGACTGAAAAAGAAGTTGAAGCCTCCACCTAAGCTCGTTGATCCCGAACAAGACATGCTTATCGTACGAAAAGTGGGTCGGAAGAGTTCTCAACTCCTTCCCCACTCAAACCTCGATCCATTTGGGGGCTACTGGTGAAGCCATGTACCCAGGGTAGGGTCATGGACCTGTCCAAGATACCCTCCCCAAGGACATCTCTTTAAGAAACCACCTTTCAGTCGATCTGGAAGGATTCCACTCGACGAACCTGAAGACACTCGACCATGAAGCCGATCACTCGACCGCCAGGAGATCTACAGTCAGTCTGCACGCAAACGGTCGGTAATTAAGTGGCTTTATGGTCATCATAGCACTTTATGTGGGACATTACCAATAACTCTCTATCTTAATGTACCTTAATCCCTGCATAATCGAAATTTGGAGGGGTCTGGCGAACTCTATATAAGCCACCCCTCCTCGGTGTAAGTGGTTCGCACCCACAGTAACTCATACGCACATAATACGATCGACCGCCTCCGGGCTCAGACGTAGGGCTGTTACTTCCTCCGAGAAGGGCCTGAACTCGTAAACATCTTGCGTATACAACTACTCCATAGCTAGGATCTTGCCTCTCCATTCCTACCCCCCTTCTACTGTCAGACTTAGAACCACGACACCAGCTCTACTGGTCACCTTGGTTCGACCAAGGACTGCGCCCTGCCTCCGATCGTCATGTTCGGATGAGGGACTTCATCAACATCAACTCTGATCTCTATCAAGATCATGGAGGAATCATCCAGGGAGCCCGGGGGTTCAACGTCAACATTGCCCTCGGGCGACCGTACTGTTTTTCTGGACAACGGACTTGTGTCCGCCGCCACCGCCTCCTCAAGTGTCGTTTTAACGATCGCTTCAGTGGAATTGTGCGGAATTGAGTCTACAACAACGCTGGAAAATTTCGTCAAGTTCCGATGGAGGAATCTCTGGCAATCCGCGATATACCGGAGCCCTGTCAAATCTGGACGAGAATCCGGATGAGTTTAGGGCGTGGTGTCTAGCTTCTATCTTGGACTTCCTTTTGAAGATCCAAACGTTGATCGGCTGAGGAATTCCTATATCTACCGCCCCTCAAAATTTTAGCTCGATCCGACCGTCCAAACTCCGGGAACCTTCCGATTAGTGCATCACTTTTCGAATCTGTTTTCTGCGCGAAAACGAATCCAACCCGAGTTTGTCTTTTTTATGAACGGGATTTTAGACATCCTTTTTGAAGGAAGTTTTGGATGGGGTATTGTGTTTTGTTCCCGAAAACATCCCACTAACTTTAAATTCTTTTGAACATGATTTTCAACATCATGCCGGTGTCAAACCAGTCCGGCAATATTGCTCCAAGGCTGCCGACCTGCGCTAGACACGTCGCTGCTTTTGTTGAGCCGAGCTCAACTTCTTCGGATCATCATCTCGGCAATCCGAACAAGAGTTCGGCATCGTGAAGGACAGATCGTCACCAACATCACCGCCCCACGGATTACGCGGAGCGGGAACACCGGCATCGCCCCACGGTCACTTCATCAAGCCGGCAGGGCCGCACTGTTGCTTCTTCAAGCCGGTGTCCATCACGCCGACATACTTCGACTCATCGGCTGACATCGAGGCTTCGACATCTCGACTGGACCGGAGGCTTCGCCATCTCTTCATCAACCTACTCCGGTGACTTTGGCGTCACCAGCCGACCAGCTTCGTCATGATTAGCTGGACCAAGGGCTTTGCCTCGGCAAGCCAACCATTGCCAGCATTTCCATGCCGCCGCTTTATCGCCCATCAGGCAATGGGTGTGCGGTTCGAGTCCCAATTTTAGGAATCACCTTCCTTCGGATTGCTACAACAAATAAATCAGGTGCTATTAATCCTAATATTTTTTGCTTGCTTGGGTTCATTTTTCCCAAGGAATTATTACTCTGGTTTGTCCATCATATGTACGCAGGTCTATTAAATGGTGGCCGCATTATCGAAGGTCGCATGGTGGTTCGGTCAGTTTCCGTACATAGTCCGGCGAACGCCGCATCCGGAACTCAGACCGACCTGTGAATTCAGGCTTTGCCACGCCTTTACTGCATCACACCGACGCCCTGCATCGACGTTGACTTTGGCGCCAGGCCATATTTCTTTTATTACTCACTTTGCATAAATTATTTATTATGCAACCTTTTTTAATTATTATTACTATTACCCCCGGTTTGCACTATTTTTTGTGCACAGGAAAATGATCCAGCCGGACTATATCCTTTGGCGTCACCTCGGCTGGACGGGGGGCTTCGTCAACACTTCATTACCCCATGCCGAGGACTTCGGCATCGCTCTGCCGGCCTGCATTGACCGTGCTATGTCACCACTTCGGAGTGCCGAGCTCCTTGCTCCGCTACCTCGGGACCGGCTTGGGGGATGGAGCCGTGTCCCACATCAAGCTCGGACCGCGTCATCAATACCGAACACATTAACCAATTAAGTTGCCTTCATGCTCAAAGTTTTAAATTTTTAACTTGTGTCCGGCTCGACCAAGCATTATACTTTTTTGTAAAAAAGTTGTTTGTAAAAAATTTTCCTTGTCCAAACTTTGTTTGTGACGGACAAATTCAAATACCCCGATTACTTGGGGGCTCCCTTGCTGGAGCTTTTCATCTTGCACATGATTATACTTATGCAACCCGTTCCTTGTTCGTGTATTATGCATAATATGCACCATATTGACCTAAGTGATTTGCAAGCTGGGTTGCCTTGCTCCTGTGTTTACCCCTCGTTCCCGGTTGTTCAGCTAGGGAGTAAAGGGAGCACCTCTGCGATTGTCACGATCGGGTCACTGAGCCGGACCTCGGTGGGGAAGCGAAAGCTAAGCGCTCTTACTGTTTTCAATAATGGTCGGCACACAACGGAACTCATGAGTACAAAAAATCTATTGCACAAGTCTCATAGTAACAATGAACACCGAAGAAAGGTATCGGTGGGGGTACTATTTTCTTCGAAGATGCTTCTTACACTTTATCAGTAATATAGCATAAGTTCCCTGAGCACGCTTTGTCTGTTACAGCCTTATGACCTGATTGCCTGGTTATCGGAAACACCGTCGATATTCTCGACAGATGGAGTACGTAACACTTTTCGGTCTTTGACCGAAGAGGGAGAAGCCGACGGTCGGTTAAGACGCGTTTAAAGTTCGGGTGAACATAGATATGATATAAGTACTTCGGACCATACAATCATTCTTTTACCCAAGTCACTCGGGGGCTCTTAAATTTATGTGAGCTGTTTTGTAATAAGTGTTCTTCTTATTAGTCGTTGCAAAGTCTTTTTCTATCACTCCTTTCTCAATGCAAATGTGTGGTCAATAGCCGGATAGCCTTGCTTCTCTCTAAATCTGCTCGAGTGCAGTTTGCTAAACTAGCCTCGAGAAGCACTCCGCTTTCGGGATAAGGAGGTTGAAGCCATAGGCTGACCTTCTTGAAGTCTTGAGATAGGATGTGTCATGTTAAAGCACGACAGAAGCACCTTTTTTTTTACAAGTCCAATTTTCGGATTGGCACCGAACACTTGATCTATTTCGGACATTAAACTTTTGAATAAGTTTTTTGGCTTTTCGAGCCTATGGCACTTTTAAACTATTTGTGCGTTTCCCGCATTAGTCTCACGATTACGCGCGGACACCTTTAAGGATTCGGCAAAAACATTCTCGGATATTGCTATATATGCATCGGTTTCGAATTGTGTCATCGGTCAATAGTTGGGTTGCCCGGCTCCTGTGCTTGCCTCCTACGTTCCGCTTTGTTTGGCCAGGCGTGCAAAGAGAGAACCACTGTCATTGTGCTTCCAGCTCGCATGGTTAAGCACCCCAGTGGAGAAAGCCAAAAACTGACTATCACAATAGGCGTAAAATGGTCAGCGATCCGATGACTATGTTGAATGATGGGCCTTTCATAACATTGGCCGAAGTGTTTACAGCTTGACCTCGGATGTCGCCGAACACTAACCGGGGGCTCATAGCTAGCTTCCCCAGTTTAAGGCTCCTATGACTAAGCGAAAGTTATAAAGCCCGCATATCTGATTGCCTTGTTTCCGCTAAACCGCCTTCGGGCACCGAGACGTCGGCTAAGGGTTGCTTTGTTAGTGCGGAAACACCATGTGTAGTATCTACCAAGGGGTAGAAGCCGGCGATGGGCCACTTTCAGCTGATAATAGGTCACAATGGAGTCAAAATAATGATATAAAGTACTTGGATACATAGAATCATCACACATAATCTGTGATTTTACTCTGGATATCGATCCTTAATTCGGCCGCCCGTGCCCACATTAAGGCTCGGGGCTACTGGGCTTTGCGCTCATTATCTATAAAATATTAAAGGGGCACATCGATCCCCGATTCGGTGTTGCCACCCGACCGATGTCTCGGGGGCTACTGCATTGCTTATTCAATGCAGAGAATTCAAAGTGCTTTCGGTGTTGACTTGGCCGAACTATGCGCATGCATGTCTTCGGACAATAATAGGTACCATATGGACCTATCCGGCGTCAAGCTAGTATATTGTGGCGACTTCTCACGACCCTCTCTCAGGGGCCCGTTCGCCGATCACTATTATCTCTAATATATTACACTGCATTTTTATTCCTATGTATGCTGCCGAGCTAGGAATTGATCCTCATGCCGATTTCGCGCATCGAACTGAGTCTCAGGGGCTACTGGGAACAATGGTTTTTATGCTTGCCTTCAGGTGCATCTCAGGTTTTAGACTGAAACACACCTTGAGGTCTACTGGATATACGTCGGCAGAGAATAAACTGCACCAGTTAAAAATATTCACAAAATTAGCCCGCGGTCGGGGTGGTGCACCACCTCGGAGGCAGTCCGGCATAAAGCTCGGACGCAAGCGGCTAGCTCCATAAAGGGCATTTCCGGCATTAAGCTCGGCTAAACTCCTTCAACTTTTTTGGAACAAGATGATCTACGACATCTTGGATATAGTCCGGTGTTGGAGCTTGGACACAGTCCGGCGTTGGAGCTCGGATACACTTGGGTGCTAGAGCTCGAGTGCGCAAGAACGGACGAACTAGCGGGAAGAAGGCCTAGGTGAAAAGGGTGAATCCTTGTCCCTTTATAAGGGCTGAAGAGGCGATGCGCCTCCCCATTCGCCTGGTAAACTCGCTTACTCCCCAAGCGCCGTAATTGATGGCGCGGTTGGGTTACCCACACCCGTATTGATGAGAATCCCGTGATAAGGGGACACGATCTCTGCTTCGACAATGCGTGCCAATGAAACCGCCTTGCGATGTGTGCGGTGGCTGGTTGTGAGAAACGGTTCGAATAAAGACCGGGCCGTAGCATGATGTCATGCGGCAAAATGCGTCAGCAGATTAGATTTGTGGAAATATTATTTTCTCTCTACGGTGGTATGTGGAACTTGTTTTTGCAGAGCCAGACACTGTCCTTGTGTTCAAAATCTTCTATGGAGTATTCGGAGGAGGAACCCGCCTTGCAATGCCGAAGACAAATCTGCGCGCCGGACTCATCATCATTGAAGCCTGGTTCAGGGGCTACTGAGGGAGTCCTGGATTAGGGGGTCTCCGGACAGCCGGACTATATCCTTTGGCCGGACTGTTGGACTATGAAGATACAAGATTGAAGACTTCGTCTTGTGTCTGGATGGGACTCTCCTTGGCGTGGAAGGCAAGCTTGGCGATACAGATATGTAGATATCCTCCCTTGTAACGACTCTGTGTAACCCTAGCCCCCTCCAGTGTCTGTATAAACCGGAGGGTTTAGTCCGTAGAGGAGGACAATCATACCATAGGCTAGCTTCTAGGGTTTAGCCTCTACGATCTCATGGTAGATCTACTCTTGTACTACCCATATCATCAATATTAATCAAGCAGGAAGTAGGGTTTTACCTCCATCGAGAGGGCCTGAACCTGGGTAAACATCTGTGTCCCTTGCTTTCTGTTACCATCAGCCTTGACGCACAGATCGGGACCCCCTACCCGAGATCCGCCGGTTTTGACACCGACAACCACCACCTCCTCCTCCTCTTCCACCTGAGCATCAGGCAGATTAAGATGGTGATCTGCTGCTTCCACGTAGTCAATAACATTTACGTTCACAGCTTCACGATGATGAACCCACCTAGTATATGTGACCGACATCCCATACAAGTGTAGATGATTTTTCACAGTTGACTGAGGTCTCGTAACTGAATTCATACAATTGCTACATGGGCAGAGTACATCGGATTTCGGACCACCGTACTCAGCTCTGATAAAGTTCATGAAGTTTTCAACCCCCTCGACATATGCAGCGGAGAATCTTCGAGCAAAAGTTATCCAAGTCATGTGCATCTGTTAGACATACAAATTAGTTCTTCTACTAGATATTACAGGAAAAACATATATGCTTTTCTATGAAGTCCAGAAAAAAAATACCTAGGTCAATGTCTAAAGCTATGGCAAGATATTTGGACGAGCAGATCTAAGTAAGAAAATATATGTAAAGCTAATTCAGCAAACAGATTTGAGTGCTAAATTATGGCAGGCTGTTTAAGCAGTCAATGAGGCCGAGCACACAACCATCGAACTATCGAAGGCCATCGCAGCAACAAAGATCGAGTATAAAACGGTGTAGAGCTATTTCACCCAACAGATTGGCTACTAGACCATGGCAATCTACGTCACAATAAATATATGGCAGGATATTTTAGCAACTAATCGACCTTGGCATGCCATCTATGCTAAGCAGATTGAGTGCAGAACAGGGCAAGGAAGCTTCTTAAGCAGAGCATATTGACAGTAAACTACTTCGGCAAACAGTGAGATTAACAACGTCTATCAGCTAACATTCAGCGCTACACCGACATGAACGGGGCCTCAGTCTAGAATGCACGTACCGTGGGAGAAGCTGACTGCCGTGCGTCTCCACACGAACGTCGCCAGCGGTGGCGGCGCTGACCGCCGTGCGCCTCCACAAGAACGTAGCCAGAGGTGGCGGCGCGGCTAGAGGACGGCAGTCTACGAGAGCGTACTGTGGGAGCGAGAGGATCGCCGAACCGCGGCGCCGACCTATTGGCGTGGCGGGGAGGGCGGCTTTGGCGGAGCGAATGAGTGGAAGGGGGACAGGGGGGAGGGGGGTTTGGGGAATATTATTGGCTAGTTGGCCGAAGGGCGGTTGAATCGGATTTGGGGGGAATTTTTGTGTGTGTGTGGGGGGGGGGGGATTTTCGCGGTGGGCGGGGTGAGTTTGGCGCATGGTCGGTTTCTCCAAGTGCAGTCCCACGTGTCAGTGAAGAGGCAAGCCGAAGCGCGTTCCGTTTGCGTGAGCCGTGTGCAGGACCGAACGTGTGTTGGGTGCAATGCGACCGCGACAGGAGTGCTGTGAGTGTACCGCCTTTTTTCCTTTTAAGCTAGGTGCTTCGCCCCCTAAAAAAAATTGTTGCTTCACGCGATCCATCGATACTACTACTAGTAATCCGGTAATCCCGACTAAAGCAGTAGCGGCGGGTCTTTTCCAGCAGCGATATGCTTTGGGATGTTGGCTTAGTTGGGTATTTTTGGAGGAGTAATTCTACACCTACGTAATCCCGATTCACGTAATTAACGTAATGTGAAACGTGTGAGCTGTTGATTGTAGATTGGGGGGAGGGAGGGGCCCACCACCATGAAAATCAAGGGAGGAGAGAGAGAGGCAATTTACGTTAACCCTTTCGTAGGTTCCCGTAGATGTAGAAAGATGTGAAATGCGTGAATTTGTAGTGGACGTACTATTGGAGTTCCTAAGATAATTTGTGTATGTATAGACCCTATGTGTTTATTTTACTTCGCATGTTAGATTTGTCTCGGTTCAATAAAAAGTAGAGTTGGTGATGATGGTGTGCCTGTCATCCTGCAATATAGGCCGTCCGATCTATATCTAACGGATAAGAAGGAAACTATGACAATTTACCCGCACTCCTCTCCACATTTGCAGATAAGGCTTTCCCTCGTTCATCCTTTTCTCCCACAAGATCATGATCTTCCGTGCAACGCATGGGCATCTTGCTAGTACTCCTACAATATGTATATTATTGTGAAAGTTCATATACACTGGCCGAGATTAATGCAAACACGGCAGATTTTCATTACATTTCGAACTTTTATAGGACAGAAAATAAAAGAAACCCGACCCTAAACCTATTCTATGGCGGCGACCGACGTCCTCCATCTGCGATCTCTATGTACGGGGGCGGGGTTCAAGACCCGTGAAGTGAAGGTGCGGTCTCCGGCGAGGAAGAGTAGAACACGAGATACGGACCGGCCAGTTGGCACACCATGCCCTGCCGCCTCCCATGCCCTACTCATCCTCGGAGGAGTCCCCGACCTCGGTGGTGCCGGACGTTGGACGGCGGCAAGTAGGACGCGTGGCTGATGGTGCTCCCGTCGTCGGCCGCCAGCGTGGCCACCACTTGTCTTGATCGCGTCCGCGTCCGGCTACGCCGCTATTGCGTCGCGAGATGCGACTTGAGCGAGGGCGGCGACCTCGAGCTTCATCCCCGAAGACAAGCTCTCCCGCAGAGCGTTCGAACTTGCGGTCATGGCGGATGTGGTGTTAGGTAGGAGGACGATGCGCTATGGTGTGGAGGTTAGCTGGGCGTTGCCGCTTTAAGTAGCGCATTCCGGTGAGGCCAAGCGTCCAGGTGCGTCATTAAGTCGCCGGAGTTGGTTCCTCGGGCACCGAGCCTCTTAACGACGACCTACAAACCGACGACATGAATGCGGGCAGCTGGCGCCGGCTGGGAACATACCGCGCGACGACGCGAGGGACGAGGGTTTTGGTGTGCCAGGGTAGTCAGCTGCGGTCGTGGCAACGTTGGAGATGCCCTTTGCTCACATGCGATCCCCGCATGTCATTGAAAAAGCAAGACGACCCGCATGGTCTCAGGTCCAGAGGATGCAGTTGGCCACGCTACACCACTCCGCTGGATGCGTCGCGCGCCCATGCATCCTCGACGAGCCGGTGTTGGGGTGTGTTTGGATTGTGGCCAAAGTGCACCTTACCAAAATTTTGGTCATGACCCAAAGATTGGTCTTTGTTTGGATGGTTGCCATTTTTTGGCATGCCAATGAACTCTTGCCAACTCTAGTTCATTTTTCTTGCCAATGTCGGCCAAATCATGGGCAAACCAATACCTCAATCAAAATTTTGGTCATGACCCAAAGATTGGTCTTTGTTTGGATGGTTGCCATTTCTTTGGCATGCCAATGAACTCTAGCCAACTCCAGTTCATTTTTCTTGCCAATGTCGGCCAAATCATGGGCAACCAATACCTGAACCAAAATTTTGGCAACCCAATGCTTTGATGGGGCAACCTTGGGCACAAACCAAACATACCGTTGGTCGTGCCACAGCACTAACGCCACCCTCGGCACACTGAAACAGACCGTGTATAGCGACGATATGAGCGTATCGCTCACCGCGGTCGCCGTGTCCAGAGGCGGTGCCGGAGCTGCGCCCCATTGTTGGCCCCAACGACCCACATGAACGGTTGTCAGTGGCGAGGAGGTCGTGGACCAGCTCCTCCATTGGACTAGTCTGCGCTACGTCGT
This sequence comes from Aegilops bicornis, assembly GCA_021605145.1. Lineage (NCBI taxonomy): Eukaryota > Viridiplantae > Streptophyta > Magnoliopsida > Poales > Poaceae > Aegilops > Aegilops bicornis. Next base: position 78,636,219 of record CM038674.1, on the reverse strand, counting down.
CCCGACGGGTGTGCCCCACATGTCGATTTCCCTGTTTTCCCGGCCATATTCGAGCGTCAGTGCTCTACGTTGCGCAATAGGCCTTTCACTATGTAGGCCAAGCGAGACAACTTATTGTTTATTTGAGCCGTTCAAGTATAATCTTGTGGCGTTTGCTTATTTCTCATTCCTCTCCAACCCTCTTCTCCATCGATCTTGTCGCCCTCCAGTCGAGTCCATCCTCCCGCATGCCTCATTTGAACATTCCGCTGAGTATCATTCGCATGTACCCACCCTAGTCCTCTTTCAATAGATCTCCGGACCCCGAGATGAAATCGAGATGGAACGAGTGGGGGAACGTGATACCTAAGGCGGATTCAAAATTTTGAACCGATGATCATAGCATCCACAAATCATATATGTAGGGTATTCAATGTTCGTTTCGTTTTTGAACGTACAACATACTCCCTCCTATCCTTTCCAGTTTACATATAAGTTTTATGTGTAGTCAAAGTATCTCTACTTTGATAAAAAAAGATACCAACATTCAACAACGCCCAATCAATATTGTTAGATTTGTACGTACTCCTAGATTTGTACTCGAGATGGTTTCCAATTTGACTATTGACAATATTAATAGTACATGAGATGTATAATGTGAAAATTATATCATTGGAAACTCCTTTGACATACGAATTTGACCGTATGCTTTGTGTAAGTTGCATGTCATATATTATTACTCTAACATTTGGTCAAACTTAGCCTCGAAAAACGCATTAGACCCTGTATGCTTCGTGTAAGTTGCATGTCATATATTATTACTATAATATTTGTGTAAGTTGCATGTCATATATTATTACTCTAACATTTGGTCAAAGTAGTATAGTGGAAGTGGATCCTCCGACGTAGGTATCCCTGCCTCGCCCTCCCTCTCGGTCACTTACTGGCGGACCCCATGCTTGCTAGGCCCCGCATGTCAGTTACTCAATGGGTTCGGCCACGTCAGGGGATCCTCATCCGTTGTATACTCCCTTTGTTTTTACTTACTCCGCATAAAATGGAGGGAGTGGTGGTATAATAAATGACGCGGGCGGGGGAGTGGGAGGGACGTCGGTTTGCTCTCAACTGCGGTCCCAAGAGCGAGCGAAAACGCAAGACGAAGCGCGTTCCATTAGGTGAGCAACATGGAGGGTCTAGCGTGCCGGGCTGCAACGCGAACGCGACAAGAGCGATGTACAGTCAAAACTGATTGACCGGTCGTCACGGAAACCACTATTCACACTAGAACCTTCGCTGCTCGGCCTACGCCATCCACTGCCCTAAAACCACACCAAATCTCCAGCCCATTCCCCCACCTTTCGATCCCCTATCCCCCATCAAGCGTCCCCTAATTCGCCGGAAAGCCATGGTGCACCGCAAGATCATTTACTACAAGATGCTGACGCCGGAGCACCGCGCAGAAATAACGGCGGCGGTCGGCGCCACAGACCTCCGTTTCCAAGCTCGCTCCAATGTTCATGCGGAGGTCGCGGCGTAGAAGGTCCCCTATGGGTATGAGAGGATGGACGTTGACTTCGTGCTGGCGTCCGAGTCCCCCATTGTGCAGGCGGACCAGCGGTTCAACATGGCAATACTAAAGGAGGACCGAGAGGCAGAGGCTCAACTCGACGCGGAGCGCGCGCATGCTGCTGCCATCGAGGCTCTCCTGCAGGCGGAACCGAATGTCGTGGATGTGAACTGGGCGGCGGAGGCTCAACTTGAGGCGGAGCGCGTGGATGCCGTTGCCATCGAAGCCCTCCTGCAGGCGGAATCGGACGTCCTGGACATGAACCGGGCGGCAGAGGCTCGACTCGACGCCGAGTGCACGGATGCCGCTCTCATCGACGCCCTCCTGCAGGCGGAACCGGACGTCCTGGACTTGAACCGGGGGCGGAGGCTCGAATCGACGCGGAGCGTGCGGATGCCGCTGCCATCGAGGCCCTCCTGCAGGCGGAACCGGACGTCCTCGACTTGAACCGGGCTGTGCTCTCGTCCGTGCAGAGCGCCCGCACGCTCTGCTTGAACGAGTAGCTGGAGGCCGAGGACAACCACGGTGCAGAGACACACGTCGGTAGCGACGCGTGGTTCGCGCCAGCAGCCAAAGACGACGAGACCGTCTCTTTCCGCGAGCAGTGATAATTTTTCTTTATGTTGTTGTTTTTATGGATCTTTTGCTGTGTAAAAACATATATTTGTTATGCAAGTCGCCTGATTTTGGTCATTCTACCATTTCAGGCGGTTGGATGAATATATCCTACGTCTCCTAACCCTTCTTTCCTTCTTCCTCACCTCTTCTTCTTCCCCAACAGACCACCGCACGGGCCGTACGGATACTCCCCAACATGCGGTTGGATAAACATACTCTATGAACGAAAATTATGTGTCAGCGATAGGATGGCTGAGTTTGGTTTGTTCACATGTGACAGCATGTGTCAGTGAGGGTGCGTTCCCTTGGTTGGGTTTACGGCATGCAGGAGCGACTGTGTGAGGGTGCGGTGCGACCGCGGCGTGCAGGAGCGACCGTGTGAGGGTGTGGTGCGACCGCGACAGCCGTGCGCAAGTGTACCTCCTTCTCATTTTGAAAACTTTAGGCAAGCTTGGCAAAAATGTGTTGCGAAGTTTGGCAATGCAAGGCCTAGACCCAAACAGGATAAGTACGTACGTACTAGGAGTACTAGTGTTAAAAAAGAAAGGTGGGGATTTCCTTCGCGGGATTTAATCGATACAAATCCTCGTTTCATGTGTCAATTAATGCGTATTTTTTTCTCCAAAGACCAAATAGCTAACCATCTCACTCCTCATCGTTTGATTAATGCAGCGCCATGCAAACCAACCTTCTCACTTCCGCATGCATGCAGGGGATATTAATGTCCTTGGTTGCTAACCCCATCAATTTTGCCTCGATTAGTGTTAGTGGCCCTTTGCAAATTGTAATTTTGATATACTGGCCTTGTGTACAAAAAATGGAGGTAGTAACTATATTTGACTTCCTTCCCCATTGTGGTGACGTCGACGATATCTTTTTTTTGTGGTTTGGCGAAGTGCGTTCGACGGAGAACACCATTGAGGGAGACCACGGTAAGTCGTTCGCAAGTGTCGCCTGCTAGCCGAGATAGCCGCCTTATTTGCATCCAGGAAGTCCTTTACTAGTACTACTAGCTAGGAGTACTAATGCGGTGAGATGGTTTCTCGAAGAATACGATGGAGAAGCAGAGTCAGCGAAGAGTGAAATGATGATTGCTTCGTCCGTGCTTTTGTGATTTGACGCCTCACTGCTTTGTGATTTGTGATACAAGGGACATGGGAGTAGACTCTATGCCCTATACTGTACTACATGCGTCCAAGCATGGGAGAAAGAGGAGAGACGTTGCATTTTTCTATTCCTTCAATCAATCAATCAGGGAGCTTCGGTTCCATCTTGTTGGCTTTGGCAACACCGTCCACAATGGTTCCCACGATGCCAAAAGCTATTTTCAGATTTGGCTACAAATTGTGGATGCCCTTAACCGTACCACTTGGTTTTGCTCCTGTGTGCTATCTATACAAATCTCAATTATATTGATCTAAAAAATTATAGAATCAAGATTAGTAAAAAGGAGGGTGATTTTGCCGCGCGGATGGCGGGGGAGGCTTCTTATTTGAGCAATGCTACATCCACGTAATGGTTTACGTAAATTTACGAACTGATGTGATGTGGGACTATTTGATTGGATTAAAGGAGAGGATTAGGCCCACCCCACCTGAAAATCAGGGGGGCATATATAGATTAGATGGAAAGTATACGTAACAGCTACGTAGCCCTTTGTAGGTGTCACGCCCAATATGCGACCCTACCCAAAAGGAACTCGAAGGTCCCACCAAGGATAGACCCGCATATTGAAACGCTTTTGCAAGGTGGATATCATTACATCAACATTACATAATAGTGGGGATACATACATAAGGCACAAATGCCACAAGAATACATCAACATCATATACAAGATCAACATCCGACTACGGATGAAACATAAATAGAAGCTCAAACGACATCCACCCTGCTAGCCCAGGCTGCCGACCTGGAACCTATCCCCTGATCAAAGAAGAAGCAGAAGAAGAACTCCAAACAAGCAAACATCGCTCTCGCGTCATGATCATCGCAAACCTGTACCTGCAACTGTTGGTGTACTAATCTGTGAGCCACGAGGACTCAGCAATCCCATTACCATGGGTATCAATACTAGCAAAGCTTAATGGGAAAGGAAGGGGTAAAGTGGTGAGGTTGCAGCAGTGGCTAAGCATATATGGTGGCTACCATACGCAAATGAGAGCGAGAAGAGAAACAAAGGAACGGTCGTCAACTAGTTATGATCAAGAAGTGATCCTGAACTCCTACTTACGTCAGACATAACCCAGAAACCGTGTTCTCCTCTCGATCAACCCCGAAAAGAGACACTCATGTTTGGTGTATTTTAGAAGAGTTTGCTTCAAGTTTACTACAACCGGATATTAACAAATTCCCATCTGCCACATAACCGCGGGCACGGCTCTCGAAAGTTTAAATCCTGCAGGGGTGTCCCAACTTAGCCCATGATAAGCTCTCGCGATCAACGAAGGATATTCCTTCTCCCCGGGAAGACCCGATCAGTCTCGGAATCCCGGCTACAAGACATTTCGACAGTAATAAAACAAGACCAGCAAAGCCGCCCGATGCGCCGACAATCCCGATAGGAGCTGCACATATCCTGTTCTCAGGGCAACACTGGATGAGACATCCTACGAGTAAAACCAGACCCCGAGTTTCCCCGAGGGGGCCCCGCAGTCTACTCGGTTCGGGCCAACACTTAGACAAGCATTGGCCCGGGGGGGGGGGCTAAATAAAGATGACCCTCGGGTTAATTACTCCCAAGGGAAATGTAGGTGGTGGTGAGGCAAAAGGTAAAACCAATGTTGGGCCTTGCTGGAGGAGTCTTATTCAAAGCGAACTATCAAGGGGGTCCCATAAATCACCCGACCGCGTTAGGGACGCAAAATCCGGGAACATAATACCGATATGACGGAAACTAGGGCAGCAAGAGTGGAACAAAACACCAGGCATAGGGCCGAGCCTTCCACCCTTTACCAAGTATATAGATGCATTAATTAAATAAGAGATATTGTGATATCCCAACAAAATCCTGTCCACCATGGAGCAATCTTCAACTTCACCTGCAGCTAGCAATGCTATAAGAGGGGCTGAGCAAAGCGGTAACATAGCCAAACAACGGTTTGCATAGGAAAGGTGTCAAAGGTTAGAGGTTCTTCTATAAAAATGAAGCAGCTAGCATAGCAATGATAGTAGTGAGATCCAGGGTAGCGGTCATCTTGCCTGAAATCCCGCTAGGAAGAAGAACGAGTCCATGAAGAAGATGAAGCCACGAATTCGAACCAAGCGTAGACGAACGAATCCTCACGATCGCAACGAAACGGGAACTATCGAGAAGAAGCACACAACATGGTAAACACACCACACATAGACAAGACATGATGCACAACAAGCATGATGCATGACAAATCTAGATGAGGCTACTCATGGCAAGAGATGATGCAAACAAGAGCAACACATCAAAGCAAGTTTAAATGAGGCCGGAAACAACATATAACAATTCCGGTAAATCCTCATATGTAAATTTCGAAATTGGTCCAGATCTGAATAAACCTTATGTTCAAGTTGTTAAACAGCAAGTTAATATGCACCACGATGATCTACACGAAATTCTAGTCAAGTTACATATAAAGTTCATTAAATTCGGAGCTACGGCTTAGAAGATATGAGCAAATCAAGTTAAACATGGCATTGATGCAAAATGCATACAAACTCAAGCAAACACTCTCAAAACAAGGATGCAACATGATAATATGAAACTACATGCAAAATCAAGCAAGTTTCATATAGAGCACACTCAAAACGGAGCAACGGTTCAACACATACACACTATACAAGTTTAAAGGACAAGCTGTCCAAAACAGCAACTAAGCATATGGCAAGCATCAAAACAACATGCTACAGAATCTCAACATAAGAACAAAAGGCATGGGCATGAGTTACAGATAAAGCATGACAAAACATTAACACTGAGATAACTCCAGAAATCACTAGAACATGCTCAAAATGACATGGCAAGATTGCAAATAATAACAGTTTCAGACTTATCAGGAAATAACATCAGGTTGCAATGTTTAGAGCTATCAAACAGCATGCTACAGGAACTTATCATGGCAAACAAAGGCATGGCATGAATCTACTAATTGCATAGAACAAAAGACCCTTACTGACCATGAGCCAAAAAGGATCAGAAAATATGATGGCACCCATGTAAACATGGCAAGTTATATTACTGATTCATACATGGCAGGAACAACAATAAGTAGGCATGTTGGTGAGCTTGAACCACTCACCACAGAGCAATAAATGGCATGGCAAGGTAACCAACAGTAAGAATACATGTTTATGAAGCTTAGCATGGCAAGAGCAAGTTCATAGAGTGCATGTATCACTAACAAAGCTCATGGCAAAACTGAACTTAAAATTAACAGGCTGACAGCAACATTATTTAGCAAATTTGGAGAAAGATAACGACAACCTACAGCGAGTTAAAAGCACGCCAGGCCCATAAACTTGTCCGCTCCGTGATGGTTTGGCCCAACAACTTATAGAAGCTCACTCCACCACCCAGGAACTATCCCCCGATGTGCAAAAAGACCCAAGCCCAATCCCGAAGCTACATTTGGCGCCACGCCGGGCATGTGGGCCGAGGCGGTCGTCGCAAGACTTTGCGTAAAACCCCATCACGCTGGAATTAATTAACCCAAGCACTCCACAGCTGGGCTGCACGCGGAAAATATACAAATAGGGGCTCATATCGTTTCGTTCTCCATTTTCTCGCCCTTGTCTCTTCGTCTCTTTAATTTGAACTCGCCGGTGGCGACGCTTGCGATTCGGATGACGTCACCACCTTGGCGACGTCGCCCGAGCTTCTGACCATGGAGCCGCCTGATTCCGTCGGTTGTGTGGGATCCCGGAGCTTTTCCTCCCGATTATGGTACGCCCCTAAGTCTGCATCTTTCCCTCTCTTTGTGGTACTTTTTTTTGGGGCAGGGGTTTGGTAGGGTTCTAGAAATAGACGATCGGTTGGATGAACGGGCTAGGACGATCTGGACGGCGGGCGCGCGGCATGTAGTGCTTTGTTGTTGTTTTGTGTGTGTTCTGATGGACGGATGCTGGTTAGGGTTTGGCGGCTTCAAGCTTTTTCAGAGAGAAAACTTTGTAATTTTGGTGGATTTCATAAGAAAAGTAATGATTTTATACGTTGTGAATATGAATGTTCAGTATTGGTACTTATTTTAGCATGTATGTAAACTGCTGTTGTATTATCTTGTTGTGAATCTACCGCCATGCCCTGTTTTCTTCATGCCCTGTTTTACGTCGGCATTTTAAACTGCTGCTTATTATGCTTTGTTGTGATATACTGATTTGGGAGTGTTTCTGTCCTTGTAATGCAAAGTGTGTGATGCAGCTATGGGGATGGCAGTGGACACTCCTTTTTCACACCTGGAAATAGAGCACAATGGATTTTTCGTGGACCAAACAGTAACATTGAATACACAAGTGCTCTTGTTGAGACCCTGGACTATCTGAATGCAAACACTTTCTCATATTCTGTGATTGAAAATCATTTGAAATGGCTAGGCTATCCTGTCGGTGAGCACAATATATATTGGTGTAGGCCTGATCATTTTTGTCGATGGTCCGATTCCCATTAGAGGAGATGGTGATGTTCAACACATGTTGAAATCTAGTGCAGATCACAAGGTATCGCAGATCATGATTGATCACACTGGTTTCATCCAAGTTTGCAGAGCTGATGTCATTTACAAAGGAAGCACGATTTCTAGTTCAAGGGCTGTTTCTATTGGTGCAGTTTCCAGTAGTACAATTGTTCCAGCTGTTGAGGAAGAACCTGTGTCAGATATTGCAGCAGATGCTTATAGTGCAGAACATATTCAGATTGAAGCTGTTGAGGAAGAACAAGCAGATACAGACTCAGATTTTAGTGATAGTGACTATGAGATAGATGAGGGAGATGATGATCTATTTGATGACAACATAGACTATGATGTGACTGAAGAACATGAGGAGGAGGAGAAAGATGTGGAGCCAGAGTATGTTCTTGAAGATGAAGACTTGCATCTGTCCAGAGAAGAAGAAGAGAATTTGAAGTATAAGTTCAGGCCTTCAATGCCAAAGTTGACATGAAATCCCCTATCTTCAAAGTGGGGATGGTATTTGCTGATGTAAAAGAATTAAGACATGCTTTGACTGCATACTCCATTAGGAATAGAGTCCAAGTCAACAAAGTGAAGAATGAGAAGACAAGGCTAGATGCTATTTGTGAGAGAGGCTGCCCATGGATGCTGAAAGCTGGAAATGACAATAGAACAGGAGGGTTTGTTATTAAGGCATATTCTGGAGAGCATAGATGTCAAAAGAAATGGAAGTTGAAGTTACTAACTGCAAAATTCCTTACACAGTATTTCATGGAAGAATTCAGAAATGACCAGAAGATGGCACTAGGAACATTTTCAAGGAAAGTAACCTCTGAGTTCAATGTGACACCAAATAGATGGAAACTTGCTAGAGCTAGGAAACAAGCTTTAAAGGAGATACATGGTGATGAACATGAACAGTTCAACAGGTTGTATGATTATGGAAATGAGTTAAGGAGGTGCAACCCAGGATCCACATTTCTTTTGTCTACTACACTTGTGAAGGACAAAGATTTCCCAATGGGCACGAAGTGTCTGAAACAGTTGTACTGGTCATATGATGCTTGTAAGAGAGGTTGGCTTAAGGGTTGTAGGCCAATAATTTTCATTGATGGATGTCACATGAAGACCAGATACAAAAGGGTGCTGCTTAGTGTCAGAGGAATAGACCCCAATGATTGTATTTACCCTATTGCCATGAGCTGGGTAGAAGTGGAATGCACAAGCTCTTGGGAGTGGTTTTTAACCACTCTTAGAGATGATCTGAATATAATAAACACTGCTCCCTTTACAATCATGAGTGACAAGCAAAAGGGTTTAATAAATTCAGTTCAAAAAGTTTGGCCAGATGCAGAGCACAGATTTTGTGTCAGACACATTTATCAGAATTTTCGTGAGAAGCACAAAGGAGAAGTGCTTAAGCAGGATTTACGGGCCCTTGCTAGATCTACACATGAAGTTAAGTGGAGAGAGAACTGCAAGAAGATGGATGACCATAGCTCTGCTTTGCATTTCATTGGACAGAAAGATTGGATGTGAAGACATGGGTCAAAGCATTTTTCAGTGTTTTCAGCAAATGTGACATCTTGCTCAACAACAATTCAGAAGTTTTTAACAGGTATTAGTTCACCACCTTTATGTTATAAGCTACCTAACTTATCACAGCCATTTTAGCCTTCTTATTTGGTATAAGTTGATCTTCTTATCTGGTATAACTTGATCTGCTTATCTGATACAACCTGATAGCTTATCTGATATAAGTTGATTGCTTATTTGATATAAGTTGATATGCTTATTTGCCATACAAGTTGTTCTGCTGATCATTTCTTATCTGTTTTTTTTCTGGACAGTTACATCTTGGATGCAAGAGAAATGGCAGTACTTTCAATGCTGGAAAATATATTCTACAAGATAATGCATAGGATGATGAGCAAACAAAGGGAAGCAGTGGAAAAATGGACAGTGAAATGTGGTTTGTCCTAAGATATTGAAAAAACTTGAAAAAAATACAGAGTATGCAGCTAACTGCCATGTTTCTGGAGCTGGACAAGAGCTATTCAGGGTTCAATCTGGCAACTCCAGCTACACAGTTGATCTGTGTTTGCACACCTGTGACTGTAAGAGATGGCAGCTTTCAGGGGTTCCTTGTGGACATGTAATTGCATGCTCGAGAGAGGAGAGAATTGACCCACAGACTCTGGTGCATGACTGCTATACTGTGCAAACCTACCTGAAGGCCTATGGATATACCCTAGTTCCTCTAAGAGACCCAAAGCAATGGGAGAAGGTAAATGGGGAGAGAGTGTACCCACCAGTGTTCACAAAGCAAGTTGGGAGGCCCAAGAAAAATAGGAAGAAGAAACCTGAAGAGAAGTTGAAAGGTGGAGTAAGATATTTGAACAAAAAAGGTGTCAGCATGCATTGCTCCGTATGTGGGAAAGCTGACCATAACAGAAGGGGACACTACAAGTACATGGAAGCCCAACTAGGAGGAGGATATGAGATGGATGAACATAGGCAGGATTACAAGGGCAACAAGAGGAAATGATCAAGCTGAAGGATCTGCAGCAGCTGGTAGAGGTAACAAAAGGCAGAGAGGTGCTGGAAGAGGAATATCAACAGGTGCTGGGAGGGGGAGAGGAAGATCAACAAGTGCTAGGAGGGGGAGAGGATCTTTAGGCCTTGGGAGGGGTCAAGAATTAGGTGTTGGCACATCTTCAGGCTTTGTCAGGGGTCAAGAATTTGGCAGGGGAGGATTTGGTGTTGGCACATCTTCAGGCTTTGGCAGGGTTGGCACATCTTCAGGCTTTGGCCGGGGAGGATTTGGTGTTGGCACATCTTCAGGCTTTGGCAGGGGAGGATTTGGTGTTGGCGTGGTCGTATTACATGCTTTTTGGAGAAGACATGCCAACACAAATCCCAGATCTGAATGGTCCAGCTGATGTTTGAATTATCCTTGCAAGTTCATGAATGTACTTTATTTTGTGGCAAGTTCATGAATGAACTTTATTTTGTGGCAGCAAATGTAAGAGTTCATGAATGAACTACCTATAGTGATGTTAGGATGACAGCAAACTCCATGGTGCTGCTTTTAAGATCAAATGTATTTTGTGACAGTAAACTCTTACATGCTGCACTTGTTTAAGTGATGTTTGAACTACTCTCTGCTGGTTAAAATATGTGTCAAAGTCTGAATTTTTTCTGAATATCTCTATGTACAGCATATTCTGAATTTTTTCAGCCATTTTACCTGTGTATTTCTGGATGTTTTAAACTACAGCAGATTCTGATTTGTTTCTATGTTTCAGTCTGAAACTTTTGTCAAAGTCTGAATTTTTTCAGTCATTTTACCTATGTGTTTCTGAATCTCTATGTACAGCACATTCTGAATTTTTTCAGCCATTTTACCTGTGTATTTCTGGATGTTTTAAACTACAGCAGATTCTGATTTGTTTATATGTTTCAGTCTGAAACTTTTGTCAAAGTCTGAATTTTTTCAGTCATTTTACCTATGTGTTTACGAATCTCTATGTACAGCACATTCTGAATTTTTTCAGCCATTTTACCTGTGTATTTCTGGATGTTTTAAACTACAGCAAATTCTGATTTGTTTCTATGTTTCAGTCTGAAACTTTTGTCAAAGTCTGAATTTTTCAACCATTTTACCTATGTGTTTGAATCTCTATGTACAGCACATTCTGAATTTTTTCAGCCATTTTACCTGTATTTCTGGATGTTTTAAACTACAACAAATTCTGATTTGTTTCTATGTTTTAGTCTGAAACTTTAGTATTTTAAAATAGCAAAAAAATAAAATGGTTTGGCCTGAGTATCGAACCCAAGACCTGCTGTTCTTCTCTATTGTGCTATGCCAACAGAATACGAGTAGTGCTTTGTCTTAGTACATCCACTCTCGCGTATTGAATCAACTTTCGGAGTGCGGGTTAATTAATTCCAGGCTTAGGAGGTTTCGCAAAGTCGCTGACGACCTCCTCGGCCCGCTGCGCCAGCGTATGCCAGATGTCGCTCGGATTGGGCTTGGGTTTTTTTGCACATCGGGGAATAGTTTCTGGGTGGCGGAGTAAGCTTTTGCAAGTTGGTGGGTCAAACCATCACGGGGCGGACAAGTTAGTGGGGCTGGCGTGCTTTTAACTCATCTACAACAAGCTATAAATGCAACCAGGGGCATGGATGGATAGAGCATGACATGTATAACAAAACATCCTTAGTGAACATCTCCAGATTAAGCATAGATTGACTTGTAGAAGCAGGTTAACATAGCATCATGATATAGCAGATTCAGACATGCAAACAGCAACAGCAAGTACTCTACTTAACAAGCTCGATGCACTCACTACAAGACCCACAAAAATCCATGGATGGCACCACTGTAAAGATGGCATGACATAGTTCAAAACACATGTAGAGATCATGCTCATAGGATGCACACATCAAATGCAACAAAAATGACAAATCACCAAGTTATAACAGTTTCAGCAGATTAACATCATATAATACTTTTGCAACGATGATTCAGGTATCAAGATGAACTCAAATGAACATGGTGCAATGGAATGAAATGAAGTACTCGTCGAGACGAACAATTTGACATATTACACGCACGAAACGGAGCTACGGATGCAGATCTGGATCGGGCACGGTTAGCGAGGATCGCCGGAGACGGGGCGGCGCGGCTGCCGGAGTTGGACGGGGACGAGTCGCCGGAGGGCAGGGGAGGCCGGATCGGGCGGGATCGGGCGGCGGGAGGCCGGGACGGCGCGCTGGGCCGAGCGGGCGCTGGTCCGGCGGAGCGAGGCGGGGCGGCGGCCTTTCGCGACGGGCCGGCGGGACCGAGCTCAGCTGGGGAGGCGGCAGCCGAGCGCTGGGCTCATGGGCCGGGAGGCGCGGGCGAGCGAGGCCAAGGCGGGAGCCGAGGGGCGACGGGCGGCGAGGGGCGGCCGAGGCGGCGACCGACGAGGCGCTGGCGGCTGGGCGCGGACGGGCTGCTGGAGGCGGCCGGCGGCGGGCAAGCGGGCGGCGGTGATGGCGAAGAGCACCACGTGGCACGCCTGAGTGGCTGGGGCGCGGTGGCGGACGCGTCCGGCCGCCGGGCGGACATGTCCGGCGGCGCGGAGGGAGAGATCTAGGGTTTCGGGGGGATTTCATCCGCGAATTTCGGGGGAGATGGCATATTTATAGGTAGAGGGAGCTAGGAGAGTCCAAATGAGGAGCTGTTTTCGGCCACGCGATCGTGATCGAATGACCGAGAGCATGGAGGGGAGTTTGCTGGGTTTTGGGCCATTTTGGAAGGTGTGTTGGGCTGCAAAGAGAAAGGGGCTTTACGGTTACCCGGTTAACCGTTGGAGAACCAAACGACCTCCAAATGGCACGAAACTTGACAGGCGATCTACCGGTGCTATACCAAGGCCACTTGGCAAACCTCGGGCCATTCCGAGAAAGTTTAATACCCGCACATGAAAAGAGGTAAAAGGGGGCGCCGGGAGACATAGGAGTGCCGGATTGCAAAACAGACAACGGGGAAAATGCTCGGATGCATGAGATGAACACGTATGCCAATGCGATGCACATGATGACATGATATAAAATGCAGATAATGACATGGCAGAGAGAGACACGCGAGCACATGACATGGCAACACCAACGAATAACTGACGGACACCTGGCGCATCGAATCCGGGGCGTTACAGTAGGTCTAGGATTAGGCTTCCTATTTTCGGAGGACGTTGTCCTGGCAGTTTTATAACATGCGGTCCCACGTGTCAGTGCTTTACCAAGCCGATCCGCGTCCCACATGAGGCAGAACAATGGCAGAAGCAACACGTGGTTAAGTTGAAGAAGATGAGGGAGAAGCGGATTCAAAGAACGAGTGAAATGATGGTTGCTTCGCCCCTCCAACTTCTTTTTTTAGCATTATTACTTCGCCCCTCCAACTTAATCTGGAAAGGTGCAGCTTTGTGATTTGACGCCTCATTGCTCATTACTACGCCGGCACCATGACCGGGGTGCTTCACCCCGGCTGCTCTGCACTGTATTCCGGTATGGCACGTGTTCCCAGTAGCTTGATGTCCCACATGTCGGCGAAAGGGACTAGAAGATTTATGAAAGCAAGTACTCCGCTCTTACGACGGAGGAGTAGACGACACGACGGCCCAGTGAACTGTCACTTGTACTGTATAGTACTATAGTTTTGCTGTTTCACACGATCCATCAATACAAACCCGATTAAACAGGAAAGGGCAGGATTTTTCCCGCGCGGTAGAAGATACTGGCCATACATTTCAAAGGCAATTTTAGTGTATGCAAACTGAATAATTATAGGTAACAATATGATATCTAGTAAAACGAAAAACACATATGATTTATTGTGTTAGAGTGTAGTAGTAGTGCTATATTGCATAGTTGTTAGATGTAACATGCGAGAACATGTAGAGATGTAGTTTTGGAGGGCCTACAGAGAGAAAAGCGTCATACGGTCATCGAACTTCAGAATAAGCTGATTACGGTCACTATATACGTTTTTCGGTGATTATACGGTCACTTGCTCATAGTTCAGCATCGGATTGCACTCTGTTGACCGGCCAAATAGTCTGCGTGGCGCCATGTTGACTAGTTAAATTGACCATGTGCCTTGTGGGTCCCACCTATCAGTTCGCATAGGGAAAATGTCAGATAAACACAAATTTACGCAGGCGCGACAAGGCTCCAACCTGTGCGCGGGAATCACCTGGTTGTGTATGTGTCTGTCAGGGCCTGATGTGTGTGCATGCACGTGTAGGTTGAGCACTTGACCGTGAGAGTGTGTGTTGGTCGTGTGGTGTACTGGTGTGTGCATGCACGCGTGCGTGTGTGTGTGAGTGTTGTGTGCGTGCGTGGCTGTGTGTGTACGTGTGAGTGTTGCGTGCGTGCGTGGGTGCATGTGTTTGTGTGAGTGTTGCGTGGATGCAGTTCGTGTGCATGCGTGCGTGTGTGTATAATCACCACACCAGCTCCTGTGTGTTAAAACAGACGGCTTAGCATACCAATACAAGGCCACCTTGTCCGCTGTGCTCGTGGTCATTACTTCAACCACCGGCCCAAATATTTTTTGTCGCTTGTTTTCATTCTTACTAGCAAGATGCTCGTATGCTGCACGTAACATCAAGATGCATTTGTATGACTTGTTTATCTTTTGAGAGAAAAGGATGAACGAGGGAAGGCCTTATTTACAAATGTGGAGAGGTGTGTGGGTACCTTTTTGCAAAATAATCATAGTTTTTTCCCTATCCATCAGATATAAATCAGACGACCTATATTGCAGGATGGCAGGCACACCATCATCACCAACTCTGTTTTTATAAGAGTGTATTTTATGTATTTTATAAGAGTGCAGATGTAGAGTAGATACAAGTCGACAGGTGGGCACGATGGTAGTGAGATAATGTGATGCAACACTAGAGGTGCCATGTAAAGCGTTTAACTGGTCAACTAGTCATGTCATGAGCAAATACAGAGTTGTACAGTGAGCACGTGACTGTATAATAACTACTAAATGTAAAGGGTGACCGTAATGAGTGGATTATGAAGTCCAATGTACGTATCGTGCTTTCGCTTCAAATACAATGATCGTCATTGCATATATCGCGAGAGAAAGATGAAACATGCGTGAATTTTCTGGGGCTTACTCTTAGAGGACCTGGAGATAGTTTTGTGTGCATACGTGAAAGGGGCGTACAGGGTGGGGGGTTATGCGATGGAGACAGAGATGCTCTGCGTTACTCTATCTTATGACTAAGTTTGTATATAGTATAAAATATACAAATTCACCGGCGGAATAAATATCATTGTGGGCACCATGCAATGCAAATTAGCGTCAGTACTCCTCTATATAACTTTGTAATGTTGTATATATGTAGAAACTCTAAAATAATATTTTGGCCACACTTTATTCAAAAGGAATGTTGTATCTAAATAAACGTGAAGAGAGGGCTTTTTAGATCAATGGGGTACGTGATGTAACATGTGTGAATGTGTAGTTGATGCATTCGGCGGGGCCTAGAGAGGTATGTGTGTGTATTACGTATTGGAGAGAGGCATGGATAGAGGGGCCGGCGGGGGGGGGGGGGGCGTGGGAGAGGTAGCACGAGAAATGAGAGTGGTCTAGAGAGAGAGAGACGAATATGATGTCACGACAAGAGATCTCATTCCCTTGAGTGTGTATATGCAAGGGGGGGGGGGGGGAATAAAGGCACCAGGAGAAATTTTCTATGTGTGTGGTGTTTGTGTTGGTATGTGTGGGTGTGAGAAGATAATGAGATGTGGGGGCAGAGGGTGTGTCACCGCGTGAGGTCCGGTGGGTCGAGGTGAGGCCCTTCGTTTGGTTTCGTCCTGCGCCACATTGGTCGGCCCGTGACACATTTAGGAAGAACCATGGATGATTAGTCGTACAAGACAAATATAGCAGAATTGTGAAGGACTCTGTGTCCACTGACAAAGCCGGCTAGGATTTGTAACCCTAGGTTCTCGGACTAAGGTAACCCCTTTATCTCTGATATTACTATTCATCCAACCTAACTTTAAGGGGCATCCTACAGAATGCTCTGCTAGAATCATACTCGTCGAGTAGGAAGAGAGGTGTGAGACAATGCGTGAGAGACAGGCGTAAAGATAATGTGCGTACATGAGACACGTAGGCAGGTCCATGTATATAGAAAGGGTCAATGAGGATTGTGCGTGTGTATGTTTGCGAGAGGAAGAGTGCTTGTGGTAAAGGTTAGTGAAAACAGTTGTAAATCGTTACGAGAGGGAGGGAGGGTTATATCTAGAGCATGTGTGCAAGAAAGACACCCCGGGAGAGAGTGTGTGAGCATGTGTGAGAGACCACCGATGGAGAGTGAAACTACACGTAAAAGACTGCTCTACACATTGATTACAGATATAAATTGTATCCAAATATTAGGATGGGATCATGATATTTGCAATTCACAGAAGGAGCGGTCATTGATCCATCGACATCTAGATTCTATCGAATTTGAGCATGTCTATGTTATTATTCGACACAATTGATCCACATAGTTAGTATTTTGAACTCTGCATAATGCATCGCTTTAGCAATCGAATATAAACGTGAGTATAGTTCATGTTGTGTGTGTAAAGCACATTATACATACGAAAGTTACACAATGGACATTATAAATAGCTACCTATGGACTAGCATACATTTGAATTCAACTTAAGGTGGTTTAAAAAAGTCGAATTCAACATGAAGTCCATTCAATTATTTGAATTTGATATCATGGCATTTGTAAACCATACCTAAATTATGGGGGCACCAACCTTTGCTCTGATTTTGTACATAATAGCATATGTAGTCGTGTACAAAATAGATTCAAATTTAGCTCCTCCATTCCAAAATAATCGTAGTTATAGGATTTTCAAGTGTCAAAATTTCAAAAAGAAGCGGATAATTTAATGAGGTTTTCAAACATACAAGGTCCAATATAACGTTATATATTTATTTTAATCCTCATAGTTCAAGAGTACTCTAAACGTGAATGCTTGTCTTTCAAAATTTCGAACGAAGCGCCAAAAGAGCCTCTACTCGCCCGAAACCGCGTGAGACCAATATTTGGTAGTACAAGGAAATTACTTTTCTAATAACTCCGACCCGTGAAACCTACCGGCCCGACGTCCAAAGGTCTAAACCGGGGTAGGTTTGTAGCTTCATCTAGACGCCACACAACCGCCTCCGAAAAACATTCATACACAATGGCCGCCTAAGCACACATGCACGCCGTCAAATCGCTTCCCGCCCACTATTTGGGACACTGGGATTACCATCCTACCCCGACCCAGAGGGTCTAAAATTTAAGAGGGGGGCAAAGTTTATACTTTCCCCAAAATTCAAACAAGCGCGTCCCATCTTCTGTTCAAAAAAGCCAAAAACAAGCGCGTCCCGGACCGAAACATGGTTCCCCCCCACACGTCCGATTCCCCATTCATACTCCGTGGGTGCCAAAACTATCTCTCCACCAGCCGTGAAACCCCGGCATCCTCCGTCCACCACCCCATCCCACCCATCAACCGCCACCCACCGCCATAACGCCGGAGCCGATACCCGACCTCGCTGCCCACCGCAACCTCAACCGCAACGCCCTACTCGGCTAGTAGTTGACGCCGAGGCCCAGCCGCCCGTACCCGCGCCCGATCAACCACGCTGCCCTCAGGCTCTCACCGCCGCTGCGCTCCAATCTCGCCACCCTCCACCGACCGAGCTGTTCCCTCGCCACGCCCTTCGCCGCCTCGGATCTGCTTCCCCTGCGCCGATATACGGCCACGGCAACACAATCAACAATTTGGCCATGGGTTCATCCAAGCCTGCACCCTCCAGAACATCGGTTTCCCCGGCGTGACTTGTGGAGGTGACCACACCGGCAACCGACGAAGGTACTCCTCTTCCCTTATTTGTGCAAATCTTACGTCTCTGCTTTCACGGTATTCATCCCACAGAAGACACTAGTTGACCGACCGCTTCTTCTTGATAGTAGATGTTGCTAGTAACTCGCGATGCACAAGGTTTCTCCTCATATACTATTTCACCTTAGCTAGAGGTCCGTCGCCCCCCTGAATTTCAATTTCTGGCCAGTATATTCCCAATTAACGGAAGCATTCCCCGGCGTAACAGGTGCTAGTACGCCTATTACGCCGGGGAAACAATGCCTTGGTGTTTATCTTAGGGGTGTGTGCGGCCTAGAGCTACTAGCGCCCGATCTGGAGGTCGACCGGGATTAAAGGGATGGCCTGGGGGCGCTGCCAAGCACGGCGGTGGTGTGAGGTCGATGGGAGGGCGGGCGGCGGAGGCAGTGGGTCTGGGCCGGTGGTCGCTGGCGGTTCGAGAAAGATCGTCAACAAAGGATGGCGGGAGGTAGATTTAAGGCCATCTGCCCGTTCCTTATAGATCGGACGGTTCATTAAAAAAATCGACTGACCTATTTATTTTCAGTCGACTGTTATCTTAGATATGACCACATGTGGTGGTGTGCCGGAGGAGTACCTGCATTTCCTGTGCTCATATATTACAAAATCATACGGAGTAGAATCTAATTTTGTTTGCCATGCAATGTTGTTGAGCTATCATATGTCTCCTGTCATTTATTTTTCATCCACCTGCTATCTGTTACTTTTACAGTGCACTAGTTCTGCACACACTTCACCCTTTTCTCACTATTGTGTTTTTATGCAAGGGTATTTCAGACCCTGCCTTGACAGAAGCAGAAAAGAATAGAGAGAAGTCGCCCAAGTGGGTACGCTGCTAGGCCAAAAACGTTTCAAGGCTTTAAAGGGTGTAGTGTCAAGAAATGGAGACGAGGAACATAGCTCGAGTTGATGATCTCGCCGCCGTGAACCACCAACCTGTGTGCTTGCTTTAACTTCACGGTGTCATATGTGGTTGCATGTTGCATATGGTGTCTAGCTTGTATTCGAAAGGCCGAAGTCGGTAAGATAAGGAAAGATATTTTTTGCAGGAACCACCATCCCGTGAGCACCAGAAGACAAATAGCTAGTCAGGGCACTGGCCAAGCCAGTGACAAGCCTAGCAAAGATGGGCGCCACCTGGAAGCCAACTAAAAAGCTGCGATGGTGGCGAAGCAGCCCGCCTCCCACCAGGCTCTCAGGTCCTAGATGATCATGCTCACCACTCTAGCCGGATGTCTAGCTTGTATTGCTTCCAATTTGGTTAAATTGCATTTGCTTAGCTTACACATTATACCTTTGAATATGACATGCCTTTCTGTTTTTGGTACATACTAGTACATCTGTGTATTAACCATGTTCTTACATCAAACTAATGTTCTTGTGTATCCCTCATCAATCACTTATGACGAGGCAGGTAGGCAAGGGACTACTCCTCATTTAAAGAATGCAGCGTCAGCCTCCGACATGATTCTCAAGAAATGTAAATGCTAGATGAAGATAGTGTACGTAGCTCTGTAGTTGATTACAGCATTTCCCCTACACTAGCATCGCAGGTGCTTGCTCTAACTTGGCAGCGTGATATGTGGTTGCATGTTGCATATGGTGTCTAGATTGTAATTCTTCCAATCTGGTTAAACTGCATGTGCTAGTTTGCTTAGCTTATACATTATACCTGTTAATGTGACATGCCTTCCTGTATTTAGTACATAGCACATCTGTCTATTAAGCATGTCCTTACATAAAACTATTGTTTTTTGTATGCCGCATCAATCAACATGACGAGACACCTTTAGTATATGCAGTGCGATATAAGTTGCATATTTCATATGATTTATAGCATGCGCTGCTTCTAATTTGTTGAAATTCCATTTATGATGGGATGCTTTTAACTTGGCAGAGTCATATTGGTTGCATCGTTCATGTGGTGTCTAGCTTGCATTGCTTCTTATTTGCTGGAATGGTTTCTGCTTAGTTTACACAAACAGTTGTGAACATGCCATGCCGTCCTGTTTTCGTACATATTCCATCCTGGTATCATGTGTTTGCCTTACATCAAAGTAGTGATTGTCAGTATCATGCATGAATGAGTTCTGAAGAGAGAATTTTATTGCTTTTTCTTGTCGGTTTTACTTGACAATTCAAAATCAATAAAGCGGAAGGAAGTTAGCAAGCCAGCGGATAAAGGTGCTCCTTCCGAACGGAGGGCCTCTACAGTTTCTACTCCTCCACACCCCCAAGATGATTTCCAAGACAACACATGCATAGACACTCAACAAAGCCGTGTTTATGATGAGCACGTCTCCCCTAGTGCGTGCATCACCGTGCTCCCTCTAACTTGGCACTGTTATATGTGGTTGCATGTTATGTGTGATGTCTAGCTTGTATTGCTTCTAATTTTGTTGAATTCCATCTGCTTACTTTACACATTATACTTGAATAAGACATGTGTTCCTACATCATCTAGAACATACCATATCTGTCTATCACACCATGTTCTTACATCAAATTACTACTGTTGTGTAACCTGCAACAATCACTTATCATAAGACACGTTTGACTTCGGAGTGTGATATAGGTTACATCTCACATTCATTTCTAGCTTGTACTACTAATTTTTTGAAATGGCACTTATGACGAGACAGTTTTAACTTGGTAGAGTGATATTTGTTGCATCTTTCATATCGCGTCTAGCTTTCATTGCTTCTAATTTGTTGAAATGCCTTCTCCTTAGTTTACACATCATAAGCTGTGAATATGCAATGCTGTGAATATGCAATGGCACTAATGACGAAAGACCTCTAACATGGTAGTGTGATGTTCTTTGCATCTTGCATATGATTTATTTCTGCATCGCTTCACATTTGTTTAAACGCCATTTATGATGAGACACTGTTAACTTGGCAGAGCGATATTTGTAGAATCTTTCATATGGTGTCTACCTTCCATTGCATTGCTTCTAATTTGGTGAAATGTCTTCTTCTTAGTTTACACATCATAGTTCTGGTTATCTCTTCCGTCCTGTTTTTCATACATATTACATCCTCCTATCATGTGGTTGTCTAACATCAAAGTTCATTTCGTCTGCATCACGCATCAATTTGTTCTGAAGAACTAAATTGTTATTTGTTTTTCTTGTCGGCTTGACTTGACATGGCGCAGAGAAAGAGGAAGAAACATAGAATGGCAAGGAATGAGAAGCGGACGAATCCTGCAGATTCTGCTGGTACTGATGGTGCAATAGAAGGTCAAAGTCCAGCGGAAAATTCTACAAACATGGCATCCCATGCTACACGAGTTGCAAAAAGCCAAATGAAACAAATAGCTGCTACCAAACAAACAGAGACAACCCTAGTTCTTGCAACACCTACCACAGTACTACCAAATGCACGACTTACTCGTAAGGCCAATCGAGCTAGCAAAGACGTTCCCAAGCTCCCTTGCCACCTGACACTACTTCCCAAGCACTCTTGACACAAGATGAGTTGGCAATATCAGATGAACCTTGTGAGCTTCTACAGCAAGAAGGTAGTTGCTGGAGTCAAGTTACAGTTGCAGGCTTCTTTATATGTAGTCTCATAGTTTGATGTACACTAACACTCCCTATGTTCGTTGTTGGACTAGCACCTAGGCGCAAGAGGAAACAAACATCAGAGATAATGCTCGATAGGTTAACTAAATCTAGAGGAGGAAGAATGGAGATCCATTTTGAGGCAGGTTTAAAAAGGCTACCTGATGCTACAGAGTCAGCCAAGTTAGTATCAGAGGCAGCGGTTGTCGTTAGGTGTCATGTACGTATCCTCCCAACATGGATTCAAGACAGAATGACAAAGACGAAACCCAGTTCAACACCTTCCTCGACCATTTATCTGTAAGTATGGTTATGTATGGAAACTAGTAATATCGCCTTTGCTCGTCCCATACTTTCTAGGTTGTCGATAATGAGACTCCATAATTTTCAATGATGAGGTTCAAGTTGGATAGCCAAGATGATGCAACCAGACAAGCTTGCACCCATGTTTTCAAGTATGCTCTGCGACAGTATCGGTATAACTTGAGGAAAACTCAGTTTGAAGGCAAGGCTAACAGTGAACTTTCCCAAACATCACCAGTGGAAAATATATCGGATGAAGACTGGAGGGGCCTTGTTAAACACTGGTCTGATCCGAAGTATCAGGTACATTATATATATGTGATCAGATCATATGTTGAAGTCCTATTTACGCATGTGCCACACAAATCTATCTTCTTGTAGGTGAACTGTTCAAAGAACAAGGCCAACTGCACGAAAAGTGAAATTCCAATGCATTTACTGTGATCTCGTAGCTATATTGCACACTGCGAGGCTCTTGTAATTAGCTGCTGTTTCACTCTTTTCACCGTACCATATTAATAGATCTATATTGACTTGTTCGAAATGCAGAGGAAAGCCCGCAAGGACAAAAAAGTACCTGAACCAAATGATGTGGAAATCTTCAAGGACTGTCACACCAGCAAGAAGAAGGGCATGACTACACCACCAAAGCCGCTGTTGTAAGTCCTCAATCCTCATGCCTTTTAACTACTACTTACTCTGACTTGTGCCTTGAACTGCATGATTTGCAGCCAATGTCTATTACTCTTTTCAATTTTATACACAATTGTCTTAGCGTATCATTGCACCTTACAAGGTTTAAAAGAGAGGAGTGATGTTCCATAGATCTTGACCTGTCATCTAGTTCCGTCTTTGGACTTGCCCACACAACTTTACAATTGCCTCGTTTGTCTCGTTCTCGCTTGTTTTGTGATATGAATGATGTCATACTATGCTTACCGTATTATAAACATCGCCTCTTTATCCTTAGCCCTCAATACAATGTGAAGAAATAGACAATACATTAGCGATGGTACATGGTCATATGTTTGGAACTTGGTTTTATTATGTACTTTGCAATAAAATGCAACTAATATTTTACATGGGTTCACCGTAATAAGTTCTGTATATAGACCAAAGCTATTTTGTTTGGTTTTGCTGCCTCCTTAATATCTTCTGTTATGGTACTACTAATGTAAAACCTCAACTTTTCAGCGAGCTATGGAAAAAATGGTGGAACCGCCACCTTCAGAAGGTGGCGAGGCAACTATAACTGCAATGTCAGCTCTTGCTACAGTGGGTCAGTACCTGTCCACTAATAGTGCCAAAAGCACGTTCCTGCGTAATACTGGGTTGGTTGTTAAGGCAATATTGTCCAAACTTCCTCATGATCAAGATATGCAAGCTCAAAGAAATGTTGTATCTCAAGGCCCGCACACAAGTCCATTCCCTAATAGAGACCCTTTGTGAAACAAGGAGAAACATTGCTCAATGTCGTCAAGATGTGCATGGTTTTGAAACTAGACTATCAGACATTTGCTATGTTGTTCAGGAGCCTAGGGGAAATGAAGGCGAGGGTTATGGTGCTCCATCGGACAATACTGCATGAAAACGTAATACCAGATCAAATGAATCGAGCTTCGAACTTACGGTGGTGCATTTATACGCTAGACTGCTAAGTTTTATGCCAACCTTCCTTTTGTTATATAGTTGTAATTTGTTTTGGTGCGATACAAAATTTATTCTTAACGTGCAGCCACCGGCTGAAGAAAACAAAGAAGCCATTTTTGTATAGTGTAGGGTGTTCCCTATATTTGCACTAGTGGCGATCTTTGATGCCGAGTGGATGTAATCTGTGCAATCGCCTTAATAGCCTAGCGTTAGTTTCGGCCTTATTTATTTCCTAGTCTTCTTTTTCCCTGGTTTGCTAGTGGCCGCAACTACCATGGGCCATATACGGGCCATAGGATCCATGGGTCTCCTACGGGCCGTCGATAAATGGGCCTGTAATCGGTGGGCCTCGGGCCGTCGGATAAATGGGTCTACATGGGCCGTAATCGGGCATAATTGGTATCGGCCCAGCACGGTAACGGGCCGTTAACAGGCCGTAGGACAACAAAGGCTTAATTCTGTCACAGGCATAACGGGTCGTTAATGGGCCAGAATATAGGACGGGCCGGAAATGGCGCAACGGGTTAACAGGCCAGAAACGGGCCGTCTCTTGCCATGGGCCGAATTTGGCCCATTAGAGTAACAGGCCAGTAACGGGACGACTCTTGCAATGGGCCGAATTTGGCCCATTAGGGGAACATGCCAGTAACGGGCCGACTCTTGCCATGGGCCAAATTTGGCCCATTTGGGTAATAGGCCAGTGACGGGCCGAAAGTAATCGAGGGCCGAAAAGGAGCCCAATAACGTATGGGCCGTCAATACGCCAAAAGCTAACACGGGCTGGAAACGGCCCATGTAAATCACGGGCCGTTAACGGGTAAAAAGAAAATTACTGTTCATTATGGGCTAGAGTCACCGTGGGCCTGTAAAGGGCCGAAAGATACGAAGGCCTCATATGGGCCGAAAGACGTCGTGGGCCATACATAAGATGAAAGTGAATGGGCTGGTGTTATATTCGACGGCCCACATGACGTTGTTGGGCTGATTTCCTTTAGGGCCTAACGGGCCATGAGTTGACGGGCCGTAAAATGGGCTATTTGCGAAGAGACCGTTAATAGGCTTTTCATGGGCTAGCCCGTTAACTTTTGACCAAGTCAAACGGGCCGGCTTTGTAAGCTAAATGGGCCAGTGGTGGGCCGTGGCACATGTCGACATATCATAGGCGCCTATCTGACCCAATCGACGAAATGACACGTGTTTCGTCCGCCAAGAAGAATTTTACACGTGGAAATTTCCCATTGGTCGGGCTGTTAACGGGTTTTCGGATCCAAAACCCGACCCGATAGCTTAACAGCGTTCGCTACGGTGGATGCCACGTTTCGGTCACCCTTGACGAAAAGCACTTCGCGGACGCGATTTATCGTCATGGAAGTGGACACTTCCGTGATGATAATTTTGGTAATGTCATGGAACACTTCTACGACAAAGACAGTATGACTATCTTGATTCTGTCATAAATTTGTTATGGATGTACATGCATGACAAAAAACGTGACCTACTGTGACAAACACATATCATCACGGAAGGGTATTTTTTTTGTAGTGAGGCCGCCTCCTCGGGCACCTTGCCAGCCGCGCCCTGTGCTGGTTGCCGCATCCAACACTTTGGCCGGCTCCATCTAGACTTCGACGCGCTCCGCAAGAGGAAAGGGTCTCCAAGTTGCAACAGTGGTGTCGTCCGGCCGTTGAAGCATAGGAAGTATATCGCCATAGACGAGTGAGTATCTTATCTTTGTAATTTCTTGAGTGCTGATTCTCCTCCCGACGGTGGCTCCTCAGGGTCCCTTCTGCTAGGGCCAGAAGTCTCCGGGGAAGCAATCTCCTCCTGCCTCGAATCCCCCGCTGGCCTTGAGCGCCCCAAGCCAGCGTGCCGCACCCAGCGGGAGGTCGGCCGGAGAGGCAAGCACGCTAGCCTGGCGCCTTGAGCCCGCGCCTTTTCTGTCTCTCCTCCTGGCCTCGCCTGGGGCACAGCAAGCGTGCCAAGGGCTCCCCCTCTGGTTGTGTACGGCGGCTTGACGACTTCGATCCTGGCTTCTACTTCGAGCAGTGGGCCGTCACCCATTCAGACCTTCGCCGTGGCCCAGACGGTGATCGGGGAAACACCAGCCCCAGCCCCCTGTTGGGAGGGAGCGAGCCGCTTCGAGCCCCTTCAGCAACCCCTGCTGCGGGAGATGGGCTTGGTCACACACTCAAGCTTGCGCACGACCAGAGTGTCGTCCGCCACGAGCTCTTTCAGGAGGCAATGGGCGCAATGAGCTGGCTTGGCGGAGAACTCGCATATGTTGACACGCGCCTTGAAATCGAGGGTCTCCGGCTGGCGGAGGAGTGGCATCAACTGAAGGTAGCCATCAACTTCGGGCGCCTCCAGCGTGAGCATGCCAACGCAGAGGCCGAGGCATCCTTGGCAACCTCGCGCGAGGCCAGCGCCCGAGCCTTGGAGGAGGCCAGGGAGGCCGACCGTCGCCGCGTGATCTCCGAGGAGCGCATGCGCGAGCTCCTGGTCTTGAACGCCTCTTTGGAGCAGCAGGTGGAGGCGCGCAGGGCCGTCCTAGCATCAATGAAGGGAACGCCTGCCGAGGAGGAAGAGATCCGGAATCGCGAGGAGACGCTGGTGCTGGAAACCACAGAGCGCAGCCTTGAGCTTGAGAGGTTGGAGACGAGGGAGCACCAAGTTGCCCAAGCGGAGGATGCCGTTAACGCATGCGAGGCGAGGATCCAGAAGGAGGTCGACAGCAGGGTGGCGGAGGCTCGTTCTGACCTCGACAACAGGTATGGCATGAAGTCGGAGCTTGTGGGAGCCGAAGCTGATGGCCGGAGTTCCGCCTTGGGGTCGAGGTTGGAAGAGGCGGAGCAGCGCAAGAAAGCTGTCGCTGCTGCCCT
The DNA here is from genome assembly GCA_021605145.1 of Aegilops bicornis. Taxonomy (NCBI): domain Eukaryota; kingdom Viridiplantae; phylum Streptophyta; class Magnoliopsida; order Poales; family Poaceae; genus Aegilops; species Aegilops bicornis. The sequence goes on along the minus strand of CM038674.1, from coordinate 78,609,544 downwards.
GATCTCTGCGCGGGCCGAACTGGCCTCTGCCCGTGCTGAACTGCTCCCACTCTAGAAGTGGGTCACCGCTGCGGAGTCCCTCGCATAGCAGAGCAGGGAGGAAGCGCTCCTCCGGCAGACCCTGGAGTACGTGCACGCCCCCATGCTCCAAGGCCTCAGGATCAGGGCCAACGCGGCGCTAGGCGCCATCTGCGATGAATATGCCCCTCATCCCCACTCAGACAATTATGCCAGCCATCTTCGCTTTTTCACCAATGTGGTGAGACGCCTGGAGAACCGATCCGAGAGGGCTCGCGAGCTTGTTGAAGAGAGGAGTTGTGGCCTGCTCTGGCGCACGTTCTCCCGCATCTTCGGCCACCTCCATAACATCAACCCCAACTTCGATTTTGACGCCGCCATTGCCCCTGTACCCGGGGCCATCCGGGGCGACCTGGCGCGCCGGGTCGAAGACAATGTGGATGCTCTAGTCAGGGCCTTCGCCTCCGAGGACGACGCGGTGGTGGTCGCGGTGGATGAAGGTGGAATGGTCGATGATGGTGAGGGCGGTGCCGGCGATGGTGATGGTGATGCCAGCGACGCCGACAACGATGCCAGCGACGCGTCTGAGGGCGACCCTGAGGGCGCAATAAGTGACATGTCCAATTGAGCCCTTGCTTCCTTGTCGTTGGCCCGGCATGCGAAAGCTCGGGCACGGCCCTGAAAGTTGTAAGAGCATTTTGGGAGGGGGAGCCCCTCATGTAAACAGATTACTGCTTCTATTCCTTAGGCCAAGCTAGAGATGTGTTTCATGAGCCCACGAGTCCTGCCGCGAGCTTGCTGCTGCAGTTTACCTTAGTCAGGACTAGTTCCGAACCGGCTCGTGAGGTCGTGAGCTTCTGAGAAGCCTGCCGATCCGTCCAAGAGGGCCTCGCGAGAAGCAAACGACAGCTATGGAAGGATGTGCGTGCAGCGCGTGTGCGCTACACCCAGCCCCCGCTCGCGAGGGGCTCGCGAGGTGGAGGTAGCAGGTGTGAACTCTGAATCAAGGCAAGGAACCAAATCGCAAGTAATCGCACGAATGAGAAAAGACACCCCCTGCGCATACCAATGAAAATTCAACTGCAAACTTAAATCCAAGGCCAAAAAACAGGGCACCACAAAGGAGGTTGAAATCTAATGGCTGCGTCCAGCGCCTAGTCTAGTCTTCTGGTCTTCCACCAGCGCGGAGCATGGCGCATCCACTAGGATGTGGGCTGGATCCCCCGAGGCCCGAGGGCAGCTCTCCTGAGACTCCAGGGCGTGTACAACCCCACTCATTATTACGTGAGAGTGTCACGAGCGGAGACCTTCATAGGCGCGAGCCTTGCTTCATATCACCAGACGAGGGCCCTGCCTTGCGCTATCCTCGACCACCGCTGGGGCGTCTGGAAACTAGGACGATGCAAAGGGCAAAGGGGACACCAGCGGCGCCCTCGGCTACCACGGGCCCTCTGCCGGGTGGAAGGCTCGCCAGCGCCTCCCCTGCAGAGGACCTACCTCCGAGCGATGCCTTGCTCCACACGGCGAGGGGAGGGGCCTTGCTCCTAGCTCCTCCATGCAGCCCCCAGTGCGCCTCCCCTGGTGGGAGGGGGGCTGCCGTGCTGGGGCCGTCATCCGACGCTGTGACCTGATTCATTTGCGACCCATGGTTAGCTAAGCCTGCTCCTGAGAGATTAGTGGTACCCTGTAGCTGTTGTCACCAGCATGGTCGGCGAGGCCCCCGGGTGGCTCTTGGAAGGCCTAAACTTTCAGCTTCTCCTCTTCCCAACCTGGCTCGAGGAACGAGCCGGGGTCATCTTCCGGCGTGTACTCTTGGTCCATCATGCGGGGCACATAAGCCTCCGGAGCCGTCGCCACGGAAACCTCGCTGAAGTGCCCCGCGCTCGACGTTGCTTGGCTTGGCACGCTGCTCCGAGGGTGGTAGGGCAGCATCCTGTCGTGTCCGTGGGTGGTGATTCTCACGCCTGCGCCCATCGGGGCAGGCACATGTGAGATTGGGTGCCCGGCGCCGCTGGTCGCGTCGATGCCGACGAAACCTCCTGGTGCGCCCGGGAGCACGTGGGCGCGACGAGGCCCACTGTGTGACCCAGCCGTAGCCTGAGGAATAAGCGAGGAGCAGAAAGGCGGCGTACCCCTGGCCGCGGCGTCCAACAGGTTGGCGACGCGCTCCAGCAACGCATCTCGGCCGCTCTCCATCAGTCGGCATCGCAGCAGCTCCCGCGCCATCGTGAGCGCGTCCCTCATGTTCACTTGTTCCCGTCGGGTGTGCGGCGCCGTTGCCGCAGCACAACTTGAGGCTCTTGTGGTGGCCCGCGCTTGCCGTGGAGTAAGGGTGGATGGCGTTTGACCACGCCGCCCGCGCCCCGCAGCGTTTGGCGGTGCGCGTGTCGCCTGGAGTGCGAGGTTGAGGTCTTCTTGGACGGACGACGCCGCCCAGGCTGGCCAAGCTGCCTAGTGGTCGGCGTTGGTCCTCGGGTCGCCGGACATCGGAACCACGGAGTGTCGGAGGATCAACTGGCGGAAGAGAGGCTCCGGCGCACCCCCACGTGGCGCGCCAAATGTCGGATTTCGGGTTCCAGCAAAATCGTCGAGGTTCGAACACTGGGGTGCGCACGAAGATCTCTCCTCCCCTAGCTCGCACGCCCTCACCGCGATCTCAAAGCTCAACGCGTCGAACTCATAGAACAAGAGACACAAGGTTTATACTGGTTCAGGCCATCGATGTGGTGTAATACCCTACTCCAGTGTGGTGTGGTGGATTGCCTCTTGGGCTGAGGATGAATAGTACAAGGGAAGAACAACCTCCTGAGGAGAGGTGCTCTTGTGCTTGGTGAGCTGGTGTGGTGGCGTTGGATGGAATGGCCCCGATCCAAGATGAGTTGCTTGCTATGGTGGCGGCTAGTCCTATTTATAGAGGCCTTGGTCCTCTTCCCAAATATTGAGAGGGAAGGGATGCCACAACGGCCAAGTTGCAAGGGGGACAGCTAGTACAAGTTATCCTGACAAAAGTAGTCTTCGCTTGCCAAACACTCTGGTGGTGACGCCGTCTTGGGCTCCACAGTGACCTCCGTGCTACTGGTCTTGGTCTCATTGCACCGATATGGAAACCTTTTCCTGATGCCTCGGGATTCCTCGCCTACGCTTGCCTCTTTTGCACCAAAGAGGAAACGAGGACACTGCGCCTGCCTGGTGCCCGCCTGGCGCCCGACTGGTCATGGTCGTCATGGCTTGCGTCACAGGGACCTCACGAGGTGCCCCTTGCCTTGATCTCTCCGCTCCTCCCAAGCCAGCCTAGAGAGGCCACCCCTGAGGAGGTCTTGCATCGTCCGCCTCGCGAGGCTTGGCCCCTCGTGAGGGTCTTGAGTGCTTGCTGGTGAAGATGGACCGTACGAGGCCGCTGGCAGAGCCACGCCGTGGGCCGTAGGCAGGCAAGTCTGGGGACCCCCGTTCCCAGAAAGCCGATAGGGATCACATCATTAGAGAATGATGTGATGGACTAGACCCATCCGTTAGCTTAGCACTATGATCGTTTAGTTTATTGCTATTGCTTTCTTCATGACTTATACATGTTACTATGACTATGAGATTATGCAACTCCCAAATACCGGAGGAACACTTTGTGTGCTATCAAACGACACAACGTAACTGGGTGATTATAAAGATGATCTACAGGTGTCTCCGATGGTGTTTGTTGAGTTGGCATAGATCAAGATTAGGATTTGTCACTCCGATTGTCGAAGAGGTATCTCCGGGCCCTCTCGGTAATGCACACCACTATAAGCCTTACAAGTAATGTGACAATGAGTTAGTTGCGGGATGATGCATTACGGAATGAGTAAATAGACTTTCCAGTAACGAGATTGAACTAGGTATGTGAAAGTGCAACTATTCATAACAACATATAGCTCATTGAGCTAATGGTATTCCAAGACCATTATTTCAGGAAAGCTCAATGAATGGCATGGCATGGATGATGAAAGTGGATCCCTCAAAATACTAAGGACAAAGGATTGGCTCAAGCTCAAAAGCTCAAGACTCTTCATTTTGCATTTTAGTGATCAAAGATGACCTTGAGTCTATAGGAAAAGCCAATACTATCAAGAAGGGATGAGGTGTTTCTTAATGAGCCTTTTGCTTCATGTGCTTAGTGATATGCTCCAAAACCCTCCACTACTTTCTCACATCCACAAATGACCTAAACCCAGAGCCAAAATCGGTCACACCGATTCTTCCTACCCGACGCCACCGATTTCAAAAGTCATACCAACTACCACAAACCCTAGGCAAATCGGTCCTACCGGTAGGGATCTCGGTCTCACCGAGATGGGATTGCAATCTCTCTGTTTCCCTTCATAACATTTCGGTCTAACTGAAGTGAGCGATCGGTCCCACCGAGATTGCAATGTAAACTCCCTGTTTCCCTTTTGTAACATTTCGGTCTCACCGAAAAGAGCAAATCGGTCCCACCGAGTTTACCTGACCAACTCTCTGGAAAGCTTATTACCAGAATCAGTCTCACCGAGTTTGTGTAATCGGTCTTACCGAGATTACGTTATGCCCTAACCCTAACCGAATCGGTCTCACCGAGTTGCATGTCACCCCACCGAAAATCACTAACGGTCTCTAGGTTTGCTAAATCTGTCTGACCGAGTCTGTTGAATCGGTCCCACCGAGTTTGGTTAATTGTGTGTAACGGTTAGATTTTGTGTGGAGGCTATATATACCCCTCCACCTCATCTTCATTCGTTGAGAGAGCCATCGTAACAAACGTACACTTCCAACTTACGATTAGAGAGAGAACCACCTACTCATGTGTTGAGGCCAAGATATTCCATTCCAACCATATGGATCTTGATCTCTAGCCTTCCCCAAGTTTCTTTCCACTCAAATCTTCTCTCCACCAAATCCATATCCTGTGAGATAGAGAGTTGAGTGTTGGGGAGACTATCATTTGAAGCACAAGAGCAATGAGTTCATCATCAACGCACCATTTGTTACTTCTTGGAGAGTGGTGTCTCCTAGATTGGCTAGGTGTCACTTGGGAGCCTCCGACAAGATTGTGGAGTTGAACCAAGGAGTTTGTAAGGGCAAGGAGATCGCCTACTTCGTGAAGATCTACCGCTAGTGAGGCAAGTCCTTCGTGGGCGACGGCCATGGTGGGATAGACAAGGTTGCTTCTTCGTGGACCCTTCGTGGGTGGAACCCTCCGTGGACTCACAAGAACTGCTACCCTTCGTGGGTTCAAGTCTCCATCAACGTGGATGTATGATAGCACCACCTACCGGAACCACGACAAAAACATCCGTGTCTCCAATTGCGTTTGAATCCTCCAAAACCATTCCCTTTACTTTCTGGCAAGTTGCATGCTTTAATTTCCGCTGCCTATATACTCTTTGCATGCTTTCTTGATTTTTGTGATGATTGCTTGACTTGTCCTAAGATAGCTAAAATCTTTCAAACTCTAAAATTGGGAAAAGGTTAAGTTTTTAATTGGTCAAGTAGTCTAATCACCCCCCTCTAGACATACTTCAAGGTCCTACAAGTGGTATAAGAGCTTTGGTCTCCATTTGCTTTGATTTCCAAGGCTTTGGTGGTCATTGCCTTGGTTTCACAACCTAGGAGAGTATGGCGTCTAGTGAGGGAAATTATCACCGTAGAGGGCCTTACTTTGATGGTACTAATTTTGCTATTTGGAAGAATAAGATGAAAATGCATATTCTCGGACATAACCCCGCCGTTTGGGCAATTATTTGTATTGGCTTGCAAGGTGAATTCTTTGATGGGAGAGCCGAACCATGAAGCTAATGCAGAAGAATTGAAGATGTTGCAATACAACGCTCAAGCTTGTGATATCATCTTCAACGGATTGTGCCCCGAAGAATTCAACAAAATCAGCCGTCTTGAGAATGCAAAACAAATTTGGGATGCTTTGATTGATATGCATGAAGGTACCGAATCGGTCAAGGAATCCAAGTTGGATGTGCTCGAAAGTCAGCTTGACAAGTTCAAAATGAAGGATGGTGAAGGTGTCGCTGAAATGTACTCTAGGCTTGCTCTTATTACAAATGAGATTGCCGGCTTAGGGAGTGAAGAGATGACCGGCAGATTCATCATCAAGAAGATCCTAAGAGCATTGGATGGAAAGTATGATACGGTGTGCACATTGATCCAAATGATGCCAAATTACAAAGATCTCAAGCCTACGGACGTCAATGGTAGAATTGTTGCTCATGAGATGTCACTCAAGGATAAGGAGGAACTTCAAAACAAGTCGAGTGGTGCTTACAAAGCCTCATGTGAAGCCCCCACACCATCAAGTGAGAAACAAACCTTCAATGAAGAATTGAGCTTAATGGTGAAGAACTTCAACAAATTCTACAAGAGTAGAAGCAAAGAAAGAAGCTCCAAGTCAAGGACTTACAATGACAAAAGATCTTCTAGTCGAGAGCGCAATTGCTACAATTTTGGGAGGCCTGGACACTATTCCAATGAGTGTACGACACCCTACAAAAGAAGAGAAGATTCTCCAAAAAGAAGAAGCAAAAGAGAAGAATCACCACCAAGAGAGAGGAGGAGTAGAGATGATCGTTATGAACGAAGATCCTCACGGAGAAGCAAGGATTCAGAAAGGAAGGACAAGTCATCAAAGAGATACACAAAACGAAGACATCAAGCTCATGTTGGTGAATGGGTATCCGGCTCCGACTCCGACAATCACTTCGAGAGAAGCTATCACTTCGACTCCGAATATACTCAAGATGAAGGTGTTGCTGGTCTAGCACTTGTGTCAACCAACTCCTACGACATATTTGATTCACCAAATGAAGGAATTGGAAGATGCTTCATGGCCAAAGGTCCAAAGGTAACACATCCCGAGTATGTTGATTTCAGTAGTGATGAAGATGACTTGCTTGTGGATGATGATTTACTTGTTGACAACTCTAGTGATGAATACTATGATGAAACGTCAATTAATCATGCTAATCAAGATAAAACAAATGGCAATGATAAGGAGAAGATTGAGCTTCTAACTAAAGAACTAAACACTCTTAAGTTGGCTCATGAAACTATCTTCGAAGATCATTGAGAACTTTTAAGGGCTCATGAGAAGTTACGCTTTGGAAAGCTCAATCTTGAGAAAGAGCATGAGTTCTTAAAAGCAATAAATGATGATCTCCGTATGAAAAGTTCTTCTTACATTGCCAAGCGTTTACTCCTATCTACTTACATGCCTCAAGTCAAGTCTAGTACAAGTACAAGAAATATACTTCCAATAATAATGTCAAATCCAATATTGTTGCTTCTAGTAGTTCTCTTGATTACACTAATGATTCTCTTAGCCAAGTTACACTTGAGCAAGAAAATAGCTTATTGAAGGGAATTATAGAGAAAGGTGTCTACAAGAGCCTTGCCGGGAGTAAGCAATTCGAGGAAATTGTACGCAAGCAAGGAAGACACCGGAAGAATCAAGGTGGTTGTTTTGAACGAAAGTTCAATGCCAATGGAGTTGAGTGGGAAGAAGATCAATACCCCAAGACGAAGTTTGTTCCTCAACAAGAGAAGTATGATGCTACTTCCTTCAAGGGAACACAAGCACAAGATGATCTTCCACCACAAGACCACAAGAACAAAGGCAAGGACAAGCTTCAAGAAGAGATTGATGCATTTGAAGAAGCACCTAAGGCCTCGTTCAAGTGGATTCCCAAGACTATGTCAAGTTCTACTTCATCAAGTACAACTACTACACCAAGGATTCCCATCAAGTTGATGTGGATCCCGAAGAAGAAGAACTAGAGAGTTCTTGAGGGTGACTCCGCCAACATTCTTCACATATCATTATGGCAAGGACAAGTGCAATCAACTTCCACATCTTGCACTAGTTCAAGGAGTCACAAACCCTCATGTTGGTAAGGCAAGGGACAAGGTAACCTAATGATTTCATGGACATCATCTTGTGTGTGCATCACTCTATGTCTATGGATATTCTTGTTTGTTCCTTGTGGGACTAACCCATGTAGGCAAGTTGAAAGTGCAACTCACTCCAAAGGATTGCTCCAATTGATCTACATCAACATTGAGCATCCACATCTTCAACACCTACATGAAGTCATCATCGACAAAATCCAAGGTTAGTTCATCCCACTAAGGGGGATCTCACATCTAGGGGGAGCTTAACTCTAAGAATTGAGTCAAAGCAACTCTAATGGTGTGAACACATCAATGCATTATGTAAAAGTGGTAACCCCACTTGAGCTCAAACGATGAGTATGACCTATGATCAAATGTTTATCATTTTACTCCTAAGTCAATATACTCATATATAGATGACCTAGTCATCACAAATTGTTTGATAGATGCTAGAATTGGTTGTGCATGCTTTGCCACATATTTCATTTGTCATCTTATTGTGTGAGCATGTTGGTTGCATATTTACTCATTCGAGGACATCCACTTGTTGTTTTGATTGTTTGGTTCTTTCTTATTTTGGCCAAGTGGATGGACAAGAATGCCTAAGAACTTTCTCTAGCTATCTATGCTTTTATCGTCTCAAACTCTATTCATGCTACATCACAAAATTTGATCAAGTTAGATTCGAACCACTCTGTGTGAGGAGCACTCGGAGTCCCCGATTCGTCATAGACTTAAACTTCCAAAACTTCTTTGTGATTCTCGGTCCGACCGATTCCTCCATTTCGGTCCTACCGAGATCACTAAGTCGATCTAGGTTTTCAATCTCGGTGCAACCGATTTGAACTTTTCGGTCACACCGAGTTGCTGTAACTGAACATAGTTATGCATCTCGGTGCCACCGAGTTGTTCCACTCGGTCACACCGACAGGGTCGGGCTATATATAGTCACGGGCAAAATTTTGGAAATTTCTCCGAACCCCTTCGCCCACGAAATAGCTCGCTCTGCCTCCAAGGTCTCCGGATCGTCTCCTCGTCGCCAGCCGCCTCCTGTCGCTGGTCTCCGCCGCCGTCAACGGAATTCAACCCCGTTGTTGCCGCCGTAGCGATTCATCGCCGAGCTAGGGTATGGACTCATTCACAGTGCTATCCTCGTCCGATTGCTAGCACATTGTGTTCTTATTGATTCTTGCCATGATTGAAACACTCCTATCCAGTCAATGCAATCCGTAGATTAAATGAGATTTGAAAATTTAGGGTTAGGTTTCCGCCGAAACTATCTCGGATCCACCGAGTTGAAAAACTCGGTCCCACCGATTTGGCTTATGCCATTGCACTAGTAACTCTCGGTCTGACCGAGAATTGCTAATCGGTGCGACCGATTTTAGGACTTTGTGAATCCCTAGCAGTCTTGGTGCCACAGAACTGTGACTCGGTCCAACCGAGTTCATCAGTTTAGGTTCCAAAACTACTTCGGTATCACCGAGTTCGAAAATCGGTTGATCCGAAATGCTTTCTGTGGAAAACTAAAACTGAATTTTTGAATCATTCTTTTGCAAAAAATTTCTGCATTTTGTGATGCTCATCCTCTCTATCTCATCTATAACTCTTCACAGGGTCAGCAGTGTTTACTGATGTCGCACTGCAGTGATAGTCAAAACAGGTCAGAAGGGCAGATGCACATGAGTGAGGGCACTAGTCCCTCAAGCAGCTCAGATGAGGGGAGCAGAAGCACTCAGAGCAATTTGCCCATGGCTGCCTCAAGGTCAAGAAATAAGAAGACCTCAGAGTCTGAGGATGAGGATTACGTGGCAGTTGAGGATGAGGCAAGCTCCAAGAAGAAAGTGCTCAAGAGGGAGTTCAGTTCATATGCACTGAATCCTGGCTTGAAAATCAAAAGGCCAGCAGGCAGACAACCAATGTCCAAAGCCAGAGTGTCCACTCAAGCTCCTTTGGAATCTCAACCCAAAGAGCCTGTTGCTGCAGAGGGAAAGAAACTGAAAGAAAGGGTCAAGAAGACCATGGCAAGAGTGATTGGGAAGCCTTCCATGATGGAAGAGAAAGAAAGAAGAAGAGGTTGCAGAGCCAGCACCCAAGGCACAAAAGCTGATGGGTGATGCAATCAAGTTAGGAGCTGCAACTTCCAAGCCCAAAGCTGCCCCCAAGGCCAAGTCTGCACCAAAGAAGAATACCAGGAGTATTCCAGCTTCTGAGAAGAACAAGACCCTAGTGCCTGAGGTTGCTGAGGAGGAAGATGAAGAAGGACAAGTTCTGAGGAAGCTCAAACCCAAGATCCCAGACCACAATGATGCTCATCCTGCGGCTGAAAACATGAAGATCAGGAGAGATAATGGGTTGAGGCTATGGAGAGACAGATCCATATGCCACGAGGAGAAGGACTGCTTTGTGGATTACAGGTTCCACACCAAGGAGCAGCAGGACTTTTATGAGACTATCTTGCTGGATAAGAAGCCCATAGTTTGCGATATGAGATGGGTCAACTGGACCTACATGAAGGAGAACGCATAACACTACCCTGGAGTATATGACAACTTCAGTGCTTGTGGAGTTGCTGATTTTGTTGGGCAGAAGCTCACCAACTGGAACGACGAACTTATCATGCAATTCAACTCCACATCACATTTCTATCCAGATGGCAGGACAGTGTGGATGTCAGAAGGAACCAGATATCAGTCTACCATAGAGGAATGGGAAAGTTTGATCAATGCCCCAAAGGAAAGTGAGGATGACCTGGACATTTATGGTAAGAAGAAAATGGATCATAACTCAATGGCACATATGTACAAGGAGATCCCAGATGATGCAATTGAGACCTTCAAGTTTGTATCAGTCCATTTTCTGCTGTCAGGGCTGCCTACGATCAACTGGATCTTAAGGCATACTCTTTTGCCCAAGTCAGGTGACCATAACATGATTAGAGGGCATGCAATCAATTTGCTTCACGTTTTTGATGTGCCTCAGAAATTCAAGGTCATGAGCCTCATAGTCGAGACAGTTAAGAGGACAGCAGAAGATCAGAAGAGGAGCTGTGGTTATGCCCCACAGATTCAGGAGTTGATAAACTCGAAGATGGGCACATGAAAGTATCTCTTGGATAAGGAACACATGGTTCTATATCCTGATTTTGAGGACAATCGAGTTGTCATGACAGAGAATGAACCATCATCAGTGCAAGCTCAGGAGAGAAAGGAGAAGGCAAGGAAGGAGAAAGCTGCAAAGATGCCAACTCAATCAGAGGCAGCTGACTACTTTCTGAAGAACAAGCAGGAGCAGCTTGGTTACTTAATAGCATCAACTCTGCGGATCGAGAAGGGGTTGGCCACCCTAACTCAAAACCAGGAGAGCCTGGATAGAATCATGGAACAAAAATTCTATGATCTTGATGTCAAAGTGACTGAGATTCAGTCAGCTGTGGAGCAATTACAAGATGATATGCAGGAGAGGAAGGGCAAGACGACAACTGATGCATTTGCCAGAGTGCCTAGAGCTCAGAGGTTAGCTGGAGTACCAACTCCAGACACCAGAGCAACTTCTTCCGCTCCAGCTACAGCCCCAGCTCAACCAGCTCCAGCTCCTACCACGTCTATTGATGCGTTCATCCTTGGAGTCATGTCTACACCACCACCAGAAGACCAAGCCTGAGAGACGACATAGTACTATGCATTTTCTATGAACTTTTTGATAACTTGTTGCCAAAGGGGGAGAAAAATGTATAGATCATAGGCTTCGAGAGAGGGAGTGTTGCTTTTGTTCTCTCTTGATTTGGTGGTTCAAACTTGTTTGCTTTTGATTGCTTGAGATACTATGCTATTCTTGTGAGACATTGATGGTCACGTGTTTGATCATAAGCTACACTTATGCATGTTTGATGATATTATCTTATCTATCATATGTGATCATTCACTTTGCTTGGTGATGAGTGCATGTATTCAATCTTTATCATTTTGAGCGCTCCACCAAGATGTATGTGACATGGAAGAGTAACCCATGAGCCTAATTCCTTGTGCATTTGCAGTCCAAAGCAAATCTTAAACTATGCACAAATTTAGGGGGAGCTCTTGCTTATAACATACTTCTCAAAGCGACGATGCTTTTCAATCTTATTATCATTTGTCGAAGCTTTGATCTATATGTTGTCATCAATTACCAAAAAGGGGGAGATTGAAAGTGCAACTACCCCTAGGTGGTTTTGGTAATTCATAACAACATATAGCTCATTGAGCTAATGCTATTCCAAGACTATTATTTCAGGAAAGCTCAATGAATGGCATGGCATGGATGATGAAAGTGGATCCCTCAAAATACTAAGGACAAAGGATTGGCTCCAGCTCAAAAGCTCAAGACTCTTCATTTTGCATTTTAGTGGTCCAAGATCACATTGAGTCTATAGGAAAAGCCAATACTATCAAGAAGGGATGAGGTGTTGCTTAATGAGCCTTTTGCTTCATGTGCTTAGTGATATGCTCAAAAACCCTCCACTACTTTCTCACATCCACAAATGACCTAAACCCAGAGCCAAAATCGGTCACACCGATTCTTCCTACCTGAAGCCACCGATTTCAAAAGTCATAGCCACTACCACAAACCCTAGGCAAATCGGTCCTACCGATAGGGATCTCTGTCTCACCGAGATGGGATTGCAATCTCTCTGTTTCCCTTCGTAACATTTCGGTCTAACCGAAGTGAGCGATCGGTCCCACCGAGATTGCAATGTAAACTCTCTGCTTCCTTTTGTAACATTTCGGTCTCACCAAACAGAGCAAATCGGTCCCACCGAGTTTACCTGACCAACTCTCTGGAAAGCTTATTACCAAAATCGGTCTCACCGAGTTTGTGTAATCGGTCTTACCGAGATTACGTTATGCCCTAACCCTAACCGAATCGGTCTTACCGAGTTTCATGTCAGTCCCACCGAAAATCACTAACGGTCACTAGGTTTACTAAATCGGTCCGACCGAAGTGCATTGAATCGGTCCCACCGAGTTTGATAAATTGTGTGTAACAGTTAGATTTTGTGTGGAGGCTATATATACCCCTCCACCTCCTCTTCATTCATGGAGAGAGCCATCGAACAAACCTACACTTCCAACTTACCAGGTTCGAGAGAGAACCACCTACTCATGTGTTGAGGCCAAGATATTCCATTCCAACCATATGAATCTTGATCTCTAGCCTTCCCCAAGTTGCTTTCCACTCAAATCTTCTCTCCACCAAATCCATATCTTGTGAGAGAGAGTTGAGTGTTGGGGAGACTATCATTTGAAGCACAAGAGCAAGGAGTTCATCATCAACGCACCATTTGTTACTTCTTGGAGAGTGGTGTCTCCTAGATTGGCTAGGTGTCACTTGGGAGCCTCCGACAAGATTGTGGAGTTGAATCAAGGAGTTTGTAAGGGCAAGGAGATCGCCTACTTCGTGAAGATCTACCGCTAGTGAGGCAAGTCCTTCGTGGGCGACGGCCATGGTGGGATAGACAAGGTTGCTTCTTCATGGACCCTTCGTGGGTGGAGCCCTCCGTGGATTCGCGCAACCGTTACCCTTCGTTGGTTGAAGTCTCCATCAACGTGGATGTACGATAGCACCACCTATCGGAACCACGACAAAAACATCTGTGTCTCCAATTGCGTTTGAATCCTCCAAAACCCTTCCCTTTACTTTATTGCAAGTTGCATGCTTTAATTTCCGCTGCCTACATACTCTTTGCATGCTTGCTTGATTTGTGTGATGATTGCTTGACTTTTCCTAAGATAGCTAAAATCTGTCAAACTCTAAAATTGGGAAAAGGTTAAGTTTTTAATTGGTCAAGTAGTCTAATCACCCCCCCTCTAGACATACTTCAAGGTCCTACAGTATGATGATACCGACGATCGAATCTCGGACAAGTAACATACCGATGACAAAGGGAACAACGTATGTTGTTGTGCGGTTTGACCAATAAAGATCTTCGTAGAATATGTAGGAGCCAATATGAGCATCTAGGTTCCTCTATTAGTTATTGACCGGAGATGTGTCTCGGTCATGTCTACATAGTTCTCGAACCCGTAGGGTCCGCACGCTTAACGTTCGATGACGATTTGTATTATGAGTTTATGTGATTTGATGACCGAAGGTTGTTCGGAGTCCGGGATGAGATCACGGACATGACGAGGTGTCTCGAAATAGTCGATACATAAACATTGATATATTGTGCCATGTTATTCGAACACCGGAAATGTTCCCGATAGTTTCAGGTAAAACCGGAGTGCCAGAGGGGTTACCGAAAACCCCCGGGGGAACTAATGGGCTACCATGGGCCCTATTGGAGAGAGACGAGGGCAGCCAGGGCAGCCCCCCCGGTAGATGTTATATGCACGAGTAGAACACAAAGAATTGTGGGCGATAATAGTCATACTGCTTACCAGCATGTCATACTTTGATTCGGCAATATTGTTGGATGAAGCGGCCCAGACCAACATTACATGACCGCGTTCATGAGACTGGTTCTACCGCCGTGCTTCGCACACAGGTGGCTAGTGGGTGTCTGTTTCTCCAACTTTAGTTGAATCGAGTGTGACTACGCCCGGTCCTTGTTGAAGGTTAAAACAACACACCTGAAGAAATATCGTTGTGGTTTTGATGCGTAGGTAAGAACGGTTCTTGCTAAGCCCGTAGCAGCCACGTAAAACTTGCAACAACAAAGTAGAGGACGTCTAACTTATTTTTGCAGGGCTTGCTGTGATGTGATATGGTAAAGGCGTGATGATATATAAATTGTTGTATGAGATGAGCATGTTTTGTATAAGTTATCGGCAACTGGTAGGAGCCTTATGGTTGTCGCTTTATTGTATGAAATGCAGTCGCCATGTAATTGAAGGAAAATTCCCTAGAGGCAATAATAAAGTTGTTATTTATATTTCCTTAAATCATGATAAATGTTTATTATTCGTGCTAGAATTGTATTAACCGTAAACTTAGTACATGTGTGAATACATAAACAAACAGAGTGTCCCTAGTATGCCTCTACTATACTAGCTCGTTAATCAAAGATGGTTAAGTTTCCTAGCCATAGGCATGTGTTGTCATTTGATGAACGGGATAACATCATTAGAGAATGATGTGATGGACAAGACCCATCCGTTAGATTAGCACTATTGTCGTTTAGTTTATTGATATTGCTTTCTTCATGACTTATACATGTTCCTATAACTATGAGATTATGCAACTCCCGAATACTGGAGGAACACTTAGTGTGCTATCAAACGTCACAACGTAACTGGGTGATTATAAAGATGCTCTACAAGTGTCTCCGATGGTGTTTGTTGAGTTGGCATAGATCGAGATTAGGATTTGTCACTCCGATTGTCGGAGAGGTATCTCTGGGCCCTCTCGGTAATGCACATCACTATAAGCCTTGCAAGCAATGTGACTAATGAGTTAGTTGCGGGATGATGCAGTACAGAACGAGTAAAGAGACTTGCCGGTAACGAGATTGAACTAGGTATGGTGGTACCGACGATCGAATCTCGGGCAAGTATCATACCGATGACAAAGGGAATAATGTATGTTGTTATGCGGTTTGACCGATAAAGATCTTCGTAGAATATGTAGGAGCCAATATGAGCATCCAGGTTCCGCTATTGGTTATTGACCGTTGATGTGTCTTGATCATGTCTACATAGTTCTCAAACCTGTAGGGTCCGCACGCTTAACGTTCGATGACGATTTGTATTATGAGTTATGTGATTTGATGACCGAAGTTTGTTCGGAGTCCTGGATGAGATCACGGACATGACTAGAAGTCTAGAAATGGTCGAGACATAAAGATTCATATATTGGACGATGTTATTCGGACACCGGATGAGTTCCGGGGGTTACCAGATAAATATCGGAGTGCCGGAGGGTTATCGGAACCCCCCGGGGGAATTAATGGGCCACCATGGGCCTTAGTGGGAAGAGAGGAAGGGCCAGGAGGGGAAGGGGGCGGCACTCCCCTTACCTTCCCTTCCCCTCTTCCTTCCTTCTTCCCCCTCTTCCTTAGGTGGAAACCTACTAGGACTTGGAGTCCTAGTAGGATTCCCCTCTCCTGGTGCGCCCTAGGAGGGCCGGCCGGCCTCCCCCTCCCTCCTTTATATACGTGGGGAGGGGGCACCTCTAGTACACACAAGTTGATCTTTAGCCGTGTGCGGTGCCCCCCTCCACAGTTTTACACCTCGGTCTTATTGTCGTAGTGCTTAGGCGAAGCCCTGCGCCGGTAAATTTATCATCGCCGTCACCTCGCCGTCGTGCTGACGGAACTCTCCCTCGGCCTCAGCTGGATCTAGATTTTGAGGGACGTCACCGAGCTGAACGTGTGTAGATCGCGGAGGTGTCGTGCGCTCGGTACCTGATCAGTTGGATCATGAAGACGTTCGACTACATCAACCGCGTTACTAAACGCTTCCGCTTTCGGTCTACGAGGGTACATGGACACACTCTCCCCGCTGGTTGCTATGCTTCTTCTAGATAAATCTTGCGTGCTCATAGGAATTTTTTTGAAATACTATGTTCCCCAATAGTGGCATCTGAGCCAGGTCTATGCGTAGATGTTATATGCACGAGTAGAACACAAAGAGTTGTGGGTGATAGTAGTCATACTGCTTACTAGCATGCCATACTTTGTTTCGGCGGTATTGTTGGATGAAGTGGCCCTGACCGACATTACATGTCCGCGTTCATGGGACTGGTTCTACCGCTGTGCTTCACACACAGGTGGCTAGTGGGTGTCTGTTTCTCCAACTTTAGTTGAATCGAGTGTGACTACGCCCGGTCCTTGTTGAAGGTTAAAACAACACACTTGACGAAAAATCGTTGTGGTTTTGATGCGTAGGCAAGAACGGTTCTTGCTAAGCCCGTAGCAGCCACGTAAAACTTGCAACATCAAAGTAGAGGACGTCTAACTTGTTTTTGCCGGGCATATTGTGATGTGATATGGTCAAGACGTGATGATATATAAATTTTTGTATGAGATGATCATGTTTTGTAAAAGTTATCGGCAACAGGCAGAAGCCTTATGGTTGTCGCTTTATTGTATGAAATGCAATCTCTATGTAATTGCTTTACTTTATCACTAAGCGATAGCGATTGTCATAGAAGTAATAGTTGGCGAGACGACAACGATGCTTCCATGGAGATCAAGCTGTCAAGCCGGTGACGATGGTGATCATGACAGTGCTTTGGAGATGGAGATCAAATTCACAAGATGATGATGGCCATATCATATCACTTATATTGATTGCATGTGATGTTTATCCTTTATGCATCTGATTTTGCCTAGCACAGCAGTAGCATTATAAGATGATCTCTCACTAAATTTCAAGGTATAAGTGTTCTCCTTGAGTATGGACCGTTGCGACAGTTCGTCGTGCCAAGACACCACGTGAAGATCGAGTGTGATAAGCTCTACGTTCACATATAATGGGTGCAAGCCAGTTTTCCACACGCAAAATACTCGGGTTAAACTTGACGAGCCTAGCATATGCAGTTATGGCCTCGGAACGCTGAGCCGAAAGGTCGAGTGTGAATCATATAGTAGATATGATCAACATAGTGATGTTCACCATTGAAAGCTACTCCATCTCACGTGATGATCGCACATGGTTTAGTTGATTTGGATCACGTGATCACTTAGATGATTAGATGGATGTCTATCTAAGTGGGAGTTCTTAAGTAATATGATTAATTGAACTTCAATTTATAATGAACTTAGCACCTGATAGTATTTTGCATGTCTATGTTGTTGTATATAAATGGCCCGTGCTACTGCTCCATTGAATTTTAATGCATTCCTAGAGAAAGCTAAGTTGAAAGATGATGGTAGAAACTACACGTACTGGGTCCGTAACTTGAGGATTACCCTCATTGCTGCACAGAAGAATTACGTCCTGGAGGCACCACTAGGTGCAAGACCCGCTGAAGGAGCTACGTCGGATGTTATGAACGCTTGGCAGAGCAAAGCTGATGACTACTTGATAGTTCAGTGTGCCATGCTTTACGGCTTAGAACCAGGACTTCAAAGATGTTTTGAACGTCATGGAGCATATGAGATGTTCCAGGAGTTGAAGTTAATATTTCAAGAAAATGCCCGGATTGAGAGATATGAAGTCTCCAATAAGTTCTACAACTGCAAAATGGAGGAGAATAGTTCTGTCAGTGAACATATACTCGAAATGTCTGGGTACCACAATCACTTGACTCAACTGGGAGTTAATCTTCCGGTTGATAGTGTCATTGACAAAGTTCTTGAATCACTGCCACCAAGCTACAAAAGCTTCGTGATGAACTATAATATGAAAGGGATGGATAAGACAATTCCCGAGCTCTTCGCGATGCTAAAGGCTGCGGAGGTAGAAATCAAGAAGGAGCATCAGGTGTTGATGGTCAACAAGACCACTAGTTTCAAGAAAAAAGGGCAAAGGGAAGAAGGGGAACTTGAAGAAGAACGGCAAGCAAGTTGCTGCTCAAGTGAAGAAGCCCAAGTCTGGACCTAAGCCTGAGACTGAGTGCTTCTACTGCAAAGGGACTGGTCAGTGGAAGCGCCAAATATTTGGGGGATAAGAAGGATGGCAAACTGAAAGGTATATTTGATATACATGTTATTGATGTGTACCTTACTAATGCTCGTAGTAGTGTCTGGGTATTTGATACTGGTTATGTTGCTCATATTTGAAACTCGAAACAGGGGCTACGGATTAAGCGAAGATTGGCTAAGGACGAGGTGACGATGCGCGTGGGAAATGGTTCCAAAGTCGACGTGATCGCCGTCGGCACGCTACCTCTACATCTACCTTCGGGATTAGTTTTAGACCTGAATAATTGTTATTTGGTGCCAGCGTTAAGCATGAACATTATATCTAGATCTTGTTTGATGCGAGAGGTTATTCATTTAAATCAGAGAATAATGGTTGTTCTATTTATATGAGTAATATCTTTTATGGTCATGCACCCTTGATGAATCGTCTATTTTGGTTGAATCTCGATAGTAGTGACACACATATTCATAGTATTGAAGCCAAAAGATATAAGTTTATAATGATAGTGCAACTTATTTGTGGCACTGCTGTTTGGGTCATATTGGTGTAAAGCGCATGAAGAAACTCCATGCTGATGGGCTTTTGGAATCACTTGATTATGAATCACTTGATGCTTGCGAAGCATGCCTCATGGGCAAGATGACTAAGACTCCGTTTTCCGGGACAATGGAGCGAGCAACAGACTTGTTGGAAATAATACATACTGATGTATGCGGTCCGATGAGTGTTGAGGCTCACGGCGGGTATCACTATTTTCTGACCTTCACAGATGATTTAAGCAGATATGGGTATATCTACTTGATGAAACATAAGTCTGAAACATTTGAAAAGTTCAAAGTATTTCAGAGTGAAGTGGAAAATCATCATAACAAGAAAATAAAGTTTCTACGATCTGATCGTGAAGGAGAATATTTGAGCTACAAGTTTGGTGTTCATTTGAAACAACGTGGAATAGTTTCGCAACTCACGCCACCCGGAACACCACAGCGGAATGGTGTGTCCGAACGTGGTAACCATACTTTATTAGATATGGTGCGATCTATGATGTCTCTTACCGATTTACCATTGGCGTTTTGGGGTTATGCTTTAGAGACGGCTGCATTCACGTTAAATATGGCACCATCTAAATCCGTTGAGACGACACCATATGAACTGTGGTTTGGCAAGAAACCTAAGCTGTTGTTTCTTAAAGTTTGGTGCTGCGATGCTTAAGTGAAAAAGCTTCAACCTGATAAGCTCGAACCCAAATCGGAGAAATGTGTCTTCATAGGATACCCAAAGGAGACTATTGGGTACACCTTCTATCACAGATCCGAAGGCAAGATATTCATTGCTAAGAATGGATCCTTTCAAGAGAAGGAGTTTCTCTCGAAAGAAGTGAGTGGGAGGAAAGTAGAACTTGATGAGGTAACTATACCTGATCCCTTATTGGAAAGTAGTTCATGACATAAATCAGTTCCAGTGATTCCTACACCAATTAGTGAGGAAGCTAATGATGATGATCATGAAACTTCAGATCAAGTTACTATGTCCTCGTAGGTCAACCAGAGTAAGATCCGCACCAGAGTGGTACGGTAATCCTGTTCTGGAGGTCATGTTACTTGACCATGACGAACCTACGAACTATGAGGAAGCGATGATGACCCCAGATTCTGTGAAATGGCTTGAGGCCATGGAATCTGAGATGGGATCCATGTATGAGAACAAAGTGTGGACTTTGGTTGACTTGCCCGATGATCGGCAAGCCATAGAGAATAAATGGATCTTCAAGAAGAAAACTGACGCTGACGGTAATGTTACTGTCTACAAAGCTCGATTGTTGGGAAAGGTTTTCGACAAGTTCAAGGAGTTGACTACGATGAGACTTTCTCACCCATAGCGACGCTTAAGTCTGTCCGAATCATGTTAGCAGTTGCCGCATTTTATGATTATGAAATTTGGCAAATGGATGTCCAAACTGCATTCCTGAATGGATTTCTGGAAGAAGAGTTGTATATGATGCAACCAGAAGGTTTTATCGATCCAAAGGATACTAACAAAGTGTGCAAGCTCCAGCGATCCATTTATGTACTGGTGCAAGCATCTCGGAGTTGAAATAAACGTTTTGATAGTGTGATCAAAGCATATGGTTTTATACAGACATTTGGAGAAGCCTGTATTTACAAGAAAGTGAGTGGGAGCTCTGTAGCATTTCTAATATCATATGTGGATGACATATTGTTGATTGGAAATAATATAGAATTTCTGGATAGCATAAAAGGATACTTGAATAAAAGTTTTTCTATGAAAGACCTCGGTGAAGCTGCTTACATATTGGGCATCAAGATCTATAGAGATAGATCAAGACGCTTAATTGGACTTTCACAAAGCACATACCTTGATAAAGTTTTGAAGACGTTCAAAATGGATCAAGCAAAGAAAGGGTTCTTGCCTGTGTTACAAGTTGTGAAGTTGAGTCAGACTCAATGCCCGACCACTGCAGAAGATAGAGAGAAAATGAAAGTCATTCCCTATGCTTCAGCCATAGGTTCTATCATGTATGCAATGCTGTGTACCAGACCTGATGTGTGCCTTGCTATTAGTTTAGCAAGGAGGTACCAAAGTAATCCAGGAGTGGATCACTGGGCAGCGGTCAAGAACTTCCTGAAATACCTGAAAAGGTCTAAGTATATGTTTCTCGTTTACGTAGGTGATAAAGAGCTCATCGTAAATGGTTACGTCCATGCAAGCTTTGACACGGATCTGGATGACTCTAAGTCACAAACCGGATATGTATTTATATTGAACGGTGGAGCTATCAGTTGGTGGAGTTCTAAACAGAGCGTCGTGGCGGGATCTACATGTGAAGCGGAGTACATAGCTGCTTCGGAAGCAGCGAATAAAGGAGTCTGGATGAAGGAGTTCATATCCGATCTAGGTGTCATACCTAGTGCATCGGGTCCAATGAAAATCTTTTGTGACAATACTGGTGCAATTGCCTTGGCAAAGGAATCCAGATTTCACAAGAGAACCAAGCACATCAAGAGACGCTTCAACTCCATCTGCGATCAAGTCAAGGAGGGAGACATAGAGATTTGCAAGATACATACGGATCTGAATATTGCCGACCCATTGACTAAGTCTCTCTCATGAGCAAAACATGATCAACACCAAGACTCCATGGGTGTTAGAATCATCACTATGTAATCTAGATTATTTGCTCTAGTGCAAGTGGGAGACTGAAGGAAACATGCCCTAGAGGCAATAATAAAGTTTTTATTTATATTTCCTTACATCATGATAAATGTTTATTATTCATGCTAGAATTGTATTAACCGGAAACTTAGTACATGTGTGAATACATAGACACACAAAGTGTCCCTAGTATGCCTCTACTAGACTAGCCCGTTAATCAAAGATGGTTAAGTTTCCTAGCCATATATATGTGTTGTCATTTGATGAACGGGATCACATCATTAGAGAATGATATGATGGACAAGATCCATCCGTTAGATTAGCACTATGATCGTTTAGTTTATTGATATTGCTTTCTTCATGACTTATACATGTTCCTATAACTATGAGATTATGCAACTCCCGAATACCGGAGGAACACTTAGTGTGCTATCAAACGTCACAACATATCTGCGTGATTATAAAGATGATCTACAGGTGTCTCCGATGGTGTTTGTTGAGTTGGCATAGATCGAGGTTAGGATTTCTCACTCCTATTGTCGAAGAGGTATCTCTGGGCCCTCTTGATACGTCTCCAACGTATCTATAATTTTTGATTGTTCCATGCTATTATATTATATGTTTTGGATGTTTAATGGACTTTATTATGCACTTTTATATTGTTTTTGGGACTAACCTACTAACCGGAGGCAGTGCAAATTGATGTTTTTTGCCTATTTCAGTGTTTCGCAGAAAAGGAATATCAAACAGAGTCCAAAAGGAATGAAACCTTCGCGAGTATAGCTTTTGGAACAAACACAACCCAGGAGACTTGGAGGGGACGTCAAGGAAGCAACGAGGCGGCCACGAGGTACGAGGGCGCGCCCCCACCCTCGTGGGCCCACCGGCCTACTTATTTTGCCTATATATAATCATATACCACTACAAAAAAATACACTTCCATGATGATACGTGTTTGTCACAGTAGGCCGCGTTTTTTGTCATGCATGTACATCCATGACAAATTTATGACAGAATCAAGATAGTCATACCTGTGCTGTCGTAGAAGTGTTCCATGACATTATCAAAACTAGATGATACCCCACGCATTGCTGTGGGACATCTATGGGAACAAAAAAGAGGTATATATATATAAGCACGATGAGGGATGTATTGACAATTTCTTATAACAAGCATTGTTGCACAAAGGTGTGGAAATGAGGTATGTGTTGACAATTTCTTAATATTGAGTCCAAAATATATGTACATATTCCCCGACAGATTTATGGGTCCGTTGATCCACTAAACTGCACTTCCCACTTGCATATAGAAAGAAACATTGTTTTAATTCAATACCTTCGTGGTATCTTTCATGAAAATGACTGAAGCATGTAGAATAAGTGTTCCCATGTCGTATTATAGAAAACGATTGATAACCCACTTAGGAGGCAAAATAAATCCGAAATAATAGATGGAAACATGCATGTCCCGTATGAACTATATATATGGGCACGATGATGATAATATCATTAGATCTATTTTTCATATGGGTAGCACACAGTAAGATCTAAAGTGAACACCAAAATAGACATGTCAAAACAACATGATTCAAAAGAAAAAATAGAGATCAACATGAGTTTAGCTATATATCCACAATCAAATATTTCTGCCCATCACAATAAGTATATAGATAAACTATGTATTTCAGGACCAGGATGAACAACACCTATTCTATTCTGAAGCAACCAGGGACATTGAGATATTAAATACACGTTTATGATAATATAATTCCTAACTGAAGTATATGTGCTGCATAGCTGAGTTCATTCGTGCGTATAGAAAGAGCAGAGCGAAGACGTAATTTTCATTACCGACGACACTCCTGTTCAAGCAGGAATATCTTTATTCTAAATCCCAAAAGGTGAAGATACACCCTCACTTAAGAAACTTGTTAACCAACTCTTAAATTTAGCCTGCTTCAGTGTTAACCATAGAAACAAAAGACATCAGGAAGAAACCAGAGTGATTGAGTGTATCCAAAAAGATTAATAGACATCATATAGGATTAATGGAGCCAGTGCCTTAAAAGGCCTTCAGAATTTGAGACTACATGATATATGACCATACAGAAATAAAGAAAATTCATGTTGATATCTGAACTGGTCATAGCAATCGGTAAAGTACGATGCAGAATTTATCCTCAAATGCTGCAATAGATATGGTTAACATTTAGCCATGTGAATCCCTCACAAAAAATATGTAGTGATCCTAAAAGAGCAGAAAAGACCAGTACAACATAAGCTTCAGAAACCAGTACAACTCTCAGTTCCAAGCAGAGACTTACACCTGAAAAAATTAGCCACCTAAAATCCATATGATCTGCAGAAATCATACAAAATTTCCTAGTTAAATTATGGGAATTGAAACTCTCAGTTTCACACAAAAGGAATGAAAGAACCAGGACTCCGTGATTGTGCAGACGGCCGGCCGGAGACCTGGAGGATAGAGAGACATCCGAACTTGTGAATAAACCATGTGAGATAGCAAACAATTCTGGTACTGCCTATGGAATAGGAAGTCTACAGAGAGAAGAGACATGCGCGTGCTACAGTGGAGAGAAGAGACGTGAGCGGAGAGCCTCCGGCCTTGCTCGTTCTCCACTACGTGAGTACCTTTGCCTGGTTGATGCTAGCTAGTTCCTCCCATCCATTCCACTGTCTACAGTGGAGAGAGACAGCCGACTGACTACAAACTCTGGTTTTGTATAAACTCTGGAAAGTAGGTAGATGACGCCAGAAGCCGCCATCGCCGGGTAACACACCATCCGACCCATTAGCCACTTGAGGGATCCAAACAGGAAGACCAAGGACGTAAAAGGGAATCGTACGATGTGAGGCCTCAAGGGCGAATTTGAGTGGCGATTGTGGTGATTTATATACCACGGGAAATGAAGGGAACCATTATACAGAAAATTACTGCCGTAGACTAAGAAGTTGAATGGAATCCATTAATACTTTTTCGATTAGTTTCCTAAGTGGAACCACAGAAGATGAATAGGGGAGAGCAGAGGAAGGGGTGAACATCATTGACCCATATGGTTTGAACCGCTCGTTGCTGACATGGCATACTAATATTCTGTGATGATGTGGCAGCTTGGTGAGGTGGGACGGCTGCATGTTTAGAGAAATGAGTTAGTGGGTTGCTCCTATTTAGTATTGATGACGTGGCATGGTGATGATGTGGACAATGTGCATGTTGAGAGAATAGGTAGAAGTGGGGAGCCACTTCTTAAGAATGTTAGATTATCATCACGGAAGTGTCCACTTGCATGACGATAAATCGCGCGTCACAGAAGTGCTTTCGTCAAGGGTGACCGACACGTGGCATCCACCGTAACGGAACGCCGTTAAGCTATCGGGTCGGGTTTTGGATTCGATAACCCGTTAACAGCCCCGACCAATGGGGATTTTCCACGTGTAAAATCATCATTGGCTGGAGGAAACACGTGTCGGCTCATCGTTGGGACAGATGTCATCCACTCATTGGACGGAAGACGCCTATGATACGTCGACACGTGGCATGGCCCAACAGAGGCACATTCCTGTGAAAAGGCCGGCCCAGTAAAAATTAGCAGGCCAACCCATATAAGGCCTACTTGTGTCAGGTCCATTTAAGCCCACGGCCCATACGAGATGTGCCAATTCGACCCGTCAACGGCCCGTTAAAGATTTGACACCATTGCAGCCCATCGCCAGTTCGAGCCCGTTAACAGCCCACTATATATTTGGGCTCAATATCGGCCCGATGAGATTTCGGCCTGTTAACGGCCTATTTAATGGATGGGTAAATTTTCAGGATGTACATTTTTCGGCCTTTTAGCGACCCATTTAAATGTTGGGCTAGTTTACGGCCCAGTGTGTCTTTCAGCCTGTTGACGGCCCATAAATCTGATGGGCCATTTGTTGTCGGACCTGAGTTTCAGCCTTTTAGCGGCCCATTTAAGTGTTGGGCCAATTTTCTAGTCCGGTGTCACTTTCAGCCTGTTGACGGCCCATAAATCAGTTGGGCCATTTGTAGTCGGACCTGAGTTTTAGCCTTTTAGTGACCCATTTAAGTGTTGGGCCAATTCCCGGCCCTGTGTGCCTTTCGGCCTGTTAACGGACCATAAATGAGTTGGGCCATTTGTAGTCGGACCTAAGTTTTGGCCTTTTAATGGCCCATGCCCTTCATGGTCCAATACCAGCCCGATTTCTCTTTCGGCCTCCTAAAGGCCCACAACACAGTTGGGCTATTTACAATACGACCTGACTTTCGGCCTCTTAGCGGCCCATGATCTTCATGGTCCAGTACAAGCCCGCTGTCTCTTTCGGCCTGCTAAAGGCCTACAGTATAGTTGGGCCATATGTAGCCCAAACTTAGTAACGGCCCGTGAAATAAACTGGGGCCACCTGTTTCCCTCTTCGATGTCGGCCTGTTAACGACCCGGGAGGTAAGAGGGCCGACCATTAACTTTCGTTTAGTAACGCCCATTAACTTAATGGGCCCACTAAAGTTCGTACATGTCTTTAGGCCAAATTAGATAATTTGAGCCCATTATGACGAGCAATTATGCACAGGACCAAAATTGATCACGCAAAGGTCCGGCATACAGGGAATAACGTTACACATCCAGCATATACTACAGGAAATTACATCCACTGGGCAATCAAAAATTGATGCCAGTGCAAATAAATGAGCAGAACCTAACCATCTACAACGTCACAATATGCAACCTCAGCACAGATAACACCCATAAGCATGTTGGCAAGTTCTTTCTGCTTTGCTACACTTTCTCTGAAAACATTGATCAGTTGTTGTGTCGCACGACTCTGCACCTCTAATTCATCCACCATCTCCATCATTGCTTCAGCCATTAATTGGTTCACAAACATACATTTATTCCGTTGCATTCGAGACAGAGGATACTGAACAGATTCAGATGGAAATTTTGGCAGGCTTGTATAATTGATAGTAGAGAGTGTCTCGACCACTGCATCATAACATAAATTAAAACGGGAACCAAATAGATTAATCATGAGTTATTGCCATATTACCTGGCCTAGATTTACTGGAAAGAAACAATGGGTTGCCTTGCTATTTTCAGAGTTTGTCTTCTTATCTTCAGCAGCCTGCACAAAATTAACACACTAGCATTGCTATCATTGGCCAAGTCAGATAATAGGAAAGCAACATTGACACAACGAACGTTTGGGCAACTAGCCTACACCAAATTAACACAATATGGCACAGCTATCATCAGCCAAGTAAGGTAGTACGAAAGCAACATTGACACAATGAATGAATGGGCAACCAGAGAAGCACTACAATTCAGTAATGTGCGTGATATGATATAGTACATTCATGCAGCTCAGTATGCAAAACTACCAGGCAGTTTTCCTTACAAAAATCAACATTGGCGCCTTTAACATTTTGCTACAACTAATTTTAGATCAGATAAATGTTAGATCCACGCCGATTAACAAAATGCATGTTGACGTAAAAATATAGTGATATACAACAGGTACTTACATCAGCATTGGAGCACAGAGAATTCCCGCAAGATATTTTCCTCGAATACGATCCCAATGGAGGAAGTCTTCTATCGTTTAACCTTATTTTCTAAAAGAGAGATGGGTAAGAAACATGTAGAAAATATGATCAGAATGCTATAAAATTTCATGATGCAAGGATACGCACACACTTCTTAGAATGGAGTTGACATTCTTTCGCTGGACTGGAGCGGACTAGTTCTTTGGACACTGGAATCTGCTTATTATCAGTGGGATTTGGGTTTCTCTGTGCTGGAGCAGTATCTATGAAAAATGGAGTTGGTTTATTATCTCTTGGCGTTTGGATCTTTTGCAAAGACATGGTTTGTAACCCTTCAGATTCTAACATAGCCGTCTTCCCCTTGCATGCCTTATATAGAAGAATGGTGATTCAGTTATAAAACATGCTACAACAGAGATGGAATAGGTACTGAAGAATAGAAAGGCATGACATATTGACATGTATTCCCTCTATCCGGAAATAAATGGACGGGTCTAGGCGTATTTCAGTTCTAGATACATCCAGTTTTATCCATTTGTGCGACATTTAATCCGGATGGAGGGAGTATGATGTAAGAGCTAGGGATACGACAGGACAACACAAGAAAAAAACACTGAAAAACCCACTGCAGAACCAAAGTATTCAAACCCACTGATATGAGATAGTACACTCATGCAACTCAGGATGCAAAACTACCAGGCAGTTTTCCTTACAAAAATCAACATTGTGGCCTTTAATCATAGATTTTGCTACAACTAAATTTATATTAGATAAAGGTTGGATTCACGCTGATTAACAAAATACATGCTGATTTAAAAATATAGTGATATACAACAGGTACTTACATCTACATTGGAGCATAGAGAATTCCTGCAAAAATCTTTCCTCATAAACGATTCCATTGCAGAAATTCTTCTATCTGTTAAGCTTATTTTCTAAAAGAGAGATGGGTAAGAAACATGTAGAAAATATGATCAGCATGCTATAAAATTTCATGATGCAAGGATACGCACACGCTTCTTAGAATTGTGTTGACATATTTTTGCTCGACTGGAGCGGACTAGTTCTTTGGCCACTAGAATCTTCTTATTATCGTAGGGAGTTGGGTTTCTCTGTCTTTGGAGCAGTATCTATAAAAACTGGAGTTGGTTTATTATCTCCTGGCGTTTGGATCTTTTGCAAAGGCCTTGTTTGTAACCCTTTAGATTCGAACATAGTCGTCTTCCCCTTGCATGCCTTGTATAGAAGAATGGTGCTTTAATTATAAAACATGCGACAACAGAGAGATGGAATAGGTACTGAAGAATAGAAAGGCATGGCATATTGACATGTATTCCCTCCATCCGGAAAAAATGGATGGGTCTAGGCGTATTTCAGTTCTAGATACATCCTTTTTTATCCATTTCGGCAACATGTAATCCGGACGGAGGGAGTATGGTGTAAGAGCTAGGGATACGACAGGACAACACAACAAAAAACACTAGTTGAATGTAAAACTATATGCTAGCGGAATACGTACAGAAATAACTAAGGCAACATACACGTGTATGATTGGGAAAATAAGATGGCATTACGACAGAGCACTAGAACATCACTTCAATGTAAAAAAACATGGTATGGCAGACAGATGAAGTACATACTGATGAATAACAATGCATAAGATATTCAGAAGCATGATGTCCAAATTAAGCAGATGGCATTGCAATAGAGTATAATGGCAGTACTTGAATTTGAAAACATGTTATCATGAATGAAATAGGTACTGAAAAATAGGAAGGCATGACATATTTACATGCATGATCAGCATGCTAAGCACATGGTATTGCAATAGAGTAGATACACCTGTGACATTATATGCATGTTGTACCCATATCACAGGCCAAGTTAGAGCAAGGACCTTGTGGGGTGAAGAGGATTCATCATCTTTCTGCAAGTCTTATGAAGAACTGCCTTTACTTGTTCCATCATATTGGGTATCATTGAGATCAAGTTTATTGGCCTTTACATTGCTCCGTGAGGTTCTTGCGGATAAATCAGTGTGTGCAATTATATCTGACATGCATGGAAGACAACTAGTAGCTAGATTTATGTAAATGTGTGCCTGTAGGAGACGACATAAATAGTAGGACTGGGGTTAACTAGCAGCAACTGGTCTCATAAACTAAAGGGAGAACACAGATGAAAGCTGCAGAATATGTATCGTTTGTACTCGAGATTAACTAGATGGCACACAAAAGTATTGAAGAACAACATAGGTAATACTAGAAGTGGTATAATACTATAATCACCAGCACTGTGGGATAGCATTGATCGATGGATGATAACTATGGAACAACGTTACCTAAAGAACAAGTATCTTAGCTGAACTATGGAACAACGTGAACTCCTGAACAAGACCCGTAAGAGATCAGCATGAACATACAGTGAAATGTGATGATCTATTTTCCGTGCTTAAATGAATAACAAAGCCATAAAATGTTGCACACAAGTAAGATGAGGGTACAACCTATCTGGCTGCCATCCATAGGAGTGAGCATCATGTGCTGACTTGTTGATGGCCCTGCAGTTGTTGTGGCTGTCCATGTCGGGCACGCGCATTCGATGCAGGGAACTATTGAGTGGGGATTGTAGCTCCCTTCTGGTGTATGATTCCCTTGTTGGAGCAGCTGCGGTGAGTCGGAAGACGGTGTCTGAAGATGCAGATAACGCATAATGTTAAGAACGACATATCTTTTTGATTCGAAGAAATACACAAAGAGATCAACAGCAAGGTACGAGAGTGGTCACACGTCTGTTGACTGAAGACTAAATTGGGGTCACACAATTTTATTTTATTTTTGGTACTATCCGATCTACGCCGGATGGCTTGATGGCCGTCTTGTGCCTCCCGGTGACACATCGCTCGAATCTTCCCCGAAGAGCCAGCGACCAACGGCAGAGCAGGCTGCCTCCGCCGTCCGTGGCCCCGGCCAAAACCCCGCTCCCTGCCCCACCGCACTGCCGTGGTTGCGCCGCCCCCGGGCCAATCCACAAAGTCTCCCCGTCATCCAGGTGCGGCGGCGGCAGTTGTCACGCCCAAGATGCGACCCTATCCTAAAGGAACTCGATGGTCCCACCAAGGATAGAAGCGCATCTTGAAGACGCTTTTGCAAGGTGGATATCATTACATCAACATTACATAATGCATAGGGATACATACATAAGGCATACAATGCCACACGAATACAACATCATCTTACATAAGAGCATCATCCGCCTACGGATGAAACACAAACAGAAACTCAAACGACATCCACCCTGCTAGCCCAGGCTGCCGACCTGGAACCTATCCCCTGATCGAAGAAGCAGAAGAAGAACTCAACGCAAGCAAACATCGCTCTCGCGTCATGATCATCGCAAAACCTGTACCTTCAACTGTTGGTGTAGTAATCTGTGAGCCACGAGGACTCAGCAATCCCATTACCATGGGTATCAAGACTAGCAAAGCTTAATGGGTAAGGAAGGGGTAAAGTGGTGAGGTTGCAGCAATGACTAAGTATGTATAGTGGCTAACATACGCAAATGAGAGCGAGAAGAGAAACAAAGGAACGGTCGTCAACTAGTAATGATCAAGAAGTGATCCTGAACTCCTACTTACGTCAGACATAACCCAGAAACCGTGTTCTCCTCTCGATCAACCCCGAAAAGAGACACTCACGGTTAAGCACACGGTTGGTGTATTTTAGAAGAGTTTGCTTCAAGTTTACTACAACCGGATATTAACAAATTCCCATCTGCCACATAACCGCGGGCACGGCTTTCGAAAGTTTATACCCTGCAGGGTGTCCCAACTTAGCCCATGATAAGCTCTCGCGATCAACGAAGGATATTCCTTCTCCCGGAAGACCCGATCGGTGTCGGAATCCCGACTACACGACATTTCGACATTAATAAAACAACACCAGCACCGCCGCCCGTTGCGCCGACAATCCCGATCGGAGCTGCACATATCTCGTTCTCTGGGCAACACCGGATGAACACTACGTACGGCAACCGACGATACCCCAAGTAGCCTAGGGGCGGCACCGCAAGTGGCTCTGGTTTGGACCAACACTTAGACAAGCATTGGCCAGGGGGGCTGAATAAAGATGACCCTTAGGTTAATTACTCCCAAGGGAAAATAGGTGGTGGTGGGGCAAATGGTAAAAGCAAGGTTGGGCCTTGCTGGAAGAGTCTTATTCAAAGCGAACATTCAAGGGGGTCCCATAAATCACCCGACCGCGTTAGGGACGCAAAATCCGGGAACATAATACCGATATGACGAAAACTAGGGCGGCAAGAGTGGAACAAAACACCAGGCATAAGGCCGAGCCTTCCACCATTTACCAAGTATATAGATGCATTAATAATATAAGAGATATTGTGATATCTCAACAAAATCCTGTCCACCATGGAGCAATCTTCAACTTCACCTGCAACTAGCAACGCTATAAGAGGGGTTGAGCAAAGCGGTAACATAGCCAAACAACGGTGTGCTAGGAAGGGTGACAAACGTTAGAGGTTCTTCTATAAAAATCACCTATGTGGAACGGATGCTTCTACTTGGTCATCATAGACCAGCAAATCCATTTGGGCAATTTGGGAGGCTTGAGCAGCAAGAGATAGGTAACGCAGCATAGCGATAGAACGAAGCAACTAGCATAGCAAAGATAGTAGTGAGATCCAAGGTGACGGTCATCTTGCCTGAAATCCCGCTAGGAAGAAGAACGAGTCCATGAAGAAGACGAACGGATGAAGCCGAACCAAGCGTAGACGAACGAATCCTCACGATCGCAACGAAACAGGAACTAACAAGAAGAAGCACACAACATAGTAAACACACCACACATGAACAAGGCATGATGCACAAACAAGCATGATGCATGACAAATCTAGATGAGGCTACTCATGGCAAGAGATGATGCAAACAAGAGCAACACATCAAGGCAAGTTTAAATGAGGCCGGGAACAACATGTAACAATTTCGGTAAGTCCTCATATGCAAATTTTGAAATAGGTACAGATCTGAATAAACCTTATTTTCAAGTTGTTAAACAGCAAGTTAAGATGCACCACGATGATCTACACGAAAATCTAGTCAAGTTACATATAAAGTTCATTAGATTCGGAGCTACGGCCTAGAAGATATGAGCAAAACAAGTTAAACATGGCATAGATGCAAAATGCATACAAACATCAAGCAAACACTCTCAAAACAAGGATGCAACATGATAATATGAAACTACATGCAAAATCAAGCAAGTTTCATATAGAGCACACTCAAAACGGAGCAACGGATCAACACATACGCCCTATACAAGTTATGACAACAATCTGTCCAAAACAGCAACTAGGCATATTGCAAGCATCAAAAAACTATGCTACGGCATCTCAACGTGCAAAAAAAAGGAATGGGCATGATTTACAGGTAAAGCATGACAAAACATGAACACTGAGCTATCTCCAAAAATCACTAGAACATGCCCAAAAGGACATGGCAAGATTGCAAATAATAACAGTTTCAGACTTTGCAGAAAATAATATCAGGTTGCAATGTTTAGAGCTATCAAACAGCATGCTAAAGGAACTTATCATGGCCAAAAAAGGCGTGGAATGAATCTACTAAATTCATAGATCAAATGTCCCTTACTGACAAAAAGCCAAAAAAGACCAGAAGATATGATGGCACCCATGTAAACATGGCAAGTTATATTACAGATTCAAACATGGCAGGAAAAACAATAAGTGGGCATGTTGGTGAGCTTGAACCACTCACCACAGAGCAATACATGGCATGGCAAGGCAACCAACAGTAAGAATACATGTTTATGAAGCTAAGCATGGCAAGAACAATATCATAGCATACACGGATCAGCTACAACAACCTTGGCAAAATTGAATAACATGTAAACAATCTGCCAGGAAACATTTTATAGCAAAAGTAGAGCTCGATTGACTCAAGCTATGGCACTCCATAATTGCAAACAAGGGAATTGATGGATAGAGAATAACCATATGTTCAAAACATCCTTACTGAAGTATCTAAAAATAAGCATGGATCACTCTGTAGCATCAAGTTTACATGGCATAAAAATATCAGCAGAACAGGGGCTGAAATCATCAACATCATGAAGCCTGGTTTGCATGCTTGTGCTAGTCACCACAGAGATCAAAAAAATACATGGCATACACCCCTGTAAAGATGGCATGGCATAGTACAAAACTCATGTAGGACTCAAGTTCATAGGATGCACACATCAATCATGGCAAAAATGACATCACCAAGTTATACCAGTTTCAGCAGATTAACATCATATAGCACTCTTGCAATGACGATTCGGGCATCAAAATGAGCTCAAACGAACATGGTGCAATGGAATGAAATGAATTACTCATTGAGACGAACAATTTGACATATTACAAGGACAAAACGGAGCTACGAATGCAGAGATATGATGGCATGAACATAGCATGATTATGCAAAATGCTTCGGGGATGGCCGGGATCTCGCCGGAGCTGAGGGAGAGGAGGCCGGGGGGAGGTGGATCCGGCCGAGCGGCCGGCGGCGGGGATCCGTGGCGGACGGGCGGCGCTGACGGAGGGACGCCGCCGAGAGCGGCGGGCGATGGGCGCTTGCCGACGGCGAAGCGCGAGGGCGTACAAGGCCATGGTCGTGGGCGGCGGCGGAGATGGAGCGGGGCCGGAGGCGCTCTCGGCGGGCGGGCGGCGCTGGTGGCTGGTGCCACGTGTCGCGCTTCTGGTTCGCCGGGCGGCGGCGTTCGGGTGTCCGCTCGGGATGTACATGTCCGCGCGGAGAGTGAGGAAGCTAGGGTTAACGGGGATTTTCATCCGCAAATTTGGACGGGAGGCACATATTTATAGGTAGAGGGAGCTAGGAGAGTCCAAATGGAGAGCGGTTTTCGCCCACACGATCGTGATCGAACGACCGAGAGCATGGAGGGGAGTTTGCTGGGTTTTGGGCCACTTTGAAAGGGGTGTTGGGCTGCAAAGACAAGGGGGCTTTACGGTTACCCGGTTAACCGTTGAGTATCAAACGACCTCCAAATGGAACGGAACTTGACAGACGGTCTACCGGTGGTGTACCAAGGCCGCTTGGCAAACCTCGGTCCATTCCGAGAAAGTTTAACACCCGCACACGAAAAGAGGCAAAAAAAGGGGCGCCGGGAGACATAGTAGTGCCGGATTGCAAAACGGACAACGGGGAAAATGCTCGGATGCATGAGACGAACACGTATGCAAATGTGATGCACATGATGACATGATATGAAATGCATATGATGACATGGCAAAGTGCAACACGCAAGCACATGACATGACAACAATGGCGGATAACTGACGGACACCTGGCGCATCTAATCCGGGGCGTTACAACACTCCTCCACTAACAAGAGATCTCGTCCCGAGATCTTAGGACCGAGACGGAAGGGAAAAAGGATGAGGTGAAAGAAGAACTCAAGAGAAGAAGCAAGGAATCGAGAGCACTCGAGAAGAGGAGAGGAACGACGAGAATGACGAGAATCGAAAGCTCACGGAATCAGATAGACTATGAAACCACTCGTTCTAACCGGAGTGGTTAGGATGAGAAAAGAAACGAATAAGACTGAAAGGATTTAGGCAGCACACCAGTTAGAACATGAACTCTTGAAGAATGAATTAAATCATGAAGAACCACCGTGAAGAACTCCGGTAACAAAGGATGATGAGATAGAATGAAGGAAGAAAGAATAAGATGAGCCTTGCGGTGATTTAGATGGAGGTTCCGACGAAATGGCCGAGGAAATTGCACTCCCGAAAAGAATAGATGAAAACACTTGGAACTAGAATTTATTCATCAAGAACAAACTCCGACAGAAAAGGATTAATCACTTGGATGAAATAAGAATAAGATTTATTGTATGCTTATCCTTCATCAAATTAAATTGATGACAAGCAATGGATTTTGCATACTACTTATTCTTCTTGAAAAGGAATAAGGGGTAAGGCATAAAACTTGAGAGAGTCTTCATGAACCACCGGTAGGATTGGATAGAACGAATGAATTAAAATGATAGTCAAAGAAAAGAATCTTGAACGAACCACCATTAGAAATGAAAATGAACGAAGAAAAGAGAAAGAATCGCCGGGAAGAATTAAAAGAACCAATATGCTCGAGGGGATTTAGATGCAAAAGAACGGGAAGAACTCGAACTGATTAAAGAGCACTTGAGCGCGGCACCGGGATACTTAGAGAATGATAACTGGAATGCGAGGACGACGAATTCTTCTGGAACGATGGCCTCCGGATAAAAAGAAACGGGAAAACAACTCCTGACATGCTTCGGATGGGTAAGAAAAGAGTAGCTGACAAACGGAATAATTTGAGAGGATAATATGAAGCTAGAACCACGAATCTTCGGGAGAACGGGCAAGATTTAGAGGAAAAATTCTCTACAATGTTCAAATGATGACGAGAAACACCACCAAAATTTCTGAGGTACTCCGGGAGAATGAAACGCGAAGAGGTTGAGCCAACAATGAAAAGAATTTGAAAACGATCTTAGAGAAGCCATCTGACTGATGGGATCCATTCTTACGTCACATTTGAAAAGAATTGAGAATAACTCCGGGGAAAGTAGAAGAGTCAGGTAAGATCCTGGGAAAGACCTGTGGGTTAGGGCCCACTAAAAGAAAACACCGTTGGAAAGGATTGTTGAACAGATAGATGATGCACCGGAACAATTAAATATTTGAATGAAGTGACAACCTCGAATTAATTCGAACACAGGCGAATCTCCTGAGATGTCTTCCGAACTCCGGAATGATTAACTGGCGAGAGGCGAACGAGCAAAGGGAGATATTTGAGCTGAGGGAACGAATACGATCGACAACGAAAAACTTTAATTGAATCCACCGGGGAAGAAAAAGAGATGATGAATTTCAAACGAGACGAGAATTCACCGGTTGAAATAATTGAGGGAAGACTGAAGAGGCTCCACAAGAATGAAATTGATGCTCGAAAGAGACTCAAGCTTCGGGAAGAAGAGGGTGGGAGGGCGGGATAAACAAAGGCAACTTGGAAGGGGGAACCGACGAATATCTTGAAGAGAAAAACACCGGTTGAAAACATTGAGGAAAGAAAGCAAAGACTTCACATGAGTAGGATGGATACTCGCTTACGGACTCCGGTTCTGAGAAGAAGAAGGGTGGGCGGGTGGGAAAAAAACAACTGAGGATTGAACTTGCAAAGATGAAGGGGTTCGAGTCGACTTGACGAGAAATGCACCGGATAAAAAGAGCTGAGGAACAACTACCGGAAAACCAACTGCGTGATCCTAAAGAAAAAATTTGAAGGGGAAGAGGAGTTATTCAAAACACCTACGTCAAGATTCCTCACCAGAGCGACGAAGGGGATGAGAAGTAAAAAGAAATCCTACTCTCCGATATAAGTAAACTCCGAAATCAGTTTTCTTCTAGACTCAACAACGGCCAAACTACACGATCAATCAAGGGGGCTCCTAGGGTCGGTCGAGGCTCTGATACCAACTTGTCACGCCCAAGATGCGACCCTATCCTAAAGGAACTCGATGGTCCCACCAAGGATAGAAGCGCATCTTGAAGACGCTTTTGCAAGGTGGATATCATTACATCAACATTACATAATGCATAGGGATACATACATAAGGCATACAATGCCACACGAATACAACATCATCTTACATAAGAGCACCATCCGCCTACGGATGAAACACAAACAGAAACTCAAACGACATCCACCCTGCTAGCCCAGGCTGCCGACCTGGAACCTATCCCCTGATCGAAGAAGCATAAGAACTCAACGCAAGCAAACATCGCTCTCGCGTCATGATCACCGCAAAACCTGTACCTGCAACTGTTGGTGTAGTAATCTGTGAGCCACGAGGACTCAACAATACCATTACCATGGGTATCAAGACTAGCAAAGCTTAATGGGTAAGGAAGGGGTAAAGTGGTGAGGTTGCAGCAATGACTAAGCATATATGGTGGCTAACATACGCAAATGAGAGCGAGAAGAGAAACAAAGGAACAAATCGTCAACTAGTAATGATCAAGAAGTGATCCCGAACTCCTACTTACGTCGAGACATAACCCGTAAAACCGTGTTCTCCTCTCGATCAACCCCGAAAAGAGACACTCACGATTCACGCATACGGTTGGTGTATTTTAGAAGAGTTTGCTTCAAGTTTACTACAACCGGATATTAACAAATTCCCATCTGCCACATAACCATGGCACGGCTTTCGAAAGTTTATACCTGCAGGGTGTCCCAACTTAGCCCATGATAAGCTCTCGCGATCAACGAAGGATATTCCTTCTCCCCGGGAAGACCCGATCAGTCTCGGAATCCCGACTACAAGACATTTCGACAGTAATAAAACAAGACCAGCAAAGCCGCCCGATGCGCCGACAATCCCGATAGGAGCTGCACATATCTCGCTCGTGGCAACACCGGATGAACACTACGACGACAACCGACGATACCCCAAGTAGCCTAGGGGCGGCACCGCAAGTGGCTCTGGTTTGGACCAACACTTAGACAAGCATTGGCCCGGGGGGCTGAATGAAGATGACCCTTGGGTTAATTACTCCCAAGGGAAAATAGGTGGTGGTGGGGCAAATGGTAAAACCAAGGTTGGGCCTTGCTGGAAGAGTCTTATTCAAAGCGAACTGTTAATTGGGTCCCATAAATCACTCGACCGCGTTAGGGACGCAAAATCCGGGAACATAATACCGATATGACGGAAACTAGGGCGGCAAGAGTGGAACAAAACACCAGGCATAAGGCCGAGCCTTCCACCCTTTACCAAGTATATAGATGCATTAATAATATAAGAGATATTGTGATATCCCAACAAAATCCTATCCACCATGGAGCAATCTTCAACTTCACCTGCAACTAGCAACGCTATAAGAGAGGCTGAGCAAAGCGGTAACATAGCCAAACAACGGTGTGTTAGGAAGGGTGACAAAGGTTAGAGGTTCATGGCAATTTGGGAGGCTTGAGCAGCAAGAGATAGGTAACGCAACATAGCGATAGAACGAAGCAACTAGCATAGCAAAGATAGTAGTGAGATCCAAGGTGACGGTCATCTTGCCTGAAATCCCGCTAGGAAGAAGAACGAGTCCATGAAGAAGACGAACGGATGAAGCCGAACCAAGCGTAGACGAACGAATCCTCACGATCGCAATGAAACAGGAACTAACAAGAAGAAGCACACTACATAGTAAACACACCACACATGAACAAGGCATGATGCACAAACAAGCATGATGCATGACAAATCTAGATGAGGCTACTCATGGCAAGAGATGATGCAAACAAGAGCAACACATCAAGGCAAGTTTAAATGAGGCCGGGAACAACATATAACAATTCCGGTAAGTCCTCATATGCAAATTTTGAAATTGGTACAGATCTGAATAAACCTTATTTTCAAGTTGTTAAAAAGCAAGTTAAGATGCACCACGATGATCTACACGAAAATCTTGTCAAGTTACATATAAAGTTCATTAGATTCGGAGCTACGGCCTAGAAGATATGAGCAAAACAAGTTAAACATGGCATAGATGCAAAATGCATACAAACATCAAGCAAACACTCTCAAAACAAGGATGCAACATGATAATATGAAACTACATGCAAAATCAAGCAAGTTTCATCTAGAGCACACTCAAAACGGAGCAACGGATCAACACATACGCCCTATACAAGTTATGACAACAATCTATCCAAAACAGCAACTAGGCATATTGCAAGCATCAAAACACTATGCTACGGCATCTCAACGTGAAAACAAAAGGCATGGGCATGGTGTACAGGTAAAGCATGACAAAACATGAACACTGAGCTATCTTCAAAAATCACTAGAACATGCTCAAAAGGACATGGAAAGATTGCAAATAATAACAGTTTCAGACTTTGCAGAAAATAACATCAGGTTGCAATGTTTAGAGCTATCAAACAACATGCTACAGGAACTTATCATGGCAAAAAAAGGCATGTAATGAATCTACCATAAGCCAAAAAGGATCAGAAGATACGATGGCACCCATGTAAACATGGCAAGTTATATTACAGATTCAAACATGGCAGGAACAACAATAAGTAGGCATGTTGGTGAGCTTGAACCACTCACCACAGAGCAACACATGGCATGGCAAGGCAACCAACAGTAAGAATACATGTTTATGAAGCTAAGCATGGCAAGAACAACATCATAGCATACACGGATCAGCTACAACAACCTTGGCAAAATTGAATAACATGTAAACAATCTGCCAGGAAACATTTTATAGCAAAAGTAGAGCTCGATTGACTCAAGCTATGGCACTCCATAATTGCAAACAAGGGCATGTATGGATACAGAATAACCATATGTTCAAAACATCCTTAAAAAAGTATCTCAAAATAAGCATGGATCTCTCTGTAGCATCAAGTTTACATGGCATAAAAATATCAGCAGAACAGGGGCTGAAATCATCAACATCATGAAGCCTGGTTTGCATGCTTGTGCTAGTCACCACAGAGATCACAAAAATACATGGCATACACCCCTGTAAAGATGGCATGGCATAGTACAAAACACATGTAGGACTCAAGTTCATAGGATTCACACATCAATCATGGCAAATATGACAAATCACCAAGTTATACCAGTTTCAGCAGATTAACATCATATAGCACTCTTGCAACGATGATTCGGGCCTCAAGATGAGCTCAAATGAACATGGTGCAATGGAACGAAATGAATTACTCGTTGAGGCGAACAATTTTACATATTACACGCACAAAACAGAGCTACGGATGCAGAGATATGATGTCATGAACATGGCATGATTATGCAAAATGCTTCGGGGACTTGGAGGAATTTCTCACCCCGGAGAAAGTCGACGGGCACGGGAATCGAGGATGGCCGGGATCTCGCCGGAGCTGAGGGAGAGGAGGCCGGGAGGTGGATCCGCCGAAGCGGCCGGGCGGCGGACGGGCGGGCGGAGGGACGCCGGCCGAGCGGCGGGCGGGCCGGGCGCTGGTGGCGAAGCACGCAGGCGCTACCATGGTCGTGGCGGCGGGCGGAGATGGATGGGGCCGGAGGCGGCTCGGGGCGGGGCGGCGCGCGGTGGCCGGGTGCCACGTGTTGCGCCCTGGTTCGCCGGGCGGCGGCGGCTCGGGGTGTCCGGCTCGGGACGGACATGTCCGGCGCGGAGAGGGGAGGAAGCTACGGTTAGGGGGGATTTTCATCCGCGAATTTGGACGGGAGGCACATATTTATAGGTAGAGGGAGCTAGGAGAGTCCAAATGGAGATCCGTTTTCGCCCACACGATCATGATCGAATGACCGAGAGCATGGAGGGGAGTTTGCTGGGTTTTGGGCCACTTTGAAAGGGGTGTTGGGCTGCAAAGAGAAGGGGGCTTTACGATTACCCAGTTAACCGTTGGAGTATCAAACGACCTCCAAATGGAACGAAACTTGACAGGCGGTCTACCGGTGGTGTACCAAGGCCGCTTGGCAAACCTCGGTCCATTTCGAGAAAGTTTAACACCCGCACACGAAAAGAGGCAAAAAAAAGGGGCGCCGGGAGACATAGGAGTGCCGGATTGCAAAACGGACAACGGGGAAAATGCTCGGATGCATGAGACGAACACGTATGCAAATGCGATGCACATGATGACATGATATGAAATGCAGATGATGACATGGCAAAGTGCAACACGCAAGCACATGACATGGCAACAACGGCGAATAACTGACGGACACCTGGCGCATCGAATCCGGGGCGTTACAGCAGTACCTTCAACCCACGCAACTCTAAAAGATAGCCATCTAAGCGTTGCTTCGGTGGCGAACTTGCGGCCCCACACCCTTACGTAAGACACCAGCCAACCGGCAGCCTAGGAGCTCCACCGCCTCGAGCGGTGCTGCTTCCCATGGGGAATCGATTGGCCCAGAATAAAAATTCAGACAACTGACGCATAAATAAAGTGATTTCAGATGAGGGTGCGACCTATTTGGCGGCATGGTGAAGTAGGCAGGTCCAGCTGCTGAGTCGGTGAGGCCGGCGCCGTTGTGGTGGCGACCGACGGCTACGCGGAAGCAGCGCCAGGACTCTGGACGGATCCGAAGTTGGAGCCTCTCTGGCGCCGTGAACAATGGTGGGGGTGAATCAGCTCCGGTACGGTTCACGCGGCCGTCGTCGAGGAAGCACCAGCAGCACGGAGTAAGAGGCACACGGCCCAAAGGGATTACGGCAATTGGACAACGCCTCCGGCATTAGGGAGGAGGGAGGCTGTGAAATTGGTGCGGTGGGGCGCCATGAAGGTGGGGGCTGAGGTTTCATGCTCGGGAGAAGGGAGCTTCCCGGGGAGAAGGTGATTTGGCGCCCACGAGGTATGAATGGGGGCGGGCAGGGGGGGGAATTGGGAGGGGAGTGGAACCATGTCTTACGGACGCATTTGTCTGAAATGTGAGGGGGAGTTATAGTTCTACCCTTGCATATAGGCTTCTCGGCCCGGTCTGTGGTAACGAGGGTCGGGGACAAGAGAGTAAATTTGCTTCTCCCTAATAGTGGGCGGAGCGATTTCGGGCAGGAGGGCGTGTTTTGAACTATAGTGGGCACGAGCGATTTTAAGCAGGAGAGCATGTTTTCAAATAGTGGGCGCGAGCTATTTCAAGGCGAGGAGAGCGTGTTTTGCCGACCATGGTTTATAAATTATTTGGCGATGTCATTTCGGCCGAGGAGAAGGCGGCGCTTGGATGAAGTTACGAACCTACCCTCGATGTACAACGGGCCAATTGATGCGTGTCCCACATAGGACGGTAATTTCGCGTCTCCCATTTATTTGCTCGGGCGAATTCCACCGAGCAGAGAGGATGTTTAACGGTTCATTAAAATTTTGGGAGACGAGCATCCACGTCTACCTTACCAAGTCGATTCGAAGCAAATTTTGAAATATTAGCTTGCCACTTGTTTTTTAGATGGAGAGATGATGCTCGGGAGTAATGTGTTTTTATATGCTCGTTGCTAGCGATTTACTATATGACAAATAGTTGACCCACTCAAAAACGTGAATCAAACCCAAAATGAAATATCTTGATTCAATGAACTAGCCTGCTCAAGAGGGTCAAAATAGTGAACTAAATCCAAAATTGAACACCTCAATCGAGTAGCATGTTGTATAGTGTTATAGTACTCCATGAACATGTTGAAAGTCAAATTAACGAACTTGTTTGATATACGGCATATATCCGTTCATGTGTGGATTGCAGACAACATGTTCTCCAATTTAAATATTTGAATGCAAGTTTATATTGAAACATGGTTTATATCAGTCTTTGATGCATAAAACGCGACCTCCCCCTCTCCCGGACTCATGTTCTCTCTCTCTCTCTCTCACACTCTCTCTCGCCGACAATCTTCAATTCACGCACGATCCGACACAAAAACCTTGTTGGTCCCTTTCCCTTTATCTCTCTCTCTCTCTCTCTCTCTCTCTTTGTGTGTGTGTGGGGGGGGGGGGGGTTGTCGGGTGGTAGGTGCGACATATGCCAACGGGTGGCTTATCATTGTGGGAGCCAATAAGACGTCACCGGTGCCTGGAAACGGGATGAGGCGAAGACATGCACGGCGGCGAATCTTACCTAGCTTCGGGGCTCTCCGTGGAGATAACACCCCTACTGCTGCTCCGCGGGGTCTCCGCATGATCACTAAGTGAACAAGTAGCTACAAGAGGCTCCTTGAGCTGTTCTGGTGAGAGGAAGAAGAAGGGAACAACTAGCTCCTCCTCTTCCTCTATGTGGTGTCTAAAAACTCTAAGAGATCAACCCTTGCATGGGTGCCTGGGGTTTATAGGCCTACCCCTGTGGGGTACAATGGTAATCCAGCTGGGCGCGGGCCCTTGCTGCTGTCAACGCCGCCGGCTTCTCCGTCGGGCCGCTGGCCGGGCCCGGCCGACCGGTGGGTCCTACTGCCGCCGGCTTCTCGGTCGACAAGCTGGCCCCACCACTGGGGGCCTTGTCGGGGGCTGGTTACTGTTGCCTCACTCCTGATGATGAGGGCTTTGTCGAGGTAAGCATGGCTACAGTGCCGCCGCCTTGGCGGCAATCACTGTAGCCTTACCTCATCTTGTCTCCTTAATGAGGCGCCTCCTTCGTGGGAGGGAGCAAGCCGGCTGCTGGGAGCCAGCCATATTCCAGGCCGACTGGAGGAGGCCTGGCCGCCTTCGGGCATCTCTCTGACTAGAGGGGCCCGCCGCCTCCAGGCTGTCCTGACAGCTTGTCAGGGGGGACGTCATGGTCAACATGGCAACAGTGCCACGCCGGACGGGGGATGGCCGCCCTGTACGGCGCACTGTGGCCATGCGCGCTCCTGGATTCGGGGGTGGCAGGCTTTACTATAGCCACGCCCCGTCTCATCGCCGTTATGAGGACGCAAAGTTTGAGGGTGCGGTCTTGGCCGCCTGTTGGGGGGCCGGCTTCTTGGAGTCGGCCTTCTCGTGGCCGG
Organism: Aegilops bicornis; assembly: GCA_021605145.1. Lineage (NCBI taxonomy): Eukaryota > Viridiplantae > Streptophyta > Magnoliopsida > Poales > Poaceae > Aegilops > Aegilops bicornis. The sequence continues at coordinate 78,565,754 of CM038674.1, read as the reverse complement.
CTTCTTGGAGTCGGCCCTCTGGTGGCCTTCCTCTTGTGGGTCTAGGGCCGGGCCGCCTCCCGGTAGCTGGCCTGAGAGGCAGCCGGCCGAGGGAAGGCGGCCCCGCGTCTTGGATGCTCGAGGGTTCGATCGGCCCGTAATTTTTCAGAAGGGCCAGGGGAGCCATCTAGGCTACCTGTGGTCATTTACTCCGAGAGTAGTCCCCGAAGCTGGTTGGGCTTCGAGGCTGAAGAGAGGACGAGAAGCTTGATCAGCTTCCTACCCTGAAGAGCCGGCAACTAGGAGCCGGCTTTGAGTAGATGCGCCGTCTTTGAAAGGTTTGGCAGTTTGAAGGAAGGAACCAGATGGCACGCGAGCGGAATCGTGCGCCGACCGCCTACCGCTCGCGCGCTAGATGGCAACCGTCAGCAGGGAAGGCCTGCCAGCCCACGCGCGCGACGGGACGTCGCCGCAGGCCGGGCCCGCCACTCCTAGGCCTCGGCCCATGTGCAGATCTTCTGCGGCCCAAACGGACCGCTCACCTTCCCGCGGTGGTTTCAGCACGCCTTTAGGGCGCGATAATCGCGGGATGTGGGGTAGTGGGCGCAGGTAATCCCACGTCCCCCCATGCCTCGTCTCCTCGGCTCCGCCGCACGAGTCTATAAGTACGGGGAGGAGGGGGAGAGGCGGACACTCGCACGCTCGCCCTCGCTCCTCCCTTTCTTCTCCTTCTTTCTCCTCTCCTCCACTGCCGTAGCGCCTCACCGCCGCGCTGCCTCGTCGTCAACCTTCTTGGCTCGCCGTAGCTCCACCGCAGCTGGTTCGCGCACCTTCGTCGCTTCCTCATCCCCATGGCACTATCCAGCTCTTGGGATGGTTCTGACGTCCATGAGGACCACATCGACTGGCTCCGCAAGACGCGGCGGCTGCCGGGCACGGGTTACGTGCGGGCCTGCCTCGCGCCGGAGACGGAGGTCTCGCCGGCGCCGGAGGAATACGAGCGGGTAATCTTCCGCTCGCACTGCCTGCGCGGCCTCGGCCTGCCGGCGAGCGGGTTCTTCCGCTCCTTCCTCGAATTTTACCATCTCCAGCCGCATCACCTCACCCCCAACACGGTGATGTCATTGCCGGCCTCGTCACCTTGTGCGAAGGTTTTCTTGGCGCCCTCCCCACCCTCGAGCCTGGGGAGTTTTTTCAAGGTAAGCTCGGCACCGTCGCTGGTGTGCTCGCTTCTACGGGCGCCTTCATCGCCATGTGGAGGTCAAGCGACAGCAACCCGTTTCCGCCCATCCCGCTGATCCAGTCGGTGAAACTTTGGCAGCAGTCCTACTTCAACATGAAGAACGTTGCCCCTCAAGGCGACTTCGTCAATCTGCCGGCCTACGTAGCCGGCCCGCCGGCTGGGAGGTAGCCTTCATGGTCCTACCGAGCCAGGTCACTATCTCCAGCTGGGGTTGCTGCTGTCGCCCGGCTTCGGGTGATGGTCCAGTAGGAAGGCCTAGTCGGGGCCGACCTGGTGGCCGCCTTTGTGGAGCGCCGGATGCTCCCGCTCCAAGGCCGGCCGCACATGATCTGCCAGATGAGCGGCCGCTTCGACCCAAGCTGGCTGAGCACCAAGGAGATGCCTCATGATGAGGTATCTTACATGGTGAACTACATCTCCAACTGCAAGCTCATCGAGGAATGGCGGTACGGCAAGGAGCCGTATTCTTGAGCTGATCCCCCGCCTGCAGTAAGTTTCCCATTTTTTTCTTGCTGGGTTTGCAATGGCTGACTCTTGACCAACCGGCTTATCTTTTGGCAGAGCCCCCTTCTTCGACCAGCGGCCGGAGCTGCGGGGCCAGAGCGCCAATTTATGCCTGACCGCATGGTGGACGACATGGACGATCCGGACTTGGGGGCGGCCGCCGTGGACGACGCCGTCGTAGGAGGAGGCGGCAAGGCAGGCGGCCCCGAGCTCGGAGCCGGCTTCGGGGACTGGCCGGATGATGACGATGCCGGGTTATTCCGCTGCCGTCACCGGGCGTCCGATCACTGTGGGGCGGGCCCATCTGGCCAAGGCCGCCGCTGCCCGGTGGTGCAGAACGCCGAGGTGCGCCGACTGCCCGGGGTGGCGCGCAGAAACGCCGGGGCGCGCCGACTCTCTTTGGCAGTCGGCCGAAGAAGCCCAAGGGTTCCGCGGCGGCGACCAAGCGGGACGAGGCGGCCGCGAAGGCGGCCCGCTTCCGCAAGGTGGTGAAGCAGCCGCAGGCGGTTTCGGCGTGAGTATCGATTTTCCCACGCTTTTTTCTTCTCTTTGGTTGAGGCTCTTCTGAGCCTTTTTCTTGATTGGTCAATCAGGACGCCGCTTTCCCATGAACGGGTTCCTGCCGCCTCCATAGTCGGACCGGCGGGAGGGTCTTCGAGCTCCCGTCGTGTGGATCCCCGTGCCGACCTCCTGGAGGCAACGGAGCGGAACGCGCGGGAGGTGTGGGAGGAGCGGGAAGCGGAGGAGCGGAGGGCCGCCCAGGAGGCGAAGGAGAAGTCGGCCGAGGTGCAAGCCGACACGACGGCCAAAGCTCAAGCGGAGGCCACGGCTGCGGAAAGGGAGGTGGAGGCCCTGCGTAACCAGCCTCCACAGCTCGTCATCCCCCTCCGCACCGTGGCTCCCAACATCCCAGTGCCTCCGCCGGAGGAAGCCGGCCGCGACCGGTCGGCGATGGAGAGGGAGGAGGGCGACGTGATCGTCCTAGAGGGAGAGGCGGTACCATCGGTGCTGACTGGAACGGGCCAGGGCGGCCGGCCTGTCATGCTGCCCGAGCAGCCGACTGGAGGAGAGGCGACTGTGGGGGCGGATCTTGTGGTTCAGTCGCCGCCTCGGCGGCCCGCGGGGGAGGCGACCCTAGCGCCGGAGCCGCAGGTACGCGGCGCCACCGACGGCTCAGATCTCGAGGCGCTGCGCAAAGACGTCTGAGTGGACACCAGTGGGACGGCCGAAATGAACATGGCGGCGCAGGAGGTCGGAGCCGCTTCAGGTGCCCGTGCCGCCTTCATTGAAGCGGTATACTAAGAGTTCTCACGACGCTGGCGGTCATTCGGTGAGTTCTTGATTTCTTCCGTAAGGCTACCGCACTCCACCGGTGTAGTCCCGAGTTCCGAGTCGGCTGGCCGAGCAAAGCGGCTTGGAACTTATAGTAAGCTTCGATTTGTTGTCTTGTTCTTATTCGCACCTCCGCCCTGCTTTCCGTGAATATCATAATCTCCGCTGCTGCTGCCTTCAACTCCTGTGCCCAAGAGCTGAACCGTAAGACCGCTGATCCGACCGACAGCCGGAGTGAGTACTTCGCTTTTTATCTCACGTGGGGGCGCTGCCAACAAGACTAACCGGGTGTAGTCCCCGAGATTCGGGCCGACTGCTGAGCAGTCGGGTCGGATCTTTCCCGACGACTTCTTCCGTATTGCTTTTTTATTTTTCTTCATATTTGCTGGGGCCAATGCCGACTTGAGGGAGCAACTAGGCGGGATCTGACATCACTGCTCGTGCTAAGGAAGCCGAGTGCAACGCCTTGGCCCAGAACGTGACCTCCCAGCCAAGAAACCGGCCGACCAGGAGGAGAGCCATAAGGCGCCCAGAGGAGAGCCATAAGCTGGGCCGAGGCCGCCTCAAAGGCTAATAATAAGAGACCAAGGCGGCAGGCTGGGCCGAGGCGAAGCAAGCGCTGAGCGAGGGCTATGGACGGGTTGAGGATTTGATCGACGGTAGGCCGCCTTCCTCTTCGTCCCTTTGCTTGCCCCTTGTCCTCTGGTTTATCTTATGATTTTGTGCTGCTTCTTTCTTCTTTGTGCAGATTACTTTCCTGGTTACCCGCTGCTGCCTCCTGTTATCGAGGCCCACCTGGCACGCCGTAGGCGTGGGGTCGAGATCGTGTCGGATGCCAACCGGACACTTGAGGAGCAGCTTCTGGCGATCCAGGCCCGTCTGCAACCGACTCACTTCATGCTCCGTCGTCTTCAGCGTGCCGGGGCGCAAGTGCTGGCCGCCCTCTGGCCCGGCGAGACTGGTTGGAGGTTGCAGTCGGCCGCTTGGAGGCCTGGAAGCCTTTTGCCGCTCGGGTCGGCGCCAGGCGGGCGCTGGAGTTCATTCGAGCCTGGTATCCTGGGCTAAGCTTGGCCCAGCTGAGCACCTGGCGGCAGGAGGCCGATGAAGAGCTGGTGGCGGTGCGGCCGGCTATCATCCAGCGCGCCTCGGCAATCGCCGACTACACCGACACCAACGCCTTTGCTCCTAAGGTAAACGATGACGGCGTCGCTCAGCCGGAGGAGTGGTTTAGGCTGAACCCGACGGAAGGTGAAGACTCGGCGGAGGAGATCGCTTCCAGTGATGAAGGCGAAGATGAAGAAGGGGAGGGTGGCGGCGACGCCGTGCTGCACGGGCCAAGCGACCAGCCAGCTTCAGCTGATCGTGCCTCCAAAGAACCAGGCGCGCGAGCCGCTGCCTCGCCAGAGGTGATGATCAAGCCGAGACCCGCCAGCCGGCCACTCCTCCAGCCGGCACTGTCGTCTCCACCGACCTGCCCGACTCGCCCGTCGTTCCTTTGGCCTGATCTGCCGTCCTTGCTTTCCTGCTTGTTATTCTTTGAAAGACTATTTATTAAATTTGCGCAGTTCCACCCACTGGGGATGTATTCAAACTATGTTGAATGCCGGCCTTTCGAAAGCCTTTTGTGTAAATATAATCATGCATATGTTTGGCTTCCATTCATGTTTGCTTTTTATCCTTAGGTTGTTTTCTTTGCCGCCTTCCCTTGGTCGCTGCCTTCTCAGCCGGCAGCTGCTCTGCAGTCTGTGGCTGGGGAGGAACTTGACCGTTTTTTGGGAAGACAAGTACTTGAGCTTTCTTAGATTGTAGCAAGGTGAATGGGAAGCCGGCCAGCCGGCTGCTCTGGCAGCCGGTCGGCGGAGGGGGGAAGCCGGCTTTCGTTATATAAGTTCGTTAGTCCTTAGCCGTTTTTCATGTTTGCGTCCTTTCCTTCCTTTGACTCTTGCCAGCTGGTCAGCCGATTCTTCGAGCAGCGACTTTCCGACAAGAGAGGGCTTGGGTGCCGGCACACTACTTGTCTGACTGCAGGTGGAACTTGAATATAACTCAAGGCGGCAAGTCCCCGGGCCGACTAGTCGAACCCGGTGCCGGACGAGAAAAATGAATGTAGTAACATAATCATACGCATGATACTCATCATTCATAGATAAAAGAGGGTAGTCCCCGAGTGCTCCTCGGGGGGCCCATTATCTCATACTTAGTACAAAAGGTAGGATGGTACATATTGTGTTTTAACTGTAAAATCTTCAAAGGAGGTTGGCATTCCATGGTCATTCCGACTCCTTGCCGGAATCATTTCTCTTGCGTGCCTTCGGCATATGCACATCGATCAGGTAGTAGGAGTCGTTGCCTAATGCTCTGCTGATGACGAAAGGGCCTTCCCAAGGGGCCGAGAGCTTGTGCTGGCCGGCTGTTCACTTGATCAGCCGGAGCACAAGGTAACCATCTTGGAAGGATCTTGGCTTGACCCTCCGGCTGTGGTAGCGGTGCAAACCCTGCTGGTAAATGGCGGACCGGCTGAGGGCTAACAGCCGGCTTTTTTCCAGCAGGTCGACGACGTCTTCTCGTGCTTCCTTGGCTTCCGCTTCCATGTACATGGTGACCCGAGGCGAGTCGAACTCGATGTCAGTTGGGATGACAGCCTCAGCACCAGATACAAGGAAGAAAGGGGTGAAGCCGGTTGACTTGTTCGAGGTAGTGCCTAGACTCCAGAGGACGGCCGGCAGCTTGTCGAGCCAGCAGTCGGCCGAACGCTCCAGTGGCACGACCAATCGGGGCTTGATGCCGGAGAGGATGAGTGTCACGCCCAATATGCGACCCTATCCAAAGGTCCCACCAAGGATAGACCCGCATATTGAAACGCTTTTGCAAGGTGGATATCATTACATCGACATTACATAATAGATGGGGATACATACATAAGGCATACAATGCCACATGAATACAACAATACAACATACAAGATCAACATCCGACTACGGATGAATCATAAACAGAAACTCAAACAATATCCACCCTGCTAGCCCATGCTGCCGACCTGGAACCTATCCCTTGATCGAAGAAGAAGCAGAAGAAGAACTCCAAAACAACCAACATCGCTCTCACGTCATGATCATCGCATAACCTGAACCTGCAACTGGTGGTGTAGTAATCTGCGAGCCACGAGGACTCAGCAATCCCATTACCATTGGTATCAAGACTAGCAAAGCTTAAAGGGAAGGAAGGGGTAAAGTGGTGAGGTTGCAGCAGCGGCTAAGCATATATGGTGGCTAACATACGCAAATGAGAGCGAGAAGAGAAACAAAGGAACGGTCGTCAACTAGTAATGATCAAGAAGTGATCCTGAACTCCTACTTACGCCGGACATAACCCGTAAAACCGTGTTCTCCTCTCGATCAACCCGAAAAGAGACACTCACAGTTACGCATACACGGTTGGTGTATTTTAGAAGAGTTTACTTCAAGTTTACTACAACCGGACATTAACAAATTCAAGATTCCGCCACATAACCGCTGGCACGGCTTTCGAAAGTTCAAACCCTGCAAGGGTGTCCTAACTTAGCCCATGATAAGCTCTCGCGATCAACGAAGGATATTCCTTCTCCCGGAAGACCCGATCAGTCTCGGAATCCGGCTACAAGACATTTCGACAAAGAATAAAACAAGACCAGCAAAGACATCCGATGCGCCGACAATCCAGATAGGAGCTGCACATATCTCGTTTTCGAGGCAACACCGGATGAGATCAAGCTACGAGTAAAACCAGCCCTCAAAGTTGCCTCAAGGTATTCCCCTGCAGAAGTTCGGTTCGGCCCCGCACTTAGAGAAGCACTGTCCCGGGGGGGGGGGCTAAATAAAGATGACCCTCGAGAGAGCGACTCCCAAGGGAAAAGTAGGTGGTGGTGAGGCAAATGGTAAAACCAATGTTGGGCCTTGCTGGAGGAGTCTTAAGAAAGCGAACTGTCAAGGGGGTCCCATAAATCACCCAACCGCGTTAGGGACGCAAAATCTGGGAACATAATACCGATATGACGGAAACCAGGGCGGCAAGAGTGGAACAAAACACCAGGCATAAGGCCGAGCCTTCCACCCTTTACCAAGTATATAGATGCATTAATAATATAAGAGATATTGTGATATCCCAACCAAAATCCTGTCCACCGTGGAGCAATCTTCAAATTCACCTGCAACTAGCAACGCTATAAGAGGGCTGAGCAAAGCGGTAACATAGCCAAGCAACGGTTTGCATAGGAAAGGTGTCAAAGGTTAGAGGCTGACATGGCAATTTGGGATGGCTTGATAAATAGGTAATAGGTAGCGCAGCATAGCGATAGAACGAAGCAACTAGCATAGCAATGATAGTAGTGAGATCCAGGGTAGCGGTCATCTTGCCTGAAATCCCGCAAGGAAGAAGAACGAGTCCATGAAAAAGACGGAACGAATGAAGGCACGAAGATGAACCAAGCGTAGACGAACGAATACTCACGATCACAAAGAAACAGGAACTAACAAGAAGAAGCACATAACATGGTAAACACACCACACATGAACAAGGCATGATGCACAACAAGCATGATGCATGACAAAGCTAGATGAGGCTACTCATGGCAAGAGATGATGCAAGCAAGAGCAACACATCAAGGCAAGTTTAAATGAGGGCGGAAACGACATAGAACAATTCCGCTAAGTCCTCATATGCAAATTTCGAAATTAGTCCAGATCTGAATAAACCTTATGTTCAAGTTGTTAAACAGCAAGTTACGATGCACAACGATGATCTACACGAAATTCTAGTCAAGTTACATATAAAGTTCATTTAATTCGGAGCTACGGCCTAGAAGATGTGAGCAAAACAAGATAAGCATGGCACTTATACAAAATTCATCCAAACATCAAGCAAACACCTCAAAACAAGGATGCAACATGATAATATGGAACTACATGCAAAATCAAGCAAGTTTCATATAGAGCACACTCAAAACGGAGCAACGGTGCAACACATACACTCTATACAAGTCATAACAATCTGTCCATAACAGCAAGTAGGCATATTGCAAGCACATAAACAACAAACTACATCATCTTAACATGATAACAAAAGGCATGGACGTGCTTTACAGGTAAAGAATTACAAAACATGAGCACTGAGCTATCTCCAGAAATCACTAGAACATGCTCAAAAACACATGGCAAGATTCCAAATAATAACAGTTTCAGACTTTAGGAGAAATAACATCAGATTGCAATGTTTAGAGCTATCAAACAACATGCTACAGGAACTTTTCATGGCAAACAAAGGCATGTCATGAATCTACTAATTGCATAGACCACAAGTCCTTTACTGACCATGAGCCAAAAAGGATCATAATATATGATGGCACCCATGTAAACATAGCAAGTTATACGACAGATTCATACATGGCAGGAACAACAATAAGTAGGCATGTTCGTGAGCTTGAACCACTCACCACAGAGCAACACATGGCATGGCAAGGCAACTCACAGTAAGAAGAAATGTTTATTAAGCTAAGCATGGCAAGAGCAAGTTCATAGAGTGCATGGATCACTAACAACAATCATGGGAACATTGAACTTAATGTTAACAGGCTGACAGCAACTTTATTTAGCAACTTGAGAGCAAGATTACAACACGTTACAGCAGACGATAATTGCAACCAAGGGCATGGATGGATAGAGAAAGACATTTATAACAAAACATCCTTAGTGAATATCTCCATATTATGCATAGAATGACTTGTAGCAGCAGGTTTACATAGCATCATAATATAACAGAATCAGCCTAGCAAAATAGCAACAGCAAGTACCCTACTTAACAAGCTTGATGCACTCACTACAGGAATCAAAAATATACATGGATGGCACCACTGTGAAGATGACATGACATAGCACAAAACACATGTAGAAATCAACCTCATAGGATGCACACATCAAATGCAACAAAAATGAAAAATCATCAAGTTATAACAGTTTCAGCAGGTTAACATCATATAGCACTATTGCAACAAATATTCAGGCATCAAGATGAACTGAAATGAACATGATGCAATAGAATGAAATGAAGTACTCGTCGAGACGAACAATTTGACATATTACACGCATGAAATGGAGCTACGGATGCAGAGATGCAGCATGATGAACATGTTAAGAAAATTACGAAAATCTGGGACTTGGAGGATTTCTCACCCCGGGAGAAAGTCAATGGGCACGGGTACCGAGGCTCGCCGGAGTGAGGTCGCCGGAGCTGCCGGGACGGGGCTCGAGGCGGATCCGGCCGGATCTCGCCGGATCCGCCGGGCGAGCGGGAGGGCGACGAGGAGGCCGGAGGCGGGCGCGGCGAGGCGCCCGGACGGCGTGAGCTTCGCCCAGAGCTTCGGGCGCCCATGGCGGGGTTGCCGGGCGAGGCGGGCGCTTGAGCGACTGTAGGGCGCCCGGGCGGGCAGCGACGACGACGGCCAAGGCCGGGCGGCGGAGCGAGCGAGAGGGGCGGAGAGGGCTGGGCGCCATAGGGGCGGGCGGCGGGCCGGGCGACGACGCATGGAGCCGGCTGGGCGGCGGATCGGGCAGCGCTGCTCGCTCAAGGGTGGGCCGGGCTGCGGGCGGGCAATGGCGACGCTGGAACGGGCGGCGCGATGTGTGGCAGGCGCGTTGGTCGGGAGGCGGCGGTTGACATGTCCGGCCGGGGACGGACATGTCCGGCGCGGCGCGGAGGGGAAAACTAGGGTTTCGGGGGGATTTCGGAGGGGGAGGCTTATTTATAGGTAGAGGGAGCTAGGAGAGTCCTAATGAGGAGCGGTTTCCGCCCACACGATCGTGATCGAACGACCGAGAGCATGGAAGGGAGTTAGACAGGTTTTTGGGCCACTTTGGAAGGGGTGTTGGGCTGCAAAGAGAAGGAGGCTTTCGCGGTTACCCGGTTAACCGTTGGAGTATCAAACAACCTCCAAATGGCACGAAACTTGACAGACGGTCTACCGGTGCTATACCAAGGCCGCTTGGCAAACCTCGGGCCATCCGAGACCGTTTAACGCCCGCACACGAAAAGAGGCAAAAGGGGGCGCCGGGGAACATAGGAGTGCCGGATTGGAAAACGAACAACGGGGAAAATGCTCGGATGCATGAGACGAACACGTATGCAAAATGAGATGCACATGATGACATGATATGAAATGCAGATGATGACATGGCAAAATGCAACACGCAAGCAAATTACATGGCAACGACGGCGAATAACTGGCAAACACCTGGCGCATCGAATCCGGGGCGTTACAACACTCCTCCGCTAACAAGAGATCTCGTCCCGAGATCTTAGGACCGAGATGGAAGAGAAAATGGATGAGGTGAAACAAGAACTCAAGAGTAGAAGAAAAGAATCAAGAACACTTGAGAAGAAGGGAGGAACGACGAGAATGACAAGAATCAAAAGCTCACGGAAATTAGATAGACTATGAAACCACTCCGGTTAGAACGAGATAAGAAACAAATAAGACTGAAAGGATTTAGGCAGCACTCCGGTTGAACAAAGAAAGAATGGAACACGAACTTGAGAAAATGGAGTGATACTTGACGAACTCTTGACTAATGAATTAAATCATGAAGAACCACCATGAAGAACTCCGGTAAAAAAAAGGATGATGAGATAGAAATGAAGGATGAAAGAATAAGATGAGCCTGCGATGAATTAGATGGAGCATTCCGACGAAATGGCCGAGGAAATTTGAACTCCGGAAAAGAAAAGATGAAAACGCTTGGAACTAGAATTTATTCCTCACGAACAAACTCTGAAGGAAGGGATTAATCACTAGGATGAAATAAGAATAAGATTTATTGTATGCTTATCCTTCATCAAATTAAATTGATGACAAGCAATGGATTTCGCATATTACTTATTCTTCTTGAAAAGGATTAAGGGGGGTATAGCACAAAACTTGAGAAAGTCTTCTTGAACCACCGGTAGGATTGGACAGAGCGAATGGATTAAAATGATAACCAAGGAAAATGAGTCTTGAACGAACCACCGTAAGAATTCGAAAATGACTGCCGAAAGAGAAATAATCACCGGGAAGAATTAGAAGAACAAATATGCTTGAGGGAATTTAGATGCACAAGAACAAAGAGATGACGAGCTGATTACAGAACACTTGAATGAAGCACCGGGATAGATAGAGAACGATAACTGGAATGATGAGGGCGAAGAATTCTTCTGGAACGATGGCCTCCGAAAAACAACTGCTGACAAACTCCGAATGGATGAAAAGAATTGCATGACTGGAAACAATTAGATAGGATAACATCGAGCTAGCACCATGAATCTCCGGGGGAACGAACAAGATTTAAGAGGAACTCTACTTCGGTCTTCAAGGACGATGATAAACACCACCAAAATTAATGAGATACTCTGGAAGAATGAAAAACTGAAAAGGTTGAGCCAACAATGAAAAGAATTTGAACGAGATCTTGGAGAAGGCATGTGACTGATGGGATCCATTCTTACGTCACACTTAAAAAGAATTGAGAATAACTCCGGGGAAATTAAAAGAGTCAGGTAAGATCCTGGGAAAAAACCTGTGGGTTAGCGCCCACTAAAAGAAAAAACACCGTTGGAAAGGGATGTTGAACAGATAGATGATGCACCGGAACAATTGAAATATTTGAATGAGGTGACAACCTCGAATTAATTCAAACACAGACGAGTCTCCTGAGATGTCTTCATCACTCCGCAAGGATAAACTGGCAAGAGGAGAACGAGCAAAGAGAACACTTCGAAGGAAAAGAATATGATTAACCCGAAAAACTTGAATTGAGTGCACCGGAAAAAGAAATGGATGAAGAATCTCAAACAAAAGAGAATTCACCAGTTGAAATGATTGAGGGAAGACTGAAGAGGCTCCGTACGAATGAAATTGATGCTCGAAAGAGATTCAAGCTCCGGGAAGAAAAGGGTGGGAGGGCGGGAAAACAAAGGCAGCTTGGAAGGAGAAATCGACGAAAATCTTGAAGAGAAAACACCGGTTGAAATCATTGAGGAGAGAGAGCAAAAACTTCGCACGAGTAGGATGGATACTCGATTACGGACTCCGGTTCCAAGAAGAAGAAGGGTGGGCGGGTGGGAAAGAAAACAACTGAGGATTGAACTTGCAAAGATGACCAGGCTCGAGTCGACTTGATGAGAAATGCACCGGATGAAAAGAGCTGAGGAACCAACGATCGGAAAACCAACTGCGTGATCCTAAGAAAAATTTGAAGGGGAAGAGGAGTAATTCAAAACACCTACGTCAAGATTCCTTACCAGAGCGACGAAGGGGCTGAGGAGTAAAAAGAAATCCTACTCTCCGATATAACTAGACTCTGAAAACAGTTTTTCTTCTAGACTCGACAACGGCCGAACTACACGATCAATCAAGGGGGCTCCTAAGGTCGGTCGAGGCTCTGATACCAACTTGTCACGCCCAATATGCGACCCTATCCAAAAGGAACTCGAAGGTCCCACCAAGGATAGACCCGCATATTGAAACGCTTTTGCAAGGTGGATATCATTACATCAACATTACATAATAGATGGGGATACATATATAAGGCATACAATGCCACATGAATACAACAATACAACATACAAGATCAACATCCGACTACGGATGAATCATAAACAGAAACTCAAACAATATCCACCCTGCTAGCCCAGGCTGCCGACCTGGAACCTATCCCTTGATTGAAGAAGAAGCAGAAGAAGAACTCCAAAACAAGCAACATCGCTCTCACGTCATGATCATCGCGTAACCTGAACCTGCAACTGGTGGTGTAGTAATCTGTGAGCCACGAGGACTCAGCAATCCCATTACCATGGGTATCAAGACTAGCAAAGCTTAAAGGGAAAGGAAGGGGTAAAGTGGAGAGGTTGCAGCAGCGGCTAAGCATATATGGTGGCTAACATACGCAAATGAGAGCGAGAAGAGAAACAAAGGAACGTTCGTCAACTAGTAATGATCAAGAAGTGATCCTGAACTCCTACTTACGTCAGACATAACCCAGAAACCGTGTTCTCCTCTCGATCAACCCCGAAAAGAGACACTCACGGTTACGCACACGGTTGGTGTATTTTAGAAGAGTTTACTTCAAGTTTACTACAACCGGACATTAACAAATTACAAGCATCTGCCACATAACCGCGGGCACGGCTTTCAAAAGTTCAAACCCTGCAAGGGTGTCCCAACTTAGCCCATGATAAGCTCTCGCGATCAACGAAGGATATTCCTTCTCCCCGGGAAGACACGATCGGTCTCGGAATCCCGGCTACAAGACATTTCGACAGCACTAAAACAAGACCAGCAAAGCCGCCCGATGCGCCGACAATCCCGATAGGAGCTGCACATATCTCGTTCTCAGGGCAACACCGGATGAGACTAGCTACGAGTAAAACCAGCCCTCAGGTTGCCTCAAGGTGGCCCCGCAGGCAGCTCGGTTCGGACCAGCACTTAGAGAAGCACTGGCCCGGGGGGGCTAAATAAAGATGACCCTCGAGAGAGCGACTCCCAAGGGAAAAGTAGGTGGTGGTGAGGCAAATGGTAAACCAATGTTGGGCCTTGCTGGAGGAGTCTTATTCAAAGCGAACTGTCAAGGGGGTCCCATAAATCACCCAACCGCATTAGGGACGCAAAATCCGGGAACATAATACCGATATGACGGAAACTAGGGCGGCAAGAGTGGAACAGAACACCAGGCATAAGGCCGAGCCTTCCACCCTTTACCAAGTATATAGATGCATTAATAATATAAGAGATATTGTGATATCCCAACCAAAATCCTGTCCACCATGGAGAAATCTTCAACTTCACCTGCAACTAGCAACGCTATAAGAGGGCTGAGCAAAGCGGTAACATAGCCAAGCAACGGTTTGCATAGGAAATGTGTCAAAGGTTAGAGGTCGACATGGCAATTTGGGATGGCTTGATAAGCAGGTAATAGGTAGCGCAGCATAGCGATAGAACGAAGCAACTAGCATAGCAATGATAGTAGTGAGATCCAGGGTAGCGGTCATCTTGCCTGAAATCCCACAAGGAAGAAGAACGAGTCCATGAAGAAGACGAACAGATGAAGCCACGAAGATGAACCAAGCGTAGACAAACGAATCCTCACGATCGCAACGAAACATGAACTAACAAGAAGAAGCACACAACATGGTAAACACACCACACATGAACAAGGCATGATGCACAACAAGCATGATGCATGACAAAGCTAGATGAGGCTACTCATGGCAAGAGATGATGCAAACAAGAGCAACACATCAAGGCAAGTTTAAATGAGGCCGGAAACGACATAGAACAATTCCGGTAAGTCCTCATATGCAAATTTCGAAATTAGTCCAGATCTGAATAAACCTTATGTTCAAGTTGTTAAACAGCAAGTTAAGATGCACAACAATGATCTACACGAAATTCTAGTCAAGTTACATATAAAATTCATTTAATTCGGAGCTACGGCCTAGAAGATGTGAGCAAAACAAGATAAGCATGGCACTTATACAAAATTCATCCAAACATCAAGCAAACACCTCAAAACAAGGATGCAACATGATAATATGGAACTACATGCAAAATCAAGCAAGTTTCATATAGAGCACACTCAAAACGGAGCAACGGTGCAACACATACACTATACAAGTCATAACAACAATCTGTCCATAACAGCAAGTAGGCATATTGCAAGCACATAAACAACAAACTACATCATCTTAACATGATAACAAAAGGCATGGACGTGCTTTACAGGTAAAGAATTACAAAACATGAGCACTGAGCTATCTCCAGAAATCACTAGAACATGCTCAAACACACATGGCAAGATTGCAAATAATAACAGTTTCAGACTTTAGCAGAAATAACATCAGATTGCAATGTTTAGAGCTATCAAACAACATGCTACAGGAACTTTTCATGGCAAACAAAGGCATGTCATTAATCTACTAATTGCATAGATCAAAAGTCCTTTACTGACCATGAGCCAAAAGGGATGAAAAGATATGATGGCACCCATGTAAACATAGCAAGTTATATGACAGATTCATACATGGCAGGAACAACAATAAGTAGGCATGTTGGTGAGCTTGAACCACTCACCACAGAGCAATACATGGCATGTCAAGGAAACTCACAGTAAGAAGACATGTTTATGAAGCTAAGAATGGCAAGAGCAAGTTCATAGAGTGCATGGATCACTAACAACAATCATGGAAACATTGAACTTAATGTTAACAGGCTGACAACAACATTATTTAGCAACTTGAGCAAGATTACAACACGTTACAGCAGACTATAATTGCAACAAAGGGCATGGATGAATAGAGAAAGACATGTATAACAAAACATCCTTAGTGAACATCTCCAGATTATGCATAGAATGACTTGTAGCAGCAGGTTTAAATAGCATCATAATATAACAGAATCAGCCTAGCAAAACAGCAACAGCAAGTACCCTACTTAACAAGCTTGATGCACTCACTACAGGAATCACAAATATACATGGATGGCACCACTGTGAAGATGGCATGACATAGCACAAAACACATGTAGAAATCAACCTCATAGGATGCACACATCAAATGCAACAAAAATGACAAATCATCAAGTTATAATAGTTTCAGCAGGTTAACATCATATAGCACTCTTATAACGAAGATTCAGGCATCAAGATGAACTGAAATGAACATGATGCAATGGAATGAAATGAAGTACTCGTCGAGACGAACAGTATGACATATTACACGCATGAAACGGAGCTACGGATGCAGAGATACAGCATGATTAACATGGCAAGCAAATTACGAAAATCTGGGACTTACCCACTTACCACTCTACCACTTCAATTCAATGACGGACTTCACCGATACCTAGCTTGAGAGAGATCGATCACAGGCATGTGCGCCTGCTTTCTTCTTGATTTATTGCAGCAGCTAGTCTCCCTTTTCCAAATTCGATTCTATGCGACTACCTGCGCTGTCACACGGCTCCATTTATCGAAGAAAGGGATAGAGGATTTCTCACCCCGGGAGAAAGTCAACGGGCACGGGTACCGAGGCTCGCCGGAGTGAGGTCGCCGGAGCCGTCGGGGACGGGGCCGGGGAGGCGGATCCGGGCCGGATCTCGCCGGATCCGCCGGGCGAAGCCGGATCCGCCGGGCGAGCCGAGGGCGAAGGGAGGCCGAGGCGGGCGCTGGCGAGGCGCTCGACGGGCGGAGCTCGCCCCAGGCTCGGCGCCCATGGTGGTTGCCAAGGAGGCGGGTCGCGCCGGAGAGACGGTGCGCAAGGGCGCCCGCCGGCAGCGACGATGACGCAGCCATGGGCGGCGGAGCGAGGGCGGCGGGAGAGGTTGGGCGCAGGGCGCCGACGAGGGCGGCGCGGCCGGCGGGCGACGACGCGGGGAGCTTGGGCGGGCGGGATAGGGCGGCGGCGCTGGTCAAGGGCCGCTGCTGGGCAGGCCGCGACGCGGGGAACGGCGGCGCGGGACAGGTGGCAGGCTGCGGTTGGTCGGGGAGGCGGCGGCTGGACATGTCCGGCCGGCGACGGACATGTCCGGCGCGGCGCGGAGGGGAAAACTAGGGTTTCGTGGGGATTTCGGAGGGGTAGGCTTATTTATAGGTAGATGGAGCTAGGAGAGTCCAAATGAGGAGCGGTTTCCGCCCACACGATCGTGATCGAACGACCGAGAGCATGGAAGGGAGTTAGATGGGTTTTGGGCCACTTTGGAAGGGGTGTTGGACTGCAAAGAGAAGGAGGCTTTCGCGGTTACCCGGTTAACCGTTGGAGTATCAAATGACCTCCAAATGGCACGAAACTTGACAGGCGGTCTACCGGTGCTATACCAAGGCCGTTTGGCAAACCTCGAGCCATTCCGAGACCGTTTAACTCCCGCACACGAAAAGAGGCAAAAGGGGGCGCCGGGGAACATAGGAGTGCCGGATTGGAAAACGGACAACGGGGAAAATGCTCGGATGCATGAGACGAACACGTATGCAAAATGAGATGCACATGATGACATGATATGAAATGCAGATGATGACATGGCAAAATGCAACACGCAAGCAAATGACATGGCAACGACGGTGAATAACTGGCAAACACCTGGCGCATCGAATCCGGGGCGTTAAAATGAGGCCGTTTGCTCGCTCGACTTGGCCGTTTGACTGCGGGTGGGCAACGGACGCTAAGTCCAGTCGGATGCCCTGTGTCGCGCAAAAATGTGCCAGTGCTCCCTTGGAAAAATTCGTGCCATTGTCGATGATGATGCTGTGTGGCACGCCGTACCGGGTTGTAATATCTGCGATGAATGTCAAGGCAGTCGGCCCATTCAACTTCTTGATCGGCTTCGCTTCAATCCACTTGGTAAATTTGTCCACGACGACGAGCAGATGTGTCATGCCGCCGCGCGCCGTCTTTAACGGGCCCACCATATCCAGTCCCCAGACGGCAAAGGGCCAGGTGAGGAGAATGGTCTTGAGTGCAAAAGCCGGCAGGTGTTGCTTGGAGCTGAATACATGGCACCCTTTGCAGTATTTGACTAACTCCATGGTGTCATCCAAAGCTGTTGGCCAAAAGAATCCATGGCGGAAAGCTTTGGCAACGAGTGATCTTGAGGCCGCGTGGTGGCCACACTCACCTTGGTGAATGTCCTTGAGGATTGCTATGCCTTTCTCTGGCTCGACGCAGCGCTGGAAGACTCCAGTGACACTGCGCCTGACGAGCTCTCTGTTAAAAATTATGTATGCTCCGGCTCGGTGTTGGACTTGTCTTGCCGCGATCTCGTCAGCCGTCAGTTCTCTTTTTGCCAGGAGGTTGAGGATGGGCTGGGCCCATGATGGAGCTGTGACTTCTTCTATCGCCAACACGGCTACTGCGACCAGGGTGGGTGGGTTGGGCGGTGAAGAGCTGGATTCGGCCACCACCTGTTGTGTCGATGCAGTCCCCGGGCCGACTGCCGCAGTCCCTCGGCCGGGTTCTGAAGTCCCCAAGCTGCCTGTTGAAGTCCCCGGGCCGCCTATCGAAGTCCCCGAGCTGCCTGCTTAGTTCCCCGAGCCGGATCCGACTGCGTCGGGGTTAGGCGGTACGAAGATGGAATCGGATTCTGGAGACGGCTTGATAGACGGCTTGAGGAGGCGTTGGAGAGAGATGTCGGTTGGTATAGCTTGTCGATTGGAGCCTATTCGTGCCAGGGCATCTGCTTGCTCGTTGTCGGCCCGTGGCACGTGGAGGAACTCGCATCCTTCAAAATACCCGCTGATTTGCTGAATGAGGAAGCAGTAGCTCGCCATGTTTGCGTCCTTGGTGTCCCAGTCGCCAGATGATTGCTGGACTCCAAATCCCAGTCGCCATAGCACAGGATCCGGCGGATGCCGAGTTCTTGGGCTAGCCGGAGCCCGAGTATGAGCGCCTCGTACTCGGCCACATTGTTGGAGGCGGAAAAATGAATTTGCAATGTGTATCTGAGCTTGTCGCCTTTGGGAGATGTGAGGATGATGCCGACTCCCAAGCCGGTGCGCATCTTGGACCCATCGAAGTGCATCCGCCAATGAGTGGAGTCGGGGACCGGTGGCATGTACTGGGTCTCGGCCCAGTCGACGAGGAAGTTGGCCAATGCTTGAGACTTGATGGTGGTGCGAGGCTGGTAGAAGATCGTGTAAGGGGCCAGCTCAATGGCCCATTTTGCCACCCGGCCAGATGCATCCCGGCTGCCTATGATCTCGGCGAGCGGGGCAGTGCACACGATCGTGATGGGGTGCTCTTGAAAGTAGGGCTTGAGCTTCTTGGCGGCGAAGTACACACCATAGCACATCTTCTGGTAGTGCGGGTAGTTCTGCTTCGAAGTGGACAGTACTTCACTTAAATAATACACCGGCCTCTGGACTGGCTGAGCTCGGCCTTATTCCGGGCGCTGAACCACGATGACAGTGCTGACCACCCGGCTGGTAACGGCAATGTAAAGGAGCATGGGCTCTTTATCAGTCGGCGCCGCCAAGACAGGCGGCGTGGCCATCATCTTCTTCAGCTTGTGGAAAGCTTGGTCGGCTTGGTCGTTCCACTCGAAGTGAGTGGTCTTCTTCATGAGTCGGTAGAGGGGAAGAGCTTTCTCTCCAAGCTGGCTGATAAAGCGGTTCAGGGAAGCCAGGCATCCGGTAAACTGCTGGACGTCTCGTAGTTTAGTGGGAATCTCCATTCTCTCAATGGCTTTGATCTTCACTGGGTTGCATTCGATGCCGCGTTCGGAGACCAGGAAGCCTAGAAGCTGGCCGGCTGGTACTCCGAACACGCATTTCTCGGGGTTGAGCTTGATCTGAAACCGGCGCAGGTTCTCAAACGTCTCCTTGAGGTCTTCCAGCAAGGTGTCGCACTTCTCCAACTTCACCACAATATCGTCTACATAGACGTGGGCATTTCTGCCGAGTTGCTTGAGGAGGCATTTCTGCATGCAACGCTGAAAAGTGCCACCGGCATTTCTCAAGCGAATGTCATAGTCGGTAGCGTAAAGCTCGAATGGTGTGATGAAGGCGGTCTTTAGGCGGTCAGCTGGATCCAACTTTATCTGGTGGTGGCCTGAGTAAGCATCCAAGAAGCTCAACAGCTCGCATCCGGCTGTGGAGTCTATCACTTGATCAATCCTTGGCAGGGCGAAGGGATCTTTGGGGCAGGCTTTGTTGAGACTATTGTAGTCTATACACATGCACCACTTGTTATTCTTCTTCAGCATGAGGACCGGGTTGGCAAGCCATTCCGGAAAGAACACCTCCATTATGAAGCCGGCTGCCAGAAGCCGGGCTATCTCTTCTCCTACAATCCTTCTCTTCTCCTCCGACAGTTGGCGGAGGGGTTGCTTAACGGGTTTTGCATCTGCTCGGACGTGTAGCTTGTGCTCGGCGAATTCCTTCGGAACACCAGGCATGTCCTTGGGGGACCATGCGAAGATGTCCCGATTCTCACGGAGGAAATCGACGAGCTCGCCTTCCTATTTGCTGTCCAGGTTCACCCCTACGGCGGCAAACCTTTCTGGGTGCTCCGGGTCCAGAGGTATCTTCTTCGTTTCTTTGGCCGGCTGGAAAGAACCTTGGGCATCACACTCCTTGGGGTCGGGGGACAGGGCCGGCTGCTTGCCGGCCATGGCCACGACTCGGTCCAGCATCTTCTTTTCTTCAGCGATCACAAGGGACTCGGCCAGCCGGCTGCTAGCTGCCGCACACTCGGAGGATTTCTTGTAATCGCCGGCTATGGTGATGATGCCCTTCGTACTCGGCATCTTCATCTTGAGGTAGGCGTAGTGGGGCACATTCATGAACTTGGCGAGAGCAGGTCGGCCAAGCAGTGCATGGTAGGGGCTCTCGAGGTTCACCACTTCAAACCAGATCGCTTCTCAGCGGAAATGATCCTTGTCCCCAAAGAGGACATGAATCTTGATCTTGCCGATTGGTGAGCAGCACAGGCCGGGTACGATGCCATGGAACACGGTTCGACTAGGCATGAGCTGCTTCGTCTTGATGTTTAGCTTCTCCATGGTGTCACGCAGACAGATGTTGATGCTGCTCCCGCCATCTATCAGCACGCGGGAGAAACAGGCAGCACGCCTGTCTGTTGCGAGGGTGGCATCCAAAACCAATGCATAAGAGCCGGGGGATGGCATTACCTCTGGGTGGTCGGCCCGGCTCCAGCTGATGGGCCTTTCTGACGGCTGGCTGTTGAGGAGCCAGAGGCGGCTGACCGGCAGGCGGAGGCGGCATCAGCCCTTCGCCCTTGGAGATTCGCGTGAGCCAGTGGCATTTCTGGGCCGTATGGTTGGACGGCTTCGCGCCGCTATGGAACTTGCATGGGGCATCAAGGGCCTGCTCATAGGAGAAAGCCGGCTGCCAAGCCGGCCTGCCGCCCTTCTGCTTCTTGGGTGCGGGCCACCCTTCTGGTTGTTCATCTTCGACTGTGGCCACCTGCCAACTGGTTGAAGGCGGCATGGGGCCCTTGTGCTTGTTGTCGTTCTGGTACGGGCGTCGGCCAGAGTCCCCAGCCGGCGTCTTGGGAGCCGGATTGAGCACCTTCCCAGAGGCGTCTACCCGAAGCTCCGTCTTCATTGAAGAGTCGGCCGTGGCGTACTTGTCTGCTATGACCAGCAGCTCGTCGAGGGTAGTCGGCTCGTCGCAGAGGAGTTTGTGCTTGAGGAGGGTGCCTTCTCGGCACCCGGCAGTGAAGTACTCTATGGCTTGAACCTCGTGCACCCCCTCGCAGGAATTTCGGAGCTCGGCCCAACGTGTGAGGTAGTCGCGAGTTGATTGAGTGGGTCCTTGAACGCACAAGGAGAGATGTTGGGGCTTGGGAGCCCGCTTGTAGGTGCTAGTGAAGTTGCGGATGAAGGCTTCAGTGAAGTCTAGCCAGCTGTTAATGCTGTAAGGCTTGAGGCTGTTGAGCCAGGCACGCGTCGTGCCTTGGAGCATGAGGGGGACATACTTCACGGCAACGCGCCTGTTGCCGTTCGCTATGCTGACTGCGGTGGAGTAGTCGATCAACCAATCTTCCGGCTTCACGGAGCCGTTGTACTTGGGCGTGTCTCTTGGGAGCGAGAACCCTTTGGGGAAGGGCTCGTCACGGATGCGGGGGCCAAAGCAAGGCGGGCCGACATCATCTTCTTCTTCTAACGCCAGGGATCGTGCTAGGCGGTCGATCCGATGGCGGGCGTCGTTCTCGCCGACTCCTTCGCGGAGGCCCAGTCGGCCGCTAAGAGTCGGATGCGTGACAGGCGGCGGGGTGGGATATCTCTCCCCACGAGGCGGAGGAGGAGGCGGGTTGCCTCGTCGCTCCACGGCTCGAGGGCAGCCTTCTACGTCGCGCTCGATGGAGATTCGGGTCCGGCTGCGGCTGGCAGCCAGCTCCTTTTCTTGCCGTCTGCGAGTGTTGCCTGAATTCGGCGTCCGTGACGTTGCGCCGTGCTCTCGGCGCGGGGGAGGACTTTCTGCGTGGACGCCGGCTTAGTGCCGTTGTGCGGCTGCATCGATCAGCTACTGGATGCGTCTGGTCATGTGGGGGAGCTCTTCGGCCCCCAGTCCATTCAACTCGTCTACGGCCACCTGGGCGGCGCGTAGGTTCTCGAGGGGCGTGGCATAGACTGGGCGGTCTACTCCAAGCATGTCGGCGATGGCTGCGCCACGCTTCTTGATGAGGCCGAGTCGGCTCGGCCCGTCAGGAGGCGGCGTGCCAAAGGCGGCACAATCGACTTTGCGCTGGTGAGCCTCCGTGAGGCGCCTCATGGAGGCTATCTTCTGGCCCTCCGCAATGAGGGCGAGGCGGCGTGCCTCCAGTGTCTCGGCGTCGGCGTCAATCAGGAGGGGGATGGACAAGTCGTGGATCGCCGCTTGCAGGGCGTCGTGGGCGTTCTCGCCAGGGGCGACGCCGTGGCTGATGACCAGCACCTCGGTGATGGCGCTGCCACAGCTGTCGGCTCGGGGGAGCGGGTCGTTGAAGATCACAACGTTGGTGGGGAAAGCATCAAGCGATGCCGTGTCGGAGTCGACAAGCATCGGGTCGGTGGAGCCAACCGACTCCAAATCTACAGCAGGCTCACTGGAGACGTGGAGTTGGTCGAGGAGGCTGATGAGGTGGATCTCGAGGTAGCCTATGCCCGCGTCGGAGGCGGGCTCGTCGGAGATGCGAGCCTCGCCAAGAAGATCGGCGAGGCAGCTTTCGCCCAGCCTTGACGTCAGCGACGCCTTGCAGCGCGTCGGGGCAAGCGCCATCGGGCGTGCCGGACTGGCTTTGCTCGTTGGGAAGGAAGAGGGTTCCCGTCCACAAAAGGTCACGGACGATGGTGCACCTGGCCCCACGGTGGGCGGCAAATGTCGGGTGGTAGGTGCGACATATGCCAACGGGTGGCTTATCATTGTGGGAGCCAATAAGACGTCGCCGGTGCGTGGAAACGGGATGAGGCCAAGACATGCACGCCGGCGAATCTTACCCAGCTTCGGGGCTCTTCGTGGAGATAACACCCCTACTGCTGCTCCGCGGGGTCTCCGCATGATCACTGAGTGAACAAGTAGCTACAAGAGGCTCCTTGAGCTGTTCTGGTGAGAGGAAGAAGAAGGGAACAACTAGCTCCTCCTCTTCCCTCTATGTGGTGTCTAAAAAACTCTAAGGGATCAACCCTTTGCATGGGTGCCCTGGGGGGTTTATATAGGCCTACCCCCCAGGGGTACAATGGTAATCCGGCTGGGCATGGGCCCTAGCCGTCAGTGTCGATGCTTGCCGGCTTCTCCGCCGGCCGCTGGGGCCCGCCGACTGGTGGATCCCGCCGGCTGCCGGCTTCCTGGTCGACAAGCTAGCCCCACTGCTGGGGGCCTTGTCGGGGGCTGGTTACTGTTGCCTCACTCCTGATGATGAGGGCTTTGTCGAGGTAAGCATGGCTACTGTGCCGCCGCCTTGGCGGCGATCACTGTAGCCTTACCTCATCTTGTCTCCTTAATGAGGCACCTCCTTCGAGGGAGGGAGCAAGCCGGCGGCTGGGAGCCGGCCATATTCCAGGCCGACTGGAGGAGGCATGGCCGCCTTCGGGCATCTCTCTGACTGGAGGGGCCTGCCGCCTGCAGGCTGTCCTGACAGCTTGTCAGGGGGGACGTCATGGTCAACATGGCAACAAAGGTTGCAGCGGACGGGGATGGCCGCCTGCACGGGCGACTTTGTGGCTATGCGCGCTCAGAGATTCGGGGTGGCATGCTTTACTGTAGCCACGCCCCATCTCATCGCCGTTATGAGGACGCAAAGTTTGAGGGTGCGGTCTTGGCCGCCTGCTAGGGGACCCGCTTCTTGTAGTCGGCCCTCTGGTGGCCTTCCTCCTGTGGGTCTAGGGCCGGGCCGCCTCCTGGTAGCCGGCCTGAGAGGCAGCCGGCCGAGGGAAGGCGGCCCCGCGTCTTGGATGCTCGAGGGCTCGATCGACCCGTAATTTTTCAGAAGGGCTAGGGGGAGTCGGCTAGGCTACCCGTGGTCATTTACTCCGACAGGGGTCTTTCTAGTTCGCATTCATATATACACCATCTATAGGTCTCTCTCGCACACTATGTATAATACTCTAGCTAGTCCAAGCTAGATATCTTGGGTGTACTCATCGTACGCACACAAATTCCTTGGCTCTTTGCCCGTAACTCTCTCACGCACCACTTTGTCGTCTCGGAGCTCCCCCCCGCCCTCAAACTCTCCATCCACCTGGATCACACATACACATGCATATCTCACTTGCACTCGATAGGCCCATCTAAAACTCTATCTCTCTCCCTCGTTCTCTCTCCATCTCACACGCACACACACACACAATATCATGCCCAGCTAGCCAAGTATGATGGTCTCTCACTCAATTGCAGGCACACGCAGTCCCCGCTATATGTATATGACTAGCTAATCTTAGTCTCCATCACAAACATGTGCATGGTCTATCTCGATTTCTCTCGGGGCATCTTTCTATCGCGCATGCACTCCCTCGATCTCCCACCCATATAGTTCCCTCACTATCTCGAGGGGATCTCTCTATCACAAACACACCCTCTCTCCCTCCCCATGCGTCCATGCCATCCATGTGTCCCTCTCGACCTTTTTCCTTGTTGGCCAGACCTCTATTGGACATGTGCGACAGGGGTGTCTCTCTCCGTTGCAAACAATCACACACTAGCTATCTTCGTGTATCTCCTCGCCTCGCTTTTCCATCTCGGAGATGCATGCGTGATATGTTCGCATAAGAAACGAAAAACACACACTCTCTCTAATTTATCATTTGTTGTCACTTTCTCTTTCACACACATACTCTTTTTGCACACTTACTCATTCTCCTTCACACGCACTTGATCTGTCTCGACTGAGGCACTCTCCTCCGTCCATAGCACATAGATTTATTGAAAAGTCAAACATCACAAAGTTTGACCATGTACGTGGAGAAAAAGAATTACATCTAGTATGGCTAACATATACCATTAGATTCACCATGAGATGTAGTTCTGTATGATGTATCTTTGGTATTGTAGATATAAATAACATTTGCGTAAACCTGATCAAAGTTTCCAAAGTTTGACTTCTAAAAAATTTACATGCACTGCATTATCGGCCGGATGGAATATCTCTTTCCCCTCTCAGCTATCTCGACGCACCACTCAGCCTTATCGGGGCACCTCAATCTCTCTCAAACTTTATTGGTCAGTTTGGTTCGTGACCTGACCCTCATGCCTTGATGGCCGGTACTGCCTGGTGTGGACGTGGGATGTATAATATTTCTGCCTGGGTAGACTTGTGTGGTGCTGAAGCGTTTGGTTCATGCCTGGGCCAGGCAAAGCATCAATGTCCCATCAATCAATCCATGCATCAATTATTTAATGCTAATATCCATCCATGTTGCTGTTAGCCTCGTGGCCGCACGACCAGGCACGGCCAGGCGTTCAAAATCGGTCGCTTGGGCCAGGCTACTTGCAGTGTCTGGAGTTCAGCCAGGCTAATTAAAGTGCAAGGGAACCCAGCCCAGGCAGGCTTTCTTTTTCACAGGGTAGCAACCAAACAAGCGTGCATGAAATCCAGCCACAACCCCAGGCCACGCAAAAGATGCTCACGACGCAAGCCAAACTGGCCTTATATCTCCCTGGTTCACACATACACATGTCTCGCTCGCGATCCAACACTCTCCACCCGTGTTCTCTCTCCATGTGACACGCACCCCCCTAAGTACCATAATCCCTCACTCCATCATCAGCTCTGTTTGGATCCATGGGTTAGAGTTAGTTTGGGTTAGTTTGGAGTCAACTAACCCAAAAAGATCCAAACAGGAGGGTTAGTTTAGGTTAGATGCATCTAACCCATCCAAAAAAACTAACCCATCCAAGAGGTGCTTATTTGGGTTAGTTTTTTCGGGACCACTAATAAACACTTTTTTCTCTCGCTCTCGCCGCAGCAGATTCCTCCCCACTTCCTCGAAGCTTCTCGTCCTCTCCCTCCCTCCCTCTCGCACCGCCCGTGAAGGTGCCTCGCCATATCCGCGCTCCATATAACCCTGCCATCCAAACACCTCTTTACTTAGAGTTAGTTCAGGGTTAGAATCTAACTCTAACCTCTAACTGGGTTAGAGTATCCAAACAGGGCCATAGGCGCAAGCACTCCCCCCCCCCCCTCCTAAGTATGATTATCTCTTACTAGCCATCAGAAACACACGTATTGTCTCCTTCCATCCATACGTCTATCTCGATATCTCTCGGGGCATCTTCTATCGTGCACACACCTTGTCACTCGATCTCCCACCCATGTAGTCCCATCACGATCTCGAGGGGATCTCTCTATGACAAACATACACTCTCTCCTCCCCATGTCTGCATTTTCTCTGTACGTCTCTCTCGACATCTCTCCCTTGTTTGTCAGACCCCTCTTGGCCACGTGCTAGGGGTCTTCCTCTCTCGGTTCCAAACAATCACACACTATCTCCTCACCTTGCCTCCATTGTCGAAGATGCATGGGTGATATGTTTGCATAAGACACGCATGCCTTTTCTCCACTTTCATCATGTGTTGTCCATGTCTCTTTCACACACGCACACACACTTTTTTCACTCACTCACTCTCTCTTTCTCTCTCTCTTGTTAGGGACTCTGTCACGTCCATAAGCATATGGATGTTTTGAAAAGTCAAACCTCAGAAAAGTTTGACTAGGTATATGTGGAGAAAAACATTTACATCTGGAACGATCATTAGATTCATCACAACATGTACTTACTTCATACTATCATTTATCTTTGGTATTGCAGATATAAGTAATTTCTTTATAAACTTGGTCAAAGTTTCAAAAGTTTTGACTTAAAAAATGTTGTAACTAAATTATTGAACGGAGGGAGTAGCTCTTTCTCTCTCTCTCTCTCTCTCTCTCTCTCTCTCTCTCTCTCTCTCTGCTATCTCTCACGGGCCTCCCCTCTCACGCGAACTCTCTATACCGACGGATTATACGCTCACTGTGTCAGCGTATAGCTCCGTATATTGTTTAGTTGACTGGTCAACCAATCCACATGCTGCGTTGTCAGCTCGTGTTCTGTATCTTGGTGTGCTGGCCCATGTGGCAGTGGGTGAAAATAAGTAAACTAGAGGGCAAACTTCTTGCGCGCGAAGGACGCACTCGCGCACAATTCACCACTTGGGCGGCATGCAGAAGGACCTTTTCAGCAAGCAAAGCACACAACACACACCAGCACACGTGTACACCGGCATCGCCGCCGGTTGAGATGGACGGCGAGGCAGCCAACAAGCGGAGGCGGCTCGAGCCAAAACCGCATCCGGCGAGCCTGGACTTCATCAGCAGCCTCCCCGATGACATGCTGCTCGTCATCATCGGCCTCCTCCCCACCAAATCTACCGTATGGACCGCCCTGCTCTCCCGGCGGTGGTGCTCCCTCTGCGCTACGTCCCCCTCAACCTCACCGTCGACAGCTGCCTCTACGACGGGGATTGCAAACGCATGGGCGCAGTCTCCAAGATCCTTTCATCGCACCCTGGGCCAGCCAGACGCCTTGACATCCGTGTTCAGTACCAACTGCAAGGTCCAACCCAAGTTCGATGAGTGGTTCTTATCCCCCGCCCTAGATCGGCTCGATGAGCTCAGCTTTGAAGCTGGACGATGTCGCTCTTTGCCGCCGTCCGCGCTCCGCCTCACGCCAACGCTGCGCCGCGCCAGCTTCAGCTCCTGCTAACTTCCCCAGATTAATGTCGCGCCCGCCCTTCTTCTCCCTCAAATCAAGCAGCTCGACCTCTTCGACGTTGTCATCTCGAAGAAGGCTATGGAGCACCTGCTCCGCAGCTATCAAGCGCCGAGTACCTTGGTCTTGAGCAGATCCACGGGTTCATTTGCCTCCACATCGCCTCGACGAATCTCCGATGGATTTATGTGTCTTGCTGGCCTCGCAACAAGACATCAATTGGGAAGAGATCACTCCAGCTGTTCCACGTTATGGTCATTGAGAATGCGCCATTCCTAGAGAGATTGCTTGTATCGGATCTAGAAGGTCCAACAAAAATCAGGGTCATTGACGCGCCGAAATTGACAGCGTTGGTGTACTAAATGCGCCAAATTCTCCGAACTCTTTATTGGATCCGTAATCATTCAGGTACAGCACTCATCTTCTTCTCTGTCTTCTTAAAATTCACATTTTTAAATTTCTTCTTGATGTATTTACGACCGTCTTCACTAAAATGATTCCCACAAGCTTGACCCAGTCCATGCGCACAGTGAAGATCTTAGCACTAAAATCTATCGGCCCCAATCTGGATCAAGTTGTTGGATTCCTTACATGCTTTCCATGCACGGAGAAGCTACTCATCGAGGTGAAACTTCTTTCCTATTAGTAAACGGTAATCACAACGTAGCTCAATTTTTTCGTAATTTTGCCAAATTACGATGACAAGTGTAGTGTTCAAAACTACATCTACGCGCTGCACCGAAAGAAATGTTTTTAGTATTTTTTCTCACGTGATCACCTGCATCATTTTTATGCTGTACTACTATAGTAGCCTAGGCTAATCATAGTGGAATGTAACTTAGACTACTCCAGTAACTCTATGGTTACCATAAGGGCAAGTACTACCTCCGTCCTGGTTTACTCTTCCAATTTTGTAGTATCAAAATTTGACCATAGATTTAACTGACAAAATGTTAATGCATGTCACTAACAACTATATCGTTGGATTCGTATTTGAACATAATTTCAAATGGTGTAATTTTTAGTGACATGCATTGGCATTTTCTTAGGTAAATCTATGGTCAAAATTTTATACTAAATACAAGGTAGTATTCCCTCCGTCCCAAAATTCTTATCTTACATTTGATTAGATACGGATGTATCTAACACTAAAATGTAACTAGATACATCCGTATTTAGACAAATTTAAGACAAGAATTTTGAGATGGAGGGAGTACAAAAGTGGGCTATGTAGGCCAAAACACGTGCCAAATTCACTTGTGATGCATTTGGCATCGATGCCCCTCCATTGCTCACCTAGTGCCCCAATCTGAATCACCTACTTTGCTCCGGTGCCAAATTAACTCACGCAATGAAAAAACACTGTGTGGGAGAGAGAGAGAGGACCAAGGCAATAAAAAACACTTGTTTGGGAGAGTGAGAGGCTGCTGTAGTTGGTTTGATTGATTTGTTTATACATGTGGGTCTGTGTGCACAGCGGTGCCAACTCTCTCACATCCCGAGAGCGGTGCCAAAATCTTTTGATTTGACATCGATGCGTATTATGTGGCATACTTTTGTGAAATATGGCATCGGCCACATAGTGGAAGGCAACAAATGCCCAAGCTCTTCACGTGCTCCTAGTTAAATGAGAGGAAACAGAAAGATAGAGAGAGAGGGAGAGAGCGAGAGGGAGTGAAAAAATTTCACTAGCCAGCCAACCCTATCGTATGAGCGAATGATATTGGTACCTCTTGATGACACGGCAATCTTATGCAGCCAGCTGCTCTAATATGTTCTCTTCTTTTGCAGATAAAAAAATACACGAAAGTGAAAAATGTGCTGCACTATAACAATCTCATCGAATGCCTTGATCTACATCTTACAGAAATTGATTTGATTGATTACCAAGGCAGCACATCTGAGATTAAATTGGCCAGGTTCTTTGTTCTAGAGGCAAGTGTGCTCAAGGTAATGAGGTTTGGCATTCTCTGGCGCAACCATGAATGGCGTGCTGATCACCGCAAGCGTCTAAGCCTAAATGACAAAGTCTCCGCAGAAGCTGAATTTTTTTTTTGAAACATCAAGTGGCCAAAGACTCGAAAACTTATTTGCCCATTAGTGACTTGCCAGGGCGGTGGATTTTAGTTTGTACGATAACGCTGCATCCACCTAAAGTAACGAAAGTTCTTACGTAAACTTCCTAGTAATTCCCTCTTCCTAGGTGCAGCATTACTCCTAACATTTGTAATATCAGTTTGAAACTTGTAATATTGCCGTGTCCTATCCCTGCGTTTTCAAAATCATGCGAATCAAACAGGTCCTGAGTTGGTGATGATGTTGTGCCTCCCATCTTTCACCAATAGCCGTCGGATCTATATCTGACGCATACAAACCAAGCTTCTCCATTTTTTCAGAAATATGCCCGCACTTGTTCCCTATTTAAAAACAACTCCTTGTCTCTCACAATCAGCCTTATCTCCTCCCCACCACATCTAGATGGCCATGGAAAAATCTGGCGCGATGGCGCCGAGCCGGGCCCACCCCAATCTTGGTGTTCCGTGCAATGCACGGGCATCTATGCACGGGAAATTATGTCGAACAGGGCTAGTTGTAAGCAGGCTAGATCTACAGCCATGATGATAGGGAATGCATACGGTGAGGCTGACTATGGTATGCCGAACACGGCGCCTATACTCAGGTGTCATCTCCGGCGCAGGGTCTTGTCACTTCACTGTGAGGAGCAGCACGTAATAAATTAACCAACGGGTAGTACAGTGCTAGTACTCCTAGGAGTACTATATTGGTAGTACTACTACTAGTACTAGTAGCACCACCATCTGGATTTAGGAGTACTACCACGTCCATCTGGATTTTAGTATTTGACTAGCAATATCTAGTAATGCATGTCACAAAAATGTACTACTCCCTCCGTAAATAAATACATGGTGTTTTATTCCTATCGGCGAGAGAACTTAATGTTTTTTGCTAACTAGAGTACTAATAGGATTACATGCAATGAACTAACACTGCATGTCATGTTTGGTAGTCTTAAGTCACTGAAAGCACGCACGGCCCACATCTCTCATTGGTTGATCTGTCATGAAATAAGAAACAAGGAGGGAGTTAATGCACCGTACCTAAGTGTTTTGGGATTATTTGGTTTTCGTAATGTGACTTACACAACATTTTTGTTTACATGCATTAACATTTTATTAGTTAAATCAAAGGTCAAAACTTGGCGCAAAATGCAAAGGGGACCAATAAACCAGTAAACATCAAGCTTCTCTCGTTTGGCCCCAACTAGAGGTCCGGTGAGATGACTATACTGCACCGGCACGGAGGGGGCGCAACTTCATTGACTTACGGCAACTGCCTTTGGGTGAATGACACGTGGGCCCAGGGGGTGGCTGGCCCACCTATCATACAGCCAAAGGCAGGTGCAGTAGAGGGCCGAGGAGTAGTACGAAATCCTACGCACCTACGCACGCTAACCAAGGGCAAGAGTGATCACTCGAATCGCAAGATCAGTTGGCTACTACCTCCGTCCTGGTTTATTAGTCTCCTTTCTAATTTGTGCTAAATTTTGACCAAAGATTTAACTAACAAAATGTTGATGCATGTCAACAAAAATTATATTTTTGGATTCGTATTTGAACATAGTTTTCAGTGATATAATTTTTAGTAGCATGCGTAAACATTTTGTTAGTTAAATCTGTGGTCAAAATTTGACACGGATTACAATGGGGACCAATAAATCAGGACGGAGGTAGTAGAAGCTAAGCTAGACCCATGGAGGCGATGAGCGCGAGCATCAGCTGGCTGTGCCAGATGGTCCACGACGCCGGCCTGCGGCCCGGCAACAAGGAACGTCTCCAGGTAGTATTGCTTGAGGCCGCCAGTGCGAGGGGCCGCTTGGACGACAGCTTCGTCTCCTTGTTCGACGAGGTCCTCGTCGGTTTCCTCGACAAGTTCACCGTCGTCAAGAAGCTCGCGGACGACTTTGACGTAAGCCTCCAGCCGACGCGCCCAGGCTCTGCGATGCCCGCCACCCTCAACGGCCACTATGGTGACAACCTCTTCGACACACTGGTGGCCCTGAGACTGCCCGCCGCCGCACCGGAGAATGTCCACCTCGAGGTCGCGCTCGCCGCGCAGCGCCTGGCACAGCAAGACACCATCAACATAATCACCCACGTCTACGCGCATGCAAGAAGAGGACGATAGGACGCTGGCCTTCTTGGACCGCAGGGCAACCTTGGACGGCACTGTTCAGAAGCACGTTGAGCTCGCCGCCAACGCCGCTGCTCCTCACACATCGGTTGGTGACCCGGCGCACTAGGGCGTGAGGATGTCGTTGATGGATCTGTATGTATTTTTATCTTTCCGTCAAATCCATGTAGTAGTATATGATACTACTGTAATTATCTTACCTTTCGCATCAACTTCATAATTTTCGTACGTACTCCATGCATGAACGGCGCCAGAACCAAACTTCTCATTACTCTATCGATCGCGGCCATGGAGCAGAACCAAATTTTAGAAGTTACGAGTTCAAAAGGAAAAGCCTGCCGTGTTCGCGTCGCACCCCCACACGGTTGGTCCGCACGCCCGCTCAAGCGGGAATGTGTGCGTTGTTGCATTTTCACTTACAAGTGGGACCGTAGTTGAGCAAACCGACTATCGGCAAACCCCATCCCGCCCACCGCGATGGCTGAGAAAACAGGAGGGAGAAGAGATGGATGTAGCGGACTCCAAGAAAATTGGTGTCGGATGGGACTCGTGTGGGTGGCGTGTGCCGTACTGCTAGACGTGAATGCTAGTTATGGCCCATGCCACCCCACTATATCGAGCCTATATCGAGGTACGTAGAACAAATTTCCTGTAGTCCGTGCTCAGCACTCCTGTATCTCTCTTCTCAGCCAGCCAGCGGACCGCGGAGCCCATCGTCTGTTTGCTCACATGCGGTCCCACATGTCAGTGAAAACGCAAGCGGACCCACTGAACCTGCACATCTTACACCTTGACGTGCTGGTGATGAAAAACAAATCCAAGAAAGATCTTCGGTGGCCGCTTTTGGAGTTACTCAAGAGTAGTAAGATTCTATTTACAGTTTAACCCAAGATGCACATCTCGTGGCTTCAACTACCACTCTATTTTCTTTCATGACATGACCTGGATGCTGGATGTCCCACGTGTCGGCAAAAGGTGGAAGAACCCGACCAAATCTTCGGTTGTGCTCTCGGATTAGACTAGTTGTCCTAACTTAAAAAAATTATCGTGTACTCCCTCCGTTCCAAAATACTTGACTTCCATTTGTCCAAAAATGGATGTACCTATATACTAAAACATGTCTAGATACATATATATTTTGACAAATAGAAGGCATGCATTGTGCAACGGAGGGAGTAGAATGGATGCAAGTTTTTGTATTGGGAATAAGAGTACATCCATATATTGATAGAGCGCAATTTAGTAGATGTTCTATCACTTTTAGCTAGCACAGAGGCTATAGATGAGATTAGTGCACTTGTTGATACTCCTACTTGGTATGCGTGTTGCTGCTTAGACGCAGAGAAAAACAGACCGGAGGGAGTACTAGAATAGAGGCTAGACATGAGACTAGATGCGAGGAAGCAACGTCTACTTCTTCACACTCGAAGAAGAAAGAAGCACGCAAGATCGAGAAGGCACTAATCCAACTTACAGGAGTAGTAAAATGTATTCTTGTGGTTCTTGTTTTCTTTGGTCTTGCTTTTCTAGTCAAAATTATCGTTGTAGTTCGTGCAAAACGGAGGTCCGCTTGGGGTCGTGCGTTGCAGTTGGCCTTACAAGTGGGACCGCAGTTAAGGAAACCGACTATCGGCAAACCCCCACCTCGCCCGCCGTGCGATGGCTGAGTTAGAGAAACGATAAGGTTGAAGAGATTGCTCTAGCACGGTCTCCAAGAAATATGGTGTCAGATGGAAGTTGTGCTGGTGGCGTGTGCCGTATTCCTGGACGTGAATGCTTGTTCTGACCCATGCCACCCTACTACTCCTACTACTTACTATATAGTTCTCCTAGTATCGAGGATTCGAGGTGCTGGTTACGTAGTACAATATGGCTACAGTAAAAACACCCGCACGACGCGCGAAGCATGTGAAGCTAGTAAAAATAGTGTACTACTATTGTTGATTGGCCTCATCCGATAACCTGTTGCAATGCACGTAGAATTATGTATTCGGAAAATATTTTTTTGCCTCGTCGCACCACAAACTCACAGAAGCAACTCGAAAGCCATTCATAAATTTAGTAAGTTTATCATAGGCATATCATTTTATTACATACAGCAGGTCATCAACCCACATCGACAACGAGGATACATTATAAATACTAAAGTTTTCACCACATAATAAATACATTATATATAACAATCAATGAAATGAACTTCAACTCAACCATTCCTCGGCGTTGGAAATGCTTGCTTTGAACCACAAGTGATTCTCTGGGACGGGCCATCCATTGTCGATCTGGAGACCATTGCAGGACTGATCATCCAGGCTGAAGTGGCCTACTATATCAGTACCAGGGCAGGGAACCACCCAAATGTCTGAGATATAGACACAGTTGCTTCTCATAAATGGTAGTAATGTTGTGTCAACAGCAGTTGGATCGCCTTTCACCATCATTGGATAGTTTTGTCCAAGGAAGAGCGAGTTTTCTCCAAGACTATCAATTCTGTACCAGGGAGAAGGAGTTGGCGCTAGCAGACTAGTATCCATCCCGAATACCATGCAACGGGTGTTGGAATAGGTTCGGGAGTGCGACCATGGGAGACTACACCTGCTTCCTTAGCAGTAACATCATCAGTGGGTTATATACACACGAGAAGAGGTGATCCATCGGAATTAGTTGCCAGGCGCCAAATAGTATATGGGCGCTGCTCATCCTCATGCTCGTGATCATCACCATCATCATCTCCCCCTTGGTTATAAAAATCTTCAAGTATAGGTGGTGGAATGTTCACAGGACCTTGGAAACACAAGAAAAAGGTTAATTAGTAAGGTTGGCCATAGTGGGGGTAACATAAGTACTATCATGCACTTGGGACTCGCAAACATGCTTATGTGGCAGGCAATTAAGGAAGAGAGAGATGGTTATAGTAACATAGGTAGATACCGTAACGTAATAAATGTGATGCTACTATGTGTCATGCATGGCAATAAATGAGACCACCTATGATACTAATCACTATGCACTAAAGGGAAACTTGCTAACCCGCATGCATGTGGATGAAACAATTATAATTACGGTGGAAGACAAACGTACCGAAACAACGAGGATGCCATGCAAAAACAGTGCCACGAGTGGTGACAGCAAACACAAGGCCCTCGTATTGAATTGCATCACAGTACTCATCCGTGTACAGAAACTGATTTTTGAGCAATATCCATCGGTCAAACCAATCGAGGACGGCAACAAGCTTGTCGAAGATAGCAACAACTTCATAGTTGTTGTAATTCCAAGAGCGGTTGGGACTCGAGAAATTGCTATCTTCCGTAGAAGACAATCACCATGATTGTATTTGAACGTGCGTACAATACCGGTGTGCTCAACCTATGGGCAGTCTGCTGAGATTTTTGGAAGCGGAACCCAGTCACGAGTGTACACATTCACAAGTTCCCACTCGCAGTTGAACCCAATGTAAACAACCCAATCTCCATTTCTGCCTGCCCAAGCCTTGCCCTCAAGCGATGGCATCTCAACATCATACGTATCATTATCAAGCGGCATCAACTTGCACAGGGTGAGGCCTCCGTCGTGACGGCGCCAGTCATCAGGGTCACGATGAAGAAGATAGGGGAGATCAAACCGCTCCTTGACTCTTGGGTTCCTTTTAATGATGTTATTAGTTGAGTCGATAATGGGCTTGAATGAACCTGCCATGCTAGCCAAGGTGATGACGTTGCACCGATCAATGAGTTCCTCCACCACGTCATCTTCTAGATCGGGGCAAGAATAACGGGGTCATTTCCGTCCTGTTTCCTCCATGGAGAAGACGATCAAACAATGGCAGAAGAAAGGGTGAAGGGATAAAGGAAAATGGAGGAGGGAGAGGAAGAGCGTGCGACAGTCGCTCCAAATCGAGAGGGAAAGGCGAAGAGTCGGTGGACGGTTGCCAGTTTGCCATGGTTCACGAAGGGGCGCCCCGGCCTACACGTCGGTTCAGAAATACTCCTACTACTCGCCGTCGTCTCACTGATATGTGGAACGGGACCACATGTCAAAGAAACATGGTGTGTAATTTCTCGTGCAAAATGCGATCTGGCCGCGTTGGCTCGAGGTGCCGCATTAGTTATCAACCTTTATTTTTTTAATGGCGTGCCGTTCAGTTTTGAAGCACGACTAACTTGTACTGTACGCAGAGAAAATATAAAGTACTCTACCACTACTCCACCTCCAGTACTAGTAGTATAAAGAAGATATATAGGTTGGAGCTTCAGCGCTTTTTTGCCAATGGCTGCCCACTTGCTTCTCACACTACCACCCTCTCTCTAGATCTAAAAAAGACGGCCCCTCTCTCCCTCCTCACCGGTGGTCACAGATCCGCCGGGGAAGAAAAGGACGTGCAGCATTGACGCACTTGTCGTCGGCGAGCGAGGTCACACACTGACGACAAGGCCGTGCTCTCAGACCTAGCGCTCGCGCGGGATGGCCTCCGTCCCCAAGCTCGCTGTCGCAGTGTGTGCGGAGGACGACGACCACGAGTGAAGCCACTTCCCGCTGACCCTTAGCTATGCTACCTGTTTTCGAACCATACCCTTGTTCTATTGCCCCATCTGGCACGTCGTTGCATATGGATCTTTTTCCACTCCACCATCTTCCCAATTTGCTATCCTCTGCTTTGTTGGCCACGCAGACCGAAAACCATAATTTGCACTATTAAAGGAAACCCTACTTCATGCAGACTAATGCATATGCAGGTTGAATAAGGAAAGGAAGGAGACTGTACTGTCCAAGAGAGTAGGCATCGAACCCGCATCTAGGTTGAAAAGGGGAAACTCAGTAGCTAAGGAACGAGTCTCGTGTCTCTTGGTTGAAGAAGGGTAGAAAGGCATGACAACGCAATAGAGAATGACAGGTCGATCGGTTTTTTGTCCTCACATAGGAAAAAGGTGGCTAAAGAGAACAAAAATGGGACGTAATCCACATATGTTGCCTGGATATTTGTTGCTCTGGGCAACCATACCTCCCTCACCACTCTGCGTCCGTGGAGGTACATCGTACTGGTGCGCCCACTGTCCGAATGGGCCTCCCATGCTCTTATTGCCACTTTTTTGTTGTTAGTATAACGCCAGCAGTCAAGTCAAGCAATGCTACTGCTAAAGTGATGCCACATTTAACTAATGCCGCTCTCAGTCTAATGCCACAGATAAATTTAAGCAGCGTCATTTAATGTCACTGGATCATTTCAGGGTTAGCTGTTGATTGTGGATGTATTAAAGATTTTTCAGCTAAGGCATTCTAATGTTGTTGCATAGCCAGTATACCAACGATGAAACTTGTTACTACCTTCAGATTTCTGCCTTTGTTAATTCTTATAGATTACATACATCACTTTCTTGAGATATGTTAATTTTTTTGTACAGTGTCACCAAAATGCCAAGGCGCTGATGTCATTTTATTTTGGTTAAACTACACAGACAATTATGAGACATGAGGAAAGGTCAAGAGTGGGCACCTCCTCCTCCGGCTGTTCTCTTGATTCGTTCGATCAAGTTTTTATGTTTTATCGATTATCAAGATTGGGATAGCAATCTTTAAGGTCCCCCCGAGTTCAAAATGATATTTACCTTGGAGCTACATGGTTTGCAATTTTTTTATACTGTCATTAGTTAGTAATGCTAGTTACCTTCAGACTTCTGTATTTGGTTTAATGCTCATGCACAGCTAGTATACCAATGCTGAAACTTGTTACCTTTACATTTTGTATTGTTAATTCTTATAGAAACCTTCCGGTGCTAGAGTTTATTGAAATCTGTTCAATAAAACAATTGTACTGTACCCTGTAATAAACTAACTACTCTACTGTTGCACTAGCCACTGGATTAGTGTATATTTGTAGTATCGAATGGTGTTGCATTAGCGTATGGACATGAATAAAGTGTGGCAAGCTTTCCCAGATATGTGCTCAAGAAAACTACTACCTGTTTTTCTAAATACTAGACGTTTGTGTACTTTAAATTGAACCACAAAACGCGTCTTATATTAAGGAAACGAGAGGGTGTAGAGTTCACTCAAATTATCGGTAAAGCTAGTCACACCTTTGTTAAAATTAATGTTCATTATATTATCGGAGGAGGTATGTATGTTTGTCTCTAATGCCCGTGTACTACATACCCGACAAAGATGACGTAATGTTAAGTCATTTCCTTTTATGCAGTGTCACTAAATTGTCAAGGCGGTGATGGCATTTTATTTTAGTACAACTGCACAAAATTTGCTTAAAAGAAGAGGAAAGGTCAGGAATGGCTCAGTTTTTCAGAAAAAACTATGTATGCCATCCTGACATCAGCCGCTGTTGCTTTATTTATTCCTTCAAACAAGTGGTTAGAAACAGTCTTGCTACCTTTTCCCATTAAGAAATTGGAATGCTTATATTTGTGATTCTATGCTTCAACTAGTGCCACTTTTATAGTAATGACACTTTCAATATCTATGCAAACAAGGATGCTCGATTTTAGTGCAGCTTTACAAAAGTCCAACTGGTTCAACATTAGGAGCATGTTTTTTTCCAAACCTTTATATCCAATTGGTGGCACTATGAGCTGTTCATTACGAAGGTACATGGTTTGCTACTATCTTGCTACTCTTTTGTACTATCATTATATAGTAATACTAGTGGTTTGCATGTGATTTTATTTGCAGTGTGGACCTACATTGGTGGTTCAGGACAGGATTTAATGATTGGATGCTCAATTTTGGTTGTATCGATTTCACCTCTTCCATCACTGCGAACATGGTGTGGTATATGTTTACTAGCTGCTTGATATTTGTGCAGAGAGAGAAGTCTGCCCGTTGCTATTTGGCAAACAAACAAAGTGTCCGCAATTTTGGTTGAACTGCACAAGAGAATAGTATAGTCACTGCATGCAGTGCCATTTGAAAATAGACACAAAGATTGGATAGTCACTTCATGGACTGCAGAAAAAGTAATCTTGTACTATTCTTGGCCAACACCAGGTGCTTCATTGCTTTGGTCTGATTATACAATGGGCATCATTTTCCCTAAGTTAAAGTTTGTATTCCGAAAATAGTCTCACGGTGTGATCGAGAGAAGACCAAATCATATTGCAGTGGATGTTCCTCCATCATGTGTGGTTCATTCTCATGGTTCCAGCTGTTGGTGAAACCACTTACGTTTGCAAGAGGAATTGTAGACTTCACAAACAAATTTGTCTTTCGATGCATCTTTGAATGTTGGCCAAGAGAAGCATCCATGTTAGCAGGAAGAACAGATGTCTTTTCTAGATCTTTGCTTTTGGGGCTACATATTTGTATATGATCTGTGAATCATTGAGATGCATTAACATGTTGATCTTATGTATGGGAATCATACTAGTTAGTTTAGTTGCGACGCAAGATCCGAAGTGGCTGATCTTTGCTTTTGGAGCTACATATTTGTATATGATCTGTGAATCATTGAGATGCATTATCAGTTACTGATTTCTGTTCACTCAGTGTTTACAAGTTACTGATCGATCACTAGCTAGGCTACAAATGCGCTCCTGGCAGTTTTATTTGCGACGCAAGATGCGAAGTGGCAGTTTTTTGAATAAAAATGCCTACCTCTGAAGAAACTGACAAGCTAAACTATCGATCCTACACGGATAAAAATGCCTACCTCTGAAGAAACTGACAAGCTACACTGCGATCCTACATGGATAAATAGCGGATCACGCACGTACTGCCTCCTTTCCGGTTTGCAGGGCTCAATTCAAGAAACGACCTACTCAATCCTACATGAATAAATAGCGGATCACACACGTACTAGTACCTCCTTTCCGGTTTGCAGGGCTTAATTCAAACCTCTCACCAACCAAGGTACTCCCTCCGTCCGGGTTTATTAGTCCCGTGAGCAAAGCAGCAAGACCAAGGCATGGCAATAATTAACGGCATGCATAAGTTTAAGCCTAATTAATTCCAGCGATTTAAGTGGCTGCATGCGTGCCCTCGGCTGCGACTCGTTGCATGCTGCTTCGCGTACTGCCTGCGAGCGATTCTGAGTGCATGTATGCAGCCGGCCGTAATTAAGGTAGCTAACTGATGCGAAAAAAGATATGCTTTAATTGTTGCGGGCTTTTTAAATCTGTGAAATCATTATTGACAAGGAGGGAGATGATTCGAGTGCACTCGTTTGACGCGATGCGGCGTACGACCCGAACGGAGACGGGACGGCACAGTCATAATTTCAGTTTCCCTAGTTTTCCACGCAAGCTGGCACGCTAAGCCATTATGCATTGAATTCCGATGACCGTCGCGCTACCTTCCCCCTATAAGTACTGTTTCCCGGCCTTTTCCAGTGCCACCGTGACCCAACTCGCCATATCCTCATAAGCCCACACCGGCCCGACATCGTTCTCCATGTCCGCCATGCCCCCGCCCGTCCGCGGTAGGCGACGCCGGAGGCGGTCACCGCCGGAACTAGTGTTCGGTTTTTCACCGGAAGGCAGACGGAGGGAGGAGGCATTCTATCTGTCTTTAGATGGCAATGTGCAGATCGAGGAGTTGTTGGAGCGCGACCGCATGGCGGAGGAGCAGGAGTTGTTGGAGCGCGACCGCCTGGCGAAGGAGCAGCGTATCGCCGATTTGCACCGCCAGGAAATGGAGCAACAGCGCACCGACGCTCTGAGTCGCGAGCAGAGCGCCCGCAACTGGGCCGACTACGTGGAGGTCGGCTCCCGGCAAATAGCCCCGGAGGCTGTCGGGCACGAACGCGTTCACGACGCTGATTTTTACTACCAGCTCGTCAAGTGGGTTTCCCGCTTGGAAGTCGAAGCTTCGGTGGACCATGCCGGCATGGAAAGGGCCAACGCGCGTGAGCAACGCGCCCTATCGCACCTCTGGCAAGTCCGAGGCGAGGCGCAGGACGCCGGTGCCGGCGTTTAGCGTGTACCGCCGGCATCGTCTAGTTAGCTAAGAGTAAGTTAGTACTTGTCTAGTGGGAGTACATATTTAACTTGGCTATGATGGTTGTCAACGTGGAAGTTCAGTACTCTATATGTGGATCAGACCTGTTATTTTGCTCTGAATGTTGAACTTTCCGTTTGAACGTATGGAATGGGCTGTTATTTTTTTAAATGGGTTGTATTTGTCCTCCACGGGTTTAGAGGCTGACTTATTCGCCTAGCAACTTGACACGTACACAATCAGGAGATGATTGTACGTGCAGAGGATGACAGCAGGGACCCGCCAAGGTCATGGCAGTACGCAAGCAAGTGCCTCCTTATTTCAAGCCAATAAAAAAATGGCTCCCCCTAGTGGATTTCTGACATTTGCGTCCCATGCCATTGTTAACGTAGTCAATAAACGAGAGAATTGCACAACGAGCGGTGACACGGGGACCCAAAGAGTTTCGCCCAGTTATTTTTGTTTTGGGTTAATTTGATAAATGCCTCCAGAAATGCCACTGCAATTTCCAAACTTTGAGAAATGCCATTTCATGCCATTTCTAGT
The DNA here is from genome assembly GCA_021605145.1 of Aegilops bicornis. NCBI lineage: Eukaryota > Viridiplantae > Streptophyta > Magnoliopsida > Poales > Poaceae > Aegilops > Aegilops bicornis. The sequence continues at coordinate 78,524,262 of CM038674.1, read as the reverse complement.
GGCATTTTTCGAAGTCGGGAGTGGCGTTTTTCAAAGTTTGCAAACTGCAGTGGCGTTTTTCAAAGTTTGCAAAAATTGCAGTGGCATTTTTCAAAGTTTGGAAATTGCAGTGGCTTTTTTATGAATCGTCATAATTGGAGTGGCATTTACCTAATTTGTTTTTGAGACGGAAGCAGGGTGTCAATTGGGCTGCGCGGCACACCCTGGCCTATCTAGACAGCCTTTTCTTTTATGTTTACAACAGACCAGCCCAGTAGTTTTTTTTCTTTTTGAAAATGGCTAGCCCAGTTTTTTTGTGATTTGTCAAGTAAGTCACTTTATCAGCCCTGTTGGGCTGCAAATCTTTCAAGACGAGGAGAGCTTCATTCGGCTGGCCGAGAAAATGGCCTATCAGTAACGAGAAATGGGTTGTACATTTTTAAAACTCATCAAACCGGCAATTAGTTTCAAATATCTTTTTTTCATTTCGAGATTTTAAATTGCATTGATTTTTATGCGTGGACAATTTATTGGATTTTATATTGATATACATTTATTTTTAAAATCAGTGTATGTGACTCGAAATTTTGGGAATAAAAACAGTTCAGACCGCACCGACATATGCAAAATTTCGTATAATTTTTTAACCATGGCCATAATATGGGCTGTAATGCTAAAAAAAATATGGGCTCCAAAAAAACCCCATAACAATTAGCAAATGGGCTGTAAACTATTTGAAATAATGGCAGATGGGTTGTATGCTGTTTTCCACAGATTTGAGGCTTTCCACAGATGGCCTGTATACTATTGGATGTCCATCCAACGGCCGTCGTGCTTCTTCAATCTCTGCTCTTCCTGCTCCAGCCGCTCAAACAAGCGCCGGCGGGACTGCCTGCTCCCTCCTCCCCGCGGCCGGCTGTGCTGCCGCGCAGGCCTCACCGCCGCACCATACTCTCATCGCTGGCCTAGCCATCCCTCTACTCACCCACACATGTTGTTATTCTCCGGCGATGGTAGACGAACCAGTAAACCCTCGTACTCCTCCGCGTGGGAAACAACTGCCGAGTATTCCTTGGCTCCGTGTCGTTCCCTTCCTAGGCCTCGCCGTCGTCCACCGCCCTGGTGCTCTCGGCGCGGCCTGGTCAACGTGGTCAATGAACGACATCCATCGGAAGTGGACTGTACGTGGAGAGGCTGACAGCTAGGTCCACGGCCGCACGCAAGGAAATGCCTCCTTATTATGCGCAAAATAATGATTCCTCCACCTGACATCTAGGACCCACCGAAAGGGCCTCTGTATTTCACGAAAAAAATGTTACCGCCGCTGACAGCTCGGACCCACCAGCTATATCTTCGCACGCAAGGAAGTGCCTCCTTATTACGCCCAAAAAAAGAATACTTCCCCTGCTAGCTGGGACCCAGTATAGTGGGCCTACTATGTTGACGGGGACGAAGGGCTTTGTCAACTTAGTCAATATGCATGATTCTAGCTCGACTGACCGTACGATGTCGATCTAACGGCCGTAGTGCTTCTTCAACCTCTGGCCTTCTTGCTCCAGCCGCCCAAATCAGCGCCGGTCGTGCGCCTGCTCCTGCCTCCCGTGGTCGGCTGTGCTGCCGCGGAGGCCTCACCGCCCCCATACTACTCCCACCGCTGGCCAGGCCATCCCTCCACTCCGCTCACCCACACCCCCTGTTATTCTGCAGCGACAGCAGCGCAGCCGAACCAGTGAACCATCTTACTCCTCTCCGCGTGGGCATCCACTGCAGCGTCTTCCCCGGCTCAACGTCGTCCCCTTCCTAGGCCTCGCCGTCGTCCACCGCCGTGGTGCTCTCGGCGCGGCATGGTCAATGTGGTCAGCGACCGAATTCCATCGGAAGAATACTGTACGTGGACAGGCTGACAGTTGGGTCCACGGCAGCCGCAAGGAAGTGCCTCCTTATTACACGGAAAATAATTATTCCTCCACCAGACAGCAGGGACCCATCGGACGGGCCACCAGTATTTCGTGAAAAAAAACATATGCCCCTAACTGCTGGGACCCACCCGACGGGCCATCGTATTTCGCGAAAAAAAACGTTCCCCCTGCTGTCAGCTCGGACCCACCAGAAGTGCCTCCTTACTACGCACAAAAAAATGAATACCCCCCTGCTAGCTGGGACCCACCTTGGTGGGAGGCTGACTTGTGGGCCTACTAAGTTGATGGGGACGGAGGGCTTTGTCAACTTAGTCAATATAAACGATTCTAGCTCCAGTGACTGTACGATGTCCATCGAACGGCCTTAGTGCTTCTTAACCTCTGGTCTTCTTGCTCCAGCCGCCCAAAGCAGCACCGGTCGTGTCGCATGCTCCTGCCTCCCGTGGCCGGATGTGCTGCCGCGAAGGCCTCACCGCCCCCTACTATTCCCACCGCTAGCCAGGCCCTGCGGCGACGGCAGCCTCACACCGCAGCCGAACCAGTGAACCCTCGTACTCCTCTCGGCGTGGGCTTCCACTACCGCGTCTTCCCCGGCTCCCCGTCGTCCCCTTACTAGTCCTCGCCGTCGTCCACCGCCCTGGTGCTCTCGGCGCGGCGTGGTCAACGTGGTCAAGGAACGACTTCCATCGGACGTGGACTGTATGTGGAGAGGCTGACAGCTGGGTCCACGGCCGCAGCAAGGAAGTGCCTCCTTATTACGCGGAAAATAATTATTCCTCCACCTGACAGCGAGGACCCATCGGACGGGCCACCGTATTTCGGAAAAAACGTTTCCCCCTGACTGCTGGGACCCACCAGCTACACCTTCGCACGCAAGGAAGTGCGTCCAGGCAAAAAAACCCAAAACAATTCGCCCCCCTGACTGTTGGGACCCACCAGCTACATCTTCGCAGGCAAGGAAGTGCCTGACAGTCGGGATCCTCCTGGTCGAAGCGTACGTAGCGTTGTCATTCTGGTCGCGAATGTGTACGTACATACTGGTCGTTGTAGAGGCACGCACGTGTCGTAGTAGAGGCACGCACGTAGCATGTACACGTACGTACAGCAGCGAGGGTGCAAGAAAGAAAATACGGCCACGTACGTACATACGGGCAGGGTCTCGAACGCCTACTCGCACATATGTACATGGCTGGGTCAGAATGGAGAAACAGCGTCGTCATCGTGTTCATGGGGAGGCAACGGAATGCGTCGTGTTCATCGGGAGGCAACGGAACGCGTGGGAGCCAACTGGCTGGGTCAGAACGGAATGTGTGGTCGTGTTCATCGGGAGGGCTTGGACGGAACAGGCGATGGAAACGAGGCATGGTGTACCACAGAACGGAGAAAACGGCCTTGTGTTCGACCGGCCACGTTCGGAACGGGGTCCTGTTGATCGGGAGGGGTGTGGCGTACCGCAAAACGGAGGAAACGGACCTCCTACGGTCAAAACGGGGGTCCTGTTGATCGGGAGGGGTGTGGCGTACCGCAAAACGGACGAAACGGACATGTGTTGGAGCGCTACGGTCGAAACGGGGGTCCTGTTCATCGGGAGGGGTGTGGCGTACCGCAAAAGAGGACTCCACGGGATACTGTTCATCTCCACCGTCGACCTCCTCCAGCCTCCACGGGCTACCGTCGACCTCCTCCAGCCTCCACGTGCTCCTGTTCATCCAGCCTCCACCGCGCTCTACTCCACCGCCATCGCTCAACCACCCCTCCACGGGCACCCCTCCACCGTCTACTGTTCATCCAGCCCTCCACACCATGGGGTCCAGTTCAACCACCCCTCCACGGCCACCCCTCCACCGTCTACTGTTCATCCAGCCCTCCACACCACGGGGTCCTGTTCATCCAGAGGCAATGCCACCGCTCCTTTGTTCATCCAAACCCCCCGCAACGCTCCTTTGTTCATCCAATCGATCGGCTTGATTAACAGCGATAGCGGCGAATCACTCCATCGGGTTGATTAACAGCCATCGATCGAATGCCCGAGTTCGAATGCGTAGCCTACTGATTACTGTCGCTTCCGGGTTCGATTAGAGCCCAACGCCTCGCTCGGGTTCAGCTAGAGCCGACACCTCGCACCTGCAGCGTCGTCACGAGAAAGCAGCGCATCGCTTCGGCCCCGACCTCCCACCGTAACCGCAACTCCCGAAATCCCCAGCGCGTCTACCACGGTTTTTCCCGTCATGGATGGCCCAAAGAATGTCATGCAGCTGCGTCTCCGGCCCGCCCAGGACGAAAAGCCCATTTTCTGTCATGATTTTTTGTCATAGAAGTAGGAGCCCACCACATCTATGATGATACCGGGTTTTGTCACAATTATCATCATAGAAGTGTCATATGTATGACAGAAAAAATTTCGTTCGGCCCAAAATGTCACGGATGTGTCTTTTTTTGTAGTGTAGCCTGAAAACATCCGAGAGCACCACAAAACCCTATTTCCACCGCCTCAACCTTATGTACCCATGAAATCCCATCTTGGGGCCTTTTCCGGCGCTCCGTTGGAGGGGGAATCGATCGCGGAGGGCTTCTACATCAACACCATAGCCTCTACGATGATGTGTGAGTAGTTTACCACAGACCTTCGGGTCCATAGTTATTAGCTAGATGTCTTCTTCTCTCTCTTTGGATCTCAATACAAAGTTCTCCTCGATTCTCTTGGAGGTCTATTCGATGTAATACTTTTTTGCGGTGTGTTTGTCGAGATCCCATGAATTGTGGGTTTATGGCCAAGATTATCTATGAACAATATTTGATTCTTCTCTGAATTCTTATATGTATGATTTGTTATTTTTGCAAGTCTCTTCGAATTATCAGTTTGGTTTGGCCTACTAGATTGATCTTTCTTGCAATGGGAGAAGTGCTTAGCTTTGGGTTCAATCTTGCAGTGTCCTTTCCCGGTGTGGCAGGCGATAAAAGGCACGTATTGTATTGTAGCCCTCAAGGATAAAAAGATGGGGTTTATATCATATTGCTTGAGTTTATCCCTCTACATCATGTCATCTTGCTTAATGCGTTACTCTGCTCTTATGAACTTAATACTCGAGATGCATGCTGGATAGCGGTCAATGTGTGGATTTTATTGCGTTGGTTGCAAGGTTTTTATTGTGTAGTCTCCTACTGGATTGATACCTTGGTTCTCAAAAACTAAGGAAAATACTTACGCTACTTTGCTGCATCACCCTTTCCTCTTCAAGGGAAATCCAACGCATGCTCAAGAGGTAGCAAGAAGGATTTCTGGCGCCGTTGCCGGGGAGATTTGCACCAAGTCAAGTCAAGATTTGATCTCCCAGCAACAAGCAATTTCTCGCGCCGTTGCCGGGGAGATCTACGCTCAAATCAGGACATAACAAGTACCCATCACAAACTCTTATCCCTCGCATTACATTATTTTCCATTTTCCTCTCGTTTTGATCTCCCCCACCTCACCTTTGCCTTTTCTTCGCCCTCCTTCCGTTCGATCTTGTGTTACCATGTGCCTTCTTTTTGCTTGCATCTTCGCTTGCTAAAAGTTTATGGATCCTCATCCCCTTGCTAATCTTTTTAAGAGATCCAATTATGATGAACCAATTTCTAGTGATTTGAGTGCACTAGATTATTTTTATGAGGTTTTGCTTGAAATTCATGAATCTGAAAATTGTGATGAAGAAATTTATGAAGAGATTCACGATAGCTCCTTCAATAAAAAGCATGATTGCAATGATTTTACTATAAATTCTCTTGATGTCAATTGTGCTAATAATATGCAAAACCATAAGCTTGGGGATGCTAGTTTTTCTATGTCTACTACTTGTTGCAATGATCATGATTGGGGTGATTCTTCTTATGATCTTGAAAATTTATTTAAGCCCCATGATGAATATGAGATTGATAATAATGTTTGCAATAATACTGAAAGTGGGTTTGGAAGAGTGTCAACTTTAGATCCCACATATTTGGAGAATGTTCAATCTTATGAAGTATTTGATAAAAGTGGGTTTGGAGAGGTCATGACTTTAGTTAATGTTAATCCCACTATTTTGGAAGAGTGTCAACATTGCATGCATGTGGATCGTGTTAAGAATATGTTTTTTGATAGCTATATTGTTTAATTTGCTTATGATCCTACATGTAATTATTATGAGAGAGGAAAATATGGTTGTAGAAATTTTCAAGTTACTAAATTACCTCTCGTTATGTTGAGATTACTATTGTTTCTTTCCGCTTCCTTGCATATGCTAGTTTTTGCTTGCCTTGATAATTTGTTTGCCTATAAGATGCCTATGCATAGGAAGTATGTTAAACTTAGATGTATTTCTCGCATGTTTTATGATGCTCTCTTTGGTTTCAATTATTATCATCCTTGTGAGCATCAATAAAAAATATTCCTAGCTAGGGGCGTTAAACGATAGCGCTTGTTGGGAGGCAACCCAATTTTATTTTTGTTCCTTGCTTTTTGTTACTGTTTAGTAATAAATATTTCATTTAGCCTCTGGTTATATGTGGCTTTATGTTTTAATTAGTGCTTGTGCCACGTAAAACCTATAGGATCTTCTTGGGTGATAATTATTTAACCTTGCTGAAAAAGTCAGAAACTTTCTGCCCACAAAAACAATTGTTAAAAATCACCAGAAAGTGATAAAATAATGATTCCAATTGCATTAGATCAATAATAAAATTATCTATTTCTTCCAATTTTGGTACAACTTTTGGAGTTCCGGAAGTTTGCGTTTGATACAGATTACTACAGATTGTTCTGTTTTTGACAGATTCTGTTTTTCGTGTGTTGTTTGCTTATTTTGATGAATCTATGGCTAGTATCGGGGGGTATGAACCGTAGAGAAGTTGGAATACAGTAGGTTTAACACCAATATAAATAAATAATGAGTTCTTACAGTATCTGAAAGTGGTAGTTTGTTATATTTAGCTAACGGAGCTCATGAGATTTTCTGTTGAGTTTTGTGCTGTGAAGTTTTCAAGTTTTGGGTAAAGAATTGATGGATTATGGAATAAGGAGTGGCAAGAGCCTAAGCTTGGGTATGCCCAAGGCACCCCAAGGTAAAATTTAAGGACAACCAAAATCCTAAGCTTGGGGATGCCCCGGAAGGCATCCCCTCTTTCGTCTTCGTCTATCGGTAACTTTACATGAGGCTATATTTTTATTCACCACATGATATATGTTTTGCTTAGAGCGTCTTGTCTGATTTGAGTCTTTGCTTTTTAGTTTACCACAATCATACTTGCTGTACACACATTTTTGAGAGACACACATGAATCGGAATTTATTATAATACTCTATGTGCTTCACTTATATCTTTTGAGCTAGATAATTTTGCTCTAGTGCTTCGCTTATATCTTTTAGAGCACGGTGGTGGTTTTATTTTATAGAAATTATTGATCTATCATGATTCACTTATATTATTTTGAGAGTCTTTTAGAACAGCATGGTAATTTGCTTTGGTTAAAATCTTAGTCCTAAAGTGATGAGCATCCAAGATAGGTATAATAAAAACTATCATATAAAGTGCATTGAATACTATGAGAAGTTTGATTATTTATGATTGTTTTGAGATATGAATATGGTGATATTAGAGTCATGCTAGTGAGTAGTTGTGAATTTGAGAAATACTTGTGCTAAAGTTTGTGATTCCCGTAGCATGCACGTATGGTGAACCGTTATGTGATGAAGTCGGAGCATGATTTATTTATTGATTTTCTTCCTTATGAGTGGCGGTCGGGGACGAGTGATGGTCTTTTCCTACCAATCTATCCCCCTAAGAGCACGCGCGTAGTACTTCATTTTGATAACTAATAGATTTTTGCAATAATTATGTGAGTTCTTTATGACTAATGTTGAGTCCATGGATTATACGCGCTCTCACCCTTCCACCATTGCTAGCCTCTCTAATACCGCGCACCTTTCGCCGGTATCGTACACCCACCATATATCTTCCTCAAAACAGCCACCATACCTACCTATTATGGCATTCCCGTAGCCATTCCATGACATATTGCCATGAAACTTTGCACCGTTCCGTTTATTATGACACGCTCCATCATTGTCATATTGCTTTGCATGATCATGTAGTTGACGTCGTATTTTTGGCAAGGCCACCTTTATAATTCTTTCATACATGTCACTCTTAATTCATTGCATATCCCGGTACATCGCCGGAAGCATTCACATAGAGTCATATTTTGTTCTAAGTATTGAGTTGTAAGTAAATAAAAGTGTGATGATCATCATTATTAGAGCATTGTCCCAAATGAGGAAAAGGATGATGGAGACTATGATTCCCCCACAAGTCGGGATGAGACTCCGGACTAAAAAAAGATAAAAAAGAGGCCATAAAAAGAGAGAAAGGCCCAAACAAAAAAATGAGAGAAAAAGAGAGAAGGGACAATGTTACTATCCTTTTACCACACTTGTGCTTCAAAGTAGCACCATGATCTTCGTGATAGAGAGTCTCCTATGTTGTCACTTTCATATACTAGTGGGAATTTTTCATTATAGAACTTGGCTTGTATATTCCAATGATGGGCTTCCTCAAAATGCCCTAGGTCTTCGTGAGCAAGCGAGTTGGATGCACACCCACTTAGTTTCTTTTGTTGAGCTTTCATACACTTATAACTCTAGTGCATCCGTTGCATGGCAATCCTTACTCACTCACATTGATATCTATTGATGGGCATCTCCATAGCCCATTGATACGCCTAGTTGATGTGAGACTATCTTCTCCTTTTTTGTCTTCTCCACAACCACCATTCTATTCCACATATAGTGCAATGTCCATGGCTCACGCTCACGTATTGCGTGAAGATTGAAAAATTTTGAGAACATCAAAAGTATGAAATTGCTTGGCTTGTCATCATGGTTGTGCATGATTTAAATATTTTGTGTGATGAAGATAGAGCATAGCCAGACTATATGATTTTGTAGGGATAGCTTTCTTTTGCCATGTTATTTTGAGAAGACATGATTGCTTTGTTAGTATGCTTGAAGTATTATTATTTTTATGTCAATATTAAACTTTTATCTTGAATCTTTCAAATCTGAACATTCATGCCACAATAAAGAAAACTACATTAAAAATTATGCTAGGTAGCATTCCACATCAAAAATTCTGTTTTTATCATTTACCTACTCGAGGACGAGCACGAATTAAGCTTGGGGATGGTTGATATGTTTCCAACGTATCTATAATTTTTGATTGCTCCATGCTATTATATTATCTGTTATGGATGTTTAATGGGCTTTATTATGCACTTTTATATTATTTTTGGAACTAACCTACTAACCGGAGGCAGTGCAAATTGCTTTTTTTTTCCTATTTCAGTGTTTCGCAGAAAAGGAATATCAAACGGAGTCCAAAAGGAATGAAACCTTCGCAAGGATCGTTTTTGGAACAAACACAACCCAGGAGACTTGGAGTGGACGTCAAGGAAGCAACGAGGCGGCCACGAGGTACAAGGGCGTGCCCAGGGGGGCTAGGCGCGCCCCCACCCTCGTGGTCCCACCGACCTACTTATTTCGCCTATATATACTCATATACCCTGAAAACATCCGAGAGCACCACAAAACCCTATTTCCACCGTCGCAACCTTCTGTACCCGTGAAATCCCATCTTGGGGCCTTTTCCGGCGCTCTGCTGGAGTGGGAATCGATCACGGAGGGCTTCTACATCAACACCATAGCCTCTCTGATAACCCACAAGTATAGGGGATCGCAATAGTTTTCGAGGGTAGAGTATTCAACCCAAATTTATTGATTCGACACAAGGGGAGCCAAAGAATATTCTCAAGTATTAGCAAGCAACTGAGTTGTCAATTCAACCACACCTGGATAACTTAGTATCTCCAGCAAAGTGTTTACTAGCGAAGTAATATGGAGGTAACGGTAACTGTAGCAAAAGTAATATTTTTGGTGTTTTGTAGTAATTGTAACAGTAACAACGGAAAAGTAAATAAGCGCAGAACAATATATGAAAATCTTGTAGGCATTGGATCGGTGATGGAGAATTATGCCGGATGCGGTTCATCATGTAACAATCATAACATAGGGTGAAACAGAACTAGCTCCAATACATCAATGTAATGTAGGCATGTATTCCGAGTATAATCATACATGCTTATGGAAAAGAACTTGCATGACATCTTTTGTCCTACCCTCCCGTGGCAGCGGGGTCCTAATGGAAACCAAGGGATATTAAGGCCTCCTTTTAATAGAGTACCGGAACAAAGCGTTAGCACATAGTGAATACATGAACTCCTCAAACTATGGTCATCACCGGGAGTGGTCCCGATTATTGTCACTTCGGGGTTGCGAATCATAACACATAGTAGGTGACTATAGACTTGCATAATAGGATCAAGAACTCACATATATTCATGAAAACATAATAGGTTCAGATCTGAAATCATGGCACTCGGGCCCTAGTGACAAGCATTAAGCATAGCAAAGTCATAGCAACATCAATCTCGTAACATAGTGGATACTAGGGATCAAACCCTAACAAAACTAACTCGATTACATGATAGATCTCATCCAACCCATCACCGTCCAGCAAGCCTACGATGGAATTACTCACGCACGGCGGTGAGCATCATGAAATTGGTGATGGAGGATGGTTGATGATGACGACGGCAACGAATCCCCCTCTCCGGAGCCCCGAACGGACTCCAGATCAGCCCTCCCGAGAGGTTTTAGGGCTTGGCGGCGGCTCAGTATCGTAAAACGTGATGAATTCTTCTCTCTGATTTTTTCTCCCTGAAAGCAAATATATAGAGTTGGAGTTGAGGTCGGAGGGGCTCCAGGGGGCCCACAAGGTAGGGGGGCGCGCCCTCCACCCTCGTGGCCAGGGTGTGGCCCCCCTGGTCTTCATCTTTTGCAAGGATTTTTTATTATTTCCAAATAGACATTCCGTGGAGTTTTAGGTCATTCCGAGAACTTTTGTTTCTGCACATAAATAACACCATGGAAAGTCTGCTGAAAACAGCATCAGTCCGGGTTAGTTCCATTCAAATCATGCAAGTTAGAGTCCAAAACAAGGGCAAAAGTGTTTGGAAAAGTAGATACGACGGAGACTTATCAACTCCCCCAAGCTTAAACATTTTCTTGTCCTCAAAAAATTCAGTTGACAAACTGAAAGTGATAAAGAAAAACTTTTAAAAACTCTGTTTTCTCTTGTTATTGTAAATATGTAAAGTCGGCATTCAAGTTTTCAGCAAATATTATGACTAACCACATTTGCAATAACTCTCAGGTCTCATGTTTACTCATATCAATGGCATAATCAACTAGCGAGCCATAATAATAAATCTCGGATGACAACACTTTCTCAAAACAATCATGATATGATATAACAAGATGGTATCTCGCTAGCCCTTTCTGAGACCGCAAAACATAAATGCAGAGCACCTTTAAAGATCAAGGACTGACTAGACATTGTAATTCATGGTAAAAGAGATCCAGTCATACCCAATATAAATTAATAGTAATGAATGCAAATGACAGCTGCGCTCTCCAGCTAGTGCTTTTTAATAAGAGGGTGATGACTCAACATAAAAGTAAATAGATAGGCCCTTCGCAGAGGGAAGCAGGGATTTGTAGAGGTGCCAGAGCTCAGTTTTGAAGCAGAGATAAATAATATTTTGAGCGGCACACTTTCATTGTCAACAGAACAACCAAGAGATGGCGATTTCTTCCATGCTACACACATTATAGGCGGTTCCCAAACAGAATGGTAAAGTTTATACCCCCCCCCCTCCACCAACAAGCATCAGTCCAGGACTTGCTCGAAACAACGAGTGTCTCCAACTAGCAACAGTCCCAGGGGGAGTTTTGTTTGCAATTATTTTTATTTAGTTTGCGTAAAGCATGGGACTGGGCATCCCGGTGACCAGCCATTTTCTAAATGAATGAGGAGCGGATTCCACTCCTCTTGAGAATAACCCGCCTAACATGGAAGATACGGACAACCCTAGTTGATACATGAGCTATTGGAGCATACAAAACAGAATGTTTATTTGAAGGTTTAGAGTTTGGCACATACAAATTTACTTGGAACGGCAGGTAAATACCGCATATAGGAAGTTATGGTGGACTCATATGGAATAACTTTGGGGTTTAAGGGATTGGATGCACAAGCAGTATTCCCGCTTAGTACAAGTGAAGGCTAGAAGCGACCAACTAGAGAGCGACAACAGTCATGAACATGCATTAAAATTAATGAACATTGAGTGCAAGCATGTGTAGGATATAATCCACCGTGAACATAAATATCATGAAGGCTATGTTGATTTGTTACATGTGTGAACATGTGCCAAGTCGAGTCACTTAAATCATTCAAAGGAGGATACCACCCCACTACCACATCACAACCATTTTAATAGCATGTTGGCACGCAAGGTAAACCATTATAACTCATAGCTAATTAATCATGGCACAAGCAACTATAATCTCTAATTGTCATTGCAAACATGTTTATTCATAATAGGCTGAATCAGGAACGATGAACTAATCATATTTACAAAAACAAGAGAGGTCGAGTTCATACCAGCTTCTCTCATCTCAATCGGTCCATCATATATCATCATTATTGCCTTTCACTTGCACGACCGAACGATGTGAAAATAATAAGAGTGCACGTGCATTGGACTAAGCTGGAACCTGCGAGCATTCAATAAACAGGAGAAGACAAGGCAATATAGGCTCTTGGTTAAATCAACAATAATGCATATCAGAGCCACTTCAACAATTTAATCATGGTCTTCTCCTATCAACCCCCAAAGAAAAGAAAAGAAATAAAACTATTTACACGGGAAAGCTCCCAACAAGCAAAAGAAGAACAAAAAATCTTTTTGGGTTTTCTTTTTGATTATTACTACTACAGAAAGAAAAGTAAACTAACTAAAAACCACACAATTTTTTTTTGGTTTTTCTGAAGGTTTATTAAACACAGAAGAAGAAGGCAAGTGAGGGTGTCCTGGACTAGGGGGTACTCACCACGTCGTTTCCCGATCAGTTGGATTGGGCCGAGGACCCCCATGGCCGTATACTCATGGGCCAGTCCGGACAGCTGCCGCATACAAGGAAGATTCCACAAGACTTGGCGATCAAGACAAGGACTCCTCCCCACCGGTGTATTTGGCTAGGACTCTTGTTATCCTAGGCCTCTGGTGCATTATATAAACCGAGGCCAGGCTAGTCGATAGATTATATACAACAATAATACCATAGGCTAGCTTCTAGGGTTTAGCCTCTATGATCTCGTGGTAGATCAACTCTTGTAATACTCATATTCATCAAGATCAATCAAGCAGGAAGTAGGGTATTACCTCCATAGAGAGGGCCCGAACCTGGGTAAACATTGTGTCCCTTGCCTCCTGTTACCATCCGCCTTAGACGCACAGTTCGGGACCCCCTACCCAAGATCGCCAGTTTTGACACCGACATTGGTGCTTTCATTGAGAGTTCCGTTATGTGTTCGGCAAAAGGTCGATGGCTCGCCTGCAGATCAACTGCGACTTTGGCATCTTCGCCGCCAGCTCGACTGGTCACCTTGGTTCGACCAAGGATTGCGCCCTACCGCCGATCTTCATTTTCGGATAAGGTCCTTCATCAACATCAGCTCCGATCTCTATCAAGATCATGGAGGAATCATCCAGGGAGCCCAGGGGTTCAACGTCAACATTGCCCTCGGGAGACCGCGTTGTTTTTCTGGACAGCGAACTTGTGTTCGCCGCCACCGCCTCCTCAAGTGTCGTTTTAACGATTGCTTCAGTGGAATTGTGCGGAATTGAGTCTACAACAACCCTGGAAAATGTTGTCGAGTTCCGATGGAGGAATCTCTGGCAATCCGCGATATACCGGAGCCCTGTCAAATCCGGATGAGAATCTGGACGAGTTTAGGGCGTGGTGTCCAGCTTCTAGCTCAGACGTCCTTTGGAAGATCCAACCGTTGATCGGCTGCAGAATTCCTATATCTACCACCCCTCAAAATTTCAGCTCGATCCGACCGTCCAAACTCCAGGAACCTTCCGATTAGTGCATCACTTTTCGGATCTGTTCTTCCGCGAAAACGAATCCGACCCGAGTTCGTCTTTTTTATGAACGGGATTTGGACATCCTTTTTGAAGGAAGTTTTGTATGGGGTATTGTGTTTTGTTCGAACACATCCCACTAACTTTAAAATCTTTTGAACATGATCTTCAACATCATCTTTGGTGTCAAACCACCGGCAATATTGCTCCACGGTACGCCGAATGTGCTAGACACATCGTCACTTTGTTGAGCCGAACTCAACTTCTTCGGATCATCATCTCGGCAAGCCGAAAAAGAGTTCGACATCGCAAAGGATAAATCATCACCAACATTGCCGCCCCACGGATTACATGGAGCGGGCACACCGGCATCGCCGCACGGTCACTTCATCAAGCCGGCATTGACCACGTCATGACCTGCATCAGCAGGGCCGCACTGTTGCTCCTTCAAGCCGGTGTCCATCACGCCGACCTCCCTCGACTCATCGGCTGACGTAGAGGCGTCGACATCTCGGATAGATCAGGGGCTTCATCATCTCTTCATAAACCTACTCCGGTGACTTTGGCGTCACCAGCCGACCAGCTTCGTCATGATTAGCTGGACCGAGGGCTTTGCCTCGGCAAGCCAACCTTTGCTAGCATTGCCATGCCATCGCTTTATCGCCCATCAGGCAATGGGTGTGTGGATCGAGTCCCAATTTCGGGAATCACCTTCCTTCAGATTGCTACAACAAATAAACCAGGTGCTACTAATCCTAGTATTTTTTGCTTGTTTGGGTTCATCTTTCCCAAGGAATTATTACTCTGGTTTGTCCATCATATGTACACAGGTCTATCAAATGGTGGCTGCATTAACGACGGTCGCATGGTGGTTCGGTCAGTCTCCGTACATAGTCCGGCGAACGCTGCATCCGGAACTCGGACTGACCTGTGAATTCAGGCTTTGCCATGCCTTTACCACATCACACCGACGCCCTGCATCGACATTGACTTCGGCGCCAGGCCATATTTCTTTTATTACTCACTTTGCATAAATTATTTATTATGCAACATTTTTTTATTATTACTATTATCACCGGTTTGCACTATTTTTTGTGCACAGCAAAATGATCCAGCCGGACTATATCCTTTGGCGTCACCTTGGCTAGACGAGGGGCTTCGTCAACACTTCATTACCCCATGCTGGGGAATTCTGCATCACTCTGCCGGCCTACATTGACCGTGCTATGTCACCACTCGGAGTGTCGAGCTCTTTGCTGCGCCACCTTGGGACCGGCTTGGGGGATGGAACCTTGTCCCGCATCAAGCTCGGACCGCGTCATCAATACCGAACACATTAACCAGCTAAGTTGCCTTCATGCTCAAAGTTTTAAATTTTTAACTTGTGTTCGGCTCGACCAAGCATTATACCTTTTTGGAAAAAAGTTGCTTGTAAAAATTTCCTTGTCCAAACGTTGTTTGTGACGGAAAAATTCAAATACCCAGTTCACTTGGGGGCTTCTTTCATGAAGCCTTTCCTCTTGCATATGATTATACTTGTATGGCTTCGTTCCTTGTTCGTGTATTACGCCACAATATGCACCATATTGACTTAAGAGATTTGCGAGCTAGGTTGCCTGGCTCCTGTGCTTACCCCTACGTTCCCGATTGTTCGACTAGGGAGTAAAGGGAGCACCTCTGCGATTGTCACGACCGGGTCATCTGAGCTCTGACCTCAGACTGGGTGAAGCCGAAAGCTAGCGCTCTTATTGTTTTCAATCATGGTCGGCACACAACAGAACTCATGAGTACAAAAAATCTATTGCACAAGTCTCATAGTAGCAATGAGCACCGAAGAAAGGTATCGGTGGGGGTACTGTTTTCTTCGAAGATGCTTCTTACACTTCGTCAGTAATATAGCATAAGTTCCCTGAGCGCGCTTTGTCTGTTACAACATTATAGCCTGATTGCCTGGTTATTGGAAACACCGTCGATATTCTCGATAGGTGGAGTACATAACACTTTTCGGTCCTTGACCGAAGAGGGAGAAGTCGACGGTCGGTTAAGACGCGTTAAAGTTCGAGTGAACATAGATATGATATAAGTACTTCGGTACATACAATCATTCTTTTACCCAAGTCACTTGGGGGCTCTTAAGTTTATTTGAGTCGTTTTATAATAAGTGTTTTTCTTCTTAGTCGTTGCAAAGTTTTTATTATTATTACTATTTATCACTCCTTTTTTCGACACGAGTGTGTGATCACTAGCCGGGGAGCTTAATTTCTCTCTCTAAACCGCTTAAGTTTACTTTGCTAAACTGGCCTAATGAGAAGTACTCTGCCTTCGGGATAGGAGGTTGAAGCCGTAGGCTGACCCGCTTGAAGTCTTGAGATAGGATGTGTCATGTTAAAGCACGGCAGAAGCACCTTTTTTTTTAAGTCCAATTTTCGGATTGGCACCAAACACTTGATCTAGTTCGGACATTAAACTTTTGATTAAGTTTTTTGGCTTTTCGAGCCTATGGCACTTTTAAACTATTTGTGCGTTTCCATCATTAGTCTCGCAGTGCAACGCCGGACACCTTTAGGGATTCGGCAAAAACATTCTCGGATATTGCTATATATGCATCGGTTTTGAATGGTGTCTTCGGTCAATAGTTGGGTTGCCCGGCTCCTGTGCTTGCCTCCTACGTTCCGCTTTGTTCGGCTAGGTGTGCAAAGGGAGAACCACTGCGATTTTGCTTCCAGCTCGCATGGTCAAGCACCTCAGTGGAGAAAGCCGAAAACTGACTGTCACAATAGGCGTAAACTGGTCAGCGATGCGATGACTATGTTAAATGACGGGCCGTTCATAACATTGGTCGAAGTGTTTACGACCTGACCTCGGCTGTCTGGGGGCTCATAGCTAGCTTCCCCAGTATAAAGCTCATATGACTAAGCGAAAGTTTTAAAGCCCGCATATCTGATTGCCTCGTTTCTACTAACACAACCGCCTTCGGGCACCGAGATGTCGGCTAAGGGTTGCTTTGTTATTGCGGAAACACCCTACGTAGTATCTACCAAGGGGTAGAAGCCGACGATGGGCCACTTTCAACTGATAAACGGTCACAATGGAGTCAAAATAATGATGTAAAGTACTTGGATACATGGAATCATTACACATAATCTGTGATTTTACTCTGGACATCGATCCTTAATTCAGCCACCCGTGCCCACATAAGGCTCGGGGGCTACTGGGCTTTGTGCTAATTATTTACAAATATTAAAGGGTCACATCGATCCCCTGATCTGGTGTTGCCACCTGACCAGTGTCTCGGGGGCTACTGCATTGCTTATTCAATGCAGAGAATTCAGAGTGCTCAGTGTTCGGCTTGAACGAACTATGCACATACATGTCTTCGGACAATAATAGGTACCATATGGACCTATCCGGCATCAAGCTAGTATATTGTGGCGACTTCTCACGACCCTCTCTCAAGGGCCCGTTCGCCGGTCACTATTATCTCTAGTATATTACACTGCGTTTTTATTCCTATGTATGCTGCGGAGCTAGGACTTGATCCTCAGGCCGATTTCGCGCATCGACACGAAGTCTCGTGGGCCATCGGGAACAGCGGTTTTTATGCTTGCCTTCAGGTGCATCTCGGGTTTTAGACTGATACACACCTTGAGGGCTACTGGATATACATCGGCAGCGAATAAACTGCACCAGTTAAAAATATTCACAAAAAATCAGCCCGCGGTCGGGGTGGTGAACCACCTTGGAAGCAGTCCGGCATAAAGCTCGGGCGCTAGCAGCTAGCTCCATAGAGGGCATTTCTGGCATTAAGCTCGGCTAAACTCCTTCAACTTTTTGGACCAAGATGATCTATGACTTCTTGGATATAGTTCGGCGTTGGAGCTTGGACACAGTCCGGTGTTGGAGCTCAGATACATTTCGGCGTTGGAGCTCGGAAGCAGTCCGGCATTGGTGCTCGGCTGCAAAAGATACCTCGAATGCAGTCCGGCGTTAGAGCTCGGACGCAAGAGGACAGTCGATGTCAAAACCGGCGGATCTCGGGTAGGGGGTCCCGAACTATGCGTCTGGGCGGATGGTAACAGGAGACAAGGGACACGATGTTTTTACCCAGGTTCGGGCCCTCTCGATGGAGGTAATACCCTACTCCTGCTTGATTAATATTGATGATATGGGTAGTACAAGAGTAGATCTACCACGAGATCAGAGAGGCTAAATCCTAGAAGCTAGCCTATGGTATGATTGTTCTTTGTCCTACGGACTAAAACCCTTCGGTTTATATAGACACCGAATAGGGTTAGGGTTACACAGACTCGGTTACAATGGTAGGAGATCTACATATCCGTATCGCCAAGCTTTCCTTCCACGCCAAGGAAAGTCCCATCCGGACACGGAACGAAGTCTTCAATAGTGTATCTTCATAGTCTAGGAGTCCGGCCAAAGATGATAGTTCGGCTATCCGGACACCCCCTAGTCCAGGACTCCCTCAGTAGCCCCCGAACCAGGCTTCAATGGCGACGAGTCCGGCGCGTAGATTGTCTTCGGCATTGCGAGGCGGGTTCTTCTCCAAATTCCATATACTTGTCGAATAGTGTCCGGCTTATGATAAATGCTGCGCTCCTTGGCTTCCACGCCCAATAATGGCCATCTTCCACGTGTTTGAATGAATGCGAAAAGTCAGGGTATCTTTACATTTACCCCCCTTGCTGTGCAAATGAGCCGTCTATAAAAGAGACGGGGATCCAGATCCGGATCACACCATCCTCCTTTCGCGAGCCTTCATCATAGCGCATTTGACAAAAAACCCATTCCACCATGGACAGTCGACGCGGCTCCTCGTCTCGTGCTCCCAGCCCTCAGCCCGGAGATTGGGGGAGATGCTCGATCCAAGACAGGTAATTGGTGGTGCTCCAAACCAAGGGATTCCTTCCGCCCGGCCTTCATGGTTCCGTGCGTTTGGACTCGCCACTTATAAGGGCGGAAGCAGGCGGAGAGCGCCCCGATCCCTCTAAGGGAGAGCGGGTATGCTTCATCTCTTACCTAATGAGAGGACTCGGATTTCCAATCCATCCGTTTCTCCGGGGGCTTCTGGAGTTCTACGGCCTCCAGCTGCACAACCTTACGCCTGCCTCTATCTTGCATATAGCGGGCTTTGTGGACCTTTGTGAGATGTTTCTGGGTGTTGAGGCCCATTTCGCTTTGTGGAAGAGATTGTTCTGATTTGTGCCTCGTTCTCACGAGGGGTCAATATATCAAGTGGGCGGAGCCGAACTATGGCGCATCACCGGGACCGGATATCTATCCGGAACCCCAAAGAAGGCGTCCGAAGACTGGCCTTCGGAATGGTTTTACATGGAGGACGTCCCGCTGTCGGATCCTGTTCGGATCGGCCTTCCGGAGTTTAGCAACGCTCCTCTGAAGAAGCGCCTAAGCTGCCGCTCATGAGCCCGGGGAAAATGACCGGGACGTCCTTTACTTGATGAGCCGAATTAATTTTACTGGCTCATGCCGGATTGACCATGATTGGAGTCATGGCAACCTGCATTATGAGGGGAGTGCATCCGCTCCAATATAGAGGCCACCCCATGTGGGATTTCAACGGGGAGGACGATGCCACCCTCCATGGCCGCAAAGGGCCGGGATCGGTCACCGAACTGGTGAAGACCTTGTCCGCCATGTACAAAGGGGAAGAGGAGGATTTTCTCTGCGTCAGTTCGCTGAACGGGTTTTCTTCGAATAATCCTCGAAGTTGGGTAAGCAAATATCTTTGTGGCCTGTCCGATCCATGTTCCCGTGGTTAAATATCTCATTTGATGGTTCCTATGCAGGAACTGCGTCGGGCCATGGAGAAGATACACAGCCCGCCCCCACAACCCGAGGATCCGGAATGGTCCCTCGATCCGGCCTCTGAAGAGGACCCGGATATAAAGGTGGAGCTGATCGACGGGGTGTTCCACCAACTTAGCATCGACAATGCTTTGGTTGCCATTACGGCCGACTACCGGATTATTTCCGGCCTCCTGTAACTTATCAAGTCCGGATACCATGACCCACCCGTGCTTTCCTTCTAATCACCACGTATTTGATGGTGTTTCGCAGGGGGTGCCTTCGAGGCAGGAGGCCGAGCCCACGGCGGCTAGCCAACAAGGAAGACGGCCTCAAGAAAAAAAAGAAGTGCGGTCCGGATCAAAACTCCGCCGCAATGGTATAGCGCGCCACCATATTCCCAGGATTGATTCCTGGAAGGTGTACTAACGCTGGTGCTCTCTTCAGGAAAAAGAGCGCTCGCCGGACTGAGTCCGGAGAGATTGCCAATCGAACCTCCGCTAGCCAGGCTCCAAAGCCGGGTCCAGAAGCAGAGGCGAGCACGAGGCGTGCGTCGGATGCTCCTCCGACAGAGGATGCCGACAGATTGTCCGCCACCAACTCCGAGGTGGAGAGCGCCATGAATCACAGGCGCCACGGACAGTTCTTCGTGACGCATGTTTCTCCCAAGAGGCCTTGAATGCCTTCAATTCAGGAGATGCGCACCTCTGTGCCGCTCAAGATGGTCTAGCCAGAGCCACGGAGCAGTATGTAAAGGACATACGGGTGAGGAAATTTGACGGTTATATATGCCAGTAGCCCCCGAGACTTAAAATAGTTAGAATAACTGATTTAAGGATCATTTGTTATGCAGGATCTTACAAATAAGAATACCCGACTGTCTCAGGAGCTTGAAGAATGCAAGTCCCAACTTGAGGCCGCACTAGCCGCTACCGGGGGAGCCACAGAGACCCCCTCTGGTAATATATGCTTTAAAAGATAAATAGTTTGTGAAGTGCGGCGTGTGTGTAAATCTGACAATAATATTGCAGATGGCGCCGGACTAGATCCGGACAAGCAACAGCTCTTGCGCCGATTGAAGGCCAGAGAGAATGTCCTTACAAGGGTGAGGCAAGAGAAAAATAATCTCCAAGATGCCAACACCCAGCTGGGTGAGGAACTAAAGGATGTTCATGCCCAG
This sequence comes from Aegilops bicornis, assembly GCA_021605145.1. Taxonomy (NCBI): domain Eukaryota; kingdom Viridiplantae; phylum Streptophyta; class Magnoliopsida; order Poales; family Poaceae; genus Aegilops; species Aegilops bicornis. Next base: position 78,503,301 of record CM038674.1, on the reverse strand, counting down.
CTGTCCGACTCCGTGAAGGAGAATCAGCGACTTCGTCGCGGCATTTACAATAAGTGCTTGAGCGAACTTTGAAAAAGAGTTCGGCGAGGAAGTCAATTAATAGAGTTATGTCTGTAGGTATGCTCACGGGTCGTCCTGAAGAGGAAATGCCCGGTTCTACGGGCGACCTTCTTCCCGAGCTATTGCAACTGCACGAACGAGTTCGACAAGTGATGAAAGGCGTCGCCCAGGCCTTGTGGCCATCTATCTCCCTACCCGAAGGCCTTGGAGAGCTTGCGGAGAAGCTTCAGGGAGCATGGCGGCGCTTCCGGCTATGGAAGATATCGGCCTGTCGTCAAGGCGCCAGGGAGGCATGGGCCATGGTGAAGACGCGGTTCACGAAGGCGGACCCAAACCATATGGCCGAGGTCAGACCTGTGGGGCCCGACGGGAAGGAGATCCCTGTGAGCTTAGTGTACGGCCAAGTAGAGTTGGCCGCAAAGTATTCCCAGCAGGACTGTAAACTAGACCGCCTATTAAACGGCATTGAAGAGGAATACAACCAGTCAATTTGACTATGTAATTTAAAATGACATGTAAAATGCCTTCTAGCCGGATTGTATACCGTTTGTCGTAGCGGACCTTTTCGCTTCAACCTCGGGACCCAATAGTCCGGAGCGTGTCCGAATACCCTCGCGGTTATATAAAAACCGGGGTATGCGTGGAGACCAGGCGTAGGGGTCATAAGTGCTTTATCAGACAAGTGCCCAACTAGTTATGTTATATTACATGGTTAGTAAGAAACATCTTCCAGGGAGAATAGTTCCGTTAGGGGTTCCTTTCCCTAGGAGGCATGCCCTAAAGTAAATGTCCGAACTGCGAAAAAAGCAGAAAAGCATCTGGGGGCAGATAAATGAAAAATAAAAAATCATCTTTTAGTTCACCGACTGAATATTCCCTTAAGAACGCTAGCTTTTGGCTTCACCCAGTCTGAGGTACACGTCCGGCTGACCCGGCGGTAACAATCGCAGAGGTGCTCCCTTTACCACCTAACCGAACAATCGGGAACGTAGGGGTAAGCACAGGAGCCAGGCAACCCAGCTTGGCCAAAACTTAAGTCATATCGATGCATATAATGGTGAATAAAAGTTACATGCGGAAGTGTGACACATGTGTTGGGCATAAAGCCCGTATAAATAAGCTTCTGTTAAAGAAGCCCCCAGGTATAATGAGCGCGGATAGCGCGTCAAGTGTGTGCGAACAATGCGCAAATGAGCATCTAAAGGCTTCAAGAAGAAGGAGGAGGAAGGAGTGAAAGAAAAGACAACAAAAATAGAAAATGTGGACGGAGGAAGGAGACGAACTCGGAGTCCGGCGCTTAGGCGTAGAATCTTCGTAGACGGGCTGTGTTTCATGGGTTCGGCTCGAGTCGGTTATCCGATGCGTTTCGCAGACGGTATGCTCCGCCGGTCAGGACCTGGTCGATGATGAAGGGACCTTCCCATTTGGGCTTGAGTTTGTCCTTTTCCTTGTCCGGCAGGCGTAGAACTAGTTCACCAACGTTGTAAGCTTTGGCCCGTACTTCCCTGCTTTGATATCTTCGAGCTTGCTGTTGATAAAATGCGGAACGAGCTTTTGCCACGTCGCGCTCCTCCTCCAATGCGTCCAAGCAGTCCTGCCGGTCGAGCTCGGCTTCTCTTTCTTCATACATGCGCACGTGAGGTGAGTCATGCATTATGTCGCAGGGCAAGACTGCCTCTGCGCCGTATACCATAAAAAATGGTGTGAATCCGGTAGTACGATTCGGCGTGGTCCGCAGCCCCCAGAGTACGGAGTCGAGCTCCTCAACCCGGTCGTGTTAGATTCCTTGAGGGACCGCACTAGTCCGGGTTTAATGCCGCTCATGATTAGACCGCTTTGCTCGCTCGACTTGACCGTTGGTTTGAGGGTGATAGATCGAGGCGTAATCGAGCTCGATGCCCATGGTTTTGCACCATAATTTGACCTCATCGGCCGTGAAGTTGGTGCCGTTATCGCGATGATACTGTGGGGACGCCAGAACGGTGCACTACCCCGATATGAAGTCTATCACCGGCCCGGATTCGGCCGTTTTAACGGGCTTGGCCTCTATCCATTTGGTGAATTTATCCACCATGACCAATAGGTATTTTTGCTTGAGGTTCCTCCCTTAAGGGGTCCAACCATGTCAAGTCCCTAGACCGCGAACGGCGAGGTGATGGGTATAGTTTTGAGGGCGGTGGGTGGCATGTGGCTTTGGTTAGCAAAAAGCTGGCAACCGACGCATCGTTGGACTAAATCCTGCGCATCTGCCCAGGCCGTCGGCCAATAAAATCCTGTACGGAAGGCCTTGCCTACAAGGGCCCGGGCTGCGGCGTCGTGCCCACCCAGTCCGGCATGAATTTCAGCCAGGAGGTTTCGCCCTTCCTCTTCCGAGATACAACTCTGAAGGACTCCTGTTGTGCTTTTCTTATAAAGCTCTCCCTCATGGACTTTATAGGCTTTGGATCACCGTACTATGCAGCGAGCCTCATTTTGGTCTTCGGGGAGTTCCTGCCTAGTTAGGTAGGCTAGGAATGGTTCCGTCCACGGGGCGATGACCGCCATTATTTCGTGGGCGGACGATGTTATTTCGTTGGCAGAGCCTCCGATTGTGTCAGAGTGTTCGGTGTCAGGCAGTGCGGTTGGGTCCGAATTGTTATTTCTGGACTCCCCTTTCCATAGTACGGATGGCTTGAACAGCCGTTCCAGGAAGATGTTGGGCGGGACGGCATTTGCGCCGATGCGTGCCAATACGTCCGCCGCCTGGTAGTTATCCCGGGCTATATGATGAAATTCGAGCCCTTCGAACCGTGCTGACATTTTTAGGACCGCATTGCGGTACGCTGCCATTTTCGGATCTTTGGCATCAAAGTCTCCGTTGATTTGAGATATCGCGAGGTTCGAATCCCCGTGCACCTCTAGGCGTTTAATGCCCATGGAGACTGCCATCCGAAGGCCATGCAGAAGGGCCTCGTATTCGGCTGCGGTATTGGAGTCCGTATACATTATCTGAAGGACGTATTGGACTGTGTCCCCGGTTGGGGACGTCAGGACGACGCCGGCCCCCAGGCCGGCCAACATTTTGGAGCCGTCAAAGTGCATGATCCAATGGAGTATGCGCCGTACTCTTTAGGGAGTTCGGCTTCGGTCCATTCGGCCATGAAGTCGGCCAAAACCTGCAACTTAATAGATCGTCGTGGCTTATAGGTTATGTCGAATGGAAGGAGCTCTATGGCCCATTTAGCAATCTGGCCCGTCGCGTCACGGTTGTTTATAATGTCGTTAAGAGGTATTTCGGAGTCTACCGTTATCGAACACTCTTGAAAGTAGTGTCACAGCTTCCGGGATGCCATGAACACCGCATATGCTATCTTTTGATAATGTCGGTACCGGGACTTGCATGGGGTTAGGACAGTGGACACATAGTAAACCGGTCTTTGAAGAGGGAACCTGTGTCCGGCCCGCTGTTCGTTCGACGACGAGCACCGCGCTAACAACTTGATGTGTTGCGGTGATATATAATAGCATTGGTTCACCCATGTTGGGCGCGTCCAGGACCGGGTTTGTTGCCAATATGGCTTTTATTTCTTCGAGTCCGGCCGTGGCGGCATCCGTCCACTCAAGTGGTCGGTGCACGGAGGAGGCGGTAAAGGGTAACGCCTTTTCTCCCAACGGGAAATAAAGCGGCTTAGAGCCGCCACGCATCCAAATAATTTTTGTATTTGTTTGAGGTCTTTTGGAATATCCAATTGTGACAGAGCTCGGATCTTGGCTGGGTTTGCTTCAATTCCTCTACCGGACACAATGAAGCCCAAGAGCTTTCCTACCGAACGCCAAGACGCATTTTTCCGGATTGAGCTTAATGTCGTATTTTCGGAGATTATCGAATGTGAGCCTCAAGTCGTCTACTAGAGTTTCGACATGCTTGGATTTGACGACCACGTCATCTACATATGCTTCCACTGTTTGGCCGATCTGGTTTGCCAGACATGTCTGAATCATGCGCTGATATGTTGCGCCGGGCGTTTTGAGCCCGAAGGGCATTGTGTTGGAGCAGAATGGGCCGTATGGAGTGATGAATGCTGTTGCAGCTTGGTCTGGCTCCGCCATCTTGATTTGGTGGTAGCCGGAGTACGCGTCGAGGAAGGACAATGAGTCGTGTCCTGCCGTGGCGTCGATAATTTGATCAATGCGAGGGAGGGGGAAGGGATCCTTTGGGCAAGCCTTATTAAGGTCTTTGAAATCAACACATAGGCGCCAGGATTTATCCTTCTTTGGTACCATCACCAGATTTGCTAGCCAGTCCGGATGTTTTATATCTCTGATGAATCCGGCTTCCAGAAGTTTGGCTAGCTCCTCTCCCATGGCATGTCTCTTGGGTTCGGAAAACCGCCGTAGAGCCTGTTTGACTGGCTTGAATCCTTTTAGGATATTTAGGTTGTGCTCGGCCAGCCGACGTGGGATTCCTGGCATGTCCGAAGGGTGCCAGGCAAAAATGTCCCAGTTTTCTCGTAGAAATTCTCGTAGTGCTGCGTCTACATCAGGGTTTAATTGTACCCCAATGGAGGCCGTCTTTGTGGTCCGCTGGGTGGACTTGGAATTTGACTATTTCGTCCGCTGGTTTAAAAGAGGTGGACTTGGATCTTTTATCAAGTATCACATCGTCCCTCGTTTCACCGTGGACCGCATCGCGTGAGTTCCTCGGCTGCTAGGGCTTCGGATAGTGCCTCGAGGGCTAGTGCGCCTGTCTTGTTTTCAAGTATGGAGTGCTATGTTCGGATCACTAGCGAGAGTGATGATTCCGTTAGGTCCGGGCATTTTAAGCTTCATGTACCCATAATGGGGTATAGCTTGAAAAATTGTGAATGCCTCTCGTCCTAATAAAGCGTGATATCCTCTGCAGAACGGGGGCACTTGAAATGTAACCTCCTCGGACCTGTAATTGTCCGTGAGCGAACACTACGCCCATGTGATTTTTCCCTGCAGCATGCTTCCCGGCTAGGGATTATTCCTCTAAAGGTTGTGCTGCTTCGCTCAATGCGGTTCCAGTCTATTTCCATTTTTTGGAGGGTTTCCTCGTAGATGAGGTTTAGTCCGCTGCCGCCATCCATGAGTAAGTTAGTAAGGCGAAAGCCGTCCACTATTGGACTGAGGACCAACAGGCCGGCGCCGGGCTGTTCGAATTTAGGTTAAATCCTTGGCATTAAAGGTAATAGCCGTGTTACTCCATGGATTTATTGGTGCTACTTGGTAGACTTCGCAAGGTTATGGAGTGTTCGTTGCATGTTATTTGATGCGAAAGTCTCAAGACTATTAATACCCGTCTTGGTGTTGCTGGGCTGGAATTCTGAGGCTAGAAGCTCTTCGCCACTTTTGGCCACCTGCCGTAGTATCCAACATGCTCGAAGGCTATGAGTTGGAGTGGCGCCCTCTGTGCTATGAATTTTGCAGGGTCCGTTTAGCCAACCCTCCAGTACGGTTCCGTACCCTTTAGGGGGTTTTTGTTTTTTGATGTATAACCCAGATGCTTGGTGATGATGCACCCTTTTATTCCGGACTAGGGCTGTATTCGGGGCCAGATTATCCCAAAATTTACTTTCGGTTTTCCAAGCACTCTCCATCGCACAGTACTTTTGTACTATGGTCACCAAGTCAGCAAAGCGTGTAATTTCACGACGACTTATGGCGTTTAGGATTCCCTTGTCCGTGCAATTATTGCAGAAAAGTGAGATTGCGTCCTCCTCTCAGCAGTCCTTTATCCTGTCCATAACCAGGAGGAATCTGGCCCAGTAATGATGTACTGTTTCAGCGGGCTCTTGCCGAATTCGGGATAGATCGCTAATGTTTGGGTGGGCGGGTGGAACTAAATCCAGAACCCCGTCCAATTTAAGACTCAGGGGCCGAGAAGTTTCCGAACTTGGAAGTTTGGATTTTTGAATGCTATCCAATGAATCCAACCCGCCGCCTGACTTTAAGTTCAGGGCTTGATCGACATCCGTCCCTCTGCGGCAATCCGGCATGGAGGGATCGGGAATCCGGACGTAGCTAGTCCTTAAGATAGAAGAAGAATCGCCGTATTGCCCCTCTATCACAGCAACATGATGGGTAGCCTGGGGAGAGTTGATCTCTCAGATCGGTTTTAGGCCCGATCTGGTCGTAGTCTGTGGCGACTCCCAGTGCGGCGATGCGATCCAAGAGCTCGTTTACGGAGGAGAGCTCGATCGGATCTAACTGCTCGGCAAGTTCCGAGTTAACGTGAAGATTGGTTTCGATGACCCGAGAAGTCATCGTCGGCGCGGTGGCCGAACTGGCGGTCATAATAAAACCACCTAACCGAAGAGTCTGACCAGCGGCCAAGGCTCCTTTGGCGATAGTATCATGTTTAAAGACGGGATGAGGCATCCTTCCTGACGGCGACGGCACAGAGGAACTCTCAATGAAAGCACCAATGTCGATGTCAAAACCGGCGGATCTCGGGTAGGGGGTCCCGAACTGTGCGTCTAGGCGGATGGTAACAGGAGACAAGGGACACGATGTTTTTACCCAGGTTCGGGCCCTCTCGATGGAGGTAATACCCTACTCCTGCTTGATTAATATTGATGATATGGGTAGTACAAGAGTAGATCTACCACGAGATCAGAGAGGCTAAACCCTAGAAGCTACCCTATGGTATGATTGTTCTTTGTCCTACGGACTAAAAACCTTCGGTTTATATAGACACCGAATAGGGTTAGGGTTACACAGAGTCGGTTACAATGGTAGGAGATCTACATATCCGTATCGCCAAGCTTGCCTTCCACGCCAAGGAAAGTCCCATCCGGACACGGGACGAAGTCTTCAATCTTCTATCTTCATAGTCTAGGAGTCCGGCTAAACATGATAGTTCGGCTATCCGGACAGCCCCTAGTCCAAGACTCCCTCAAGGACACTGCCTCCCGGGACAACTTTTCAAACCCGAGGTGTGGCATAAAAATTACAAGGCATTGATAAAGGCTGGAAACTTAAAGGGGCTCCTCGGATGCCCGACGTGTAGACTCTTCGGATGCACTTCAGCGATCCTCAAGATCGAAGATGAGAAGATTTGTTGAACCAGTTTTCAAGACCGACGACCGAAGATGAAGAACAGTCCGGAAGAATCGAGGAGCGTCCCTAACTTGAAGACCAGTTCAGGAGGCTACTAACGGTGTCCTGGACTAGGGGGTACTCACCACGTCGTCTCCCGGTCAGTTGGATTGGGCCGAGGACCCCCATGGCCGTATACTCATGGGCCAGTCCGGACAGCTACCGCATACAAGGAAGATTCCACAAGACTTGGCGATCAAGACAAGGACTCCTCCCCACCAGCGTATTCGTCTAGGACTCTTGTTATCCTATGCCTCTGGTGCATTATATAAACCGAGGCCAGTCTAGTCGATAGATTATATACAACAACCATACCATAGGCTAGCTTCTAGGGTTTAGCCTCTACGATCTCGTGGTAGATCAACTCTTGTAATACTCATATTCATCAAGATCAATCAAGTAGGAAGTAGGGTATTACCTCCATAGAGAGGGCCCAAACCTGGGTAAACATTGTGTCCCTTGCCTCCTGTTACCATCCGCCTTAGACGCACAGTTCGGGACCGCCTACCCGAGATCCGCCGGTTTTGACACCGACAGCAAGAAAAAGAAAATAAACTAGCACATATATTACGGTGAAAAAGTATGAGCATCGACATCTAGCAATGAGTGTGTGTGAACATAAATGTAATGTCGGTGAGAAATACGTACTCCCCCAAGCTTAGGCTTTTGGCCTAAGTTGGTTCATTGCCAAGGATGGCCTGGCGAATATCCATAGTTGTAGCTAGGGTCGTACTGCGATGCAGCGGCTATCGCCTCCTGAGCTGCAGCGTGGCGTCGAGCTGCCTCCGCGCTCCTCTCGTACTCATCTGCCTCCTCTCTGGTAATAAGATGTCTTCCTTTTGCCTGATAATCAAAGAAGGCAGGAGCAGGGAGAGAAATACGGACAGCACGCCGTTTGTCAAAGATTAGTCGATACTGGAGTGGTGATTCATTCCTCTCGACAAACTGGTGGTAGACCATGGAATTATAGTCTAAATAAGTAGGAGGCAACTCAATGTCATCCTCGCGAACGTCCACTCCAAGAAAATCAGCTAAGCGGGTTGCATAAATTCCACCAAAGAAATCTCCATTAAATCTATTATTATGCAACCTACGTGCAACAATGGCTCCCAAATTATAAGATTTGTCTCCTAACACAGTACTCCTAAGAATACTGAGGTCAGGCACACACATATGACATGCTTCATATTTAACATTTATGCACCTACCTATGAAGAGAGCGAAATAATGTATAGCAGGAAAATGAATGCTCCCTATGGTAGCTTGTGCTATATCTCTAGATTCCCCCACGGTTATACTAGCAAGAAAGTTTCTAAATTCAGATTTACGGGGTTCACTAACACTACCCCATTGTGGAAGTTCGCAAGCAGAAGTAAAATCCTCTAAGTCCATGGTATAAGATTTTTCATAAAAATCAAACAGGACAGTTGGGGAATTACGTGAAGATGAAAATTCAGACCTCCTCACAAATGTACTAGTGAGATAGTGGTACTGGCGGCATTTGTCTGCCTCAAAGCTCACAAGATCGGCGTTACGCAAATATGCGTTAAATTCTTGCTTGATTCCCGCTCGATCCATAAAATTTTCTGAAGGCCATTCACAGGGCCTCACTGGAGCGTCCCTTGGTGGCTCCTCATCAGCATCACGCATTGCAAGCCTAGGTCCTTGCTTCCTTGAAGAACCACCTCGGAACATTTTCCTAAGCATATTTCTTCCTCTGAAAAATTTCTGAAACTTTTTGTAACTTCAAACAAAAGTGAACCAACCTCAATAAAATTGATAGCAACTACTCCTACAAGTGCCTAGAGACTATATCATGCATTAGAACTACTTGGAACCATATAAATTTGACATGCAAGCTCAAGAACATGGTCACCTAGGCAGCACAAATTTGCAATGAATAAAGCACTAGAGCAAAAACTAATTGGACCAATGGAGGAGTCACATACCAAGGAACAATCTCCCCAAGCAGTTTTGTGAGAGGTGCTTTGAGAAAGGAGATCGAAAATTGCAGCAAAATGGGCTAGAACTCGTGCTTGAGCTGGATATTGGTGTTTGTGGAAGGAAGAAGGAGTGTATGGGTGCAGCAATAAGTGGAGGAGGGCCACCGTGGGCCCACGAGACAAGGGGGCGCGCCCTCCACCCTTGTGGCCATGTGCTTGCCCCTCCTGATGTGTTCTCAGCGGCAGATATTCTCAAAAATTCTAGAAAAAATCATATTCCATTTTCAGGGCATTTGGAGAACTTTTATTTTCGGGATATTTTTATATTGCACGGATAAATCAGAAAACAGACTACTTTATTTCAACTAATTATCAGAAAGTACAAAGAGGGTACAGAAGGTTGTGCCTTCTAGTTTCATCCATCTCATGCTCATCAAAAGGAATCCACTAACAAGGTTGATCAAGTCTTGTTAACAAACTCCTTCTGAATAATCATGGAACCGGAGAAATTTTGAATAACACTATGTTACCTCAACGGGGATATGCACATCCCCAATAATAACAATATCATATTTCTTCTTGACAGTAGAAAGAGGAAATTCAAAACCTCCAAATATAATTGATGGAATTTTTCCAATAGAGTTGATACTAGGTTGTTTCCTCGGAAAGTGTACCGTATGCTCATTACCATTAACTCGAAAAGTGACATTGCCTTTGTTGCAATCAATAACAGCCCCTGCAGTATTCAAAAAAGGTCTTCCAAGAATAATAGACATACTATCGTCCTTGGGAATATCAAGAATAACAAAGTCCGTTAAAATAGTAACGTTTGCAACCACAACAGGCACATCCTGACAAATACCGACAGGTATAGTATTTGATTTATCAGCCATTTGCAAAGATATTTCAGTAGGTGTCAACTTATTCAATAGAGTCTACGATATAAAGAGAGAGGCATAACACTAACACCGGCTCCAAGATCACATAAAGCATTTTTAACATAGTTTCTTTTAATGGAGCATGGTATAGTTGGTACTCCTGGATCTCCAAGTTTCTTCGGTATTCCACCCTTAGAAGTATAATTAGCAAGCATGGTGGAAATTTCAGCTTCCGGTATCTTTCTTTTATTAGTAACAATATCTTTCATATACTTAGCATAACGATTCATTTTGAGCATATCAGTTAATCGCATACGCAAAAAGATAGGTCTAATCATTTCAGCAAAGCGCTCAAAATCCTCATCATCCTTTTTCTTGGATGGTTTGGGAGGAAAAGGCATGGGTTACCGAACCCATGGTTCTTTTTCTTTACCATGTTTCCTAGCAACAAAGTCTCTCTTATCATAACGTTGATTCTTTGATTGTGGGTTATCAAAATCAACAACAGGTTCAATTTCTACATCATTATCATTGCTAGGTTGAGCATCATCATGAACAGCATCATTAACATTTTCACTAGGTTCATGTTCATTACCAGATTGTGTTTCAAAGATCGTAAATAGATATATCATTTGGATTCTCAGGTGTTTCAGCAATAGGTTCACTAGAAGCATGCAAAGTCCTATCATTTTTCTTTTTCTTCTTTTTATAAGAACTAGGTGTGTCAATATTATTTCGCTGAGAATCTTGCTCAATTTTCTTAGGATGGCCTTCAGGATACAAAGGTTCCTGAGCCATTCTACTAGTTCTAGTAGCCACTCTAACAGCATAGTCATTTTTTCTTACTATTCATTTCATTGATCAAATCATTTTGAGCTTTAAGTACTTGTTCTACTTGAGTGGTAACCATAGAAGCATGTTTAGTAATGAGTTTAAGTTCACCTCTAACATCAGCCATGTAATTACCCAAGTGTTCAATCATATAAGCAATTTGTTTTAATTGTCTACCAAAATAAGCATTGAAATCTTCTTGCTTAACCATAAAGTTATCAAACTCATCCAAGCATGGGCTAGCAATTTTAGTAGGAGGGATTTCAGCTTTATCATATCTATGAAGAGAATTTACCTTTACTACATGTGTCAGGTTATCAAGACCATGAGTTTCTTCAATAGGTGAAGGATTGAGATCATATGTTTCTTCGACAGGCGGTAAATTAAGACCATGTGTTTCTTCAATAGGAGGTAAAATATTAACATCTTCAGCTTTTATACCTTTTTCTTTCATAGATTTCTTTGCCTCTTGCATATCTCCAGGACTGAGAAATAGAACACCTATCTTCTTCGGAGTTGGTTTAGGAATAGGCTCAGGAATTGGCTCAGGAAGTGTCCAATTATTTTCATTTGTCAACATATTATTAAATAGAATTTCAGCTTCATCCGGCGTTCTTTCCCTGAAAACAGAACCAGCACAACTATCCAGGTAATCTCTGGAAGCATCGGTTAGTCCGTTATAAAAGATATCAAGTATTTCATTTTTCTTAAGAGGATGGTCGTGCAAAGCATTAAGTAACTTGAGAAGCCTCCCCAAGCTTGTGGGAGACTCTCTTCTTCAATTTGCACAAAGTTATATATTTCCCTCGAGCAGCTTGTTTCTTATGAGCAGGGAAATATTTAGCGGAGAAGTAATAAATCATATCACGGGGACTACGCACACAACCAGGATCAACAGAATTAAACCATATCTTATCATCACCCTTTAATGAGAACTGAAATATTTTAAGGATATAAAAGTAGCGAGATCTCTCATCATTAGTGAACAGGGTGGCTATATCATTTAATTTAGTAAGATGTGCCACAACAGTTTCAGATTCATAGCCATGAAAAGGATCAGATTCAACCAAAGTAATTATATTAGGATCAACAGAGAATTATAATCCTTATCGGTAACACAGATAGGTGAAGTTGCAAAAGCAGGTTCAGGTCTCATTCTATCATTAAGAGATTGCTTATTCCATTTAGCTAATAACCTCTTGAGTTCATATCTATATTTGCAAGCTAAAATAGCTAAAGAAGCTTCTTTATCAAAAACATAACCCTCAGGAATAACAGGCAAGTCTTCATCATCACTTTCATCAATATAATCAGTTTCAATAATTTCTTTCTCTCTAGCCCTAGCAATTTGTTCATCAAGAAATTCACTAAGTGGCATAGTAGTATCAAGCATAGAAGTAGTTTCATCATAAGTATCATGCATAGCAGAAGTGCATCATCAATAACATGCGACATATCAGAACGAATAGCAGAAGCAGGTTTAGGTGTCGCAAGCTTACTCAAAACACTACACCACACGGACGCAAGGACAGAAAAACTACCGGGAGAAGTCACTTATAAGGGCAGGTAAACTGCCGGGAACATTTTTCTCCCGGAAGATAGAACTGCCACGAGAACGACTGCCGGGAATTGCAAACGCCGGCAGATACAAATCTCCTGGTAGTTTGTATGCCGCCATATTCAAAGTTCTCCCGGCAGACAATTTCTGCCAGCAATTAATAGCTTTCCCGGCAGAAGATGTGCCACTAGTGCCAGATACCCCAATCTATAAGGCTATTGCACTCTAGTATTTCATTTATTTCACATTTAAATACACACTAACAAGGCATTCATTAAAATAGAGCGAAAGGAATGTGCACATTTATATTATAAAATCTGATGATCAAAGTACATGGTTACAATGTATGCAATTCACTAATTACACATGATGGCTTGCATCATAGCTTAGCATCTACAATTTCAATACGTCCAAGTTGTACAGAATGTAACAACCACAAAATACAAAGCTTGTAAGGTCTTCTACGTGAGCTCAGAGCATATGGCTATGGCAAGATATCTTTGGCCAGTCTTCGCGAACATTTCCAACCTGGACATGGAGAGACAATTGACAAGAAAAAGTATCACAAAACATTATCTGCATTACATTGATTACAATACTCAAAGACTCAATTGCGTGCACCGCTCCTACTTTTATAAGGAAGACATCCACATCAACAAGAGAATTTCTCATCAAATAGTGCATAGTTGTGCATTACCTTGGATTGCATGAGTGAGCCAAACAATGGAGCGGGGTATTGCTCTTCTCCCAATGTTTTAGAAGCTATTCCCTCCCTAGCAGTAGACAGCAATAGCAAAGCAGCAAAATCAGTCATCGTCATGCAATTTTATCCCACCAACATAAACAAGTAGGAAGATGTGTATAGATAGATTGGAGAACAATAGATGCGTAAATATAAGTAACAGCCTCCTTTGTACAACTATTTCTCTTAGTGATGGAAGGTATCAAACACAGTATAGTACTCCTCAACTATGTACTATGGAAGCCAGCAAGCAGCCAAGCACACAGCGAGCATGCCTCACTCGCTCAGGGTTAGTCTCTCTCGCTCACCGTATCCCGCCGTGTCACGAGCGTGTTCCGGGTTGTATCAGCATTTTTTTCCTTTCTTTGTAAAATAAAAAGATACTTCTGGGATACACGTATTGGAGCCGTATCAGAGTATCAGTGTCGTTTGGAATGGCGACACGGTCGTTCTTGACGTATCGGAGCTTCAGATATAAAATGTTCAATTTAATAAGAAAACAAAAAATGTCAGCAGTTTCAGGCCTTCACACACAAATTAAGCACATCTAGTTGTCTAGTAAGCATTTACTAGTATGGTATTAGTAAGCTATAAGATTTGAAACAAAGTTATAACTCACTGTATCTTGTTAGCATAGCAACCATTAATCTAAGTATGTATAACTCTGAGGCAATGACTTCCTAGTTTCAAAAGCTTATGTACTATTCAAGAGAAACAAATATACACCTACTTAAGTTTGGTTATGTCACTTCTATAGTGGAACTAACTATGGTAGTATAATCTCCCAGTTTTTGTCGAGGGCTACATTTAACACCTCACCATTTTAACATCAGAGATTCTGAATAAAAAATGATCCAGTATGAGCACCATACTCATCTCAACATCATCAGATCATCCCTCGTTTCGTACTGCACTGTATGTTCCTTCCTTGATTCCATCAATCAGCTGAAAAAATAATGTTGGCGAAAATTGTGTTAGCATAAGAAAAATAATTGCACTTTACGTTGCATATTGTCCTGGAATACTTGGCTTCTGCCACATCTAAAGGTATAAAAGATGCAAAGTAAAAAAAATCACATATATATTTATTATTTCTTAGAAGTTAAGTAGTTTATTTTCAAAGAAGAGAAAAGACCCCCCAAAACCAATCACTTCACGTACATATGGCATTCCTTTACAAGTGAGAATAATACTGAATTTGGGACATACCATTGGAAATTTCATACATCGGTATTTAGCCTGGTTGATTGATGGAACTAATCAAGGGTATTATTCCATCCCAACTACGTGTTCATTATTCAATGTTCATACTCTTATAACATCTAGAATTAGCAGAGAGCACTTAATCATAGTAAATGGAAGAATGCCCATTGACACCAACAATTAGAGTTGTGAAGAGCATCTTCATTGGTACCTCTGTACTGAACTGCTATGAAACAATTAGCTAGATGATAAATCAGGGTAGGAAAAGTAGCTACTTTTGCTGAGAATTTTTAATATCAAATCCACACTCGTGTCTATAAATTTAACTCTTGTAGATACAGGAACCAAAAACTTTGTAGAGTTGTATACACAGTCGGCCATAGTGAGTAAACTTTCTCAAGTTGTCTAACAATTGTCTTCACTTGTTCAATGTCTGAACCTGAATAAAAAAAGATTGATCCATGTACCTAAAAAGGCTGGATACAAGCACATGATATTCTACAAATCATAGGAGAGTACATGTACAATAACCTAGCTTAAACGCAAATCACGAGCACTTGTAATTTCTCAAAAAACCCACCACTGCTAGAATCTGTCTCCAATGCTTTCACTAATAGCACATGCATCAACTTGTTCGCAAAAGGAAAAAAAACTGCAATAAGGAAGACTAAGTAACTCGATGGAAGGGGGGATCAAGGAGGGAGGGGAAATCTGGATTCCTACGGACAACTGAATGACCCCCAATGTTAGTTCTCATCGAGCAGAGGACAGATTCACTATCTTGGTATGGAGAATCTCACCTGCATCGGGTTTCCACCGACGCGGATCTAAGCAGCGCGTTGTACCATAGTGGGGAGCAGGCACCACGCTCGCCATCAGCGGGGAGGTAGCCGTGGTCAGGAGCCCTCCCATGCTCGCCAGCGTGAAGCATCGCGAAGAGGAGGAGCGTGATGCTTTGGCAGTCCCTTGGACAGCACCGCTTCCTCTTGCGCTTGTCGTTGCCACGCATCACAATGGACAAGGATTGTTGTTCGTCGTTGGATCTGTTGCTGGGGAGGAAGATGACGTCGACCTCGACACACCGGCGCCGTCGACCTCGACGCACAGGCGTCGTCGAGGTTTGTGCCGAATGGAGGGAGGCGACTTCGACCTCGCGCATCAGAGGTGTCTGGAGGCAGGCGACGCTGACCTCGATGCCCCGGCACCATAGATCCAGTTGCGGGCGCGCAGGTTGGCTAAGGGGGCGGCGGTGGTAGAGGGGGCGGCGGCGGCGGCGGTGTGGGTAGAGGAGGAGGGGTGGGAGGGTTCTATTTGGGAGAAGAGGAAAAAGTGGGCCGTCGGCTAATTCTATTGAGCAAAAGTCTTTTTTAGTCTACCGCGTTGCTCTCTCGGCCCAACTAATTTTTGGGCTCGCGCCACGGTTAGGCCGGCAGACAGTGGGCCATAGTTTAGTTCTCCCGGCAGTTTTGATGACCTGAGATGCGGACATCATTGCTGGCAGTTCACCCGCCCTTGTTGCTTAACTTCTACCGGCAGTTTCACCACCCTTATGTAGTTCTGCCGGCAGTTACCAGATCCCCAGCAGATGATTTGCCCTTATTCTCATATTCCTCCCAGCAGTTAATTGCCCCCAATTTAGTGTTGTGGTGTAGTGAAATGTGAATCAAGTGCAGAGCTAGATGGCAGATCCTTACCTCTCCTTGTAGTTGAGGGATAAATTGTTGTCTTAGCGTCTTTCAAGTTCTTCATAGTGACCAGCAGATATAAATCCCAAGTGACTCAAAGAATAGAGCTATGCTCCATGGCAACGGCGCCAGAAAATAGTCTTGATAACCCACAAGTATAGGGGATCGCAACAGTTTTCGAGGGTAGAGTATTCAACCCAAATTTATTGATTCGACACAAGGGGAGCCAAAGAATATTCTCAAGTATTAGCAACCGAGTTTTCAATTCAACCACACCTGGATAACTTAGTATCTGCAGCAAAGTGTTTAGTAGCAAAGTAATATGGAGGTAACTGTAGCAAAAGTAATATTTTTGGTGTTTTGTAGTAATTGTAACAGTAACAACGGAAAAGTAAATAAGCGAAGAACAATATATGAAAAGCTCGTAGGCATTGGATCGGTGATGGAGAATTATGCTTGGGATCACGGTTCATCATGTAACAATCATAACATAGGGTGACACAGAACTAGCTCCAATTCATCAATATAATGTAGGCATGTATTCCGAATATAGTCATACGTGCTTATGGAAAAGAACTTTCATGACATCTTTTGTCCTACCCTACCGTGGCAGCGGGGTCCTAATGGAAACTAAGGGATATTAAGGCCTCCTTTTAATAGAGTACCGGAACAAAGCATTAACACATAGTGAATACATGAACTCCTCAAACTATAGTCATCACCGGGAGTGGTCCCGATTATTGTCACTTTGGGGTTGCCGGATCATAACACATAGTAGGTGACTATAGACTTGCAAGATAGGATCAAGAACTCACATATATTCATGAAAACATAATAGGTTCAGATATGAAATCATGGCACTCGGACCCTAGTGACAAGCATTAAGCACATCAAAGTCATAGCAACAGCAATCTCAGTGGATACTAGGGATCAAACCCTAACAAAACTAACTCGATTACATGATAGATCCCATCCAAACCATCACCGCCCAGCAAGCCTACGATGGAATTACTCACGCACGGCGGTGAGCATCATGAAATTGGTGATGGAGGATGGTTAATGATGACGACAGCGAGGAATCCCCCTCTCCGGAGCCCCAAACGGACTCCAGATCAGCCCTCCCGAGAGGTTTTAGGGCTTGGCGGCGGCTTCGTATCGTAAAACGCGATGAATTCTTCTCTCTGATTTTTTTTCTCCCCGAAAGCAAATATATAGAGTTGGAGTTGAGGTCGGAGGGGCTCCAGGGGGCCCACGAGGTAGGGGGCGCACCCTCCACCCTCGTGGCCAGGGTGTGGGCCCCCTGGTCTTCATCTTTTGCAAGGATTTTTATTATTTCCAAATAGACGTTCCGTGGAGTTTCAGGTCATTCCGAGAACTTTTGTTTCTGCACATAAATAACACCATGGAAAGTCTGCTGAAAACAGCGTCAGTCCGGGTTAGTTCCATTCAAATCATGCAAGTTAGAGTCCAAAACAAGGGCAAAAGTGTTTGGAAAAGTAGATACAATGGAGACGTATCACTCTCCGATGATGTGTGAGTAGTTTACCACAGACCTTCGGGTCCATAGTTATTAGCTAGATGGCTTCTTCTCTCTCTTTGGATCTCAATACAAAGTTCTCCTCGATTCTCTTGGAGATCTATTCAATATAATACTTTTTTGCGGTGTGCTTGTCGAGATCCGATGAATTGTGGGTTTATGATCAAGATTATCTATGAACAATATTTGATTCTTCTCTGAATTCTTATATGTATGATTTTTTATCTTTGCAAGTCTCTTCGAATTATCAGTTTGGTTTGGCCTACTAGATTGATCTTTCTTGCAATGGGAGAAGTGCTTAGCTTTGGGTTCAATCTGGCGGTGTCCTTTCCCAGTGACAGCAGGGGCAGCAAGGCACGTATTGTATTGTTGCCATCGAGGATAAAAAGATGGGGTTTATATCAGATTGCTTGAGTTTATCCCTCTACATCATGTCATCTTTCTTAATGTGTTACTCTGTTCTTATGAACTTAATACTCTAGATGCATGCTGGATAGCGGTCGATGTGTGGAGTAATAGTAGTAGATGCAGAATCGTTTTGGTCTACTTGTCACGGACGTGATGCCTATATACATGATCATGCCTAGATATTCTCATAACTATGCGCTTTTCTATCAATTGCTCGACGGTAATTTGTTCACCCATCGTAGAATTTGCTATCTTGAGAGAAGCCACTAATGAAACCTATGGCCCCCGGGTCTATATTCCATTATATTAATCTCCCGTCAACTAGCCGATTTCTGTCGCGTTTATTTTGCTGCAGGATTTGTGTGTATTCTCCTATTGGATTTGTGTGTAGTCTCCTACTGGATTGATACATTGGTTCTCAAAAACTGAAGGAAATACTTACACTACTTTGCTGCATCACCCTTTCCTCTTCAAGGGAAAACCAACGCATGCTCAAGAGGTAGCACCTCTCGGTAATGCCACTAGGATTTGTGTGTAGTCTCCTACTGGATTGATACCTTGGTTCTCAAAAATTGAAGGAAATACTTACGCTACTTTGCTGCATCACCCTTTCCTCTTCAAGGGAAAACCAACGCATGCTCAAGAGGTAGCACCTCTCGGTAATGCACATCACTATAAGCCTTGCAAGCAATGTGACTAATGAGTTAGTTGCGGGATGATGCATTACGGAACGAGTAAAGAGACTTGCCGGTAATGAGATTGAACTAGGTATGGTGATACCGACGATCGAATCTCGGGCAAGTAACATACCGATGGCAAATTTAATAACGTATGTAGTTATGCGGTTTGACCGATAAAGATCTTCGTAGAATATGTAGGAGCCAATATGAGCATCCAGGTTTCGCTATTGGTTATTGACCGGAGATGTGTCTTGGTCATGTCTACATAGTTCTCGAACCCGTAGGGTCCGCACGCTTAACGTTCGATGACGACTTGTATTATGAGTTATGTGATTTGATGACCGAAGTTTGTTCAGAGTCCTGGATGAGATCACGGACATGATGAGAAGTCACGAAATGGTCGAGACATAAAGATTCATATATTCGACGATGTTATTCGGACACCGGATAAGTTCCGGGGGTTACCGAATAAATATCGGAGTGCGGGAGGGTTATTGGAACCCCCTGGGGAATTAATGGGCCACCATGGGCCTTAGTGGGAAGAGAGGAAGGGCCAGGAGGGGCTGGCCGCGCCCCCCCTTGGGTCCGAATTGGACTAGGGGAAGGGGGCGGTGCCCCCCTTTCCTTCCCTTCCCCCTCTTCCTTCCTTTTTCCCCTCTTCCTTAGGTGGAAACCTACTACGACTTGGAGTCCTAGTAGGATTCCCCTCTCCTGGCGTTCCCTAGGAGGGCCGTCCGGCCTCCCCTCCCTCCTTTATATACGTGGGGAGGGGGCACCTCTAGTACACACAAGTTGATCTTTAGCTGTGTGCGGTGCCCCCCTCCATAGTTTTACACCTCGGTCATATTGTCTTAGTGCTTAGGCGAAGCCCTGTGCCGGTAACTTCATCATCACCGTCACCATGCTGTCGTGCTGACGGAACTCTCCCTCGGCTTCAGCTAGATCTAGAGTTCGAGGGACGTCACCGAGCTGAACGTGTGCATATCGCGGAGGTGTCGTGCGTTCGGTACTTGATCAGTTGGATCGCGAAGACGTTCGACTACATCAACCGCGTTACTAAACGCTTCCGCATTCGTTCTACGAGGGTACGTGGACACACTCTCCATGCTCGTTGCTATGCTTCTCCTAGATAGATCTTGCGTGATCATAGGATTTTTTTTGAAATAATACGTCCCCCAACAGTAATTGCTTTACTTTATCACTAAGCGGTAGCGATAGTCGTAGAAACAATAGTTGGCGAGACGACAATGATGCTTCGATGGAGATCAAGGTGTCAAGCCGATGATGATGGTGATCATGACGGTGCTTTGGAGATGGAGATCAAAGGCACAAGATGATGATGGCCATATCATATCACTTATATTGATTGCATGTGATGTTTATCCTTTATGCATCTTATTTTGCTTAGTACGGCGGTAGCATTATAAGATGATCTCTCACTAAATTTCAAGGTACAAGTGTTCTCCCTGAGTATGCACCGTTGCTACAGTTCGTCGTGCCGAGACACCACGTGATGATCGGGTGTGATAAGCTCTACGTTCACATACAATGGGTGCAAGCCAGTTTTGCACACGCAGAATACTCAGGTTAAACTTAACGAGACTAGCATATGCAGATACGGCCTCAGAACACTGAGACCGAAAGGTCGAGCGTAAATCATATAGATCAACATAGTGATGTTCACCTTTGAAAACTACTCCATCGCACGTGATGATCGGAGATGGTTTAGTTGATTTGGATGACGTGATCACTTAGATGATTAGAGGGATATCTATCTAAGTGGGATTTCTTAAGTAATATGATTAATTGAACTTTAATTTATCATAAACTTAGTACCTGATAGTATTTTGCATGTCTATGTTGTTGTAGATCAATGGCCAGTGCTACTGTTCCTTTGAATTTTAATACGTTCCTAGAGAATGCTAAGTTGAAAGATGATGGTAGCAACTGCATGGACTGGGTCCGTAACTTCAGGATTATCCTCGTTGCTGCACAGAAGAATTACGTCCTGGAAGCACCGCTAGGTGCAAGACCCGCTGCAGGAGCAACGCCGGACGTTATGAACGCCTGGCAGAGCAAAGCTGGTGACTACTCGATAGTTCAGTGTGCCATGGTTTACGGCTTAGAACCAGGACTTCAACGACATTTTGAACGTCATGGAGCATATGAGATGTTTCAGGAGTTGAAGTTAATATTTCAAGCAAATGCCCGGATTGAGAGATATG
Source organism: Aegilops bicornis (assembly GCA_021605145.1). Lineage (NCBI taxonomy): Eukaryota > Viridiplantae > Streptophyta > Magnoliopsida > Poales > Poaceae > Aegilops > Aegilops bicornis. The sequence goes on along the minus strand of CM038674.1, from coordinate 78,482,450 downwards.
AAGTCTCCAATAAGTTCTACAGCTGCAAAATGGAGGAGAATAGTTCTGTCAGTGAACACATACTCAAAATGCCTGGGTACCACAATCACTTGACTCAACTGGGAGTTAATCTTCCGGTTGATAGTGTCATTGACAGAGTTCTTCAATCACTGCCACCAAGCTACAAAAGCTTTGTGATGAACTATAATGTGCAAGGGATGGATAAGACAATTCCCGAGCTCTTCGTGATTGTCGGGGTACAAAAGTAGGGGCCTCTCTGTACCCCTTTACTTGTGCATGGGTAGTCGTAGCCGCACCTGCGGCCGTGCTTGCCAGTGCAGAGTAAGGAAAGGAACAAGGCTGCCAAGGCAGCACTCAAGTCAGAAGCATGAAGAGCAGAGGGGCAAGATGGATTCCCACTGGCAACACCCTTGCCGGGGCGGCCTACAAAGCCCCGGCAAGAGCCTTGCCGGGGCAACTTGCCCAACACCAGCAAAGCCGCCACCTTTGAGCCTGAGAGTTCTGACACCATCAACAAATATCGGAACCAAGAAACGGGAGGCGCCTGCGCGGTGGCATGCAGATCTTTGTGAAGACCAAAGTCCTGCAAGACTATATAAGAATCAGAAGACGAAGACCCCCGGCAAGACCCTTGCCGGGGACGGCTGAAGACCCCCGGAAAGATCCTTGTCGAGGACGCCGGCAAGACCCCGACGCAGCAAGCACAACCTGCCAACTAGGCAAGCGCCTGCGTGGCAGCATGCAACTTCCAGGCCAACTGAGCAAGCACCTGCGTGGTGGCATGCAGATCTTCGTGAAGACTCCGTCACCGCACCAGCACAGCAACCAGCCAGCCAGCATGGCACTGCATGCCTCGTCAGCTTGGACGCGCGTCGAAGAAATGCGAGGCGGCGACAGACGGGACGAGCTCTGCTGTCGTCCCCGGTAAAGCAAGAGGGCACGCAGGCGGCGCATTAAATGCATTTGTCCTACGATGTAAGGAGATAAACTTGTACACTGTATATACTTTCCACCTCTTGTGTGCCACTGTGGCGACCCCTTTGACATATAAAAGGAGGCCCGAGGCATATTGTAGAAGGATAAAGACTTTTGGAACTGGGCATGCATAGTAGCTAGTCCAAGAACACAAGAACACCAAATAAACTCAGACAAGCAGGACTAGGGTATTACGCATCATTTGCGGCCTGAACCTGGGTAAAAATCCCCTTGCGCTGATCACTAGACCTGCTCTTTGTGCAGCTCTTCACCCCCGCCAACCGTAGGGATTCCCAGGGATCCCATAGATGTCGTTTTCCCCGACATCTTTGGCGCGCCAGGTAGGGGGTGTGAGATTGTGAAAATCTGGTCTAGAAGTTAGCGCATCAACTTCTTCATCGCCATGGCTCCCAAGAAGAAGGGAATCACGACGATCGGTCCGTCTAAACCCGAACCGCCCGTACCTGCACGGGTGGGCGACGGGGCGGAGATACGTCTCCAACGTATCTATAATTTTTTATTGCTCCATGCTACTTTATCTACTGTTTTGGACTATATTGGGCTTTATTTTGCACTTTTATATTATTTTTGGGACTAACCTATTAACCGGAGGCCCAGCCCAGAATTGTTGTTTTTTGCCTATTTCAATGTTTTGAAGAAACGGAATATCAAACGGAGTCCAAACGGAATGAAACCTTCGGAAACGTGATTTTCTCACCGAACGTGATCCAGGAGACTTGGACCCTACGCCAAGGAACAAAAGAGGCGGTCACGAGGGTGGGGGTCACCCCCCTAGGGCGCGCCCCCCTGCCTCGTGGGCCCCTGTTGCTCCACCGACGTACTCCTTCCTCCTATATATACCTATGTACCACCAAACGATCAGAACAGGAGCCATAAAACTAAATCCACCGCCGCAACTTCCTGTATCCACGAGATCCCATCTTGGGGCCTGTTACGGAGCTCCGCGGGAGGGGGGCATCCACCACGGAGGGCTTCTACATCATCACCATAGCCCCTCCGATGAAGTGTGAGTAGTTTACTTCAGACCTTCGGGTCCATAGCTAGTATCTAGATGGCTTCTTCTCTCTTTTTGGATCTCAATACAATGTTCTCCCCCTCTCTCGTGGAGATCTATTCGATGTAATCTTCTTTTTGCGGTGTGTTTGTTGAGACCAATGAATTGTGGGTTTACGATCCAGCTTATCTATGAATAATATTTGAATCTTCTCTGAATTCTTTTATGTATGATTGGTTATCTTTGCAAGTCTCTTCGAATTATCCGTTTGGTTTGGCCAACTAGATTGGTAGTTCTTGCAATGGGAGAAGTGTTTAGCTTTGGGTTCAATCTTGCGGTGTCCTTACCCAATGACAGAAAGGGTTGCAAGGAATGTATTGTATTGTTTCCATCGAGGATAACAAGATGGGGTATTTATCATATTGCATGAATTTATTCCTCTACATCATGTCATCTTGCTTAAGGCGTTACTCTGTTTTTAACTTAATACTCTAGACGCATGCTGGATAGCGGTCGATGAGTGGAGTAATAGTAGTAGATGCAGAATCGTTTCGGTCTACTTGTCACGGACGTGATGCCTATATACATGATCATACCTAGATATACTCATAACTATGCTCAATTCTGTCAATTGGTCAACAGTAATTTGTTCACCCACCGTAGAATACTTATGCTCTTGAGAGAAGCCACTAGTGAAACCTATGGCCCCCGGGTCTATTCTCATCATATCAATCTCCATCACTTTAATACTTACTTTGTTTTTACTTTGCCTTTTACTTTTCACTTTGCATCTATAGACCAAAAAATACCAAAAATATTATCTATCATCTCTATCAGATATCACTCTCTTAAGTGACCGTGAAGGGATTGACGACCCCTAATCGCGTTGGTTGCGTGAAGCTATCGTTTTGTGCAGGTACGAGGGACTTGTGCGTGTCCTCCTACTGGATTGATACCTTGGTTCTCAAAAACTGAGGGAAATACTTACGCTACTTTGCTGCATCATCCTCTCCTCTTCGGGGAAATCCAACGCAGTGCTCAAGAGGTAGTAGGCGGCCGCGTGGGGCAGCGGAGGCGCGGCCCGTGAGCCTCCATGACACCCTGGCGATTGGAGCCACGCGAGCGGAGTCCTTCGAGCCCAAGACGACGAGCCGCACGCTGCTAGGTCCAAGGGCGGGGTCGTGCTTCCAACGGGCGGCGCGGCAACCTCCAGGATGCCCCAGCCGGCGTTCGTGTCGTGGCCTTCTCAGGTCGCACACGACGAGAAACGTTGCGACGCCGGTGCCCCCAGGCACCTCCGCGGGAAGAGCCATTTGCGTCACTCGCGTGATGCACCGGGCCAGCATGCGCGCCCAGATGCTGGCAGAAATGGCGCGCGGCCGCGAGACCATGATAGAGCTCCTTCTAACGTGGTTAGAAGTCAGAGCGCGTCCCAGTCCATGCAGCTTTTGCCGCTGCCCACGCCAGCAGAAGCGTTGGTGCGCGGGCAACTGCTCCTCGACTTTCCTCCTGCCGCAGAGAAGCTCGACGAGTGGAGAGCCACCATTCGTAGCCTCATCAGCTTCACCAATAAAGATGAACCGCGACTAGCGGGATCCTCGTGTCGGCGCTCTGTAGAGCCGGTGCACGCCGGGGGTGGGAGGACCGGAGGTGCTTGATACGTCTCCATCGTATCTATAATTTTTGATTGTTCCATGCCAATATTCTACAACTTTCATATACTTTTTGGCAACTTTTTTTAGTATTTTTGGGACTAACATATTGATCCAGTGCCCAATGCTAGTTCCTGTCTGTTGCAAGTTTTTGGTTTTGCAGAATATCCATATCAAACGGAGTCCAAACGGGATAAAAACGGACGGAGATTTTTTTGGAATATTTGGAAAATCTGGAAGAAAGATCAACACGAAACGGTGTCCGAGGTGGGCACGAGGTAGGGGGCGTGCCCTACCCCCCCCCCCCCCCAAGGCGTGCCCCTAACCCTCGTGGGCCACCTGTCAGGCGGTTGATGCCCTTCTTCGGCCGCAAGAAATCTATTTTTTGGTAAAAAAAATCATGGCGAAGGTTTCAATCCAATCGGAGTTACGGATCTCCATATATACCCGAAACGGTGAAAGGGCAGCAGAACATAACGCAGAAACAGAGAGAGACAGAGAGATAGATCCAGTCTCGGAGGGGCTCTCGCCCCTCCCACGCCATGGAGACCATGGACCAGAGGGGAAACCCTTCTCCCATCTAGGGAGAAGGTCAAGGAAGAAGAAGAAGAAGGGGGGCTCTCTCCCCTTCTCTTCCGATGGCGCCGGAACACCGCCGTGGCCATCACATCATCATCGCGATCTTCACCAACACCTCCGCCATCTTCACCAACATCTCCATCACCTTCCCCCCTCTATCTACAGCGGTCCACTCTCCCGCAACCCGCTGTACCCTCTACATGAACATGGTGCTTTCACTAGTAGAAAAAGGGCCTATAGTCCCGGTTCATAAGGGCCTTTAGTCCCGGTTCGTGAACCGGGACTAAAGGGTCGGTACTAATACCCTCACCCTTTAGTCCCGGTTCTATCCAGAACCGGGACAGATGGGCCTCCACGTGGCCTGTCCGCTGAGCCCAGGCAGGAGGGCCTTTGGTCCCGGTTGGTGGCACCAACCGGGACCAATAGGCATCCACGCGTCAGCATTTCTTTGGCTCTGGTTTTTGTTTTTTTTCAAAAGAGGGGGGGGGGGGGGTTAGGAGGTTTACGGGGGTTAATTTAGGTGTTTCATATACTGTGCTATAGCTAGCTAATTAATAGAGAAAAGTGTCCTTTCTTTTGTCCGTGCTTGGTCGACGCTACGTACTATACATACGTATAGAGAGGACTAACTAGACATGCTAGCTAGCTAGTAATTAAGCAAACAGAAGATCGTCATGAACATATATATGCATACAGAGAGAAGTGATATCGACCACCTCTACTTCTCCGAGAGATTGGTCGAACAACAAGTTCTCGTATATCTATCCGACGCTACCGGCTACATATATACAATAATCTATTATATACATAATACAGAAGGCAAACAAGCCATTAGGTTTGTCCACATATGTTAATATTTTTTGCACCGTCCGATCAAAATAATAATGGCTGAGATTTAAAGATTTTTACGTAACATATTATACGTGTGGAGCAATGTATAGATATGCCACGTTGTCACGTGTATGTGCATATCGAGAACAACATAGGGTACACGGACAAAAAAAATTGTTATGAAAGGAGGAATCTGATGTATATTCCGGGAGAGAGGCAGCAATGAAGTACAATTAGACAGAGAGCGCATGGCTAATAAATATTCTAGGGGCTCTTTTCTCATGCAACACGTATACCAACTCTAAAGAATAGGCACGTATAGAACTAGGTTACCTAATAGAAGGAAACACTTTTTAAATTATAATAATCTCTCGGTCAGATTACATGTAGGTTCTAGAGGTACCATCACGTGCTCATGGACTCGAACGAACCAGCACTTTTGACTACTAGCACATGAACCGGCCATGTGCAAACTTAACTGAGCCTTGAAAAAAAAGGCAACCACACGTCATGCCATAAAAAAAGTAAACTATTGTTAGCCACGTGAAAATCTAGAACAATTCACTGAACGCACAAGGATTTTTTTTAAAGCCAACGCACTAGGAATCCCACATCCATATTAGTCTATATATCACGTATCTCTACAAGGAAAAATCTATGGTTTGTCAAATCTTTCCCTTCCAAATCTTATAAGTGTTTAGTCCGTCATTGATAGCTTCACGAAGTCCTCCTTGATGCGGCGAACAGTTCCTAATACTATACGGAGATAGTAGGAGAGATCGATAGCTTTTCCAGCACGGAGTGATCTGTCTAGAATTGTATCATCGAGGCGGCTTTGGCTCTGACCACTTCGCCGTCTACTATACATCCATCCCGACCTTCAAGGATGACAGCACCGAGCCTGTCTGCAACCTGCCACGCGCAGCCTCACGTCCTAGATGGGCAACACCGTCGCTGCCGCCAACACCACTGCTCTGGCGATGATTGGATCCCCTTCAAGAAGTCTCAGCGCATCATGGATCGCGTGAGGATGAGTACGACCACCTCCTCCGCCTCGACTCATCATCTCGCCCTAGGGCCACACCCTTCCATCCGAATCTACCAGGATGTCCAGCTAAGGTCCAGGTGTCCAGCTGCGCGTTCTCTTTTCCTGGTCAAATTAGTCCAATGATATGATCTTGACAAGGCAACAGAAATAATTTTGTTTGTCCATGGATAAGATGGTTAGATATACTTGGATTCTCCTGGTGCAAACACCGGCGATGCACAATTGTAGAAGAGGCTGTGAAGAACTATACTGCGCAGTCTGCACTTGCATGCGGCTCTATCCAAGTTCCAGGTCACTACTAAATCCAATGAGCCTTGCTTCGATTTTTTGTTTGTTTCTTTTATATGTTTATCAGTTACCAAAAAACTTTTGCAAACATAAAAGGTGGTGTTGTGGCCTAGAAACAGAGACTATGAAACTAATTAGTATTTAGAATTGGTATAAAATCTAACTTTAGTGAAACAGATTGGACCCATGGTCTCATCATGATTGTTTAGGTGATGTTTTTCTCCTTTCAAACAGTGAGGACACATTATTCCTACCTGTACAAGTACAATGTGCATATGTCAGGTTTGTTGAAATGCGTGGAGTGCATGTGTTGAGCTTTTTTATATGTAGGACCATATTCTTCAAATTACAATTTGATGAGTTGAGCTGACAATCTTCTATGTTTAGCAAGGTATATTCTCTCATTGTCAGACCTTATTTGAATTATTGAATCATGAATAATTAATCTCTTTTGTTCTTCTTTGAATTAGTTTTCTTAACATTTCAAGATAACCTCTTTCTAGCCTCTCTATTAATATACTTATGTTGTTACCTATTTTATCCCGCAAGTTTTGAAGATACAACTGGATCGGGTGTTAATATGTTATGCTTATCCAGTTAAACGGTAACTACACTTTTTTCATTCTCTTTATGGAAATTCCTATTATTTGCTAGCAAGAACCACGGTCACTGGCCTCACAAAAAAAGTAGAACAACTGCCGGTTAGATACAAGTATTTTCAGTAGTGAGTTTTATTTCACAAGATGGTGCACATTGATACTCTTTTATAAGGTGTACAAACTTCTACTATTTCTTCGTGTTACAAGTCTTAAGCTACGTAATAACACATGAGAATGATAAAAGACGACCAACATGAGTGATAGAGAGAATGTTTCAACAAAAAGTTCTACGAAAAAATAATATAAAGTATGTTATGACACATTTTGTTGTGTTAAAACTACAAAAGTAAACTAAAAATAACATATGCATGGTCAGAGAGGACACATGATGATGCCAGTGAAAAGTTTAAGTAATTTTATCATATAGTAACAATTACACATATTATTCAATAGTTTCCAAACATTATATGATGACACTATCTATCAAGAGTATCTCTCAGTTCATATACGAACTATCTCAGTTTCTATTTAGTTCTTGGTGAACAATTTCTATAAAGGTTATTGGTAAGAATAGGACACTGCATACAAGAAGTGCAAGAGGAAAAGCAGGAGACCTACATAGAAGTCGATGGTCTTACATGCCAAGCCACAACTTCAGTAAAATTTGTAAAAAAAATAAACATTTACCTTACGAAAATATTTCTACCAACTGCAATTATGTTTTCACCAGAAGTATACCTTCACTATAATGATGATAGGCCACTATGAGACCAATTTTATAAACAAAATATCTATAACATAACAATATGAAATCTAGCCGCGCAGATGCGCGGGCCACACCGCTAGTTATCTTTTACAATACGGACGCGTGGTCCACATGGTATTCCCCGTCTTCAGCGATCACATAGTCAAGAAAGAATGCCGCCAATTCCTCTTGAATTGCTCGCATGCGATCTGGTGCTAGGAGTTCATCCCGCTGCCGAAACATCTAATTTTAAGAAAGGGGTCAATACATATATATATATATACATATATATATATATATATATGAATGAATGAAACTCAACACAAATGATGGTAATAAAATAAAATTGTGAATATTTTTATTTACGCACTTCGTATTGTTTGTCGGAGTAGCCCCTCTCACAGGTCGTGTGGCGGATGGACTCATAAGCGTAGTATCAACAGAAATCATTCCCTTGTTCCTGCCACAACCACTTTACAAGAAACAGAGGTCAATCAAACTGATAATTAGCAAGCATGCTAAATGGTATTGATGAAACTAGTGCTTGAATCACTAGGAGATGCGTGGAATCTGCTACTATATAGTACTTACTTTCGGTGTCTAAATTGCAGCTTCTTCGGTAGTCCCGGAGCTTTTTTGGTGAATTTTCCCCAAGCCCTGCCATACAAAGAAAACAATTACTTGATATCAGAAATGAACAAAGTTGCTGATATGGTGGATAATGATCGATTTAACTTACTTCTTGAGCATTTCAGTCATGTCCGCATACTCCTTGGGATCTTTTCGTCTCGAGTCAAAGACAGTTACTACTCCCTTCTCAAGCTTAATCTCTAGGAGAATATAGTGGTAGCTGCGCACGCATGCATAACTCATCAATATTACATTACTATAACCCGGACTAATAAGGAAACCGAATATGCCACAAGACAGTAACACTCACTTGAAGTTGTAAGGAAAGAGTATTATATCTTTGTGTTCATTTATTACCAACGATTGTAGCAAGTTGGCCTCGGTATCTTTGGCACGAGATTCAACCTCATTTGCATCTATGAGATATGTGTTAATGAACCCAATATCACCCACTTGTCTTTTCTTCAATTCGGCGATCTTCAATCTGCATAATATAGTGAGGATATTTATAAATACATGCAAAGAAAGGGCTGAGTTATATAGAGATACTTAATGATGTAAGTAGTACTACTTACAGACGAGAGCAGGTGACCGTTGTTTTATCGAGGGCCAATTGGTTGAAAAACAGATAGAACTCCTCAAATGGAATAGGCAACAGTTCAATTCCAAGGAGGTCATGCTCCTTTTTAACTCTCAAATACAAAGTACTCCTCCCCTCAGACTCTTTGCAGGTTTTCATGTACCAATCTCGTCTGATCTTATACCGCAATGCACCGCATACCGGGCATGCGTTCAGATCCTTGTAGGCACCACGGTAGAGGATGCAGTCATTAGGGCATGCATGTATCTTCTCCACCTCCAATCCTAGAGGGCATACGACAATTCGTTATCCTTTGGAAGCTTCTTCTTCATTATTTTCAGTAGCTTCTCAAATCATTTATCAGGCACAGCATTCTCTGCCTTCCACTGCAGCAATTCGAGTACGGTACCGAGCTTTGTGTTGCCTCTTCGCAATTGGGGTACAACCCTTTTTTGTGATCCTCTAACATGCGATCGAACTTCAGCTTCTCCTTTTGACTTTTCGCATTGTGTCCTTGCATCGACAATGACCGGCGGAGATCATCATCATGGGGCACATCGTCTGGTTCATCTTGATCTTCAGCAGCTTTCGCCTGCTGCAAAGCACCATCGTGCACATCGTCTGCAGTGCAACTTGATGTTCAGTAGCATCACCGTATTCGGGGCACATAGTTGTCATCGTACTCTTCTTCCTCGCCGTCTTCCATCATAACCCCTATTTCTCCGTGCCTCGTCCAAACATTATAGTGTGGCATGAAACCCTTGTAAAGCGGTGGCTGTGAAGGATTTTCCGGTCAGAGTAAGACTTCGTATTCCCACATATAGGGCATGGACAACACATAAAACCATTCTGCTTGTTTGCCTCAGCCACTTGAGAAAAGCATGCACGCCCTTAATGTACTCGGAGGTGTATGCATCACCGTACATCCATTGCCGGTTCATCTGCGTGCATTATATATAATTAAGTGTGTCAAAAATCGTTACAGAACATCATGAATAGATAATTAAATGACCAAATTAATAGAAGTTCATCATCACATAAAAACCAAAGTACATACATAGTTCTCATCTAACAACATAAATCTCTGCAGAGCATCTAAATTAATTAAACCATACATTGAAACTATGTAAAACATTTCAATGTGAAAACAAATCTGATCATAATCGCAACCAAGGTAACAACTGATCCAACGGCATAATGATACCAAGCCTCGGTATGAATGGCATATTTTCTAATCTTTCTCATCTTCAAGCTCATTGCATCCATCTTGATCTTGTGATCATCGACGACATCCGCAACATGCAACTCCAATATCATCTTCTCCTCCTCAAGTTTTTTTATTTTTTCCCTCAAGAAATTGTTTTCTTCTTCAACTAAATTTAACCTCTCGACAATAGGGTCGGTTGGAATTTCCGGTTCAACAACCTCCTGGATAAATAAAATCTATGTCACGTTGGTCAGCTTAATTTTCATAAACAATAAATGAACCAATAGTTATGAAAAGATAATATATACCACATCCGAATCATAGATGTGACGAGGGCCGACGGGGGCGGATACCAAAACCATCGCACTATATAAGATGCAATAATAAAAGTAAGAAAATAATACAAGTAAGAATATTTTTCCTTTAAGAAATAAGATAAGAACAAGAGGCTCACCACAGTGGTGCTGGCGATGAGATCGCCATGGGTGATCGACGGCGGTGAAGACGGGGACGGGGCGTGACGGACCGCTAAACCTAGACAAATATTGAGGAAAATGGAGGTTAGAGGTCGAGCTTGGAGAGGAGAAAGCTTAAGTAGTGTGGCTCGGGCATTCCATCGAACACCTTGTGTGCATAGGAGGTGAGCTAGAGCACCACCAAGCCCCCTCCCTCGGCCAGAAAAAGCAGAGCGGTGTGCTCTGCTCTTGTGAGGGGCTATATATAGGCAGCACCATTAGCCCCGGTTGGTGGCATGAACCGGGACTAAAGGGAAGCCTTTGGTCCCGGTTCATACCACCAACGGGGACCAATAGTGGTGGGCTAGGAGCCAGGACCATTGATCCCGGTTCGTCCCACCAACCGGGACCAAAAGGTCCGGACGAACCGGGACCAATGGCCCACGTGGCCCGGCCCTCAGGCTTCTTAACCGGATAAATGCTCGCATTAGTCCCGGTTCTGGATTGAACCGGGACTAATGGGCAAAACAGGCCTCAACGATAGCCCCTTTTTCTACTAGTGTTTATGCTTCATATTACTATCCAATGATGTGTTGCCATCCTATGATGTCTGAGTAGATTTTCGTTGTCCTATTGGTGGTTGATGAATTGCTACGATTGATTTAATTTGCTTGTGGTTATGTTGCTGTCCTTTGGTGCCCATCATATGAGCACGCGCGTGGATCACACCTTAGGGTTAGTTGTATGTTCATAGGACTATGTATTGGAGGGCAAGGGTGACAGAAGCTTCAACCTAGCATAGAAATTGATGCATACGGGATAGAAGGGGGACCAATATATCTTAATGCTATGGTTGGGTTTTTACCTTAATGAACATTAGTAGTTGAGGACGCTTGCTAATAGTTCCAATCATAAGTGCATAGAATTCCAAGTCAGGGATGACATGCTAGCAGTGGCCTCTCCCAGATAAAACTTGCTATCGGTCTAGTAAAGTAGTCAATTGCTTACAGACAATTTTGCAACTCCTACCACCACTTTTCCACACTCGCTATATTTACAATTGCTTCTTTACCTTAACAGCCCCTAGCTTTTATTTACGCTCTCTTTATTTTCTTGCAAACCTATCCAAAAACACCTACAAAGTACTTCTAGTTTCATACTTGTTCTAGGTAAAGCGAACGTCAAGCGTGCGTAGAGTTGTATCGGTGGTCAATAGAACTTGAGGGAATATTTATTCTACCTTTAGCTCCTCGTTGGGTTCGACACTCTTACTTATCGAAAACTGTTGCGATCCCCTATACTTGTGGGTTTTCAAGACCTTTTTCTGGCGCCGTTGCCGGGGAGCAATAGCGTGGGGTGAATATTCTCGTGTGTGCTTGTTTGCTTTGTCATTAAGTAATTTTTATCTGCTGTTCTTAGTTGTTTTCTATCTTTAGTTATGGGTAGGAAACGCAAAATACCAAACAAATTAGTTGTACCTACTGAACCAATGGTTGAAGAACCACTCAAAATCTATCACACTCCTGAAGCTTTTTACTTGGATCATCTTCGATCCCTTTGTGCTCGTGCTGAGACCCCAACTAGCTTAGTTGAGGGCAAATCTTTAGATGAGCATGCTTGTTATGTGCGACACCGCTTATCTCAAAAAGGGAAACTTTTACAGCATCAAATTAATACTATGAAATGTTATGCCTGGAATTTATGTGAAATATATGATTTTACTTGTTGTTCTGAAAACCCTAAGAAACACCTCCCCTACCAATGTGAGTTTAGTGATAATGGAATCGTATCTTTGTATGCTAAGGGTGTTTATAATTACTATGATGTTCAACAAATTGAAGAATTTGTTGCTTTTAAGGGTGCTCACGAAATTGCTTCTTTGATTGAAAAGTATGGTGCTACTCTTTACAAATCTGAAATTTTTGCCATACTTAAATATTGCTATGATAATTATGCTTCTAACGCCTATGTTTAACCATATATTGAGGACTCCTCCGCTGTCCAAGAAGAGACTAATATTTTGCAGGAGTATATGGAAGTAGAAATTGCTGAAACAATGAGCTCATTGGATGAAAAAGATGATGAGGAGAGCGAAGAACAAAAGGAGGAAGAGAGGATTAGCTACCCATGCCCACCTTCTAATGAGAGTAACCCTCCAACTCATACATTGTTTAATTTCCCTTCGTGCTTACCGAAGGATGATTGCTATGATGACTGTTATGATCCCGTTGATTCTCTTGAAATATCCCTTTTTGATGATGCTTGCTATGCTTGTGGCCAAGATGCCAATATGAATTATGATTATGGAGATGAACTTGCTATAGTTCCTTATGTTAAACATTAAATTGTTGCTATTGCACCCACGCATGATAGTCATATTATCTTTTTGAATTCTCCCAATTACACTATATCGGAGAAGTTTGTGCTTATTAAGGATTATATTGATGGGTTGTGTTTTACTACTATACATGATGATTTTGATAGATATAATATGCATGTGCTTGCTGCTCCTACTTGCAATTATTATGAGAGAGGAACTATATCTCCACCTCTTTATGTTTCTCACATGAGAAAATTGCAAGAAACTGTTTATACTATGCATTGGCCTTTACTGGGCGTGCATGAATTGTTCTTTTATGACATGCCGATGCATAGGAAGAGAGTTAGACTTCGTCATTACATGATATATGTTGTTTTGTTCTCACTACTAAATTACAAATCATTGCTAATTAAAATTGGCTTTGATATACCTTGGGATCCGGGTGGATCCATTACTTGAGCACTATATGCCTAGCTTAATGGCTTTAAAGAAAGCGCTGCCAGGGAGACAACCCGGAAGTTTTAGAGAGTCATTTATTTCTGTTGAGTGCTTTCATATAGTTTAAAAACAACAAAAATAAAGAGGGGAATCCAAAACTTTTCAAAAAGAAAAGTGAAAGTGAGAAAGATGAGCATTGTGAAAGTGGGGGACGTCCTTGAACTTTGTTCATGCCCATGGGAACTTTGTGAATCTTAATTACAGAAACTTTTCAATAAAAATAATTATCCTCTTGTACAATTCCATTGTATTATAAAAATAATGTTCCAAAGTTTGCCTTTAGGATTACGATGCTTGTTGGTTTGTGCGGTGCAGGACAGAAACTTTGTCTGTAGTGCGCGAATTTTAATTTTTACTGGAACGTCAAATGGTTATGATTATTTTTTGCAATGTCTTTCTATACAAATTGTTTATTTGTCCTAATTTTGGCAGAATTTTTCAAGTATCATAAGTATGATGAATGTTCAGATTATTACAGACCGTTCTGTTTTAGACAGATTCTGTTTTTGATGCATAGTTTGCTTGTTTTGATGAAACTGTCAATTTATATCAGTGGATTAATCCATGAAAAAGTTATATTACAGTAGACACAATGCAAAAACAAAATATGAATTGGTTTGCAACAGTACTTAGAGTAGTGATTTACTTTATTATACTAACAGATCTTACCGAGTTTTCTGTTGAAGTTTTGTGTGGATGAAGTGTTCGATGATCGAGCAGGTTTCGATGTGAGAAGAAGGAAGAGAGGCAAGAGCTCAAGCTTGGGGATGCCCGAGGCACCCCAAGTAAATATTCAAGGAGACTCAAGCGTCTAAGATTGGGTATGCCCTGGAAGGCATCCCCTCTTTCTTCAACAAGTATCGGTATGTTTTGGGATTCGTTTCGTTCATGCGATATGTGCAATCTTGGAGCGTCTTTTGCATTTAGTTTTATTTTTTCTTTTATGCACCATGCTGGTATGAGATGGTCCTTGGTTGATTTATAGAATTCTCATTGCACTTCACTTATATTCTTTTTAGTATGGCTTTATAGAATGCTTCATGTGCTTCACTTATATCATTTGAAGTTTGGATTGCCTGTTTCTCTTTACTTAGACAACCGCCATTTGTAGAATGCTCTTTTGCTTCACTTATATTTGTTAGAGCGTGGGCATATCTTTTGTAGAAAGAATTAAATTCTCTTGCTTCACTTATATCTATTTAGAGAGATTACAGGAACTGGTCATTCACATGGTTAGTCATAAAATCCTACATAAAACTTGTAGATCACTGAGTATGATATGTTTGATTCCTTGCAATAGTTTTGCGATATAAAGGTGGTGATATTAGAGTCGTGCTAGTTGAGTAATTGTGAAATTGAGAAATACTTGTGTTGAGGTTTGCAAGTCCCGTAGCATGCACGTATGGTGAACCGTTATGTAACGAAGTTGGAGCATGAGGTGTTTATTGATTGTCTTCTTTATGAGTGGCGGTCGGGGATGAGCGATGGTCTTTTCCTACCAATCTATCCCCCTAGGAGCATGCACGTAGTACTTTGTTTTGATGACTAATAGATTTTTGCAATAAGTATGTGAGTTCTTTATGACTAATGTTGAGTCCATGGATTATACGCATTCTCACCCTTCCATCATTGCTAGCCTCTTCGCTACCGTGCATTGCCCTTTCTCACCTCGATAGTAGGTGAAAACTTCGCCGGTGCATCCAAACCCCGTGATACGATACGCTCTGTCACACATAAACCTCCTTATATCTTCCTCAAAACAGCCACCATACCTACCTATTATGGCATTTCCATAGCCATTCCGAGATATATTGCCATGCAACTTCCATCATCATCATATACATGACTTGAGCATTTATTGTCACATTGATTTGCATGATCGTAAGATAGCTAGCATGATGTTTTCATGGCTTGTCCGTTTTTTGATGTCATTGCTACGCTAGATCATTGCACATCCCGGTACACCGCCGGAGGCATTCATATAGAGTCATATCTTTGTTCTAGATATCGAGTTGTAATATTGAGTTGTAAGTAAATAAAAGTGTGATGATCATCATTATTAGAGCATTGCCCAGTGAGGAAAGGATGATGGAGACTATGATTCCGCCACAAGTCGGGATGAGACTCCGGACGAAAAAATAAAAAAAAGGAGAGAAAGGCCAAAAAAGAGAAGGCCCCAAAAAAAGAGAAAGAAAAGAAAACAAAAAATAGAGAAAAAGAGAGAAGGGGCAATGTTACTATCCTTTTACCACACTTGTGCTTCAAAGTAGCACCATGTTCTTCATATAGAGAGTATCTTGAGTTATCACTTTCATATACTAGTGGGAATTTTCATTATAGAACTTGGCTTGTATATTCCAACGATGGGCTTCCTCAAATGCCCTAGGTCTTCATGAGCAAGCAAGTTGGATGCACACCCACTTAGTTTCAGTTTGAGCTTTCATACACTTATAGCTCTAGTGCATCAGTTGCATGGCAATCCCTATTCCTCACATTGACATCAATTGATGGGCATCTCCATAGCCCGTTGATTAGCCGCGTCGATGTGAGACTTTCTCCTTTTTTGTCTTCTCCAGATAACCCCCATCATCATATTCTATTCCACCTATAGTGTTATGTCCATGGCTCACGCTCATGTATTGCATGAAAGTTGAAAAGGTTTGATAAACGTCAAAAGTATGAAACAATTGCTTGGCTTGTCATCGGGGTTGTGCATGATGTGAATATTTTGTGTGGTGAAGATGGAGCATAGCTAGACTATATGATTTTGTAGGGATGAGCTTTCTTTGGCTATGTTATTTCAATAAGACATAATTGCTTGGTTGGTGTGCTTGAAGTATTATTGGTTTTATGTCCAAAGATAGAATATTGCTTTGAATCACTCGGGTCTTAATATTCATGCCATGATTAGACATATGATCAAGATTATGCTAGGTAGCATTCCACATCAAAAATTATCTTTTTTATCATTTACCTACTCGAGGATGAGCATGACTTAAGCTTGGGGATGCTGATACGTCTCCATCGTATCTATAATTTTTTATTGTTCCATGCCAATATTCTACAACTTTCATATACTTTTTGGCAACTTTTTATACTATTTTTGGGACTAACATATTAATCCAGTGCCCAGTGCTAGTTCCCGTCTGTTGCATGTTTATGGTTTTGCAGAATATCCATATCAAACGGAGTCCAAACGGGATAAAAACGGACGGAGATTTTTTTGGAATATTTGGAAAATCTGGAAGAAAGATCAACGGAAGCGGTGTATCGAGGTGGGCACGAGGTAGGGGCGCCCTACCCCCACCCCCGTAGCGCCTGACCCTCGTGGGCCACCCGTAAGGCGGTTGATGCCCTTCTTCGGCCGCAAGAAAGCTATTTTTTGGTAAAAAATCACGGGGAAGGTTTCAACCCAATCGGAGTTACGAATCTCCATATATACCCGAAACGGTGAAAGGGCAGCAGAACAGAACGCAGAAACAGAGAGAGACAGAGAGATAAATCCAATCTCGGAGGGGCTCTCGCCCCTCCGACGCCATGGAGACCATGGACCAGAGGGGAAACCCTTCTCCCATCTAGGGAGAAGGTCAAGGAAGAAGAAGAAGAAGAAGAAGGGGGGCTCTCTCCCCTTCTCTTCTTGTGGCGCCGGAACGCCGCCGTGGCCATCATCATCATCACCGCGATCTTCACCAACACCTCTGCCATCTTCACCAACATCTCCATCACCTTCCCCCCCCCCCTCTATCTACAGCGGTCCACTCTACCGCAACCCGACCCCCCCCCCCCTCTATCTACAGCGGTCCACTCTACCGCAACCCGATGTACCCTCTACTTGAACATGGTGCTTTATGCTTCATATTATTATCCAATGATGTGTTGCCATCCTATGATGTCTGAGTAGATTTTTGTTGTCCTATTGGTGGTTGATGAATTGCTATGATTGATTTAATTTGCTTGTGGTTATGTTGCTGTCCTTTGGTGCCCATCATATGAGCACGCGCGTGGATCACACCTTAGGGTTAGTTGTATGTTGATAGGACTATGTATTGGAGGGCAACGGTGACAGAAGCTTCAGCCTAGCATATAAATTGATGCATACGGGATTGAAGGGGGACCAATATATCTTAATGCAATGGTTGGGTTTTACCTTAATGAACATTAGTAGTTGCGGACGCTTGCTAATAGTTCCAATCATAAGTGCATAGAATTCCAAGTCAGGGATGACAAGCTAGCAGTGGCCTCTCCCACATAAAACTTGCTATCGGTCTATTAAAGTAGTCAATTGCTTAGGGACAATTTCACAACTCCTACCACCACTTTTCCACACTCTCTATATTTACTTTATTGCTTATTTACCTTAACATCCCCTAGCTTTTATTTACGCTCTCTTTATTTTCTTGCAAACCTATCCAAAAACACCTACAAAGTACTTCTAGTTTCATACTTGTTCTAGGTAAAGCAAACGTCAAGCGTGCGTAGAGTTGTATCGGTGGTCGATAGAACTTGAGGGGATATTTGTTCTACCTTTAGCTCCTCGTTGGGTTCGACACTCTTACTTATCAAAAACTGTTGTGATCCCCTATACTTGTGGGTTTTCAAGAGTGCTGCGACCACGGTGCACTCTCCTCCCCCACGCCAGCAACAGCAGCCGCCGGCTCGTCGGGCCGACGCCTGTGACAACGTTTCCACAGCGTCCGACCCGCGAGCCTGCTGGGACCAACGTCAAGTTCTTCGGGAGCGAGCCCAGGAAGACGCTTGGACCACTATCGAGCGGCGGCGGGAAGCACGCCCTCAGTCAGATAGGCCTGCGGGGCCCACTATGGACCGTCCAGCGCCGGGGGGTTCCGTTGACCTACCTTACGAGGTGGGTTGTCCAGCCTTTACCCGTGAGCTGCGGCAGTTCCGGTGGCCCTCCCACCGCACATTCAATCCTGATGTCGGGGAATAGTACAACGGCAAGACTCATCCATCGGTGTTCCTCAGCATCCACACCATCGCGATGCAAGCCGTCGGGGGTCGCGATGACAAGGTGCTCACCAACTACTTCCCGTTGGCACTTAAGCCCAACGCCATGTCATGGTTGATGCACCTGCCAGTGGATTCCATTTCTTCTTGGTCGGATCTGTGCCACGAGTTTGTTGGCGCCTTTACCGAGGGCCACCAAGCTCCTGGCCAGGCAAGTGATTTGCATGTCATCCCACAGAAGGACGGTGAACCCCTGCACAAGTATATACAAAGGTTCAGCCGTGTGCAGTACAACATCCCAGATGTTCATCCCGCCGCTGTCATCAGTGCATTTCACCAGAACGTGCGCAACCGCAAGATCCATGAGGAGTTGGCGATGAACAAGGTCAAGGATGTAGCCGAGCTTTATGTTCTAGCTCATAGATGTGCTCGGGCTGAAGAGGGGAGGAAGTACCCCGGCGAAGATGCTGGCGCGGAAACCGACTCCACAGATGAAGACGCTGTCGCCCCGGTGATACATCTCCAACGTATCTATAATTTTTTATTGTTCCATGATATTATATTATCCATCTTGGATGTTTTATATGCATTTATATGTCGTTTTAAATTATTTTTGCGACTAACCAATTAACCTAGAGCCTAGTGTCAGTTCCTGTTTTTTCCTTGTTTTTGAGTTTTACAGAAAAGGAATACCAAACAGAGTCCAATTGACGTGCCAATTTTTGATGATTTTTTATGGACCAAAAGAAGCCCCCGTAGTAAAAGAGTTGGGCCAGAAGAGTCCCAAGCCATCCACGAGGGTGGAGGGTGCGCCCTACTCCCCTGGGTGCACTCCCCTACCTCGTGGATGACTCGGAGACCCCCCCTGACGTGAGACCGACACCAAAAATTCCTATAAATACATAAACCCCCAGAAAGAAACCTAGATGGGGAGTTCCGCCGCCGCAAGCCTCTGTAGCCAGCAAAAACCAATCGGGACCCTGTTCCGACACCCTGCCGGAGGGGGGATCCATCACCGGTTGCCATCTTCATCATCCCAACGCTCCCCATGACGAGGAGGGAGTAGTTCACCCTCGGGGCTGAGGGTATGTACCAGTAGCTATGTGTTTGATCTCTCTCTCTCTCATGTTCTTGATATGGCACGATTCTGATGTATCGCGAGCTTTGCTATTATAGTTGGATCTTATGATATTTCTCCCCCTCTATATTCTTGTAATGAATTGAGTTTTCCCTTTGAAGTTATCTTATCGGATTGAGTCTTTAAGGATTTGAGAACACTTGATGTATGCCTTTCATGGGATACCCGTGGTGACAATGGGGTATTCTATTGATTCACTTGATGTATGTTTTGGTGATCAACTTGCGGGTTCTTTGTGTTGGGAAACGCAGTAATTTCAAAAAAAAATCCTACGCACACGCAAGATCATGGTGATACATAGCAACGAGAGGGGAGAGTGTAGTCCACGTACCCTCGTAGACCGTAAGCGGAAGCGTTATGACAACGCAGTTGATGTAGTCGTATGTCTTCAGGATCCGACCGATCCTAGCACCGAACGTACGGCACCTCTGTGTTCAGCACACATTCAGCTTGATGACGTCCCTCGTACTCTTGATCCAGTTGAGGCCGAGGGAGAGTTCCGTCAGCACAACGGCGTTGCAAGAACGATGATAAGTTACCGGCGCAGGGCTTCGCCTAAGCACTACGACAATATGACCTAGGTGTGTAACTGTGGAGGGGGGCACCGCACACGGCTAAGAGATTGTCTGTTGTGCCTTTGGGGTGTCCCCTGCCCACGTATATAAAGGAGGGAGGAGGAGGAGGCCGGCCCTAGAGGGGGCACGCCAAGTGTGGGGAGTCCTACTAGGACTCCCATGTCCTAGTAGGATTCCCCTTTTCCTTTCCGGAGTAGGAGAGAAGAAAGAGGGAAAGAGAGAGGGAGTAGGAAAGGGCAAGGGGGCGCCGCCCCCTTTCCCCTAGTCCAATTCGGACCCATGGGGGGGTGCCTCCTTCCCTTTGGCCTGCCTCCTCTATTCCCGTATGGCCCAATAAGGCCCAATACTTCTCCCGGCGAATTCCCATGGGGGGGTGCCTCCTTCCCTTTGGCCTGCCTCCTCTATTCCCATATGGCCCAATAAGGCCCAATACTTCTCCTGGTACTCCAAAAAATACCCGAATCACTCGGAACCTTTCCGATGTCCGAATATAGCCTTCCAATATAGCGGTATTTACCTCTCGACCATTTCGAGACTCCTCGTCATGTCCCCGATCTCATCCGGGACTTTGAACAAACTTCGATCATCAAATCACATAACTCAAAATACAAATAGTCATCGAACGTTAAGCGTGCGGACCCTACGGTTCGAGAACTATGTAAACATGACCGAGACAAATCTCTGGTCAATAACCAATAGCAGAACCTGGATACTCATATTGGCTCCTACATATTCTACGAAGATCTTTATCGGTCAAACCGCATAACAACATACGTTGTTCCCTTTGTCATCGGTATGTTACTTGCCCGAGATTCGATCGTCGGTATCCTCATACCTAGTTCAATCTCATTACCGGCAAGTCTCTTTATTCGTTCCGTAATGCATCATCCCTCAACTAACTCATTAGTCACATTGCTTGCAAGGCTTATAGTGATGTGCATTACAGAGAGGGCCCAGAGATACCTCTCCGACAATCGGAGTGACAAATCCTTATCTCGATCTGTTCCAACTCAACAAGTACCATCGGAGACACTTGTAGAGCACCTTTATAATCACCCAGTTACTTTGTGATGTTTGGAAGCACACAAAATGTTCCTCCGGTATGCGGGAGTTGCATAATCTCATAGTCATAGGAACATGTATAAGTCATGAAGAAAGCAATAGCAATATACTAAATGATCAAATGCTAAGCTAACGGAATGGGTCGAGTCAATCACATCATTCTCTGATGATGTGATCCTATTAATCAAATGACAACTCATGTCTATGGCTAGGAAACTTAACCATCTTTGATTCAACGAGCTAGTCAAGTAGAGGCATACTAGTGACACTCTGTTTGTCTATGTATTCACACATGTACTAAGTTTCCGGTTAATACAATTCTACCATGAATAATAAACATTTATCATGATATAAGGAAATATAAATAACAACTTTATCATGGTATATTTCCTTCAGTCTCCCACTTGCACTAGAGTCAATAATCTAGATTACACAGTAATGATCCTTACACCCATAGTTCACATCACCATGTGATTAACACCCATAGTTCACATCGCCATGTGACCGTGTTTACTAGAGTCAGTAATATTAGTTCACATCACCATGTGATTAACACCCAAAGAGTACTAAGGTGTGATCATGTTTTGCTTGTGAGAGAAGTTTAGTCAACAGGTCTGCCATGTTCAGATCCGTATGTGTTTTGCAAATTTCTATGTCAACAATGCTCTGCACGGAGCTACTCTAGCTAATTGCTCCCACTTTCAATATGTATCCAGATTGAGACTTAGAGTCACTTGGATCAGTGTCAAAACTTGCATCAACGTAACCCTTTACGATGAACCTTTTGTCCCCTCCATAATCGAGAAACATATCCTTATTCCACCAAGGATAATTTTGACCGCTGTCTAGTGATCTACTCCTAGATCACTATTGTACTCCCTTGCCAAACTCAGTGTAGGGTATACAATAGATCTGGTACACAGCATGGCATACTTTATAGAACCTATGGCTGAGGCATAGGGAATGACTTTCATTCTCTTTCTATCTTCTGCCGTGGTCGGGCTTTGAGTCTTACTCAATTTCACACCTTCAACACAGGCAAGAACTCCTTCTTTGACTGTTCTATTTTGAACTACTTCAAAAACTTGTCAAGGTATGTACTAATTGAAAAAACTTATCAAGCCTCTTGATCTATCTCTATAGATCTTGATGACCAATATGTAAGCAGCTTCTGAAGGAAATATGCCCTAGAGGCAATAATAAAGTTATTATTTATTTCCTTATTTCATGATAAATGTTTATTATTCATGCTAGAATTGTATTAACCGGAAACATAATACATGTGTGAATACATAGACAAACATATAGTCACTAGTATGCCTCTACTTGACTAGCTCATTAATCAAAGATGGTTAAATTTCCTAACCATAGACATGTGTTGTTATTTGATTAATGGGATCACATCATTAGGAGAAGGATGTGATTGACATGACCCATTCCGTTAGCCTAGCACTTGATCGTTTAGTACATTGCTATTGCTTTCTTCATGACTTATACATGTTCACTGTAACTATGAGATTATGCAACTCCTGCTTAACCGAGGAACACTTTGGGTGCTACCAAACGTCACAACGTAATCGGGTGATTATAAAGGAGTACTACAGGTGTCTCCAAAGGTACATGTTGGATTGGCGTATTTCGAGATTAGGTTTTGTCACTCCGATTGTCGGAGAGGTATCTCTGGGCCCTCTCGGTAATGCACATAACTATAAGCCTTGCAAGCAATGTAGCTAATGAGTTAGTTACGGAATGATGCATTATGTAACGAGTAAAGAGACTTGCCAGTAACGAGATTGAACTAGGTATTGGGATACCGACGATCGAATCTCGGCCAAGTAACATACCGATGACAAAGGGAACAACGATGTCGTTATGCGGTTTGACCGATAAAGATCTTCAGAATATGTAGGAACCAATATGGGCATCCAGGTTCCGCTATTGGTTATTGACCGAGAATAGTTCTAGGTCATGTCTACATAGTTCTCGAACCCGTAGGGTCCGCACGCTTAACGTTACGATGACAGTTTTACTATGAGTTTATAAGTTTTGATGTACCGAAGTTTGTTTGGAGTCCCGGATGTGATCACGGACGTGACAAGGAGTCTCGAAATGGTCGATACATAAAGATTGATATATTGGAAGCCTATATTTGGATATCGGAATGGTTCTGGGTGAAATCGGGATTTTACCGGAACATCGGGGGGTTACCGGAACCCTCCCGGGGGATAATGGGCCTTAATGGGCCATGAGGGAGAAGAGGAGGGCCGTCCAGGGCAGGCCGCACGCCCCCTCCCCCCCTAGTCCGAATAGGACAAGGAGAGGGGCAGCGCCCCTTCCTCTTCCTCCCCCCCTTTCCTTCTCCAACAAGGCAAGAGGGGGAGTCCTACTCCAAAGGGAGTAGGACTCCTCCAGGCGCACCCCTTGGGGGCCGCCGCACCTCCCCCTCCCTCCTTTATATACGGGGGCAAGGGGGCACCCTAGAACACACAAGTTGATCTACGGATCGTTCCTTAGCCATGTGCCGTGCCCCCCTCCACCATATTCCACCTCGGTCATATCGTCGCGGAGTTTAGGCGAAGCCCTGCGCCGGTAGAACATCATTATCGTCACCACGCCGTCGTGCTGACGGAACTCATCCCCGACGCTTTGCTGGATCGGAGCCCGGGGATCGTCATCGAGCTGAACGAGTGCTGAACTCGGAGGTGCCGTTCATTCGGTACTTGGATCGGTCGGATCGTGAAGACGTACGACTACATCAACCACGTTGTCATAATGCTTCCGCTTACGGTCTATGAGGGTACGTGGACAATACTCTCCCCTCTCGTTGCTATGCCATCACCATGATCTTGCGTGTGCGTAGGAAATTTTTTGAAATTACTACATTCCCCAACAGTGGCATCCGAGCCTGGTTTTATGCGTAGATGTCATATGCACGAGTAGAACACAAGTGAGTTGTGGGCGATACAAGTCATACTGCTTACCAGCATGTCATACTTTGGTTCGGCGGTATTGTGAGATGAAGCGGCCCGGACCGACATTACGCGTACGCTTACGCGAGACTGGTTTCACCGTTGCGAGCACTTGTGCTTAAAGGTGACTGGCGGGTGTCTGTCTCTCTCACTTTAGTTGAACCGAGTGTGGCTACGCCTGGTCCTTGCGAAGGTTAAAACAGCACTAACTTGACGAACTATCGTTGTGGTTTTAATGCGTAGGTAAGAACGGTTCTTGCTCAGCCCGTAGCAGCCACGTAAAATTTGCAACAACAAAGTAGAGGACGTCGAAATTGTTTTTGCAGGGCATGTTGTGATGTGATATGGTCAAGGCGTGATGCTATATTTTATTGTATGAGATGATCATGTTTTGTAACCGGGTTATCGGCAACAGTGTGAGCCATATGGTTGTCGCTTTATTGTATGAAATGCAAACGCCTGTAATGCTTTACTTTATCACTAAGCGGTAGCGATAGTCGTAGAAACATAAGATTGGCGAGGCGACAACGATGCTACGATGGAGATCAAGGTGTCGCTACCGGTGGCGATGGTGATCACGACGGTGCTTGAGATGGAGATCACAAGCACAAGATGATGATGGCCATATCATATCACTTATATTGATTACATGTGATGTTTATCCTTTATGCATCTTATCTTGCTTTGATTGACGGTAGCATTTTAAGATGATCTCTCACTAATTATCAATAAGTGTTCTCCCTGAGTATGCACCGTTGCCAAAGTTCGTCGTGCCCAGACACCACGTGATGATCGGGTGTGATAAGCTCTACGTCCATCTACAACGGGTGCAAGCCAGTTTTGCACACGCGAATACTCAGGTTAAACTTGACGAGCCTAGCATATATAGATATGGCCTCGGAACACGGAGACCGAAAGGTCGGCGTGAATCATATAGTAGATATGATCAACATAGTGATGTTCACCATTGAAACTACTCCATCTCACGTGATGATCGGACATGGTTTAGTTGATTTGGATCACGTAATCACTTAGATGACTAGAGAGATGTCTGTCTAAGTGGGAGTTCTTAAGTAATATGATTAATTGAACTTTAATTTATCATGAACTTAGTCTTGGTAGTATTTTGCAAATTATGTTATAGACCAATAGCTCGCGTTGTTGCTTTCATATGTTTATTTTGATATGTTCCTAGAGAAAACTGTGTTGAAAGATGTTAGTGGCAATGATGCGGATTAGATCCGTGATCTGAGGTTTATCCTCATTGCTGCACAGAAGAATTATGTCCTTGATGCACCGCTAGGTGACAAACCTATTGCAAGAGCATATGCAGACGTTATGAACGTTTGACTAGCTCAATATGATGACTACTTGATAGTTTAGTGCACCATGCTTAACGGCTTAGAATCGGGACTTCAAAGACATTTTGAACGTCATGGACCATATGAGATGTTCCTGAAGGAAATATGCCCTAGAGGCAATAATAAAGTTATTATTTATTTCCTTATATCATGATAAATGTTTATTATTCATGCTAGAATTGTATTAACCGGAAACATAATACATGTGTGAATACATAGACAAACAGAGTGTCACTAGTATGCCTCTACTAGACTAGCTTGTTAATCAAAGATGGTTATGTTTCCTAATCATAGACAAAGGAGTTGTCATTTGATTAACAAGGTCACATCATTGGTTGAATGATCTGATTGACATGACCCATTCCATTAGCTTAGCACCCGATCGTTTAGTATGTTGCTATTGCTTTTATCCATGACTTATACATGTTCCTATAACTATGAGATTATGCAACTCCCGTTTACGGAGGAACACTTTGGGTACTACCAAACGTCACAACGAATCGGGTGATTATAAAGGAGTATTACAAGTGTCTCCAAAGGCAGATGTTGGGTTGGCGTATTTCGAGATTAGGATTTGTCACTCCGATTGTCGGAGAGGTATCTCTGGGCCATCTCGGTAATGCACATCACTATAAGCCTTGCAAGCAATGTAGCTAATGAGTTAGTTACGGAATGATGCATTACGGAACAAGTAAAGAGACTTGCCAGTAACGAGATTGAACTAGGTATTGGATACCGACGATCGAATCTCGGGCAAGTAACATACCGATGACAAAGGGAACAACGATGTTGTTATGCGGTTTGACCGATAAAGATCTTCGTAGAATATGTAGGAGCCAATATGGGCATCCAGGTTCCGCTATTGGTTATTGACCGAGAATAGTTCTAGGTCATGTCTACATAGTTCTCGAACCCGTAGGGTCCGCACGCTTAAGGTTTCGATGACAGTTATATTATGAGTTTATGAGTTTTGATGTACCGAAGGAGTTCGGAGTCCCGGATGAGATCGGGGACATGACGAGGAGTCTCGAAATGGTCGAGACGTAAAGATCGATATATTGGACGACTATATTCGGAGTTCGGAAAGGTTCCGAATGATTCGGGTATTTTTCGGAGTACCGGAGAGTTACGGGAATTCGCCGGGGAGAAGTATTGGGCCTTGCGGGAAAGAGAGAGGGGCTGCCTAGGGCAGGCCGCGCCCCCCCCCCCCATGGCCTAGTCCGAATTGGACTAGGGGGAGGGGCCGCACCCCCTCCTTCCTTCCCTTCTCTCTTCCCCTTCCTTGTCTCCTACTCCTAATACATGGAAGGACTCCTAGTTGGACTAGGAAAGGGGAATCCTACTCCGGTGGGAGTAGGACTCCCCCTTGGTGTGCCTCCTCCTAGGCCGCCACCCTCCCTTGCTCCTTTATATACGGGGCAGGGGGCACCCCATGACACACAAGTTGATCTACGGATCGTTCCTTAGCCGTGTCGGTGCCCCTCCACCATATTCCACTTCGGTCATATCGTCATGAGCTTAGGCGAAGCCTCGCTACCGGAGAAGTCATATCGTCATGAGCTTAGGCGAAGCCCCGCGTCGGTGGAGCATCATCATCGCCACCACGCCCGTCGTCTTGACGGAACTCATCCCCGACACTTTGCTGGATCGGAGTCCGGGATCGCCACCGAGCTGAACGTGTGCGTAACTCGGAGGTGCCGTGACGTTCGGTACTTGGATCGGTCGGATCGTGAAGACGCACGACTACATCAACCGCGTTGTTATAACGCTTCCGCCACGGTCTACGAGGGTACGTGGACATACACTCTCCCCTCTCGTTGCTATGCATCACCATGATCTTGCGTGTGCGTAGGAAATTTTTTGAAATTACCTCGTTCCCCAACAGTGGCATCCGAGCCTGGTTTTATGCGTTGATGTCATATGCACGAGTAGAACACAAGTGAGTTGTGGGCGATACAAGTCATACTGCCTACCAGCATGTCATACTTTGGTTCAGCGGTATTGTGAGATGAAGCGGCCCGGACCGACATTACGCCAGACGCTTACGCGAGACTGGTTTCACTGCTACGAGCACTTTCGTGCTTAAAGGTGGCTGGCGGGTGTCTGTCTCTCTCACTTTAGTTGAACCGAGTGTGACTACGCCCGGTCCTTGCGAAGGTTAAAACGGAGTCTATTTGACAAACTATCGTTGTGGTTTTGATGCGTAGGTGAGAACGGTTCTTGCTAAGCCCGTAGCAGCCACGTAAAATTTGCAACAACAAAGTAGAAGGCGTCTAACTTGTTTTTGCAGGGCATGTTGTGATGTGATATGGTCAAGACGTGATGAGATATAAGTTGTTGTATAAGATGATCATGTTTTGTTGAAGTTATCGGCAATCGGCAGAAGCCCTATGGTTGTCTCTTTGTTGCATAAGATGCAAGTGCCAAATAATTGCTTTACTTTATCGCTATGCGATAGCAATAGTTGCAAGAGCAATAGTTGGCGAGACAACCATGTGATGACACATTGATATAGATCAAGATGATGAAGATCATGGTGTCGTGCGGTGGCGATTTATAGAGATCATGACAAGATTTTGGAGATGGAGATCAAAGGCGCAAGATGATCATGGCCATATCATGTCACATATTTTGATTGCATGTGATGTTTATCTATTATACATCTTATTCTTGCTTTGATTGACGGTAGCATTTTGAGATGATCTCTCACTAATTATCAAGAAGTGTTCTCCACGAGTATGCACCGTTGCCAAAGTTCGTCGTGCCTGCATACACCACGTGATGATCGGGTGTGATAAGCTTCACGTCCATCTACAACGGGTGCAAGCCAGTTTTGCACACGCTGAATACTCAAAGTTAAACTTGACGAGCCTAGCATATGCAGATATGGCCTCGAGTACGGAGACCGAAAGGTCGGCGTGAATCATATAGTAGATATGATCAACATAGTGATGTTCACCATTGAAAACTACTCCATCTCACGTGATGATCGGTTATGGTTTAGTTGATTTGGATCACGTGATCACTTAGATGACTAGAGAGATGTCTGTCTAAGTGGGAGTTCTTAAGTAATATGATTAATTGAACTTAAATTTATCATGAACTTAGTCCCGGTAGTATTTTGCAAATTATGTTTGTAGATCAATAGCTCGCGTTGTTGCTTACAAATGTTTATTTTGATATGTTCCTAGAGAAAATTGTGTTGAAAGATGTTAGTAGCAATGATACGGATTGGATCCGTGATCTCGAGGTTTATCCTCATTGCTGCACGTAAGAATTATGTCCTTAATGCACCGCTAGGTAGCGGACCTATTGCAGGAGCAGATGCGACGTTATGAACGTTTGGCTAGCTCAATATGATGACTACTTGATAGTTTAGTGGACCATGCTTAAACGGCTTAGAATCGGGACTTCAAAGACGTTTTGAACGTCATGGACCATATGAGATGTTCCAGGAATTGAAGTTAATATTTCAAGCAAATACCCGAGTTGAGAGATATGAAATCTCCAACAAGTTCTATAGCTAAAAGATGGAAGAGAATCGCTCAACTAGTGAGCATGTTCTCGCATTATGCAGGGTACTTCAATCGCTTGAATCAAGTGGGAGTTAATCTTCCGGATAAGATAGTGATTGACAGAATTCTCTAGTCACCAACACTAAGTTACTAGAACTTCGTGATGAACTATAGTATGCAAGGGATGACGAAAAACGATTCGAGCTCTTCGTGATGTTGAAATCGACGAAGGTAGAAATCAAGAAAGAGCATCAAGTGTTGATGATTGATAAGACCACTAGTCTCAAGGAAAAGGGCAAAGGGAAGAAGGGGAACTTCAAGAAGAACGGCAAGCAAGTTGCTGCTCGAGTGAAGAAGCCCAAGTCTGGACCTAAGCACGAGACTAAGTGCTTTTGCTGCAATGGAACTGGTCACTAGAAGCGGAACTACCCCAAGTGATTGGTGGATAAGAAGGATGGCAAAGTGAACATAAGTATATTTGATATACATGTTATTGATGTGTACTTTAATAGTGTTCATAGCAACCCCTCATTATTTGGTACTAGTTCTGTTGCTAAGATTATTAACTCGAAAAGGGAGATCAAGAATGAACAGAGAATACTAAAGGGTGAAGTGACGATGAGAGTTGGAAGTGGTTCCAAGATTGATATGATCATCATCGCACACTCCCTATACTTTCGGGATTAGTGTGGAACCTAAATAAGTGTTATTTGGTGTTGAGCATAAATATGATTTGATCATGTTTATTGCAATACAGTTATTCATTTAAGTAAGAGAATAAATTGTTGTTCTGTTTACATGAATAAAACCTTATATGGTTACACACCCAATGAAAATGGTTCATTGGATCTCGATCATAGTGATACACATATTCAAAATATTGAAACCAAAAGATGCAAAGTTAATAATGATAGTGCAACTTATTTGTGGCAATCGCCGTTTAGGTCATATTGGTGTAAAGCGCTTGAAGAAAACTCCATGCTTTGATGGACTTTTGGAATCACTTGATTATGAATCATTTGATGCTTGCGAACCGTGCCTTTTGGGCAAGATGACTAAAACTCCGTTCTCCGGAACAATGGAACAAGCTCTTGACTTATTGGAAATAATACATACCGATGTATGCGATTCAATGAGTGTTGATGCTCGTGGCAAGTATCGTTATTTTCTGACCTTCACAAGATGATTTGAGCAGATATGGGTATATCTACTTGATGAAACATAAGTGCGAAATAATTGAAAAGTTCAAAGAATTTCAGAGTGAAGTGGAAAATCATTGTAACAAAAAAATAAAGTTTCTGCGATCTGATCGTGGAGATAAATATTTGAGTTCTGAGTTTGGTCTTCATTTGAAACAATGTGAAATAGTTTCAACTCACGCCATATGGAACACCACAACATAATGGTGTGTCCGAAAGTCGTAACCGCACTTTATTAGATATGGTGCGATCTATGATGTCTCTTATCAATTTACCACTATCGCTTTTGGGGTTATGCATTAGAGACAGCTGCATTCACGTTTAATAGGGCACCGTCTAAATTGCTGAGGCGACACCGTATGAACTATGGTTTAACAGTAAACCTAAGCTGTCGTTTCTTAAAGTTTGGAAGTTGTGATGCTTATGTGAAAAAGTTTCATCTGATAAGCTCAAACCCAAATCGGAGAAGTGCGTCTTCATAGAATACCCAAAGGAAATTGTTGGGTATACCTTCTATCACAGATCCGAAGGCAAAAACATTCGTTGCTTATAAATGGATCCTTTCTAGAGAAGGAGTTTCTCTCGAAAGAAGTGAGTGGGAGGAAAGTGGAGCTTGATAAGGTAATTTGTACCTTCTCCCGAATTGGAAAGTATTTCATCACGGAAATCAGTTCCAGTGATTCCTACACCAATTAGTGAGGAAGCTAATGATGATGATCATGTAACTTCAGATCAAGTCACTACGAATCCCGTAGGTAAACCAGAGTGAGATCCGCACCAAAGTGGTACGGCAATCCTGTTCGGAAGTCATGCTACTAGATCATGACGAACCTACAAACTATGAAGAAGCGATGGTGAGCCCAGATTCCGCTAAATGGCTAGAAGCCATGAAATCTGAGATGGGATCCATGTATGAAAACAAAGTGTGGACTTTGGTTGACTTGCCCGAGGGTCGGCAAGCAATAGAAAATAAATGGATCTTCAAGAGGAAGACGGACGTTGATAGTAGTGTTACTATCTACAAAGCTCGACTTGTCGCAAAAAAGGTTTTGACAAGTTCAAGGTGTTAACTACAATGAGATTTTCTCAAGCTGTAGCGATGCTTAAGTCTGTCCGAATCATGTTAGCAATTGCCACAATTTATGAAATTTGGCAAATGGATGTAAAAACTGCATTCACGAATGGGTTTCGGAGGAAGAATTGTATATGATGCAACCAGAAGGTTTTATCGATCCAAAGGGAGCTAACAAAGTGTGCAAGCTCCAGCGATCCATCTATGGACTGGTGCAAGCATCTCGGAGTTGGAATATACGCTTTGATAAGTTGATCAAAGCATATAGTTTATCAGACTTACAAAGGAAGCCCGTATTTACTAGAAAGTGAGTGGGAGCACTACTGACATTTCGATAAGTATATGTGAATGACATATTGTAGATCGGAAATAATGTAGAATTATTCTGCAAAGCATAAAGGAGTGTTTGAAAGGAGTTTTTCAAACAAAGACCTCGGTGAAGCTGCTTACATATTGAGCATCAAGATCTATTGAGATAGATCAAGACGCTTGATAAGTTTTTCAATGAGTACATACCTTGACAAGATTTTGAAGTAGTTCAAAATGGAACAGTCAAAGAAAGAGTTCTTGCCTGTGTTACAAGGTGTGAAATTGAGTAAGACTCAAAAACCCGACCACGGCAGAAGATAGAAAGAGAATGAAAGTCATTCCCTATGCCTTGGTCATAGGTTCTATAAAGTATGCCATGCTGTGTACCAGATCTATTGTATACCCTACACTTTGAGTTTGGCAAGGAGTACAATGGTGATCTAGGAGTAGATCATCGGACAATGTCAAAATTATCCTTAGTGGAATAAGGATATGTTTCTCGATTATGGAAGTGACAAAAGGTTCGGCCGTAAAGGGTTACGCCGATGCAAGTTTTGACACCGATCTGGATGACTCTAAGTCTCGATCTAGATACATATTGAAAGTGGGAGCAATTAGCTAGAGTAGCTCCGTGCGAGCATTGTAGACATAGAAATTTGCAAAATACATACGGATCTAAATGTGGCAGACCCGTTGACTAAACTTCTCTCACAAGCAAAACATGATCACACCTTAGTACTCTTTGGGTGTTAATCAGATAACGATGTGAACTAGATTACTGAATCTAATAAACCCTTTGGGTGTTGGTTACATGGCGATGTGAACTATGGGTGTTAATCACATGATGATGTGAACTATCGATGTTAATCACATGGTGATGTGATCTAGATTATTGACTCTAGTGCAAGTGGGAGACTGAAGGAAATATGCCCTAGAGGCAATAATAAAGTTATTATTTATTTCCTTATATCATGATAAATGTTTATTATTCATGCTAGAATTGTATTAACCGGAAACATAATACATGTGTGAATACATAGACAAACAGAGTGTCACTAGTATGCCTCTACTAGACTAGCTTGTTAATCAAAGATGGTTATGTTTCCTAATCATAGACAAAGGAGTTGTCATTTGATTAACAAGGTCACATCATTGGTTGAATGATCTGATTGACATGACCCATTCCATTAGCTTAGCACCCGATCGCTTT
Source organism: Aegilops bicornis (assembly GCA_021605145.1). Classification (NCBI taxonomy): domain Eukaryota; kingdom Viridiplantae; phylum Streptophyta; class Magnoliopsida; order Poales; family Poaceae; genus Aegilops; species Aegilops bicornis. The sequence goes on along the minus strand of CM038674.1, from coordinate 78,449,653 downwards.
AGTATGTTGCTATTGCTTTTATCCATGACTTATACATGTTCCTATAACTATGAGATTATGCAACTCCCGTTTACGGAGGAACACTTTGGTACTACCAAACGTCACAACGTAATCGGGTGATTATAAAGGAGTATTACAAGTGTCTCCAAAGGCAGATGTTGGGTTGGCGTATTTCGAGATTAGGATTTGTCACTCCGATTGTTGGAGAGGTATCTCTGGGCCATCTCGGTAATGCACATCACTATAAGCCTTGCAAGCAATGTAGCTAATGAGTTAGTTACGGAATGATGCATTACGGAACGAGTAAAGAGACTTGCCAGTAACGAGATTGAACTAGGTATTGGATACCGACGATCGAATCTCGGGCAAGTAACGCATCGATGACACAGGGAACAACGTATGTTGTTATGCGGTTTGACCGATAAAGATCTTCGTAGAATATGTAGGAGCCAATATGGGCATCCAGGTTCCGCTATTGGTTATTGACCGAGAATAGTTCTAGGTCATGTCTACATAGTTCTCGAACCCGTAGGGTCCGCACGCTTAAGGTTTCGGCGATGCTTATATTATGAGTTTATGAGTTTTGATGTACCGAAGGAGTACGGAGTCCCAGATGAGATCGGGGACATGACGAGGAGTCTCGAAATGGTCGAGACGTAAAGATCGATATATTGGACGACTATATTCGGAGTTCGGAAAGGTTCCGAATGATTCGGGTATTTTTCGGAGTACCGAAGAGTTACGGGAATTCGCCAGGGAGAAGTATTGGGCCTTATTGGGCCCTGCGGAAAGAGAGAGGGCTGCCTAGGGCAGGCCGCGCCCCCATGGCCTAGTCCGAATTGGACTAGGGGGAGGGGCCGCACCCCCTCCTTCCTTCCCTTCTCTCTTCCCCTTCCTTGTCTCCTACTCCTAATACATGGAAGGACTCCTAGTTGGACTAGGAAAAGGGGAATCCTACTCGGTGGGAGTAGGACTCCCCTTGGTGCGCCTCCTCCTAGGCCGCCACCCTCCCTTGCTCCTTTATATCACGGGGCAGGGGCACCCCATGACACACAAGTTGATCTACGGATCGTTCCTTAGCCGTGTCGGTGCCCCCTCCACCATATTCCACTTCGGTCATATCGTCATGAGCTTAGGCGAAGCCCTGCGCCGGAGAAGTCATATCGTCATGGAGCTTAGGCGAAGCCCCGCGTCGGTGGAGCATCATCATCGCCACCACGCCGTCAGGTCGACGGAACTCATCCCGACACTTTGCTGGATCGGAGTTCGGGATCGCCATCGAGCTGAACGTGTGCAGAACTCGGAGGTGCCGTGACGTTCGGTACTTGGATCGGTCGGATCGTGAAGACGCACGACTACATCAACAGCGTTGTTATAACGCCTTCGCTTACGGTCTCACGAGGGTACGTGGACATACACTCTCCCCTCTCGTTGCTATGCATCACCATGATCTTGCGTGTGCGTAGGAAAATTTTTGAAATTACTACGTTCCCCAACAGTTCCAGTAGTTGAAGTTAATATTTCAAGCAAATACCCGAGTTGAGAGATATGAAGTCTCCAACAAGTTCTATAGCTAAAAGATGGAGGAGAATCGCTCAACTAGTGAGCATGTGCTCAGATTGTCTGGGTACTACAATTGCTTGTATCAAGTGGGAGTTAATCTTCCAGATAAGATAGTGATTGACAGAATTCTCTAGTCACCATCACCAAGTTAGTAGAACTTCGTGATGAATTATGATATGCAAGGGATAACGGAAACGATTCCCAAGCTCTTCGTAATGCTGAAATTGACGAAGGTAGAAATCGAGAAAAACATCAAGTGTTGATGGTTGACAAGATCACTAGTTTCAAGAAAAGGGCAAAGGGAAAAAGGGGAACTTCAAAAAGAACAGCAAGCAAGTTGTTGCTCAAGTGAAGAAGCCCAAGTCTGGTCCTAAGCCTGAGACTAAGTACTTCTACTGCAAAGGGACTGGTCACTGGAAGCGGAGCTACCCCAAGTGATTGGCGGATAAGAAGGATGGCAAAGTGAACATAAGTATATTTGATATACATGTTATTGATGTGTACTTTACTAGTTTTATAGCAACCCTCAGTATTTGATACTAGTTCAGTTGCTAAGATTAGTAACTCGAAACGGGAGTTGCAGAATAAACAGAGACTAGTTAAGGGTGAAGTGACGATGTGTGTTGGAAGTGGTTCCAAGATTGATATGATCATCATCGCACACTCCCTATACTTTCGGGATTAGTGTTGAACCTAAATAAGTGTTATTTGGTGTTTGCATTGAGCACGAATATGATTTGATCATGTTTTTTGCAATACGGTTATTCATTTAAGTAAGAGAATAAATTATTGTTCTGTTTACATGAATAAAACCTTATATGGTTACACACCCAATGAAAATGGTTTGTTGGATCTCGATCATAGTGATACACATATTCATAATATTGAAACCAAAAGATGCAAAGTTAATAATGATAGTGCAACTTATTTGTGGTAATCGTTGCTTGGGTCATATCGGTGTAAAGCGCATGAAGAAACTCCATAAAGATGGATCTTCGGAATCACTTGGTTATGAATCATTTGATGCTTGCGAACCGTGCCTTTTGGGCAAGATGGCTAAAACTCCGTTCTCCGGAACAATGGAACGAGCTACTGACTTATTGGAAATAATACATACCGATGTATGCGATCCGATGAGTGTTAAAGCTCATGGCATGTATCGTTATTTTCTGACCTTCACAGATGATTTGAGCAGATATGGGTATATCTACTTGATGAAACATAAGTCTGAAATAGTTGAAAGGTTCAAAGAATTTCAGAGTGAAGTGGAAAATCATCGTAACAAGAAAATAAAGTTTCTGCGATCTGATCATAGAGATGAATATTTGAGTTACGAGTTTGGTCTTCAATTAAAACAATGTGGAATAGTTTCACAGCTCACGCCACCTGGAACACCACAACGTTATGGTGTGTCCGAACATCGTAACCGTACTTTATTTTGATATGGTACGATCAATGATGTCTCTTACCGATTCACCAATATCGTTTTGGGGTTATGCATTAGAGACAGCTGCATTCACGTTTAATAGGGCACCATCTAAATCCGTTGAGACGACACCGTATGAACTATGGTTTAGCAAAGTAAACCTAAGCTGTCGCTTTCTTAAAGTTTGGAGTTGCGATGCTTATATGAAAAGGGTTTCAACCTGATAAGCTCGAACCCAAATCGGAGAAGTGCGTTTTCATAGAATACCCAAAGGAAACTATTGGGTACACCTTCTATCATAGATCCAAAGGCAAGATATTCGTTGCTAAAAATGGATCCTTTCTAGAGAAGGAGTTTCTCTCGAAAGAAGTGAGTGGGAGGAAAGTAGAGCTTGATAAGGTAATTTGTACCTTCTCCCGAATTGGAAAGTAGTTCATCATAGAAATCAGTTCTAGTGATTCCTTCACCAATTAGTGAGGAAGCTAATGATAATGATCATGAAGCTTCAGATCAAGTTACTACCGAACTTTGTAGATCTTTCAGATTAATATCCGCACTGTGAGTGGTACGGTAATCCTATTCTGGAAATCATGTTACTAGACCATGATAAACCTACGAACTATGAGGAAGCGATGATGAGCCCAGATTCCGCGAAATAGTTTGAGACCATGAAATCTGAGATGGGATCCATGTATGAGAACAAAGTGTGGACTTTGATTGATTTGCCCGATGATCGGCAAGTCATAGAAAATAAATGGATCTTCAAGAGGAAGAAGGACGCTGATAGTAGTGTTACTATCTACAAAGCTCGACTTGTCGCAAAAGGTTTTTGACAAGTTCAAGGTGTTGACTACGATGAGAGTTTCTCACTCGTATCTATGCTTAAATCTGTCCGAATCATGTTAGCAATTGCTGCATTTTATGAAATCTGGCAAATGGATAAACAAAATTGCATTCCTTAATGGATTTATTAAAGAAGAGTTGTATATGATGCAACCAGAAGGTTTTGTAAATCCTAAAGGTGCTAACAAAATGTGCAAGCTCCAAATGATCCATCTATGGACTGGTGCAAGCATCTCAGAGTTGGAATACACGCTTTGATAAGTTGATCAAAGCATATATTTTATACAGACTTGCGGTGAAGCCTGTATTTACAATAAAGTGAATGGGAACACTACCGCCTTACTGATAAATATATGTGAGTGACATATTGTTGATCAGAAATGATGTAGAATTTTTCTAGAAAGCATAAAGGAGTAATTTAAAGGAGTTCTTTAAAAGAAAGACCTCAGTAAAGCTAATTATATATTTAGCATCAAAATCTATTGAGATAGATCAAGACGCTTGATAAGTTTTTTCAATAAGTACATACCTTGTCAAGATTTTGAAGTAGTTCAAAATGGAACAGTCAAAGAAAAATTTCTTGCCTGTGTTGGAAAGGTGTGAAATTGAGTAAGACTCAAATCCCGACCACGGCAGAAAATAGAAAAGAGAATGAAAGTCATTCCCTATGCCTCAGTCATAGGTTCTATAAAGTATGCTATGCTATGTACCAGACCTATTGTATACCTTGTTCTGAATTTGGCAAGGAGTACAATAGTGATCTAGGAGTAGATCACTGGACATTGGTCAAGAACATCCTTAGTGAGGACCAAGGAAATATTTCTCGATTATGGAGGTGATAAAAGAGCCCGTCAGAAAGAGTTACAACAAAGGTAAGCTTTTACACCGATCCAGATGACTATAAGTCTCAATCTGGATACATATTGAAAGTGGGAGCAATTAGCTAGAGTAGCTCCGTGCAGAGCATTGTAGACATAGAATATTTGCAAAATACATACGGCTCTGAATGTAACAGACCCGTTGACTAAGCTTCTCTCACGAGAAAAACATCATCATACCTTAATACTCTTTGGGTGTTAATCACATAGCGATGTGAACTAGATTATTGACTCTAGTAAACCCTTTGGGTGTTGGTCACATGACGATGTGAACTATGGGTGTTAATCACATACAGATGTGAATATTAGTGTTGAATCACATGATGATGTGAACTAGATTATTGACTCTAGTGCAAGTGAGAGACTGAAGGAAATATGCCCTAGAGGCAATAACAAAGTTATTATTTATTTCCTTATTTCATGATAAATGTTTATTATTCATGCTAGAATTGTATTAACCGGAAACATAATACATGTGTGAATACATAGACAAACATATAGTCACTAGTATGCCTCTACTTGACTAGCTCATTAATCAAAGATGGTTATGTTTCCTAACCATAGACATGTGTTGTTATTTGATTAATGGGATCACATCATTAGGAGAATGATGTGATTGACATGACCCATTCCGTTAGCCTAGCACTTGATCGTTTAGTACATTGCTATTGCTTTCTTCATGACTTATACATGTTCCTGTAACTATGAGATTATGCAACTCCGTTTACGGAGGAACACTTTGGGTGCTACCAAACATCACAACGTGAATCGGGTGATTATAAAGGAGTACTACAGGTGTCTCCAAAGGTACATGTTGGGTTGGCGTATTTCGAGATTAGGTTTTGTCACTCCGATTGTCGGAGAGGTATCTCTGGGCCCTCTCGGTAATGCACATCACTATAAGCCTTGCAAGCAATGTAGCTAATGAGTTTGACAAAGGGAACAACGTATGTCGTTATGCGGTTTGACTGATAAAGATCTTCGTAGAATATGTAGGAACCAATATGGGCATCCAGGTTCCGCTATTGGTTATTGACCGAGAATAGTTCTAGGTCATGTCTACATAGTTCTCAAACCCGTAGGGTCCGCACGCTTAACGTTACGATGACAGTTTTACTATGAGTTTATAAGTTTGATGTACCGAAGTTTGTTCAGAGTCCCGGATGTGATCACGGACGTGACGAGGAGTCTCGAAATGGTCGAGAAATAAAGATTGATATATTGGAAGCCTATATTTGGATATCGGAATGGTTCCGGGTGAAATCGGGATTTTACCGGAACACCGGGGGGTTACCGGAACCCTCCCGGGGGATAATGGGCCTTAATGGGCCATGAGGGAGAAGAGGAGGGCCGGCCAGGGCAGGCCGCACGCCCCTCCCCCCTAGTCCGAATAGGACAAGGAGAGGGGGGCGGCGCCCCCCTTCCTCTTTCCCCTCCCCCCTTTCCTTCTCCAACAAGGCAAGAGGGGGGAGTCCTACTCCCGGTGGGCGTAGGACTCCACCAGCGCACTTAGGGGCCGGCCGCACCTCCCCCTCCTCCTTTATATACGGGGCAAGGGGCACCCTGTAACACACAAGTTGATCTACGGATCGTTCCTTAGCCATGTGCGGTGCCCCCCTCCACCATATTCCACCTCGGTCATATCGTCGCGGACTTTAGGCGAAGCCCTGTGCCGGTAGAACATCATTATTGTCACCACGCCGTCGTGCTGAAGGAACTCATCCCCGACGCTTTGCTGGATCGGAGCCCGGGGATCGTCATTGAGCTGAACGTGTGCTGAACTCGGAGGTGTCGTACGTTCGGTACTTGGATCGGTCGGATCGTGAAGACGTACGACTACATCAACTGCGTTGTCATAACGCTTCCGCTTACGGTCTACGAGGGTACGTGGACAATACTCTCCCCTCTCGTTGTTATGCCATCACCATGATCTTGCGTGTGCGTAGGAAATTTTTTGAAATTACTACGTTCCCCAACAGCTTCACCAAGGTCTTTCTTTGAAAAACTCCTTTCAAACACTCCTTTATGCTTTCCAGAAAATTCTACATCATTTCCGATCAACAATATGTCATTCACATATACTTATCAGAAAGGCTATAGTGCTCCCACTCACATTCTTGTAAATACAGGCTTCACCGCAAGTCCGTACAAAACTATATGCTTTGATTAACTCATCAAAGCGTATATTCCAACTCCGAGATGCTTGCACCAGTTCATAGATGGATCACTGGAGCTTCGCACACTTTGTTAGCACATTTAGGATCGACAAAACCTTCTGGTTGCATCATATACAACTCTTCTTTAAGAAATCCATTTAAGGAATGCAGGTTTGACATCCATTTGCCAAATTTCATAAAATGTGGCAATTGCTAACATGATCCTGACAGACTTTTAAGCATCGATACAAGTGAGAAAATCTCATTGTAGTCAACACCTCGAACTTGTCAAAAACCTTTTTCGACAAGTCTAGCTTTGTAGATAGTAACACTACTATCAGTGTATGTCTTCCTCTTGAAGATCCATTTATTTTCTATGGCTTGCCGATCATCGGGCAAAGCAACCAAATTCCAAACTTTGTTCTCATACATGGATCCCATCTCAGATTTCATGGCCTCAAGCCATTTCGCGGAATCTGGGCTCATCATCGCTTCCTCATAGTTCGTAGGTTTGTCATGGTCAAGTAACATGACCTCCAGAATAGGATTACCGTACCACTCTGGTGCAGACCGTACTCTGGTTGACATACGAGGTTCAGTAGTAACTTGATCCGAAGCTTCATGATCATCATCATTAACTTCATCGCTAATTGGTGTAAGCATCACTTGAACTGATTTCAGTGAAGAAATACTTTCCAATTCGGGTGAAGGTACAATCATCAAGTTCTACCTTCCTCCCACTCACTTCTTTCGAGAGAAACTCCTCCAGAAAGGATCCATTCTTAGCAACAAAGATCTTGCCTTCGGATCTGTGATATAAGGTGTACCCAACATTTTCTTTTGGGTATCCTATGAAGACGCACTTCTCCGATTTGGGTTTGAGCTTATCAGGTTGAAAAAATTTCACATAAGCATTGCAACCTCAAACTTTAAGAAATGACGGCTTAGGTTTCTTGCCAAACCATAGTTCATACGGTGTTGTCTCAACGGATTTAGATGGTGCCCTATGTAATGTGAATGCAGCTGTCTCTAATGCATAACCCCAAAACGAAGAGGTAAATCGGTAAGAGACATCATAGATCGCACCATATCCAATAAAGTACGATTACGATGTTCGGACACACCATTATGATGTGGTGTTCCAGGTGGCGTGAGTTGCGAAACTATTCCACATTGTTTCAAATGAAGACCAAACTCGTAACTCAAATATTCGCCTCCATGATCAGATCGTAGAAACTTTATTTTCTTGTTACGATGATTTTCCACTTCACTCTGAAATACTTTGAACTTTTCAAATTTTTCAGACTTATGTTTCATTAAGTAGATATACCCATATCTGCTCAAATCATCTGTGAAGGTCAAAAAATAACGATACCTGCCGCGAGCCTCAACACTCATCGGACCGCATACATTAGTATGTATTATTTCTGATAAGTCAGTAGCTCGCTCCATTGTTCCGGAGAACAGAGTCTTAGCCATCTTGCCCATGAGGCATGGTTCGCAAGCATCAAGTGATTCATAATCAAGTGATTCCAAAAGCCCATCAGCATGGAGTTTCTTCATGCGCTTTACTCCAATATGACCTAAATGGCAGTGCCACAAATAAGTTGCACTATCATTATTAAATTTGCATCTTTTGGCTTCAATATTATGAATATGTGCATCACTATGATCGAGATCCAACAAACTATTTTCATTGGGTGTATGACCATTGAAGTTTTTATTCATGTAAACAGAACAACAATTATTCTCTGACTTTAAATGAATAATTGTATTGCAATAAACATGATCAAATCATATTCATGCTCAACGAAAACACCAAAAAAAATTATTTAGGTTCAACACTAATCCCGAAAGTATAGGGAGTGTGCGATGATGATCATATCAATCTTGGAACCACTTCCAACACACATCATCACTTCACCCTTAACTAGTCTCTGTTCATTCTGCAACTCCCGTTTCGAGTTACTAATCTTAGCAACTGAACTAGTATCAAATACTGAGGTGTTGCTATAAACACTAGTAAAGTACACATCAATAACATGTATATCAAATATACCTTAGTTCACTTTGCCATCCTTCTTATCCGCCAAATACTTGGGGTGGTTCCGCTTCCAGTGACCAGTCCTTTTGCAGTAGAAGCACTTAGTCTCAAGCTTAGGTCCAAACTTGGGATTCTTCACTTCAGCAGCAACTTGCTTGTCGTTCTTCTTGAAGTTCCCCTTCTTCCCTTTGCCCTTTTTCTTGAAACTAGTGGTCTTGTCAACCATCAAACTTGATGATTTTCATGATTTCCACCTTCGCCGATTTTAGCATCGCGAAGAGCTTGGGAATTGTTTTCGTCATCCCTTGCATATTATAGTTCATCATGAAGTTCTAGTAACTTGGTGATAGTGACTAGAGAACTTTTGTCAATGACTATCTTATCTGGAAGATTAACTCGCACTTGATTCAAGCAATTGTAGTACCCAAACAATCTGAGCACATGCTCACTGGTTGAGCTATTCTCCTCCATCTTGAAGGCAAAGTACTATCAGAGGTATCATACCTCTCGACACGGGCATGAGTATGAAATACCAATTTCAACTCTTAGAACATCTGATATGCTCTGTCGCGTTCAAAACGTTTTTGAAGTCCCGGTTCTAAGCCGTAAAGCATGGCGCATTAAACTATCAAGTAGTCATCATACCGAGCTTCCCAAACGTTCATAACGTCTGCATCTGCTCCTGCAATAAGTCCGTCACCTAGCGGTGCATCAAGGACATAATTCTTCTGTGCAACAGTCAAGATAATCCTCAGATCACGGACCCAGTCCGCATAATTGCTACTATCATCTTTCAACTTATTTTTCTCTAGGAACATATCAAAAATACGACAGGGGAGCTATACGCGAGCTATTGATCTACAACATAGATATGCAAAAACTATCAGGACTAAGTTCATGATAAATTAAAGTTCAATTAATCATATTACTTAAGAACTCCCACTTAGATAGACATCCCTCTAATCATCTAAGTGATCACGTGATCCATATCAACTAAACCATGTCCGATCATCACGTGAGATGGAGTACTTTTCCATGGTGAACATCACTATGTTGATCATATCTACTATATGATTCACGCTCGACCTTTCGGTCTCAAAGGTTCCGAGGCCATATCTGCATATGCTAGGCTCATCAAGTTTAACCCGAGTATTCTGCATGTGCAAAACTGGCTTGCACCCGTTGTATGTGAACGTAGAGCTTATCACACCCAATCATCATGTGGTGTCTCAGCACGAAGAACTGTCGCAACGGTGCATACTCAGGGAGAACACTTATACCTTGAAATTTTAGTAAGGGATCATCTCATAATGCTACCATCGTACTAAGCAAAATAAGATGCATAAAAGATAAACATCATATGCAATCAAACTATGTGACATGATATGGCCATTATCATCTTGTGCCTTTGATCTCCATATCCAAAGTACTGTTGTGATCTCCATCATAACCGGCGTGACACCATGATCTCCATCATCTTGATCTTTATCAATGTGTCGTCACATGGTCGTCTCGCCAACTATTGCTATCGCATAGCGATAAAGTAAAGCAATTATATGGCGCTTGCATCTTTTGCAATAAAGAGACAACCATAAGGCTCCTGCCAGTTGCCGATAACTTTAACAAAACATGATCATCTTATACAATAATTTATATCTCATCACGTCTTCTCCTTCTCCTCCTTCTCCTCCTCCTTCTTCTTCTTCTTCTTCTTCTTCTTCTTCTTCTTCTTCTTCTTCTTCTTCTTCTTCTTCTTCTTCTTCTTCTTCTTCTTCTTCTTCTTCTTCTTCTTCTTCTTCTTCTTCTTCTTCTTCTTCTTCTTCTTCTTCTTCTTCTTCTTCTTCTCCTCCTTCTTCTTCTGCTTCTTCTTCTTCTTCTTCTTCTTCTCCTTCATCTCCTTCTTCTTCTTCTTCTTCTTCTTCTTCTTCTTCTTCTTCTTCTTCTTCTTCTTCTCCTCCTTCTTCTTCTGCTTCTTCTTCTTCTCCTCCTCCTTCTTCTCCTCCTCCTTCTTCTCCTCCTCCTTCTTCTCCTCCTCCGCTGACCATATCACATCACAACATGCCCTGCAAAAACAAGTTAGACGTCCTCTACTTTGTTGTTGTAAGTTTTACGTGGCTGCTACAGGCTTCTAGCAAGAACCGTTCTTACCTACGCATCAAAACCACAACGATTTTTCGTCAAGTTTGTTGTTTCAACCTTCAACAAGGACCGGGCGTAGTCACACTCGATTCAACTAAAGTTGGAGAAACATACACCCACTAGCTACCTGTGTGCGAAGCACGTCGGTAGAACCACTCTCGTGTAAGCGTACGTGTAATGTCGGTCTGAGCCGCTTCATCCAATAATACCACCGAATCAAAGTATGACATGCTGGTAAGAAGTATGACTATTATCGCCCACAACTCTTTGTGTTCTACTCATGCATATAACATCTACGCATAAACCTGGCTCGGATGCCACTGTTGGGGAACGCAGTAATTTCAAAAAAATTCCTACGCACACGCAAGATCATGGTGATGCATAGCAACGAGAGGGGAGAGTGTAGTCCACGTACCCTCATAGACCGTAAGCGGAAGCGTTATGACAACGCAGTTGATGTAGTCGTACGTCTTCATGATCCAACCGATCCTAGCACCGAACGTATGGCACCTCCGTGTTCAGTGCACGTTGAGCTTGATGACGTCCCTCGTACTCTTGATCCAGTTGAGGCCGAGGGAGAGTTCCGTCAGCATGATGGCATGGAGACGGTGATGATGAAGTTACCAGCGTAGGGCTTCGCCTAAGCACTACGATGATATGACCGAGGTGTGTAACTATGGAGGGGGGCACCACACGGCTAAGAGATTGTCTGTTGTGCCTTTGGGGTGTCCCCTTCCCACATATATAAAGGAGGGAGGAGGAGGGGGCCGGCCCTAGAGGGGCCGTGCCAAGTGTGGGGAGTCCTACTAGGACTCCCAAGTCCTAGTAGGATTCCCCTTTTCCTTTCCGGAGTAGGAGAGAAGATAGAGGGAAAGAGAGAGGGAGTAGGAAAGGGCAAGGGGGGCGCCGCCCCCTTTCCCGTAGTCCAATTGGACCAATGGAGGGGTGCGCGCCTCCTTCCCTTTGTCCTGCCTCCTCTAATCCCGTATGGCCCAGTAAGGCCCAATACTTCTCCTGGCGAATTCCCGTAACTCTCTGGTACACCGAAAAATACCCGAACCACTCAGAACCTTTCCGATGTCCGAATATAGCCCTACAATATATTGATCTTTACCTCTCGACCATTTCGAGACTCCTCATCATGTCCCCGATCTCATCCTGGGCTCCGAACAAACTTCGGTCATCAAATCACATAACTCATAATACAAATCGTCATCGAACGTTAAGCGTGCGGACCCTACGAGTTCGAGAACTATGTAGACATGACCGAGACACATCTCTGTTCAATAACCAATAGCAGAACCTGGACGCTCATATTGGCTCCTACATATTCTACGAAGATCTTCATCGGTCAAACCGCATAACAACATACGTTGTTCCCTTTGTCATCGATATGTTACTTTCCCGAGATTCGATTGTCGGTATTCTCATACCTAGTTCAATCTCGTTACCGGCAAGCCTCTTTACTCGTTCCGTAATGCATCATCCCGCAACTAACTCAATAGTCACATTGCTTGCAAGGCTTATAGTGATGTGCATTACCGAGAGGGCCCAGAGATACCTCTCCGACAATCGGAGTGACAAATCTTAATCTTGATCTATGCCAACTCAACAAGTACCATCGGAGACACCTGTAGAGCACCTTTATAATCACCCAGTTACGTTGTGATAGTTGGTAGCACACAAAGTAATCCTCCGATATTCGGGAGTTGCATAATCTCATAGTCATAGGAACATGTATAAGTCATGAAGAAAGCAATAGCAATATATTAAACGATCAAGTGCTAAGCTAACGGAATGGGTCAAGTCAATCACATCATTCTCTAATGATGTGGTCATGTTAATCAAATGACAACTCATGTCTATGGCTAGGAAACTTAACCATCTTTGAATCAACGAGCTAGTCAAGTAGAGGCATACTAGTGACACTCTATTTGTCTATGTATTCACACATGTACAATGTTTCCGGTTAATACAATTCTAGCATGAATAATAAACATTTATCATGGTATAAGGAAATATAAGTAACAACTTTATTATTGCCTCTAGGGCATCTTTCCATGACTGTGACCTTGGGCATCTATGCATAGGGGTTGGCACACGTTTTCGTCTTGACTCTCCCGTAGAAACTTTGGGGCACTCTTTGAAGTTCTTTTTGTTGGTTTGAATAGATGAATCTGAGATTGTGTGATGCATATCGTATAATCATACCCGCGGATACTTGAGGCGACATGTGACGCCCCTGATTCAATCGTACACTAAACATACACACAAAAGTGTACGATCAAGATCAGGGACTCACGGGAAGATATCACAACACAACTCTAAAATAAAATAAGTCATACAAGCATCATAATACAAGCCAGGGGCCTCGAGGGCTCGAATACAAGTGCTCGATCATAGACGAGTCTGCGAAAGCAACAATATCTGAGTACAGACATAAGTTAACAAGTATGCCTTAAAAAGGCTAGCACAAACTGGGATACAGATCGAAAGAGGCACGGGCCTCCTGCCTGGGATCCTCCTAACTACTCCTGGTCGTCGTCAGCGGGCTGCACGTAGTAGTAGGCACCTCCAGCGTAGTAGGAGTCGTGTCGACGGTGGCGTCTGGCTCCTGGACTCTAGCATCTGGTTGCGGCGACCAGGTAGAATGGAAAGGGGAAAAAGGGGGAGAAAAGCAACCGTGAGTACTCATCCAAAGTACTCGCAAGCAAGGAGCTACACTACATATGCATGGGTATATGTGTAAAGGGCCATATCGGTGGACTGAACTGCAGAATGCCAGAATAAGAGGGGGATAGCTAATCTTGTCAAAGACTACACTTCTGGCAGCCTCCGTCTTGCAGCATGTAGGAGAGAGTAGACTGAAGTCCTCCAAGTAGCATCGCATAGCATAATCCTACCCGGCGATCCCCTCCTCATTGCCCTATTAGAGAGCGATCACCGGGTTATATCTGGCACTTGGAAGGGTGTGTTTTATTAAGTATCCAGTTCTAGTTGTCATAAGGTCAAGGTACAACTCCAAGTTATCCTGCATCGAAGATCACGGCTATTCGAATAGATAAACTTCCTGCAGGGTGCACCACATTACCCGACACGCTCGATCCCATTTGGCCGGACACACTTTTCTGGGTCATGCCCGCCGCGGAAGATCAACACGTCGCAGCCCCACCAAGACACAACAGAGAGGTCAGCACGCCGGTCTAAACCTAAGTGCACAGGGTTCTGAGCCCATCGCCCTTAGCACACCTGCACGCTATGTGACGCTGCCGAAGGCAGACCTAGCCTAGCAGGCGTTCGATCCAATCCGGCGCGCCGCCAAATTACCGACGTCATGAAATGCTTGGCTGATACCACGACACCGGTTGCCCATATCTTGTCCCACGTGGCGGTTAGTGCGTATAAGGTCAACGACCCAACTCAGATCAAATACCAAGATCTCGTTAAGCGTGTTAAGTATCCATGAACGCCGAACAGGGCCAGGCCCACCTCTCTCCTAGGCGGTCTCAACCTGCCCTGTCGCTCCGCCACAAAGTAACAGTCGGGGCCGGGAACCCAGGCCCACCTCTACCGGGATGGAGCCACCGTCCTTTCAAATTTCATCTCCTAACAGTATCACGGTAATGTAATAGTGTAAAGTATATAGTATATGCCCGTGATCACCTCCCGAAGTGATCACAGCCAAAGAGTATAGCATGGCGTACGGACAAGAGTGTAGGGCCACCGATGGAACACTAGCATCCTATACTAAGCAAGAGGATAGCAGTAAGCGTAACATCAGAAAGCAACAATGACAAAGGCTATGCATCGTAATAGGATTAACCGAAAGCAAAGAATATGCTACACTACTCTAATGCAAGCAGTATAGAGAAGAATAGGCGATATCTGGTGATCAAGGGGGGGGCTTGCCTGGTTGCTCTGGCAAGAGAGAGGGGTCGTCAACACCGTAGTCGTACTGGGTAGCAGTGGCGTCGGTTTCGTAGTCTACCGGAGAAAAGAGGGAGAAGAAACAATAAATATAATGCCAACATAAGCATGACGAAGCAAGACATGACAATGAGCGGTGCTAGGTGCGCCCTAACGCGGTAGTAGGTGATACCGACGAAGGGGGGAAAGTTGCGTGTTTGCTATGCTAGGGATGTGCTAATCTAACGTGGCGTATCCTCGATTCGCCTCGTCTGCTCGAGCAACTTTCATGTACAAAGTATTTTCATCCGAGCTAAGGATTATTTTATATTAATTTTTAAAGATTTAATTCATTTTTAGAATTAACAGAATTAATTTAATTAGAAAATGCAATTATGACGTCAGCATGATGTCAGGGTGATGTCATCAGTCAACCAGTGAGTTGATTTAGTCAAACTGACAGGCGGGTCCCACTTGTCATTGTCTAAGCCTAACTAATCAGGTTTAGTTAGTCTAACTAAAATGATTAGGTTTATTAACTACAATTAATTAGGTTAACTAATTTAATTAATTAACTAATTAATTAATTAATTAATTAAATTATTAATTAATTCTTTTTATTATTATTTTTATATCCTTTTTTTAAGGTTCCATGGGGTGGGGCCTCTTGTCATAGGCACGGGGGTGCCTTAGCGGGCACACAGTTGGCAGGCGTTAGGCTGGGCGCTGACCCGAGGAGGGGCCGAGTGGCGCGAGATGGGCGCCAGTGCAGGGGCGGTGGCACTGGGGCCAGCGGTGAGGCTGGGCGTTGATCGGGCGTGGCATGAGAGGAGGCCAAGGCGGGCACGGCCATGGGCGTGGCACGCAGCAGGATCGAGGCACGGGGGGCAGCCAGCGGGTGCGTGGCATGGTGCGCTGCGCCAAATAGGCACGCCGGGCGAAGCGAGGTCGCGGTGAGCGCGAAACCGGGCCAGGCGAACACGGCGACGGTGCGTGGGCGCGTCGCGCCTGCAGTGAGGCCACGAGTGGGGAGAAGAAGAGGCCGAGGGCCTCACCGCTGGTCCGTAGGGCAACGGCAGTGGGTGTCGAGGAGGGGGACGGGGACGACGTTCCGGCGCGGCAGTCCGGCGAGATGGTGATGAGGAGGCGCGGCGCTTGGCGATCCGGCGACGGGCGCGGGGAAGACGACGTCGGGCAGCGCCGGGCGGCAAGGCGTGGTCGTTGGGGCGCAGCGGGGAGGATTTCGACGAGCGGCGAGGTAGGCTGCGCCAGACGGTGTCGTGGTGGTGGCGACGGGGTCGAGCGATTGGGGCGGTTCGTTCCCCTTCCCGATCCAGATCTGGATCGGGGGGAGGAGAGAGCAATGTGGGGGGGGGAAGTGGGGTGCGGGGTAGGTTAGGGTTTCGTGTCCAGGGGGATTAAGGGAGTGGGGTGTGGGGCGGTTGGGCCGGCCCGTTCGAGCGGCGGAGGCCAGCTGGGCCACTTGGCCCAGCGGGGGAGGGGGGTTCTGTTGTTTTACTTTTGTTTTGTTTAGTTAGGTTCTGCTTTTCTTTTTATTTAATTGTTTTCTTGTTTCCATCGACTATAAAATATCTAGGCATTTTATAAAAATGTGTTTATTGCACCAAATTTACATATGCAAATTATGGCACCTCCCGAACATTTTTGTTTTAACTTTCGAAAACTTTTATTGTTGACATTAATTTGAATTTGAATTTTGAAACGGTTTCAAATCATCGCGAGGTTAACAACAGTGATCGTGGTGACGTGGCATCATTAGCGTGGGATTACTGTAGCTTAATTATCCAGTCGTCACACGACATTGGAGTATCTAGGTGACATTAGGGTTTTGGTTGATGTGTGTCTTAAGGTGTTATTTTACTACGAACTCTAGGGCTGTTTGTGACACTTATAGGAATAGCCCAATGGATTGATCAGAAAGAATAACCTTGAGGTGGTTTCGTACCCTACAATAATATCTTCGTTTGTTCACCGCTATTAGTGACTTTGGAGTGATTCTTTGTTGCATGTTGAGGGATTGTTATATGATCTAATTATGTTATCATTGTTGAGAGAACCTGCACTAGTGAAAGTATGAACCCTAGGCCTTGTTTCGAAGCATTGCAATATCGTTTACGCTCACTTTTACCACTAGCTACCTTGCTATTTTTACATTTTCAGATTACAAAAACTTATATCTACCATCCATATTGCACTTGTATCACCATGTCTTCGCCGAACTAGTGCACCTACACAATTTACCATTGTATTGGGTGTGTTGGGGACACAAGAGAGACTCTTTGTTATTTGGTTGCAGGATTATTTGAGAGAGACCATCTTCATCCTATGCCTCCCACGGATTGATAAACCTTAGGTCATCCACTTGAGGGAAATTTGCTACTGTCCGACAAACCTCTGCACTTGGAGGCCCAACAACGTCTATAAGAAGAAGATTGTGTAGTAGACATCAAGCTCGTTTCTGGCGCCGTTGCCGGGGAGGCTAGGTAAGCGACACTAATACCCCGTCAACAAAGCTCTTTTCTGGCGCCGTTGCCGGGGAGGTTAGTGCTTGAAGGTATATCTTTAGGTCTTGCAATTGAATCTTTTAGTTTCTTGTTTTATCACTAGTCTAGTCTATAAAAGAAAACTACAAAAAAATGGAATTGAGGTTGCCTCATATGCTTCATCTTTTTAATGTCTTTCGTGAAAATGATGGAAAGAAAAATTGTGCCCATGTGCTAGAAGAAGAATGCATTAAAATGTTTGGCACTAAATCTTTGAATGATGAGCATGATTGCAATGTTATTAGTATGAATTCCTTTAATATCCAAGATGCTAATGATATGCAAAGCCGCAAGCTTGGGGATGCTATTTTTTATGAAGATGATATTTTTAGTCCCCCGAGTTTTGATGAGAAAATATATTATAATGATAGCATGCCTCCTATTTATGATGATTATATTTATGAAAGTGGATTTGGAGAGGTCATGACTTTATTTAGTGATGATTCCACTATTTCGGAAGAGGTTCCAATTGATTATGAGAACAAAGTTGCTATCTATGATGATTATTGTGATGACATGTATGCTATAAAGATTAATGATAACCATGAAACTTGTCATCTTGATTTTAATTTTCAATTGGATTATGCCTCACATGATAGTTATTTAGTTGAGTTTGCTCCCACTACTATTCATGAGAAGAAATTTGCTTATATGGAGAGTAATAAAATTTCTATGCTTGTAGATCATGAAAAGAATGATTTATGTGATAGTTATATTGTTGAATTCATTCATGATGCTACTGAAAATTATCATCAGGGGGGAATATATGCTTGTAGGAATTGCAATAATATCAAGTTTCATCTCTATGTGCTTAAAATCTTGAAGTTATGCTTGCTTTGCCTTCCTATGCTAGTTAATTATCATTCCCATAAGTTGTTTGCTCACAAAATCCCTATGGATAGGAAGTGGTTTAGACTTAAATGTTCTAGTTATATTCTTCATGATGCTCTCCTTATGTTTCAATTCTTATCTTTTATGTGAGCATCATTGAAATCATCATGCCTAGCTAAAAGGCATTAAAGAAAAGCGCTTGTTGGGAGATAACCCAATATTTACCCCTACTGTTTTTGTGTGTTCACATGATTAAGCTACTGTAGTAATCATGTTTTATATCTTTTGTTTCAATAAAGTGCCAAGCAGAACCTTTGGGAAGACTTGGGTGAAAGTTAATGTGATCTTGCTGTAAAAAACTGAAACTTTGCGCTCACGAGATTAGCTGTCATTTTTTACGGAAGAGTGATTTTGAGTTAATTCTTTTTGAAGAAGATTAATAGACAAATTACTCACGTCCACCAATTTATTTCAGAATTTTTGAAGTTACAGAAGTATTCAAGAGTTACAGAATACTACAGACTATTCTGTTTTTGACAGATTATGTTTTCTATGTGTTGTTTGCTTATTTTGATGAATATATGACTAGTATCGGAGGGTATGAACCATAGAGAAGTTGTAATACAGTAGATATAACACCAATATGAATAAATAATGAGTTCACAACAGTACCTAAGTGGTGATTTATTTTCTTATACTAACGGAGCTTACGAGTTTTCTATTGAGTTTTGTGTTGTGAAGTTTTCAAGTTTTGGGTAAAGATTCGATGGACTATAGAATAAGGAGTGGCAAGAGACTAAGCTTGGGGATGCCAAGGCACCCCAAGGTAATATTTAAGGACAACCAAGAGCCTAAGCTTGGGGATGCCCCGGATGGTATCCCCTCTTTCGTCTTCGTCTACTGGTAACTTTACTTGGAGCTATATTTTTATTCACCACATGATATGTGTTTTGCTTGGAGCGTCAATTTATTTTATTTTGATTTGATTGATGTTTGAATAATATCCCAAGATCTTAAATTCGTAAATGTTAGAGATTCTTCACATAGTTGCACAATTATTCGACTACTCATTGATCTTCACTTATATCTTTTGGAGTAGTTTGTCATTTGCTCTAGTGCTTCACTTATATCTTTTTAGAGCACGGCGGTGGTTTTATTTTGAATAAATATATGAACTCTCATGCTTCACTTATATTATTTTGGGAGTCTTTAGAACAACATGGTAATTTGCTTTGGTTATGAATTTAGTCCTAATATGATAGGCATCCAAGAGGGATATAATAAAAACTTTCATATAAAGTGCATTGAATACTATGAGAAGTTTGAATCTTTATGATTGTTTTGAGATATGAAGATGGTGATATTAGAGTCATGCTAGTAGATTATTTGTGAATTTGAGAGATACTTGTGTTAAAGTTTGTGATTCCCGTAGCATGCACATATGGTGAACCGTTATGTGATGAAGTTGGAGCATGATTTATTTATTGATTGTCTTCCTTATGAGTGGCGGTCGGGGATGAGCGATGGTCTTTTCCTACCAATATACCCCCCTAGGAGCATGCGCGTAGTACTTTGTTTCGATAACTAATAGATTTTTGCAATAAGTATATGAGTTCTTTATGACTAATGTTGAGTCCATAGATTATACGCACTCTCACCCTTCCACCATTGCTAGCCTCTCTAGTACCGCGCAACTTTCGCCTGTACCATACACCCACCATATACCTTCCTCAAAACAGCCACCATACCTACTTATTGTGGCATTTCCATAGCCATTCCGAGATATATTGCCATGCAACTTTCCACCGTTCCGTTTATTATGACACGCTCCATCATTGTCATATTGCTTTGCATGATCATGTAGTTGACATCGTATTTGTGGCAAAGCCACCCTTCATAATTCTTTCATACATGTCACTTTTAATTCATTGCACATCCCGGTACACCGCCGGAGGCATTCATATAGATTCATATTTTGTTCTAAGTATCTAGTTGTAATTCTTGAGTTGTAAGTAAATAAAAGTGTGATGGTCATCATTCTTAGAGCATTGTCCTAGTGAGGAAAGGATGATGGAGACTATGATTCCCCCACAAGTCGGGATGAGACTCTGGATGAAAAATAAAAAAAAAGAGGCCATAAAAAGAAGAGAGAGAAAGGCCCAAATAAAAAAATGAGATAAAAGGAGAGAAGGGGCAATGCTACTATCCTTTTTCCACACTTGTGCTTCAAAGTAGCACCATGATCTTCATGATAGAGAGTCTCCTATGTTGTCACTTTCATATAAGTGGGAATTTTTCATTATAGAACTTGGCTTGTATATTCCAATGATGGGCTTCCTCAAAATGCCCTAGGTCTTCGTGAGCAAGCAAGTTGGATGCACACCCACTTAGTTTCTTTTTGAGCTTTCATACACTTATAGCTCTAGTGCATCTGTTGCATGGCAATCCCTACTCACTCACATTGATATATATTGATGGGCATCTCCATAGCCCGTTGATACGCCTAGTTGATGTGAGACTATCTTCTCCTTTTTGTCTTCTCCACAACCACCATTCTATTCCACCTATAGTGCTATATCCATGGCTCACGCTCATGTATTGCATGAAATTTGATAAAAGTTTGAGAACATCAAAAGTATGAAACAATTGCTTGGCTTGTCATTGGGGTTGTGCATGAGATTAAATACTTTGTGTGATGAACATAGAGCATAACCAGACTATATGATTTTGTAGGGATAGTCTTTGGCCGTGTTATTTTGAGAAGACATAATTGCTTTGTTAGTATGCTTGAAGTATTATTATTTTTATGTCAATATTAAAATTTTGTTTTCAATCTTATGGATCTGAATATTCTTGCCAGAATAAATAAGATTACATTGATAAATATGTTAGGTAGCATTCCACATCAAAAATTCTGTTTTTATCATTTACCTACTCGACGATGAGCAGGAATTAAGCTTGGGGATGCTTGACACTTCTCCAACGTATCTATAATTTTTGATTGTTCCATGCTATTATATTATCCATCTTGGATGTCTTATATGCATTTATATGCTATTTTATATGATTTTTAGGACTAACCTATTAACCTAGAGCCCAGTGCCAGTTTCTGTTTTTTCCTTGTTTTTGAGTTTTATCGAAAAGGAATACCAAACGGAGTCCAATTGACGTGCCAATTTTTGATGATTTTTTATGGACTAAAAGAAGCCCCTGGAGTAAAAGAGTAGGGCCAGAAGAGTCCCGAGCCATCCACGAAGGTGGAGGGCGCGCCATACCCCCTGGGCGCCCCCCTACCTCATGGATGACTCGGAGACCCCCCTGACGTGTGACCGACGCCAAAAATTCCTATAAATATAGAAACCCCCAGAAAGAAACCTAGATGGGGAGTTCCGCTGCCGCAAGCCTCTGTAGCCCGCAAAAACCAATCGGGACCCTGTTCCGGCACCCTGCCGGAGGGGGGATCCATCATCGGTGGCCATCTTCATCATCCCGACGCTCTCCATGATGAGGAGGGAGTAGTTCACCCTCGGGGCTGAGGGTATGTACCAGTAGCTATGTGTTTGATCTCTCTCTCTGTCTCGTGTTCTTGATATGGCACGATCTTGATGTATCGTGAGCTTTGCTATTATAGTTGGATCTTATGATGTTTCTCCCCCTCTATCTTCTTGTAATGGATTGAGTTTTCCCTTTGAAGTTATCTTATCGGATTGAGTCTTTAAGGATTTGACAACACTTGATGTATGTCTTGCGTGGGATACCCGTGGTGACAATGGGGTATTCTATTGATTCGATTGATGTATGTTTTGGTGGTCAACTTGCGGGTTCCGTGACCTTCTGAATCTATGCATAGGGGTTGGCACACGTTTTCGTCTTGACTCTCCCGTAGAAACTTTGGGGCACTCTTTGAAGTTCTTTTTGTTGGTTTGAATAGATGAATCTGAGATTGTGTGATGCATATCGTATAATCATACACGCGGATACTTGAGGTGACATTGGAGTATCTAGGTGACATTAGGGTTTTGGTTGATGTGTGTCTTAAGGTGTTATTTTACTAAAAACTCTAGGGCTGTTTGTGACACTTATAGGAATAGCCCAATGGATTGATTAGAAAGAATAACTTTGAGGTGGTTTCGTACCCTACAATAATCTCTTTGTTTGTTCTCCGCTATTAGTGACTTTTGAGTGATTATTTGTTGCATGTTGAGGGATTCTTATATGATCTAATTATGTTATCATTGTTGAGAGAACTTGCACTAGTGAAAGTATGAACCCTAGGCCTTGTTTCGAAGCATTGCAATATCGTTTACGCTCACTTTTACCACGTGCTACCTTGCTGTTCTTATATTTTCAGATTACAAAAACCTATATCTACCATCCATATTGCACTTGTATCACCATCTCTTCGCCGAACTAGTGCACCTACACAATTTACCATTGTATTGGGTGTGTTGGGGACACAAGAGACTCTTTGTTATTTGGTTGCAGGGTTGTTTGAGAGAGACCATCTTCATCCTATGCCTCCCACGGATTGATAAACCTTAGGTCATCCACTTGAGGGAAATTTGTTACTGTCCTACAAACCTCTGCACTTGGAGGCCCAACAACGTCTACAAGAACAAGCTTGTGTAGTAGACATCACCCGGCAAAGAAGGGCCGACGCCGCAATAGGAAGTGTAAGGGCAAGACTGTGCTTGTCGTCGAGGGATCCGGCAACACCGGCCCCGCCAAGAAGGCCAAGGCTGACGACCCCGGCAAGGAATTTGCCGGGTGCGCCGCCTCCCAGGCCTTGGCGGCTGCCGAAAAGCCAGGAGGCTCCGACAAGCAGTACTGCAAGATCCATCGCACCAAGGGCCATGACCTCCGGAATTGCCGGCAGGTTGAGCCGCTTGCGGAGAAGCAGAAAGCTGAGTATGAGAGGCGCGATCAGGAGAAGGGCCAGGATGGTGCTGAGGTGTCCGGCAAGAAGCGTGGCGGTCGAGGAGGCCGCCACGACAAAGATAATCAACAAGAGAGGCCCGCTTGGTGCCGTGACAAGAAGGAGGGAGACGATGATAATGATGAGGATGACGAGTCCGGCGAGCACGAGTTCCAGAAAGCTACGGAGGCCATGTGCGTCGACGGTGGCGCCTCGTTGCATACCTCTCACCGCCGACTGAAGCAGTGAGCGCGTGAGGTCACTATGGCGGAGCCGTCGTTCGATGCCCAGAAGCCACTGAAGTGGTCCAGCACACCTATCATTTTTGACACCGAGGATCACCCTGATCGCACAACTGCGGTCGGGTGTTTGCCGTTGTTGGTTTCACCAACAATACGCAACCTCAAGGTGACAAAAGTGCTAGTTGACGGTGGGGCCGGTCTGAACTTGATCTCGCCCGCTGTGATCGAGAGGCTGCAAATCCCCGATGGAGATCTCGAGGAGATGGGCACGTTTCAAGGGGTCAACCCGGGGAGGAGTCAGCCTAAAGGTAAAATCACGTTGCCCGTTACATTTGGGGGTGAACTGAACTATAGGACGGAGAAGATCGGTTTTTATGTCGCCAAGAAACTTTGCGCTCAGTGCCCGAATTATTAAAAATCACCAGAACGTGATAAAATACTGATTCCAATTGCTGCTAATCAATAAACAAATTTTCTAGGTTGTCTAATTTTGGTAGATTTTTTGGAGTTCCAGAAGTTTGCGTTAGTTACAGATTACTACAGACTGTTCTGTTTTTGACAGATTCTGTTTCTCGTGTGTTGTTTGCTTATTTTGATGAATCTATGGCTAGTAAAATAGTTTATAATCCATAGAGAAGTTGGAATACAGTAGGTTTAACACCAATATAAATAATGAATTAATTCATTACAGTACCTTAAAGTAGTCTTTTGTTTTCTTTCTCTAACGGAGCTCACGAGATTTCTATTGAGTTTTGTGTTGTGAAGTTTTCAAGTTTTGGGTAAATTCTTTTGATGGATTATGGAACAAGGAGTGGCAAGAGCCTAAGCTTGGGGATGCCCATGGCACACCCAAGATAATCTAAGGACACCAAAAAGTCAAAGCTTGGGGGTGCCCCGGAAGGCATCCCCTCTTTCGTCTACTTCCATCGGTAATTTACTTGGAGCTATATTTTTATTCACCACATGATATGGGTTTTGCTTGGAGCGTCTTGTATCATTTGTGTCTTTGCTTGTTAGTCTACCACAATAATCCTTGCTGTACACACCTTTTGAGTGAGCCATACATGAATTGGAATTTGATAGAATACTCTATGTGCTTCACTTATATCTTTTGAGCTTGATAGTTTTGCTCATAGTGCTTCACTTATATATTTTGAGCGTTTCAATTTTTGCTCTAGTGCTTCACTTAGATATTTTAGAGCACGGTGGTGGATTTGTTTCAAAGAAACTATTGATCTATCATGCTTCACTTAGATTATTTTGAGAGTCGTTAATAGCATGGTAATTTGCTTAATATTAATATACTTGGTATTCAAGATATGTGAAACTTTCTTTTGAGTGCGTTGAATACTAAGATAAGTTTGATGCTTGATAATTGTTTTGAGATATGGAGGTGATAATATCAAAGTCGTGCTAGTTGAGTAGTTGTGAATTTGAGAAATGCTTGTGTTGAATTTTGCAAGTCCCATAGCATGCACGTATGGTTAAAGTTGTGTAACAAATTTGAAACATGAAGTGTACCTGGCTTGTGCATCCTTATGAGTGGCGGTCGGGGAATGACGATGGTATTTTCCTACCAATCTATCCCCCTAGGAGCATGCGCGTAGTACTTGATTTTTGATGACTTCTAAATTTTTGCAATAAGTATATGAGTTCTTTTGACTAATGTTGAGTCCATGGATTATCTGGCGCTTTTACCTTTCCGCCTTTGCTAGCCTCTTGATGCAGTGCATTGCCCTTTCTCACCTTGAGAGTTGGTGCAAAATTCGCCGGTGCATCCAAACCCCGTGATATGATACACTCTATCACACATAAACCTCCTTATATCTTCCTAAAAACAGCCACCATACCTACCTATTATGGCATTTCCATAGCCATTCCGAGATATATTGCCATGCAACTTTCCCCTATTCCGTTCATCATCATCATGACATACTTTACTTTTGTCATATTGCCATTGCATGATCATGTAGTTGACATCGTATTTGTGGCAAAGCCACCATGCATTATTTTTCATACATGTCACTCTTGATTCATTGCACCATCCAGGTACACCGCCAGAGGCTTTCATATAGAGTCATATCTTGTTCTAAGTTTCGTGTTGTAACCCTTATGTTGTAATCAATAGAAGTGTGATGATCATCATTATTAGAGCATTGCCCAATCAAAAAAAAAAGAGAAAGGCCGAAAAGAAAAAAAAGGAAAGGCCCAAAAAAAAGAAAATAAATAAGAAGGGCAATGCTACTATCTCTTTTTCCACACTTGTGCTTCAAATTAGCACCTTGTTCTTCGTGTAGTGAGCCTCATATATTGTGCTTAAAAGTAGCACCTTGTTCTTCGTGTAGTGAGTCTCATATATTGTGCTTCAAAGTAGCACCTTGTTCTTCGTGTAGTGAGTCTCATATATTGTGCTTCAAAGTAGCACCATAATCTTCATGATAGAGAGTCTCATAAGTTGTCTTTTTCATACTAGTGGGAATTTTTCATTATAGAACTTGGCTTGTATATTCCTACGATGGGCTTCCTCAAATGCCCTAGGTCTTCATGAGCAAGCAAGTTGGATGCACACCCACTAGTTTTCTTTTGTTGAACATTCATAGCTCTAGTGCATCCGTTGCATGGCAATCCCTACTCCTCATGTTGACATCAATTGATGGGCATCTCCATAGCCCGTTGATTATCCTCGTCAATGTGAGACTTTCTGCTTTTTTGTCTTCTCCACACAATCCCCATCATCATATTCTATTCCACCCATAGTGCTATATCCATGGCTCACGCTCATGTATTGCGTGAAGGTTGAAAAAGTTTGAGATTATTTAAGTATGAAACAATTGCTTGGCTTTTCATCGGGGGTATAGAAGTTGGGAACATCTTTGTGTGACGAAAATGAAGCATAGCCTAACTATATGATTTTGTAGGGATGAACTTTCTTTTGCCATGCTAATTTGAGAAGACATGATTACTTTGAATAGTATGCTTGAAGTATTATTATTTCTATGTCAATATGAACTTTGGTCTTGAATATTTCGGATCTGAATATTCATACCACAATTAAGAAGATTTACATTAAAATTATGCCAAAGTATCACTGTGCATCAAAATTTCTCTTTTTATCATTTACCTACTCGAGGATGAGCAGGAATTAAGCTTGGGGATGCCTGATATGTCTCCAACGTATGTATAATTTTTGATTGCTCCATGCTACTTTATCTACTGTTTTGGACTATATTGGGCTTTATTTTCCACTTTTATATTATTTTTGGGACTAACCTATTAACCGGAGGCCCAGCCCAGAATTGCTATTTTTTGCCTATTTCAGTGTTTCGAAGAAACATAATATCAAACGGAGTCCAAACAGAATGAAACCTTCGGAAACGTGATTTTCTCACCGAACGTGATCCAGGGGACTTGGACCCTACTCCAAGGAACAAAAGAGGCGGTCACGAGGGTGGGGGGCGCCCCCCCCTAGGGCGTGCCCCCTGCCTCGTGGGCCCCCTGTTGCTCCACCGACGTACTCCTTCCTCC
Organism: Aegilops bicornis; assembly: GCA_021605145.1. Classification (NCBI taxonomy): domain Eukaryota; kingdom Viridiplantae; phylum Streptophyta; class Magnoliopsida; order Poales; family Poaceae; genus Aegilops; species Aegilops bicornis. The sequence goes on along the minus strand of CM038674.1, from coordinate 78,422,621 downwards.
TATATATACCTACGTACCCCCAAACGATCACAGGAGGAGCCAAAAACCTAATTCCACCGCCGCAACTTCTTGTATCCACGAGATCTCATCTTGGGGCCTGTTAGGAGCTCATGGGAGGGCATCCACCACGGAGGGCTTCTACATCATCACCATAGCCCCTCCAATGAAGTGTGAGTAGTTCACTTCAGACCTTCGGGTCCATAGCTAGTAGCTAGATGGCTTCTTCTCTCTTTTTGGATCTCAATACAATGTTCTCCCCCTCTCTCGTGGAGATCTATTCGATGTAATCTTCTTTTTGCGGTGTGTTTGTTGAGGCCGATGAATTGTGGGTTTATGATCCAGCTTATCTATGAATAATATTTGAATCTTCTCTGAATGGTTATCTTTGCAAGTCTCTTCGAATTATCCGTTTGGTTTGGCCAACTAGATTGGTAGTTCTTGCAATGGGAGAAGTGTTTAGCTTTGGGTTCAATCTTGCGGTGTCCTTACCCGGATGTAAAAGGGTTGCAAGGCACGTATTGTATTGTTGCCATCAAGGATAACAAGATGGGGTATTTATCATATTGCATGAATTTATTCCTCTACATCATGTCATCTTGCTTAGGCGTTACTCTGTTTTTAACTTAATACTCTAGATGCATGCTGGATAGCGGTCGATGAGTGGAGTAATAGTAGTAGATGCAGAATCGTTTCGGTCTACTTGTCTCGAACGTGATGCCTATATACATGATCATACCTAGATATACTCATAACTATGATCAATTATATCAATTGCTCAACAGTAATTTGTTCACCCACCGTAGAATACTTATGCTCTTGAGAGAAGCCACTAGTGAAACCTATGGCCCCGGGTCTATTCTCATCATATCAATCTCCATCACTTTTATACTTGCTTTGTTTTTACTTTGCCTTTTACTTTTCACTTTGCATCTCTATACCAAAAATACCAAAAATATTATTTATCATCTCTATCAGATCTCACTCTCGTAAGTGACCGTGAAGGGATTGACAACCCCTAATCGCGTTGGTTGCGAGGAGCTATCGTTTTGTGCAGGTACGAGGGACTTGTGCGTGGACTCCTACTGGATTGATACCTTGGTTCTCAAAAACTGAGGGAAATACTTACGCTACTTTCCTGCATCATCCTCTCCTCTTCGGGGAAATCCAACGCAGTGCTCAAGAGGTAGCAGGATCCCATATAGGGTCAAGAGCCCTTGTCGGCCAAGCGTTCCGGCAAGGTTTCTTATGGCCCACCGCTCTCCAGGATGCAACTGCACTAGTACCAAGTGTGAAGCGTGCCAGTTCCATTCAAAGAAGCTTCATCAACCAGCCCAAGCTCTTCAGACAATCCCTCTTTCCTGGCCATTTTTGGTCTAGGGGCTCGACATACTGGGCCCCTTTCCCCGTGCTGTTGGGGGCTTTGAGTACTTGTACGTCGCGATCGACAAGTTCACAAAGTGGCCAGAAGTGGAGCCGGTGAGAAAGATGATAGCACAATCAGCCGTCAAGTTCTTCAAGGGGCTAGTCTGCCATTTTGGTGTGCCGAATAGAGTCATCACTGACAATGGCACACAGTTCACGAGCCGCACCTTCATGCAGTATATCCAAGACCTCGGCGACAAGGTTTGTTTTGCTTCTGTTGCTCATCCCAGAAGTAACGGCCAGGCTGAGAGGGAGAATGCAGAAGTGTTGTGAGGCCTCAAGACCAGAACCTTCGACACGCTACACAAGTGCAGGAGGCGTTGGACTGATGAGTTGCCAACGGTTCTTTGGTCAATCAGGACGACACCGAATCGAGCCATTGGCCACACACCCTTTGCCCTGGTATACGGGGCAGAAGCAGTTCTCCCCACGGAACTCATATATGGGTCACCTCGAGTGCTCGCTTATGATGAGCTTGAGCAAGAGCAGTTGCGCTAAGACAATGCGATGCTCCTCGAGGAAGATCGTCTTCAGGCCACTGTGCGAGCTGCTCGCTATCAGCAAGCCTTGCGTCGCTATCATAGCCGCAAGGTTCACGCCCGAAGCCTTGAGGAAGGCGACCTTGTTCTTCGACGAATCCAATCCGCCAAGAGTTCAAACAAGTTGATGCCAAAGTGGGAAGGCCCTTATCGGGTGATACGAGTCACCAGGCCCGGTGCAGTCCGCCTGTAGACCGAAGATGGCATTCCGGTGAGCAATACCTGGAACATTGAACATCTTCGCAAGTTTTACCCGTGAGGCGCGGTTGCCGGGCCCCCCGGCAAACCACCTTTTTGTACAAGCCTTGCCGGCGAGGCATGTAACCCTTTGTACAAAACCAGGTGCAGACCCTGAGCAACAGATGAATAAACGAAGCGCTGGCGCCCTAAGAGTTAGCATGCATGTTAGGTTGATTCTCCCTCTGGTAGGGTTGATAGTGCTTAGCGGCAACTAACTTCTACCTCTTGAGCTTGCATTGGATTTCCTTGAAGAGGAAAGGTTATGCAGCACAGTAGCGTAAGTATTTCTCTCAGTTTTTGAGAACCAAGGTATCAATCCAGTAGGAGACTACGCGCGAGTCCCTCGTACCTACACAAAGCAAATAACTCCTCGCAACGAACACGAATAGGGGTTGTCAATCCCTTCACGGTCACTTACGAGAGTGAGATCTGATAGATATGATAGATAATATTTTTGGTATTTTTAGTATAAAGATGCAAAGTAAAATAACAGGTAAAGTAAAAAAGCAAAGCAATAATAAAGTGATGAAGATTAATATGATGGAGATAGACCCGGGGGCCATAGGTTTCACTAGTGGCATCTCTCAAGGCATAAGTATTCTACGGTGGGTGAACAAATTACTGTTGAGCAATTGATAGAATTGAGCATAGTTATGAGAATATCTAGGTATGATCATGTATATAGGCATCACGTCCGAGACAAGTAGACTGACTCCTGCCTGCTTCTACTACTATTATTACTCCACTCATCGACCACTATCCAGTATGCATCTAGAGTATTAAGTTCAAGAAAACAGAGTAATGCCATAAGCAAGATGACATGATGTAGAGGGATAAATTCATGCAATATGATAAAAAAAACCATCTTGTTATCCTCGATGGAAACAATACAATACGTGCCTTGCTGCCCCTACAGTCATTGTGAAAGGACACCGCAAGATGGAACCCAAAGCTAAGCACTTCTCCCATTGAAAGAAAAACCAATCTAGTAGGCCAAACCAAACTAATAATTCAAAGAGACTTGCAAAGATAACCAATCATACATAAAAGAATTCAGAGAAGATTCAAATATTGTTCATAGATAATCTTGATCATAAACCCACAATTCATCGATCTCAACAAACACACTGCAAAAAGAAGATTACATCGAATAGATCTCCACGAGAGGGGGGAGAACATTGTATTGAGATCCAAAAAGAGAGAAGAAGCCATCTAGCTACTAACTATGGACCCGAAGGTCTGAGGTAAACTACTCACACTTCATCGGAGGGGCTATGATGATGTAGAAGCCTCCGTGGTGGATTCCTTCCGCGGAGCTCCTAACAGGCTCCAAGATGTGATCTCGTGGATACAGAAAGTTGCGGGCGGTGGAATTAGGTTTTTGGCTCGTGATTCGATCGCTTGGGGTACGTAGGTATATATAGGAGGAAGAAGTACGTCGGTGGAGCAAGGTGAGGCCCACGAGGGTGGGGGTGTGCCTGGGGGGTAGGGCGCGCCCCCTACCTCGTGCCCACCTCCTGGCTTTCTTGAAGTAGGGTCCAAGTCTCTTGGATCATATCCGGTGAGAAAATCACGTTCCCGAAGGTTTCATTCCGTTTGGACTCAGTTTGATATTCCGTTTCTTCGAAACACTGAAATAGGCAAAAAACAGCAATTCTGGGCTGGGCCTCCGGTTAATAGGTTAGTCCCAAAAATAATATAAAAGTGGAAAATAAAGCCCAATATAGTCCAAAAAGTAGATAATATAGCATGGAGCAATAAAAAATTATAGATACGTTGGAGACGTATCAGGCATCCCCAAGCTTAATTCCTGCTCGCCCTCGATTAGGTAAATGATAAAAAAGAATTTTTGATGCGGAGTGCTACTTGGCATAATTTCAATGTAATTCTTCTTAATTGTGGTATGAATATTCAGATCTGAAAGATTCAAGACAAAAGTTTATATTAACATAAAAATAATAATACTTCAAGCATACTAACTAAGCAATTATGTCTTCTCAAAATAACATGGTCAAAGAAAGTTCATCCCTACAAAATCATATAGTTTAGTCATGCTCCATTTTCGTCACACAAGAATGCTCTCATCATGCACAACCCCGATGACAAGCCAAGCAATTGTTTCATACTTTAGTAATCTCAAACCTATAAACTTTCACGCAATATATGAGCGCGAGCCATGGACATAGCACTATGGGTGGAATAGAATATGATGATGGGGGTTATGTGGAGAATACAAAAAAGGAGAAGGTCTCACATCAATGAGGCTAATCAATGGGCTATGGATATGCCCATCGATTGACGTTAATGCAAGGAGTAGGGATTGCCATGCAACGGATGCACTAGAGCTATAAATGTATGAAATCTCAACAAAAGAAACTAAGTGGGTGTGCATCCAACTTGCTTGCTCAGGAAGACCTAGGGCACTTGAGGAGGCCCATTGTTGGAATATACAAGCCAAGTTCTATAATGAAAAATTCCCGCTAGTATATGAAAGTGACAAAACAAGAGACTCTCTATCATGAAGATTATGGTGCTACTTGAAGCACAAGTGTGGCAAAGGATAGTAACATTGTCCCTTCTCTCTTTTTCTCTCATTTTTTGTGGGCTTCTTTGGCCTCTTTTTTTTATTTGGGCTTCTTTGGCCTCTTTTATTTTTGATAACCTCACATGGGACAATGCTCTAGAAAAATATGATCATCACACTTCTATCTATTTATAACTCAATGATTACAACTCGATACTAGAACAAAGTATGACTCTATATGAATGCCTCCGGCGGTGTACTGGGATATGCAATGAATCAAGAGTGACATGTATGAAAGAATTATGAACGGTGGCTTTGCCACAAATACTATGTCAACTACATGATCATGCTAAGCAATATGACAATGATGAATGTGTCATGATGAATGGAATGGTGGAAAGTTGCATGGCAATATATCTCGGAATGGCTATGGAAATACCATAATAGGTACGTATGGTGGCTGTTTTGAGGAAGATATAAGGAGGTTTATGTGTGAAAGAGTGTATCATATCACGGGGTTTGGATGCACCGGCGAAGTTTGCACCAACTCTCAAGGTGAGAAAGGGCAATGCACGGTACCGAAGAGGCTAGCAAAGGCGGAAAGGTAAAAGCGCGTATAATCCATGGACTCAACATTAGTCAAAAGAACTCATATACTTATTGCAAAAATTTAGAAGTCATCAAAAACCAAAGCACTACGCGCATGCTCCTAGGGGGATAGATTGGTAGGAAAAGACCATCGCTCGTCCCCGACCGCCACTCATAAGGAGGACAATCAAAGAACACCTCATGTTTCAAATTTGTTGCATAACGTTTACCATACGTGCATGCTACGGGACTTGCAAACTTCAACACAAGCATTTCTCAAATTCACAACTACTCAACTAGCGCGACTTTGATATTATCACCTCCATATCTCAAAACAATTATCAAGCATCAAACTTTTCTTAGTATCCAACACACTCATAAGAAAGTTTTTATTATTTTTGTATACCTAGCATATTGAGATTATTAAGCAAATTACCATGCTATTTAATACTATCAAAATAATCTAAGTGAAGCATGAGATATCAATATTTTCTTTAAAACAAATCCACCACTGTGCTCTAAAAGATATAAGTGAAGCACTAGAGCAAAACTATATAGCTCTAAAGATATAAGTGAAGCACATAGAGTATTTAACAAATTCCAATTCATGTATGGCTCTCTCAAAAGGTGTGTACAGCAAGGATGATTGTGGTAAACTAAAAAGCAAAGAATCAAATCATACAAGACGCTCCAAGCAAAACACATATCATGTGGTGAATAAAAATATAGCTCCAAGTAAAGTTACCGATGGAAGTAGACGAAAGAGGGGATGCCTTCCGGGGAATCCCCAAGCTTTGACTTTTTTGGTGTCCTTAGATTATCTTGGGGGTGCCATGGGCATACCCAAGCTTAGGCTCTTTCCACTCCTTGTTCCATAATCCATCAAAAGATTTCACCCAAAACTTGAAAACTTCACAACACAAAACTCAACAGAAATCTCGTGAGCTCCGTTAGCGAAAGAAACAAAAGACCACTTCAAGGTACTGTAATGAACTCATTCTTTATTTATATTGGTGTTAAACCTACTGTATTCCAACTTCTCTATGGTTTATAAACTATTTTACTAGCCATATATTCATCAAAATAAGCAAACAACACACGAAAAACGGAATCTGTCAAAAACAGAACAGTCTGTAGTAATCTGTAACTAACGAAAACTTATGGAACTCCAAAAATTCAGAAACAAATATGAAGACCTAGGAAATTTGTTTATTGATCAGCATCAATTGGAATCACTATTTTATCACGTTCTGGTGATTTTTAACAATTTTTTTCGTGAACAGAAAGTTTCTGGAAATTACAGCAAGATCAAATAACAATCATCCAAGAAGATCCTATAGGTTTAACTTGGCACAAACACTAATTAAAACATAAAACCACATCTAAACAGAAGGTAGATGGATTATTTATTCCTAAACAGAACCAAAAGCAAAAAAACTAAAAATAAAATTGGGTTGCCTCCCAACAAGCGCTATCGTTTAACGCCCTAGCTAGGCATAAAAGCAAGGATAGATCTAGGTATTGCCATCTTTGGTAGGCAATCCGTAAGTGGCTCTCATGATAGATTCATATGGTAATTTTATTTTCTTCCTAGGGAAGTGTTCCATGCCTTTCTTTAATGGAAATTGGAATCTAATATTCCCTTCCTTCATATCAATAATTGCACCAATCGTTCTAAGGAAAGGTCTACCAAGAATAATAGGACATGAAGGATTGCAATCTATATCAAGAATGATAAAATCTACAGGCACATAATTCCTATTTGCAACAATAAGAACATCATTAATTCTTCCCATAGGTTTCTTAATAGTGGAATCCGCAAGGTGCAAGCTTAGAGAGCAATCATCAAAATCACGGAAATCTAGCAAATCGCATAAATTTTTGGGAATAGTGGAGACACTAGCACCCAAATCACATAAAGCATAAAATTCATGATCCTTAATATTAATATTAATAGTTGGTTCCCACTCATCATAAAGTTTTCTAGGGATAGAAACTTCCAACTCAAGTTTTTCTTCATAAGATCGCATTAAGGCATCGACGATATGTTTGGTAAAGGCTTTATTTTGACTATAAGCATGAGGAGAATTTAGCACGGATTGCAACAAGGAAATACAATAAATTAAAGAGCAACTTTCATAATTAAATTCCTTGAAATCCAAAATAGTGGGTTTAGCAACATCTAGGGTTTTGCTTTCTTCAATCCCATTTTTATCAATTTTATCATCAAGATCTAAAAACTCCGAATTCTCGGAACGCCTTCTAGGTAAAGGTGGATCATATTCAGTCCCATAATTATCAAGATTCATATTGCAAAACAAAGATTTAATAGGTGACACATCAATAACTTTTAGATCTTCATTTTTATTTTCATGGAAATTGGAAGAACACGCTTTAATAAAGGCATCTTTCGTAGCATGCATCCTAGCGGTTCTTTCTTTGCACTCATCAATGGAAATTCCCATGGCTTTGAGAGACTCATTGATATCATGCTTAGGTGCAATAGATCTAAGCTTTAAAGAATAAACATCAAGAGAAATTCTATCAACATTCCTAGCCAATTCATCAACTTTAAGCAATTTCTCTTCAAGCAAAGCATTAAAATCATTTTGCGAATTCTTAAACTCTTTAACACTAGTCTCAAATTCAGAGGGCATCTTATTAAAATTTCCATAAGAGTTGTTGTAGGAATTTCCATAATTATTAGAAGGATTACTAGGATAAGGTCTAGGATTAAAATTCCCTCTATACGCGTTGTTACCAAAATTATTCCTACCAACAAAAATTCACATCCATAGATTCATTATTATTCTCAATCAAAGTAGAAAAAGGCATATCATTAGGATCAGAAGAAACACTCTTAGTAGCAAATAATTTCATAAGTTCATCCATCTTTCCACTCAAAACATTAATTTCTTCTATTGCATGCACTTTTTTATTAGTAGATCTTTCAGTGTGCCATTGAGAATAATTAACCATAATATTATCTAGGAGTTTAGTAGCATCTCCTAAAGTGATTTCCATAAAATAGCCTCCCGCGGCCGAATCTAAAAGATTTCTAGAAGCAAAATTCAATCCGGCATAAATTTTTTGTATAATCATCCACAAGTTCAAACCATGAGTAGGGCAATTATGTATCATTAATTTCATTCTCTCCCAAGCTTGTGCAACATGTTCATGATCAAGTTGCTTAAAATTCATAATATCGTTTCTAAGAGAGATAATCTTAGCGGGAGGAAAATACTTAGAGATAAAAGCATCTTTGCACTTGTTCCAAGAATCAATACTATTTTTAGGCAAAGACGAAAACCAAGCTTTAGTACGATCTCTAAGCTTAAAAAGGAAATAGCTTCAATTTAACAATATCATTATCAACATCTTTCTTATTTTGCATATCACACAAATCCACGAAGCTATTTAGATGAGTAGCGGCATCTTCACTAGGAAGGCCGCTAATTCATCTTTCATAACAAGATTCAACAAAGCAGTATTGATTTCACAAGATTCAGTGTTGGTAAGAGGAGCAATCAGAGTGCTAAGGAAATCATTATTGTTAGTATTGGTAAAGTCACATAATTTGGTATTATCTTGAGCCATCGTGACAAACAAGCAATCTAACACACGAGCAAACAAAAAGCAAGCGGGGAAAAGGCAAATGGAAAAGATATGGCGAATAAAACGGCAAGGGTGAAGTGGGGGAGAGGAAAACGAGAGGCAAATGGCAAATAATGTAATGCGAGAGATAAGGGATTGTGATGGATACTTGGTATGTTGACTTTTATGAGATTCTCAAGAAGCGTGGCCAGAAATGGCTCGTTGTCGGGAGTCCAACTCTTCAGTTGACTTTGCGTAAGCCTCCCCGGCAACGGCGCCAGAAATTCTTCTTGCTGCCTCTTGAGCTTGCGTTGGATTTCCTTGAAGAGGAAAGGTGATGTAGCACAGTAGCGTAAGTATCTCTCTCAGTTTTTGAGAACCAAGGTATCAATCCAGTAGGAGACTATGCGCAAGTCCCTCGTACCTACACAAAGTAAATAACTCCTCGCAACCAACGCGAATAGGGGTTGTCAATCCCTTCACGGTCACTTACGAGAGTGAGATCTGATAGATATGAAAGATAATTTTTTTGGTATTTTTGGTATAAAGATGCAAAGTAAAATAAAAGGTAAAGTAAAAAAGCAAAGCAATAATAAAGTGATGAAGATTAATATGATGGAGATAGACCCGGGGGCCATAGGTTTCACTAGTGGCTTCTCTCAAGAGCATAAGTATTCTACGGTGGGTGAACAAATTACTGTTGAGAAATTGATAGAATTGAGCATAGTTATGAGAATATCTAGGTATGATCATGTATATAGGCATCACGTCCGACACAAGTAGACCGACTCCTGCCTGCATCTACTACTATTACTCCACTCACCGACCGCTATCCAGCATGCATATAGAGTATTAAGTTCAAGAAAACAGAGTAACGCCTTAAGCAAGATGACATGATGTAGAGGGATAAAGTCATGCAATATGATAAAAACCCCATCTTGTTATCCTCGATGGCAACAATGCAATACGTGCCTTGCTGCCCCTACTGTCACTGGGAAAGGACACCACAAGATTGAACCCAAAGCTAAGCACTTCTCCCATTACAAGAAAACTCAATCTAGTAGGCCAAACCAAACTGATAATTCGAAGAGACTTGCAAAGATAACCAATCATACATAAAAGAATTCGGAGAAGATTCAAATATTGTTCATAGATAATCTTGATCATAAACCCACAATTCATCAGTCTCAACAAACACACCCCAAAAAGAAGATTACATCGAATAGATCTCCACGAGAGAGGGGGAGAACATTGTATTGAGATCCAAAAGAGAGAAGAAGCCATCTAGCTACTAACTATGGACCAAGATCCGAGGTAAACTACTCACACTTCATCGGAGGGGCTATGATGATGTAGAAGCCCTCCGTGGTGGATTCCCTTCCGTGAGCTCCTAACAGGCCCCAAGATGGGATCTCGTGGATACAGAAAGTTGCGGCGGTGGAATTAGGTTTTTGGCTCCGTATCTGATCGTTTGGGGGTACGTAGGTATATAGGAGGAAGAAGTATGTCGGTGGAGCAAGGTGGGGCCCACGAGGGTGGGGGCGCGCCTGGGGGGTAGGGTGCGCCCCCTACCTCATGCCCACCTCCTGGCTTTTTTGACGTAGGGTCCAAGTCTCCTCGATCATATCCGGTGAGAAAATCACGTTCCCGAAGGTTTCATTCCGTTTGGACTCCGTTCGATATTCCGTTTCTTCGGAACACTGAAGTAGGCAAAAGAACAGTAATTCTAGGTTGGGCCTCCGGTTAATAGGTTAGTCCCAAAAATAATATAAAAGTGGAAAATAAAGCCCAATATAGTCCAAAACAGTAGATAATATAGTACGGAGCAATCAAAAATTATAGATACGTTGGAGACGTATCACTAACCCCTAGCATAGAGGTCGAGTATGTGTCATTGTGTCCCTTCCGGTCCTTTTTGGATTCGCAGGCTGCGCAGGCGCTTCAGCGGAACCTTTTGGAATAAAGGAGACGAGTTGGTAGCCCGACCCCGGCAGTAGATTCAGATAAGTCTTTTTCCCAGCCACATACTTCCGTATGAAACTTGAACGCATGAAACCTTGCCTAATCCCATGTCGCCGTGCTCCCTCCTTCCTGTACCCGAAGCCTTTTCGGACTGGAATTTGGTTGTAGTTGCGGTGGAGGGGAGACAAACGAGGGGCCCAATCCTACTTTGTCCCTGCCCCTGCCAAGGGCTTGAGTGTAGTCGTGGTATAAAGCAGGAGGACGGCAAGGCCTGTTGCCGGCGACGTTGTTTACTTAAAAAAACAAGGACTCGTTCCTTGGTGTGGGCCCCCGCCACCCGCCTTCTTCACCTTCTCCGGCCTTCCAGCGCCAGTCGCTAGAAGCGACAGCCCCGAGAAGTTCAAGGAGCTGGCTTGAGGAGCCACCACCAAGAACTACCCCCCCCCCCCCAGCAAATCGCTCTGCCGGGAAGAAGGCCGGGTGCAGATGATGGTGCTGCCGGCGTCGCCTAGGGACGGGGCGTCCGACGTCTAGTCGGACCCATCCCTGGCGTCCTCCCAACCGGTATCCTCCCCATCGCTACCGCTTGAGGAGGAGCTTTCATCGTCAGTCGAGCTCTCCGCGCAGCACCCTAGCCGGATTCCTGAGCTCCCAAAAACCTTGATGGAGAGAAGATCGGCCTCCACCAATTTAAAGCGGAGGACGTGCCCCTTCATCAGGCAGTGGGCACGTGCGAAGGTTTTCCAACCACGATGAAGAAGCATAACACGAGGGAAGGGGAACTCTACGTTCTCCCACATGTCGCCATTGCAACACCCCTTCATGCGAAGCCTCAACCTCGATGGCTAATCGACCTCCAAGACCCTCGCGAACGCCTCGGGAGGAAGGAGGCGGCTATGCGGCGGTTCGCGCAGCTGCGAGATGAACTCCAGCGCCGTGTCCCCGACATGGCCGCTCGATGAAGCAGGAGGAGATGGTGGCGGAGACGATGGCGCCGCAGGTGTCCCCCTTCCGCGCCCACCTCTGCCTTGACCACCTCACCGATCGCGACCCCATCCGGCGCCTCCACCTTGGGCGTCTGGCTCTTCCTTAACCGACGTGGCTCTCTGGCAAGAGGAAGATCTAGTCACCTCCGCAGAAGGACAGCCGCGGCCGCGCCCTCTCGGCATGGTGGTGGATGGAGAATGGAGGCGACGCGAGAAGATGCCTCTCCTCCTCCTCCTCCTGATCCCCCTTTTTTATAGCCAAGGAGGGAAGGTTGAAGACTGGCTCTACGCCTCTGAAGAGCCCTTTCGAGTCCGGCTCATTAAGTTGGCAACGAGCGAGGTCGTCGACCGCCCTCCCCGCACCAATCAAAGGCGCATGGGTATCGGCCATGGTGCGCCTTCCCATATCCCGCGCGTCCGTCACCTACCCCACACCATGCATGCGGTGTACGTGGCAAAAAAGACGGGCGTAGTGGGAAACATGGAACGGCGGTTCCAAGATGGGGAAAGGCGAGGAGGGTAAATGAGCAGCGACCCTGCAGTTTCCTCTTTTTTATGGGGAAGACACGGGCCGCCTCTTTACTATTCACCGCAAGATGACGCAAGCATGCTGCAACCGTCCCACGCACGACCCCACGTCATGCGCTCAATGCGGGTCGTGGGGAAGCGCAACTGGCGAAGGAATTACTACGGTAAAAACTCTGCCACACGCGCCCGCGCACCATTCTGGGCATGGCCCAACAACGCTTCGCGCTTATGTGTGGCCCAGGCCTGGGGGATCCTGTCGGTGTACAAAAGTAGGGGCCTCTCTGTACCCCTTTACTTGTGCACGGGCAGTCGTAGCCGCACCTGCGGCCATGCTTGCCAGGGCAGAGTAAGGAAAGGAACAAGGCTGCCAAGGCAACACTCAAGCCAGAAGCATGAAGAGCAAAGGGGCACGATGGATTCCCCCCCCCCCCCCGGCAACACCCTTGCTGGGGCGGCCTACATAGCCCCGGCAAGAGCCTTTCCGGGGCAACTTGCCTAACACCAGCAAAGCCGCCACCTTTGAGCCTGAGAGTTCTGACACCATCAACAAACGTCAGAACCAAGACTCGGCAGGTGCCTGCATGGTGGCATGCAGATCTTTGTGAAGACCAAAGGCCTGCAATACTAGATAAGAACCAGAAGACGAAGACCCCTAGCAAGACCCTTGCTGGGGACGGCCGAAGACCCCCGGCAAGATCCTTGCCGGGGACGCCGGCAAGACCTCGACGCGGCAAGCAGCCCGCCAACTAAGCAACCGCCTGCGTGGCAGCATGCAGCTTCCAGGCCAACTAAGCAAGCACCTGCGTGGTGGCATGCAGATCTTCGTGAAGACTTTGTCACCGCACCAGCACAGCAACTAGCCAGCCAGCATGGCACTGCATGCGTCGTCAGCTTGGACGTGCGTCGAAGCAAGGCGAGGCAGCGACGGATGGGACGAGCTCTGTTGCCGTCCTCGATAAAGCAAGAGGGCACGCAGGCGGCGCATTAAATGTGTTTGTCTGACGATCAGGAGATAAACTTGTACACTATATATACTTTCCACCTCCTGTGTGCCACTGTGGCGACCCCTTTGACATACAAAAGGAGGCCCGAGGCGTACTATTGAAGGATTCGGACTTTTGGAACGGGGCACGCATAGTAGCTAGTCCAAGAACACAAGAACACCAAATAAACTCAGACAAGCAGGACTAGGGTATTACGCATCGTTTGCGGCCCGAACCTCGGTAAAAATCCCCTCGCGCTGATCACTAGACCTGCTCTTTGCGCATCTCTTCACCCCCGCCAACTGTAGAAGGGATTCCCAGGGATCCCATAGGTGTCGTTTTCCCCGACAACGATGCTAAAAGCTGCGGAGTAGAAATCAAGAAGGAGCATCAAGTGTTGATGGTCAACAAGACCACTAGTTTCAAGAAAAAAGGCAAAGGGACGAAGGGGAATTTTAAGAAGAACGGCAAGCAAGTTGCTGCTCAAGTGAGGAAGCCCAAGTATGGACCTAAGCCTGAGACTGAGTGCTTCTACTTCAAAGGGACTGGTCATTGAAAGCGGAATTGCCCCAAGTATCTGGCGGATAAGAAGGATGGCAAAGTGAAAGGTATATTTGATATACATGTTATTGATGTGTGCCTTACTAATGCTCGTAGTAGCACCTGGGTATTTGATATTGGTTCTGTTGCTCATATTTGCAACTCGAAACAGGGGTTACGGATTAAGCGGAGATTGGCTAAGGACGAGGTGACGATGCGCGTGGGAAATGGTTCCAAAGTCGATGTGAGACGGTTATTCATTTAAATCAAAGAATAATGGTTGTTCTATTTATATGAGTAATATCTTTTATGGTCATGCACCCTTGATGAGTGGTCTATTTTTTTTTTGAATATCGATACTAGTGACACACATATTCATAGTATTGAAGCCAAAATATATAAGTTTAATAATGATAGTGCAACTTATTTGTGGCACCGCCGTTTAGGTCATATTGGTGTAAAGCGCATGAAGAAACTCCATGCTGATGGGCTTTTGGAATCACTTGATTATGAATCACTTGATGTTTGCGAACCATGCCTCATGTGCAAGATGACTAAGACTCCGTCTCCGGAACAATGGAGCAAGCAATAGATTTGTTGGAAATAATACATACTGATGTATGCGGTTCGATGAGTGTTGATGCTCGTGGTGGATATTGTTATTTTCTGACCTTCACAGATGATTTGAGCAGATATGGGTATATCTACTTGATGAAACATAAGTCTGAAACATTTGAAAAGTTCAAAGAATTTCAGAGTGAAGTGGAAAATCATCGTAACAAGAAAATAAAGTTTCTACGATCTGATCGTGGAGGAGAATATTTGAGTTACGAGTTTGGTCTTCATTTGAAACAATGCGGAATAGTTTCGCAACTCACGCCACCCGGAACACCACAACATAATAGTGTGTCCGAACGTCGTAACCGCACTTTATTAAATATGGTGCGATCTATGGTGTCTCTTACTGATTTACCGCTATCGTTTTGGGGTTATGCTTTAGAGACGGCTGCATTCATGTTAAATAGGGCACCATCTAAATCCGTTGAGATGACACCATATGAACTGTGGTTTCGCAAGAAACCCAAGTTGTTGTTTCTTAAAGTTTGGGGCTGCGATGCTTATGTGAAAAAGCTTCAACCTGATAAGCTCGAACCCAAATCGAAGAAATATGTCTTCATAGGATACCCAAAGGAAACTGTTGGGTACACCTTCTATCACAGATCCGAAGGCAAGATATTCGTTGCTAAGAATGGATCTTTTCTAGAGAAGGAGTTTCTCTCGAAAGAAGTGAGTGCGAGGAAAGTAGAACTTGATGAGGTAATTGTACCTACTCCCTTATTGGAAAGTAGTTCATCACAGAAAACAGTTCCAGTGAGGAAGCTAATGATGATGATCATGAAACTTTAGATCAAGTTACTACTAAACGTCGTAGGTCAACCAGAGTAAGATCCGCACCAGAGTGGTACGGTAATCCTGTTCTGGAGGTCATGTTACTTGACCATGACGAACCTACGAACTATGAGGAAGCGATGATGAGCCCAGATTCCGCGAAATGGCTTGAGGCCATGAAATCTGAGATGGGATCCATGTATGAGAACAAAGTGTGGATTTTGGTTGACTTTCCCGATGATCAGCAAGCCATAGAGAATAAATGGATCTTCAAGAAGAAGACTGACGCTGATGGTAATGTTACTATCTACAAAGCTCGACTTGTTGCGAAAGGTTTTCGACAAGTTCAAGGTGTTGACTATGATGAAACCTTCTCACCCGTAGCGATGCTTAAGTCCGTCCGAATCATGTTAGCAATTGCTGTATTTGATGCTGATGAAATTTGGCAAATGGATGTCAAAACGGCATTCCTTAATGCATATCTTAAAGAAGAGTTGTATATGATGCAACCAGAAGGTTTTGTCGATCCAAAAGGTGCTAACAAAGTGTGCAAGCTCCAGCGATCCATTTATGGACTGGTGCAAGCATCTCGGAGTTGAAATATACGCTTTGATAGTGTGATCAAAGCATATGGTTTTATACAAACTTTTGGAGAAGCATGTATTTACAAGAAAGTGAGTGGGAGCTCTGTAGCATTTCTGATATTATATGTGGATGACATATTGTTGATCAGAAATGATACAGAATTTCTGGATAGCATAAAAGGATAATTTAATAAGAATTTTTTAATGAAAGACCTCAGTGAAGCTGCTTATATATTGGGCATCAAGATCTATAGAGATAGATCAACACACTTAATTGGACTTCCACAAAGCACATACCTTGATAAAGTTTTGAAGAAGTTCAAAATGGATCAAGCAAAGAAAGGGTTCTTGCCTGTGTTACAAGGTGTGAAGTTGAGTCAGACTATATGCCCGACCACTGCAGAAGATAGAGAGAAAATGAAAGTCATTCCCTATGCTTCAACCATAGGTTCTATCATGTATGGAATGTTGTGTACCAGACCTGATGTGTGCCTTGCTATTAGTTTAGCAGGGAGGTACCAAAGTAATCTAGGAGTGGATCACTGGACAGCGGTCAAGAACATCCTGAAATACCTAAAAAGGACTAAGGACATGTTTCTCGTTTATGGAGGTGATAAAGAGCTCGTCGTAAATGATTACGTCGATGCAAGCTTTGACACTAATCCGGATGACTCTAAGTCACAAACCGGATACGTATTTCAGTTGGTGCAGTTCTATACAGAGCGTCGTGGCGGGATCTACGTGTGAAGCGGAGTACATAGCTGCTTCGGAAGCAGCAAATGAAGGAGTCTGGATGAAGGAGTTCATATCTGATCTAGGTGTCATACCTAGTGCATCGGGTCCAATGAAAATCTTTTGTGACAATACTGGTGCAATTGCCTTGGCAAAGGAATCCAAATTTCACAAGAGAACCAAGCACATCAAGAGACGCTTCAATTCCAACCGCGATCAAATCAAGGAGGGAGACATAGAAATTTGCAAGATACATACGGATCTGAATGTTGCAGACCCATTGACTAAGCCTCTCTCACGAGCAAAACATGATCAGCACCAAGACTCCATGGGTGTTAGAATCATTACTATGTAATCTAGATTATTGACTTTAGTGCAAGTGGGAGACTGAAGGAAATATGCCCTAGAGGCAATAATAAAGTTGTTATTTATATTTCCTTATATCATGATAAATGTTTATTATTCATGCTAGAATTGTATTAACCGGAAACTTAGTACATGTGTGAATACATAGACAAACAGAGTGTCCCTAGTATGCCTCTACTAGACTAGCTCGTTAATCAAAGATGGTTAAGTTTCCTAACCATAGACATGTGTTGTCATTTGATGAACGGGATCACATCATTAGAGAATGATGTGATGGACTAGACCCATCCATTAGCTTAGCACTATGATCGTTTAGTTTATTGCTATTGCTTTCTTTATGACTTATACATGTTCCTATGACTATGAGATTATGCAACTCCCGAATACCGCAGGAACACTTTGTGTGCTATCAAACGTCACAATGTAACTGGATGATTATAAAGATGCTCTATAGGTGTCTCCGATGGTGTTTGTTGAGTTGGCATAGATCGATATTAGGATTTGTCACTCTGATTGTCGGAGAGGTATCTCTGGGCCCTCTCGGTAATGCACATAACTATAAGCCTTGCAAGTAATTTGACTTATGAGTTAGTTGCGGGATGATGCATTACGGAACGAGTAAAGAGACTTGCCGGTAACGAGATTGAACTAGGTATGATGATACCGACGATCGAATCTCGGACAAGTAACATACCGATGACAAAGGGAACAACGTATGTTGTTGTACAATTTGACCGATAAAGATCTTCGTAGAATATGTAGAAGCCAATTTGAGCATCTAGGTTCAGCTATTGGTTATTGACTGGAGATGTGTCTCGGTCATGTCTACATAGTTCTAGAACCCATAGGGTCCGCACGCTTAACGTTCGATGACGATTTGTATTATAAGTTTATGTGATTTGATGACCGAAGGTTGTTCGGAGTCCCGAATGAGATCACGGACATGACGAGGAGTCTCGAAATAATCGAGACATAAAGATTGATATATTAAACCATGTTATTCGGACACCGAAAATGTTTCGGATGGTTTCGGATAAAACCGGAGTGCCGGAAGGGTTACCGGAAACACCCGGGAAACTAATGGGCCACCACAAACCCTATTGGAGAGAGAGGAGGGCAGCCAGGGGTCGTTTGTTGCTATACATCTGTTTTTTCCTTTAAACGAAAGGGATCTTGGATGACAGAAATCTTCTCAATTTCCTTCTAGGTGGAGTACTACTAAATTTTGCCATATTAATTTCGCTTTTAACCAGGTATGACTACTTTTAGATAGACGTTTGGGCGCGATGCGCCGGCCGAAATGTTGCGCCGATTCGCACGCCACGCTGGCAAACGCGCCCGCGCAGTGGCCCCGCATCCCCGCCTCCTTCCCTATGCGCCTCCATCCCCTACCTTCAGCCTATGTACGCGCATCCTTCCCCTCCCCCGGGCTGCGACTAGGCCACCACAGACTCCATCGCCGGCGGCCAGGCGCCTCGCCCGGCCGCCATGGCTGCCTGCTGCCATGGCCAGATCCATCCCCTCCCTCCAGCCTTCAAGCGCGTGCACCCCTCCCCCCTCCTCCTCCCGGGGAGCGACTGGGCCACCACAAGCTCCGTCGCCGGCGGCCAGGCGCTCCCTCGCCGCCCGCCATGCCCGGATCCATCCACGCATAGAAGTGTTGCAACCGTCACCTAGAAAAGCTACAACAGCCATTGAAAAAAGCTTCGACCATAGACATAGAAAAGCTTCAATGGCACTGCACAAAAAGGGGGAAGCTGCAGCCGTAGTTGAATTTTGCTACTACCGGCGAAGCTTTTTGCTATATCCATCAGGCGGAGCTCGGACCTCGCGACGACGACAACGATGTTTTGCTGCAACCGTAGCAGGATTTTGCTACTACGTTGGGGTTTTTCGCTACAACCATGTAAGGCGGAGCTACGACCTCGTGAAGGCGCCGACGGTGTTTTTGTCGCATCCGTAGTTTGATTTTGCTACTACCGCAGAAGTTTTTTGCTACATTCATTCAAATGGCGTTGATTGATTGGCGGCCGTTGTCGACCGGCATAGATTTTTGCTACAACTGGCATAGCATTTTTGCTACAACTAGCGTCACGTTTTGCTACAACACACAGCCGGCGTCGCGGTTTTTGCTACACCTAGCATCGTTTTTTGCTACAACCGGCATAGTGTTTTGCTACATCCATCATGGCCGAGCTGCGACCCGCGACGACGACGGCGGCTTTTTGTTACAACTGTCATAGGTATTTGCTACGTTCGGCAACGGGTTTTGTTACATCCGTTCATTTTTTTAGAATGCAAATGTTTGCTACCTGCAACGGCTAGCTACAATCAGCAACAATGGCGACCTTTCTTTTTTGTTGCAACCATGTCTCCATTTTGCTACGACCAACAACGAAAAATGCTTCAACGGCCAAATATATTTGCTGGAACCAGTCAATCGCCAGCGAGGCGGAACTGCATCCATGGCGTGCGCAGGCGGGATCCATCCATGGCGAGCGCGGACGGCGAAGCTGCATCCATGGCGAGCGCGGCCAGCGGAGCTGCATCCATGGCGAGCGCGGCCAGAGGAGCTACATCCATGGCGAGCGCGGATCTCCGACGAGCGCGGGCGGCGGAGCTGCATCCATGGCGACCGCTGTTCTTGGGCAAACGCAGAAGGCCGGCGAGGGCGCCCACCGGCAACGAGGGAACGCCGCGGTGGTGCTTCAAGCTCGGCCGTTTTCTCGCAGGGTATGGCGTGGTCGCGGCGGCGCTCGGAGGAGAAGACAACGTTTCTGCGAGAGGAAGAAGGAAGCTGGGCGAATCGTTTTTTACCTAGATCTGACGGTCTCCGCGATTTGATCTGACGGCCCGCGCGCGACCGGCCAAAATGTTGGGCCGGTGCACCGGCGCAGATCACTGCCCTTTAGATATCGGTAGAAGAGAATCGGCCGTGACAGCTTTGAAATCTTTTACCAAAAGGTACGAGGCCATGGAAAAATACGGCAGGCCGCTAGAAGAGTCACCATGGCGCACGACGGCTTTGACTGCAATGTGACAAAAGAGTGGTCATAACAGTCATGGGGTTCGTCGCAAAGTTGAACTCGGCTACGTACGCTGTCAGAATTTTTGTGTTGCCTTCAATAAATAAACCCATAAAAATTGGGTCCTCTGCAGGAAAGCTTTCTCCATGTGAGCTCGACGCTACAACGCTGCCTACCCAGTAGTTTCATACCCTCTCCCTCCGTTTTATAATGTAAGTCTGTATAAGTTTTTTAAAAACTTAAGCTTTGCAAATTTTAATTAAGTTTATAGATAATACTGCTAAATTTACAATATTAAAAATATTAAATATGAAACTAATCCCTTCGTTCCAAAATAGATGACCCAACTTTGTACTAACCTTATACAAAGTTGAGTCATCTATTTTGGAACGGAGGGAGTACATCTTATGATGAATCTAATGATATACATTTGGCATTTTACATGTAAATGTTTTCTTCACAAACTTAATCAAAGTTTGTAGAATTTGACTTTTCAAAATATCTGTATGCACTACAATATGAAACGAAGGGAGTATGTGCTGCAATAAATAAAGTGCTTTATATTGCTGTAGATTTTGGTACTACTAAAATAGGAAAAGCAAAGAGCGACCGAAAGATATAGCATCGCCGTTGACCAGAAGGCACCCGTCAAAATCGGCTGCCGGACTGCTAACACGAGCGTATCTGAAACACGTCAACCGCAAAACGGCAGCTCCCTTCCTGCACCGCGTAGCTCAAACAAACCACTGGAGCCAGACGCGGTGCATCTCCAAAAGCGTGACGGACGCCGGCACACACGCCCACGCCAACAAAAGAAGAGGTTCGTTTCTCGTGTGGGCAGAATCTGGGAAAGAGCAAAGGCGAGGTTCTCGAACGGGCGGGCGTCGTCGACGTCGCCGGAGTCGCTTTCGAGATTCGGACGAGCGACGGGGCGCCATGACAGCAACACAACATGCTGGTAAGCATCGTCGCAAAAGATGGAATTGGAATCCGGTGTAGTGCAGGCCGCCTTCGGTGACGGCTTTGCTCGTGGCTGCCACCGGCCGCCGGGGCCGTTGCTGTCAGTCTAGTGATGCCCACGCTTCACATTTCTTGGCGTTGAAAAGAGTTCAAGCCAGCAGAGGTTACAATAATAGCCTGATCCGTTTGTTCATGATGAAGGAGCTTCTGATGGTGGATGGATGGTCTTGACTCTTGACTGTTGAGCTACCGGTCCTTGCTGACGAACTCCGTCTTCAGCGACTCCTCCAGCTGGGAGAACAATGATGTGAAGGTGCCTGCAGAGAGAATACCAGCGGTTCAGTGTCGATGTCATTTTTCACCACAATAAAATCGCAGGACCTTTGCCCATCACCCGCAATCCGGAGAAGCTATCGGTGCAATATGTATGACAGTTTATCATAAGAATGTGCTGTTTGCTCGTGCTCACAGCCGGAGCCACTGCTAGGTTTGGACTCCGGAGATCATGATTGGTGCAGGAATGAGTAAAATGAAATGCAGATGCACCAGGAAGCATCGTGTAACCTATGCTGGCTTCATGCGACCTGAATATGAGAAGTGGCATATTGTTCACCTCTAAGATCAGATCATCTACATGATCCGGGTCTACAGGCTCTGCCTCCTGCAGACCAGCCGCCCAACCTCTCCCAATGGTCACTAGCACGTCCAATTGTCATCTATCATGTCTCCATCGTGCCTTTATCCACTACCAGCTGTCCAGAGCCAGCTACGCATCAGTACCACTGCTACTGGATAGACAGCTACTGCCAGGACCGTGCCATCGCTACAGGAAGCAACATAACTTTGCAAAGTAGCACATGCTAATGCTACAGCATTTTCCATGTCAGACTGTCACTTTGGTGGTTTGTTTGTTTTGTGCTTCGTGGGGTGTTTGCCCAGAAACTCGACACTACTCGGTAAATATCTTGGCTTTTGTGATTAACTTGTATCCGGAACTCTCTCTCCGTTGTAATAAAATAGAATCTAGGCTCGCATTTTAGTGACCTAAAACGTCTACTACTCTCTCTGTAAACAAATATATGACGTTTTAGGTCACTACTTTAGTGACCTAGTGACCTAAAACGTCTTATATTCCTTTACAGAGGGAATATAAGGTAAAGAAAATATAAGCATGCCATGTATTGAAGCAAACCAAAAAGGTGTCTGCAAGTTTTTCTGAGAGAAGTGATATTTTTCACATAAAGAACAAAGGGTACCTGACAGTGACTTGTTCAATAATGAACCTTTGATTAACAGTGTGCCGGGCATCTGTTCAAACACCTATGTAGAAGTAAAATTATAAATTGTTTGTCAGGCAAAGTAGATATAGGTAGCATATGAGTAGTATACGATATGTTATCAACATACCGAAATACGGAAGGATGCTCCTGTAACAGTGCTATGCACCTTTGTAGAGTTGTCTTCAACAGGACCAGGAAGGTCATCACCATCCAATGTTGCAGCCTGAGTCTGCTCATCTGACAATGTAACCTAAACAGATATTTCATACAACGCTTAGCAAGAGATCGACATACTAAGACTTCACTTAAGAAAATGACATATCAGTGTGGGTCTCTGTCCTCATGTTATATAGAAAACGAATAGAGAATGCTAATAGGATTCTTACATCAATAGAAAATGACAGAGAATCAGTTTTACATGATAGATTAGATGCACAGAAAAAGGTCTCTGCTGACTTCAACACCTGAAACGCACCATTTCCGCGTCGGAGACCCTGAAATTCATTATGCAGAGAGCGTATGTTAGAGCACAAAAGCGAAAGAGAAACTTAGTACTAGCAGACTAGCGATAACAAGAACTAAAACATAACTATAGGTTATTCTGTAAAGGATAGAAAAAAGACCGATAAATTTTTATGTCAGGCTAACCAACAGTTTTAATTCAACCTTACTTCAAGGTCAACAAGGACGAAGAAATGTTACAAACAACGATGAGATGTAACATTTAAGGCACACAAATTAATGCTATCTGTGTGCAGAGATCACACTCATGAGAACTAGAGAAGATAGTTGTCTCAAAGATAAAGTATCTCATTGGAGAACAGTAACCTTTATGACAGAGACCCTAAAACCAAAGTTATAGCAAACTGCACTTAGGAGCTATAAGCGACAAAGGTGCATGATCAAGGAAGGTGACATGATGCCCACCTGAAGCATGAAAGAATGGTGGACTTTTCCTGGTGTACTGGATCTTATAACATTTTTTCTCGGAGCAATGAACGACCATGCAAGGCCCCATCTCGCTGTTTGTCCTTGCACGAACTCAGTAGTTTTCACAACTGAGGCCCCAGCTTCACGGACTTTGGATACTAACAGTTTTAGATTTGCTTTTCTGCCAACCATCGACGTAAACCACCTATAAAAATTCAAATAAATCATGAACAACTGAAATAAATGACATAATACTATGACCTCTGTAACATCAGATATGAATCACCTGAAAGAGTTCTTAAAAGAAACACTGTCTTCAATTATATGTGTTATAAAGGCTTGCTCGCCACCAGGGCAAGCCATCTCTTCAGCAGTTCCAGCACAAGAAGTTTTTGGGTTAAGGCCAGCTTCCTCCATACTCTCAAAGAAAGGTGGATTGCACATACAGAAGTCAAAGTTCTCACTATCCTTCACAACACCCATAAAAATAGGTGCTATTGACCTCACCACGCTGTCCACTGGCTCTGAAGTGTTCTCCCCGACTGCTTCCTCAGCAACTGTTTCAAACTTCGAAGAACAGGGTGCTTCATTTGCGTTTCTGATTTCAATTAGACCTGCTAGATGTGGGTTGCTCTCCACATTCCTCTTAGCCCATTCAAGAGCAACATCAGTCACATCTACAAACAAAAATCCAACTTAGCATGGATCCTTCTAATTTAGCTTAGTAGGTCACTAAGGGATTCCTAGTTTATGCTTCACGAAACTTCTAGTGCACAGGATAAAAGCATACCAGATCCAACAAAGCTCCAGCCCAGTAATGATGCTCCAAGGAGAGGGTAGATGCAATTGGCACCGGTGCCTATGTCAAAACCCCTCACTGTCTCACTTGAGTTGGATATTCGTGGTATGAGATCGGAAGAGAGAAGATCCTCAATCCAATGGATGTAGTTGGATCTGTTTGGAACAGTAGGGCAAAGCTGTCCATCCGGAATCCACCTGACAGTAGTAACAATATATATCATGCGAACATATTAAAATGCGATATTGCCCAGTAACCTTGGTGCGTGATAATTAGAAAAGAACACATTAGTTCCTTCAAAAATAGAACATATGAAGACATAGTGTGCACGGAATATAAGCTTCCACATTTTTTGAAAATCAAGTGATTCTTATTGTTAGCAAAAGTGGGAGCTGCCAGTTGTGCTAAACAGTAATTCTATTTGAACTTTGGTTATACAGATTTCATGCAGCAAACAATTCAAACATGAAAACAACATGTAAATTATTTACCGAAATGTCTTAACAGAAATGGTAAGTGGATTGATTTGGCACAGCACCACAAAAATACAACCTGTTGTACAGCGAGACCAAAGTGAGAATAAAGACAACTAGTTAATGGCATATAATGTGCACGCTGAGCACCATTCTTTACATGGACTACTCTCTGCATTAGTTCCCGGTGGAAGTGCTCATGAAGCTGAACAATAATGCAATGAGCAGTATATACTTCCTTTGAAGATCCTTTCCGGCAGATTTTTGTTCTAACAAAACAGCTTCGTTATTTGTTTACTATTATCACTATGCAAGCACCGCAGCAAAGATAAATCAAACGATCTCTTGGAGATTAGGAAATGTTGTCTTCATATACAGCACTACTATGCACATAAAAATTTGATAAGCTCCATCCAAGCCCTGAAGTCACTTCAGAACTTCCATTCCAAGAGCAGCATGAGCAATTCATAAAACAACAAGTACTGTATGTCAGATTACAGGTGAGCTTGATGCCACAATTAGCTGAATTCAGGAGCGCCCTTGCAATTCAGCAAAGAGATAAGCAGGGAGTAGCACAAAATGCATCTTAGGGTTAAGGGGAAGGGGGCGGGAGGAGGAGGAGGAGGAGGTGAGCAGAGCAGGTTGCACGGACCAGTTGACGCCGTGGTCGTGGAGGAGGAGGACGCGCGTGAGCTCCCGCGTGGCGGCGAAGTCGGTGAAGTCGACGGACGCGCGGCCTCCGCCGGACACGGTGACGAAGGGGGCGAAGGACGGGTAGAGCGACGCCAGCGCCGCGAAGTCCGGCGCGGCGGCGGCGTAGCGGTTGCGCGGGTGCATCACCGGCGGCGCGTCCGAGCCGTCGCGCCGGCGCCGCTTCCTCCCGCCGCCCATCTTGCGGTGCTTCCTCTGCGGGTGCGGCAGGGGAGCTGGGGGCCGACCGGCCGAGGGGAGAGCGCCGGGCGGCTGGAGCGCGGGGAAGCGAGTGGCGGCGGGCGGGGAGGCACGACTCCGGAAGGAACGCCGTCAGCCCGCTGCGTGGGCCTGTCTTGGGCCTTTGGGTGTCTCTTCTCCTCCTGATTGGAGCGAATCAGCGGAACTGGCTCCTCGCTCGCTCCGTAGAAATAATAAAAACCTTATTTAAAAAAAAACGGGTGCAGGACAACAATCGAAAATAGTATTAATTCTTTGAAAAAACCGAAAAGAATTAAAACTATGTAGAAAAATGAATTTCATTAAAATTTAGAACTATTAGACAATTTTGTAAATTTAGTTTTCCACACATCTAAAAACTTTCAATAACTTTAGAAAATAGTCATGAAACTAAAGGATGTTAATGAATTTAAAATGTTTATATATTTTGAAATGTTCATCTATTACATGAAAATTGAAAATAAAAATGAAACATAAAACGTAGAAATGGAACAAAAAAGAAGAAACCAAATGGAAAAAGTACAAAAACCAAAAAAACTGATAGAATAAAGAGAACACATTTGGCGGCAACTCTAAATGACCTTCCCATCATCATGCCCCATATGTGATATGTTCCTCTATTCTTTCCTATGACGACAGAATAGGGTTTGCACAGAGAGCTCCTAATGCCATCTCCAACGAGTAGACGCTAACAAAAGATAAATAAAAGATTTTTCTACAATGGCCATGTTTGGATCCCAGGGCTAGAGCTACTTTGAGCTATTTGAGGCTGAACTAACTCTTAAAGTATTCAAACACATGAGCTAGTTTGGGTTTGATTGGAACTAACCCATCAAAAAAACTATCCCTATGGAGAGGTGCTAATTGGAGCTAGTTGTGGTAGGGCCCTAAAAACATTCTTTTTCTGTCGCATGCAGCCGCACCGGATCCTATCCATTCGTCCCCGCTGCCTCTCGTTCTCCTCCCCCCGCTGCATCTCGTTCTCCTCCTCCAGGCCCTGTCGCCTGCATCGCGTCCGCTCGCCCACCGGCGCGTCTGCCCCGCCCCATCTGCCCGCCCCGTCGCCTCCATCCGCGCGGTTTGTCCAGTCCGTCCCTTCCGCCCGCCCATGGCCCGTCCGCCTCCATCCCGCATCGGTCACTTGCCCGTCCGCCTCCATCCCGTTCCCATCCATCCGCACCATCTCCGACGCAACCTTCGCCGGCCGCGGCACCGGTCACCCACACAAGAGCAGGCCACAGCAAATCCTGGTTAAAAGAGTCAAATGATTGAAAAAAGTGCATTTATTTTCAAACTTACCCTCTCATCCAAACACCACCAAAGGCTAGAGTTAGTTTAAGGTTAGTCTAGAGTTAGAAAATAACTCTAACCTCTAACCAATTTAGAGTATCCAAACAGGGCCAATGTTGCTACATCAGCTAGAAAGGACGGAGAGGTTGACTGTAGCATGCAACGAAAAAGCCAGTGCGCCTAAGGACTTCTTTGGCCTTAGGAATATGCTTCTAGCACCCGGCCTAAGCGGCTAAGCGCCGGTGTTGTACATGGCCAAACCTCCTAAGCGCACCCATAAACCTACAACCGATATTGGTGCTTTCAAATATAACTCCCCTCTTCACTAGTGTCTTATAATTGCACATCCTACTTTCACCAACAATGCCGCACTATTCTGTGTCCATAATGGTCTCTGGGATTTACAATAGTTCAGACAGAGAAGAACCTCAATTCCAAAATTAAATTGGTGAAATCTAACCTCGAATTTAAAAAAAACTAACTGGGAGAGAGAGAGAGAGAGAGAGAGAGAGAGAGAGAGAGAGAAGAGAAACTCACGTGGGCTTGGGAATCGTAGGTGATCGAGAGGGGGGCATAGACTCGTCACTCATCTTGCCACCGTTTCAGGAAACCATGGTTGATGCAGCTCCCGGCGACAGGGACAGCGACGGTAATGAAGGAGACAGACCTGCGCGAGGAAGAGAGCTAGGTGAAAAGCCGAATGGCCAAATGGATTCGGTTAGACCGGGTCTGTCTACTAGGTAGACACCGTCTCGACCCGGGCCACGCCGCACTTGACAGTGCGGGCTGGACTTGAGATTTCACTCAACCCGCTTGAATTGGTTGTTCAGCGATTTTGGCAAACTGTCAGTACAACGATATCGGTTTTAAAATATATATATATATGATGGTTTTTTATTTAGGGTCCACAAATGAGTTTTTATTTATTTAGGGTCCACAATGTGGTGTTTTTTTTATAATTCACTCGTAAGAACAGCCCTAGCTCGAACACCGGGCGAACGGAGAGAGACATCGGAGCGTGCAAACATGTCGCCGCTTCGATTCCTCGCCGCGGGGAGGCTCTCCTCACGCCGGATCCCCGCAGGAGGACCAGCGAGGCGGCTCCTCCACCACTCCGTACGTCGTCGTCTCTTCTTCTTTCTCATCCTCTCTCCCGCATCTGCGCCCGCGTGGCCGGCTGATTCTGGTCTCTCCTGTCCTCGATATGCAGAGGAGCCATGCGGGCGGTGCCGGGGGATCTGGCTTCTCTGCCCGGTAGGCACCTCAGATACATGGACATTGTTCATCACTATGCCCATGTAGAATCAAGATCCAGTTTTACTTTTGCCCCAAATTAATCTTATTGACCAACAACAAATCGGATGTTCTCCGTTCTCGACCTAGCCGTTGTCCAGTTAGATATTCCGTACTCGATTTTGGTATGATGAATTGTTGCTTGAAGCTGTCAGAGACAGTGCGAGAGATATAAAGCAATGCAGTCCTTCCACTAGTCTTGATTTTGCTTCCTGATGATATAAACAAGTTATAATAACCTTTGCAGTTTGCCCATGGGAGGCAACAAGCTGCGTGCTACCGTCGCGGCGGTGGGGGCCTTATCTTCCGCCTTGATCGGAGCAAAGCTGTATCTCAGAAAACACAGAAGAAAGCAACCAACAACTGAACCTTCAGGTAGGAAACAACAGGACCTCCGTGTCATTCTCTTTCAATTCCTTGTCAAATGTTACCTGAACATGAATCTTGTCTTGCTCACAGCTTGGGAACTGACCGACGAGCGTGGCGACGCTGGAGGAGGTGATCGCCGAGGAGAAGGACTTGGTGAAGGAGGCGGCCATGAAGACGATCTTTGAGGAGTGGATGGTCGAGTACGGGCGCAGGTACGGGAGCGAGGAGGAGAAGACGATGCGGTACAGGGAGTTCAAGCGCCATTGCAAGAACGCCGAGAGGGCCAACATGCTCTCCCGTGGAGGCGCCGACTGAACAACCTCGCCGATTTGACCGAGGAAGAGTGGCTCTGTCGCAGAGGAAGTGAGCGTGAGCCGACCTTCGCGCAGAGGCTGGGGTACATGTACCGGCGCGCCGTCGAATGGTGGGTTCTGGGCAAGTGAAGGGTGCTGCTTTTGGGACGAACGGCGAATATGAATGATTGTTTCAGGTTTTATTATCAGTTTCAGTATCTTTTGCTGTGGGGAGTAATGTGGATGTTCTATGCTTTATCAAGCTACTGTATAAAACAGGCGCCAAGTGAATGTAATGTTATTGATGTGTTGACCTTCACTGACTCGAGATGTAACCTCTGAATTTCCGCGCTCTTAACACCTCGTTCTGCACTCTTCCATGCATCCAAATCTTAGGCACAGGAGAGAGAACAAACGGATCAGATCACAAACAGAACAAATCATGCGCTGAAGCCAAAAAGGATTTCAAAGAGAGCACTAACCAGTCCATGAGCTGAAAAATTCTTTAACATAGACCAAAATTGCATCAGAGATTCACAGGATACGATAAAACCAAATCCAACTAGATATATGGCCTAGAGTTCACAAGTTATGTACTACTGCGGATTCTACACCGTTCCTGAGTAGAGTTGGTAAAGAAGAAAAATAAGGGCCAAAAGAGATTTATTCAATAGACATGACAAGATAGTTACAGTGTCTATTACATGAGCTACATATATGATCAGGAACGGCAGGACTCGAAACAGCTCCAGCTCCTGTTCTACAAACAACAGCAGCAATCTCATGTGCAACATTATTCTGGCCTCTTTTGGGTTTGAACAAACTGTCAAAACTGGTATCATGACACACATGTAAAAAAGAACATGGAAGCCTTGTCACAATGCCAAATCAACTGAATAGCCACGAGATGACAGATCAACTGACGCCCCACATCTTCTCACCCCTATTCAAAACTGAATCCTGTATATCAATGAAAAGATAACGTGAGTCTGGTGTATATGCAGAAGTAGAATGCTCAGTTACACTTTCATGCCGATGGAAATGAAGATACTGGAACAGGTTTCAGGAACATTGAAGGACACTCACTTTACAAGGCGCAACTTATCTTAATACTGTATGAAGTAGAGTAAAAAACTTTGATTATATTTCATACGGCCATTTCTAGCTTATTCTGACAATATAACAAGAGAACATCTATGCCATAAGCAGCTTCATGGCAAAGGAAAAGTGAAGTAAGGAATCATGGCATACACTAGTAGACATGTGATGTACAGACTTGTTTTATGAAGGAAAAAAATGTTATGTAAACAGTGGCGACTTCCCAGGAGCAAACAGAGGAATCACAAGCAAAACTATAATGCAGGAACATCGTACAGTTGCCACTATGTTTATATAATGTAAAGAGATATCATACTGCAGTTTTTCCGCATGATCAAGAATCGAGTGCGGAATAACATTAGCCCATAAGGGCAAGGACCTGCTCATTTAACGAGCTCATAAAAAAGTTACTGATTAGCACCCGACTATTCTTCTAAAACAAAAAGAGTGAAAAGATGTA
The DNA here is from genome assembly GCA_021605145.1 of Aegilops bicornis. Classification (NCBI taxonomy): domain Eukaryota; kingdom Viridiplantae; phylum Streptophyta; class Magnoliopsida; order Poales; family Poaceae; genus Aegilops; species Aegilops bicornis. The sequence continues at coordinate 78,392,443 of CM038674.1, read as the reverse complement.
TTTATGCAGAACTGAGTTGATGTTCAGACTTCAAAGCTAATCAACATGTGAAGATACTGTATCCCTACTCTGAATTAATTGTTCCAAATATTTGCGCTAGTGCCCAAAAGAGACCAGAACCAATCAACAAGTACACATATCGTTTTACACTCACTGTTTATGCAACACAGCTAAACTAAAACCTCCTTTGCCGACAAAATGGATAATATCGGTTTTTCTTTGTGCTCCTACCGAATGGGGTTCAGATTTTCCCATGCCTGTAATAATTTGGTACCCCTACAAACTGTTCTTCCTACATAATTCAGGAGATTATTCTTCACTGCTTGCTTTCACAGTTTTGTTCCGACATACGAAAGCTAATTTCAGAACATAAAGAGTATGGAAAGTGCCATCAGTTAGCTTACGTATATTAAATGCACAGAGGAACTTCAAAACTTTGAAAACTCCCTGATTGACCACATTACACTGGACTTCAACTACTTTAAGGTGCTCTGATATTGCAGCCGATCTCTCCGCTGAACTGTAGCTTCCTTTCATTTTCATTTCTTGTTTTGGTCCCTATGGTAAGCAGGAACACTAACAAAGATGAATAATCGATAATAACCTCAACAGTGTAGCAATTGTCCATTTCGAAGAATTATACCTTGTTGGTAAAGAGTTGAAGAGTGAGCTTCTCTAGAACTGGTGAGTATTTCAGAATGCAAGCTAGTGCATCCAAGTCAGGAGCCTCAGACCAGTCCTCACTGAATACTAAAGTCTTCAACTTGCTGAATGTAGGGCACTGTCTCAAATCTCTTCTGAAAACAAACTGAAAAAGGAAGTGTAAAAAGATCAAGCAATCCTTGTAGATAATGCACCACAAGAAAAAGGGGATGACAGAAGGGGTTAAAGAGTGGTAGCATACATTTTGAAATGCAGATACCAGCTCCAGATGTTTAGCACCTGAGAGAGCGGCCAGGAGCACGGAATCGCCACTGTCATCTTTATTGAAAGGAACAGAGTTCTCATCGGAGTCGTAATCGAAACAGACATCGAAGTCGTCGCTAAGATCAAGACGCGCAGTCTCCAGCAGCGCCATGTTCTCAAGAAAAGGGGTTGTGCCCCCGAATCTAACCAGCACCAGAGAGACGAGGCCCGGGGCAGCAACGTGGACCCAGCAATTGGAGTTGGAGCGGCAGCTTCTGAGGCTCAAATGCTTCAGGGAACGGGACGATATCCTACCAACACTGATGTCGCAGTGCTGCATATTCAGAACCTCCAGCGCCGGGCAGCCGGCGAGATCAAGAAATTTCTGCTGCAGGCTGAGACCGTCGAGGTTCATGACCCGCAGGTGCTGGGAGACGAGGGGCAGGTTGTCGAGGTCGAGGTAGGAGGAGGCGCCGATGTGGACGGTGAGGTCGCGGACCTTGCTCGTGACGGCGAAGCGGGTCCAGAGGTTCACGTAGGCCTCGTCGTCGGCCACCGAGAAGCGGTCGAACCTGATCTCGACGGCGTCCAGGTCGGCGGCGCGGTCGCGCAGGACCAGCAGGTGGTCCATGAACTTGCGGAGGCCCTGGACGGCGTCCGCGCCGTCGAGGCCCACGACGCGCAGGCCCCTGGTGGATCTCCAGAGGTGACGCCAGCGCCGGGCCAGCACGCACGTCCGCACGGCCGCCTGCGCCGGGAGGAAGGAGAGTACGTGCTGCAGAATGGGGTCCGGGAGCGCGCCGATGCGGTCCGCGCCGCGCACCGGCGGCGGCGCGCTCCCGTGCCTCTTCCCTGGAGGCATTCTGGAGGCGCTGCGAGACAGAGAGTCGTCAGGACGACGTGGCGGTGGTGGGGAGGACGGGGCGGGAGGGACTGACGGATGGATACCTTGCGGCGGCGACGGCGGTGCCTCGCCTTTGGCCGGCCGCCGGCAGGTCTGGCCGTCACGAGTCGTCAGACGGGCGGAGGCAGTGGCAGTGAAACGGGGAAAGGGATGGATGGGACTGCCGTGTACTTTCTCGAAACTCGTGGGTGTCGGCGGTCAGAATGCAAAATATCTGCGCATGCGCATGCTCATGCGCCCGAGAGCACATGCTCCCGAGAGGCATCTGAAAATATCTACTATGTCCTACACACATGATTTTTTTAGAGCCGAGGTGCTTGCCCGCCCTTAAGAATGAGGCCCTTAGAGCATCTCTAGCCGCGCCCCCGTAAAGCCCCTCAGGCGGTTTTTCGGTCGCCGGTGCCGAAAAATCAGACCAGTCGCGTCCCCAAATGCCTTTTTTCACGGCTCGGTGAAATCGACGCCGTGGACTCAGTTTAATCGGCGTAGGGCGCTTAAGGCGTCGGCCGTATCATTTTTGGCGCGAAATCAGCGGGCCCTCCTAGGCAGCGACTCGACTCTTCTCGTTGCTTCGTCGTCCTCATCGCCTCGGTTCCCGCGGGGGAATCAATGCCAAAGTTGCCGCGCGCTGCCGCGCCGGTCAGCCTCCTCTATTTATGCCTCACGGGCGGCGCAGTGAAGACGGGCCGACGCGCGTCCCTCGCCCCCCACGCGTACGCACGGTGGCTACGCGAGCGCCACCTATATAAGCCGCCCCCTCCCGGACCGGTGAGCCACGCACACACCTCGCTCTCCACCGCCGACGCCCCCGTTCCTCCCTCTCTTCTCGCCCTTTCCAGTTCACCCCAATGGCCGAGCGCTTCCCAGGCGATGGCGCGGCGGCGAACGGCTTCGGCCGTCGCCACCTTCACGAGGACGAAGCCCGGCTTCTCTATGAGGTCGAGTACCCGGTCCCGCCGAACATGCGGGTGCCCGGGGCGTGGAGGATAAGCGCCGGGGTCGGTGCACCGCCGCCACCGGGCGGCGATCGCGGAGATCGCCCGTATCGTGCTTCTCTGCCGCAGCGGCGAGAGAAGGGCCGAGTACACTCGACAAAGACCTGTGGGAGCCGTACTTCCGTCGCCGCCACGCCGAGCAGCTCGAGGCCACCAACGGCATCGTGCCCTCCGGGAGGCTCAACGCCGACGGCCGCCTCCAATGGTGGGGCGTGCCTGGCCGCACGCTGGAGGCCGTCCTCGAGTACATCGAGGGCGGCAACACGCCCAGACTTGAGTACCCCACTTGAAAGGATCGATATAGTTGACTAGAGGGGGGTGAATAGGCAACTAACAATTTTTAGCTTTTCTTTACCAATTTAAACTTTGCATCAAAGTAGGTTGTCTAGATATGCAACTAGGTGAGCAACCTATATGACGCAACAACAACAAGCACACAAGCAAGCAAGGGATATAACACAAATAAGCTTGCACAAGTAAAGGCACGAGATAACCAAGAGTGGAGCCGGTGAAGACGAGGATGTGTTATCAAATTCCTTCCTTTTTGGGGAAATGCGTCTCCGTTGGAGGCGGTGTGGAGGCACAATGCTTCCCAAGAAGCCACTAGGGCCACCGTATTCTCCTCACGCCCTCACACAGTGCGAGATGCCGTGATTCCACTATTGGTGCCCTTGGAGGCGGCGACCGAACCTTTACAAACAAGGTGGGCAATCTCCACAACTTAATTGGAGGCTCCCGACGACACCACGAAGCTTCACTACAATGGACTATGGTTCCGCGGTGACCTCAACCGTCTAGGGTGCTCAAACACCCAAGAGTAACAAGATCCACAAGGGATTAGTGGGGGAAAACTAATTTCTCTTGGTGGAAGTGTAGATCGGGGCCTTCTCAACCAATCCCTAGAAAATCAACAAGTTTGATTGGCTAAGGAGAGAGATCGGGCGAAAATGGAGCTTGGAGCAACAATGGAGCTTAGGGTTCGAAGAGGTAGTCAACTTGAGGAAGAAGACGCCCCTTATATAGTGGAGAGACAAATCCAACCATTATCCACTTAACCAGCCGTGACTGCGGTACTACCGCCTGCATAAGCGGTACTACCGCAAGAGGCTCACCAGTACTAGCTGATGGACAGCGGTACTACAGCTGCTCTGGCAGGAGCTAGCCCAGGCCTGAAGCGCAAAGGTCGAGGCGGTATCGCTATGCAGCGGTACTGGCTCTCCCTTGCGGTACTACCGCAAAAGCGTGATTGGGCTAGCCGGGGAAGGGCGCGGATGAATAAAAATACATTCGTGCCAACTTCTGCTGAAAAATAAACAATGCAAAAATCCGACACGGTACTACCACACATGGCATGCGGTACTACCGTGCAGGGAGCGGATGTAAAAAATTACATCGGTCCCTACTTCCGCTCATGTTGTTGCGCCAGACCAAGACTCACGGTACTACCGCACGCATGGGGCGGTACTACCACGTAGGGCGCGGATGTAAAAAATTACATCCACCCCTACAGCCGCACGAGCGGCTGAGTCTGGTCTAAGGCCACGGTACTACAGCTCCTTAGGAGCGGTACTACCGTGGGCGCCTACGGTACTACCGCAAGGGGTTGTGGTACTACCGCAGGGGCCCGCGGTACTACCGCTCCGAAGAGCAGTACTACCGTATGCCCTAGAACAGCACCACTAGGAATCCTTCTCTTTGCATATATGTGAAGAAAACGGAGGATGCTCCAAGGCGCAAAGGGAAAGGTGGTGCAGAGGGAGAAAACGTGTACGTGATGATTCCACCCGAACCTTTCCAAAGCGGACCCCCTCTTAATAGTACGGTTTCCCTACGACTCAAATCCACCGAAAAGAAACGTAGAAAAACGCCGTCTTCAATAGTCTTTGAGGGGCACCAAATCGTTTTGTGGATTGATGACAATACGGGATTTGCACAACGGGGAATAAAAAGAACATAAGCAAACCCCACATCTCTAAAATATAGACGGGCTCCCCCTAGATGCATGCTATCAAAAAAATGATTTGGACTGCACGACACACATGCTAGGATCAACACTCCCCCTATATTTTATAGACAAGGCATATCTTGCAACAATAAGGCTAGCACTAAGCAAGATAGAAAACATGAACATAACATAAATAGCACAATATATCATAAGCTCAATAAGGTACGATAGAGTGCATATTTCTTACACCATATGAAGGATAGTCTCATGAGCAAACCAAAACAAAGCAAGCAAGGTCCAACGGAACAAACGCACGCAAAGCAAACACAAGCACGACACAAGACTCACAAATCCCTACACTCTCTCCCCCTTTGGCATCGAGACGCCAAAAAAAGGCAGAGAGGACACCTACAACACAAGTGGTGGCTCAAGCGAAGTAATCACTTGCACGCTCCTCGTTAGACTCAGCAGCGGGGAAGGTCTACTCATGGTCCTCCTCAGAATCAGTCCACTTGAAGCCTTGTTTTGCCATCCACTCAGCCTCTGGAGTGATGATCTCCTTAGAACCGCCAGAAACTTCCTCTCCAAAAACCCTCATAATCTTCTTGTCGCGGCGGCGACTCTCCTTGGAAGCAACATGAGTCCTGTACTGCCCCTTTGCTTGCATGCAGAACAAGGCCTTCATCTTCTTAGCCCATGAGGGCTCAGTAGAGGAAGAGGCAAACCCAGCAGAGCAGTCCTCATCTGCATCCTCCGAATCACTCTCCTCCCCATCAACATCCCTCTTAGCAACCGCCGCCTCAGCACGAGTAGTCGTGTTGGCCCATTGGGGCTTGACACGGAGCCTGATCGACTCATGACGGATCCAGTCCGGAGCAAGGAACTCATCACCGGGAAATAGCTTCTCCCAAGTCTGTGAGATCAACAGAAAGAGGTACGGACCATAGATGGGTACCTTGCGGTTGAACACCGCGAACCGAAGCTCACACCACATGATGTGTGAGACATCAAGTGGTTGAGACTGAGATACACGTGCCTCCTCACACAGGAGCATCATATCCACCAGATAGGCATGCACCTTGTCCTTGTCACCAATCCGAGGAAAGAGGGAGTTGCGGAAGATGCGATACATGATGTCGAGAAAGGGGTTCAGAACCCACGTCTTCTTGCCACTGGGAAGCAACTTGTCAACATAATATGGCATGAGCTTGTTCTTGTTGGCAGACTCGGAGTTGGCATGGGGGCGAACTCCAACAGGCGAGTTGAGCCCCTCATCAGGTATACTGAGCAAATCCATGAACTCCTTCCATGTAGCAGTCAGCTGATGTCCATTGGTCATCCAGGTCATCCTTCTATCCTCCCCAGTGTGAAAGTGAACCGAGGCAAAGAACTGGGCAATAATCTCAGGATCATAGTCCAGGTGGAAAGAGATCACATGCTCAATGCCAAACTTCTCCACCAGGTCCAGAGCCTCACCAAAGTAAGTACGGTGCTTGTCCTGCCTCATGTGATTCATGTCAATCCAGTGCACATCCACATAGGTGTTTTGCTTGGCCTTGATCACATCCAGATAAATGAGAGCCTGCTGCTTGGTCCAAAACAAGTCATTCCCTCTGAAGGTAGCACGGGCATTCACATACGGGTTGATCTGCCTTCGAGAAATAAACTCAGCAAGGGGTATCTCATCCATGCCCTTTGCGGGTTCCTTGTACTTGCTCGCAGTGGTCTTGACATTGTGCTTGGGGGCATTGGATCCCTCTGGAGCGTCGTCTTGGTTGCGCATACGCTTGGAGCTAGTGTCACGACTGGGATTGGAATGGTGAGCAAGAGCACCGGAGCCACCACCTAAGACACAAAGCACAAAACACGCATGAAAAGCGAGAAGGATCAATGCAAGTAGAATTAGCACGTGATAATTGCCATAAGAGGGATTTGAAACAACGGTAGTTCCGCAGTGCTACGCGGTATTAAAATTCTAGTGCTGTTCCGAGCCATAGTAGTACCGCGCCGGGGAGGCACGGTAGTACCGTGTCTTGGTGTGGCAGTAAAATTTTAGTGCCGTGCCTCGTGCGGTAGTACCGCTCCTGAGGAGCGGTAGTATCGGATGAGCGGTAGTACCGCACCGGGGACGCGGTAGTACCGCACGGTTACAGATCCGAAACCACAACTTGATCTGGGAACAACCGTGACAACAACGCGGTACTACGGTCGATCAAATCCATCACAGGACTGTTGGGGAACGTTGCAGAAAATTAAAAAAATTTCTACGGTTTCACCAAGATCCATCTATGAGTTCATCTAAGCAACGAATCATGGGAGAGAGATTGCATCTACATACCACTTGTAGATCGCGTGCGGAAGCGTTCACTTGAACGTGGATGATGGAGTCGTACTCGCCGTGATCCAAATCATCGATGACCGAGTGCCGAACGGACGGCACCTCCGCGTTCAACACACGTACGGCGCGGATGACGTCTCCTCCTTCTTGATCCAGCAAGGGGGAAGGAGAGGTTGAGGAAGATGGCTCCAGCAGAAAGACGACGGGCGTGGTGTTGGTGGAGAAGCGGCACTCGGCAGGGCTTCGCCAAGCACGTGACGGAGGAGGAGAGGTGTAGCAGGGAGAGGAGGCGCCAGAACTTCAGTGCGGCTGCCCCTCGCCTCCCTTTATATAGGCCCCAGGCGCCCGCCCTTGGAGATCCCATCTCCCAAGGGGCGGCGGCCAAGGGGGTGGAGTGCCCCCAAGGCAAGTGGGCGCCCCACTCTAGGGTTTCAACCCTAGGCGCAGGGGGTGGGCCAAGGGGGGCGCACCAGCCCACTATGGGTTGGTTCCCCCCCACTTCAGCCCATGGGGCCCTCCGGGATGGGTGGCCCCACCCGGTGGACCTCGGACCGTTCGGTGGTCCCGGTACAATACCGGTGACCGAAACTTTCCCGATGGTCAAACAATACTTCCTATATATAATTCATTACCTCCGGACCATTCCGGAACTCCTCGTGACGTCCGGGATCTCATCCGGACTCGAACAACATTCGGTTTACTGCATACTCATATTCATACAACCCTAAGCGTCCACCGAACCTTAAGTGTGTAGACCCTACGGGTTCGGGAGACACGTAGACATGACCGAGACGGCTCTCGGGCAATAACCAACAGCGGGATCTGGATACCCATGTTGGCTCCCACATGCTCCTCGATGATCTCATCGGATGAACCACGATGTCGAGGATTCAAACAATCCCGTATACAATTCCCTTTGTTAATCGGTATTTTACTTGCCTGAGATTCGATCGTCGGTATCCCAATACCTCGTTCAATCTCGTTGCCGGCAAGTCACTTTACTCGTACCGTAATGCATGATCCGTGATCGGACACTTGGTCACTTTGAGCTCATTATGATGATGCACTACCGAGTGGGCCCAGTGATACCTCTCCGTAACACGGAGTGACAAATCCGATCTCGATCCGTGTCAACCCAATGACACTTTCGGAGATACATGTAGTGCATCTTTATAGTCACCCGATTACGTTGTGACGTTTGGTACACCCAAAGCACTCCTACGGTATCCGGGAGTTACACGATCTCATGGTCTAAGGAAGAGATACTTGACATTGGAAAAGCTCTAGCAAAAGCGAACTACACGATCTTGTGCTATGCTTAGGATTGGGTCTTGTCCATCACATCATTCTCCTAATGATGTGATCCCGTTATCAATGACATCCAGGTGTCCATAGTCGTGAAACCATGACTATCTGTTGATCAACGAGTTAGTCAACTAGAGGCTCACTAGGGACATAATGTGGTCTATGTATTCACACGTGTATTACGATTTCCGGATAATACAATTATAGCATGAATAAAAGACAATTATCATGAACAAGGAAATATAATAATAATACTTTTATTATTGCCTCTAGGGCATATTTCCAACAGTCTCCCACTTGCACTAGAGTCAATAATCTAGTTACATTGTGATGAATCGAACACCCATAGAGTTCTGGTGTTGATCATGTTTTGCTCGTGGAAGAGTTTAAGTCAGCGGATCTGCGACATTCAGATCCGTATGCACTTTGCAAATTTCTATGTCCCCATCTTGAACATTTTCACGAATGGAGTTGAAACGACGCTTGATGTGCTGGTCTTCTTGTGAAACACAGGCTCCTTGGCAAGTGTAATAGCTCCAGTGTTGTCACAGAAAGAGTTTGATCGGCCCCGACGCATTGGGTATGACTCCTAGGTCGGTGATGAACTCCTTCACCCATATTGCTTCATGTGCTGCCTCCGAGGCTGCCATGTACTCCGCTTCACATGTAGATCCCGCCACGACGCTTCGCTTGCAGCTGCACCAGCTTACTACTCCACCATTCAACATATACACGTATCCGGTTTGTGACTTAGAGTCATTCAGATCTGTGTCGAAGCTAAGCGTCGACGTAACCCTTCTGACGAGCTCTTCGTCACCTCCATAAATGAGAAACATGTCCTTTTTCCTTTTCAGGTACTTCAGGATATTCTTGACCGCTGTCCAGTGTTCCTTGCCGGGATTACTTGGGTACCTTCCTACCAAACTTACGGCAAGGTTTACATCAGATCTGGTACACAACATGGCATACATAATAGAACCTATGGCCGAGGCATAGGGGATGACGCTGATCTCTTCTTTATCTTTTGCCGTGGTCGGGCATTGAGCCGAGCTCAATCTCACACCTTGTAGTACAGGCAAGAACCCTTTCTTGGACTGATCCATTTTGAACTTCTTCAAAATTTTATCAAGGTATGTGCTTTGTGAAAGACCTATGAGGCGTCTTGATCTATCTCTATAGATCTTGATGCCTAATATATAAGCAACTTCTCCAAGGTCCTTCATTCAAAAACTTTTATTCAAGTAGGCCTTAATGCTGTCCAAGAGTTCTATATCATTTCCCATCAAATGTATGTCATCTACATATAATATGAGAAATGCTACAGAGCTCCCACTCACTTTCTTGTAAACGCAGGCTTCTCCATAAGTGTGCATAAACTCAAACGCTTTGATCATCTCATCAAAGCGAATGTTCCAACTACGAGATGCTTGCACCAGCCCATAAATGGATCGTTGGAGCTTGCATACCTTGTTAGCATTCTTAGGATCGACAAAACCTTCCGGCTGCATCATATACAGCTCTTCCTTAAGATAACCGTTAAGGAATGCTGTTTTGACGTCCATCTGCCATATCTCATAATCATAGTATGCGGCAATTGCTAACATGATTCAGACGGACTTAAGCTTCACTACGGGAGAGAAAGTCTCATCGTAGTCAATCCCTTGAACTTGCCGATAACCCTTAGCGACAAGTCGAGCTTTATAGATGGTGACATTACCATCCGCGTCCGTCTTCTTCTTAAAGATCCATTTGTTTTCTGTCGCTTGCCGATCATCGGGCAAGTCTGTCAAAGTCCAAACTTTGTTTTCATACATGGATTCTATCTCGGATTGCATGGCTTCAAGCCATTTGTTGGAATCCGGGCCCGCCATCGCTTCTTCATAGTTCAAGGTTCACCGTTGTCTAACAACATGATTTCCGTGACAGGGTTGCCATACCACTCTGGTGTGGAACGTGTCCTTGTGGACCTCTGAAGTTCAGCAACTTGATCCAAGTACCTTGATCATCATTATTAATTTCCTCTCCAAGAGGTGTAGGCACCACAGGAACATTTTCTGAGCTGCACTACTTTCCGGTTCAAGAGGTAGTACTTCATCGAGTTCTACTTTCCTCCCACTTACTCCTTTCGAGAGAAACTCTTCTTCGAGAAGGATCCGTTCTTGGCAACAAAGATCTTGCCTTGGATCTAAGGTAGAAGGTATACCCAATGGTTTCCCTTAGGGTATCCTATGAAGACGCATTTTTCCTACTTGGGTTCGAGCTTTTCAGGTTGAAGTTTCTTGACATAAGCATCGCATCCCCAAACTTTTAGAAACGGCAGCTTAGGTTTCTTCCCAAACCATAATTCATACGGTGTCGTCTCAACGGATTTTGACGGTGCCCTATTTAAAGTGAATGTAGCTGTCTCTAGAGCGTATCCCCAAAATGATAGCGGTAAATCTGTAAGAGACATCATAGATCGCACCATATCCAATAGAGTGCGATTCTGACGTTCGGACACACCGTTACGCTTGAGGTGTTCCAGCGGCGTGAGTTGTGAAACTATTCCACATTTCCTTAAGTGTGTTCCAAATTCGTGACTTAAATATTCTCCTCCACGATCTGATCGTAAGAACTTTATTTTTCGGTCACGTTGATTCTCTACCTCATTCTGAAATTCCTTGAACTTTTCAAAGGTCTCAGACTTGTGTTTCATCAAGTAGACATACCCATATCTACTTAAGTCGTCTGTGAGAGTGAGAACATAACTTGATATCCTCCGCGAGCCTCAACGCTCATTGGACCACACACATCGGTATGTATGATTTCCAATAAGTTGGTTGCTCGCTCCATTGTTCCGGAGAACGGAGTCTTGGTCATTTTGCCCATAAGGCATGGTTCGCATGTGTCAAATGATTCATAATCGAGAGACTCTAAAAGTCCATCAGAATGGAGCTTCTTCATGCGCCTGACACCAATGTTTAGACCAAGGCGGCAGTACCACAAGTATGTGGGACCATCGTTATCAACTTTACATCTTTTGGTATTCACACTATGAATATGTGTAATATTACGTTCGAGATTCATTAAGAATAAACCATTGACCATCGGAGCATGACCATAAAACATATCTCTCATATAAATAGAACAACCATTATTCTCGGATTTAAATGAGTAGCCATCTCGCATTAAACGAGATCACGATACAATGTTCATGCTTAAACTTGGCACTAAATAACAATTATTGAGGTTCAAAACTAATCCCGTAGGTAAATGTAGAGGTAGCGCGGCCGACGGGCGATCACATCGACCTTGGAACCATCCCCGACGCCAAGATCGTCACCTCGCCCTTCGCCAGCCTCCGTTTATTCCGCAGCTCCTGCCGTGAGTTACAAATATGAGCAACGGCACGGTATCAAATACCTAGGAGTTACTACGAGTAATCGGTAAGGTACACATCAATTACATGTATATCAAATATACCTTTAGTGTTGCCGGCCTTCTTATGCGCTAAGTATTTGGGGCAGTTCCGCTTCCAAAGGCCCTTCCCTTTGCAATAAAGCACTCTGTCTCGGGCTTGGGTCCATTCTTTGACTTCTTCCGGCAACTTGCTTACGGGCGCGGCAACATCCTTGCCGTCCTTCTTGAAGTTCTTCTTACCCTTTCCCTTTTTGAACTTAGTGGTTTTATTGACCATCAACACTTGATGTTCTTTCTTGATTTCAACCTCTCACGACTTCAAAGATTGAGAATACTTCGGGAATGGTCTTCACCATCCCCTGCATATTGTAGTTCATCACAAAGCTCTTGTAGCTTGGTGGGAGCGTCTGAAGGATTCACAATGACCGCCTCGTCCGGAGGTTTATGTCCACCGGGACAAAGGCGGTTGTGCAACCCGGACATTTTGAGTATGTGTTCACCGTGTAACTGTTTTACTCCATATTACTACTTTAGTACTTGTCTGAGACTTCTTATCTCTCGACCCGGGCATGAGCTTGGTTAACCTTTTTCAGCTCATCGAACATCTCATATGCTCCGTGTTGCTCAAAAGCGCTTTTGGAGCCCGGTTCTAAGCTGTAAAGCATGCCGCAGACCGAACGAGGGAGTAATCATCGACGAGACTGCCAAGCGTTCATAATGTCTTGGTTCTTCGGGATGAGTGCATCACCTAGCGGTGCTTCTAGGACATATTGTTTCTTGGCTGCTATGAGGATGATCTCGGGTTCCGGACCCAGTCCGAATAGTTGCTGCCATCATCTTTCAGCTTGGTTTTCTCTAGGAACACGTTGAAGTTCATGTTGACATGAGCGTTGGCCATTTGATCTACAAGACATATTTTGCAAAAGTTTTAGACTAAGTTCATGATAATTAAGTTCATCTAATCAAATTATTTAATGAACTCCCACTCAGATCTGACATCCCTCTAGTCATCTAAGTGTTACACGATCCGAGTCGACTAGGCCGTGTCCGATCATCACGTGAGACGGACTAGTCATCGTCGGTGAACATCTCCATGTTGATCGTATCTTCCATACGACTCGTGTTCGACCTTTCGGTCTCCGTGTTCGAGGCCATGTCTGTACATGCTAGGCTCGTCAAGTTAACCCTAAGTGTTTTGCATGTGTAAAACTGTCTTACACCCGTTGTGTGTGAACGTAAGGATCTATCGCACCCGATCATCACGTGGTGCTTCGAAACGACGAACTTTAGCAACGGTGCACAGTTAGGGGAGAACACTTTTTGATATTGTTGTAAGGGATCATCTTATTTACTACCATCGTTCTAAGTAAACAAGATGCATAAACATAATAAACATCACATGCAATTATATAGTAGTGACATGATATGGCCAATATCATATAGCTCCATTGATCTCCATCTTCAGGGATCCATGATCATCTTGTCACCGGCATGACACCATGATCTCCATCATCGTGTCTTCATGAAGTTGTCACGCCAACGACTACTTCTACTTCTATGGCTAACGCGTTTAGCAATAAAGTAAAGTAATTTACATGGCGTTCTTCAATTACACGCAGGTCATACAAAAATAAAGACAACTCCTATGGCTTTCGCCGTTGTCATACTCATCGACATGCAAGTCGTGATTCCTATTACAAGAACATGATCTCATACATCACAATATGTCATTCATCATTCATCACAATTTCTGCCCATATCACATCACAAAACACTTGCTGCAAAAACAAGTTAGACGTCCTCTAATTGTTGTTGCAAGTTTTACGTGGCTGCAATAGGGTTCTAACAAGAACGTTTTCTTACCTACGTGAAAGCCACAATGTGATTTGTCAACTTCTATTTACCCTTCATAAGGACCCTTTTCATCGAATCCGCTCCAACTAAAGTGGAGAGACAGACACCGCCAGACCACCTTATGCAACTAGTGCATGTCACCGGTGGAACCGGTCTCACGTAAGCGCACGTGTAAGGTTGGTCCGGGCCGCTTCATCCCACAATACCGCTGAAGCAAGATAAGACTAGTAGCGGCAAGCAAGTTGACAAGATCTACGCCCACAACAAAATTGTGTTCTACTCGTGCAATACAGAACTACGCATAGACCTAGCTCATGATGCCACTGTTGGGGAACGTTGCAGAAAATTAAATTTTTTTTTACGCTTTCACCAAGATCCATCTATGAGTTCGTCTAAGCAACGAATCATGGGAGAGAGATTGCATCTACATACCACTTGTAGATCGCGTGCGGAAGCGTTCACTTGAACGTGGATGATGGAGTCGTACTCGCCGTGATCCAAATCACCGATGACCGAGTGCCGAACGGACGGCACCTCCGCGTTCAACACACATACGGAGCGGATGACGTATCCTCCTTCTTGATCCAGCAAGGGGGAAGGAGAGGTTGAGGAAGATGGCTCCAGCAGCAGCACGACGGCGTGGTGTTGGTGGAGAAGCAGCACTCCGGCAGGGCTTCACCAAGCACGTGACGGAGGAGGAGAGGTGTAGTAGGGGAGTGGGTGGCGCCTGAACTTCAGGGTGCGGCTGCCCCTCGCCTCCTTTTTATATAGGCCCCTGGGGGCGGCGGCCCTGGAGATCCCATCTCCCACGGGGGCGGCGGCCCGGGGGGTGGTGTGCCCCCCAAGGCACGGGGGGTGCGCCCCCCCCCCTTGGGTTTTCAACCCTAGGCACCGGGGGGCCACGGGGGGGGGGGCGCACCAGCCCACTATGGGCTGGTTCCTCCCCACTTCAGCCCATGGGGCCCTCCGGGATGGGTGGCCCCACCCGGTGGACCCCGGGACCCTTCCGGTGGTCCCGGTACAATACCGGGTGACCCCGAAACTTTCCCGATGGCCGAAACAATACTTCCTATATATAATTCTTTACCTCCGGACCATTCCGGAACTCCTCGTGACGTCCAGGATCTCATCCGGGACTCCGAACAACATTCGGTTTACTGCATACTCATATTCATACAACCCTAGCGTCACCGAACCTTAAGTGTGTAGACCCTACGGGTTCGGGAGACACGTAGACATGACCGAGACGGCTCTGGGCAATAACCAATAGCGGGATCTCGATACCCATGTTGGATCCCACATGCTCCTCGATGATCTCATCGGATGAACCACGATGTCGAGGATTCAAACAATCCCGTATACAATTCCCTTTGTCAATCGGTATGTTACTTGCCCGAGATTCGATCGTCGGTATCCCAATACCTCGCTCAATCTGCATCGGCAAGTCACTTTACTGCATACCGTAATGCATGATCCCGTGATCGGACACTTGGTCACTTTGAGCTCATTATGATGATGCACTACCGAGTGGGCCAGTGATACCTCTCCGTAACACGGAGTGACAAATCCAGTCTCGATCCGTGTCAACCCAATGACACTTTCGGAGATACCTGTAGTGCATCTTATAGTCACCCGCCACGTTGTGACGCTTTGGTACACCCAAAGAACTCCTACGGTATCCGGGAGTTACACGATCTCATGGTCTAAGGAAGAGATACTTGACATTGGAAAAGCTCTAGCAAAACGAACTACACGATCTTGTGCTATGCTTAGGATTGGGTCTTGTCCATCACATCATTCTCCTAATGATGTGATCCCGTTATCAATGACATCCAATGTCCATAGTCAGGAAACCATGACTATCTGTTGATCAACGAGTTAGTCAACTAGAGGCTCACTAGGGACATAATGTGGTCTATGTATTCACACGTGTATTACGATTTCCGGATAATACAATTATAGCATGAATAAAAGACAATTATCATGAACAAGGAAATATAATAATAATACTTTTATTATTGCCGCTAGGGCATATTTCCAACAAGGACAACATACCAAGTACCATTTCTACGCATTGCTAATCTCCTACGTCCTACTCTTGCAAAGATTTAGCCTAAAATCTCAAGAACAACACGCATCTCCCCAAAACCTAGAGGCAAAAGAACGAACCAAAGAGTGAGGGATTTGGGGAGAGAGCTTGTTCCATGGCAAGAGGAAGTGGTGGGGAATGATCCCACTGGTCGGCATCCGAGGAGAGCGGCCGGAGACGGAGATCCGGCGAGGGCCTCCGGCGCTGTTCTTGGGCAGGAGAGAGAGAGGCGACGTGGGGAGAAAGAGTGAATGGGTATGGGGGAGTTGGAACTCCCCCTGCCTGCTCTTAACCCCCACGCGCTTACTACGGTAGTACTGGCGTCATTATGTAGTACCGCAGGAAGTAGCGCCTTTGGGCGGTAGTATCGCTCCACCGGTGACGATAAAAATTTCTTGCCGTCTTTGGTTCTTGGTAGTACCGTGTCCTTGTGGTAGTACCGTGGCATTCCACGATAGTACCGTGAACCCAAGAAAATGTAGTTTCAAACAAAAGAAAAGGGTCTTTGTAAGGAACCTCCAAACGAACGAACACACAACGAGCCAACAAACGAGACACCACAAGCACAAGCTCGGCACAAAGCAGGAAAGGCAAGAGACAACAAGGACTAAACACGAGACACAACCTACAAGGAGAGGGCGGTGGCCGAAGCCACCTATGTTTGAGTCAATTGGTATGGCACCGCGAATAATTATCCTTGGGCCCATGACCAAAACTCGTCTTTGAAGCACAAGTACCATCAACAATGGCTAATGTGAAAGAGTTGATTAATTTATGCCTAATGGGGGGAGGAAGAGTTCATTGAGAGAACAACACTCTCCCTATGTCCATGCCTAACATCTAAACTAGACAACAAGTTGAGTGTGGTGGGGTGTGCAAGGGTTCAAGTCACATTGCTCGAATCAATGATATTTCGCTCATGCCTTAACTCGCGAAATCTTGCTTCATCCAAGGGCTTCATGAAAAATATCTGCAAGGTTATCATGAGTGTTGACATAGTTGAGCTCGATCTCCCCTCGCCTAATATGATCCCAGATGAAGTGATACCGAATCTCAATATGCTTCGTCTTGAAGTGTTGCACCGGGTTGAGAGAAATCTTGATGGCACTTTCATTGTCACACCAAAGAGGCACTTTGTCACAAATGACACCGTAATCCTTTAAAGTTTGCCTCATCCATAAGAGTTGTGCACAACAACGACCGGCCGCCACATACTCCGCTTCGGTGGACGAGAGACACACACAACTTTGCTTCTTGGAAGACCAACTCACCAAAGAGCAACCAAGGAATTGGCACCCTCCGAAAGTGGACTTCCTATCCACTTTGTCTCCCGCCCAATCGGAGTCCGAATATCCTACAAGCTTGAAGTTTGCTCCTCTTGGGTACCATAAGCCAAAGCTTGGGGTATGAGCCAAATATTGAAAGATTCGCTTGACCGCCACAAAGTGGCTTTCCTTAGGTGCGGCTTGAAACCGTGCACAAATTCCCACACTCAACATGATATCCGGTCTAGATGCACAAAGGTAAAGCAAGGAGCCAATCATGGAGCGATATACCTTTTGATCCACTACTTTACCATTGGGATCAATGTCAAGTTGGCACTTGGTGGGCATTGGAGTGGAAGCCGGCTTGACATCACTTAGCTTGAATCTCTTCAACATGTCTTGAGTGTATTTGGCTTGGTTGATGAAAGTTCCTTCTCTTCTTTGCTTGATTTCTAATCCGAGAAAGAACTTCAACTCTCCCATCGAAGACATCTTGAACTTTGAGGTCATGAGAGCGGCAAATTCCTCATTGAAAACTTTGTTAGGGGGACCAAAGATAATATCATCAACATATAGTTGGCAGACAAACAACTCCCCTTTGACCTTCTTAGTAAAAAGAGTGGGGTCAATTTTCCCAACTTCAAATCCACGATCTTGCAACAACTCGGTAAGGTGGTCATACCACGCACGTGGGGCTTGTTTAAGGCCATAGAGTGCCTTATCGAGTTGATACACATGATCAGGGAAGTAGGGATCCTCGAAACCGGGGGGTTGTTTGGCATATACCAACTCATTAATAGGACCATTAAGAAAAGAACTCTTCACATCCATTTGTTGCAACTTAAAGTTATGATGAGAAGCATAAGCAATCAACAAACAAATGGATTCAAGGCGAGCAACGGAAGTAAAGGTTTCACCGTAGTCGATACCCTCGACTTGGGAGTAGCCTTGTGCCACCAATCTTGCCTTGTTGCGAACGATGGTCCCATGAGCATCTTGCTTGTTCTTGAATATCCACTTGGTTCCAATGACATTATGGTTCCCGGTAGGCCTTGGCACCAATCTCCACACCTTGTTGTACTCGAAGTTGTTGAGTTCTTCATGCATGGCATTGAGCCAATCCGGATCTTCGAGCGCCTCATAGACCTTTTGGGGTTCAACACAAGAGACAAACGCGTGATGTTCACAATAGTTTGCCAATTGTCTACGAGTGCTTACCCCCTTTTGAATGCTTCCAAGCACATTCTTCATGAGATGACCCTTGGTGGAGAGCTTGGATGCAATCTTGGCGGCACGACGCTCCAATTCCTCCTCAGGGGTTAGTTGAGGAGCAGTCACTTGATCATCTTGAGCGCCGTCTTGAGCTTGTTCTTGATCTTGAGTTTGCTCTTGATCTTGAACTTGCTTGGAGGAGAGAACTTGACCTTGAGCATCACTTGGTGATTCAACACCGTCTTGAGGTTGATCTTTCCCTTGGTCTTGTTCATGATGTTGAGGGCCTTCATTTTGTTCTTCGGAAGCGTGTGGGTTTTGGGTTGGTGATGGTTCCACTTGAGTGGAACATTGTCCTTCTCCTTCGGCCATAAGGGGTTCCTCAATGGGTAGTATATGACCAAAACCCATTCTTCTTATGGCTTGGGAAGGAATTTCATCACCTACATCACAAGTACCACTTTGCTCCACTTGGGAGCCGTTAATCTCATCAAACTCCACGTTACACATTTCCTCAATAAGTCCCGTGGACTTATTGAGAACACGGTAAGCATGGGAGTTTGTAGCATAACCAACAAATATGCCCTCTTGAGCTCTAGCCTCAAATTTAGACAAACGAACACCTTTCTTGAGAATGAAACACTTACACCCGAACGCCCAAAAGTACTTGAGGTTGGGCTTGTTACCGGTGAGTATCTCATATGGAGTCTTGTTCAAGCCTTTGCGGAGATAGAGCCGATTTGATGCATGACACACGGTGTTGACGGCTTCGGCCCAAAAGTTGATGGGGACTTGAACTCCGTCATCATGGTCCTTGCCGCATCCATCAACGTCCAATTCTTCCTCTCCGCTACACCATTTTGTTGAGGGGTGTATGGTGCGGAATATTGATGCTTGATCCCCTCATCACTAAGAAACTCATCCAAGGTGTAGTTCTTGAACTCGGTGCCGTTGTCACTTCTTATAGTCAAGATCTTTGCATTGTGTTGACGTTGAGCTTCATTTGCAAAGTCAATGACGGTTTGTTGGGTCTCGCTCTTCCTCTTGAAGAAATATACCCAAGTGTATCTTGAATAATCATCCACAATCACCAAGCAATACTTTCTACCCCCAAGACTATCAAAGGATGGAGGCCCAAAGAGATCCATGTGAAGGAGCTCCAAAGGCCTCTTCGAGTAAGTGATAGTCGTGGGAGGGTGAGCCTTCTCATGTAGCTTCCCTTCGATACAAGCACTGCAAGCACGATCTTTAGCAAAACTAACATTTGTTAGTCCACGAACATGGTCCCCCTTGAGAAGACTTTGCAAAGATCTCATATTGACATGGGCTAGACGGCGATGCCAAAGCCATCCCACGTCAACTTTAGCCATTAGGCATGTCGCGGTCTTAGTGGGTCGCTCTGAAAAGTTAATCACATAGAGACGATTCTCGACATGCCCAACAAAGGCTACTTTAAGTGTCTTGATCCACAAGAGGGCCACGGTATCAATATCAAAGAAGGTGGCAAAACCCATGAGTGCAAGTTGACTAATGGAAAGTAAATTGTATGCAAGGGACTCAACAAGCATGACCTTCTCGATCGTGAGATCATGAGAAATGACAACCTTGCCGAGTCCCAATACCTTAGAAGACGAGGCATCACCCCACTCGACATTGGTGGGCTTAGATGGAATCTTGTGCACGTCCACCACCAAGTCCTTGCTTCCGGTCATATGATTTGTAGCTCCACTATTGTGACGCCCCCGATTCAATCGTACACTAATCATACACGCAAACGTGTACGATCAAGATCAGGGACTCACGGGAAGATATCACAACACAACTCTAAAAATAAAATAAGTCATACAAGCATCATAATACAAGCCAGGGGCCTCGAGGGCTCGAATACAAGTGCTCGATCATAGACGAAGTCAGCGGAAGCAACAATATCTCGAGTTTACATAAGTTAAACAAGTTTGCCTTAAGAAGGCTAGCACAAACCGGGATACAGATCGAAGAGGCGCAGGCCTCCGCCTCGGGATCCTCCTAACTACTTCCTGGTCGCCGCCGCCGGGCTGCACGTAGTAGTAGGCACCTCCGTGTAGTAGTCGCCATCGACGGTGGCGTCGCCCCGGGCTCCATCGCCTGAGTCGCAACAATCGAGTAGAGATAGGGGAAAAGGGGAACAAGGCAACCGTGAGTACTCATCCAAAGTACTCGCAAGCAAGGAGCTACACTACATATGCATGGGTATATGTGTAAAGGGCCATATCGCTGGACTGAACTGCAGAATGCCGTAATAAGAGGGGATATCTAATCTCGTCAAGATTACGCTCGCAGCCTCCGCCTTGCAACATGTAGGAGAGAGTAGATCAAGTCCTCCAAGTAGCATCTCCAAGTAGCATCGCATAGCATAATCCTACCCGGCGATCCCTCCTCGTAACCACGAGAGAGAGCGACCACCGGGTTGTATCTGGCACTTGGAAGGGTGTGTTTTATTAAGTATCCGATTCTAGTTGTCATAAGGTCAAGGTACAACTCCAAGTCGTCCTATTACCGAAGATCACGGCTATTCGAATAGATTAACTTCCCTGTAGGGGTGCACCACATAACCCAACACGCTTGATCCCATTTGGCCGGACACACTTTTCTCGGTCATGTCCGCCGCGGAAGATCAACACGCCGCAGCCCCACCTAGGCACAACAGAGAGGTCGACGCCGGTCTAAACCTAAGCGACACGGGTCCGGGCCCATCGCCCAATGCACACCTACACGCTATGCGTGGGCGGCCGGAAGCAGACCTAGCCTAACAGGCGTTCGGTCCAATCCGTACGCCGCCATCGCTGACGTCACGAAGTGCTTCGGCTGATACCACGACGTCGGGAGAATACCCATAACTACTCCCGCGTAGATGGTTAGTACGTATAGACCAAATGGCCAGACTTAGATCAAATACCAAGATCTCGTTACGTGTGTTAAGTATCCGCGAACGCAGACCAGGGCCAGGCCCACCTCTCACCCAGGTAGTCTCAACCTGCCCTGTCGCTCCGCCACAAAGTAACAGTCGGGGGCCGTCGGGAACCCAGGCCCACCTCTACCGGGATGGAGCCACCGTCCTTTCAAATTTCATCTCCTAACGGTATCACAAGTAATGTAATAGTGTAAGGTATATAGTATATGCCCGTGATCACCTCCCAAGTGATCACAGCCCAAAGAGTATAGCATGGCACGGACAAGAGTGTAGGGCCAGCGATGGAACACTAGCATCCTATACTAAGCAGTAGGATAAAGGTGTAAAGGTAACAACAATAGTAGCAAGGATAGGCTATGCATAAGATAGGATTAACTGAAGCAAGAACATGCTACACTACTCTAATGCAAGCAGATAGAGAAGAGTAGGCGATATCCGGTGATCAAGGGGGGCTTGCCTGGTTGCTCTGGCAAGAGAGAGGGGTCGCCAACTCCGTAGTCGACTGGGTAGCAAAGGCCGGTGTCGGGGTCTAGCGAGAGAAGAGGGGGGAGAAACAGTAAATATTTAAGCAAGCAGATGCATAGCAATGCATGACATGACAAGTATCGGTGATAGAGGTGCCCTAACGTGGTATGAGGTGATACCGGTGAAGGTGGAAACATCCGGGAAAGTATCCCCGATGTTTCACGTTTTCGGACAGATGAACCGGAGGGGGAAAGTTGCGTGTTTGCTATCTAGGGATGTGTGGCGGACGAACGGGCTGCGTATCCGGATTCGTCTCGTCGTTCTGAGCAACTTTCATGTACAAAGTTTTTTCATCCGAGTTATAGTTTATTTTATATGATCTTTTGAAAGCTTTAATGATTTTCTAGAATTACTTTAATTCGAAAATAAACTGAAAAGACTATTTATACACAGCAGTAGCCAGCCCCTCGTATGACATGTGGGGTCGTGGTCAAGGTCAACAGTTAGTCAAGAGTTGACTGGGTCAACGCTGACCGTCAACTAGCAGTTGGGACCCAAATTGTCATAGTGACATGTAACTTAATAGTTTAATTAATTTTAATGATTAGGTGGGGGCCACATGTCATTGACTTAGATATTTTTAAACAGGCTTTTAATTGGAATGGGTCCACATGTCATTATCTAAGAGTAACTAAACAGTTTTATTAGGTTCTATATAATTACATGGTTAGGGGATTGGTTTAACCGGGCGGGCCCACCTGTCAGTGAGCCACACGCGGTGGTACGCCGGCGATGCGAACAGAGAGCGAAGGTGCTCGCCCGCCGGACATCCCCGGCGACGGCTGGATCGGTGGGTGGGCTCGGCAGACGCAACGCGACGAGGCGCTCCGGAGCACGGCCGTGGGGTTGTCGGAGGTGGGCTGCAGAGGCGCCAGCGTCGAGTGGAGCAGCGTCGGGGCTCGGCCTCGCAGCGTGTGCGGCAAGGACGGCAGGGTGAGGCCGTCAGCGGGCGGCGTAGCCGAGCGCAGGGGTGGCGGGTGC
Source organism: Aegilops bicornis (assembly GCA_021605145.1). Taxonomy (NCBI): domain Eukaryota; kingdom Viridiplantae; phylum Streptophyta; class Magnoliopsida; order Poales; family Poaceae; genus Aegilops; species Aegilops bicornis. The sequence goes on along the minus strand of CM038674.1, from coordinate 78,369,775 downwards.
GTTCACGAGGGGGGGCGAGGAAAGGCGGGAGCACCACACGCTGGCAATGACGCGGCGGCGGGCGACGCGACAGGGCGGCAGAGGCGAGGGCCGCCACAAGAAGGCTCTAGGCAGGGAAGGAGGACCGGGTCCCTACTATCCGCTGGAGGGAAGGGAGCGCCGAGGCGCGGTGAAGCCTTTGGGGAGGAGGACGGGACGGCGTCGGGCGAGGAGGACGGCGGCGACGGCGCGGGGGTCCGGTGAGGAGGAGGCCGTGGGACGATGGCGTCAGCGAGGTGGTCCCGGCGACGGCGGCGCTGGGTGTCGGGCGCGCTGGGCGCTGGTGCGGGACGGCGCGGGCGCGCGATGATGGGGGGGGTGGTCCGGCGACGGGGTGGGCAGGGCATCGCGAGAGAGAGGGGGCGGTTTCATCCCCGATCCAGATCGGATCGAGGGGGGAGGAGAGCGTTGTGGGGGGCGAGTGGGGGAGATATTTTCGGGGGAGTGCGGGGGTGTCGGTGGGGTTTTCCCCGAGTGGGGGGATATGGAGGAGGGCGTGGGGCGCCGGCTGGGCCGGCCTGATTGGCCCCGAGGCCATCTGGGCCGTGGCCCAGCGGGGAGGGGGTTCTCTTTTATCCTTTTTTTATTTGTTTTACATTTTTGTTTGTTTTCAGTTTTTATCCTTTTCCTATTATTTTAGTTTCAGTAAAATATACACGCAGCATCTAAATTAGTATTTCTACTTAGCCCGTGGTCACAAAAAGTCTAGTCCTCTATTAAATTAGTTTGACATTTTATTAATTACAAAAGGTATTTAATTAATTATTTTTACAGCTGTTTTATTCATCTTATAGTATTTAAGAATTTTATAAAGGTGTGGTTTCTCCACCATAATTACCTATGCAATATTTGGTTCACTCCGAACATTTTAGTTTTAATAGTTGAAAACTTTTATTGTTTGCTTTTATTTAAATTTTGAATTTGTTTCGGTTCTGAACTATCAGAGTTTATCAACAGTAACCGTGGTGACGTGGCATCGTTAAGGTGGAATCACTGTAGCTTAATTATCCGGGCTTCACAATACTCCTCCACTACAAGAAATCTCGTCCCGAGATTTAAGAGGGGAGTAAGGGGAAAGGGATTAGGTTACGAAAAATCTAATGGGTCTTCTTGGTCTTGGATGCTCTTCCCGAAGTAGTTGATCCTTTTCGTTGATGTCTTTATTTCTCTTCTTCGGGTCATCATGATGAAGTCGAGACCCTTCTTCAGAAACTCCATCGTACTTATGATAGTAGGGGGTTATCCCGGAAGAACGGACCTCTACAAGGTTGACTATCTAGCAGACAACATTGGGGAAGGTGGCGGAAGGTAACTATCAATTGAAACTTAAGAAGATAACGAGAGCAAAGTAAGAAGATACCATGAGAAGTTTCAAACGGATAGGCAATCATTCGATGTCTGAAACAAAGTGCGAAAGGGGTCCAGGGCAACGAGATTAAGTATTGCGTCTGTTACCAGAATAGATCACTAGGAAGGTAGCCCGTGAATTACATACGAAGCCAAGTGTGAGGAATAACTTTGACACTAGGGTGTACAGGAGAGTTAGATTTCGATCCTGTGAAACTGTGGGTTATGGGCCCACCATGTGGGTTAATTTTTTTTTTGGGAGGGCGTTGTGATCATGCACGATCATGATTGCAAGGCAGGTCAGAGGAAAGCCTGTCAGTTATGTTGACATCAACATCGGTACCAAGGGCGAGGGACGAAGAGAACCATTTTCCTGCTCGTTGAACAAGGCGGACCAATAGGCAAAGTTCTCGTCCATCGGTGGTTACCGAAATGTCATCAACAATAGTAACAGGGTTACACCAGACATGATGGTACACCGAGGTGTTTACCTAAGCAGGGAATTACCACTGCTCAGTTAAGTAGATTACAAGAAAGTTTGAACAAAACAATGGAAAGGGAAATGTGTTCAAACACATATTTGAGGCGTATATTCTTCCCAAGGACAAGCAGGGCATGATATCCATAAGAGGATAGAAAGTAGAAAACCCTTTAGGTAAGGGGAGAGGAATTTCATGGCATTACCCATACAAAGGTGTTTGGATAATTAAGCAAGAAACATTTAGCATTTGGCTTCAAATGTTCTTGTTGAAAATCAGAGTACCACATACATGCTGACATGGTCTTTAAGCAAAGGTCAGACTTGGATACACAAAGGATTTATCAGGAACAACTTATAGAATAAGTCTTACAATTTCCTCCTAGAAAAATGGTTAACCTTGTTAAAAAGGAAACCATAACAACAAGTCCTCCGGCCAGGTGCGCTAGGCATGACATCACCTTAGCGGGTCATATAAAGACCAATGTTATAACTCTTGGAAATATGTTCCAACCGTCACATCTGACCAAGGTTCAGATTCGATTGGCGTTAGGATACCTCAGACTCATGATGTCTAAGAAGGAAGGGTGCAACACAAATAGACGAAATGACAATGCAAGATTCTCGGGAAATGAACTATGGGAGCGGGTTCCTGGAACAATAGTTCATCATTAAACCAAGGAGAGGACAAGGAGGTGTCTGGTGAACTCAACGGCAATTCATCGAGATTCCCTAAAGATGGATTTCCACAATTAAGTGAACAAGGAGATAACATTTGTCAGATCAAATGATATAAGGAAGTATGCTCGAGGAAAACATACACAATTAAACATTGGTTGAAAGGTGCGCCCGAAATATGGGTTGGGTTGCACGACCAATGTCAGAATCGTGATTCAATAATCAATAGCCTAAGAATGAACTTTCGACCATTAACTTCAAAGAAATAGGGTTGCTAGAAGGAAAGAATCCAAACAACACCGTTCACTTGTTGGAATTAACACAGGGACCAAGAAAGAATGGTGATGGTGAGAAGTATTTCTATGTCAAGAATTCTCAAGAGGTGGAACAAATCTCAGAACATTCTTGACATAAAGGGATGGTAATACTCCAAGGTAAATAAGAACAATTGCTGGATAGCAAGGAACTCAAGGTATAACACCAAACATGAACAAGCTTGTGTTGGTGGGAAGGCAATAAAGTGGTCGATGATAATACAATTCATCGAGGGCAAGGATGGTATTTCTCATCATGAATTCAATTGATATCCCGGATGAGCTCGTAATGTTGATGATCACGACACCTTTGTCGCGAGAGTTCATGAAGATGTAATCGATCGGCATTTACATCAAGTCAAAGTAATGATGAAGTGAAAGGTTATTGGAACCAAGGGTATGACACAAACTCGAAACCAAGCTTGTTGTTCAGGGCGAAATGATATGACGATGAGGATCGACGTAAGGTTAGTTCATCATCGAAAATTGTGCTCCGAGAAGAAGGACCGGGTAGCACAGTTAAAATCATCACGACAATGATATAGCCAAACAGGCTAGGAATGGCGTGATCGGGTACAAACTCGTACTTATAGAAGCTTACTGAAGATTTGTTGAACCGTAGTGCGGACTCGGTTTAGTTATTGGTGTCTTTGAGTGTATAATAACTAAGAGCCCGTGAAAAATTGGAATCAGTGGGAAGGTAGCACTTGATGAAGAACTCATAAGAAGTTATGCAGTTCCATGATAATCTCGAGATACCAGGGGGGTAATACTCGACACAAGATCAAAGTAAAGGTTGGACTGGTGTATTGATCCATAGAAGACAATTGTTTTAACTTGTCCGAGAAATGGAATCAAAGAAGAACAATCATGGTCGGAACCATGGTTGCAAGGGATCATTTCACAGATACCATAGGTTAGTTATCAAGGAAATAGTTATTATTACAAGAAGCTTCCATGATAGGATATACATCGCGTCCATGGGCATGAACACAAAGTTCAAGGTTGACTCCCACTTCCTCAATGCATAATCTTCCATTCACCTCTCGTATTTCGAAGATGACATTAGTTGTTGAAAGTTTTACCTGGTGCAATACCGTATAAGTATGACTCGTGAAATCTTTCGGGTTCACACCGATGAGGGAAGGCGTTGGTTCAATCCCATCGGTGCTTCTTAGGAGTATATACCACACATTTCGAGAATAAATAACGCAAACTCGATAGTAGAGTATGCTTGAGAAAGCAAAGGATACAATTTACCAAAGGCATTATGTATCCGAGGAAAGGCTCACAAGCTTATTGAATATGAAGGATGTTGTCGGATGAAATCCAACAATGGATCGGGCGATCCGCAACGGAGCTGATGTGAGTATCGGTCCTCCAGAAAGAATGCACGGGCATCATATTATAGAACATTGGAATAATTCGATGCTTAGCTAACAAAGGAATTATGATTTCCAAAACAAAGGATCGAGCGACGCTCTGATCAAGGATGGATAAGTTGGATAGACCAGAGGCAAAATTGACGACAGATAGTTTGGTCGAGAACCAGCTCATGTTCAAAATGACGTCTGAGCCAGAAAGATAATTTAGAAGGGTTGATAGATGATTGTGTGCATTCGCACACATGCTAAATCAAAGGATCAAAATGACGGTGTCAAAAGATACTAGTGAATATTGCTAGTGATATGGGAGCATCCATAATGTAAGCATACAAGTATTTGCCGAGCAATAGTTTGAAGAGGATGCTCAGAAGGTCGGATAGTATTTCAGAGTATCTTATGAAGCATACGAACAACTGGAGATGAACAGATACTCAAAGTGCGAGGAATTTTCAATAGGGATATTCATGTGGTAAAGAACTGCAAGGCAGTAAGCTTAAAGGATTTTCGGAACAACAAAGAGTATTTCGGGATATCTTGTAATAACAAGATCAATGGGGAATGATTGTATGAATGGCAAGTGTACGCAGTTTTTCATAGGGGTTGACGGTGGAAGGAAATCGCAAATGCGATGGCACAAAGACTCGAGAGAACATCGTAGAGTAACTTCGGAATCTTCTAGTGCAGAAGGCGATCATCACGAAGTGAGGGGCTCTCCGGAGAAAGTATTATCGAGAACCTAAAGTTAGTTTTGTTTTTAGCAAAATCATTTAACCCGAATAGAAGAGAGATCAGTCGCAGAGTAAAGGTCGAGGAGTAAAAGATCCTAGTACCACCCAATGGCGGCGTGGGCCGTAAGGCACACAGCCATGTTAGTAAAAGTTTTGTAATGTCTAGACTCGACTTGACCAAGGAGTTGGGAAGGGGATTCCTACAGCAATCGGCTCGATACCAACTTGTGACGCCCGATTCAATCATACACTAATCATACACGCATAAGCGTGTACGATCAAGATCAAGGACTCACGGGAAGATATCACAACACAACTCTAAAAATAAAATAAGTCATACAAGCATCATAATACAAGCCAGGGGCCTCGAGGGCTCGAATACAAGTGCTCGATCATAGACGAGTCAGCGGAAGCAACAATATCTGAGTACAGACATAAGTTAAACAAGTTTGCCTTAAGAAGGCTAGCACAAAATGGGATACAGATCGAAAGAGGCGCAGTCCTCCTGCCTGGGATCCTCCTAACTACTCCTGGTCGTCGTCAGCGGGCTGCACGTAGTAGTAGGCACCTCCGGTGTAGTAGTCGTCATCGACGGTGGCGTCTGGCTCCTGGGATCCATCGTCTGGTCGCAACAATCGAGTAGAGATAGGGGGAAAAGGGGGAACAAGGCAACCGTGAGTACTCATCCAAAGTACTCGCAAGCAAGGAGCTACACTACATATGCATGGGTATATGTGTAAAGGGCCATATCAAGGTTGAACTGCAGAATGCCGTAATAAGAGGGGATATCTAATCCCGTCAAGATTACGCTCGGCAGCCTCCGTCTTGCAACATGTAGGAGAGAGTAGACCAAGTCCTCCAAGTAGCATCTCCAAGTAGCATTGCATAGCATAATCCTACCCGCGATCCTCCTCGTAACCACGAGAGAGAGCGACCACCGGGTTGTATCGGCACTTGGAAGGGTGTGTTTTATTAAGTATCCGGTTCTAGTTGTCATAAGGTCAAGGTACAACTCCAAGTCGTCACATTACCGAAGATCACGGCTATTCGAATAGATTAACTTCCCTGCAGGGTGCACCACATAACCCAACACGCTTGATCCCATTTGGCGGACACACTTTTCTAGGTCATGCCCGCCGCGGAAGATCAACACGCCGCAGCCCCACCTAGGCTGTGAGAGAGGTCAAGACGCCGGTCTAAACCTAAGCGTTTGAAGTGGGTCCGGGCCCATCGCCCAATGCACACTACGTTGCATGGGCGGCCGGAAGCAGACCTAGCCTAACAGCGTTCGGTCCAATCCGGTGGCGCCGCCGATCGGCCCGGCGTCACGAAGTGCCGGCTGATACCACGGCGTCGGGATACCCATAACTACTCCCTGCGTAGATGGTTAGTGCGTATAGACCAAATGGCGGACTCGGATCAAATACCAAGATCTCGTTAAGCGTGTTAAGTATCCGCATGAACGCCGACCAGGCCAGGCCCACCTCTCACCCAGGTTGTCTCAACCTGCCCTTCGCTCGCCGCCAAAGTAACAATCGGGGGCCGTCGGGGAACCTAGGCCCACCTCTCTGGGGATGGAGCCACCTGTCCTTTCAGCCCCATCTCCTAACGGTATCACGGTAATGTAATAGTGTAAGGTATATAGTATATGCCCGTGATCACCTCCTCAAGTGATCACAGCCCAAGAGTATAGCATGGCAGACGGACAAGAGTGTAGGGCCCTTGATGGAACACTAGCATCCTATACTAAGCAAGAGGATAGCAGGTAAAGGTAACAACAATAGTAGCAAGGACAAAGCTATGCAGGCGGTATAGGATTAGCGAAAGCAGTAACATGCTACACTACTCTAATGCAAGCAGTATAGAGAAGAGTAGGCGATATCCGGTGATCGAGGGGGCTTGCCTGGTTGCTCGGCAAGAGAGAGGTCGTAAACTCCGTAGTCGTACTGGGTAGCAGCGGCTTCGGTCTCGGGGTCTAGCGAGAGAAGAGGGGGGAGAAACAGTAAATATTTAAGCAAGCAGATGCATAGCAATGCATGACATGACAAGTTGAACCGGAGGGGGAAACATCCGGGAAAGGGGGAGGTGCCCTAACGCGGTATGAGGTGATACCGGTGAAGGGGGAAACATCCGGGAAAGTATCCCCGGTGTTTCACGTTTTCGGACAGATGAACCGGAGGGGGAAAGTTGCGTGTTTGCTATCTAGGGATGTGTGGCGGACGAACAGGCTGCGTATCCGGATTCGTCTCGTCGTTCTGAGCAACTTTCATGTACAAAGTTTTTTCATCCGAGTTATAGTTTATTTTATATGATCTTTTGAAAGCTTTAATGATTTTCTAGAATTACTTTAATTCGAAAATAAACTGAAAAGACTATTTATACACAGCAGTAGCCAGCCCCTGTGTATGACAGGTGGGGTCAGGGTCAAGGTCAACAGGCTAGTCAGCAGTTGACTGGGTCAACGTTGACCGGTCAACTAGCAGTTGGGACCCAGCTGTCATAGTGACAGTGTAACTTAATAGTTTAATTAATTTTAACAGATTAGGTGGGGGGGCCACATGTCATTGACTTAGATATTTTTAAACAGGCTTTTAATTGGAATGGGTCCACATGTCATTATCTAAGAGTAACTAAACATTTTTATTAGGTTCTATATAATTACATGGTTAGGGGATTGGTTTAATCAAGGCGGGCCCACCTGCCGATGAGCCACACGCTGTGGTACGCCGCGATGGCGTAACAGAGAGCGAAGGTGCTCGTCACGGACATCCCCGACGACGGCTGGATCGGTGGGTGGGCTCGGCAGACTTAACGCGACGAGGCGCCCGAGCACGGGATGGGGTTGTCGGAGGTGGGCTGCAGAGGCGCCAGCTGCCGAGTGGAGCAGGCCGGGTTCTGCCTACAGGCGGCAAGGACGGGCAGGTGGTGAGGCTGCTGGGCGGCGAGCCGAGCGCAGGGGTGGCGGGTGCGTCACGAGGGGGGCGAGGAAAGGCGGGAGCATCGTCACAGGCGCAATGACGCGACGGCGGGCGACGACAGGGGCGGCAGAGGCGAGGGCCGCCACAGTAAGGCTCTAGGCAGGGGAAGGAGGACCGGGGTCCTCACTATCCGTTGGAGGGAAGGGAGCGTCGAGGCGCGGTGAAGCCTTTGGGGAGGAGGACGGGGACGCGTCGTCGGCGAGGAGGACGAAGGCGACGGGCGGTGGGGGGGTCCGGTGAGGAGGAGGCCGTGGACGATGGCGTCAGGCGAGGTGGTCCCGGGCGACGGCGAAGCGCCAAGGCGTCGGGCGCTGTCGCGGGCGTCGGGTGCGGGTGACGCGGGCGATGATGGGGGGTGGTCCGGCGACGGGGTGTGGGCAGGGCATCGCGAGAGAGAGAGGGGGCGGTTTCATCCCCGATCCAGATCGGATCGAGGGGGGGAGGAGAGCGTTGTGGGGGGGGGGCGAGTGGGGGAGATATTTCCGGGGGAGTGCGGGGTGTCGGTGGGGTTTTCCCCGAGTGGGGGGAATGGTGGAGGGGGGGGGGCGCCGGCAGGGCCGGCTGATTGGCCCCGAGGCCATCTAGGCCGTGGCCCAATGGGAGGGGGGTTCTCTTTTATCCTTTTTCATTTGTTTTACATTTTTGTTTGTTTTCAGTTTTTATCCTTTTCCTATTATTTTAGTTTCAGTAAAATATACACGCAGCATCTAAATTAGTATTTCAACTTAGCCCGTAGTCACAAAAAGTCTAGTCCTCTATTAAATTAGTTTGACATTTTATTAATTACAAAAGGTATTTAATTATTATTTTTACTGCTGTTTTATTCATCTTATAGTATTTAAGAATTTTATAAAGGTGTGGTTTCTCCACCATAATTACCTATGCAATATTTGGTTCACTCCGAACATTTTAGTTTTAATAGTTGAAAACTTTTATTGTTTGCTTTTATTTAAATTTTGACTTTGTTTCGGTTCTGAACTATCAGAGTTTATCAACAATAACCGTGGTGACGTGGCATTGTTAGCGGGGGAATCACTGTAGCTTAATTATCCGGGTGTCACAACTATCGAGCAACCATGATCCCCCACCGGAAGCAAACACCTACAAGAGAGCAATGCTTGGTTTTAGGTACCCATTTTGTAATGGGTCCTTTGATGTTAGTGACAAGGGTCTTAGGAACCCAAATAGACCATTCAATGTACCCATAAGGAGAACCAACAAATTTGGCATAAACATGCCCATCACTAGCACGGCACAACACATAAGAAGGGTTAAAGTCGCCGGCTTTGTTGGAAGGGGTGGCATTGCCCTTCTTGACACCACCACCCTTCGCATTGTTCTTATTCTCCTTGGAAGCACCCTATCCCTCCTTCACAAAAGTTTGCTTGAGAGGAGGAGGTCATTTGGTCTTGTCATTCTTCTTCTTGTTCTTGGGCTTAAAGTGCGAACCCAATCCCTCCTTGGCCACAACTTCCTTTTGATTGCTCAAAAGGTCGTTGAGGTTCTTCTCACCTTGTATGCATGACACAAGGCCTTTCTCAAGTTGCTCCTTCAACTTAGCATTCTCCTCAACAAGATGCACATGCTCACAGCAAGGATTAGTAGCATTTGCATTATCAATTAAAACCATATGAGGAAAAGTGGCTTTCTCCTTAGTTAGCTTCACTTGGAGTTGATCATGAGACTCCTTGAGGCTAGCATGAATACCTTTCAAGGCCTTGTGAGCCTTGTCAAGTATATAAAACTCCTCCTTGAGTCTAACAAGATCAACCCCAAGTTTGGCCTTCTCGGAATTTAGCACACGAGAAACAACAAGTGCATGATCAAGATCTTTCTTCAACTTAGCATGATCATCATTGTATGACTCCTCAAGAGCCAAACGATGACCACATATCTCATCGGCATAGTCACGACTATGTCCCTCCAACCTAGAGATGGTCTCTTCGTGAGCCTCGATCATGACATTGGCTTCACCAAGTTGTTCCAAGAGAGCAACGAAGTGCTTCTTAGATTTACCCTTAAGATTACTCATAAAAGACTCAAACTCATTCTTCTCCACATTAGACCCCTCATGTTCATCAATGCAATCCGTCAAAGAGGGATTATTATGATGGTAGTTTTGATGTTGGGGGTTACCTTGTTGGTGGCTTTAGCCAGGAGGCACTTGGCGGTGGTGTTCTCATTGGGTGAGTCAAAGAGAGACACCCCTGGAGTTGTCGCAATGGCAACGGAGGCCATGGCAACCGACTCACCATCTTCATCATCATCATCCTCATGGTACTCTTCTTGGGCCACCAACCCCTTGGGATTAGTCTTCTTGGTGAAGTTGCTCTTGTTGGGGAAAGACTTGGCCTTGTCCTTTCGGATGAGCTTGCCACCATTGTCTTCCCTCTTCTCGTATGGACATTCCGCAACAAAGTGACTCACATTGCCACAATTATAGCAAGTTCTCATTCGTTGCTTGACTTTAGCGCCACTTGAGTTGCTCTTGTTGAAGTTGGGCCTCGAGTTCTTCTTGTTCCAAAATTGCCTTGAAGCAAGAGCCATGTGTTCATGATAGTCATACTTTGTATCTTCGGGGCTGCTCTCCTCTTCATCCTCCTCTTCTTCTCCTTCAACACAAACCTTGGCCTTCAAAGCAAGGTTGGGCTTCTTTGCTCTTTGAGAGCGAAGCACCGCATTGTCGGCGGTCTTGTCCAAGATGCTCATAGCCACAAACTCATCCAACACTTCACTTGAGGATAAAGTGTGGAAGTCCGTCCTTTGATGAATGACGGAGGACATGGTCTTGTGGTAAGGCATCATTGCCTTGAGGGATTTGTGCTTGATCCAATTGTCATCCGTGTCCTTGCTTCCATGATCTCGGAGTGAAACCGCGAGTTTGGTTACTCTCCGATAAAGCTCACGAGGTTCTTCATCCTCTTTCATTGCGAACTCATCGGCTTCATATTGCACCACTTCATAGTTGGAGCGTTGAATGCTTGCGCTTCCCCGGTAGAGGGAACCAATTTGGTGCCATACATCTTTGGCCATGGCATAGGGCCGGAGGTGAGGAAGATCTTCGGGTGGAATTGCATCTTGGATGATGAAGAGAGCATTCTCATTGAATTGATTATCCGCAGCTTCTCTAGGAGTGAAGTTGCTTCGGTCATGCGGATGGAAACCTTCTTCAATGATTCTCCAAAGATTAGTATTCACATGATTTAAATGACTCTTAAAGCGATAAACCCAAGAATCAAAATCCTCATTTTTCACAATCTTAGGGGGAGGACCGGCATGATTCAAATGAGTAGAAGGAATCGGTCCACCATAAACAAGTGGAGGTTCCACCTGGGCAAAGATGCCGGTGCCAATCTTACCACTAGAAGAAGGAGCCTTTTCACTAGTAGCTTCCCCCTTGTCGGAGTTAGCATCTATCACCTTGTTAGTGGGATCACCCACTTTCAACGGTGCGGTGGATAGTTTAAGCCCTTCAATGAATTTATTAAACATGCTTTCAACCTCGGTCGTCATGGAGGTTTTCAATGTGTCCAAAGCCACTTTAAATTCCTCACAAGAGACCGCGGTTCCCCCATCGCCCGTAGACGAGACCGGATTCGCACCGGAGTGCTCCTCCACACCATCTACGACGTCAACCATAATCTTCGGACGGCAAAGTCCTTAATAAAGAGACGAGGCTCTGATACCAATTGAAAGGATCGATATAGTTGACTAGAGGGGGGTGAATAGGCAACTAACAATTTTTAGATTTTCTTTACCAATTTAAACTTTGCATCAAAGTAGGTTGTCTAGATATGCAACTAGGTGAGCAACCTATATGATGCAACAACAACAAGCACACAAGCAAGCAAGGGATATAACACAAATAAGCTTGCACAAATAAAGGCACGAGATAACCAAGAGTGGAGCCGGTGAAGACGAGGATGTGTTACCGAAGTTCCTTCCTTTTTGGGGGAAGTAAGTCTCGGTTGGAGCCGTGTGGAGGCACAATGCTCCCCAAGAAGCCACTAGGGCCACTGTATTCTCCTCACACCCTCACACAATGCGATATGCCGTGATTCCACTATTGGTGCCGTTGGAGGCGGGGACCGAACCTTTACAAACAAGGTTGGGGCAATATCCACAACTTAATTGGAGGCTCCCAACGACACCACGAAGCTTCACCACAATGGACCATGGCTCCGCGGTGACCTCAACCGTCTAGGGTGCTCAAACACCTAAGAGTAACAAGATCCGCAAGGGATTATTGGGGGAAAACTAATTTCTCTTGGTGGAAGTGTAGATCAGGGCCTTCTCAACCAATCCCTAGAAAATCAACAAGTTTGATTGGCTAGGGAGAGAGATCATGCGAAAATGGAGCTTGGAGCAACAATGGAGCTTAGGGTTGGAAGAGGTAGTCAACTTGAGGAAGAAGACCCCCTTATATAATGGAGAGACAAATCCAACCGTTATCCACTTAACCAGCCCGTGACCTGCGGTACTACCGCCCCAGACAAGAGGTACTACAGCAAGGGCTCACGGTACTACCTCGACGGACCGCGGTACTACCGCTGCTACGGCAGGAGCTAGCCTAGGCCTGAAGCGCGAAGGCTGAGGGCGGTACTACCGCTCCCCCTTGCGGTACTACCGCAAGGCAGGATTGGGCTAGCCTGGGAAGGGCGCGGATGAATAAAAATACATCCGTGCCAACTTCCGCTGAAAAACAAACAATGCAAAAATCCGACACGGTACTACCGCACATGGCATGCGGTACTACCGCGCAGGGAGCGGATGTAAAAAATTACATCCGCCCCTACTTCCGCTCATGTTGTTGTGCCGGACAAGGACTCACGGTACTACCACAAGATGGGGCAAGATTATCACAGAGGGCGCGGATGTAAAAAATTACATCCGCCCCTACAGCCGCACGAGCGGCTGAGTCTGGTCTGAGGCCACGGTACTACAGCTCCTTAGGAGCGGTACTACCGTGGGCGCCTACGGTACTACCGCAAGGGGTTGCGGTACTACCGCAGGGGCCTGCGGTACTACCGCTCCGAAGAGCAGTACTACCGCATGCCCCAGAACAGCAACACTAGGAATCCTTCTCTTTGCATATATGTGAAGAAAACGGAGGATGCTCCAAGGCACAAAGGGAAAGGTAGTGCAGAGGGAGAAAACGTGTACGTGATGATTCCACCCGAACCTTTCCAAAGCGGACCCCCTCTTAATATTACGGCTTTCCTACGACTCAAATCTACCGAAAAGAAACGTAGAAAAACGCCGTCTTCAATAGTATTCGAGGGGCACCAAATCGTCTTGTGCCTAGTGACAAAACGTCTGAAATGTTCAAGGCACATGATTAGTCCACAAAAGTATTGTCATCAAATCACCAAAACACCTTAGGGATAAATATGCCCTTACACCGCTCCCCCACCTTCTCCCGCCGGCATGGGAGCTCGTGGACGCCGAGACGCATGGACCTGGCGTCCTCCTCCTCGCCCGGCCGCTCGTCCGGCTCTCCCTCCCTCCTCCCCGTCAAGCCAGAGCCCTAGGATGCGCCGATCAGCCAGCACACCCGCAGCTCCGACGTCCGGATCGCCGAGTCCTCCCCCACCTCTACCCGGCTCGTCAGGCCGAAGGTGGAACCCGGCCTCCCCGCGGAGTACGAGGTCATAATCCGGCGTAGCTTCTCCGACGAAGCAGCCCTAAAGTGGGCGCGGGAAGACTACCTCCTCGACAGCGTGGGCGCGAGGATGAGAACGGCGTGGTGATCCTCGACAGCGACGAGGACGAGGACGCCTCTGGACCGTCCAACCCGCCGTGCGTCGGCGACCCTGGGCAGGGGTGCAGCAGGGATGGCGGTCACGGAGGAGGCGAGGACGACGACGACGACTACATGCAGTTCTATAGGCTCCTCGGCATGTAGAGCTTCAAGGGCGGTGGGCGGCGAGGAACGGCGAGGCGACGGCGGGTCTAGTAGTGTTTTTTTCTTCTGTAAAATATTTTGTCTTATGTTATGAACTCGCCGAAGCTTGGTTGAATTTGCGCCTTGTTTGTGAGAATGTGGGGCCGGATTTTGTTTTTCAAAAAAACATGGGCGCGGCGACTGGGGAGCATAACGCCCCCAGCACGCGGTTAGCACCGGTACGCCCCTACGCGGCGATTTTTAGCGCCTCCTGGGGGCCCAACGGCTGGAGATGCTCTTAATTTTACAGTTTACAATAGGACTTCGTGAGAACGAGATAAGGGAAGACGACAAAGAAAATATGGTTCGATACAAGGCACTAGGGCCAGAACAAGGGACACAGCGCATTGCCATCGAGGTATAAAAATTTCGGTCTCATCTCCTTAACCGTAACCGCAACAAGATGGGTGCCTCTCTAGGCAGTAGTATTCGTAGTTGGTTCCCGGAGTTGGCGACATGCAGCTCACAGCTTGTTGATGTATGCTTCAAGATGTGGCTGATCCTTCATTCTCCTAGTAGCTTTCAAAGCTGCAATCACACAGCGTTTCTATACACCACATCAGCTGGATGCTTGAAGATTTTCCGCTCAAATAATGCTTTATTATGGGTGGTTCATAATGACCAACCAATCGTCACGAAGGCAACCCAGTTAAATGCCCCTCCTTGCCGATGGTGAACATCCGCAAAACCCCCTCGGTTCCGGTTGCAACCCGCGGCCATTCGAATCGCACTCCACACATATCGAGCAACAATGCAACGGAAAATGATGTGGTCGCCATGTCTGATCTTGCTTGCACCATATACATTTACTGTCTCCCGGTAACATTTCACATCCACATGCATATGTTTCCATATGAAAGGGGATAAATTCCGTGACATGTACGAAATCAACGATTTAAGTGATGCAGAAATTGTCTTCTTATAGCATTGTTTTCCTTAAGAGCACAATATGTCATTTCTTCATGGAACTTTGCACCTAGACACTACTAGGGAAAAGGCTAGCAGCAGCACGGGTTTTAGGTGTATCAGTAGCGTGGGGACCGGCGCTACTTAATAAGCGCTATAGCTAATACGTATAGCGATAAGGCGTGACTCAGCCGCCATCTGCTACACAAGTGTAGCAGCAGCGCGCTTAATGGAAGCTCGCTACTGCTAGTAGCTCTAGCGCGCTTTGCCTGGACGCGCTACTGCTATCGTGGCGCTGCTGCTAACTTTTCTCCACTCGCTACTGCTAATTTTAGTAGTTTTTTGTTTTTTTCGGCATATTTGTTTTGTATTTAAACAAGATTTATAAAAGAATCTTTAGCACATACAAATGTCATCATGATACACATACAAATGCCTGCGAGACCACAAATGTAATCATAGCATATACATACAAATAGTCTCATCATAATTATCATCCAACACAAAGTGGTATCTTGTCATCATCTTGAAAATAGTGATACATGCAAGTCTCGAATACTTGCAACTACAACGTCATCCATCTAAACAAAGGTATACGCGAGAAGAGCTATCACTATGAGTGAGAGCGGAACTATGCAGTACATGAGGTGGCGATTCTGAGTCCTCTCTCAGCTTAGCCTTGAACCTCAAGTAACTAGCTTCTCCTTCTTGTATGCTTTTGAAGCCTTTATGGCTGGCGCCCGAGAACCCATTCACTTGCGCCTGACACTCATGCCACTCATTGTACACCCCCGGAACCTTCCCTTTGTACACGACATAGCACTTCCATCTCGCCATCAAGAAACTAGGTACCTGTTAGAGATGCATGTTCATGAAGAGGATGTACAATCATATATATGCAAAAAAATATACTAGAGCAACACCGAAAAAGAAAGGATTAGCAACTAGATGCAACATACAGTACGCAAACTAATTAACTAGAGGTACGCAGGTCATCGTACGCAAACTAACGAAGTAGCGTTACGCAAGTTCGACAGGGACCGTGGACATCACAAAGTTTCATCGCTACAAAAAGTATACAAGTTCAACCGACACATATCATCATCATCGGCATCATAAATCACTAGAAGTTCCATCCTTCCATATCATCGAGGATGGACCCTAGCTTCCTGAACGGCGTGAGGTCTAGACGTTGCATGCCAATGCGAGTTCGGACGTCAGCTCGCGATATAGGGCCGTGTGGAACATCCCCTTCTCATCACGACTTCTTTCATGATGATCGTCGCAATGTCCCTTTGAATGCGAAAGAAGTCATCTCTAAGTTTATAATCCGCTTCTCCATGAGATTCTAGCCACTTGTGGATATGATCATCATTTCTGCTTCTCATGCGAAGCTTTTGGTGATCCGTGTTGAACTGAATCATGAGATGGACGATGTAGAATCCATCCTTCTTGATTGGTTTTGGGACATGGATGCAGAAGTTGTTAGTTTTATGCGAGAAACCAATCTTCTTGTTCCTTTTTTTCCTGATCTGCATGTGGCCACCTCTAATGCTGAAGCCTTGGAGAGCATCATCTAGAATATTCATTATGTGGGTGTAGTCTTTTTTCTCGTAGTCTCTGGAAGGGTCAGAATACACGGCGTGAGAGACTTTCGGGTAAAGAACGATAAGGATGGCGCGCCCGTTGCTGCGGGAAAAGACACCTCAAATTATTCCCCATAGAGAGAGAAGGAATGATTGAAATGTACGAAAGGGTTGTCCGGAACTGACTTACTTTGGATGATAAGGCACGAGGACAATTTCCCGGTCCTTATTCTGTACCATGAAGTTTTGGAGGTACTCCCTAGCAGTTTCACGCTCAAAGTCGCCGAGACTCAAGAAAGACTCGTGCATGTAGTACGGATCCGCCACACAGATTTGCGAGACTTCTTCACTCTTCATGACGGAGCTCATATGTAGCGCATAAAAAGGCGGACGGTTGTAAATCGAACCGCCTTTGTCGAAACATCTCAAAGATATGGTCAAACCACAGGAAGAACACCTCCATGGTCGTGTCTCGACGTAGCACTTCCCTCGAGCACACGAGCCGCGTATGTCGGATATCCTGGATCCTTTGAGGCTAGTAGGCTTTTCTCAGTCCACAGCACATGGTCGTGCAGTCTCCTGAGATCCCCTGATAGTGCCTCCAGCGGTTTTGGCGGTAGCATCGGCTCGCCCGTGAGATGGAACATGGCCACACCTTTCACGGGTACACGCTGTTCAGAATGCATCGTCTGGCTTCTATGTGCTCTGGCTTGTTTGGAGGCTGCTATCTTCCCCGATCTCTTCCTCTCCTTTTTCTTGGGCACACCTTCCAGACCCTTCATTAACCCCTGCCCCAGTGTTCCCGGGCTAAGTACTGTATGACCCTCGCGCTCGGCTAGTTGAGCCTGTGTTGAGGCGCCATCTTCAGGCGTGTCCTGTGAGGATTTCATGAAGAGAGACTTTTTGCAATCCCTGCTACGACCTTCCTGCCCGGGCATATCATCCATATCCTCATTAGCAAGCTGATAGCCCGATTCGCCATATGGTTGACTCATCATATCTATGTCACATTCATACGCGTTTGTATTGAGGAAACCCATAGGGTCGACCTCCGTCTCATCATCCATTCTCTGTTCTACAGGACAAATTACATCAGCCAGTACTATTGCACCCCTTCATCATGTAAATCGCCGCTCTCACCCGGCACTACAGGAGCTGGTAATTGCGTAGGCGGGGTGGTGGTCTTCGCACATGCTTGTTTATGTGTGGTTATTGGTGTGCTCTCGGCTGGCTCCAGACGAATAAGATTCTTTGGTCATAGCAGCACCCAACCCTTGCAGCTTCCAATCATGGCGGGGTCTCGCGTCCGCTCCCACATCTTTGTCTTTGGAGGAGGCAAATCCTCGTGCCCTGATTTCACACTAGACAAGCTAACCCTGAAGTGCCCAGCAGGGATCGGCTGGTTGTGGAATGTGGGTTGCAAGGGGTCCATTATCATCCCCTTTCCCACGTCCACCTTCTGGCCTTTGATCAAGTAGAGTATGGTGCACAGGGTTTCTTTCGCCTGCAAACACATATGTCTGTGGCGTAAAACATCCGAAGGGCAACAAAAATGGAATATATATATATATATATATATATATATATATATGTTGGCGCGACATATAATTACCGTGATGGCGTCGAGCTCAGCCAAAGACGAAGGCCCACCTAGCGCGCCAGAGACAGAGGACGGGCTGCTATGAGTGGGAGCGGCAGCGAGAGGAGGCCCGGTTGCGTGAGCAAGTGATGGTGCGATGGTGTTGTTGTTCATGGAGTTGCTCAGTGGCCCAGCAACGGAAAATCATGTACCGTCTTGTCTGGATTTTCCTTCATCCAGTTGATGATAACTGGAACCAAGTTAGTAGCAAAATCATTTCTCTGACGATTCTGACTGCATTGATTTTCTTTGTAGTGATACGTCTCCGTCGTATCTACTTTTCCAAACACTTTTGCCCTTGTTTTGGACTCTAACTTGTATGATTTGAATGGAACTAACCCGGACTGACGCTGTTTTCACCAGAATTGCCATGGTGTTGTTTTATGTGCAGAAAACAAAAGTTCTCGGAATGACCTGAAACTCCACGGAATATCTTATAAAAAATAAT
The DNA here is from genome assembly GCA_021605145.1 of Aegilops bicornis. Taxonomy (NCBI): domain Eukaryota; kingdom Viridiplantae; phylum Streptophyta; class Magnoliopsida; order Poales; family Poaceae; genus Aegilops; species Aegilops bicornis. The sequence goes on along the minus strand of CM038674.1, from coordinate 78,351,305 downwards.
AAAAAATCCTCGCCAAAGATGAAGACCAGGGGGCCCACACCCTGTCCACGAGGGTGGGGGCGCGCCCCCCCTAGGGCGCCCCCTACCTCGTGGGCCCCCTGGAGACCCTCCGACGCCAACTCCAACTCCATATATTGGCTTTCGGGGAGAAAAAAAATCAAAGAGAAGAAATCATCGCGTTTTACGATACGGAGCCGCCGCCAAGCCCTAATCTCTCTCGGGAGGGCTGATCTGGAGTCTGTTCGGGGCTATGGAGAGGGGGATTCGTTGCCGTCGCCATCATCAAACATCCTCCATCACCAATTTCATGATGCTCCTTGCCGTGCATGAGTAATTCCATCGTGAGGCTTGCTGGACGGTGATGGGTTGGATGAGATTTATCATGTAATCGAGTTAGTTTTGTTAGGGTTTGATCCCTAGTATCCACTATGTTCTGAGATTGATGTTGCTATGACTTTGCTATGCTTAATGCTTGTCACTAGGGCCCGAGTGCCATGAATTCAGATATGAACCTATTATGTTTTCATGAATATATGTGTGTTCTTGATCCCATCTTGCAAGTCTATAGTCACCAATTATGTGTTATGATCCGACAACCCCGAAGTGACAATAATCGGGATACTTCTCGGTGATGACCATAGTTTGAGGAGTTCATGTATTCACTATGTGCTAATGCTTTGTTCCGGTTCTCTATTAAAAGGAGGCCTTAATATCCCTTAGTTTCCAATAGGACCCCGCTGCCACGGGAGGTTAGGACAAAAGATGTCATGCAAGTTCTTTTCCATAAGCACGTATGACTATTTACGGAATACATGCCTACATTACATTGATGAATTGGAGCTAGTTCTGTGTCACCCTAAGTTATGACTGTTACATGACGAACCGCATCCCGCATAATTATCCATCAACGATCCGGTGCCTCTGAGCTTTCCATATCTGGTTCTCGCTTATTTACTTTTCATTGCTCTTGTTACAATCACTACAAAAATACCAAAAACATTACTTTTTGCTGTTTTTACTTTTGTTACCATTACCACCACTATCATATTACTTTGCTACTAAACACTTTGCTGCAGATACTAAGTTTCCGGTGTGGTTGAATTGACAACTCAGCTGCTAATACTTGAGAATATTCTTTGGCTCCCCTTGTGTCGAATCAATAAATTTGGGTTGAATACTCTACCCTCGAAAACTGTTGCCATCCCCTATACTTGTGGGTTATCAAGACCTTTTTCTGGCGCCGTTGCCGGGGAGCATAGATCTATTCTTTGAGTCACTTGGGATTTATATCCGCTAGACACGATGAAGAACTTGAAAGACGCTAAGACAACAATTTATCCCTCAACTACGAGGGGAGGTAAGGAACTTCCATCTAGGTCTGCACTTGATTCACCTTCTGTTATGAGGAAGCTAGCGACACCTAAACCTGCTTCTGCTATTCGTTCCAATATGTCGCATGGTATTGATGATGCCATACGCTATGCATGATACTTATGATGAAACTACTTCTATGCTTGATACTACTGTGCCCCTTGGTGAATTTCTAGATGAACAAATTTCTAGGTCTAGAGAAAGAGAAACTATTGAAACTGAATACAATGATGAAAGTGATGATGAGGATATGCCTGCTATTCCTGAGGGTTATCTTTTTGATGTGGAATCTTCTGCAGCTCTTTTTGCCTGCCAGGATAGATATGAACTTAAGAGGCTACTAGTTAAATGGAGTAAAGAATCTCTTAGAGATAGGATGAGACCTAACCCTGCTTTTGCTACTTCACCTATCTGTGTTCCTGATAAGGATTATGAATTCTCTGTTGATCCTGGTATAATTACTTTGGTTGAATCTGATCCTTTTTATGGCTATGAATCTGAAACTGTTGTGGCACATCTTACTAAGTTAAATGATATAGCTGCCCTGTTTACTAATGATGAGAGATCGCGCTACTTTTATATACTCAAAATATTTCCTTTCTCATTAAAGGGTGATGCTAAGATATGGTTTAATTCTCTTGATCCTGGTTGTGTGCGTAGTCCCTAGGATATGATTTATTACTTCTCTGCTAAATATTTCGCTGCTCATAAGAAACAAGCTGCTTTGAGGGAAATATACAACTTCGTGCAAATTAAAGAAAAGAGTCTTCCACAAGCTTGGGGGAGGCTTCTCAAGTTACTTAATGCTTTGCCTGATCATCCTCTTAAGAAACCTGAAATACTTGATATCTTTTATAATGGACTAACCGATGCTTCCAGAGATTACCTGAATAGTTGTGCTGGTTCTCTTTTAGGAAAGAACACGGATGAAGCTGAAATTTTATTGAATAATATGTTGACAAATGAAAATAATTGGGCACCTCTGAGCCAACTCCTGAGCCAATTCTTGAGCCTATTCCTAAACCAACTCCGAAGAAGAGGTGTTCTATTTCTCGATCTGAAGATATGCAAGAGGCAAAGAAATCTATGAAAGAAAAAGGTATTAAAGCTGAAGATGTTAAGAATTTACCTCCTATTGAAGAAATACATGGTCTTAATTTACCGCCTATTGAAGAAGTGTATGATCTCAATTCTTTATTCACTGAAGAACCTCCTGATCCCGATATCCCGACACTGGTAGTAAAGGTAAATTCTCTCTACAGATATGATAAAGTTGAAGTCCCTCCTACTAAAATTGCTAGTGAGTGCTTGGATGAGTTTGATAACTTTATGTTTAAGCAAGATGACTTTAATGCTTATTTTGGTAGACAATTAAAACAAAATACCTTTATGATTAAACGCTTGGGTGATTATATGGCTAATATTAGAGGTGAACTTAAACTTGTTAGCAAACATGCTTCTATGGTTATCACTCAAGTAGAGCAAGTACTTAAAGCTCATAAAGAAGTGCTTGATGAAATGAATAGTAAGAAAAATGATTATGATGTTAGAGTGGCTACTAGAACTGGTAGAATGACTCAGGAACCTTTGTATCCTGAAGGCCACCCTAAGAAAATCGAGCAAGATTCTCAGAGAAATAATATTGATATGCCTAGTTCTTCTAAAAGGAAGAAAAAGAAAAATGATAGGGCTTTGCAAACTTCTAGTGAACCTATTGCTGAATCACCTGATAATCCAAATGATATCTCTATGGCTGATGCTGAAACACAATCTGGTAATGAACATGAACCTAGTGAAAATGTTAATGATGATGCTCAACCTAGTAATGATAATGATGTAGAAGTTGAACCTGCTGTTGATCTTGATAACCCACAATCAAAGAATCAACGTTATGATAAAAGAGACTTCGTTGCTAGGAAACATGGTAAAGAAGAGAACCATGGGTTCAGAAACCCATGCCTTTTCCTCCCAAACCATCCAAGAAAAAGGATGATGAGGATTTTGAGCGCTTTGCTGAAATGATTAGACCCATCTTTTTGCGTGTCACGATTGGTGATATGCTCAAAATGAATCCTTATGCTAAATATATGAAAGATATTGTTACAAAAAAAAGAAAGATACCGGAAGCTGAAATTTCCACCATGCTTGCTAATTATACTTTTAAGGGTGGAATACCAAAGAAACTTGGAGATCCAGGAGTACCTACTATACCATGCTCCATTAAGAGAAATTATGTTAAAACTGCTTTATGTGATCTTGGAGCCGGTGTTAGTGTTATGCCTCTCTCTTTATATCGTACAATTGACTTGAATAAGTTGACGCCTACTGAAATATCTTTGCAAATGGCTGATAAATCAACCGCTATACCTGTCGGTATTTGTGAGGATGTGCATGTTGTGGTTGCAAACGTTACTATTTTAACGGACATTGTTATTCTTGATATTCGCGAGGACGATAGTATGTCTATTATTCTTGGAAGACCTTTCCTTAATACTGCAGGGGCTGTTATTGATTGCAACAAAGGCAATGTCACTTTTCATGTTAATGGTAATGAGAATACGGTACACTTTCCGAGGAAACAACCTCAAGTTCATAGTATCAACTCTATTGGAAAAATTCCATCGATTATATTTGGAGGTTTTGAATTTCCTCTCCCCTCATCAAGAAGAAATATGATATACTTATTATTGGGGATGTTCATATCCCGTTGAGGTAACATAGTGTTATTGAAATTTCTCCGGTTCCATGATTATCGGAATGAGTTTGTTAACAAGACTTGATCAACCTTGTTAGTGGATTCTTTTTGATGAGCATGAGACGGATGAAACTAAAGCACAACCTTGTACCCTGTTTATATTTTACATTCTTTAGTAGAAATAAAGTAAAATAGTATTTTTACATGCATTTCTGATTTATCCATGCAATATAAAAATATCCGAAAATAAAAGTCCTCGAATGCCATGCCAATTTAATATGTTTTTTCGAATATTTGAGGATTTTAGTGCAAAAATTACATGGGGAGCTGCCACCGGCCACGAGGGTGGAGGCGCGCCCTACCCCTGGCGCGCCTGCCTCGTGGGCCCTCGGTGGCCCTCCTCCACTTATCCTTGCACCCATCTTCTTCCTCTTCCTGACACAAACCCGAAAAACCATCTCAAGCTCTTGTTCCAGCCACTTTTGCTGTGATTTTCGATCTCCTTGCTCAAAGCACCTCTCGCGAAACTGCTTGGGGAGATTGTTCCTTGGTATGTGGCTCCTCCATTGGTCCAATTAGTTTTTGTTCTAGTGCTTTATTCTTTGCAAATTTGTGCTGCATAGGTGACCATGTTCTTGAGCTTGCATGTCAAATTTATATGGTTCCAAGTAGTTCTAATGCTTGATATATGCTCTAGGCACTTGTATGAGTAGTTGCTATCAGTTTTATTGAAGTTGGTTCACTTTTGTTTGAAGTTACAAAAAATTTCAGATTATTTCAGCAATAATGAAGAGACTTTTGAGGGGCTCGTCGAGCCGAAGCTCGAAGGAAAAACAAAAGGAAGAAGAGCAGAAGCCCAAATTTAATTTGCCTCAAGACATGGAGGTCCGGCCCGTGTGATTGGCCTTGCGATGACTTCTTGAGGAGAGCCGGGATTTATGAGGATTTCTATCTATTAATTGAGAACGCCGGCCTCACCGACTTCCTCCGCGACCAACGTCATCAGTATCTCTTACTCACAAATACTTTTGTGCAGAACTTCTACTTTTTCCCTAAGAAATCACCTCCAACAGTAGAGTTTCATTTATATGACGTTGTTAAGGAGATGACATTAGCTGAATTTTGCGAGGTTTGCAAAATACCCTTTGAGGGTACCTTAGATGAACCACACCGTAATGAAGTGGAAGCTTTTATTAACACTATCACCGTGGGAGAAACCAGGAAGGTTTCTGATGCAAGAATTACTAGCATACATTTTCCTGTTTTGCGCTACTTTGCCTTATTTGCTAGTCGTTGCTTGATTGGTCGCGGGAACAGTGGAAACCTTAGTGTTCCTGATACTATTATTTTGTTCCATGGTTTATATCGCAATAACTCTGTTAGTATGGGTGGATTTGCTGCTAGACGGTTAAGTCTGAACCGTACTAAGGGCCCCATCTTTGGAGGCATTTATGCTTCACGCCTAGCTGAATATTTTGAAATACCTATTAGGCATGAGGAGAAAGACGAAACAGCGTTGCCCCGTGCTTATTTAGATTATAAGAGTATGCTAGCGCATGATTTTCTTGTTAAGAGTCGTGAAGGGGAGCTCAAATATAAATTGTACTATGATAAACATCACCCTGGGACTATTAGTTTGCCTGCTCCCTCTTTGTTTAACTTGTCTACAGGTCCTTACATTGTTCCGTGGGCGGCTGTTCAAGCCTATCGGAATCCTGCACCAGCCGGAACCGGAACCACAAGATGAGCCTCCACGACAGTCTGTTTAGTCTTGGGATCTCGAGGCGGTTGCCCGGCCCGATGGCGATCGAGTCCTCTTCATCACATTATGATCCCAACTATTCTTCATTGCTGATGCGACCCGGCTACACCTACGGGTATCCGCCAGTTATCCTCGGCAATAGACCAACTTAGGCCAAAAGCCTAAGCTTGGGGAAATCGTATTCTCACCGACATTACATTTATGTTCAGACACACTCATTGCTAGATGTCGGTGCTCATACTCTTTCACTGTAATATCCATGCTAGTTTATTTTCTGTTTCCTGCTTTCTTCTTGTGTGTTTAATAAATCTTAAGAAAAACAAAAAAAATTAGTTGTAGTTTATTTTTCCTGCTGTAGTAGTAGTAATTAAAAAGAAAAACCCAAAAAATATATTTCCCGTTCTTCTTTTGCTTGTTGGGAGCTTTCCCGTGTAAATAGTTTTTATTTCTTTTCTTTTCTTTGAAATTCGATGGAGAAGACCATGATTAAATTGTTGTAGTGGCTCTTATATGCATCATTGTTGATTTAACCAAGAGCCCATATTGCCTTGTCTTCTCCTGTTTATTGAATGCTTGCAGATTCCAGCTTAGTCCAATGCACGTGCACTCTTATTATTATTCACATTGTTCGGTCGTGCAAGTGAAAGGCAATTATGATGACATATATGATGGACTGACTGAGATGGGAAAAGCTGGTATGAACTCGACCTCTTTTGTTTTTGTAAATATGATGAGTTCATCGTTCTTGATTCAGCTGATTATGAATAAACATGTTTGCAATGACAATTAGAGATCATAGTTGCTTGTGCCATGCTTGATTAGCTATGAGTTATAATGGTTTGCCTTGCGTGCCAACATGCTATTGAGATGATTATGATGTGGTATGATGGGGTGGTATCCTCCTTTGAATGATTTAAGTGACTTGGCTTGGCACATGTTCACGCATGTAGTTGAAACAAATCAACATAGCCTTCACGATATTTATGTTCATGGTGGATTATATCCTACTCATGCTTGTATTCAATGTTTATTAATTTTAATGCATGTTCATGACTGTTGTCGCTCTCTAGTTGGTCGCTTCCTAGTCTTTTGCTGGCCTTCACTTGTACTAAGCGGGAATTCTGCTTGTGCATCCAATCCCTTAAACCCCAAATTTATTCCATATGAGTCCACTATACCTTCCTATATGCGGTACCTACCTGCCGTTCCGAGTAAATTTGTATGTGCCAAACTCTAAACCTTCAAATAAACATTCTGTTTTGCATGCTCGAATAGCTCATATATCAACTAGGGCTGCCCTTATCTTCCGTGTTAGGCGGGTTATTCTCAAGAGGAGTGGACTCCCCTCCTCACTCACAAGAAAATGGCTGGTCGCCGGGATGCCCAGTCCCATGATTTATGGAAACTAAATCAAAATAATTGCAAACAAAACTCCCCCTGGGACCCGTTGAATGTTGGAGGCACTCGTTGTTTCGAGCAAGCCATGGATTGATGCTGGTGGAGGAGGGGGAGTATAAACTTTACCATTCTGTTTGGGAACCGCCTATAATTTGTTAAGCATGGAAGATATCATCATCTCTTAGTTGTTATGTTGACAATGAAAGTATGCCGCTCAAAATATAATTTATCTCTATTTCAAAATCGAGCTCTGGAACCTCTACAAATCCCTGCTTCCCTCTGCGAAGGGCCTATCTATTTACTTTCATGCTGAGTCATCACCCTCATTAAAATGTGGCGACTGGTTCTCCGGGTGTCAATTCCTAGGAAAAAACGGTCCTTGTGCTCATCAGCCCCAGAATTACTGTTACCTGATGAGGCACTAGCTTGATACAGAAATTCCAAGCAGAAATACAATATGTGTAGTACAAGACCATTCTGGCCTGTGAGTACAACAAATGGTTTCTAAAGGTTGATGGCGGAAGCGGTTTATGAAACATCCTCGTCTATGGGACTCCATTTCCCACGGGAACAGCTGACCAGGTTAACTCCTATCTTCGCGTGGCTGAGATCACCGTTGCCTAGGTTCTGGGACAGTCACCGACACACTCCTCTCCAAGCATGAAATCTGGCCAAGACAATAGCCAGGGACAAGCCAGTGAGTACTTTGAATGTACTCGCAAACATTACGAACATGGGTAAATTACAACAATGATGTGCTGAAAATATTTTATGCTCATGGCGCTAGTCACATAAGATAAATAAAACTCTGGTGCGTGCAAGCATGTTATTAGCGAATATTTAGTAATATGGTATTGTTAAAATTATGAAGTAAATAACATAAAGGACTTCAAAAGAAATGCCACAATCGGGCGTCTGAGCGACATCGCATAAAGGGCTTTAAAGGAAATGCCACAGTCGGGCGTCTGAACGACACCGCATAAAGGGCTTTAAAAGAAATGCCACAGTCGGGCGTCTGAGCGACACCGCATAAAGGGCTTTAAAAGAAATGCCACAATCGGGCGTCTGAGCGACACCGTATAAAGGGCTTTAAAAGAAATGCCACAATCGGGCGTCTGAGCGACACCGCATAAAGGGCTTTAAAAGAAATGCCATAATCGGGCGTCTGAGCGACACCGCATAAAGGGCTTTAAAAGAAATGCCACAATCGGGCGTCTGAGCGACACCGCATAAAGGGTTTTAAAAGAAATGCCACAATCGAGCGTCTGAGCGACACCGCATAAAGGGCTTTAAAAGAAATGCCACAATGAATATCCAGGAGGTAGAACCATCCCAGGGATATTCAATAATACCAGAAAAATATCACGGGTTAGTCCACATCCAAAATAGTAATCATAAATTATCACAAGTCACAATCGTGATTCCAGGTTTAACAGTTTCACAGTTTCACCTCCGAAGACCGACACTAAGACCGACACTTGACCCACCCCAGACTGTAATCCTTAACCATGGACACGGCTATTCGAATAGGTTTAATCTCTGCAGAGGGTGTACTCTTTACCCACGAGTGATGGATTTCTTTAGTCCATCGGGACTAATTCCGTCTACGGTCTTTTTGTTGAAAACACACCTAACTTGCACACACCAGCTTAACTCACATGTGTCTGGAATCACCCGACACACTGTTAAGCAAAACTCTAAGTGGGAGGCTACAACCTCGGCGTAACATGGGATCACAAAATTTATACAGCATAAGCTGGGAGCTACCCCTTTCGGCTACAACCGAAACACCCATGCTCCCGGACCGGTGTTATGACTACCGGATGCCTCGATATCTTCCACCACGGCCTCTCTGTATGGTGTGTGCTAGGAAAGGGTTGACAACTTCTTGAACCGTACCCTACTTGGTGTAGGGACGAGTGGTAGTACGAAGCAAGTATGGGGGTTACTGGCACAAGACTCGATCTATGGTCGACTCAGGAGGTTGTAGTATTTCCTGCATGATTAGCATAACAATGCATGTATCTCAAACAACAGATGGAAACATCACGCGACATCCCCTCATGTCATACCGGACACGACCGTCTCGACGGAGGGCTAGGGGCAAGCTCGTGTCTACCCAAGACAGAGGCCTTTCCGTCTTTCCTTCCGGTATGCATGAAGGACGTATGACGGTGATTTCCATCACAAATCATGTCAACTTCATTAGTATAAACTCATTAATATGCACCCATGGATAGGATCACATCCTCACATAAAATGACGCATGTATGTGTCGGGGTGGTGTTGCCACTGTGCCATGCAACACTCACAAAAATTCACTAGGGTTCAGAATGCTTGCCTTCAGGTCATGGGAAGTAAGGGTGCATCCAAAACATCTTGAAATCTTCAAAAATCCTATTTAAAAGAATATACATGAATTAACACACAAAATAAAAACAGCACAAAAGTTGTTTTGAAATTTTTTCAAATAAATCTTAAAATAAACTAGACAATATTTGAGAGATGTAGGAAAAAGAATCAATTCATTTGGAGTTGTATTTAAAAAGTTATAGTCAGTCAAAGTTTGGTCAAAATCTGATATTTAAAATAAAAACAGAAAGAAAACGTTTCGAAAAAATACGTACACGTCGAAGGCGCATTTTGAAAATGCGCTTCCACTTATCCAGCGTGGACTGCGCTGAGTCCTTTGCCGATTGGGTCAAGGGGGCCCCTTGGTCGAGTTTGACCAGTCTCCTTCCCTCTCCTTCCTCTGGCGAGCGGAGGTGGGGACTCCGGCGGTCTTCGCCGGCGTTAGGCGGCTCCTCGAGGGCATCCGAGTGCAGGGATGGATCCGCCACTCCTAGGCGGTCCTTCCGGTGGTCGTAGGGTAGCCGGGGGTGGAGGGAGTTGCCGGCGGCGAGCTCCGCGGCGGAGGGGGCATTCGGGGGGAAAAGTGGTTTCGGGGCGGCGGTGGTTCTCGATCAAAATGGAGTAGGGGGAAGTGTCCAGGGGAGGCAGAGAAGGCTTCTGGTGAAGAGATTGGAGAGGGGGAAGCTCTGGTTGCGCCGAACGGAGTCGGGAGGCGGCGGTGGCCGAACTGACCGGAGAGGTAGAAGATGACCTGCTCCCCTCCAATTGGTGGCGATGGGGGCGCTAGTGAGACGTCGTGAGGCTACCTGACGGCTCGGAGACGCTCGGGGCTTCCTTAAATAGGCGATGGAGGTCGGTTCCGAGATGGCCGGAGATAAGAACGACGGCGGACCACCATGCTGTAGCTTGGGCGACGTGGCGGCGACGAGTGCTAGGGGACGAAGTTGTGGATGAGCACGCACTGCTCACAGGGGCAGGTGGCGAGCCGGGGTGGCTTTGGCGGCGCCAACCACGGTCGAATGCGCTAGGCGGCCGTGACTAGCCGCCACAGCCATCTGGCGGTGGCTGTGGGGTGCCAGGTTGGTCGGGTGGCGTGGCGGTGCAAGGGACACGGCGAGCTGGGCTGGGGCGGGTTTTGAGTCTTGAGGTGTGTGTGGCGGCTCGGGTGCATGCGGTTGCCAAGCAAACGCTCTGGCGCGCCCGAGCATGCCTGAAAGGTGCTCGATGAAATGCCATGGCCTGCTCTGAGGGCTTGGGTGAGGCTGCAAGGAACCAGGCTAGGTTAAGGTTAGCAAGGGGATCAAGGGACACGATGGATAGGCAGGAGATCAAGTTCACCAAGCAAACTTGAAGTCATGCCAAAACTGGTCATGCACAGGGTGTTTGACAAAATGCCAAAGGCACCTAGGTAGCTCTTGGGTGGCCAAACTCTCCAGATCAGTGTCTCTATGGATATAAGAGAGGGTGGTGAAGTCAGTTTGCAAAAAGGAGAAACTTGCTAGTGCAAGTTTTGCAAAACTACAATTCTGGACAGGGAGTAAATGGCATTAGTACAAGGACTAAAAGTGTTCCAAATAGAGCATGCTCCTGGACTTAGGGTTTTTGCAAGGTTGAAAACAAGCATGAGAAAACACAAGGTCATTAGAGCAAGAAATAATAGAGTTGTAGTAGAAAACACAAGTCTGGTCCAGAATGAAAAAGAGGCTGTTGCACTCAAATTTTCCAAAGAACATCACTATGTTTTTGCATAAAGTTGGATGGCATGCTACTACTGACATCCCAAAATTTTGATGGAGGCTCTAGGGAAATATTTAAATGGGTTGTAGTGCAAAAATGCCTTTGGACCAGAGAAGCAAACCAGGTGAAAGAACCCAAAATAAGCAATGAAATAAATTTATTAGTGCACATAATTGATTTAGAGACATCTCATGACATCTCCAAATTTTGGTTGAAATTTTAAGTGATTCTATCAAAAGGTTGTAGTTCAAAAGGAGCTCCAAAAATTTAATACAGTTCATTTTAATGAATAAAGCTCGAAATGAAATAATTTAATAAGCAATTCTACTTATTTAGAAATTGTTTTAATGAGATGGCAAAGAAGTCCAATGTATTTTGGAAAGCTCCACTTGGGAAAAATACAAAACTCCTTAACAATAAAACAAGAGTTCTGAAATCAACAGAAATAAAGATTTTTAAAACCCTTGGCAAAAATTTTAATATTGAAAACTTGGCAAATTTTTTGGGGTTTTACATAAAAGCACTAGCTGGAGAGCACAACTATCATTTGCATTCATTACTATTAATTTATATCAGGTATGACTATGATTGGATCTCTTTTACCATGAATTACAATGTCTAGTCAGTCCTTGATCTTTGAAGGTGCTCTGCATTTATGTTTTGCGGTCTCAGAAAGGGCTAGCGAGATACCATCTTGTTATATCATATTATGATTGTTTTGAGAAAGTGTTGTCATCCGAGATTTATTATTATGACTTGCTAGCTGATTATGTTATTGATATGAGTAAACAGGAGACACGAGAATTATTGCAAATGTGGTTAGTTATGATCTTTCTTTGAAAACCTGAATCTTTGGCTTGACATAGGTACAACAACAAGAGCAAACAGAGTTTGTAAAAGTTTTTTTTCTCTTTCAGTTTGTCAACTGAATTGCTTGAGGACAAGCAAGGGTTTAATCTTGGGGGAGTTGATACGTCTCCGTCGTATCTACTTTTCCAAACACTTTTACCCTTGTTTTGGACTCTAACTTGTATGATTTGAATGAAACTAACCCGGACTGACGCTGTTTTCAGCACAATTTCCATGGTGTTGTTTTATGTGCAGAAAACAAAAGTTCTCGGAATGACCTGAAACTCCACGGAATATCTTAGAATAAATAATAAAAAATCCTCGCCAAAGATGAAGACCAGGGGGCCCACACCCTGTCCATGAGGGTGGGGGGCGCCCTGAAGGAAATATGCCCTATAGGCAATAATAAAGTTATTATTTATTTCCTTATTTCATGATAAATGTTTATTATTCATGCTAGAATTGTATTAACCGGAAACATAATACATGTGTGAATACATAGACAAACATATAGTCACTAGTATGCCTCTACTTAACTAGCTCATTAATCAAAGATGGTTATGTTTCCTAACCATAGACATGTGTTGTTATTTGATTAATGGGATCACATCATTAGGAGAATGATGTGATTGACATGACCCATTCCGTTAGCCTAGCACTTGATCGTTTAGTATATTGCTATTGCTTTCTTCATGACTTATACATGTTCCTGTAACTATGAGATTATGCAACTCCCGTTTACGGAGGAACACTTTGGTGCTACCAAGCGTCACAACGTAATCGAGTGATTATAAAGGAGTACTACAGGTGTCTCCAAAGGTACATGTTGGGTTGACGTATTTTGAGATTAGGTTTTGTCACTCCGATTGTCGGAGAGGTATCTCTGGGCCCTCTCGATAATGCACATCACTATAAGCCTTGCAAGCAATGTAGCTAATGATTTAGTTACGGAATGATGCATTACGTAACGAGTAAAGAGACTTGCCCGATAATGAGATTGAACTAGGTATTGGATACCGACGATCAAATCTCGGGCAAGTAACATACCGATGACAAAGGGAACAACGTATGTTGTTATGCGGTTTGACCGATAAAGATCTTCGTAGAATATGTAGGAACCAATATGGGCATCCAGGTTCCGCTATTGGTTATTGACGAGAATAGTTCTAGGTCATGTCTACATAGTTCTCGAACCCGTAGGGTCCATACGCTTAACGTTACGATGGCAGTTTTATTATGAGTTTATAATTTTTGATGTACGAAGTTTGTTCGAGTCCGGATGTGACCACGGACGTGACGAGGAGTCTCGAAATGGTCGAGACATAAAGATTGATATATTGGAAGCCTATATTTGGATATCGGAATGGTTAGGGTGAAATCGGGATTTTACCGGAACACCGAGGGGTTACGGAACCCTCGAGGGGATAATGGGCCTTAGTGGGCCATGAGGGAGAAGAGGAGGGCCGGCCATGGCAGGCCGCGTGCCTCCCCTAGTCCGAATAGGACAAGGAGAGAGGCGGCGCCCTTCCTTTTCCCTTCCCCTTTTCCTTCTCCAACAAGGCAGAGAGGGAGTCCTACTCCCGGTGGGAGTAGGACTCCTCAGCGCACCCCTTGGGGCGGCCGCACCTCCCCTCCCTCCTTTATATCACGGGGCAAGGGGCACCCAGAACACACAAGTTGATCTACGGATCGTTCCTTAGCCGTGTGTGGTGCCCCTCCACCATATTCCACCTCGGTCATATCGTCGCGGAGTTTAGGCGAAGCCCTCATGATGAGAGCATCATCATCGTCACCATGCCGTCGTCTTGGACGGAACTCATCCCCGACACTTTGCTTTGGATCGGAGTCCGGGATCGTCATCGAGCTGAGCGATGTGCCGAACTCGGAGGTGCCGTGCGTTCGGTACTTGGATCGGTCGGATCGTGAAGGCGTCGACTACATCAACCGCGTTGTCATAACGCTTCCGCTTACGGTCTCACGAGTGCGTGGACAACACTCTCCCCTCTCGTTGCTATACCATCACCATGATCTTGCGTGTGCATAGGAAATTTTTTGAAATTACTACGTTCCCCAACACGCCCCCCTCCTGGGCGCGCCCCCTACCTCGTGGGCCCCCTAGAGACCCTCCGACACCAACTCCAACTCCATATATTGGCTTTTGAGGAGAAAAAAAATCAGAGAGAAGAAATCATCACGTTTTACGACACGGAGCCGCCGCCAAGCCATAATCTCTCTCGGGAGGGCTGATCTGGAGTCCGTTCGGGGCTCCGGAGAGGGGGATTCGTCGCCGTCGTCATCATCAACCATCCTCCATCACCAATTTCATGATGCCGCCGTGCGTGAGTAATTCCATCGTAGGCTTGCTGGACGGTGATGGGTTGGATGAGATTTATCATGTAATCGAGTTAGTTTTGTTAGGGTTTGATCACTAGTATCCACTATGTTACGAGATTGATGTTGCTATGACTTTGCTATGCTTAATGCTTGTCACTAGGGCCCGAGTGCCATGAATTCAGATCTGAACCTATTATGTTTTCATGAATATATGTGTGTTCTTGATCCCATCTTGCAAGTCTATAGTCACCTATTATGTGTTATGATCCGACAACCCCAAGTGACAATAATCGGGATACTTCTCGGTGATGACCATAGTTTGAGGAGTTCATGTATTCACTATGTGCTAATGCTTTGTTTCGGTTCTCTATTAAAAGGAGGCCTTAATATCCCTTAGTTTCCAATAGGACCCGCTGCCATGGGAGGGTAGGACAAAAGATGTCATGCAAGTTCTTTTCCATAAGCACGTATGACTATTTACGAATACATGCCTACATTACATTGATGAATTGGAGCTAGTTCTGTGTCACCCTATGTTATGACTGTTACATGACGAACCGCATCCGGCATAATTATCCATCACTGATCCGGTGCCTACGAGCTTTCCATATACTGGCTCTCGCTTATTTACTTTTTCATTGCTACTGTTACAATCACTACAAAAATACCAAAAACATTACTTTTGCTGTTTTTACTTTTGTTACCGTTACCGCCACTATCATATTACTTTGCTACTAAACACTTTGCTGCAGATACTAAGTTTCCAGGTGTGGTTGAATTGACAACTCAGCTGCTAATACTTGAGAATATTCTTTGGCTCCCCTTGTGTCGAATCAATAAATTTGGGTTGAATACTCTACCCTCGAAAACTGTTGCGATCCCCTATACTTGTGGGTTATCATGTAGCAACTCATATTTGTCCTCGGCTGCTTTTTTCGCGTCCTCAGCAGCTTTTCTCTCGACCGCAAGCTTCACCTTCGCGTCGATGTCCGCCTGACTAAACTTCTTTTTCTGCTTCTTGGCCTTCGGGCCCTCGTTGTAAAACACCTTCCACGTGGCGCCGTCTCCAGCGCCGTGCACACGACCATATTGCGGCCCCTGGCCCAAAGGGAGTCCCTTAAGTTTGTTCAAGGCCCGGTTGAGAGGGGTGTCCCACTTGGGCCTCATCGGAGAAGTAGGGCTTTCATTTTCAAGCTGGTGTTGCTTCTCCAGTAGTCTAATCAATTTCCTCGTGATCTGGTCCGTGTAAAAAACCTTTTTCTCCTTGTCCCACTTGTAGCGGGCCCTGATGAAGTCACGCTCCAAGGGGTTGGTGAACTTCGCGAAGGGGTGCAGGAGACCAGCGGCTTCACGTTCCGCGTCCTCCTTATCCCATATGGGCCTTTTACCGAGGTAGCCACGGCTTCCGAGGCGATGCTTCCCCATGTTCCTTTGCTGAAGGCTGTTGAATTTTGCAGCCTTAGCCTTGGCTGCCTCGGTAGCACAAGTGTCCTTGAACTTTTCGAACACCTCTTCCATAAGTGTCGGATTTTCCTCGAGAATCTTGGACAGGGGTTCCTCAGCCTCAATAGCTCGTTTCACCCTCCCTTTCCAGGAGGCCAAATCATTGCTGAACATGCCCATGGCGTGATTGTTAATCTTTTTAATCTCGGGATCATCCCACGGTTGTTCCCACGGTTGTTCTATGTTATCATCCCGGTCGGGGAACTTGAATCTCTTGTGCAACTTCGTTAGGAGCAACTGCGTCAAATGTTCTTTACTCCTTAAGTCATCATCGTTGATGCTCGCGCATTCCCGTAGGATGCATCCTACTTGGTTCCCATAGAACTTGCGAGGTTCTTCCGGCTCTAACGGCTCAAACTTGCCAGGTGCCATCTTTGTGATCACAAGTCGTCCAATCCCTAGTTTGTTAGGTTTTCGTATCCTCTGCTTCTTATGCTTCCTCTTTTCGGTAGCGGCATCGGCGCCGGTACCTTCCCCGCCGGTATCTTCCCCGCCGGTACCTTCCCCGCCGGTCTCGGCGCCGCCATCGGTGCCGGCGCCGTCGGTGTCGATGTCGGTGTCGATGTCGGCGTCAGTACCATCATCGAGGCCGACCTGCAAACCTTGCTTAGCAGTCTAATAGTCGAGGTACTCTTGTTCACCCTCATAATCCATCTCGTCTGCATCTTGGTCAGAAGGCCCAGTTTCTTTGTTGTTCGACATGTTTCCTATGATTAAGTGTCCTCATTTATTTCTAAAAGTATGAATAAATGAGAAATGACATAAAAAAGAAATCTATGTGCCAGCACTCGATATGCCAACTATGTAGCACAAATCATGCCTTTATTCACGGCAAATTTCGGCATGACCTTTGCTAAAAAATGGACATATCGAGCGCCTGAAATTCACCGGAACGGAAATGAATCAACATTCTGGTGTAACATAGACCAATCGGATCATTTACCAAAATTGAACCAAAACATCACATGTCGAAATGACATGTTCAAATTCCAAACATAACATGTCCAAAACATGACATATCCACATATCACATGTCCAGTTCAAATTCCAAACATAACATGTCCAAAACATGACATATCCACATATCACATGTCCAATTCAAATTTGCATATAAATTCAGCCTACCTAAATTTGCTTGAACAAGGGATGTTGATTTGGACAATTGCTTAAATGCTGCCTTTTCTTTTAACTACAATTTCTTAACCCTAAATTTATGTCCTATTTTAAAACCTAGTTAAATTCAGCCTACCTAAACATACTGCCCTAACTAAAACCTAAGTAAATTAACGAAGAACCCTAGCTAGCAGAGAGAGGGGGGTTCTGAGGGTGCAGGGCGAGGAGGTAGGCCCGACGACGGCCGAGGTGGGGAGGGGAGGAAGCAGAGGAGGAAGGCGAGGCCTGACGGGTCGAGGGAGAGCGCCGGTCGGGGCGAGGGCCGGGTCGGGCGAGCGCTGGTCGGGCGAGGGCTGGTCGGGCGCCGGGCTGGTCGGGGCGAGCGCCGGGTCGGGGCAGCGCCGGGCCGGGTCGGGTCGAAGCTGGCGGGGCGAAGGGCACCAGGCAAAGCTGACGGGGGAAGAGAGAGTGAGGATTTGGGGGGGGGGGGAAGAGGCGGGATGAAGCAAGGAGAGTGAGAATTTTGGGTTAAGTGGACGTAGCAGTAGCGCGTTTAGACAAAAAGCGCTGCTACTACCTTCACTAGCTGTAGCGGTTTAGACCAAACGTGCTGCTACTACCTCCAGTAGCTGTAGCGGTTTTATAAGGAAATCGCTACTGGCAGTTTTCCTTTTTCTTTTCCTTTATTTTCTCCCACTTTTATTTCCCGAGAGCAGTGAACGAAGGGAAGGTGATATATATTGCATCATTTGACGGTTAAATATGTATACAAAATAGGAACATATATATTACATCATTGGACCCATGCATAATAATGGCTAAGTGTGTATACAAAATAGGAACATGTATATATTACATCAATTGACCGATAACATACGGTTCCTCAGCGCTGACGTTTTCGTTTTTGAGTCAGCTTCTTTTCCTTCTTGTTCGTCGAAGAATAATTGAGCCCCTCATTGTGACTTTGCCTTTTCCATGGAGTACGATTTTTCTAGGTAATGTAGTATTGATTCTTCTTTTGACGTATACTTCATCATCATCGTCATCTTCCCTCATTGGGTTGCCGTACTGATCATAGTCTTCCTCGTTGGCGACTCCATCCATTCCAATGATGTTCCGTTTGCCTCTCCTCACGATAACACGACTAGGATTGCATGGGTCGGTTATGAAGAAGCATTGTGTCACGTGCTTAGCGTGTACCCATGGCTCGTTTTTTGCGATAGCATTCACGGTAGCGCTCTTGGCGTCGGGTATAGTCATGGTAGTGAAAATCCAGTTTTCTCTTTCGACATTCTTAGCCCATCTGACACGGAACATTGTCGTGTTGTGCAGTCCAAAGTAGTCAAGCTCCCAGATCTCCTCGACCCTTCCATAAAATCGTTCAGTTGCGCCGTTGTCGCTGCCGGTCATGCATTCCATCGTCACCCACGAGTTACGATCATCACTGTCCATATCTTTGGCCTCCGTGTAGAACGTGTATCCGTTGATATCATATGCACGATAGGTTACGAGGTTGGGCGAGGGGCCATGTGCTAAGGCGTATATGAGCAATCCGTCCTTAGAGCCCTCCTCCGGGATTAGCAATAATATGCTCTTTGAACCAATGCAGGAAAGTGGAGTTGTGCTCTCTAGTAACTTTGGCGTCGAATCACTGCATACCCCGGTCACGATACTTCTTTGCGACAATTTCTTTGTGCAGTGCCACGAAAGGATCTACCTCGTCTAGGTGTTGTAGCACTACCAAGTTTGCTCTGTCAAAGTCGCTGCATCAATCTGAGTATGCCACGTGCAGTTCCCTGCGACCGTTGCAGTGATCTTCTCCTTCGAGCCTCCCATCGTGCTTGTTAACAGGCAAACCAACAGTAACACCAGGCGGCTGGTCTGCGCCATATAGAAAATTCTCACAGAAAGAGATGCACTCTTGTGTCAAATAGCCCTGGACGATGCTTCCATCTGGACAGGACATGCTACGAACGAATCCTTTGATGATCCCATTCATCCTCTCAAACTGCATCATGTTGTGCAGGAATGACGGCCCCAGGTCTATTATGTCATCCACAATATGGACACACAGATGCACCATCACGTCAAAGAACGCGGGCGGGAAGTACATCTCAAGCTCATTCGATTATCAACGATCTCTTCATGTAGCCTTCGGAGCTGCTTCACACTGATCGACTTTCGAGAGATGACGTCGAAAAAGTTGCAGAGACCAATAAGCGTGTCATGGACGTGCTTGTCCATTATCCCTCTAAGGGCAACAACTAGTATCTGCGTCATCATCACATGACAGTCATGGGACTTCATCCCGCTGAACCTTTTCTTGTCCGTGTCTAGATATCTGCTTATCTTGCCACAGTAACCGGAACTAACTTTGACTCCGGTAAGGCACTTAAAGAATTGATGGATCTCAGCCTGACTTAAGGTGAAGCAAGAAGGGGGGCAATAATCCTCTTTCTTTATTTTCTTGCCCTTCTTCTCCCGTGCCTCTGTCTCGTCTGACATTTTACGGGGCGGCATGTGCAGATCTTCCCTGATTTTCAAATCTTGCAAGTCTTTTCTTGCCTTCGGCCCATCCTTCGCCTTATTCGGCATGTTCATCAGTGTTGCGAGCAAGCTCTCAAGGACATTTTTACAGATATGCATTTGATCAAGGCAATGAGGTGTATCGAGTTTGTGCCAGTACTCCAAGTCCCAGAACACAGACCTCGTCTTCCATACCTTCAGCAGCTCAAGCGCCTTTCTCGTCGTCTTTCCCGTGAGGCACTCCTTCCAGTTTTCAACAGCTCATCGATTTCGGCACCGCTCCGCTTACGTGGAGGTCCTTTATGCTCAGCGTGACCATTGAATAGATCTCCACGGTTTCTCCACGGGTCGTCTGTTCGAGCCATCTTGATGCCCCATGTACACGATTTTCCCAGACCCGCCATCTTTCCTTGACGTTAGCTGCTGAGATGTCGTATCATCCATGCACCGCGTGCATCCACAATATCCATGGCACACCTGGCCTGCCACATATCCGTAACCGAGATAGTCGTGCACTGTCGTGATCAGCGCAACTCTCATGTTGAAATACTCGCCTTTGCTGGCATCCCATGTCTTGGCTGGTGTTTTCCATAATGTGTCTAACTCCTCTTGAAGTAGCCCCAGATACAAAATAATATTATTTCCTGGTTGTTTCGGCCCTTGAATAAGCATGCTCATGTGAATGTACTTTGATTTCATGCACAACCAGGGGGGAGGTTGTACATCCATACAAACACGGGCCATGTGCTATGGTTGGTGTTCTGGTTGCCAAACGGATTCATGCCATTGGTACACGCGCCGAGCACGATGTTCCTTGCGTCACATTCAAAATATCGATAGAAGGTGTTCAACGCTCTCCACTGGCTTCCATCCTTGACGTGTCTCAGCTTCGGATCATCTCCATCGTCGGGCTTCTTCCTCTCCGTGTGCGGTAGCATTAGCTTTGCTTCCTTGGGATCTACAAAATACCTGCAGACGGGGAGTGATCGGTAAGTACCATACGACTTTATGGGGACATTTCTTCCGGCCTTCTTGTATCGAGAAGCATTGCACACGGACAGCTTGTTTTTCCGTGCTCCTTCCGATAAATTATGCAATCGTTGATGCATGCATGGTATCTAACGTGTGGCGGATCAAGAGGGCACACGATCTTCTTGGCCTCATCAACACTAGTAGGACATAGATTACCCAGCGGGAAGAACATCCTTTAGGTACTTGAGATGCTCATCGAGGCTAGTGTCGGTCCATTTGTTTTTAGCCTTCGTCTTGAGGAGTTGGGCGTGAAACTCAAGCGGGTCACCTCAGGAGTTGCAACCATCATACAATGGAGTGTTCGAGTCTACCACCGGTTGCTCCAGCTTAGCCTCCTCTCTAGAAGCAGCTCTCTCAAGATTGCCGTCTCCTTGCGAAGCAATGCTTGAACATGAGGGTCCCGCACGATTGAACTTAGTACCGACGAACTCTGTTGCGTGGAGTCCATGTCGTTCTCTCCGCCGCCATGTCCGGCCCCTTCTCCTCCGCCATGTCCGGCCCCTTCTCCGCCGCCATGTCCGACCTCTTCCCCGCCGCCATTATCGATCATCTCTTCGTCTTGCCCCGTGTCATCATTGCCTGCCCCGTCGGCATCCTCAACATCGTCATCCTCATCTTCATGAGCAGGTGCTCTTCGACACGACCATCGTCATGGGGGTCGAGCCAAACTATTCCTTTGCATTTTCGACATGGACATAAAACCTCTGTCCGGTTATTTTCCTTCATGTCCTGCACCGCCGACCGCAACCACCTGTCCACCATCGTTCCACTGACCATCGTCAACTCTGCATGGTAATAATAAACAAATTGATTATACAAATGCGTGCATGCATCAAAGTCATACAAAAATTCGGCATGACCTTCCTTAAAAATAGGACATATATAGATCTAGAGTTTGCCCGAAATTCGCTGAAACAGAAATAAATCGACATTTCGGCAAAGCATAGGCAACTCAAAAGCACAATTTTGCGTCAACTCATGCCACACACACAATTTCCATAAACATATCACACACACATAAACATATTTCCATTTTGCAAAAGCATGAAATTTTAATCACCTCTATCTCGAGATTGAGCACACGGTGGAGATGATGTTGTAGGGAGATCAAAAGTGCACAAAGCTCTTCTTGACAAAGATAGATCTAGTTAGGGGGCAAATAGGTCACTTAACTAAATCCTACAACTACCTAGCTACCTAATTTGGGAGGAGACAACTTCAACTAGTGGAGGGGAAGGAAAAAGAGAAATGATATGCATTAATGGAGGTGGTGTAGTTAGGTAGGAGTAATGAAGAGAGAGAAAGGTAGGTAGAAGAGGGAGAGTAATGGGGGAGAAATATTGAGGAAGAAGAAGAGTGAAAGTGGGAGCATGTGGGAGGTAGGGGAAAGGGAAGAGAGGAGGGGGAGGGGGAGGGACGAGTGAGGAAAAGGTGGTGGATTGGTGCGGATTAGCAGTAGCGCGGGACGTAAAACGCGTTGCTGCTAAGAGAGTAGCAGCAGCGCGCTTTCGGCAAGGGCGCTACTGCTAACCGGGACCAAAAGTGTGCCCAATTTGAAATTTAGCAGCAGAGACCTCAGAAAAAGCGCGCTACTACTACAGCTATAGCAATAGCGCGGCTCGCGGCACGGCGCTGCTGCTAAATGGAGTTTGGTGGGCACTGGCGGTCGATATTTGTAGCAGCGCGGGTTACACCGAGCGCGCTACTGCTAAATACTTGTCAGTAGCGAGTTTTCCACACCCGCGCTACTGCTAATTAGCAGCAACGCTCCTTTTTGGGCCGCGTTGCTGCTAAGATTCGGTGTATAAGGTTTTCCCTAGTAGTGAGATGGAAGACACGAGCATGTCTGTTGTAAAATAAATAAATGAGATTTTCTAAAAACATGTATTCATTTGATGATTTTTTTCATAAAAGATGATGTCGATATCCTCACTCCCCGGGGTTTATGGCTCACTTTCTATTTGTTTTTACTATTCTCTCTGGGTGAACCAAAAAATAAAAGAAAACATTTCAGATTATGGCGATTATATTATGCCTATTCAAAAAAAAATCTCTAGAGATCTCTGTCCGCGTCGATTCTTACATCTAGAGAGAACATAGCGATGACGAGACATAATGGTTTGAGGCAAGCAGGGTTTGACGACTATTTCACTCTCCTCTCTTATAAGGGTGAGTCATGACAGAACCACACAGCCTTGCATATACTATGATAAGTCTGGTGCACCAAACCAGAATAAGTTATGAAAGCCATACCAAAAAAATAAACACAAACATAACTGCATCCATTTATTGGAGTAAAGGACTAACTGATACATCCATTCTGCATCACTATTTTTTTATTATAATTTTCTACTTATTATCGACATGTCCACATTATTACTCAATTCTAATACTTTTTTCCTTCAATTTGCGTGAAACACATAAAGAGGGGAATTACCTAACAATAGAGAAATAGGGCAAAAATGTTCCAGAATTTTTTTTCCAGAGCTCCAAAACTACCAAGAAAATTCTAGAAATTCTTTCGAACGGAAAGCCAGGAGCCAGAACATAGGCCGGAGAGGGGCCACAATGCCTCCACGCGACCTGTCCATGTGGTGCGGGGCCGCTTGAAGCCCCTGGCCACCGCCTCTCGATGCCCTTCGGCCTATATTTTTTCCTTAACCTAAAAACTGCTCAGGGTGTTTATGGGATTTTTTTTCCGCCGCCGCAAGCATTTTGCCCTGCAGCTGGTTGATTATGTCAGAGATCCATCCCTCCAGGAGGGGGAATTCGAAGCCATCGTCATCACCAACACTCTGATCATCATTGGGATCAATCACCTCCATCGAAATCTTCATCAACATCGTCATCTCCATCAACTCCCTTAGCCCCTAACTTTCCAATCTATGAACTTTTACCTCATATCCTTTGTTGAATATAGTTTCTAGTGTTCATTACTCCTTATAGTTCATGATTAGAAGTTTTATTGGTGAAAGATTTGTATGTTCATCTATTCGTATGATGTGTTATGAGTAGTCGATCTGTTACGTTCTTGAGGACATGTGATAAACCTTGTTGTTATTTAATCTTGTGAAGTTGAATCTAGTTCAACGTTTCGATATTGTGTTTGCGGTGTAATTCCCTAGTGGTGATGTGCGAACGTCCATTGCATATACTTCACCTTTATGAGCCTAGAGGAGAGCATTGTGTGATTAGTTTGTTCATGACATGTGGTTGGAGTGACAAAAATTACCAACACTTAAGTTTATGAACTATTGCATGAGGGGCTTTGGAACCCAAAGTTTATCTTAATTATTCTCTTGTATCTGCAAACGCTTGCATATAGGTATTTTAATTATAAGCATGTTGTTTGTTCAAGTAAGAACAACACATTGCTTTCTCTTGTATCTGCAAACGCTTGCATATAGGTATTTTAATTATAAGCATGTTGTTTGTTCAAGTAAGAACAACGCATTATCATAGGTTCCACCGCACAATAAATTATCAAAAAGTGATTAGTAACTTATCGAAACTTGATGAAAGCAATGTGGTGACGGTCCCGTGTGTCCTCGAGAATGATTCGATCCCTATAAGTAAGACCACCGACTTTCCCTTAGCATAATTAAGGATTGGGCCACTTGCTGCACCGTTGCACTTTTGTTACTTACTTTTTGGTTTTGCAATTACTCTTGCTTTGAAACAAACCATAAAACGCTCTTTGCAGCTTTATAGTGATGTCTTACTAGTTTACATCAATAAATTTCTTCCACTCCTCATTAGATTTGACACGCTTATCTCTACTCTTATAAAAAGCAGTGTTGGTGATGATGGTGTGCTTGTCATCCTGCAATATAGGCCGTCCGATCTATATCTAACGGATAGGAAGGAAACTATGACAATTTACCCACACTCCTTTCCACATTTGCAGATATGGCCTTCCCTCGTTCATCCTTTTCTCCCACAAGATAAACTATTCATACAAATGCATCTTGATGTTGCGTGCAACGCACGGGCATCTTGCTAGTACTTATAAAAAATGATATGATATATCTCCTACACTTGTGGGTTGTCACTAGCCAAATATATTTTTGTGGCGAAGGTCATATCAAACCCTACCTTTGGGTAGCAAAGCACAAGGGTTTCATTAATTGATGGAGCATTGCTATAGTCAAATAAACGTACTTCCACATTAAATCTTGGATCCACCTAGACCATGAAGATCGTATCATCTATATGCCAGAAACCCGGCAAGCTTGCCCGTCACGAGTTGCCAGACGGGCAGAGGTAGTGGCAGAGAAACGGGGAAAGAATGGATGGGACTCCCGTTTATTTTCTCGAAACGTGTGGTTGTTGACAGCCAGAACTCAGAAACCGGATCTATGCAAATCAACTCCCAAGAGCAAATGCTCCTAGAGTGAAACGAATGATGTATTTATGTCAAAAGAATACCGGGAAGAAAAAAATTACGCATTCACATCTCCATTTATGTATGCACATGCAAATTTTAAACACCTCTTTGATGGAATTTTGGATCCACATACACAGCGAAGATGATTTTACCTATGTGCCGAAAATCGGCACAAAGACGAGCTATCAAATGAACTAGTATCTTGGATTTTCTTTCGATGAACAATGTCACTCTTCCCTCGTAAAAAAGAAACAATGTCACTCTTAAGTCGAGGTTCGAGGTTCTACACATCAATGAAGCCGATTGGCAATCCGCATCGCATCGTTGCTGCCAACGGTCAGCAATTTAGAGATCTTACTTTTAATGCATTATACTTCCTCCGTCTTATAATATAAGAGCATTTTTAACACTAGTCGGGAATAAAAGAGAGCGGAATGCTTTTTTTGTCTCGTGAATACGGTTCCATGGTCGCTTCCCCGGAAAAGTTCAGGGAAACGGGAAGGGGGGTAAAAGAGGAAAAACGCAGCGCCCCGAGCTCGGTCTCGTCGTTTTTGCTGTGACTGGCGCACGGTCGGGTACGCCGCCCATGGAGGAGGGGGCGGCCGCGGGCGTCGCCGGCGGAGGCGCCCACGAGGGGGAGAGCCTCACCTCCGGGAGGCGGCCCCCGGGCTTCGACGGGGTCCGCGTCAAGGCCATGCGGGGCGCCATCCAGGGACACCCTCTCGCCCACGAGTCCCACGTGCAGGTACCCTGCTGCGCTCTCCCTCGCGCGCCGCCGTGCTCCTCGTCTCGCCGCTGACCGGCTAGGGCTTTGATCGGGCTGACGCGTGCTTCCCGGCGGCGCCTGCCCGCCTGCCTGCACAATTGGTTCTCGATTTAGGGGGTGATCCCACGCATTTGTACATTTTACTGCGCCAATTCCGCTATTAGGGTGACGAATTGTCGGAATGAGTTACTGAAGTAGGAGAATTGGGAAAGAACAAATGATTCTTTTTAAGGGAAAAAAGAAAAAATAATATTTGTCTCCCCTGGTTAATTTGGATATGAATTGATGCTATCACATAGGAGTAAATGCCATGTGAATCTCTTTCTCTCACTGGATACAGAAAAACAGAGATCACACTTGGACTATTCAGGCATATGTCCATGGTGCCCAAATGGATGACTAATTTGTTATCTCCCAATGTTATGCAGCCGCAGTTTACTGGGGGAGAAGACTAATTTGTTATCTCGCAATGCAGGGTGCCCCAATGGATGGTTACAGGAGCTCACTGAACCAGGGGAACAACGGCACATTTTGGGACGAGCGTCAAGTCTGTATCCCAGCAGAGGAGCAGCAGTCGCCAGCTGAACGGTCTACTCGGTCCGTGAGATCAAGGGGCAGGAGAACAAAAAATTTCAGCGATAAGGAAGACAACATGTTGGTGTTGGCATGGCTGAATATCAGCATGGAAGTAGCACCAGGGAACGACCAAGTTCGTTCTTACTGGCAGAGGATATATTGTTACTTCCACCGGAACAGGAACTTCGAGTCGGATCGCAATCAAAATTCCCTCACGCACCGCTGGTCTACCATTCAGGAACACGTTCAGAAATTCTGCTGGTGTTATGACCGGATTGGATGTAAGAACGGGGTCACGGAGGAAGAAAGGGTATGCACCTATCGCTTTAATCTGCTTGTAACTTCACATGTTCCGTGCAATTTTGTTAAGACATATTATGCATACTTGCGCAGATAGTTCAGGCATTGGGAGTGTACAAATCAGAAGAGAAGAAAGCGTTTGGTTTCTTGCATTGTTGGAATACCTTACACGCCCATCAAAAGTGGACTGATAGGTTGTCTCAGAAAAAACAGAAGACAACCTCCAATTCAAGTCCAGGTACATTTACTCTTGGAACCAACTCAATTCGGCTTGACGATGAAGCGGAGGCTCGTAGTCCAAAAAATGAGGACTCGGGCTCGGACGACGGAGGGGACTGTGGGAACGAGCTCCAGGTTCAGGCCATGGAGTGCGCCCTCCAGGAGCAGCCTCTCGACCACAAGCCCCACCTTCAGGTATCCCATCCCCCGTCTCACCCTCTCTTGGGCACACTGCCATGCCCTCATCTCACTGAATAGCTAGGGCTTTGACCAGGTTTTCTGATGCACAAGTTGATGCGAGCTTTATGGCGGTGCCTACCTTCACACTGCATTTTTTACTAGGACGTGCTCTTACACATTTGGACCTTTTTTGGTGGTAGTTTTGCCATTAGGGTGACGAATTTCTCTTACTGGTTCATATGGCCTCCTGGAAGGCCTGGAGTAGAGCTCACAGAGAAATAGGAGAATGCAAAATTTGCTTGGTTTTAATTAATTTGGATAAGAATTGACGCTATCACACCAAAACTACGTGTCTGTGTCTCTCACCCTAACTGGACAAAGAAAAAGGTTATAATTGAACTATTCCAGCAAATATTCATGGTGCCCTCTGTTATGTGGCAGCAAGAGAAGACTAATTTATTAGTTTGCAATGCAGGTTGTAGCAATGGATGGTTATACCTATAGGAGCTTGTTGAATCAGGGAAACAAGGAACCATTTTTGGATGACCGTCAACTTGGTAGTAGCTCAGCTGAGGAGCAACAATCGCCAATTGAACAAGCTATTCAGCCCATGCCAACAAACATCAAGAGAACAGAAAATTTCAGCGATAAGGAAGACTATATGTTGGTGTTGGCATGGCTAAATATCAGTATGGATGCAGCACAAGGGAATGAGCAGACTTGTTCTACTTATTGGCAGAGAATGCATTGTTACTTCCACGAGAACAGGAACTTCGAGTCAGATCATAGTCAAAACTCTCTCTTGCACCGTTGGTCGACCATTCAAGAACACGTACAGAAGTTCTGTAGATGTTATGACCTTGTTGGGCGTAGAAGCGTGATGACAGAGGAAGATAAGGTATACACCTTTCTCTTTAATCTGTAGTTACATTTGTTTTATGTAATTTTAACAAGACATATACTTGCACAGATTGTTCAGGCATTGGAAGTGTACAAGGCAGAAGAAAAGAAAGCGTTTGGTTTCTTGCATTGTTGGAATACCTTACAACTCCATAAAAAATGGACTGATATGTTATCTCAGAAAAAACAGAAGACGACACCCGATTCAAGTCCAGACACGTCCAACTCAAGTTGGCCTGATGGTGAAGCGGAGGTTCCTACTCCAGAAAATGAGCCTTTGGAAAGACCAATAGGTAGTATGGCGGAGAAAGAACAATTACAACCTTGTAAAAGTTCTGTCTCTCCAAATGATAATATTTACATGGAAGCGGCAGATCATCTGTGGTCAAATAAGAGAGTGGCGGAGAGCGTGAAAGAGCTCAAGGAAGATGAGCACTTCGAACAAGCATGTGCACTAGAAGAAGAGAGGATTGCAAATGGAATAGACATGATAGCACACAAGAGAAAAAAGCTTGAAGTAAAAGAAAGAGAGTTAGAATTCAAGAGAAAGAAGCTGGAAGTAAGGGAAAGAGAGTTAGAACTTCAGAGAAGGTTGGAAGATGGGAGAATAATGGATATGGATATTAGTGCTATGACTGGGCGACAACAACAGTTCTACATGAGCTTGCAGAATGAGATCATCGCTCGACGATGCAATAGCTCGAAATGAGCTGCTTCATTGTCTTGACTTCAATGTTGTTTCGTTGTACATAGTATTATCTTGTATGAACTTTTAGGTGGGTAGATGCTTTTGGTTGCTAAAATTATTGCCTGACTAGCTTAATGTTGATTGGTCTGATTGGTTGATAAATCTCTTGTATGCTTTTGGTTTTTCTGTTGTTCTGTTTTGTGACACACTGATTGGTCTGAGCTTTGTGGTTGTTATCTACGCACTAGTGTTTTCCTTTTCAGTTAGTACAATGTTTGAAAAAAAAAAACCCGGGGGATATCGATAAGGTTCGTGTCTCTCGCACCAAATATGTGTCGGGATTGGCCGAAGGATGAGATCTCACTGAGCTTTGGGTTTGTGATTCTTTTCTCTTGAAGCGCTTTCCTGAAATATTTCTGTTATCTGCACCAAAACCTTTCTCCTGTCTCTGCTGTTAATGTCATGAAAAGCTCTATCCACGTGGAGTGCAAGAATATCTGGTATGCCATACTGTTTTTATGGAGTTGAGTTTAGATTGTTGAGCATCTGGCGTGATACTTATCTTGTTGATTGCAGCATTGCGGAGCGTTAATCTATTTTGTGGGACTAGCTTGATTCTGCTGAGGAGCATAATCAGTCAGTGTCATGATGGTCACAATCTGGTCTTTCAAAAATGAGGGATTTGTAAGAGCCTGCACTCACTGCAGGGGGTCTACATGTGACTAAATGGCAGCTAACTCTGGGAAGCCTACAGAGAATATGAGAGGGCTATTCTGACCATTGGTGACGGTGATGATGAGGAGAAAACAATACAGATGATCCAGATTCCCAAATTCAATGTGTTCCCCCAAAATGTCTGTTTAAAGAATGGCCAGTGACCGAGATGTGCAATGCATTGAAGCGGTACGACTCTGTGAGGATCAACTGGGCGACATGGCTGGATCCGATGCTAACAAACTGCAAGGGTTTCTGGTATGTCGAAGTTACTTTATTATATCTGCCTAAGCTTAACTTTGGACCTGTTGCATAGTTTCTTTGCAATCTATCAGAGCCCAACGTAATTACTCTCTGATGCCAGCAGCGTAAAAGTCTAATATCAGTGCCCAGTCCTGATGGGAAATGACAGCAGGACTACATTTAATATAATCACCATAATCAACAAAACCAAAGTCTTTTCATGCTCCCCTTTGAGCTTTCAAAGTCCAACAAGGTCAAACAGTCATGATATAAGTGAATGGAGGGAATGTGAGTCTGGTTTTTAGGTTTTCTGGTGATCATTAGAGGGGTGAGTGATTTGAATTCTGAAGTTAATCAATGGATAGCAGGACTAAGAGGGTGTTTGTTTGCAGCGACTTATTGGTTTAGGGACTTAAAAAAGTCCCTATAAGTCCCATCTAAACCAAACAGGAGGGACTTATAGGGACTTAAAGTGGGCATTTGGGACTTATGAAATAAGACTTTCAAGGAGGGACTTATAGGGACTTATAGTTGTAATATGGTCTTTTAGTCCATGTTAAGTCCCAGGAACCAAACAGGTAGGGACTTTTTAGGGACTTGGGACTTATAAGTTGGGACTAAAAAAAGTCCTAAGACTTATGAACCAAACAGGGCCTAACTCAATGCCCAATCTATTAAATTCAATTAATCGGTTTGTTAAAAACTGTGGGTAACACGGTGGAGCAGAGGTAGGAAAGACTGAAGAACCAGCTCATGCTTTTTGTACCAGTAAAGATGGTAGGTCCTCCTACAATGTGTGTAATCAACCACCCCTAGCTTTGACTGTCAGTAAGTTGATGACGAAGGAAACACTAATAAGTAATGACTAAATTGTTTCTTGGTCATCTGTCCCCTTCATTGGACCGAGAATTTTCCGCATTATATGACAGTTTGGTGTGACACATGCAGGCAAATGGTGACAAACTGCTACCAACAGAAAGAAAAGAACAGTCATGCGGGAGCTACTACGTTTGAAGAGTATGAAATGCGTGAGTTGACTCCAAGCCCGAAAGCAGTCCAGAGAACAGTTCAACCTTTGAAAAGTTCTCTCTGTCCATTGCAGATGTCTTGCCTGAGGTTCTTCTTGGACCAACACCCAAAGGGCCTGTGTAGGACGACTTGCAAGTCTCAGCAGTGATTTCATAGAAAGATCACAAAGAAGATGGAGGCTGGTGTTACCAGGTCTTCGCACTTCTTACGTTCGGTAAAACCAGAAGTAAGAAAATGATGGGATGCGTGCATCTTTGAAGTGACACAAGAAGCATGCTGTGGTCACTTGGAGAAAGCCTGCAGCAGCAAAGCATGGCGTTCCTGTTCCAGCTACCAGCAAAGAAACCACAATGCTCTGCTTTGGAAACCACTATGCTCTGCTTTGAAGCTCACAAAAATGGGTCGAAAAACAGAACAAAATGATCGGAGCATTTCTGCCGGCTGGTAGTCTAGCACATGTTTCTATTGTTGGGCTTAGGTTTGCCATCCGAGAAAAAGCAGCTGAAAATGCCTACAGAAATGCAAGCATAAACCAAAGACTTCAGGAGCCATGCATCTTGACTGCCTGCTGAGTCTATTCACCAGAGCCACCGTAATATTTTTCTCACCAAATAGCCTGTCAACCACGGCATGCATGACCCAGACCATGCAAAATGATTCCCACCATCTTCACTCTATAAAGTGAACATACTCCTACTGTCCTACACCATTGGAAGCCGCAGGCCAGCAGCAAAATGGTGGCTACTCCCATTCTGCACCACCTCCACATCCTCACGCTCCTCCTCATATGCTCCTGTTCCATGCACGCTTCAGCCAACACCACCACCGCCGTCCCCTGCCTCCCAGACCAAGCCTCTGCCCTCCTCCACCTCAAACACTCCTTCACACATGCAAACCTACCGTCATGGCGAGCTGGAAAAGACTGCTGCCACTGGGAGGGCGTCGCCTGCAATGCAGCCTCCGGAAGTGTCATCTCTCTGAACCTCAGCAGCATCGACGCGGCGATCCGCCGCGTTGACCCCGCACTCCTCAACCTCACCTCCCTCAAGATCCTGACCACACGCGTTTCCGAGGGGCTATCTACGCTGAGCAAGCTTCCCTCACTGAACACTCTGGAGCTTCACGGACCCGGTAGGCCCGGAGCTATCTTCGGTTGGCGATATCAGGCAGCTGACGTCTTTGCGCCTTGAGGGCTATGATTTCTCTCGGTCGGCACCCTCTTGGATCGGCAATCTCACGGGCTTGGCACATCTGCGCATGCACGGTTGCAGTTTCACCGGGCCGGTGCCTGATCAGATTGGCACTCTTGCGAAGCTGACGCTGCTGGATTTCGAAAATTGCAACTACACCGGGCAACCGGTGCCTTCATGGATCGGAAACCTTACCAGGTTGACAAAGTTGGGGATCCAAGGTTGCCGGCATCCTGGGCCGATTCCCTTGGCAATCGCAAACTTGACCCGGCTTGAAGTTATACGGCTCGGGAACAACAACCTTGTCGGTGAGATCCTAACTACTACAATCTGAGATCATGCTTCTTTTGTTCTAGCTAAATGCATACAACGGTTGACACAACTTTCATCTATTTAAATATATATATATATATATATATATATATATATATATATATATATATATGCAGTATGGCTAAGAAAAGGAAATTACTCTGTTTTTCAACCCGAAACAATGAGGTCACTGCATGTATTTCCAGAAAGAGTGAACATTTTGCAGAAAAAACATCTTATTTTTTTGTACTTGATACTTTTTAGTTGTGTACTACTTGCCTAACCATGTTAGAACAGGGTTGTGCTGTGTGTGTAGTTATCATATTGTATAGGGGCTTCTTTGCTTATTTCCCTTCATGTATATGTGCTGGCCTGTTGGCCCGATGGAATATAGGCTCACTTCATAACATGGTATAAGAGCTAGGGTTAGGTTCCCCGGCCGCCGCCGCCTCTGATGCCGCCCTTACTTGCCGCCCATGCCGCGCTCCTCTCTTCATCGAGCCTCTCTCCTCTTCTTCACGATATTCTGCCTTTCTTTGGTCCAGGCCGCCCGCCGTTCAAGCTCTTCTTTGCCGCCGTCCTTCGGCGGCGCGCCGCCTCAACGTCTTCTTCTTCTTCTTTGCTCCTCTTCTCTTCTTGCTCTTCTTCAACGTGCTGCTGCTGCTCTTCTTCAACGAAGCTGCTGCTGCTTTGCTCTTCAAAGTCTTGTTCTGCCGCTCTTCTCTGATCTGCTGCTGCCATCAAGCTGCCTCCGCTATTCTTTGGTCTTCAAAGCTTCTTTGCTTTGCTCTGTTGCAATGGCGCCCTCCACCACCATCGGTCTTGTCCCGATCCCACGATGTCCTGTTATCTTCAGCAGACAGAACTACAGGGGTAGGTGCGACATGAAGCTACATGAGGGGCCGGTGGTGCAGGAGCACCTCTCCGGTGCTCGCCTTGTCCCCTGCCGCCCTCCTCCGGTGAGTTGGCCTTCCCTGTTGATGCCGATGAAACCAAGCAATGTGAGATGCTAGATGCTTTTGAAGAGGCTACTGAAGAGTATCAGAATCAACTCCACTTATACAAGCAATGGACAAATGATGATGCTCGAGCCTCTTCTATCTTGGTGAACAACATGGATGTTGATCTCACCATGGATGTGGTGGCCCTTACCACTACATATCAGATGTGGGAGCACCTTCGCCATCGCTATGAGTCTGAGTGGATGCCATGTATCTCTCATTGTTCGTCAAGAGCAACAACTACAACAGGAGATGCTACTGTGGATGATTTCTACAAGGAGATGTCGGCGGTGTGGCGCCAATTGGACTCTCCGGGAGTTGATGTTTGTCGCAGATGTCGGTGTTGTGTGCGGCAACAAGCTAAGCTGGAGGTTAAATCGCCTCACGACTTCCTCACTCGCCTCTGGCCGGAGTTCGAGCAGAGTCGTGCTCAGCTATTGGCACGCCCATCCTCGGCTCTCTACTCTGGAGGCCCTTGGCACGAGGTGCGATTCGAGGAGGTGCGCCTCTGAGCACGGGTTTATTGCCATCCTCTTGATCTGGCTGCCCGCGTTCCACCACCACCGACCGGTGTGCCCTCTTCTACAGTGGCGACAACCTCCACTAGTGCTTTTTGCAACCATCAAGCGGGATGGTCACATGATCACGGAGTGCATCAAGAGGAGGAAGCAGGGTCGCGTGGTGGCCGTCCTCAAAAGGACTCGGGAGGCTCCTCTAATTCTCGTGAGGGCTCCCTTGAGAAGGTTCACCAGAGATGCTCACCTTGCTTGCGCCGCTTTATCGCTTCGCACCATCCTCGAGTTCTGCTGGTTCTGCTGGTCGACGTCTGGTCCACCACCTCACTCTTCGTCGGTACATCTTTGCCTGGATTCTTGATTACGGGGCCTCCTTCCACATGACACCACACAAAGATCATCTTTGTCTTTGTCAGTCCGTGCCTTCTCCTCTTCTGATTCAGGACTACAGATGGCACTTCTCTTTCTGTTGCCGCAAGAGGGACTCTTTCCACGTCTTCTTTTCATGTCCTGCCGTTTCTCATGTTCCTAAACTGACTATGCAACTTCTATCCGCTGGTCAACTTCTTGACTTGGGTTGTCGTGTTATTACGGATTACGACTCTTGTTGTGTTCGGGATGATCGTCGTCTGAGGACTCTGGTTGGGATCGGTCCTCGGCGCCATGACACTTAGCGCCTTTGGGAGCTCGATTGGCTGCGCCTTCCTTCCGCTGCGTCCTCTAGCCAGTCAGACATCACCACCCCTTTTGCTTCAGCTGCCACCTCCACCACATCCTTCGCTCAGTGGCATCATCGATTGGGTCACATTTGTGGCTCCCGCTTGTCTTCTTTGGTTAAGAGTGGTGTTCTAGGGTGCAGATCTGGTGATAGTTCACTAACTTGTATGGGTTGTAAGCTTGGCAGCGGATACAACTTCCATATCCCTCTAGTAATTCTGTTTCTCAACGACCTTTTGAACTTGTTCACTCGATGTATGGGGTCCTGCCCCTTTGTTTGAAAGGGGTCACAAATATTATATAATTTTCATTGATGATTTTTCTCGCCACACTTGGATCTACTTTATGTCATCTCATAGTCAAGTGCTTCAAATTTACAAGTCGTTTGCTACCATGGTTACTTTTCAGATGATTCCTCTGCTCGAGTTTTTCGTGCCGATTCGGTGGCGAGTACCTATCTCGTGGCGCTTCGTGGTTTCCTTCTTTGAGCAGGTACCCTTCCTCGATATTCTGTCCTTGTGCACATGCTCAAAATGGGGTAGTTGAGCATAAACATCGCCACGTCCTTGAGACTGCTCGGGCTCTTATTTTATCTTCTGCATTGTTCCCCGCACTTTTGGGCTGAAATTTGTCTCTACATGTTTATCTCATTAATATTCAGCCTACATTGCTCTTGAGGAGGGATACAGTTGATCATCTAGGTGATGGTCCGGCTGATTATAGTGGTCTCCTTTGTTTGGTTGTGCCTGTTTTGTTCTTCTCCACCCTCATGAACGCACCAAATTGTTGCTCAATCATTGAATGTGTTTTCCTTGGCTACTGATTTGGAGCACAAAGGTTACCGTTCTTTGGGACCCTATTGCTCAAAGACCGAGAATCTCCAAAGATGTCACTTTTGATGAGTCCCGCTCCTTCTACCCTCGTCATTCTTCTATCGCCACAACCGAGTCGTTAGTCGAGCCTCTCTCTTTTTGACTCTACACGATTCTTCACCTTTATCGTCACTGGTAGGTCCACTCTTAGTCTTTCACCTGTGGTTCCGCTCATGAGCTTGACTTACCACGGGATGAGGTTTCTATTCTGACTCTCCTACTCGGGTTGAGCCATCCACTCTCTCTCCTTTTCCTTTTACCTACTCCGTCGTGCTCAACACCCTTCTCCCCTCGATGCGCCACCTTCCACTTCCCTCTCTCTCCGCTTCCTTTTGTCTACTCCCGTCGTGCTCGGCACCCTTCTCCCTCGGATCGCCCACTTCCACTTCCACTCCTTCCTGTTGGGTCCCATTCCTTCGTAACCACCTACCCCTCCTGCTCCTCGGTATAATCTGCGTGATCGCCACACTCTCCAGCCTCCTGCGTACTATGTTCTTCTGCTACCACTCTTGTTGAGCCGTCTCACGTGTCGTGAGGCTGCTGCTCATTCTGAATGGCAGCATGCTATGGCAGAGGAAATTCATGCTCTTGAGCCACGAGCACTTGGGACCTTGTACCCCTGCCTCTGAGCGTTAGACCCATCACTTGCAAATGGGTCTACAAGGTTAAGACACATTCAGATGGTTCTCTAAATGCGCTACAAAGCTCGTCTTGTTGCGCGTGGCTTCCAAAGCAGGAGTATGGTCGTGACTATGATGAGACTTTTGCTCCTATTGCTCACATGACCACTGCTCGCACTCTTTTGGTCATTCTTCTTTGTTGTGATGGTCCATCTCTCAATTAGATGTCAAGAATACCTTCTTGAATGGTGAGCTGCGGGAAGTGGTCTATATGCAGCCGCCTCGGCTATCTTGTCTCGATGGCATCTGTCGCCTTGGTAGCGCTCTTCTGGGCTGAAATAAGCTCCTCGTACCTGGTTTGAGCGTTTCTCCGCCGTCATCACAAGGATCGGGTTCTCTGCTAGTGTTCATGACCCTGCTCTGTTTATTCACACTTCTCCTCGCGGTCGCACCCTTTTACTACTCTATGTTGATGACATGATTATCACAGGGGCTGACCACCAATTCATTGGTTTTGTGAAGAAACGTCTACATGAGCAATTCTTGATGACTGATTTGGGTTCTCTTCGCTACTTTCTTGGACTTGAGATCATTTCTTCCCCGAGGGTATTTATCTCTCTCAAGAGAAGTACATCCAAGATCTTCTCACTCGTGCTGCCTCCTTGATCGGTATACGGTTGACACTCCTATGGAGTTTGGTCTCCATCTTCGTCCCGGTGAGGGTGAACCCCTTGCAGATCCCACACGCTACCGCCATCTTGTTGGGAGCCTTGTCTATCTAGGCATCACTCGTCCTGACATTTCTTATGTTGTGCACATTCTGAGTCAGTTTGTCTCTGCTCCCACTCAACTTCACTACAGTCACCTTCTTCGTGTTCTTCGTTACCTTCCTGGTACTGTGACTCGTCGCTTATTCTTCCCTCGCTCCAGCTCTCTTCAGCTTCAGGCCTACTGTGATGCTACCTGGGCCAGCGATCCCACTGATCGCCGCTCTCTCTCTCTCTCTCTCTCTCTCTCTCTCTGCCTATTGTGTTTTTCTTGGCTCCTCCCTGATTGCCTGGAAGACCAAGAAGCGGCTGCATATCTCGCTCGATCTTTGAAATGAGCTGCGAGCTATGGCGTCCGTGGATGCAGAAATTACTTGGCTACTATGGCTTCTTCAGATTTTGGTGTTTCCTTTGCTACACCGACCCTCTCGCTCTCCGACAAAGACTTTGGGGCACTCAACATTGCCCGTGATCCTGTTAAGCATGAGCTCACCAAGCACATCGGTGTTGATGCCTCCTACAGCGTTCTCGTGTGCAAGACAGAATTGTGGCCCCTCGGTGTGTGCCCTCGAGCTTCAAATTTTGCTGATTTTCTCGACGAAAGCTTCAGACACGGTCCCAACACAGCTTTTCCAAACTCGGTGTCCAAGATCCCCCTTGAGTTTGACGCGGGGGGGGGGGGGGGGGGTTAGAACAGGGTTGTGGGGTGTGTGTAGTTATCATATTGTATAGGGGCTTCTTTGCTTATTTCCCTTCATGTATATGTGCTGGCCTGTTGGCCCGATGGAATATAGGCTCACTTCATAACAAACCACACCTCTAGCGAGTTCACATTTCACATTGAGCCACATTCTGGTTGAGCCGCGCTGCGGGCCTATGAGATTGAAGTTTAGTTTGGTTAGGATGTCCTTTTGTGAAACTTTTTATGGCCATAACACTTCCGTTACTCACAGTGAAACTTTATTTCCAACTATAACCATAGTCTTCAGTAATTACTTAGCTGAGAAATTCTTTTTATTTTTTTGAAAAGGAGGGTTCACCCCTGGCCTCTGCATCAGGCGATGCACACAGCCATAGCTGAAAACCACAAATTTTGTTAAACTATCAATTGCACTATTTATCTGTAAATGTTGGTTAGTATGCGCAGTTAAAATTGTGGTTACTTCAATTTTTTTGGGCATTATTGGTGTTATTTCAGTTTGTTAGAAATATAGGTCGAATTAACTATAAAAGTATATGGCCACAGTATCAGACCTAAAGGTCATGAATTATTTCATAAATTATTGGATAATTTACTTCTTTCTTCAAAAAAAAGGGTTGCTATTTTTGTCATAGATAGATCATGATATGCGTGTTACTTTTCTTTTAAAGAATTGGAACGTAATTTGACTAGTACTCACCCTTTTATGCAGGGAAAATTCCACTATGTTTGTTCGCTTTTCCAGCATTGAAAGTGCTTTCCCTAAAGAACAATCAACTCTCTGGTCATCTTGAAAACATTCCTTCCCCTCTATATTCATCCTTGTCTACTGTTGAGATAAACAACAACCAGTTAACTGGCCATATACCCAAATCAATCCTTCAGCTTAAACATCTTGAATACCTCAACCTTGAATCAAATAGATTGGCAGGCACAATCAAACTAAGCCCTTTCTGGAGGTTGGAGAGACTCTTTTTTCTTAGTCTATCCAATAACAAGCTATCAATCGCCGACGAAGAAGGAGGTGATGTTTTAAACTCTCTTCCTAACATCTATCAGATACACCTTGCATCCTGCAATCTCATAAAATTTCCGGTTCTATTACAGAGTCAATTGGGAATCTTGTTTCGCTTCACGGGGTTAATATGTCGTCCAACAATTTCACGGGACAAATGCCATCTAGCCTCAGTAACTTGTCTCAGCTGGAATCGTTGGACCTCTCCTGGAACCGGATTTCAGGGGAAGTCCCGCAAGTGCTGACCTCTCTAACCTCTCTTGCTTGGTTGAATCTTTCATACAACAACTTGGTTGGAAGAATACCGCAGGGCAACCAGTTCTTGTCATTTCCCAATAGTTCATTTGAAGGCAACGTGGGGCTATGTGGAGGTCCACTCTCTAAACAATGTGAGACTACAGATTCAACTGCCTCAAGTGCATTGGCCCCTCCTGAACCTTATAATTTGTGGCAGGATAGACTTGATGCCATCCTTCTCTTCACATTTGTTGGCCTGGGGTTTGGAGTGGGCTTTGCATAGGCAATTACGTTCCGAATGTTTTGCCACATCAAAGGATTGGACTGCAAGCAATGGTAAATCCATGTGCGATGCCGCTAAGCAACAATATGTATTTTATAGTTACATTTCTTGAAAAAGTATATATTGTATGTTCACAGTTTGTACTTGTTAGACGAGGCAACTTATTTAATTCTCTTTGTTTGGTAGAAAGTATTCTTTTTAGATAAACAGTACAAAGTACTTGTATGCTTCATTTCATTGTATGGATTGCAAAATTGATGAATCAAATATGTGATGGCATTATGAATAATATGCATTGCATTTTTATTTCATATGGAACATATTGTTTTATCATGCTGGAAGGCACTAGTGGTATCGACTAAATATGAAACAAAAAAGGGAGGTGGTGGTGGTGTGGGGTTTGTGTGTGTGTGTGTGTGGGGGGGGGGGGGGGTTCATCTTAGAAAGCATGAAGGGGTGCACAACGTTGAAGCTGGACGATCAAACTTTATTACATGGCACTAAGGGCACATAACATAGTACTAGGGTCAGAAACACATATTCCTATTGTGCACTCCAGTAGATTTTTTTTAATGAAGTAGCTCTTTGTATGGAGACCAAGAGTGAAATTCAGATCGAACTTCTCAGTTTGTTTAGTTCTCAGGAAAAGAAGAAATGATCGAATTATAAATCGTTAGTTTAATATTTTTCTTCATGGGCACCAGGTTAATTTCTTGCATTCTCACTTACCTCCATCTCCAGTATATAGCAACAAGGAAGTATGAATAGAAGAAGGTACAAGCTCAGGAATTATTAGAGAACAGTATATGAGATGTACAACTGGAGTTTATCATCCTACAAGCAGAGTGATGCAGAGTGAAAATAAAGTGAGTATTTTTCATCTTTTCTCGAAACAAAATATTCCAAGATACATGTACTTGGAGTGATCAACAGTGTAGGTTGCATACAAGATGAGAAATAGGTCAACTCAAACATCATATAAATGTTGAGCACCAGTGCTTGAGCATAAGAATTATGTGCAGTTTTGACAATAAAACAAGTACAGTGTTTGTTTTACTGAATCACCAGTACTTCACATCATTTTTAAGACATGCTTCATGCAATGCACACAGCCATATTTTTGCACCATAACAATATGACTAGTAACTACTACATCCATTTCATGCGACAAGTAATTCGGGACAGAGGGAGTAGTAAGTAATCTACGTTCCACAACAGTATGGACTAGAGGTCAGTCAAGTAACAATTTTGCACCACTGTCAATAGCCTTTGCTCTGCTGGGTAAGTACTTCATCCCTTCTTCACATTCACCTGTGCCCTCTTCATGCTCCATGCCTTGAGCTGTGACACCATGACCGCGGTCGTGCCATTGTTAAAAGCATACATACGAGCGCCTCTGTCATCGACCAAGCGCAACCGGGTAGACCCTAGCCATGATGCAGACCCTGCCACCACCACCAAAGCTCTCCACCGCAGAATGATCGATCTGCACGGTAGATCCATGGCTGTTAGAGCATCTCTGTCCAATTATCACACGAGTGATATGAGTGAAGAAAAAAGTCCCAAGGCCTAACCAATGTTCTTCAAGTTATCTTCCTTTCCTTTTCAAGGTCAAATTCGAAGAAGCCTCCATAGGCCGGCGTGTACAGCCCTGATCTCAGGGACGATCTGTATACAGGGAAAAAGGTAACTCTCTTGCTTATTTTATTTTTCTTTCAAACTGAACTCTCTTGCTTATATTGATGCAATGTAGAACAGAGAGTGAAAATTTTCTGATATAGTATCAATTTCTGTGAGTATTGTAGAGAAGATACAAGAAAGACAAAAAAGTAAATCCATAGGAATTAAAATTAACCTTCTTAGGTCAGAGCACATAAGAATCATGTGCTTGTGCTTTGATTTGTAGACTCTGAAGTGCACGGCAGTGTGCTCCTCCATGTCATCAGAGGCTAGAACCACAAGCCCAAATGGCCCCAGGCCACCAGGAGCTGACGCATCTGCTTCCCTGCAATGCTTCTCCGTGTCCAATAGGCAGGAAGGATCAAAAGCATCAGCTTCATCCATGGTTCCCGGCTCAAACTCTATCTCCACATCTGCCTATTCCAAGAAAATTATGTCTGGTTAATTATCATAAGACGCAACTGATTTTTAACTGCCATGGCACTTTTAAAGTAAAAATATCAAGCAGTAAGAATCTGTGTGAAAAAAGAAGGAACTAGCCTGCAGAGTATCAGTCCCATTAATTTCAAACATGTCACCCTTTTTCAGCTCTATTCCTTGATGACTAATTTCGTTTCTTCGAAGGGACTCGGTCTCTTCAACGGGCCATTGCAGCAACTGATTGCCACCGCTATCTAACCATATAGTCCTGGGGATCGCCTGCCAAACGAGGATACACATGTCACAGTGGTATATTTCTGCTAAACCACTCAAAATCATTAGTTCCTGAAACTTGACAGTGGCAGTGAACCAGGGGCAGTTTTTCTTACTTACCTGAATCCCAGCCCAACCTTTTGCGGCATCATCCGACGAACTATCCGACTCATTAGCCCAGCCCCATATGATCCTCCTCCCCTTTTTGGCGTCGAAGAATGACTTCGACGCATAGTAATTGCCTTAGTAGATCCTCAGCCACAGTAGACTATCGTCCACTACATTATCTGTCACATACTTATCGCC
Source organism: Aegilops bicornis (assembly GCA_021605145.1). Taxonomy (NCBI): domain Eukaryota; kingdom Viridiplantae; phylum Streptophyta; class Magnoliopsida; order Poales; family Poaceae; genus Aegilops; species Aegilops bicornis. The sequence goes on along the minus strand of CM038674.1, from coordinate 78,309,723 downwards.
TTCCAGATCATATACCCAAACAATGTACTTGTCAAATGATTCTAGGCTTATATTGAGGACATGCTTTTCGCCATTCGGGATCGCCAGCGGAGAGGTCCAGTCCACTGGTGCTGCCAGGCAGTGCCGCTGAAGAAGTCAGGGCACTCCCACATGGTGGATGAGTTGGAGGAGTAGAGCGGGTGATCAACCTGCTCCAACTCACAAAGTCCTCACTCTTGTACAAGAGTGCCGCACTGTAGCCGTCCAGCTCAGCCCCAACAGCTATCCTCCACTGCCCGTCCGGCCCTATCCAGCCGGTTGTCGGGTCCCTGAACTGTCTTGGGTTCAGGCCCGGCCCGTCTGGCCGGATCACCGGGTTGCTGCTGCGCTTGGTCCATTCCCTGAGGTGCGGGTCGGAGTTGTTACTCGGGAAGGCGATGCACTGGGCCTGGTTCTTCACTTCGTCGTGCGGTGTAGAGGATGGCAGGCCGGCCATCGGCGAGGACCGTGACTGAGCCGGACCAGCAGCCCTTGGCGTCAGAGGGCTCGGTCCGGTCCAATGCCGACTCGAGCCTGAGCCAGTTGACGAGGTCGGTGGAGACCGAGTGGGCCCAGGTCTTGTTGCCGGGACCACACTGCCAGGGTTGTACTGGTAGAAGAGATGGTACAAGCCCTTGTAGTACAGAGGTCCTGATGAATGAAACCACTCGTTAAATCCATCTACTGCTCTATGATTAATTTTACCTTTGATAATTAGCATAAAGAGTAAGGGAGATGCATACCATTTGGATCTGTATGGTCGTCGTGGCGAGGATTTCCATGTCATGTGAAGCCACAATGATGAAGAAACGTTAGATATAGAATTCAGGGCCCAATTATGCTTATACAAATATGTTTCTGGCATTGCAGAGCCAAAGGGGAAAACTGAAGGCAGGTGAAGAAGCTAAATTATCTGACAAGTAAGCTTCTCCGGACCATGCAGACAAGCGAGGCATCATCAGGTACCACTAGCGCATTGGCGATGACATTAATTTACAATGCAATCAAGTGAAGGTTCAGACTAGCAGCCAAAATGTCCGGCGACACATTTCAGGCAGCAAATCAAAGAAAAACCGCCTCAGAAATGGGGAAGATAGGACCTGCACATACATATGGAAGAAACAGAGAAGAAGGTGTAGAGATGAGCGCATATGTACCGTTGATCCAGTTCTTGGGTGGCTGGAAATGGTAGGCGGTCCTGTACTTGCTGCTCACGATGGACGAGACCGTCACGGACTCTGGGTACAGGATGACCCTATGGCTGTCGGCCGCCGCCGTTTGTCCGCAAGAGAGAAGATTCATCAAAGGGGAAAAGCAGGAGGAGGAGGAGGAGGAAGGGCCAGCCACAGCCATGGCGATGGTGGAACATGGGGAACGGGGGACATGGAAGAGCTAATTGCAAATCAGGAGGCGACAACGAAGAAGGGCTGGTCAATGCTGAACCTCGGAGACATAGTTTATTTCCCACTTGATGCTCATTACCCATTCAGCACCCTGCGCTACAGCAGTATGTTGCTAGCTAGACAGACGGTACCATGGCAAAGGATCGTTCATCTACGCGGTGCCTGGTGCCTGGTTTTTTTGATTGTCTCGACAAGTGTAGGTTTCTTCCTCCTTTGGCCACCGTGCACCCGTTTGGCTCCTCTTTTCACTGTTGAAGCTGTGAGTCTTCTCCAACCTCAAGACTTCATGCTTCATCAACTCGCATTGCGCGCCCGGCTTTGCTACGGGTATATAAATGGAAAAATATGTGAATGACGACTCCCTTTGATTCCTCGGTCATGAATGCATATTTGCATTTCCTAATATCTTTCACCCGCATAGAAGTTGCAGTGTTCTTTTTCTTCCTTGTGCCGTTTTATTTTTCGAAGACTGACTTCCTCATGGCCTGTGTGTCTTACAATGTTTTTAAATTATATCTAGATATTCACGTATTTATGCGCCACTAGTAAACATTTTCTGTGCAGCGTCAAATGTTGTGTGCTAAGCTGCACTAGGAAACACATAGCTGTTCACCATTGGCGCGGAGAATGCATCCTAAGATAGCCTGTCTGACATTTCAATTTGGTTCTGTTCACGTGGGAGAAGTTTTAAGCCTTCGTGTAAGGCATTTTTTTCTAGTCATATGATCATTAGAAGACTCATGATTTTTTATATTACTATTTTTTAAAGGCTACTATTTCTATTATTATTTTTTGCAGGAAAAGGCTCTATTTCTAGGTTGTGAGATGAAGAAATGTATTGCATTCCTAAGCTAAGTTCTTTTTCCTTTGTTGTGTAATGCCTAATTAGACACTGATTGTGTTTTTTCTCTTGAATTTGTTCGGCTACGAGCTTCTTGGTGTTGGTAATGGCTAAAGGCAAACAACTTTTGCGAACATTGAAGTGGTAATGAGCCCATGGACCTCGATGGTCGGTAGCACACGTGCTAGCATCCTCGTGCAATTCTCCCTGTCATGGTGGTCTTTTTCGAGTGCAACACTACAATTTGATGAAGATGCCAATTGGAATCACAGGTTTGCACATCCATAGCTTGCATGGCGGACCACAAAACAAGAAAGATGAAAACGATGTACCACATGTGCCACACCGGCATTCTCTCAACACTGAACATCTGCTTTTGTGAATGTGTGTGGACAACATCAGCATCGAAAGAACAATTTCCAAAGCATACTGAGATTCCAAAAGCAAACACGGAGAATAAAGGAGACGTAAAAGAGAATCAAATGCAATGCCTTTCAAATTGTAGTTGCAATGGCGAGTGTCGAGATCATATCTCTTGGACAGAACAAAGACGTCGGGTGTTGTAGTTGCAATGGCGAGTGTCGAGATCATGTCTCTTGGACAGAACAAAGACGTCGGGACGAGCATGGCCGCTAATGGCATTGCCATTTCGGCCAAAGCCGTGTAATATGTGGGAAACGATCGATGATGTAATGGATGACGGAACTTGTTACAATTTTTTTTGTTTAATCATAAGAACTCCGCATAAATGTTGCAACACAATGGATGCAGCGATGTTTCCAGGTGCCTGGTGCTTGGTTTTTTATTGTCTCGACAACTGTAGGTTTCTTCCTCCTTTGGCCACCGTGCACCCGTTTGGCTCCTCTTTTCACTGTTCCACCTTGTCCTTGTGAAGCCATGAGTCTTCTCCAACCTCAAGACTTCATGAAGCGCTTCATGAAGTCGCATTGCGCGCCCGGCCTTACTACGGGTGTATAAAAGGAAAAAAAATGTGAAGGACGACTCCCTTTGATTTCTTGGTCATGAATGCGTATTTGCATTTCCTAATAAGTATATTTCACCCGCATAGAAGTTGCAGTGTTCCTTCTCTTCCTTGTGCTGTTTTGTTTTTCAAAGACTGGTTCCATTATCGCAGCCTGTGTGTCTTACAATGTTTTTAAATCATATCTAGATATTCACATATTTATGCGCCACTAGTAGACATTTTATGTGCAGCGTCAAATGTTGTGTGCTAAGATGCACTAGGAAACAAACACCTATTCACCATTGGCGCGGAGAATGCATCCTAAGATAGCCTGTCTGACAGTATAATTTGCTCTTTGTTCACGTGGGAGAATTTTTAAGCCTTCATATTAGGCATTTTTTTTTCTAGTCATATGATCATTAGAAGACTCATGATTTCTTACTTATATTCATATTTTTTAAAGGCTACTATTTCTATTATTATTTTTTGTGGAAAAGGCTAGCATTTGTATTGCATTCCTAAGCTAAGTTCTTTTTTTCCTTTGTTGTGTAATGCCTAATTAGACATTGATTGTGTTTTCCCCTTGATTTTGTTTGGTTACGAGCTTCTTGGTGTTGGTAATGGCTAATGACAAACAACGTGCTAGCATCCTCATGCAATTCTTCTGTCATGGTGGCCTTTTTCGAGTGCAAAACTTCAATTTGATGAAGATGACAATTGGAATCACAGGTTTGCACATCCACAGCTTGCATGGCAGACCACAAAACAAGAAAGATGAAAATGATGTACTGTTGAGAAACGTTGCATGAAAAACAAAAAAATTTCTACGCACACGCAAGATCTATTTAGGAGATGCATAGCAACGAGCGGAGAGTATGTCTATGTATCCTCGTAGACCGTAAGTGGAAGCGTTTCATAACGCAGTTGATGTAGTCGAATTTCTTCTCGCTTCAACTGATCAAGTACCGAACGCACGACACCTCCGCGTTCTGCACACGTTCAGCTCGGTGACGTCCCTCGCTTTCTTGATTCAGCAAGACGTCGAGGTAGTAGATGAGTTCCGTCAGCACGATGGCGTGGTGACGGTGATAATGAAGTGATCTTCGCAAGGCTTCGCCTAAGCACTACAAAAATATGACCGGGGGGTGTAAACGGTGGAGGGGGGGGGGGGGGGGCACACACGGCTAGGCAATTGTCCGAGGTGTGCTAGGGTCCCCCCCATATGTATATATATAATCCTACTTGGGGTCCTCCCCAAGTGGCACCCCCTGCCATATTTAACCAAGGGCAAGGAAGTAGAATCCTAATCCACACTTTCCTTTCCCTTCTCCCCACTAGCCCCTTGTGGCTGGTTCGTTTCCCTCTTGGCCCATAAGGCCCATATCTTTGCCGGGTTGTCCGGAACCCCTTAGGTGTCCGAATACCATCGTCCTATATATCAATCTTTACCTATCGACCATTTCGAGACTCCTCGTCATGTCTGTGATCTCATCCGGGACTCCGAACAACATTCGGTCACCAAATCACATAACTCATATAATACTGTATCGTCATCGAACGTTAAGCGTGTGGACCCTACGGGTTCGAGAACTATGTAGACATGACCGAGACACCTCTCCGGTCAATAACCAATAGCGGAACCTGGATGCCCATATTGGCTCATACATATTCTATGAAGATCTTTATCGGTCGAACTGTTATGACAACATACGTAATTCCCTTTGTCCATCGGTATGTTACTTGCCAAGGTTCGATCGTCGGTATCTTCATACCTAGTTCAATCTCGTTACCGCCAAGTCTCTTTACTTGTTTCGTAATACATCACCTCGTAACTAACTCCTTAGTCATTTGCTTGCAAGCTTATGATGTGTATTACCGAGAGGGCCTAGAGATACCTCTCCGATACTCAGAGTGACAAATCTTAATCTCGATCTATGACAACTCAACAAACACCTTCGGAGATACCTGTAGAGCATCTTTACGATCACCCAGTTATGTTGTGACGTTTGATAACACACAAGGTATTCCTCCGATATCCGGGAGTTGCATAATCTCATAGTCGAAGGAATATGTATTTGACATGAAGAAAGCAATAGCAATAAACTGAGCGATCAATATGCTAAGCTAACGGATGGGTCTTGTCCATCACATCATTCTCCTAATGATGTGATTCCGTATCAAATGACAACACATGTCAATGGTTAGGAAACCTTAACCATCTTTGATCAACGAGCTAGTCTAGTAGAGGCTTAGTAGGGACACGGTATTTTTTTTATGTATTCACACATGTATTTAAGTTTCCGATCAATACAATTCTAGCATGAATAATAAACCTTTATCATGAATAAGAAAATATAAAATAACAACTTTATTATTGCCTCTAGGGCATATTTCCTTCATGTACCACATGCGGCATTCTCTCAGCACTGAACATCTGTTTTTGTGAACGCGTGTGAACAACATCAGCATCGAAAGAATGATTTCCAAAGCATATTGAGATTCCAAAAGAAACCATGGGGAATAAAGGAGACATAGAAGATATCGAATGCAATGCCTTTCAAATCGAGTTGCAATTAATGGTGAATGTCGAGATCATGTCGCTTGGACAGAATAAAGACGTCGGGACGAGCATGGCCACTAATGGCATTGCCATTTTGGCCGAAGCCGTGTATGTGGGGAATGATCTATGATGTGATGGATGATTGAAATTATCACAATTTCTTTCGTCAATTATAAGAACTCCGCATAAATGTTGCAACACAATGGATGCACTGATGTTCCCATGTCAGGGGCTCATTTCTCCTCTCTCGTTTCTCTCTCATCTACCCACCCACCATTGAGAGTCGTCTTGGTTCCCCTGAATCCCCTCCCCTCTTCCTCCAGTGTCCTAGCCGGCTAGAGTGGTGGAGGGAGAGGAGTCTGGGTCTCTATTGTGTAGAGTAGCTTAGGTAGGAGGTTTTCACCTGGATCTGCCTGCAAGGCGAGTCACGCTATGTTGTTGATGGGTTGTATGCTGCTGCTCGCGCATAAGAAATGGTGGTCATTTGTGCAGTCTTCATACTACCATCCATGGTGGAGGCGACGATAGGGCTACCGATCCGACTTCTACTCCCTAAATAATTGTGTTGCTTTTTTGACACGAGCCTTTTCAGTGATCTACATTATCTATGTTGGTGGTTGAAGGAAATATGCCCTAGAGGCAATAATAAAGTTGGTATTTTATGTTTCCTTATTCATGATAAAGGTTTATTATTCATGCTGGAATTGTATTGATCAGAAACTTAAATACATGTGTGAATACATAAACAAATACCGTGTCCCTAGTAAGCGTCAACTAGACTAGCTCGTTCATCAAAGATGGTTAAGGTTTCCTAACCATGGACATGTGTTGTCATCTGATAACGGGATCACATCATTAGGAGAATGATGTGATGGACAAGACCCGTCCATTAGCTTAGCATAATGATCGTTCAATTTTATTGCTATAGCTTTCTTCATGTCAAATACATATTCCTTCGACTATGAGATTATGCAACCCCTTGATACCGTGAGGAATACCTTGTGTGCTATCAAACGTCACAACATAACTGGGTGATCATAAAGATGCTCTACAGGTATCTCCGAATGTGTTTGTTGAGTTGGCACAGATCGATATTAGGATTTGTCACTCCGAGTATTGGAGAGGCATCTCTGGGCCCTCTCGGTAATACACATCATAAGCTTGCAAGCAAATGACTAAGGAGTTGGTCACAGGGTGATGTATTACGAAAATACTGAAGAGACTTGACGGTAACGAGATTGAACTAGGTATAGAGATACCGATGATCGAATCTCGGGCAAGTAACATACCGATAGACAAAGGGAATTATGTTTGTTGTCATAACGGTTCGAACGATAAAGATCTTTGTAGAATATGTAGGATCCAATATGGGCATCCAGGTTCCGCTATTGGTTATTGATTAGAGAGGTGTCTTGGTCATGTCTACATTGTTCTCGAACCCGTAGGGTCCGCACGCTTAAGGTTCGTTGACGATATAGTATTATATGAGTTACATGATTCGGTGGACAAATGTTGTTCGGAGTCCCAGATGAGATCACAGACATAAAGACGAGTCTTGAAATGGTTGGGAGGTAAAGATTGATATATAGGACGATGGTATTCGGACACCGAAGTGTTTCGGAGGGTACCGGGTACTTATCGGGTCATCGGAAAGGAGTTTCGGGCACCCCCGGCAAAGATATGGGCCTTATGGGCTAAGTGAGGGAACACACCAGCCCACAAGGGGCTGGTGCGCCTATAGTGGTCGGCCCTATGAGGAGGATAAGGAAATAGGGGAGGGAAAGGAAAGTGTGGAGCAGGACTCCCCCTTCCTTCCCTCTCCCCCCTCTTTCCTTCCACCTTGTTGATACAAGGAAAGGGGGGAGGGGGGCGCAGGGCAAGGCAGGGGCCCTAGGGGCTGTCGGCCAGCCCTAGGGCGCGCCTGGCTGCCTCCCCTCCCCTTCCACCTATATATAGAAGGAAATATGCCCTAGAGGCAATAATAAAGTTGTTATTTATATTTCCTTATATCATGATAAATGTTTAATATTCATGCTATTGTATTAACCGGAAACTTAGTACATGTGTGAATACATAGACAAACAGAGTGTCACTAGTATGCCTCTACTTGACTAGCTCGTTGAATCAAAGATGGTTAAGTTTCCTAGCCATAGTCATGAGTTGTCATTTGATTAACGGGATCACATCATTAGAGAATGATGTGATTGACTTGACCCATTCCGTTAGATTAGCACTTGATCATTTAGTATGTTGCTATTGCTTTCTTCATGACTTATACATGTTCCTATGACTATGAGATTATGCAACTCTCGAATACCAGAGGAACACTTTGTGTGCTACCAAATGTCACAACGTAACTGGGTGATTATAAAGGTGCTCTACAGGTGTCTCCAATGGTACTTGTTGAGTTGGCATAGATCAAGATTAGGATTTGTCACTCCGATTGTCGGAAAGGTATCTCTGGGCCCTGTAGCGACCCGACCAAAATGGGTCAAGTCTCTGTGTTTAAGTGTCATCCCTGGATCGGTATCTTTGACACACAATACTCGAGGATTTATAACAGAGGTAAATCACATGTATAAATAACGTAAATACTATTACCTCAATCCAAAACAGCGGAAGTAACAAGGTTGTGGATTCCCATCAACACCAACGACAAAGTTGAGTGTAGAAATCGTAAACCTAACGTATCACTTACTCGTCGTAAGATCCCGCAACATGAGACGTTGCAGCCACAAAGGGTCAGTACATTGAATGTACTGGCAAATTCACACTGTAGAGCAATGCTGAAATATGGCTATCACTACATGCATATATGGCTGGTGGAAAAGCTCTATGGTTATAAGGTTTTGCGTAAAGCCAATTTTTCCCTACTGCAAAGGAATAAATTTATTTAACTATCATGGTGGTGGTTAAACATTGAGAATGGTTGACAGCATTCTCAATCCCAATTAATCATCATCATTAAAACCCAACAATATTAATTTAAAGTAACATGATGAGATTCACGGAAAATCCAAGTACTAGATACTCAAACGTCCATAACCGGGACACGGCTAACCATGATTAGTTTATACACTCTGCAGAGGTTTATGACTTTTCCCCACAAGACTCGATCGCGTCCGTTGGATTTCTCGCACTACATGATGTTTAAGACGGATGACCGAGACACGGTCTTTCGTAAGCGCTAGCACCTTACGAAGGGTAGACGGTACACCTACTTTCCCTACATCTCGCTAGCCTACCCGTAAGAGTTCGCACTACTTAATCAACTATGCCAGAGCCCATAATGGCTTGTGGCTGCACACGGAAGTTTCTAGTATGAATAATCTCATGATCCCTTTGAGCCTGGGTGGCGGTCCAAAAAACAGGCAAGTCTGGAAGAACCGGTACCTCAATCCACCCAGATGTGTATTAATGTTGCCACCTTAAATAATCCATTAATTAACAATCTCACATACATCATGGAAAATCACTCACCCAATCCACGTCTACGTGCATAGCATGGCATTATAAGCATATCGTTGAAGTAACTCCCAAGGGTTTGGTAATAAACAGGGCAATAGGTTCCTACCTCATCAACTACTTCCCAATACCCACATGTTATCAATCCTACTCATGCAATGTTTGAGGGTTGAAACTAATGCATAAAAACTGGGTATGAAAAGGGATATGATCAAAGTGTGAACTTGCCTGCAAAGTTGATGAAGATGATTCACACTCAAAACTCTCGATAGTTCTACTCGTCACACTCCGGTCAATCTATCGTAAGCAAGCAATAGTAACCACACATAAGCAATCACTCAAAAGATCGGAAAGAACGAAGAAAACAATTCGGAAAACATCAAAACCAAGAAAATAACTCTTGCAACATAAAACAGTTTCTAACAGTACCAAAATTATATGAATTTGGCCTTATCAGAAAGTTTAGGTCAAGAGCTTCGATTTGCAAAAAAGAATCAACTAAATCGGAGTTACGAAACTCAAGTTACGATCAAACAAAGTTCAAATTCAAATCTGACCTAATTCAAATTTTAAACTTTAAAAAACATGTTTGAGTTGGATTATCTTGGATAGAGGAGATCGTAACAAAGAAGTGGGCATTGGTTTCGTTGGATTTAGACAAACGAGTAAAAAGATGTAGTCGTTTGAAAACCAGGGGCTAATCGGTAAATAAAATACTCACGGATGGGTCCCTGGCTGAAAAATAAAAATAAAAAGAAAAATCTTATCAAGCGAGCGTTACGCTACGAGATCTGAGAATGAAAGCGTTCACTAAAACTAACTAAGCGAAAACGCGTCGTTAAATATTAAACCTAAAAAAACAAATCTAGGTTCTTCAAAAAACCGAACTAAACAGAAAATAAACCGATTCGAACCGGGGCAACGGTTTTACCGGTCGGGGCGGTTTTCTTCGAAAACCGGCGGCGACGGTTGGCTACGGCGGACGACGGCAGCGGCTCGGCGAACTGGGGACAGTGGCCGGGTCGGGCGGCGAGGCGAATGTGGCGGTGGTGGCGAGTCTGTGAGCAGCGCCGATGGTGGTGGCGAGATCCGGCGGCGGCGGCGTTGCAGAGCTGCAGGACGGGGAGGAGAAGGGAAACGGGGCCCGGGGCTCCGGTATTTAAGGGGGCGGCGAGACGTGGAGTAGGGGGCGGGGTAAGGCGGCGGCGGTGGCGTAGCCGAGCCGGACTCGGCGGCGTGCGGCGTGAGATTCGGCCTCCCAGGACGAGGCGGGGGCGCTGGGCTGGCTGGGCCGTGGCTCGGCTCGAGCCGGGCCGGCCCAGCCATGGAAAGGTTTTTCTTTAAACACAGACAAACAAACTAAGAACAAACGAAAATAAAATATGTTATATAGGCATATAATATATCAAAATTTTTAGAAAAAGTTCTTCTACAAGATGAACATTAATCTAGCTTTAAATAAAATACACACAAATTTAAATAAAACAAAGAGTGCTTCTGCTCTAGAGAAATCTAGTAAAATCATTTTTAAAATACCAAAATTAATTCAAATTTATTTCTCTCCAATTTTCTGATGTAGGGAATCATGTTACCCTATTTTCCATATATTTTATTTTTGGAGAAAAATAATTTGAATAAAACTCAAATAACTCCAAATTGAAAATAAATTCAAAAGAACTTTGAATTTAATTCTTTGAAACTCCCAACACATATTTCATATGTTTTGAAGAAGTCATTTTATCTTATTTCGTGAAAATCATTGAGTTGCATAAAGTTCACGGTTGGAAATATTTTCCAAATGAAATTCAAATATTTTCAACACCCTTATCATTTAAATAAATGGAAGAAGTCATGTCATCTTCTCTCCGTGGTTTTGTGGTGAGAAGAATTTGAATTCATGAAGATCAGAAAAGAAAATGAAAGTTTTGGAATGTCCTTTTATTCCCTCTCATTTAACTTTCAAAAAGTTTCGAATTCACTCACTTTCAGTCAATCAATCAAACAATCAATCAAAACTATCTATTTGTTTATAACATTCCAAAATTTAGAATTTTGGGATGTTACAGGCCCTCTCGGTAATGCACATCACTATAAGCCTTGCAAGCAATGTGACTAATGAGTTAGTTGCGGGATGATGCATTACGGAACGAGTAAAGAGACATGCTGGTAACGAGATTGAACTAGGTATTCAGATACCGACGATCGAATCTCGGGCAAGTAACATACTGATGACAAAGGGAACAATGTATGTTGTTATGCGGTTTGACCGATAAATATCTTCGTAGAATATACGGGAGCCAATATGAACATCTAGGTTCCTCTATTGGTTATTGACCGGAGATGAGTCTCGGTCATGTCTACATAGTTCTCGAACCCGTAGGGTCCGCACGCTTAACATTCGGTGATTTCTCCTCTCCTTGGGCGCACTAAGGGCCGGCCGGCCTCCCCCTTGCTCCTTTATATCCGGGGACGGTGCACCCTAGAACACACAAGTTGATTGTTCCAAGCCGTGTGCGGTGCCCCCTCCACCATAATCCACCTCGGTCATATCATCATAGTGCTTAGGCGAAGCCCTGCGCCGGTAGCTTCATCATCACCGTCATCACGCCGTCGTGCTGACGAAGCTCTCCCTCGACACTCTGCTGGATCGTGAGTTTGTGGGACGTCACCGAGCTGAACGTGTCCAGATCACGGAGGTGTCGTACGTTCGGTACTAGGATCGGTCGATCGTGAAGACGTACGACTACATCAACCGCGTTGTCATAACGCTTCCGCTTTCGGTCTACGAGGGTACGTGGACAACACTCTCCCCTCTCGTTGCTATGCATCACCATTATCTTGCATGTGCGTAGGAAAATTTTGAAATTACTACGTTCCCCAACAGTGGCATCCGAGCCAGGTTTATACGTAGATGTTATATGCACGAGTAGAACACAAGTGAGTTGTGGGCAATACTAGTCATACTGCTTACCAGCATGTCATACATTGATTCGGCGGTATTGTTGGATGAAGCGGCCCGCACCGACATTACGCGTACGCTTACGCGAGACTGGTTCTACCGACGTGCTTCGCACACAGGTGGCTGGCGGGTGTCAGTTTCTCCAACTTTAGTTGAATCGAGTGTGGCTACGCCCGGTCCTTGTTGAAGGTTAAAACAGCACATAGTTGACGAAATATCGTTGTGGTTTTGATGCGTAGGTAAGAATGGTTCTTGCTCAGCCCGTAGCAGCCACGTAAAACTTGCAACAACAAAGTAGAGGACGTCTAACTTGTTTTTGCAAGACATGTTGTGATGTGATATGGTCAAGACATGATGTTAAATTTTATTGTATGAGATGATCATGTTTTGTAACAAAGTTATCGGCAACTGGCAGGAGCCATATGGTTGTTGCTTTATTGTATGAAATGCAATCGCCATGTAATTGCTTTACTTTATCACTAAGCGGTAGCGATAGTAGTAGAAGCAATAGTTGGCGAGACGACAACGATGCTACGATGGAGATCAAGGTGTCACGGGTGACGATGGTGATCATGACGGTGCTTTGGAGATGGAGATCAAAGGCACAAGATGATGATGGCCATATCATATCACTTATATTGATTGCATGTTATGTTTATCCTTTATGCATCTTATTTTGCTTAGATCGACAGTAGCATTATAAGATGATCTCTCACTAAATTTCAAGGTATAAGTGTTCTCCCTGAGTATGCACCCTTGCGAAAGTTCGTCGTGCCGATACACCACATGATGATCGGGTGTGATAAGCTCTACGTTCACATACAACGGGTGCAAGCCAGTTTTGCACACGCAGAATACTTGGGTTAAACTTGACGAGCCTAGCATATGCAGATATGGCCTCGGAACCTTTGAGACCGAGAAAGGTCGGCGTGAATCATATAGTAGATATGATCAACATAGTGATGTTCACCATTGAAAACTACTCCATCTCACGTGATGATCGGACATGGTTTAGTTGATATGGATTACGTGATCACTTAGATGATTAGAGGGATGTCTATCTAAGTGGGAGTTCTTAAGTAATTTGATTAATTGAACTTTTATTTATCATGAACTTAGTACCTGATAGTATTTTGCATGTCTATGTTGTTGTAGATAGATGGCCCGTCTTTGTTGTTCCGTTGAATTTTAATGCGTTCTAGAGAATGCTAAGTTGAAAGATGATGGTAGCAACTACATAGACTGGGTCTATAACTTGAGGATTATCCTCATTGCTGCCTGGAAGAATTACGTCTGGAAGCACCGCTTAGGTGCCAAACCCATTGCAGAGCAACGCCGGATGTTATGAACGTCTGGCGAGCAAAAGCGATGACTACTCGATAGTTCGGTGTGCCATGCTTTACGGCTTAGAACCGGGACTTCAACGGCGTTTTGAGCGTCATGGAGCATATGAGATGTTCCAGAATTGAAGTTAATATTTCAAGCAAATGCCCAAATGGAGAGATATGAAATCTCCAATAAGTTCTACAGCTGCAAGATGGAGGAGAATAGTTCTGTTAGTGAGCATATACTCAAAATGTCTTGGTATAACAATCACTTGATTCAACTAGGAGTTAATCTTCTGGATGATAGTGTCATTGACACAATTCTTCAATCACTGCCACCAAGCTACAAGAGCTTCATGATGAACTATAACATGCAAGGGATGGATAAGACAATTCCCGAGCTCTTCGGGATGCTAAAGGCTACGGAGGTAGAAATCAAGAAGGGGCATCAAGTGTTGATGTCAACAAGACCACCAGTTTCAAGAAAAAGGGTAAAGGGAAGAAGGGGAACTTCAAGAAGAACGACAATCAAGTTCTGCTCAAGTGAAGAAACCCAAGTTTGGACCTAAGCACGAGGCCGAGTGCTTCTCTTGCAAAGGGACTGGTCCTTTGAAGCGGAACTGCCCCAAGTATTTGGCGGATAAGAAGGACGGCAAGGTGAACAAAGGTATATGTGATATACATATTATTGATGTGTACCTTACTAATGCTCATGATAGCACACGGGTATTTGATCTTGGTTACATTGCTAATATTTGCAACTCGAAGCAGGGACTACGGATTAAGCGAAGATTGGCTAAGGGCGAGGTGACGATGCGGCGTGGGAAATGGTTCCAAAGTCGATGTGATCGCGGTCAAGACGGTACCTCTACATCTACCTTCGGGATTAGTTTTAGACCAGTAATTATTATTTGGTGCCAGCGTTGAGCATGAACATTGTATCTGGATCTTGTTTGATGCGAGGCGATTATTCATTTAAATCGAGAGAATAATGGTTGTTCTATTTATATGAGTAATATCTTTTATGGCCATGCACCCTTGAAGAGTGGTCTATTTTTATTGAATCTCGATAGTAGTGATACACATATTCATAATATTGAAGCCAAAAGATGCAGAGTTGATAATGATAGTGCAACTTATTTGTGGCACTGCTGTTTAGGTCATATTGGTGTAAAGCGCATGAAGAAACTCCATTCTGATGGACTTTTGGAGTCACTTGATTATGAATCACTTGGTACTTGCGAACCATGCCTCATGGGCAAGATGACTAAAACTCCGTTCTCCGAAACAATGGAGCGAGCAACAGATTTGTTGGAAATCATACATACTGATGTATGTGGTCCAATGAATATTGAAGCTCGCGGTAGGTATCGTTATTTTCTCACATTCACAGATGATTTAAGCAGATATGGGTATATCTACTTGATGAAGCATAAGTCTGAAACATTTGAAAAGTTCAAAGAATTTCAGAGTGAAGTGGAAAATCATCGTAACAAGATAATAAAGTTTCTATGATCTGATCGTGGAGGAGAATATTTGAGATTCTGAGTTTAGTCTTCATTTGAAACAATGCAGAATAGTTTCGCAACTCACGCCACCCGAACACCACAGCGTAATGGTGTATCGAACGTCAGAATCGTACTTTCTTTGGATATGGTGCGATCT
This sequence comes from Aegilops bicornis, assembly GCA_021605145.1. Taxonomy (NCBI): domain Eukaryota; kingdom Viridiplantae; phylum Streptophyta; class Magnoliopsida; order Poales; family Poaceae; genus Aegilops; species Aegilops bicornis. Next base: position 78,294,523 of record CM038674.1, on the reverse strand, counting down.
ATGATGTCTCTTATTGATTTACCGCTATCATTTTGGGGTTATACTTTAGAGGCGGTTGCATTCACGTTAAATAGGGCACCATCTAAATCCGTTGAGACGACAACTTATGAACTATGGTTTGGCAAGAAACCAAAGTTGTCATTTCTTAAAGTTTGGGGCTGCGATGCTTATGTGAAGAAGCTTCAACCTGATAAGCTCGAACCCAAATCGGAGAAATGTGTCTTCATAGGATACCCGAAGGAGACTGTTGGGTACACCTTCTGCCACAGATCCGAAGGCAAGACATTCGTTCCTTAAGAATGGATCCTTTCTAGAGAAGGAGTTTCTCTCGAAAGAAGTGAGTGGGAGGAAAGTAGAACTTGATGAGGTAAGCATGTACCTGCTCGCTTATTAGAAAGTAGTTCATCGCAGAAATCTGTTCCTGTGACTCCTACACCAATTAGTGAGGAAGCTAATGATGATGATCATGTAACTTCAGATCAAGTTACTGCTACCGGACCTCATAGGTCAACCAGAGTAAGATCAGCACCAGAGTGGTACGGTAATCCTAATCTGGAGGTCATGTTACTTGACCATGACGAACCTACGAACTATGAGGAAGCGATGATGAGCCCAGATTCCGCAAAATGGCTTGAGGCCATGAAATCCGAGATGGGATCCATGTATAAGAACAAAGTGTGGACTTTGGTTGACTTGCCTGATGATCGGCAAGCCATCGAGAATAAATAGATCTTCAAGAAGAAGACGGTCGCTGGCGGTAATGTTACTATCTACAAAGCTCGACTTGTTGCAAAAGGTTTTCGACAAGTTCAAGGAGTTGACTACGATGAGACCTTCTCACCCGTAGCGATGCTTAAGTCCGTCTGAATCATGTTAGCAATTGCTGCATTTTATGATTATGAAATTTGGCAAATGGATGTAAAGACTGCATTCTGAATGGATTTACGGAAGAAGAGTTGTATATGATGCAACCTAAAGGTTTTATCGATCCAAAGGGTGCTAAAATGTGTGCAAGCTCCTCCATTTATGGACTGGTGCAAGCATCTCGGAGTTGGAATAAGTGTTTTGATAGTGTGATCCAAGCATATGGTTTTATACAGACTTTTGGAGAAGCCTGTATTTACAAGAAAGTGAGTGGGAGCTCTATATCATTTCTAATATTATATGTGGATGACATATTGTTGATTGGAAATGAATAGAATTTCTGGATAGCATAAAAGGATACTTCAATAAGAGTTTTTCAATGAAAGACCTCGGTGAAGCTGCTTATATATTGGGCATTAAGGTCTATAGAGATAGATCAAGACGCTTAATTCGACTTTCACAGAGCACATACCTTGACAAAGTTTTGAAGAAGTTCAAAATGGATCAAGCAAAGAAAGGGTTCTTGCCTATGTTACAAGGTGTGAAGTTGAGTCAGACTCAATGCCCGACCACTGCAGAAGATAGAGAGAAAATGAAAGGTGTTCCCTATGCTTCAGCCATAGGCTCTATCATGTATGCAACGCTGTGTACCAGACCCGATGCGTGCCTTGCTATAAGTTTAGCAGGGAGGTACCAAAGTAATCCAGGAGTGGATCAATGGACAATAGTCAAGAACATCCTGAAATACCTGAAAAGGACTAAGGATATGTTTCCCGTTTATGGAGGTGACAAAGAGCTCGCCGTAAATGGTTACGTCGATGCAAGCTTTGACACTGATCCGGATGACTCTATGTCACAACCCGGATACGTGTTTATGTTGAACGGTGGAGCTGTCAGTTGGTGCAATTCTAAGCAAAGCATCATGGCGGGATCTACGTGTGAAGCGGAGTACATAGCTACTTCGGAAGCAGCAAATGAAGGAGTCTGGATGAAGGAGTTCATATCCGATATAGGTGTCATACCTAGTGCATCGGGTCCAATGAAAATCTTTTTTGACAATACTGGTGCAATTGCCTTGGCAAAGGAATCCAGATTTCACAAGAGAACCAAGCACATCAATAGACGCTTCAATTCCATCTGCGATAAAGTAAAGGAGGGAGACATAGAGATTTGCAAGATACATATGGATCTGAATTTTGCAGACCGGTTGACTAAGCCTCTCTCACGAGCAAAACATGATCAACACCAAGGCTCCATGGGTGTTAGAATCATTACTGTGTAATCTAGATTATTGGCTCTAGTGCAAGTGGGGGACTGAAGGAAATATGCCCTAGAGGCAATAATAAAGTTGTTATTTATATTTCCTTATATCATTATAAAATTTTATTATTCATGCTAGAATTGTATTAACCGGAAACTTAGTACATGTGTGAATACATAGACAAACAGAGTGTCACTAGTATGCCTCTACTTGACTAGCTCATTGAATCAAAGATGGTTAAGTTTCCTAGCCATAGACATGAGTTGTCATTTGATTAACGGGATCACATCATTAGAGAATGATGTGATTGACTTGACCCATTCCGTTAGCTTAGCACTTGATCGTTTAGTATGTTGCTACTGCTTTCTTCATGACTTATACATGTTCCTATGACTATGAGATTATGCAACTCCTGAATACCGGAGGAATACTTTGTGTGCTACCAAACATCACAACGTAACTGGGTGATTATAAAGGTGCTCTACAGGTGTCTCCAATGGTACTTGTTGAGTTGGCATAGATCAAGATTAGGATTTGTCACTCCGATTGTCGGAAGCGTATCTCTGGGCCTCTCGGTAATGCACATCACTATAGGCCTTGCAAGCAATGTGACTAATGAGTTGGCTGCGGGATGATGCATTACGGAACGAGTAAATAGACTTGGTGGTAACGAGATTGAACTAGGTATTGAGATACCCACGGTCGAATCTCGAGCAAGTAATATACCGATGACAAAGGGAACAACGTATGTTGTTATGCGGTTTGACCGATAAAAATCTTCATAGAATATGTGGCAGCCAATATGAACATCCAGGTTACGCTATTGGTTATTGACGGAGATGAGTCTCGGTCATGTCTACATAGTTACGAAACCCGTAGGGTCCGCATGCTTAACCTTCGGTGACGATCGGTATTATGAGTTTATGTGTTTTGATGTACCGAAGATAGTTCAGAGTCCCGGATGTGATCGCGAACATGACGTGGAGTCTCGAAATGGTCGAGACATAAAGATTGATATTTTGGACGACTATATTCGGACACCGGATATTTATGGGAGTGCCGGGGGGTTATCGGAACCCCTGGGGGACTATTGGGCCTACATGGGCCATAGGGAAGACAGGAGGCAGCCCACAAGGGGCAGCCGCGCCCCCTCCCTATAGGGAGTCCGAATTGGACTAGGGAGCGGGGGGGGGGGGGCCTTTCCTTCTCCTTTCCCTCTCCTTCCTTCCCCCTTTCCCCTTCCTAGTAGGACTAGGAAAGGATGAATCCTACTCCTACAAGGAGGAGGATTTATCCTCTCCTTGGGCGCACCAAGGGCCGGACGGCCTCCCCCTTGCTCCTTTATATACGGGGACAGGGGGGCACCCTAGAACACACAAGTTGATTATTCCAAGCCGTGTGCGGTGCCCCCCTCCACCATAATCCACCTCGGTCATAGCGTCGTAGTGCTTAGGCGAAGCCCTGCGCCGGTAGCTTCCTCATCACCATCATCACGCCATCGTGCTGACGAAGCTCTCCCTCGACACTCTGTTGGATCGTGAGTTCGTGGGACGTCACCGAGCTGAACGTGTGCAGATCGCGGAGGTGCCGTACGTTCGGTACTAGGATCGGTCGATCGTGAATACGTACGACTACATCAACCGCGTTGTCATAACGCTTCCGCTCTCAGTCTACGAGGGTACGTGGACAACACTCTCCCCTCTCGTTGCTATGCATTACCATGATCTTGCGTGTGCGTAGGATTTTTTTTGAAATTACTACGTTCCCCAACATATATATATGGGGAGGGTGCGCCACACAAGGACACACAATATTGTCTTAGCCGTGTGCGGCACCCCCGTCCACCGTTTACTCCCTCGGTCATATTTTCGTAGTGCTTAGGCCAAGCCCTGTGGAGATCACATCACCATCACCGTCACCATGCTGTGGTGCTGTCGGAACTCATCTACTACCTCGCCATCTTGCTGGATCAAGAAGGCGGAGGACGTCACCGAGCTGAACGTGTGCAGAACGCGGAGGTGCCGTGTGTTCGGTACTAGATCGGGTGGAGCGCGAAGAAAGTTCAACTACATCAACCGCATTGTGAAAGGCCTCCGCTTACGATCTACAAGGGTACATAGACATACTCTCCCCCTCGTTGCTATGCATCTCCATGGATAGATCATTGCGTGTGCGTAGAAATTTCTTGTTTTCCATTCAACGATTCCCAATAATGGCATCCGAGCCAGGTCTATGCATAGATGATATGCACGAGTAGAACTCAAAGAGTTGTGGGCGGTGATGTTCATACTACTTACCACCAACGTCTTATTTGATTCGGCGGCATTGTGGGATGAAGCGGCCCGAACCAACCTTACATGTCCACGCACATGAGACCGGTTCCACCGACTGACATGCAACTAGTTTTGCATAAAGGTGGCTGGTGGGTGTCTGTTTCTCCTACTTTAGTTGAATCGAATTTGACTACGACCAGTCCTTGAAGAAGGTTAAAATAGCAAACTTGACGAATCACTGTTGTAGTATTTACCGTAGGTAAGAACGGTTCTTGCTAGAAACCTGTAGCAGCCACGTAAAACTTGCAACAACAAAGTAGATGACGTCTAACTTGTTTTTGCAGGGTAGTTGTGATGTGATATGGTGAAGACATGATGTGATATATGTTATTGTATGAGATGATCATGTTTTGTAAGATATCGTGCAACGGCAGGAGCCTTATGGTTGTACATTTATTGTATGAAATGCAAACGCCATGTAATTGCTTTACTTTACTACTATGAGTTAGCAATAGTTGTAGAAGCAATTGTTGGCGAGACGGCCACGACGCAACGATGGAGATCAAGGTGTCGAGCCGGTGACGATGGAGATCATGATGATGCTTTGGAGATGGAGATCAAAAGCACGAGATGATGATGGCCATATCATGTCACATATTTTGATTGCATGTGATGTTTATCCTTTATGCATCTTATTTTGCATAGAACGGCGGTAGCATTATAAGATGATCCCTTCACTTAATTTCAAGATAAAAGTGTTCTCCTAAGTATGCACCGTTGCTACTGTTCGTCGTTTTGAGACACCACGTGATGATCGGGTGTGATAGACTCTACTTCACATACAACGGGTGTAAGACAGTTTTACACATGCAGAATACTTGGTTAAACTTGACGAGCCTAGCATGTACAAACATGGTCTCGGAACACTGGAGACCGAAAGGTCGAACACGAGTCATATAGTAGATATGATCAACATAGAGATGTTCACCATTGATGACTACCCCATCTCACGTGATGATCGGACATGGGTTAGTTGATTTGGATCATGTATCACTTAAATAACTTGAGGGATGTTAATTAAGTGGGAGTTCATTAGTAATTTGATTAATCGAGCTTAAATTTATCATGAACTTAGTCTTAATAGTTTTGCATATCTATGTTGTAGATCAATAGCTCGTAATATAGCTCCCTATTTTTTGATATGTTCCTAGAGAAAAATAAGTTGAAAGATGATAGTAGCAATGATACGGACTGGGTTCGTGATCTGAGGATTATCCTCATTGTTGCATAGAGGAATTATGTCCTTGATGCACCGCTAGGTGACATACCAATTGCAGGAGCAGATGCAGACGTTATGAAAGTTTGGCAAGCTTGATATGATGACTACTTAATAGTTTAGTGCGCCATGCTTTACCGCTTAAAACCGGGACTTCAAAAACATTTTGAATGCCACGGAGCATATGAGATGTTCCAAGAGCTGAAATTGGTATTTTAGACTCATGCCCGTGTCGAGAGGTATGAGACCCCTCACAAGTACTTTGCCTACAAGATGGAGGAGAATAGTTCAACAAGTGAGCATGTGCTTAGAATGTGCAGGTACTACAATCGCTTGAATCAAGTTGGAGTTAATCTTCCAGATAAGATCGTGATTGACAAAGTTCTCTAGTCACTATCACCAAGCTACTAGAACTTCGTGATGAACTATAATATGCAAGGTATGATGAAAATGATTCCTGAGCTCTTCGCGATGCTGAATTGGCGATGGTAGAAATCAAGAAAGAGCATCAAGTGTTGATGGTTAACAAGACCACTAGTTTCAATAAAAAGGGCAAGGGAAAGAGAGGGAACTTAAAGAAGAATGGAAAGCAAGTTGCCGCTCCCATGAAGAAGCCCAAAGCTGGACCCAGTGCCCAAATCGAGTACGTCTACTGCAAAGGAAATGGTCACTGGAAATGGAACTGCCCCAAATGCTTGGCGAATAAGAAGGATGGCAAAGTGAAGAAAGGTATATTTGATATGCATGTTATTGATGTGTACCTTACTAGTATTAATAATAGCCCCTGGGTATTCGATACTAGTTCAGTTGCTAAGATTAGTAACTCGAAACAGGAGTTGCAGAATAAACAGAGACTAGTTAAGGGCAAGGTGACGATGTGTGTTGGAAGTGATTCCAAGGTTGATACGATCACCATCGCACACTCCCTCTAACTTCGGGATTAGCGCGGAACCTAAATAAATGTTATTTGGTGTTTGCGTTAAGCATGAATATGATTTGATCATGTTTATTGCAATATGGTTATTCATTTAAGTCATAGAATAATTGTTGTTCTATTTACATGAATAAAACCTTCTATGGTCATACACCCAATGTGGATGGTTTATTGAATCTCGATCGTAGTGATACACATAATCAAAAAATTTATGCCAATGCAAAGTTGATAATGATAGTGCAACATACTTGTGGCAATCGCCGTCTCAGGTCATATTCGTGTAAAGCGCATGAAGAAACTCCATGCAGACGGGATTTTGGAATCACTTGATTATGAATCATTTGATACTTGCGAACCATGCCTCATGGGCAAGATGACTAAAACTCCGTTATCCGGAACAATGGAGCGAGCTAATGACTTATTGGAAATAATACATACCGATGTATGCGGTCCGATGAGTGTTGAAGCACGCGACGGGTATCGTTATATTCTGATCTTCACAGATGATTTGAGTAGGTATGGGTATATCTACTTGATGAAACACAAGTCTGAAACATTTGAAAAGTTCGAATAATTTTAGAGTGAAGCGGAGAATCATTGTAACAAGAAAATAAAGTTTCTACGATCTGATCACGGAGGCGGATATTTGAGTTACGAGTTTAGCCTTCATTTAAAACAACGTGGAATTGTTTCATAACTCACATCACCTGGAACACCATAGCGTAATGATGTGTTCGAACGTCAGAACTGCATTTCTTTATTATATATGGAATGATCTATGATGTCTCTTACCGATATACCATTATCATTTTGGGGTTATGCATTAGAGACAGCTGCATTCACGTTAAACAGGGCACCGTCTAAATCCGTTGAGACGACACCGTATGAACTGTGGTTTGGCAAGAAACCTAAGCTGTCGTTTCTTAAAGTTTGGGGTTGCGACACTTATGTCAAAAGGCTTCAGCCTGATAAGCTCGAACCCAAATCGGAGAAGTGCGTCTTCATAGGATACCCTAAGGAAACAATTGGGTACACCTTCTACCACAGACGGAAGGCAAGATCTTTGTTGCCAAGAATGGATCCTTTCTAGAGAAGGATTTCTCTCGAAAGAAGTGAGTGGGAGGAAAGTAGAACTTGATGAGGTAATTGTACCTTCTCTCGAATTGGAAAGTAGCACATCAGAGAAAATCATTCTGTGATGCCTACACCAACTAGAGAGGAAGCTAATAATGATGATCATAAAACTTCAGATCAAGTTACTAGTGGACCTCGTAGATCGACCAGAACATGTTCTGCACCAGAGTGGTACGGTAATCCCGTCCTGGAAGTCATGTTGTTGGACAACAACGAACCTATGAACTATGAAGAAGCTATGATGAGCCCAGATTCCGGAAAATGGCTTGAGGCCATGAAATATGAGATAGGATCCATGTATGAGAACAAAGTGTGGACTTTGGTGGATTTGCCCGATGATCGGCAAGCCATAAAATAAATGGATCTTTAAGAGGAAGACGGACACTGATGGTAACACTACTGCAGGATGCTGCTAACGCGACACTACGATCAGAGACCCTTCGAGAAACTGGGTGCGATGCAATAATCGCAAACGGTGGTGTATGAAAACCGTCAAAAATGTATATAACGTTTGCGATGATAGATGCATCAAACACGGTCCAGATTTTAGTTGCATGTGCGATGAAGGGCATATGGTTCAGTTCAATTAACTATTTGCGATGAGGAGGAACAAAAGAAACGGGCAGCCAGATGAAGGCATGTGCGATACATAGCATACGGTTCACTTGGATGAACTGTTTGTGATTAGGCAACACAAAACAAACGGGCAGCCATATTAAGGTGTGTGCGATATACAGCATACGTTCACTCGAATGAACTATTTGTGATTAGGCAACACAAAAGAAACGGCCAGCCAGATCAAGGTGTGTGCGATATACGCATGCGGTTCACTCGGACCTTGTCGTCAGTGTGTGACCTTTGTGGCAACCGGTCGCTCCGAGGCGCCTCTTCGTGTACCATGGCAATCGTCCACCGCCTCTTCGCCTTTCCCTCTTGATTTGGAACTGCTGTTGCACGCTCTTCCTCCCTCCATTTGCCTTCACCCTTCCTTATGCCATTGTTCGATCATCTTCTCCATGGAGGGAACAGGCTGGAAATGACCCCGTTATTCTTGCCCGATCTGAAAGATGACATGGTGGAGGAACTCATTGATCGGTGCGACGTCATCTCCTCGGCTAGCATGGCAGGTTCGTTCAAGACCATTCTCGACTCAACTAATAACATCATTATAAGGAACCCAAGGGTCCAGGAGCGGTTTGATCTCCCCTATCTTGTTCGCCGTGACCCAGCTGACTGGCGCGAGGACGAGGGAAGCCTCGCCTTGTGCAAGTTGATGCCGCTTGATAATGATACATATGATGTTAATATGTCATCGCTTGAGGGCAAGGCTTGCGCAGGCGAAAATGGAGATTGGGTTGTTTATATTGGGTACAACTGCGAGTGGGAACTTGTGAATGTGTACACTTGTCACCGGGTTCCACTTCCAAAAATCTCAGATGACTGCCCAGAGGTTGAGTACACCGGTATTCTACGTGAGTTCAAATACGATCATGATGACTGTCGTCTATGGAAGATAGCAATTTGTCAAGTTCCCAACCGCTCTTGGGATTACACGAACTATGAACTTGTTGCTATCTTCGACAAGCTTGTTGCCGTCCTTACTTCCACGCCTCGATGGATATTGCTCAAAAATCAATTTCTGTACATGGATGAGTACTGTGATGCAATTCAATATGAGGTTCTTGTGTTTGCTGCCACCACTCGTGGCACTGTTTTTGTATGGAATCCTGATGCTTTCGGTACGCTTGTCTTCCACCGTAATTATAATTGTTTCATCCACATGCATGCGGGTTAGCTATTTTTCCTTTAGTAATTAACCTTCTTGTGTTTCCAAGGTCCTGTGAACATTCCACCACCTATACTTGAAAATTTTTATAACCAAGGGGGAAATGACGATGCTGATGATCACGAGCATGAGGACGAGCAGGACCCATATACTCAGTGGCGCCTGGCAACTTATTCCAATGGATCACCTCTTCTTGTCTATATACACGGCACTACTGATGTTACTAAGGAAGCAGGTGTTGTCTCACATGGTCACACTCTCCGAACCTATTCCAACATCTGTTGCAGGGTATTCGGGATGGATACTAGTGTACTAGCGCCAACACCTTCTCCCTGGTTCAGTATTGAAAGTCTTGGAGGAAACTCGCTCTTCCTTGGACAAAACTATCCAATGATGGTGGAAGGCGATCCAGCTGCTGTTGACACAACGTTACTACCATTTATGAGAAGCAACTGTATCTATACCTCGGACATTGCTATGCTTCCCTACCGTCCCAATATGGGTCCTGACATAGGCCGCTTCAGCCTGGATGATCAGTCCTGCGTTGGTCTCGAGATTGACAGTAGCTGGCCCTTAACAGAGAATCACTTCTTGTTCAAAGAAAGTGTTTCCAACGCCGACGAGTGATTGAGCTGAAGTTCATTTCATCGCTTTGTTATCTGTTGTGTGAGAAAAACTTTACTAGAATGTTTTGTTGGAAATGATCTATAATCCAACGTGTATCCTCGTTGTCATTGTGGGTTGATGACTTGTTGTATGTAATCAATGGTACATTTGCATATGCGTCCATCAACTCACGCCTGCTAGTGGTGTCCATATGAACAGTGCTAGTGATTTTAGTTGCAAAAATTAGATAGTGCTAATGATTTCTAGCTGCATATTTTGACAAATTGCAGTGTTACAAGGTTGACAAATGGCAATGTTACTAGATAAACAAATGTCAACCTTTCTAGTTTGACAAATGGCAACATACCCAAAATGACAGATATGCTAATCTTACCCAATTGTTTGTACGTGGTTGCACACGGGTCATGCAAAACAACCATTTGCATTGAAGGGATGCAGAAATCCTGCTCGACACATTTTCCCTTGGCTTCCTGGGGAAGCTGTCAGTTTGCATACAGGTGTTCTAACTAAAACATTTGCGATGAGTGTTTTATATTTAAAAACCATTGACGTTTTTTAAAAGAAAATCGTTTGATAACTCTGTACATTAAGAGAGAAAAATGCAAGTTTGTTCAAACCATATCTTTCATTCAGTCACATTGCGAATTTATATTCATATGATCGAGAATTCGAGATACAGTATTAAACCCCAAAAAACAATTTCCGGCAGTGGCGGAGGCGGCGTGCCGCGCCGTCGTTGTCGTTATCATCCTCCGGGACACCGTTGTTGAAGCCTTCAAGAAAGCACAAAATGTTCTTCACTTGTAAATCAAACATCATGTCGTCGCGCGATCGATGTGCGGGGCCCGGGAGGACGGCAACTGGCGCCGCTGAGAGGTAGCGGTCGACAGCAACATCCCATGCCGCTGAGGGGAGCGCGGGCACGGGCAAGGGCGCAGCGGGTTCAGCCAAACGCACGGGGACCGGCGCCGCGGTGGGTGGAGGGCGCGCAGGCAGGGCACGGCGCGGAGGGTGCAGCCAAACGCACGGGGCCGACGCCATGGTGGGTGGAGGATGCGCACGGGCACGGCACGGCGCAGGCGCCGGCATGTACACGAGCTCGCTGGGCCCGCTGGAGACCACATTGGCGCCATGCTTCCAGCTCTGCGATCGTGCTTGGCGACCGGCCCGTCAATGCTACGGGGATGGTCGCTGGCGCGGGCGCGGGGATGGGAGCTGGGAAGTGAGCGGGGGCAGCAACCGCTGCGGCCAGCTCATTCTGGGCCATGTCCATGAGGCCCCATTCCTCCTTATTTTCTATCTCCTGCGGCTCGAAGTCGACTTCACCAAACTTGGAGACTAGTGGCAGATGATCATTCTACACCATGGCATTGGTGGAGGTCTGCGGGAGGGAGGGGAATGGGAGGCAAACAGTAAGGCCGACTGAGGGAGTCCCGAACTAGGGGGTGTCCGGATAGCCGGACTATCGTCACGACCGGACTCCAAGACTATGAAGATACAAGATTGAAGACTTCGTCCCGTGTCCGGATGGGACTTTCCTTGGCGTGGAAGGCAAGCTTGGCGTCTGAGATATGTAGATCTCCTACCATTGTAACCGACTCTGTGTAACCCTAACCTATCCGGTGTCTATATAAACCGGAGGGTTTTAGTCCGTGGGGCGAACAACAATCATACCATAGGCTAGCTTCTAGGGTTTAGCCTCCTTGATCTCGTGGTAGATCTACTCTTGTACTACCCATATCATCAATATTAATCAAGCAGGAGTAGGGTATTACCTCCATCGAGAGGGCCCGAACCTGGGTAAAAACATCGTGTCCCTTGTCTCCTGTTACCATCCGCCTAGACGCATGATTCGGGACCCCCTACTCGAGATCCGCCGGTTTTGACACCGACATTGGTTCTTTCATTGAGAGTTCCTCCGTGTCGTCACCGATAGGCCCGATGGCTCGCCGATCATCAACAACGACGCGGTCCGGGTGAGACTTTTCTCCCGGACAGATCTTCGTGTTCGGGCGGCTTTACGCTGCGGGCCAATTCGCAGCCATCCGGAGCAGATCGAAAGCTACGCCCCTGGCCATCAGGTCAGATTTGGAAGTTTAAACTATCGACCGATATCCACGGGACTTGATCTTCGACGGATTCGAGCCGCAGCCATAAGCGCGGCGCCTGATCGATGGGCATGATCTAGTTACGCGGCTGAACGATGCCTCGAGGCCGCAAAGATCCGCTCGAACCTTAATCCGAGTCGGATCCCCGATCGAGGATGAGTGGTTGGACACCGCCTCGGGGGCTACAATCTCTACGGCGATTGAGCGAACTCCATCCCTGTCGCTGCGAAGACCTCGACCTGTGGTGCCGGACTCCTCTCCGGACTCCGAGCCCTCGCGCCCGCCAATCGAATCCGATTGGCGCCGGTCATGGAGTTCACTCGCGGACATTTTTAGCACTTCGCCCTTCGGCGACATCCTGAATTCACTAAAGTCTCTCTCTTTATACGGAGAGCCCTGGCCGGACTACGGACATGAAGGTTGGGATGCGGACGACGAAGAAATTCAACACCCACCCACCACCCACTTTGTAGCCACTGTCGATGATTTAACCGACATGCTAGACTACGACTCCGAAGACATCGACGGTATGGACGATGATGCCGGAGACGATCAAGACCCAGCGCATACAGGGAACTGGAAGGCCACCTCGTCATATGGCATATATATGGTGGACATCCCAAAAGATGGGAACGGCGATGGAACAACGGAGGATGACCCCTCCAAGAAACAGCCGAAGCGTCGACGTCAGCGGCGCCGCTCTAAATCCCGCCACAATCGGGAGATAATAACACCCCGGACAGTGCCGAAGATAACCCCCTCGGCAGGACTCGGTAGCGGGGAGGAGGGAGAAGCAAGTACGCACGACAGTACGGCAGAAAGAGAGGTTGAGGACGATAATTATGCGCCTCCCTCCAAAGATGAGGCAAGCCTCGACGACGACGAGTTTGTGGTGCCTGAGGATCCTGCCGAACAGGAGCGTTTCAAAAGCAGGCTTATAGCCACGACAAGCAGCCTCAAGAAAAAGCAGCAACAGCTTAGAGCTGACCAAGACCTGCTAGCTGACAGGTGGACTGAAGTCCTTGCGGCCGAAGAGTATGAACTCGAACGCCCCTCCAAAAGCTACCCCAAACGCAGGCCGTTGCCTCGACTAGTGGAAGAAGCACCCAAGTCACCAGCGCATGACATGGCAGACTGGCCACCCCGTGGTCGCGATAGACAGGCCTCTAGACCCTCCGCTCAAGCCACACCCTGACGCCGCTCAAAAAGTACCAAGGCACGGGAAAACGCGCCAGACTTGCGAGATATATTGGAGGATAAAGCAAAACATACAAGATCGATCTACGGATCGCGTGGGCGCGCAGCAATGCGGGGTGATTACCGCCGCGGATACAGCAAAAAGCGGCCGGGCGAACACGAGAGACAAAGCTCATATGAGCTACGCCGTGATATAGCCCAATACGTAGGCGCCAAGACACCCACTATGCTTCACAGATGAAGTAATGGATCATCAAATCCCCGAGGGCTTCAAGCCTGTAAACATCGAATCATACGATGGCACCGAGATCCCGCGGTCTGGATCGAGGATTATCTCCTCCATATCCACATGGCCCGCGGTGATGATCTACATGCCATCAAATACCTCCCACTCAAACTCAAAGGACCAGCTCGACACTGGCTCAATAGCTTGCCAGTAGAATCAATTGGTTGTTGGGAGGACCTGGAAGCCGCATTCCTTGATAACTTCCAGGGCACATATGTGCGACCACCAGACGCCGATGACCTTAGCCACATAATTTAGCAGCCCGGAAGAATCGGCCAGACAATTCTGGACTCGGTTCCTAACAAAGAAAAATCAAATCGTCGACTGTCCGGATGCAGAGGCCCTTGCAGCCTTCAAACATAACATCCGCGACGAGTGGCTGGCCCGGCACCTAGGACAAGAAAAGCCAAAATCTATGGCAGCCCTCACAACCCTCATGACTCGCTTTTGTGCGGGAGAGGACAGCTGGCTAGCTCGAAGCAACAACTTGGCCAAACATCCTGATAGTCCGGATACCAAGGACAACAATGGCAGGTCGCGTCGCAACAAGAATAAGCGCTGCATTAACGGTGATAATACTGAAGATACGGCCATCAATGCCGGATTCAGAGGCTCTAAACCCGGTCAGCGGAAGAAGCCATTCAAAAGAAATACCCAGGGCCCGTCCAACTTGAACCGCATACTCGATCGCTTGTGCCAAATACATGGCACCCCCGAAAATCAGCCAATCTCACCATCAGGGATTGTTGGGTGTTCAAGTAAGCTGGCAAGTTAAGTGCCGTACTCATTGATGTGGGGCTGAATAGAGATGACGAGGAAGAGCCCCGGCCGCCGAACAATAGAGGACAGAAAGTTTTTCCCACACAAGTGCGGACGGTGAACATGATATACGCAACCCACATACCCAAAAGGGAGTGGAAGCGTGCACTGCGGGACATATATGCGATGGAGCCAGTCGCCCCAAAGTTCCACCCATGGTCTTCCTGCCCAATCACCTTCGATCGAAGGGACCACCCTACTAGCATTCACACGGGCGGCTTACCGCATTGGTTCTTGACCCAATTATTGACGGATTTCACCTCACCAGTAGTCCTGATGGACGGCGGTAGCAGCCTGAACCTGCTTTATCGGGATACGGTCGCAAAATGGGCATAGACCCTCAAGGATTAAACCTACAAAGACGACCTTTAAAGGCGTCATACCGGGTGTAGAGGCCAATTGCACAGGCTCGGTCACACTCGAAGTGGTCTTCGGATCTCCGGACAACTTCAAGCGAAGAGTTAATCTTCGACATCGTCCCATTCCGCAGGCGGCTATCATGCACTGCTCGGACGAACCACATTTGCAAAGTTCAATGCGGTGCCGCACTACGCATACCTCAAGCTCAAGATGCCAGGCCCTCGAAGAGTAATCACGGTCAATGGAAACACCGAACGCTCTCTCCGAACGGAGGAGCACACGGCTGCCCTCGCGGTGGAGGTGCAAAGCAGCCTCTCACGGCAATTCTCGAGTCCGGCCACTAAGCGTCCGGCCACCGCCAAGCGCGCCCGGAGTAACCTGCAACAAGAACACCTGGCATGATTCAAGCACGAGTAGAAATCCGGCCCCAACCCCAGCCCTCGCGAAATTGCGATGCTAGTATTACGCGTACATAATTATGCTCTGGAGATACCATGGGCACATGGGGAGGGGCAAGACAACGGCACGCCAAGAATGCGGCTTGACCGCACCAGGGGCTTCCGTTTGTGTCACTTCCTTTTTTTTCTTTTTCTTCCTTTTTTTTATTTACTTCCAGGACTCCGTCTTTGAGAAATCCTGTCCGGCACTCGAATCGGGGAACACATGATGCAATAGCCAGGGAAGCGGAAAGCCACGTCAAGTGTTCAGGTGGTCTCTATTACGAGCATTATACCTGTTTTACATATCATCCAGCAGCTTACCCCTGGAGGGGGACATGTTAGATAGTCCCATCCCTTGCTTACCGCACTATTTGTATCTTTCTGCTTCCATTGCAGTACCTTTTTGAATAAACAATACACATCTTTTTGCTTATTATTGCTCTATTTCCTCTATATATACATGTGTTCATTTCAGGACATGTTGCAACCGTACACTTTGGTACGGCTAATACATCAGGGGCTTAAGTATCCCAAAATTATGGTGTGATAAGTCCGAACACTTTCACAAGTGCGGCACCCCAAACTTATAGCATTATATGAATTGGCTCCGAATCATGTCTTGGGTCAATAGTTGGGTTTGCCCGGCTCCCGTGTTTTGGTACCTTACGTTCCGCTATATCGACTAAGGTAGCACCGGGAGAACCACTGCGATTGTGCCCCAGTTATGCTGGGTCGAGCACCTCAGTGGAGAAAGCTAAAACTGACCGTCATGATAGGGCGAGAGCCGGTCGCTGTTCGAGAGGTTTTTTCGGGTCCCTAAAGACTTATGCCGCTTAGAGCGAGGAACCGTAATTGTCCGGCCAAGGCGTGGATAGCGCCCCGAACTCGGTCTTCCGAATACTAGGGGCTTCGCCGAAAATTAAAATTATAGAATTCTATGGCTAAGTGAGAGTGTTCAAGCATTATAAGTCCGGTTGCCTTGTTCGTTGTGTTGAGCGCCTCCCTAGATGGACCCAAGAATGGGAACAAGAGTGCTCAAGTTTATCCCGAACACACCAACACTCGTGGCATGGGGGCTGAAGCCAACAACTTGCCATCTCTCAAATATGATAAAGGGCCGCACAGAAGGTAATATTTTAAATTAATAAGCGTTGCTTAGCGCATCTGAACAAGTTTTCAGCGTACACGATAACAAATGCGAGTTTATTCAAAAATTACATCTCTGGAGCACTCATCCGCTATTTGGCGGGCACCCTTGAGAGGCCCTCATAGTACATTTCGGGTGTGCGATGCTCATGGCCCTTCGGTGGCCCGTCCGTCACAAGCTTCTCCACATCCAGCTTGCCCCAGTGCACTTTAGCACGGGCAAGGGCCCGACGGACCCCTTCAATACAGACGGAGCGCTTGATGACTTCAAGCTGCGGACAGGCATCCACCAGCCGCTGCACCAAGCCGAAGTAGCTCCCGGGCATGGCCTCCAATGGCCACAGCCGCGCTATAAGGCCCCTCATGGCCTGTTCGGCGACCTTATGGAGCTGGACCAGCTGTTTCAGCTGGTCGCTCAGGGGCAACGGATGGTCGGCCTCAGCATACTGAGACCAGAACACCTTCTCCATGGAGCTCCCCTCCTGGGCGCGGTAGAATGCGGCAGCATCAGATGCACTACAGGGCAAATCTGCGAATGCTCCTGGAGAGCTCCGAGTCCGGGTAAGTAACAGGTAATTGACTTTTACATTCTTGATTTGCATAAAGAATGCCTTACCCGCCGCTATCTTCTTTAGTGCTTCAATTTCTTGGAGGGCTTTTTGGGCCTCGGCCTTAGCAGCCTTGGCACTCTCAAGAGCCGAGGCGAGCTCGGACTCTCGAGTCTTCGAGTCACGCTCCAAACTCTCGTGTTTTTCCACGAGAGCTTGGAGCTCTTGCCGTACCTTGGCCAGCTGCGCCTCCCCTTTCTCTCGCTCGGTGCGTTCCGCAGCCGCTTTGTTTTCGGCCACGGACACCGCTTCCTTCAGGGCCGCCACCTCGTTCGTGGCCCCTGCAGTACCCATGTTATTCCTGTTATTTTTCGCAACCAAAACCTTTTCTATAAGGTACTTCTTTAATAAGGTATTACTTACCTTCCCTGTCCTCGAGCTCCTTCTTGTCTTGTCCGAGCTCGTTCTCGGACCTTCGAGGTTACGCTTCAATACATTGACCTCCGCAGTCAAGGAGGCAGAGGTCGGCCATGCAGCCTGCATTCCCATATTTGACATACTTATGTTAGACTCCTGCATATATCTATTTAGATCCTTAGTCCGACTTTTCTTTCCGAACACCGAACTAAGCATCAGGGGCTACTGTCTATGCGGTTATATTGTTTACATATTCTAAAACTTACCTCAAAGCCTGTTAGAAGGCTGGTACAGGCTTCGGTCAGTCCGCTCTTGGCGGACTGAACTGTCCGGATCACCGCACTCATGACAGTGTTGTGTTCCTCCTTGATGGAAGCGCTGTTAAGCGCCTCCTGTAAGCTATCTGGTGCCTCCGGTTGGACGGAGGACACCGGCGTCTTATCCTTCTTGCGAAGGATCCGCTGTCCGGACTTCAGAACCGCTGATGGTTCCGGCATGGAGTCCGGACGAGGGTCGGGCATAGAGCCCCTGGGGATCTTGCCCCCCGCGCGCCTGGAGTCAGGGAGGTCGCCTTGTGGCACCTCCTGCACTACCTCCTCTTGACCAAGCCCCTCTTGGGGCCCCGCCGCGGCGTCGCCCGCAGCGTGAGGCGAGGAGGCGGTCGGAAGCGAAGTACTCTCCATTTCCGACGAGCCCAGGGACCCGCTCGATGAATCGGCGAACTCGCCCTTGGGCGGGCTGCACGGTTGTTCAACATTAGAGAACACTCTACAATAATAAAAAACCATGGGTATCCGGACACTTACGATCTCGCCAGGGGCTTGGCCCTTGTAGGCCAGTCCTCCTCGTCGTCGTCGACGTTGGTGGAGAAGTCCGGAGGAAGGGTTCTTCCCTTCTTGGACCCTCCGGCCTCCTCGGCTGGGGCGGCCTTCCTCTTCTTCTCCTCCCCCGCTGGGGGAGGATCTTCTTCTTCTTCCTCCTCATCTTCAGGAGAAGATTCCGCTTCGGAATCTGACAGCACATGGCGTCGGGAGCTCCTTCGAGTTCCCGTGTCCTCCTTCTTGGCCTTCTTCTCCGGCACCACGTACGGTGCCGGAGCCAGCAGCCCCTTCAATCGGGCGTCCGCTGGGTCTTCTGGCAAACGGGCCGGACAGTTAATCTGTCCGGACGTTTTCATCCAGTCCTGTCAAAGATTAGGGAGTTTTAGATCCCACGTAGAGTCAATCTATGGAAAAAGAGTCCCGTAAAGGGTAAAATAACTTACCTCGCCGGCTGGACGCTGCGAGCTGTATCCGTGATCTTTGGTAGCGGATGCTGGGGCTTCGGCGCCCTTGAACAGCACCTTCCAGGCATCTTCGTACGTAGTGTCGAAGAGCCGGTTCAAGGTTTGGTGCTGTGCCGGATCGAACTCCCACAAGTTAAAGGCCCTTTGTTGGCATGGGATAATCCGGCGGATGAGCATCACCTGGATTACGTCGACGAGCCTAAGATTCTTGGCCACCAGGTTTCGGACGCATGTTTGAAGTCCGGATGTCTCATCCGAATTCCTCCACGTCAGGCCCGTCTGTTTCCATGATGAGAGCCGTGTGGGGAAGCTAGATCTGAATTCGGGGGCCGCCGCCCATTTGGTGTTGCGGGGCTCGGTGATGTAGAACCACCCCGATTGCCACCCCTTTATTGTCTCCACGAAGGCGCCTTGAGCCATGAGACTTTGGCCATCTTGCCAACCATGGCGCCTCCGCACTGGCAGACGGCCGCCCACTACCTTCGGCCGGACGTTGAAGATCTTCAGCCATAAGCGAAGTGGGGCAGGATGCGTGAGGAAAGCCTCGCACACGATTTATAAACGCCAAGATGTTGAGGATGAAATTCGGGGCCAGGTCGTGGAAGTCCAGGCCGTAGTAGAACATGAGCCCCCGGACAAATGGGTGAAGAGGAAAGCCTAGTCCGCGGAGGAAGTGGGCGAGAAATACCACCCTCTCACGGGGCCCAGGGGTCGGAATGATCTGCCCCTCGTCGGGAAGCCTGTGCGCGATGTTGCCGGACAAGTATCCGGCCTCCCGCAGTCTTGCGATATTCCCCTCCGTGACGGAGGAGGCCATCCACCTGCCTCCCGCTCCTGACATGATTGGAGAAAGGTTGAGGTGGGATGTGCGGACTTGGGCTGGAGCTCGAGTCTTGTGAAATGGATAAGCAAAGGAGGAAGAAGGCGTAGGTGAAAAGGTGGATCCTTATCCCCTTATATGGACGGACGAAGCTATGCGTCCCCCACCAGCCTGGTAAAACTCGCTTATTTCCCAAGCGCTGTAATCAGTGGCGCAGATGGGTTACCCACATCCGTATTGATGGGAATCCCGGAATAAGGGGGCACGATCTATGCTTTGATAAGACGTGCCAAGGAAACCGCCTCGCTAAACACGCTGAGGTGGGAAAAGTAAAAAATGATTCATATAAAGGCCTTCCCGTGGTGTGATGTCACGCCGGGGGATACGTCAGCAGACCTGTGCAAAAATTATTCTCTCTACGGTGTTGTGTGGAACTTGTTTTGCAGAGCCGGACACTATCCTTGTGTTCAAAACCTTCTATGAAGTATTCGGAGGAGGAACCCGCCTCGCAATGTCGAAGACAATCAACGCAGGACTCATCGTGATTGAATCTTGGTTCAGGGCTACCGAGGAGTCCCGGACTAGGGTGTCCAGATAGCGGACTATCGTCCACGGCGGACTCCAAGACTATGAAGATACAAGATTGAAGACTTCGTCCCGTGTCCGGTTGGGACTTTCCTTGGCGTGGATGGCAAGCTTGGCGATACGGATATGTAGATATCCTACCATTGTAACCGACTGTGTAACCCTAACCTATCCGGTGTCTATATAAACCGGAGGGTTTTAGTCCGTGGGGACGAACAACAATCATACCATAGGCTAGCTTCTAGGGTTTAGCCTCCTTGATCTCGTGGTAGATCTACTCTTGTACTACCCATATCATCAATATTAATCAAGCAGGAGTAGGGTATTACCTCCCGAACCTGGGTAAAAACATCGTGTCCCTTGTCTCCTGTTACCATCCGCCTAGACGCACAGTTTGGGACCCCTACCGAGATCCGCCGGTTTGACACCGACACCGATCAGATTAAACAGCGGCTCGGGCGCCATTAATGGAGAGGAAGGCGACCGGCCATGGAAGTAAAAGGGCTCGCTTCCCAGTGAGCCTACGCAGCATACATCTCGCACGCTTCCCGGTGAGCCTGCACATTGGAGGATAGCTTGCACGCCTCTTGGTCGGCTCATGACCGGCTGCGCCAGACGCCTCCCGTTCAGTCCAGGTCAAGCAGCTGTCCGCACGGCAGCTCCTACAACCATTAAAACCAAGACACGTGGCGTCACGTGAATGGTTAACAGAACGCACATGGTTTGAATTATAGAAACGTTTGAGATATTAAAGTGGCAGTTTTTTTTTCAAAATGCCTTTGTTCGCTGTCATTATTCGAGTGCGCCTTCTCTCAAAATGGACACGAAAAATGCCACAGCATGTCGGGTGTCATTCCATGATAGCATGCCAAGTTTCATGAATTTCGGACGAGTTTTGGATTTACTAGAATTTAAAAACCAGGCATCTCAATGTTTTACCGGCAATCAACGGTGCCCTGGTGTTTGAAATTCATTCCCATTTCTTGAATGGGTCCTAAGCATGCACCCGAGGACACATATTTGATTTTCAACCAATTTATATGCACTGGAGCATGTGCATGTAGTTCAAATTTGAATTATGTACATAAATGTATTGAAAACTCAGCTAATGCATAAAAATGTCCAAACAAACCTCGAAAAATCACAAAAATTGACACAACACTCCTGTTGTTCTATGTTGACACGAGAAAAATTTGAAAGCAATAAGAGGCAATGGATATCATTTCGTCCCCAAAGGTGGGACGTTCCCTACCGAAACCATCATGCTTGTTGTGAGAAGCTCTGGTTTGTGAGAAGCATATACCCAAACCTGCCCCAAATGGGACAAAAAATTTACCATGGCATGTTGATGCTGCTCCATGATAGCATGCCAAGTTTCATGAATTTCAGACGAGTTTTGGATTTACTAGAATTTAAAAACCAGGCATCTCAATGTTTTGCCGGCAATCAACGGTGCCCTCGTGTTTGAAATTCATTCCCATTTCTTGCATGGGACCTAAGTATGCACCCAAGGACACAGATTCAATTTTCAACCAATTTATATGCACTGGAGCATGTGCATGTAGTTCAAATTTGAATTATGCACATAAATGCATTGAACACTCAGTTAATGCATAAAAATATCCAAACGAACCCCAAAAAACCCAAAAATTGACACAACACTCCTGTTGTTCTATGTTGACACGAGAAAAAAATTTGAAAGCTATAAGAGACAATGGATATCGTTTTGTCCCCAAAGGTGGGACGTTCCCTACCGAAACCATCATGCTAGTTGTGAGAAGCTCTGGTTTGTGAGAAGCATATACCCGAGCCTGCCCCAAATGGGACAAATTTTTTACCACGGCATGTTGATGCCGCTCCATGATAGCATGACAAGTTTCATGAATTTCAGATGAGTTTTGGATTTACTAGAATTTAAAAACCAGGCATCTCAACGTTTTCTTTGGCAATCAACGATTGCCACGGTGTTTGAATTTCATTCCCATCTCTTGCATGGGACCTAGAAATTCACCCAAGGACACAGATTAGATTTTTCAACCAACTTTAGTGCATTCGAGCATGTGCTTGTAGTTCAAATTTGAATTATGCACATAAAATGCCTAGAAAACCCAGTTAATGCATAAAAATGTCCAAACGAACCCCGAAAAATCACAAAAATTGACACAACATTCCTGTTGTTCTATGTTGACATTATAAATTTTTTGAAAGCAATAAGAGGCCATGGATACCATTTCGTCCCCAAAGATG
The DNA here is from genome assembly GCA_021605145.1 of Aegilops bicornis. Lineage (NCBI taxonomy): Eukaryota > Viridiplantae > Streptophyta > Magnoliopsida > Poales > Poaceae > Aegilops > Aegilops bicornis. The sequence goes on along the minus strand of CM038674.1, from coordinate 78,272,110 downwards.
GGACGTTGCCTATCGAAAACCATCATGCTTGTTGTGAGAAGCTCTGGTTTGTGAGAAGCTTATACCTGAACCTGCCCCAAATGGGACAAATTTTTTACCACGACATGTTGATGCCGCTCCATGATAGCATGCCAAGATTCATGAATTTTAGACGAGTTTTGGATTTACTAGAATTTAAAAACCAGGCATCTCAACGTTTTGCCACCAATCAACAGTGCCAAGGTGGTTGAATTTCATTCCCATCTCTTGCATGTGACCTAGAAATTCACCCAAGGACACACATGTGATTTTCAACCAACTTTAGTGCATTGGAGCATGCGCTTGTAGTTCAAATTTGAATTATGCACATAAATGCCTAGAAAACCCAGTTAATGCATAAAAATGTCCAAATGAACCCCAAAAAATCACAAAAATTGACAGAAAACTCTTGTTGTTCTATTTGTTTGGTAGAAAGTATTCTTTTTAGATAAACAGTACAAAGTACTTGTATGCTTCATTTCATTGTATGGATTGCAAAATTGATGAATCAAATATGTGATGGCATTATGAATAATATGCATTGCATTTTTATTTCATATGGAACATATTGTTTTATCATGCTGGAAGGCACTAGTGGTATCGACTAAATATGAAACAAAAAAGGGAGGTGGTGGTGGTGTGGGGTTTGTGTGTGTGTGTGTGTGGGGGGGGTTCATCTTAGAAAGCATGAAGGGGTGCACAACGTTGAAGCTGGACGATCAAACTTTATTACATGGCACTAAGGGCACATAACATAGTACTAGGGTCAGAAACACATATTCCTATTGTGCACTCCAGTAGATTTTTTTAATGAAGTAGCTCTTTGTATGGAGACCAAGAGTGAAATTCAGATCGAACTTCTCAGTTTGTTTAGTTCTCAGGAAAAGAAGAAATGATCGAATTATAAATTGTTAGTTTAATATTTTTCTTCATGGGCACCAGGTTAATTTCTTGCATTCTCACTTACCTCCATCTCCAGTATATAGCAACAAGGAAGTATGAATAGAAGAAGGTACAAGCTCAGGAATTATTAGAGAACAGTATATGAGATGTACAACTGGAGTTTATCATCCTACAAGCAGAGTGATGCAGAGTGAAAATAAAGTGAGTATTTTCATCTTTTCTCGAAACAAAATATTCCAAGATACATGTACTTGGAGTGATCAACAGTGTAGGTTGCATACAAGATGAGAAATAGGTCAACTCAAACATCATATAAATGTTGAGCACCAGTGCTTGAGCATAAGAATTATGTGCAGTTTTGACAATAAAACAAGTACAGTGTTTGTTTTACGAATCACCAGTACTTCACATCATTTTTTAAGACATGCTTCATGCAATGCACACAACCATATTTTTGCACCATAACAATATGACTCGTAACTACTACATCCATTTCTGCGACAAGTAATTCGGGACAGAGGGAGTAGTAAGTAATCTACGTTCCACAACAGTATGGACTAGAGGTCAGTCAAGTAACAATTTTGCACCACTGTCAATAGCCTTTGCTCTGCTGGGTAAGTACTTCATCCCTTCTTCACATTCACCTGTGCCCTCTTCATGCTCCATGCCTTGAGCTGTGACACCATGACCGCGGTCGTGCCATTGTTAAAAGCATACATACGAGCGCCTCTGTCATCGACCAGCGCAACCGGGTAGACCCTAGCCATGATGCAGACCCTGCCACCACCACCAAAGCTCTCCACCGCAGAATGATCGATCTGCACGGTAGATCCATGGCTGTTAGAGCATCTCTGTCCAATTATCACACGAGTGATATGAGTGAAGAAAAAGTCCCAAGGCCTAACCAATGTTCTTCAAGTTATCTTCCTTTCCTTTTCAAGGTCAAATTCGAAGAAGCCTCCATAGGCCGGCGTGTACAGCCCTGATCTCAGGGACGATCTGTATACAGGGAAAAAGGTAACTCTCTTGCTTATTTTATTTTTCTTTCGAAACTGAACTCTCTTGCTTATATTGATGCAATGTAGAACAGAGAGTGAAAATTTTCTGATATAGTATCAATTTCTGTGAGTATTGTAGAGAAGATACAAGAAAGACAAAAAAGTAAATCCATAGGAATTAAAATTAACCTTCTTAGGTCAGAGCACATAAGAATCATGTGCTTGTGCTTTGATTTGTAGACTCTGAAGTGCACGGCAGTGTGCTCCTCCATGTCATCAGAGGCTAGAACCACAAGCCCAAATGGCCCCAGGCCACCAGGAGCTGACGCATCTGCTTCCCTGCAATGCTTCTCCGTGTCCAATAGGCAGGAAGGATCAAAAGCATCAGCTTCATCCATGGTTCCCGGCTCAAACTCTATCTCCACATCTGCCTATTCCAAGAAAATTATGTCTGGTTAATTATCATAAGACGCAACTGATTTTTAACTGCCATGGCACTTTTAAAGTAAAAATATCAAGCAGTAAGAATCTGTGTGAAAAAAGAAGGAACTAGCCTGCAGAGTATCAGTCCCATTAATTTCAAACATGTCACCCTTTTTCAGCTCTATTCCTTGATGACTAATTTCGTTTCTTCGAAGGGACTCGGTCTCTTCAACGGGCCATTGCAGCAACTGATTGCCACCGCTATCTAACCATATAGTCCTGGGGATCGCCTGCCAAACGAGGATACACATGTCACAGTGGTATATTTCTGCTAAACCACTCAAAATCATTAGTTCCTGAAACTTGACAGTGGCAGTGAACCAGGGGCAGTTTTTCTTACTTACCTGAATCCCAGCCCAACCTTTTGCGGCATCATCCGACGAACTATCCGACTCATTAGCCCAGCCCCATATGATCCTCCTCCCCTTTTTGGCGTCGAAGAATGACTTCGACGCATAGTAATTGCCGTAGTCGATCCTCAGCCACAGACGCCTATCGTCCACGACATTATCTGGCACAAACTTATCGCCTTCCAGATCATATACCCCAACCATGTACTTGTCACAGGAATCTAGGCTCATCTTGAGGACATGCTTGGCGCCATTCGGGATCGCCGCGGAGAGGTCCAGTCCACTGGTGCTGCCAGGCAGTGCCGCGAAGAAGTCAGGGCACTCCCACATGGTGGATGAGTTGGAGGAGTAGAGCGGGTGATCAACCCTGCTCCAACTCACAAAGTCCTCACTCTTGTACAAGAGTGCCGCACTGTAGCCGTCCAGCTCAGCCCCAACAGCTATCCTCCACTGCCCGTCCGGCCCTATCCAGCCGGTTGTCGGGTCCCTGAACTGTCTTGGGTTCAGGCCCGGCCCGTCTGGCCGGATCACCGGGTTGCTGCTGCGCTTGGTCCATTCCCTGAGGTACGGGTCGGAGTTGTTACTCGGGAAGGCGATGCACTGGGCCTGGTTCTTCACTTCGTCGTGCCGGTGTAGAGGATGGCAGGCCGGCCATCGGCGAGGACCGTGACTGAGCCGGACCAGCAGCCCTTGGCGTCGTAGGGCTCGGTCCGGTCCAATGCCGACTCGAGCCTGAGCCAGTTGACGAGGTCGGTGGAGACCGAGTGGGCCCAGGTCTTGTTGCCCGGGACCACACTGCCAGGGTTGTACTGGTAGAAGAGATGGTACAAGCCCTTGTAGTACAGAGGTCCTGATGAATGAAACCACTCGTTAAATCCATCTACTGCTCTATGATTAATTTTACCTTTGATAATTAGCATAAAGAGTAAGGGAGATGCATACCATTTGGATCTGTATGGTCGTCGTGGCGAGGATTTCCATGTCATGTGAAGCCACAATGATGAAGAAACGTTAGATATAGAATTCAGGGCCCAATTATGCTTATACAAATATGTTTCTGGCATTGCAGAGCCAAAGGGGAAAACTGAAGGCAGGTGAAGAAGCTAAATTATCTGACAAGTAAGCTTCTCCGGACCATGCAGACAAGCGAGGCATCATCAGGTACCACTAGCGCATTGGCGATGACATTAATTTACAATGCAATCAAGTGAAGGTTCAGACTAGCAGCCAAAATGTCCGGCGACACATTTCAGGCAGCAAATCAAAGAAAAACCGCCTCAGAAATGGGGAAGATAGGACCTGCACATACATATGGAAGAAACAGAGAAGAAGGTGTAGAGATGAGCGCATATGTACCGTTGATCCAGTTCTTGGGTGGCTGGAAATGGTAGGCGGTCCTGTACTTGCTGCTCACGATGGACGAGACCGTCACGGACTCTGGGTACAGGATGACCCTATGGCTGTCGGCCGCCGCCGTTTGTCCGCAAGAGAGAAGATTCATCAAAGGGGAAAAGCAGGAGGAGGAGGAGGAGGAAGGGCCAGCCACAGCCATGGCGATGGTGGAACATGGGGAACGGGGGACATGGAAGAGCTAATTGCAAATCAGGAGGCGACAACGAAGAAGGGCTGGTCAATGCTGAACCTCGGAGACATAGTTTATTTCCCACTTGATGCTCATTACCCATTCAGCACCCTGCGCTACAGCAGTATGTTGCTAGCTAGACAGACGGTACCATGGCAAAGGATCGTTCATCTACGCGGTGCCTGGTGCCTGGTTTTTTTGATTGTCTCGACAAGTGTAGGTTTCTTCCTCCTTTGGCCACCGTGCACCCGTTTGGCTCCTCTTTTCACTGTCGAAGCTGTGAGTCTTCTCCAACCTCAAGACTTCATGCTTCATCAAGTCGCATTGCGCGCCCGGCCTTGCTACGGGTATATAAATGGAAAAATATGTGAATGACGACTCCCTTTGATTCCTCGGTCATGAATGCATATTTGCATTTCCTAATATCTTTCACCCGCATAGAAGTTGCAGTGTTCTTTTTCTTCCTTGTGCCGCTTTTATTTTTCAAGACTGACTTCCTCATGGCCTGTGTGTCTTACAATGTTTTTAAATTATATCTAGATATTCACGTATTTATGCGCGCCACTAGTAAACATTTTCTGTGCAGCGTCAAATGTTGTGTGCTAAGCTGCACTAGGAAACACATAGCTGTTCACCATTGGCTGGAGAATGCATCCTAAGATAGCCTGTCTGACATTTCAATTTGGTTCTGTTCACGTGGGAGAAGTTTTAAGCCTTCGTGTAAGGCATTTTTTCTAGTCATATGATCATTAGAAGACTCATGATTTTTATATTACTATTTTTAAAGGCTACTATTTCTATTATTATTTTTTGCAGGAAAAGGCTCTATTTCTAGGTTGTGAGATGAAGAAATGTATTGCATTCCTAAGCTAAGTTCTTTTTCCTTTGTTGTGTAATGCCTAATTAGACACTGATTGTGTTTTTTCTCTTGAATTTGTTCGGCTACGAGCTTCTTGGTGTTGGTAATGGCTAAAGGCAAACAACTTTTGCGAACATTGAAGTGGTAATGAGCCCATGGACCTCGATGGTCGGTAGCACACGTGCTAGCATCCTCGTGCAATTCTCCCTGTCATGGTGGTCTTTTTCGAGTGCAACACTACAATTTGATGAAGATGCCAATTGGAATCACAGGTTTGCACATCCATAGCTTGCATGGCGGACCACAAAACAAGAAAGATGAAAACGATGTACCACATGTGCCACACCGGCATTCTCTCAACACTGAACATCTGCTTTTGTGAATGTGTGTGGACAACATCAGCATCGAAAGAACAATTTCCAAAGCATACTGAGATTCCAAAAGCAAACACGGAGAATAAAGGAGACGTAAAAGAGAATCAAATGCAATGCCTTTCAAATTGTAGTTGCAATGGCGAGTGTCGAGATCATATCTCTTGGACAGAACAAAGACGTCGGGTGTTGTAGTTGCAATGGCGAGTGTCGAGATCATGTCTCTTGGACAGAACAAAGACGTCGGGACGAGCACGGCCGCTAATGGCATTGCCATTTCGGCCAAAGCCGTGTATGTGGGAAACGATCGATGATGTAATGGATGACGGAACTTGTTACAATTTTTTTTGTTTAATCATAAGAACTCCGCATAAATGTTGCAACACAATGGATGCAGCGATGTTTCCAGGTGCCTGGTGCTTGGTTTTTTATTGTCTCGACAACTGTAGGTTTCTTCCTCCTTTGGCCACCGTGCACCCGTTTGGCTCCTCTTTTCACTGTTCCACCTTGTCCTTGTGAAGCCGCGAGTCTTCTCCAACCTCAAGACTTCATGAAGCGCTTCATGAAGTCGCGTTGCGCGCCCGGCCTTACTACGGGTGTATAAAAGGAAAAAAAATGTGAAGGACGACTCCCTTTGATTTCTTGGTCATGAATGCGTATTTGCATTTCCTAATAAGTATATTTCACCCGCATAGAAGTTGCAGTGTTCCTTCTCTTCCTTGTGCTGTTTTGTTTTTCAAAGACTGGTTCCATTATCGCAGCCTGTGTGTCTTACAATGTTTTTAAATCATATCTAGATATTCACATATTTATGCGCCACTAGTAGACATTTTATGTGCAGCGTCAAATGTTGTGTGCTAAGATGCACTAGGAAACAAACACCTATTCACCATTGGCGCGGAGAATGCATCCTAAGATAGCCTGTCTGACAGTATAATTTGCTCTTTGTTCACGTGGGAGAATTTTTAAGCCTTCATATTAGGCATTTTTTTCTAGTCATATGATCATTAGAAGACTCATGATTTCTTACTTATATTCATATTTTTTAAAGGCTACTATTTCTATTATTATTTTTTGTGGAAAAGGCTAGCATTTGTATTGCATTCCTAAGCTAAGTTCTTTTTTTCCTTTGTTGTGTAATGCCTAATTAGACATTGATTGTGTTTTCCCCTTGATTTTGTTTGGTTACGAGCTTCTTGGTGTTGGTAATGGCTAATGACAAACAACGTGCTAGCATCCTCATGCAATTCTTCTGTCATGGTGGCCTTTTTCGAGTGCAAAACTTCAATTTGATGAAGATGACAATTGGAATCACAGGTTTGCACATCCACAGCTTGCATGGCAGACCACAAAACAAGAAAGATGAAAATGATGTACTGTTGAGAAACGTTGCATGAAAAACAAAAAAATTTCTACGCACACGCAAGATCTATTTAGGAGATGCATAGCAACGAGCGGAGAGTATGTCTATGTATCCTCGTAGACCGTAAGTGGAAGCGTTTCATAACGCAGTTGATGTAGTCGAATTTCTTCTCGCTTCAACTGATCAAGTACCGAACGCACGACACCTCCGCGTTCTGCACACGTTCAGCTCGGTGACGTCCCTCGCCTTCTTGATCCAGCAAGACGTCGAGGTAGTAGATGAGTTCCGTCAGCACGATGGCGTGGTGACGGTGATGGTGAAGTGATCCTCGCAGGGCTTCGCCTAAGCACTACGAAATTATGACCGGGGGTGTAAACGATGGAGGGGCACACGGCTAGGCAATTGTCCGAGGTGTGCTAGGGTCCCCCCCATATGTATATATATAATCCTACTTGGGGTCCTCCCCAAGTGGCACCCCCTGCCATATTTAACCAAGGGAAAGGAAGTGGGAATCCTAATCCACACTTTCCTTTCCCTTCTCCCCACTAGCCCCTTGTGGCTGGTTCGTTTCCCCTCTTGGCCCATAAGGCCCATATCTTTTGCCGGGTTGTCCGGAACCCCTTCCGGTGTCCGAATACCATCATCCTATATATCAATCTTTACCTATCGACCATTTCGAGACTCCTCGTCATGTCTGTGATCTCATCCGGGACTCCGAACAACATTCGGTCACCAAATCACATAACTCATATAATACTGTATCGTCATCGAACGTTAAGCGTGTGGACCCTACGGGTTCGAGAACTATGTAGACATGACCGAGACACCTCTCCGGTCAATAACCAATAGCGGAACCTGGATGCCCATATTGGCTCATACATATTCTATGAAGATCTTTATCGGTCGAACTGTTATGACAACATACGTAATTCCCTTTGTCCATCGGTATGTTACTTGCCAAGGTTCGATCGTCGGTATCTTCATACCTAGTTCAATCTCGTTACCGCCAAGTCTCTTTACTTGTTTCGTAATACATCACCTCGTAACTAACTCCTTAGTCATTTGCTTGCAAGCTTATGATGTGTATTACCGAGAGGGCCTAGAGATACCTCTCCGATACTCAGAGTGACAAATCTTAATCTCGATCTATGACAACTCAACAAACACCTTCGGAGATACCTGTAGAGCATCTTTACGATCACCCAGTTATGTTGTGACGTTTGATAACACACAAGGTATTCCTCCGATATCCGGGAGTTGCATAATCTCATAGTCGAAGGAATATGTATTTGACATGAAGAAAGCAATAGCAATAAACTGAACGATCAATATGCTAAGCTAACGGATGGGTCTTGTCCATCACATCATTCTCCTAATGATGTGATTCCGTATCAAATGACAACACATGTCAATGGTTAGGAAACCTTAACCATCTTTGATCAACGAGCTAGTCTAGTAGAGGCTTAGTAGGGACACGGTATTTTTTTTATGTATTCACACATGTATTTAAGTTTCCGATCAATACAATTCTAGCATGAATAATAAACCTTTATCATGAATAAGGAAATATAAAATAACAACTTTATTATTGCCTCTAGGGCATATTTCCTTCATGTACCACATGCGGCATTCTCTCAGCACTGAACATCTGTTTTTGTGAACGCGTGTGAACAACATCAGCATCGAAAGAATGATTTCCAAAGCATATTGAGATTCCAAAAGAAACCATGGGGAATAAAGGAGACATAGAAGATATCGAATGCAATGCCTTTCAAATCGAGTTGCAATTAATGGTGAATGTCGAGATCATGTCGCTTGGACAGAATAAAGGCGTCCGGGACGAGCATGGCCACTAATGGCATTGCCATTTTGGCGAAGCCGTGTATGTGGGGAATGATCTATGATGTGATGGATGATTGAAATTATCACAATTTCTTTTCACAATTATAAGAACTCCGCATAAATGTTGCAACACAATGGATGCACTGATGTTCCCATGTCAGGGGCTCATTTCTCCTCTCTCGTTTCTCTCTCATCTACCCACCCACCATTGAGAGTCGTCTTGGTTCCCCTGAATCCCCTCCCCTCTTCCTCCAGTGTCCTAGCCGGCTAGAGTGGTGGAGGGAGAGGAGTCTGGGTCTCTATTGTGTAGAGTAGCTTAGGTAGGAGGTTTTCACCTGGATCTGCCTGCAAGGCGAGTCACGCTATGTTGTTGATGGGTTGTATGCTGCTGCTCGCGCATAAGAAATGGTGGTCATTTGTGCAGTCTTCATACTACCATCCATGGTGGAGGCTGACGATAGGGCTACCGATCCGACTTCTACTCCCTAAATAATTGTGTTGCTTTTTTGACACGAGCCTTTTCAGGTGATCTACATTATCTATGTTGGTGGTTGAAGGAAATATGCCCTAGAGGCAATAATAAAGTTGGTATTTTATGTTTCCTTATTCATGATAAAGGTTTATTATTCATGCTGGAATTGTATTGATCAGAAACTTAAATACATGTGTGAATACATAAACAAATACCGTGTCCCTAGTAAGCGTCAACTAGACTAGCTCGTTCATCAAAGATGGTTAAGGTTTCCTAACCATGGACATGTGTTGTCATCTGATAACGGAATTACATCATTAGGAGAATGATGTGATGGACAAGACCCGTCCATTAGCTTAGCATAATGATCGTTCAATTTTATTGCTATAGCTTTCTTCATGTCAAATACATATTCCTTCGACTATGAGATTATGCAACCCCCGGATACCAGAGGAATACCTTGTGTGCTATCAAACGTCACAACATAACTGGGTGATCATAAAGATGCTCTACAGGTATCTCCGAAGGTGTTTGTTGAGTTGGCACAGATCGATATTAGGATTTGTCACTCCGAGTATTGCAGAGGCATCTCTGGGCCCTCTCGGTAATACACATCATAAGCTTGCAAGCAAATGACTAAGGAGTTGGTCACAGGGTGATGTATTACGAAAAGACTAAAGAGACTTGACGGTAATGAGATTGAACTAGGTATAGAGATACCGATGATCGAATCTCGGGCAAGTAACATACCGATAGACAAAGGGAATTATGTTTGTTGTCATAACGGTTCGAACGATAAAGATCTTTGTAGAATATGTAGGATCCAATATGGGCATCCAGGTTCCGCTATTGGTTATTGATTAGAGAGGTGTCTTGGTCATGTCTACATTGTTCTCGAACCCATAGGTTCCGCACGCTTAATGTTCGTTGACGATATAGTATTATATGAGTTACGTGATTCGGTGGACAAATGTTGTTCGGAGTCCCGGATGAGATCACAGACATAAAGACGAGTCTTGAAATGGTTGGGAGGTAAAGATTGATATATAGGACGATGGTATTCGGACACGGAAGTGTTTCGGAGGGTACCGGGTACTTATCGGGTCATCGGAAAGGAGTTTCGGGCACCCCCGGCAAAGATATGGGCCTTATGGGCTAAGTGAGGGAACACACCAGCCCACAAGGGGCTGGTGCGCCCCTATAGTGGTCGGCCCTATGAGGAGGATAAGGAAATAGGGGAGGGAAAGGAAAGTGTGGAGCAGGACTCCCCCTTCCTTCCCTCTCCCCCCTCTTTCCTTCCACCTTGTTGATATAAGGAAAGGGGGGTGCAGGGCAAGGCAGGGGCCCTGGGGGCTGGCGGCTAGCCCAAGGGAACACCTGGCTGCCTCCCCTCCCCTTCCACCTATATATAGAAGGAAATATGCCCTAGAGGCAATAATAAAGTTGTTATTTATATTTCCTTATATCATGATAAATGTTTATTATTCATGCTATTGTATTAACCGGAAACTTAGTACATGTATGAATACATAGACAAACAGAGTGTCACTAGTATGCCTCTACTTGACTAGCTCGTTGAATCAAAGATGGTTAAGTTTCCTAGCCATAGTCATGAGTTGTCATTTGATTAACGGGATCACATCATTAGAGAATGATGTGATTGACTTGACCCATTCCGTTAGATTAGCACTTGATCATTTAGTATGTTGCTATTGCTTTCTTCATGACTTATACATGTTCCTATGACTATGAGATTATGCAACTCTCGAATACCAGAGGAACACTTTGTGTGCTACCAAATGTCACAACGTAACTGGGTGATTATAAAGGTGCTCTACAGGTGTCTCCAATGGTACTTGTTGAGTTGGCATAGATCAAGATTAGGATTTGTCACTCCGATTGTCGGAAAGGTATCTCTGGGCCCTGTAGCGACCCGACCAAAATGGGTCAAGTCTCTGTGCTTAAGTGTCATCCCTGGATCGGTATGCTGACACACACAATACTCGAGGATTTATAACAGAGGTAAATCACATGTATAAATAACGTAAATACTATTACCTCAATCCAAAACAACGGAAGTAACAAGGTTGTGGATTCCCATCAACACCAACGGCAAAGTTGAGTGTAGAAATCGTAAACCTAACGTATCACTTACTCGTCGTAAGATCCCGCAACATGAGACGTTGCAGCCACAAAGGGTCAAGACATTGAATGTCTTGGCAAATTCTGTATCAGAGAGCAATGCTGAAATATGGCTATCACTACATGCATATATGGCTGGTGGAAAAGCTCTATGGTTATAAGGTTTTGCGTAAAGCCAATTTTCCCTCTGCAAAGGAATAAATTTATTTAACTATCATGGTGGTGGTTAAACATTGAGAATGGTTGATGACATTCTCAATCCCAATTAATCATCATCATTAAAACCCAACAATATTAATTTAAAGTAACATGATGAGATTCACAGGAAAATCCAAGTACTAGATACTCAAAACGTCCATAACCGGGGACACGGCTAACCATGATTAGTTTATACACTCTGCAGAGGTTTGCGCACTTTTCCCCACAAGACTCGATCGCGTCCGTTGGATTTCTCGCACTACATGATGTTTAAGAAACGGATGACCGAGACACAGTCTTTCAGAATCGCTAGCACCTTACGAAGGGTAGACCGGTACACCTACTTTCCCCTACATCTGCTAGTCTACCCGTAAGAGTTCGCACAACTTAATCAACTATGCCAGAGCCCATAATGGCTTGTGGCTGCACACGGAAGTTTCTAGTATGAATAATCTCATGATCCCTTTGGGCCTGGGTGGCGGTCCAAAAAAAACAGGCAAGTCCTGGAAGAACCAGGTACCTCAATCCACCCAGATGTGTATTAATGTTGCCACCTTAAATAATCCATTAATTAACAATCTCACATCTGTCATGGAAAATCACTCACCCAATCCACGTCTACGTGCATAGCATGGCATTATAAGCATATCATTGAAGTAACTCCCAAGGGTTTGGTAATAAACAGGGCAATAGGTTCCTACCTCATCAACTACTTCCCAATACCCACATGTTATCAATCCTACTCATGCAATGTTTGAGGGTTGAAACTAATGCATAAAAGCTGGGTATGAAAAGGGATATGATCAAAGTGTGAACTTGCCTGCAAAGTTGATGAAGATGATTCACACTCAAAACTCTCGATAGTTCTACTCGTCACACTCCGGTCAATCTATCGTAAGCAAGCAATAGTAACCACACATAAGCAATCACTCAAAAGATCGGAAAGAACGAAGAAAACAATTCGGAAAACATCAAAACCAAGAAAATAACTCTTGCAACATAAAACAGTTTCTAACAGTACCAAAATTATATGAATTTGGCCTTATCAGAAAGTTTAGGTCAAGAGCTTCGATTTGCAAAAAAGAATCAACTAAATCGGAGTTACGAAACTCAAGTTACGATCAAACAAAGTTCAAATTCAAATCTGACCTAATTCAAATTTTAAACTTTAAAAAACATGTTTGAGTTGGATTACTGGATAGAGGAGATCGTAACAAAGAAGTGGGCGTTGGTTTCGTTGGATTTAGACAAACGAGTAAAAAGATGTAGTCGTTTGAAAACCAGGGGCTAATCGGTAAATAAAATACTCACGGATGGGTCCCTGGCTGAAAAATAAAAATAAAAAGAAAAATCTTATCAAACGAACGTTCGCTACACAGATCTACAGAATGAAAACGTTCACTAAAACTAACTAAACAGAAAACGTTCGTTAAATATTAAACCTAAAAAAACAAATCTAGGTTCTTCAAAAAACCGAACTAAACAGAAAATAAACCGATTCGAACCGGGCAACGCGGTTTTACAGTCGGGCGGTTTTCTTCTAAAACCGGCGGCGACAGTTGGCTACGGCGGACGACGGCAGCGGCGGCTCCGGCGAACTCGGGGACGGTGGCCCCGGGGTCGGCGGCGAGGGGCGAATGTGGCGGTGGTGGCGGAGTGCGGCGGAGCAGCGGCTTCGATGGTGGTGGCGAGATCCGGTAGCGGCGGCGTTGCGGAGCTGCGGGACGGGGAGGAGAAGGGAAACGAGGCCCGGGGCTCCGGTATTTAAGGGGGCAACGAAACATGGAGGAGGGGGCGGGGTAAGGCGGCGGCGGTGGCGTAGCCGAGGCGGACTCGCCGGCGTGCGGCGGCGGGATTCGTCCCGCGTCGACGAGGCGGTCGGGCGCTGGCTGGGCCGTGGCTGGCTCGAGCTGAGCCGGCCGGCCCGATTCGGAAAGGTTTTTTTTAAACACAGACAAACAAACTAAGAACAAACGAAAATAAAATATGTTATATAGGCATATAATATATCAAAATTTTTAGAAAAAGTTCTTCTACAAGATGAACATTAATCTAGCTTTAAATAAAATACACACAAATTTAAATAAAACAAAGAGTGCTTCTGCTCTAGAGAAATCTAGTAAAATCATTTTTAAAATACCAAAATTAATTCAAATTTATTTCTCTCCAATTTTCTGATGTAGGGAATCATGTTACCCTATTTTCCATATATTTTATTTTTGGAGAAAAATAATTTGAATAAAACTCAAATAACTCCAAATTGAAAATAAATTCAAAAGAACTTTGAATTTAATTCTTTGAAACTCCCAACACATATTTCATATGTTTTGAAGAAGTCATTTTATCTTCGCTCGTGAAAATCATTGAGTTGCATAAAGTTCCTGGGTTGGAAATATTTTCCAAATGAAATTCAAATATTTTCAACACCCCTTATCATTTAAATAAATGGAAGAAGTCATGTCATCTTCTCTCCAGGGTTTTGTGGTGAGAAGAATTTGAATTCATGAAGATCAGAAAAGAAAATGAAAGTTTGGGAAAGTCCTTTTATTCCCTCTCATTTAACTTTCAAAAAAGTTTCGAATTCACTCACTTTCAGTCAATCAATCAAACAATCAATCAAAACTATCTATTTGTTTATAACATTCCAAAATTTAGAATTTTGGGATGTTCTGAAACCCTCGGTAATGCACATCACTATAAGCCTTGCAAGCAATGTGACTAATGAGTTAGTTGCGGGATGATGCATTACGGAACGAGTAAAGAGACATGCTGGTAACGAGATTGAACTAGGTATTCAGATACCGACGATCGAATCTCGGGCAAGTAACATACTGATGACAAAGGGAACAATGTATGTTGTTATGCGGTTTGACCGATAAATATCTTCGTAGAATATGTGGGAGCCAATATGAACATCTAGGTTCCTCTATTGGTTATTGACCGGAGATGAGTCTCGGTCATGTCTACATAGTTCTCGAACCCGTAGGGTCCGCACGCTTAACATTCGGTGATTTCTCCTCTCCTTGGGCGCACCAAGGGCCGACCGGCCTCCCCCTTGCTCCTTTATATACGGGGACAGGGGTGCACCCTAGAACACACAAGTTGATTGTTCCAAGCCGTGTGCGGTGCCCCCTCCACCATAATCCACCTCGGTCATATCATCATAGTGCTTAGGCGAAGCCCTGCGCCGGTAGCTTCATCATCACCGTCATCACGCCGTCGTCTTGTGAAGCTCTCCCTCGACACTCTGCTGGATCGTGAGTTTGTGGGACGTCACCGAGCTGAACGTGTCCAGATCACGGAGGTGTCGTACGTTCGGTACTAGGATCGGTCGATCGTGAAGACGTACGACTACATCAACCGCGTTGTCATAACGCTTCCGCTTTCGGTCTATGAGGGTACGTGGACAACACTCTCCCCTCTCGTTGCTATGCATCACCATTATCTTGCATGTGCGTAGGAAAATTTTGAAATTACTACGTTCCCCAACTGTGGCATCCGAGCCAGGTTTATACGTAGATGTTATATGCACGAGTAGAACACAAGTGAGTTGTGGGCAATACTAGTCATACTGCTTACCGACATGTCATACATTGATTCGGGCGGTATTGTTGGATGAAGCGGCCCGCACCGACATTACGCCAGACGCTTACGCGAGACTGGTTCTACCGACGTGCTTCGCATACGGTGGCTGGCGGGTGTCAGTTTCTCCAACTTTAGTTGAATCGAGTGTGGCTACGCCCGGTCCTTGTTGAAGGTTAAAACAACACATAGTTGACGAAATATCGTTGTGGTTTTGATGCGTAGGTAAGAATGGTTCTTGCTCAGCCCGTAGCAGCCACGTAAAACTTGCAACAACAAAGTAGAGGACGTCTAACTTGTTTTTGCAAGACATGTTGTGATGTGATATGGTCAAGACATGATGTTAAATTTTATTGTATGAGATGATCATGTTTTGTAACAAAGTTATCGACAATGGCAGGAGCCATATGGTTGTCGCTTTATTGTATGAAATGCAATCGCCATGTAATTGCTTTACTTTATCACTAAGCGGTAGCGATAGTCGTAGAAGCAATAGTTGGCGAGACGACAACGATGCTACGATGGAGATCAAGGTGTCACGCCGGTGACGATGGTGATCATGACGGTGCTTTGGAGATGGAGATCAAAGGCACAAGATGATGATGGCCATATCATATCACTTATATTGATTGCATGTTATGTTTATCCTTTATGCATCTTATTTTGCTTAGATCGACAGTAGCATTATAAGATGATCTCTCACTAAATTTCAAGGTATAAGTGTTCTCCCTGAGTATGCACCCTTGCGAAAGTTCGTCGTGCCGATACACCACATGATGATCGGGTGTGATAAGCTCTACGTTCACATACAACGGGTGCAAGCCAGTTTTGCACACGCAGAATACTTGGGTTAAACTTGACGAGCCTAGCATATGCAGATATGGCCTCAGAACACTGAGACCGAAAGGTCGAGCGTGAATCATATAGTAGATATGATCAACATAGTGATGTTCACCATTGAAAACTACTCCATCTCACGTGATGATCGGACATGGTTTAGTTGATATGGATTACGTGATCACTTAGATGATTAGAGGGATGTCTATCTAAGTGGGAGTTCTTAAGTAATTTGATTAATTGAACTTTTATTTATCATGAACTTAGTACCTGATAGTATTTTGCATGTCTATGTTGTTGTAGATAGATGGCCCGTGCTGTTGTTCCGTTGAATTTTAATGCGTTCCTAGAGAATGCTAAGTTGAAAGATGATGGTAGCAACTACACGGACTGGGTCTATAACTTGAGGATTATCCTCATTGCTGCACAGAAGAATTACGTCCTGGAAGCACCGCTAGGTGCCAAACCCGCTGCAGGAGCAACGCCAGATGTTATGAACGTCTGGCAGAGCAAAGCTGATGACTACTCGATAGTTCAGTGTGCCATGCTTTACGGCTTAGAACCGGGACTTCAACGGCGTTTTGAACGTCATGGAGCATATGAGATGTTCCAGGAATTGAAGTTAATATTTCAAGCAAATGCCCAAATGGAGAGATATGAAATCTCCAATAAGTTCTACAGCTGCAAGATGGAGGAGAATAGTTCTGTTAGTGAGCATATACTCAAAATGTCTTGGTATAACAATCACTTGATTCAACTGGGAGTTAATCTTCTGGATGATAGTGTCATTGACACAATTCTTCAATCACTGCCACCAAGCTACAAGAGCTTCATGATGAACTATAACATGCAAGGGATGGATAAGACAATTCCCGAGCTCTTCGGGATGCTAAAGGCTGCGGAGGTAGAAATCAAGAAGGGGCATCAAGTGATGATGTCAACAAGACCACCAGTTTCAAGAAAAAGGGTAAAGGGAAGAAGGGGAACTTCAAGAAGAACGACAATCAAGTTGCTGCTCAAGTGAAGAAACCCAAGTTTGGACCTAAGCCTGAGACTGAGTGCTTCTACTGCAAAGGGACTGGTCACTGGAAGCGGAACTGCCCCAAGTATTTGGCGGATAAGAAGGACGGCAAGGTGAACAAAGGTATATGTGATATACATATTATTGATGTGTACCTTAATAATGCTCATGATAGCACTGGTATTTGATCTTGGTTACATTGCTAATATTTGCAACTCGAAACAGGGACTACGGATTAAGCGAAGATTGGCTAAGGACGAGGTGACGATGCGCGTGGGAAATGGTTCCAAAGTCGATGTGATCGCGGTCAGCACGGTACCTCTACATCTACCTTCGGGATTAGTTTTAGACCCGAGTAATTATTATTTGGTGCCAGCGTTGAGCATGAACATTGTATCTGGATCTTGTTTGATGCGAGACGATTATTCATTTAAATCAGAGAATAATGGTTGTTCTATTTATATGAGTAATATCTTTTATGGCCATGCACCCTTGAAGAGTGGTCTATTTTTATTGAATCTCGATAGTAGTGATACACATATTCATAATATTGAAGCCAAAAGATGCAGAGTTGATAATGATAGTGCAACTTATTTGTGGCTTGCCGTTTAGGTCATATTGGTGTAAAGCGCATGAAGAAACTCCATTACGATGGACTTTGGAGTCACTTGATTATGAATCACTTGGTACTTGCGAACCATGCCTCATGGGCAAGATGACTAAAACTCCGTTCTCCGAAACAATGGAGCGAGCAACAGATTTGTTGGAAATCATACATACTGATGTATGTGGTCCAATGAATATTGAAGCTCGTGGCAGGTATCGTTATTTTCTCACATTCACAGATGATTTAAGCAGATATGGGTATATCTACTTGATGAAGCATAAGTCTGAAACATTTGAAAAGTTCAAAGAATTTCAGAGTGAAGTGGAAAATCATCGTAACAAGAAAATAAAGTTTCTATGATCTGATCGTGGAGGAGAATATTTGAGTTACGAGTTTAGTCTTCATTTGAAACAATGCAGAATAGTTTCGCAACTCACGCCACCCAGAACACCACAGCGTAATGGTGTATCCGAACGTCGTAATCGTACTTTACTGGATATGGTGCGATCTATGATGTCTCTTATTGATTTACCGCTATCATTTTGGGGTTATACTTTAGAGACGGTTGCATTCACGTTAAATAGGGCACCATCTAAATCCGTTGAGACGACAACTTATGAACTATGGTTTGGCAAGAAACCAAAGTTGTCATTTCTTAAAGTTTGGGGCTGCGATGCTTATGTGAAGAAGCTTCAACCTGATAAGCTCGAACCCAAATCGGAGAAATGTGTCTTCATAGGATACCCGAAGGAGACTGTTGGGTACACCTTCTGCCACAGATCCGAAGGCAAGACATTCGTTCCTAAGAATGGATCCTTTCTAGAGAAGGAGTTTCTCTCGAAAGAAGTGAGTGGGAGGAAAGTAGAACTTGATGAGGTAACTGTACCTGCTCGCTTATTAGAAAGTAGTTCATCGCAGAAATCTGTTCCTGTGACTCCTACACCAATTAGTGAGGAAGCTAATGGTGATGATCATGTAACTTCAGATCAAGTTACTGCTACCGAACCTCATAGGTCAACCAGAGTAAGATCAGCACCAGAGTGGTACGGTAATCCTAATCTGGAGGTCATGTTACTTGACCATGACGAACCTACGAACTATGAGGAAGCGATGATGAGCCCAGATTCCGCAAAATGGCTTGAGGCCATGAAATCCGAGATGGGATCCATGTATAAGAACAAAGTGTGGACTTTGGTTGACATGCCTGATGATCGGCAAGCCATCGAGAATAAATAGATCTTCAAGAAGAAGACGGTCGCTGGCGGTAATGTTACTATCTACAAAGCTCGACTTGTTGCAAAAGGTTTTCGACAAGTTCAAGGAGTTGACTACGATGAGACCTTCTCACCCGTAGCGATGCTTAAGTCCGTCTGAATCATGTTAGCAATTGCTGCATTTTATGATTATGAAATTTGGCAAATGGATGTAAAGACTGCATTCCTGAATGGATTTCTGGAAGAAGAGTTGTATATGATGCAACCTAAAGGTTTTATCGATCCAAAGGGTGCTAAAAATGTGTGCAAGCTCCTCCATTTATGGACTGGTGCAAGCATCTCGGAGTTGGAATAAGTGTTTTGATAGTGTGATCCAAGCATATGGTTTTATACAGACTTTTGGAGAAGCCTGTATTTACAAGAAAGTGAGTGGGAGCTCTATATCATTTCTAATATTATATGTGGATGACATATTGTTGATTGGAAATGAATAGAATTTCTGGATAGCATAAAAGGATACTTGAATAAGAGTTTTTCAATGAAAGACCTCGGTGAAGCTGGTTATATATTGGGCATTAAGGTCTATAGAGATAGATCAAGACGCTTAATTCGACTTTCACAGAGCACATACCTTGACAAAGTTTTGAAGAAGTTCAAAATGGATCAAGCAAAGAAAGGGTTCTTGCCTATGTTACAAGGTGTGAAGTTGAGTCAGACTCAATGCCCGACCACTGCAGAAGATAGAGAGAAAATGAAAGGTGTTCCCTATGCTTTAGCCATAGGCTCTATCATGTATGCAACGCTGTGTACCAGACCCGATGTGTGCCTTGCTATAAGTTTAGCAGGGAGGTACCAAAGTAATCCAGGAGTGGATCAATGGACAATAGTCAAGAACATCCTGAAATACCTGAAAAGGACTAAGGATATGTTTCCCGTTTATGGAGGTGACAAAGAGCTCGCCGTAAATGGTTACGTCGATGCAAGCTTTGACACTGATCCGGATGACTCTATGTCACAACCCGGATACGTGTTTATGTTGAACGGTGGAGCTGTCAGTTGGTGCAGTTCTAAGCAAAGCATCATGGCGGGATCTACATGTGAAGCGGAGTACATAGCTACTTCGGAAGCAGCAAATGAAGGAGTCTGGATGAAGGAGTCTGGATGAAGGAGTTCATATCCGATATAGGTGTCATACCTAGTGCATCGGGTCCAATGAAAATCTTTTTGACAATCTTTGGTGCAATTGCCTTGGCAAAGGAATCCAGATTTCACAAGAGAACCAAGCACATCAATAGACGCTTCAATTCCATCTGCGATAAAGTAAAGGAGGGAGACATAGAGATTTGCAAGATACATATGGATCTGAATTTTGCAGACCGGTTGACTAAGCCTCTCTCACGAAAGCAAAACATGATCAACACCAAGGCTCCATGGGTGTTAGAATCATTCTTGTGTAATCTAGATTATTGGCTCTAGTGCAAGTGGGGATGAAGGAAATATGCCCTAGAGGCAATAATAAAGTTGTTATTTATATTTCCTTATATCATTATAAAATTTTATTATTCATGCTAGAATTGTATTAACCGGAAACTTAGTACATGTGTGAATACATAGACAAACAGAGTGTCACTAGTATGCCTCTACTTGACTAGCTCATTGAATCAAAGATGGTTAAGTTTCCTAGCCATAGACATGAGTTGTCATTTGATTAACGGGATCACATCATTAGAGAATGATGTGATTGACTTGACCCATTCCGTTAGCTTAGCACTTGATCGCTTAGTATGTTGCTACTGCTTTCTTCATGACTTATACATGTTCCTATGACTATGAGATTATGCAACTCCTGAATACCGGAGGAATACTTTGTGTGCTACCAAACATCACAACGTAACTGGGTGATTATAAAGGTGCTCTACAGGTGTCTCCAATGGTACTTGTTGAGTTGGCATAGATCAAGATTAGGATTTGTCACTCCGATTGTCGGAAACGTATCTCTGGGCCCTCTCGGTAATGCACATCACTATAGGCCTTGCAAGCAATGTGACTAATGAGTTGGTTGCGGGATGATGCATTACGGAACGAGTAAATAGACTTGGTGGTAACGAGATTGAACTAGGTATTGAGATACCCACGGTCGAATCTCGAGCAAGTAATATACCGATGACAAAGGGAACAACGTATGTTGTTATGCGGTTTGACCGATAAAAATCTTCATAGAATATGTGGCAGCCAATATGAACATCCAGGTTCTGCTATTGGTTATTGACCGGAGATGAGTCTCGGTCATGTCTACATAGTTCTGAAATCCGTAGGGTCCGCATGCTTAACCTTCGGTGACGATCGGTATTATGAGTTTATGTGTTTTGATGTACCGAAGATAGTTCAGAGTCCCGGATGTGATCGCGAACATGACGTGGAGTCTCGAAATGGCCGAGACATAAAGATTGATATTTTGGACGACTATATTCGGACACCGGATATTTATGGGAGTGCCGGGGGGTTATCGGAACCCCTGGGGGGACTATAGGGCCTACATGGGCCATAGGGAAGACAGGAGGCAGCCCACAAGGGGCAGCCGCGCCCCCTCCCTATAGGGAGTCCGAATTGGACTAGGGAGCGGGGGGCCTTTCCTTCTCCTTTCCCTCTCCTTCCTTCCCCCTTTCCCCTTCCTAGTAGGAGTAGGATTCATCCTTTCCTAGTCCTTGGGCGCACCAAGGGCCGGACGGCCTCCCCCTTGCTCCTTTATATACGGGGACAGGGGGGCACCCTAGAACACACAAGTTGATTATTCCAAGCCGTGTGCGGTGCCCCCCTCCACCATAATCCACCTCGGTCATAGCGTCGTAGTGCTTAGGCGAAGCCTGCGCCGTAGCTTCCTCATCACCATCATCACGCCATCGTCTTGTGAAGCTCTCCTCGACACTCTGCTGGATCGTGAGTTCGTGGGGCGCCACCGAGCTGAACGTGTGCAGATCGCGGAGGTGCCGTACGTTCGGTACTAGGATCGGTCGATCGTGAATACGTACGACTACATCAACCGCGTTGTCATAACGCTTCCGCTCTCAGTCTATGAGGGTACGTGGACAACACTCTCCCCTCTCGTTGCTATGCATTACCATGATCTTGCGTTAATGCGTAGGATTTTTTTGAAATTACTACGTTCCCCAACATATATATATGGGGAGGTGCGCCACACAAGAACACAACATTGTCTTAGCCGTGTGCGGCGCCCCCGTCCACTGTTTACTCCCTCGGTCATATTTTCGTAGTGCTTAGGTGAAGCCCTACGAAGATCAGATCACCATGCCGTCGTGCTGCTGGGACTCATCTACTACCTCGCCATCTTGCTGGATCAAGAAGGCGGAGGACGTCACCGAGCTGAACGTGTGCGAGCAGCGGAGGTGCCGTGTGTTCGGTACTAGATCGGGTGGAGCGCGAAGAAAGTTCAACTACATCAACCGCATTGTGAAAGGCCTCCGCTTACGATCTACAAGGGTACATAGACATACTCTCCCCCTCGTTGCTATGCATCTCCATGGATAGATCATTGCGTAGCGTAGAAATTTCTTGTTTTCCATTCAACGATTCCCAACAATGGCATCCGAGCCAGGTCTATGCATAGATGATATGCACGAGTAGAACACAAAGAGTTGTGGGCGGTGATGTTCATACTACTTACCACCAACGTCTTATTTTGATTCGGCGGCATTGTGGGATGAAGCGGCCCGAACCAACCTTACATGTCCACGCACATGAGACCGGTTCCACCGACTGACATGCAACTAGTTTTGCATAAAGGTGGCTGGTGGGTGTCTGTTTCTCCTACTTTAGTTGAATCGAATTTGACTACGACCAGTCCTTGAAGAAGGTTAAAATAGCAAACTTGACGAATCACTGTTGTAGTATTTACCGTAGGTAAGAAGCAGTTCTTGCTAGAAACCTGTAGCAGCCACGTAAAACTTGCAACAACAAAGTAGATGACGTCTAACTTGTTTTTGCAGGGTAGTTGTGATGTGATATGGTGAAGACATGATGTGATATATGTTATTGTATGAGATGATCATGTTTTGTAAGATATCAGGCAACCGGCAGGAGCCTTATGGTTGTCTGTTTATTGTATGAAATGCAAACGCCATGTAATTGCTTTACTTTACTACTATGAGTTAGCAACAGTTGTAGAAGCAATTGTTGGCGAGACGGCCACGACGCAACGATGGAGATCAAGGTGTCGAGCCGGTGACGATGGAGATCATGATGATGCTTTGGAGATGGAGATCAAAAGCACGAGATGATGATGGCCATATCATGTCACATATTTTGATTGCATGTGATGTTTATCTTTTATGCATCTTATTTTGCATAGAACGGCGGTAGCATTATAAGATGATCCCTTCACTTAATTTCAAGATAAAAGTGTTCTCCCTAAGTATGCACCGTTGCTACTGTTCGTCGTTTTGAGACACCACGTGATGATCGGGTGTGATAGACTCTACTTCACATACAACGGGTGTAAGACAGTTTTACACATGCAGAATACTTGGTTAAACTTGACGAGCCTAGCATGTACAGACATGGTCTCGGAACACTGGAGACCGAAAGGTCGAACACGAGTCATATAGTAGATATGATCAACATAGAGATGTTCACCATTGATGACTACCCCATCTCACGTGATGATCTGACATGGGTTAGTTGATTTGGATCATGTATCACTTAAATAACTTGAGGGATGTTAATTAAGTGGGAGTTCATTAGTAATTTGATTAACTGAGCTTAAATTTATCATGAACTTAGTCTTAATAGTTTTTGCATATCTATGTTGTAGATCAATAGCTCGCAATATAGCTCCCCTATTTTTTGATATGTTCCTAGAGAAAAATAAGTTGAAAGATGATAGTAGCAATGATACGGACTGGGTTCGTGATCTGAGGATTATCCTCATTGTTGCATAGAGGAATTATGTCCTTGATGCATCGCTAGGTGACATACCAATTGCAGGAGCAGATGCAGACGTTATGAAAGTTTGGCAATCTTGATATGATGACTACTTAATAGTTTAGTGCGCCATGCTTTACCGCTTAAAAGCGGGACTTCAAAAACATTTTGAACGCCACGGAGCATATGAGATGTTCCAAGAGCTGAAATTGGTATTTTAGACTCATGCCCGTATCGAGAGGTATGAGACCCCTCACAAGTACTTTGCCTACAAGATGGAGGAGAATAGTTCAACAAGTGAGCATGTGCTTAGAATGTCTGGGTACTACAATCGCTTGAATCAAGTTGGAGTTAATCTTCCAGATAAGATCGTGATTGACAAAGTTCTCTAGTCACTATCACCAAGCTACTAGAACTTCGTGATGAACTATAATATGCAAGGTATGATGAAAATGATTCCTGAGCTCTTCGCGATGCTGAATTGGCGATGGTAGGAATCAAGAAAGAGCATCAAGTGTTGATGGTTAACAAGACCACTAATTTCAATAAAAAGGGCAAGGGAAAGAGAGGGAACTTCAAGAAGAATGGAAAGCAAGTTGCCGCTCCCATGAAGAAGCCCAAAGCTGGACCCAGGCCTGAAACTGAGTACCTCTACTGCAAAGGAAATGGTCACTGGAAATGGAACTGCCCCAAATGCTTGGCGAATAAGAAGGATGGCAAAGTGAAGAAAGGTATATTTGATATGCATGTTATTGATGTGTACCTTACTAGTATTAATAATAGCCCACAGGTATTCGATACTAGTTCAGTTGCTAAGATTAGTAACTCGAAACAGGAGTTGCAGAATAAACAGAGACTAGTTAAGGGCAAGGTGACGATGTGTGTTGGAAGTGATTCCAAGGTTGATACGATCACCATCGCACACTCCCTCTAACTTCGGGATTAGCACTGAACCTAAATAAATGTTATTTGGTGTTTGCGTTAAGCATGAATATGATTTGATCATGTTTATTGCAATACGGTTATTCATTTAAGTCATAGAATAATTGTTGTTCTATTTACATGAATAAAACCTTCTATGGTCATACACCCAATGTGGATGGTTTATTGAATCTCGATCGTAGTGATACACATATTCATAATATTGATGCCAATGCAAAGTTGATAATGATAGTGCAACATACTTGTGGCACTGCCGTCTAGGTCATATTCGTGTAAAGAGCATGAAGAAACTCCATGCAGATGGGATTTTGGAATCACTTGATTATGAATCATTTGATACTTGCGAACCATGCCTCATGGGCAAGATGACTAAAACTCCGTTATCCGGAACAATGGAGCGAGCTAATGACTTATTGGAAATAATACATACCGATGTATGCGGTCCGATGAGTGTTGAAACACGCGGCGGGTATCGTTATATTCTGATCTTCACAGATGATTTGAGTAGGTATGGGTATGTCTACTTGATGAAACACAAGTCTGGAACATTTGAAAAGTTCGAATAATTTTAGAGTGAAGCGGAGAATCATTGTAACAAGAAAATAAAGTTTCTACGATCTGATCACGGAGGCGGATATTTGAGTTACGAGTTTAGCCTTCATTTAAAACAATGTGGAATTGTTTCATAACTCACATCACCTGGAACACCATAGCGTAATGATGTGTTCGAACGTTGTAACCGTACTTTATTATATATGGAATGATCTATGATGTCTCTTACCGATATACCATTATCATTTTGGGGTTATGCATTAGAGACAGCTGCATTCACGTTAAACAGGGCACCGTCTAAATCCATTGAGACGACACCGTATGAACTGTGGTTTGGCAAGAAACCTAAGTTGTCGTTTCTTAAAGTTTGGGGTTGCGACACTTATGTCAAAAGGCTTTAGCCTGATAAGCTCGAACCCAAATCGGAGAAGTGCGTCTTCATAGGATACCCTAAGGAAACAATTGGGTACACCTTCTACCACAGACCGGAAGGCAAGATCTTTGTTGCCAAGAATGGATCCTTTCTAGAGAAGGATTTCTCTCGAAAGAAGTGAGTGGGAGGAAAGTAGAACTTGATGAGGTAATTGTACCTTCTCTCGAATTGGAAAGTAGCACATCAGAGAAAATCATTCCTGTGATGCCTACACCAACTAGAGAGGAAGCTAATAATGATGATCATAAAACTTCAGATCAAGTTACTAGTGGACCTCGTAGATCGACCAGAACATGTTCTGCACCAGAGTGGTACGGTAATCCTGTCCTGGAAGTCATGTTGTTGGACAACAGCGAACCTATGAACTATGAAGAAGCTATGATGAGCCCAGATTCCGGAAAATGGCTTGAGGCCATGAAATATGAGATAGGATCCATGTATGAGAACAAAGTGTGGACTTTGGTGGATTTGCCCGATGATCGGCAAGCCATAAAATAAATGGATCTTTAAGAGGAAGACGGACGCTGATGGTAACACTACTGCAGGATGCTGCTAACGCGACACTACGATCAGAGACCCTTCGAGAAACTGGGTGCGATGCAATAATCGCAAACGGTGGTGTATGAAAACCGTCAAAAATGTATATAACGTTTGCGATGATAGATGCATCAAACACGGTCCAGATTTTAGTTGCATGTGCGTTGAAGGGCATATGGTTCAGTTCAATTAACTATTTGCGATGAGGAGGAACAAAAGAAACGGGCAGCCAGATGAAGGCGTGTGCGATACATAGCATACGGTTCACTTGGATGAACTGTTTGTGATTAGGCAACACAAAACAAACGGGCAGCCATATTAAGGTGTGTGTGATATACAGCATACGTTCACTCGAATGAACTATTTGTGATTAGGCAACACAAAAGAAACGGCCAGCCAGATCAAGGTGTGTGCGATATACGCATGCGGTTCACTCGGACCTTGTCGTCAGTGTGTGACCTTTGTGGCAACCGGTCGCCCGAGGCGCCTCTTCGTGTACCATGGCAATCGTCCACCGCCTCTTCGCCTTTCCCTCTTGATTTGGAACTGCTGTTGCACGCTCTTCCTCCCTCCATTTGCCTTCACCCTTCCTTCTGCCATTGTTCGATCATCTTCTCCATGGAGGGAACAGGCTGGAAATGACCCCGTTATTCTTGCCCGATCTGAAAGATGACATGGTGGAGGAACTCATTGATCGGTGCGACGTCATCACCTCGGCTAGCATGGCAGATTCGTTCAAGACCATTCTCGACTCAACTAATAACATCATTATAAGGAACCCAAGGGTCCAGGAGCGGTTTGATCTCCCCTATCTTCTTCGTCGTGACCCAGCTGACTGGCGCGAGGACGAGGGAAGCCTCGCCTTGTGCAAGTTGATGCCGCTTGATAATGACACATATGATGTTAATATGTCATCGCTTGAGGGCAAGGCTTGCGCAGGCGCAAATGGAGATTGGGTTGTTTATATTGGGTACAACTGCGAGTGGGAACTTGTGAATGTGTACACTTGTCACCGGGTTCCACTTCCAAAAATCTCAGACGACTGCCCAGAGGTTGAGTACACCGGTATTCTACGTGAGTTCAAATACGATCATGATGACTGTCGTCTACGGAAGATAGCAATTTGTCAAGTTCCCAACCGCTCTTGGGATTACACGAACTATGAACTTGTTGCTATCTTCGACAAGCTTGTTGCCGTCCTTACTTCCACGCCTCGATGGATATGGCTCAAAAATCAATTTCTGTACATGGATGAGTACTGTGATGCAATTCAATATGAGGGTCTTGCGTTTGCTGCCACCACTCGTGGCACTATTTTTGTATGGAATCCTGATGCTTTCGGTACGCTTGTCTTCCACCGTAATTATAATTGTTTCATCCACATGCATGCGGGTTAGCTATTTTTCCTTTAGTAATTAACCTTCTTGTGTTTCCAAGGTCCTGTGGACATTCCACCACCTATACTTGAAAAATTTTATAACCAAGGGGGAGATGATGATGCTGATGATCACGAGCATGAGGACGAGCAGGACCCATATACTCAGTGGCGCCTGGCAACTTATTCCGATGGATCACCTCTTCTTGTCTATATACACGGCACTACTGATGTTACTAAGGAAGCAGGTGTTGTCTCACATGGTCGCACTCTCCGAACCTATTCCAACATCTGTTGCAGGGTATTCGGGATGGATACTAGTGTACTAGCGCCAACACCTTCTCCCTGGTTCGATATTGAAAGTCCTGGAGGAAACTCGCTCTTCCTTGGACAAAACTATCCAATGATGGTGGAAGGCGATCCAGCTGCTGTTGACACAACGTTACTACCATTTATGAGAAGCAACTGTATCTATACCTCGGACATTGCTATGCTTCCCTACCGTCCCAATATGGGTCCTGACATAGGCCGCTTCAGCCTGGATGATCAGTCCTGCGTTGGTCTCGAGATTGACAGTAGCTGGCCCTTAACAGAGAATCACTTCTTGTTCAAAGAAAGTGTTTCCAACGCCGACGAGTGATTGAGCTGAAGTTCATTTCATCGCTTTGTTATCTGTTGTGTGAGAAAAACTTTACTAGAATGTTTTGTTGGAAATGATCTATAATCCAACGTGTATCCTCGTTGTCATTGTGGGTTGATGACTTGTTGTATGTAATCAACTAGCAGGGTAACCCGCGCATTTGCGCGGCTAGATTTTCAAGTTGTTAAATTGTTATGTTTCTGTTGTTACAAATTTATATATTATTAGTTTGTTGTGAAAACTTTTTAACATTTTCTGAACTTTAACCTAAATATACCATGTGAATGCTTATTTTTTTATGCAATATATTTGAGAAATAAAAACTATTTTAGTTTATTTTGTTTATGTTAAAAAACCGTTGATTTATTGTTCAATATAAGAATGCTTAAGGCAATATGTATACCTCATGAAACAATTATTCAACTTTCGTTAAAATATTTCCATTAGTTGTATCGGTTTGTTGGTAAGGTTTACGGTATGTTAATATGAAACGAAATATTGTGGTTCGTATGTTAGCTCTCTGTATAAACATAATAATATAAAGTCTCATTCTACTCTAGCTTTCACTTGCGCTTTTTCAATAATTCATTTGTGTATATCTTTCCATCAGAAACATAGTTCAAAGCTAATGTGTAGCTTCTACACAAATATTGCTTTTATGCGCCACTGTTTTTTTCATTTTGGCAATACCATGCCATAAAGTATTTTAACTGATTCTCAGTAACGCATGGATCGAATACTTCGTAACGTGTGCATACACAATCTATTCCTTCTATAGAAGTTTCTATTTCTTTTATTCTTTTGGTTCTACATTCTACTATAATTCGGTTGGCTTGCATGGCGCTTGATTTTTAGTTTTAATCTTCTATCGTACCATCATTTTTTCCCTTTTGCTGGGCAGTATGCTTCTCTTTCGTATGGACCCTCTGATTCTAAGTTTCTTTCTTATAGTTTTGGATGACCAGAATTTTTCTTTACAATTTAGTTCGCGTTTCCAAAATAAATTTCCATCTGATTCCAAATCTGTCACAAAGAATTGCTCTTTTTGCTGTGGTGCACTAAAATAAACTTTTGGAAATTCAACCATGTCGAATTTCAGTTGACATCTAATAACAACCTGGAATATTAAGCCCATAATTCATCCATTACCAATAATACCTCAAGTGCATATGATCAATTATGGGGAGAAGCATTTTATGCATATGTAATATTTTCTTGCTAGAGCAGTTTCTATTTGCTTTATTCTTTAACATCTCTATCCTACAATCATTCAGTTTGATTGCATGGTGCGGGCTTTCATTTTTAGTTTTAATCTTCTATATCGATCACACCATTGTTTTCTCTCTTGTGCTGTGCAGTATGTCGCTTTCGTACGAACGTTTTTATTCAGTGCATTTTTATTCAATTTTTGGAGGCTCCAGTTTTTTCTGAACAATTTACTTTACGTTTCAAATATAACTTTACATCCGACAAAAAAACCACAATAATAATTTTTTCTCTGTGGTGCAATTCTTATTTTAGAAATTCAATCATGTAGAATCTGAGTTGATATAAAAAATGTAATTCTATGTTTTTTGTTTCAATTATTTATTAATCATGCAATTTAAAAGAGACCCTAATTTCGGCAATACATATGTATGTATCCTGCATATTATAAATTTATGCATATTTTAGCTCTGTATGGTTGATATGATAAGAAAATATTTTTCCTGCACTGGGTGCTTCATATGGGCCTGCTTCCCATGCATATGTCTGTTGAAGCCCAGTCAGGCCAGTGTTAGAAAAGAAGCATTAAAAATAGAGTTGGAATAATACTGCTTTGACGTACATGCGGAAATAAATTTTCATTTTTCTATGGTGCAATATGTTTTTTTTTTACAAATTCAACCGTATAGCATGTGAGTTCAAATGAAATTATTATTCTATGTTTTATTAATGATGCAACTTAAAAGAGACCCTAATTTTGCCAATACGTATGTATGTATCCTGCACATAGTAAGTTCCATTTGTATTCAGCTCAGCCTGACTGATTCATGTGATAAGAGAAGATGCTTCATGCATGCGGTGCTTCACATGGACGTGCTTCTCATGCATGCATCAATTGAAGCCCAGTCCAACCCATGGTAGAAAAGAAGTATTAAGAAATAGAGTTGTAATAATACAGCTTTGACATACATGCTGCGTTCAAATGAACTTGTGGTGGAGTTCAAAAGAAACAAAAACATACACAAAGCAACTTCGTTCAAGACTCCGCTTTTTTTTCAGCATGCGTTCCGTTCTCCACATGTATGATTTACATGTCCTACACATATACCCAATATATCACGTCTCTAATTATTAGCTTCCAACTAATATATGTGACAGACTTTTATGTGCATCTTTCCATCAGGCTTGTGACCGTTTATATCTGAAATTAATGATTTGGATTTAACATATGTGGACTAATGAAGCCAACGTGATTCACTTGCCGGTGTCAACGCGCTGGGAGTAAACTCTACGTACAAAGGCTTTAAAAAATATGTATATACAAAGATAGGTTGACGTCGGGAGAAATTTGTACATACAAAGCTAGGCTTGATGCAGCCGATCATCCAGCAACGAAGCACACATGACGATGCAAAAAAAAAAGCACACACGAAAACGGTGTATGGCCCAAGGCAAAGATGTTGTAGACTACAGGCACGTACATGTGTTTATACACGGCCAAGCGCAGACCAAACAACAATAAATGATGTTTTGAAAAAAGACCGACAAATTATCATGTATGCATGCGATGGAAATCAAGGCAATTGTCTGCATCTTGTACGCGTGCAACTCTTCTTTCCTTTTTCTTGTTGGACTGTTTGCGATGGAAACCGATCTGCTGCCTCGTCGTGTCCTCCTTCTCACCTTTCCTTTTTCTTGTTATTAGCGGGCGTGCGCAATCTACGCCGTTCAAATTTCTTAACTATAGAGCGGTAAATCTTCACCCTTCGTTTTCTATCGTTTTAATAATATAATATTATTAGCGGGCGTGCGCAATCTACGCCGTTCAAATTTCTTAACTATAGATCTATCGTTTTAATAATATAATATTATTAGCGGGCGTGCGCAATCTACGCCGTTCAAATTTCTTAACTATAGAGCGGTAAATCTTCACCCTTCGTTTTCTATCGTTTTAATAATATAATAGAAGATAGATAGATAGATAGATAGATAATAGAAGATAGATAGATGGTACATTTGCATATGCGTCCATCAACTCACGCCTGCTAGTGGTGTCCATATGAACAGTGCTAGTGATTTTAGTTGCAAAAATTAGATAGTGCTAATGATTTCTAGCTGCATATTTTGATAAATTGCAGTGTTACAAGGTTGACAAATGGCAATGTTACTAGATAAACAAATGTCAACCTTTCTAGTTTGACAAATGCCAACATACCCAAAATGACAGATATGCTAATCTTACCCAATTGTTTGTACGTGGTTGCACACGGGTCATGCAAAACAACCATTTGCATTGAAGGGATGCAGAAATCCTGCTCGACACATTTTCCCTTGGCTTCCTGGGGAAGCTGTCAGTTTGCATACAGGTGTTCTAACTAAAACATTTGCGATGA
Source organism: Aegilops bicornis (assembly GCA_021605145.1). Lineage (NCBI taxonomy): Eukaryota > Viridiplantae > Streptophyta > Magnoliopsida > Poales > Poaceae > Aegilops > Aegilops bicornis. Next base: position 78,240,252 of record CM038674.1, on the reverse strand, counting down.
GTGTTTTATATTTAAAAACCATTGACGTTTTTTAAAAGAAAATCGTTTGATAAGTCTGTACATTAAGAGAGAAAAATGCAAGTTTGTTCAAACCATATCTTTCATTCAGTCACATTGCGAATTTATATTCATATGATCGAGAATTCGAGATACAGTATTAAACCCCAAAAAACATTTTCCGGCGACGGCGGAGGCGGCGTGCTGCGCCGTCGTTGTCGTTGTCATCCTCCGGGACACCGTTGTTGAAGCCTTCAAGAAAGCACAAAATGTTCTTCATTTGTAAATCAAACATCATGTCGTCGCGCGATCGATGTGCGGGGCACGGGAGGACGGCAACTGGCGCCGCTGAGAGGTAGCGGTCGACAGCAACATCCCATGCCGCTGAGGGGAGCGCGGGCACGGGCAAGGGCGCAGCGGGTTCAGCCAAACGCATGGGGACCGGCGCCGCGGTGGGTGGAGGGGCGCGCACGGGCAGGGGCACGGGCCCGGAGGGTGCAGCCAAACGCACGGGGGCCGGCGCCATGGTGGGTGGAGGAGCGCGCACGGGCACGGGCACGGGCGCTGGCGCTGGCATGTACACGAGCTCGCGCGGGCCCGCGGAGACCACATTGGCGCCCGCGGCTTCCAGCTCTGCGATCGTGCTTGGCGACCGGCCCGTCAATGCTACGGGGATGGTCGCTGGCGCGGGCGCGGGGATGGGAGCTGGGAAGTGAGCGGGGGCAGCAACCGCTGCGGCCAGCTCATTCTGGGCCATGTCCATGAGGCCCCATTCCTCCTTATTTTCTATCTCCTGCGGCTCGAAGTCGACTTCACCAAACTTGGAGACTAGTGGCAGATGATCATTCTACACCATGGCGTTGGTGGAGGTCTGCGGGAGGGAGGGGAATGGGAGGCAAACAGTAAGGCTGACTGAGGGAGTCCCGAACTAGGGGGTGTCCGGATAGCCGGACTATCGTCACGGCCGGACTATCGTCACGGCCGGACTCCAAGACTATGAAGATACAAGATTGAAGACTTCGTCCCGTGTCCGGATGGGACTTTCCTTGGCGTGGAAGGCAAGCTTGGCTATCTGAGATATGTAGATCTCCTACCATTGTAACCGACTACATGTAACCCTAACCTATCCGGTGTCTATATAAACCGGAGGGTTTTAGTCCGTGGGGCGAACAACAATCATACCATAGGCTAGCTTCTAGGGTTTAGCCTCCTTGATCTCGTGGTAGATCTACTCTTGTACTACCCATATCATCAATATTAATCAAGCAGGAGTAGGGTATTACCTCCATCGAGAGGGCCCGAACCTGGGTAAAACATCGTGTCCCTTGTCTCCTGTTACCATCCGCCTAGACGCGCAGATTCGGGACCCCTACCGAGATCCGCGGTTTTGACACCGACATTGGTTCTTTCATTGAGAGTTCCTCTGTGTCGCCACCGATAGGCCCGATGGCTCCTTCGATCATCAACAACGACGCGGTCCAGGGTGAGACTTTTCTCCCCGGACAGATCTTCGTGTTCGGCGGCTTTGCACTGCGGGCCAATTCGCTTGGCCATCTGGAGCAGATCGAAAGCTACGCCCCTGGCCATCAGGTCAGATTTGGAAGTTTAAACTATACGACCGATATCCGCGGGGACTTGATCTTCGACGGATTCGAGCCGCAGCCAAGCGCGCCGCACTGTCTCGATGGGCATGATCTAGCTCTGCGGTAACAAAGGCGCTTAGAGGCCGCACCAAGATCCGGCCCGACCCTTAATCCGGAGTCGGATCCCCGATCAAGGATGAGTGGTTGGACACCGCCTCGGGGCTACAATCTCTACGGCGATTGAGCGAACTCCATCCCTGTCGCTGCGAAGACCTCGACCTGTGGTGCGGACTCCTCTCCGGACTAACCCTTCGCGCCCTGCCAATCGAATCCGATTGGGCGCCGGTCATGGAGTTCTACGCGCGGACATTTTTCAGCACTTTCGCCCTTGGCGACATCCTGAATTCACTAAAGTCTCTCTCTTTATCACGGAGAGCCCTGGCGGACTACGGACAAGAAGGTTGGGATGCGGACGACGAAGAAATTCAACACCCACCCACCACCCACTTTGTAGCCACTGTCGATGATTTAACCGACATGCTAGACTACGACTCCGAAGACATCGACGGTATGGACGATGATGCCGGAGACGATCAAGACCCAGCGCATACAGGGAACTGGAAGGCCACCTCATCATATGACATATATATGGTGGACATCCCAAAAGATGGGAACGGCCATGGAACAACGGAGGATGACCCCTCCAAGAAACAGCCGAAGCGCCGACGTCAGCGGCGCCGCTCTAAATCCCGCCACAATCGGGAGATAATAACACCCCGGACAGTGCCGAATATAACCCCCTCCAGCAGGACTCAGCGCAGGAGGAGGGAGAAGCAAGTCCGCATGACAGTACGGCAGAAAGAGAGGTTGAGGACGATAATTATGCGCCTCCCTCCGAAGATGAGGCAAGCCTCGACGACGATGAGTTTGTGGTGCCTGAGGATCCTGCCGAACAGGAGCGTTTCAAAAGCAGGCTTATAGCCACGGCAAGCAGCCTCAAGAAAAAGCAACAACATCTTAGAGCTGAGCAAGACCTGCTAGCTGACAGGTGGACTGAAGTCCTTGCGGCCGAAGAGTATGAACTCGAACGCCCCTCCAAAAGCTACCCCAAACGCAGGCCGTTGCCTCGACTAGAGGAAGAAGCATCCAAGTCACCAGCGCATGACATGGCAGACCGGCCACCCCATGGTCGCGATAGAGAGGCCTCTAGACCCTCCGCTCAAGCCACACCCTGACGCCGCTCAAAAAGTACCAAGGCACGGGAAAACGCGCCGGACTTGCAAGATATATTGGAGGATAAAGCAAAACATACAAGATCGATCTACGGATCGCGTGGGCGCGCAGCAATGCGGGGTGATTACCGCCACGCCGGATACAGCAAAAGCGGCCGGGCCGAACACAGTAGACAAAGCTCATATGAGCTACGTCGTGATATAGCCCAATCTGAGGCGCCAAGACACCCACTATGCTTCACAGATGAAGTAATGGATCATCAAATCCCCGAGGGCTTCAAGCCCGTAAACATCGAATCATACGATGGCACCACAGATCCCGCGGTCTGGATCGAGGATTATCTCCTCCATATCCACATGGCCCGCGGTGATGATCTACATGCCATCAAATACCTCCCACTCAAACTCAAAGGACCAGCTCGACACTGGCTCAATAGCTTGCCGGCCAGAATCAATTGGTTGTTGGGAGGACCTGGAAGCCGCATTCCTTGATAACTTCCAGGGCACATATGTGCGACCACCAGACGCCGATGACCTTAGCCACATAATTCAGCAGCCAGAAGAATCGGCCAGACAATTCTGGACTCGGTTCCTAACAAAGAAAAATCAAATCGTCGACTGTCCGGATGCAGAGGCCCTTGCAGCCTTCAAACATAACATCCGCGATGAGTGGCTTGCCCGGCACCTAGGACAGGAAAAGCCGAAATCTATGGCAGCCCTCACAACCCTCATGACTCGCTTTTGTGCGGGAGAGGACAGCTGGCTAGCTCGAAGCAACAACTTGGCCAAACATCCGGATAGTCCGGATACCAAGGACAGCAATGGCAGGTCGCGTCGCAACAAGAATAAGCGCCGCATTAACGGCGATAATACTGAAGATACGGCCGTCAATGCCGGATTCAGAGGCTCTAAACCCGGTCGTGGAAGAAGCCATTCAAAAGAAATACCAGGGCCGTCCAACTTGGACCGCATACTCGATCGCTTGTGCCAAATACATGGCACCCCCGAAAAACCAGCCAATCACACGAACAGGGATTGTTGGGTGTTCAAGCAAGCAGGCAAGTTAAGTGCTGAACTCAATGACAAGGGGCTGCATAGCAAGGACGAGGAAGAGCCCCGGCCGCCGAACAATAGAGGACAGAAAGTTTTTCCCACACAAGTGCGGACGGTGAACATGATATACGCAACCCACATACCCAAAAGGGAGCGGAAGCATGCACTGCGGGACGTATATGCGATGGAGCCAGTCGCCCCAAAGTTCCACCCATGGTCTTCCTGCCCAATCACCTTCGATCGAAGGGACCACCCTACTAGCATCTGTCACGGCGGCTTCGCCGCATTGGTTCTTGACTCAATTATTGACGGATTTCACCTCACCAGAGTCCTGATGGACGGCGGTAGCAGCCTGAACCTGCTTTATCAGGATACGGTCGCCAAAATGGGCATAGACCCTCAAGGATTAAACCTACAAAGACGACCTTTAAAGGTGTCATACCGGTGTAGAGGCCAATTGCACAGGCTCAGTCACACTCGAAGTGGTCTTCGGATCTCGGACAACTTCCGAGCGAAGAGTTAATGTTCGACATCGTCCCATTCCGCAGCGGCTATCATGCCTTTGCCGGACGAACCGCATTTGCAAAATTCAATGCGGTGCCGCACTACGCATACCTCAAGCTCAAGATGCCAGGCCCTCGAGGAGTAATCACGGTCAATGGAAACACCGAACGCTCTCTCCGAACGGAGGAGCACACGGCTGCCCTCGCGGTGGAGGTGCAAAGCAGCCTCTCACGGCAATTCTCGAGTCCGGCCACTAAGCGTCCGGCCACCGCCAAGCGCGCCCGGAGTAACCTGCAACAAGAACACCTGGCACGATTCAAGCACGAGTAGCAATCCGGCCCCAACCCCAGCACTCGCGAAATTGCGATGCTAGTATTACGCGTACATAATTATGCTCTGGAGATACCATGGGCACATGGGGAGGGGCAAGACAACGGCACGCCAAGAATGCGGCTTGACCGCACCAGGGGCTTCCGCTTGTGTCACTTCCTTTTTTTTCTTTTTCTTCCTTTTTTTATTTACTTCCAGGACTCCGTCTTTGAGAAATACTGTCCGGCACTCGAATCGCGGAACACACGATGCAATAGCCAGGGAAGCGGAAAGCCAGGTCAAGTGTTCAGGTGGTCTCTATTACGAGCATTATACCTGTTTTACATATCATCCAGCAGCTTACCCCTGGAGGGGGACATGTTAGATAGTCCCATCCCTTACTTACCGCACTATTTGTATCGTTCTGCTTCCATTGCAGTACCTTTTTGAATAAACAATACACAGCTTTTTGCTTATTATTGCTCTATTTCCTCTATATATACATGTGTTCATTTCAGGACATGTTGCAACCGTACACTTTGGTACGGCCAATACATCAGGGGCTTAAGTATCCCAAAATTATGGTGTGATAAGTCCGAACACTTTCACAAGTGCGGCACCCCAAACTTATAGCATTATATGAATTGGCTCGAATCATGTCTTGGGTCAATAGTTGGGTTTGCCTGCTCCGTGTTTTGGTACCTTACGTTCCGCTATATCGGCTAAGGTAGCACCGGAGAACCATCGCGATTGTGCCGCAGTTATGCTGGGTCGAGCACCTTGGAGAAAGCTAAAACTGACCGTCATGATAGGGCGAGAGCCATCGCTGTTCGAGAGGTTTTTTCGGGTCCCTAAAGACTTATGCCGCTTAGAGCGAGGAACCGGAATTGTCCGGCCAAGGCGTGGATAGCGCCCCGAACTCGGTCTTCCGAATACTAGGGGCTTCGCCGAAAATTAAAATTATAGAATTATATTTCTAAGTGAGAGTGTTCAAGCATTATAAGTCTGGTTGCCTTGTTCGTTGTGTTGAGCGCCTCCCTAGATGGACCCAAGAATGGGAACAAGAGTGCTCAAGTTTATCCCGAACACCCCAAAGACTCGTGGCATGGGGGCTGAAGCCAACGACTTGCCATCTCTTAAATATGATAAACGGCTGCACAGAAGGTAATATTTTAAATTAATAAGCGTTGCTTAGCGCATATGAACAAGTTTTCAGCGTATAGGATAACAAATGCGAGTTTATTCAAAAATTACATCTCTGGAGCACTCATCCGCTATTTGGCGGGCACCCTTCAGGAGGCCCTCATAGTACATTTCGGGCGTGCGATGCTCATGGCCCTTCGGTGGCCCGTCCGTCACAAGCCTCTCCGCATCCAGCTTGCCCCAGTGCACTTTAGCACGGGCAAGGGCCCGACGGACACCTTCAATGCAGACGGAGCGCTTGATGACTTCAAGCCGCGGACAGGCATCCACCAGCCGCTGCACCAAGCCGAAGTAGCTCCCGGGCATGGCCTCCAATGGCCACAGCTGCGCTATAAGGCCCCTCATGGCCTGTTCGGCGACCTTATGGAGCTCGACCAGCTGTTTCAGCTGGTCGCTCAGGGGCAACGGATGGTCGGCCTCAGCATACTGAGACCAGAACACCTTCTCCGTGGAGCTCCCCTCCTGGGCGCGGTAGAATGTGGCAGCATCAGATGCACTACGGGGCAAATCTGCGAATGCTCCTGGAGAGCTCCGAGTCCGGGTAAGTAACAGGTAATTGACTTTTACATTCTTGCTTTGCATAAAGAATGCCTTACCCGCCGCTATCTTCTTTAGTGCTTCAATTTCTTGGAGGGCTTTTTGGGCCTCGGCCTTAGCAGCTTTGGCACTCTCAAGAGCCGATGCGAGCTCGGACTCTCGAGTCTTCGAGTCACGCTCCAAACTCTCGTGTTTTTCCACGAGAGCTTGGAGCTCTTGCCGTACCTAGGCCAGCTGCGCCTCCCCCTTCTCTCGCTCGGTGTGTTCCACAGCCACTTTGTTTTCGGCCACAGACACCGCTTCCTTCAGGGCCGCCACCTCGTTCGTGGCCCCTGCAGTACCCATGTTATTCCTGTTATTTTTCGCAACCAAAACCTTTTCTATAAGGTATTTCTTTAATAAGGTATTACTTACCTTCCCTGTCCTCGAGCTCCTTCTTGTCTTGTCCGAGCTCGTTCTCGGACCGCTCGAGGTTCTGCTTCAATACATTGACCTCCGCAGTCAGTGAGGCAGAGGTCAGCAGCGCAGCCTGCATTCCCATATTTGACATACTTATGTTAGACTCCTGCATATATCTATTTAGATCCTTAGTCCGACTTTTCTTTCCGAACACCGAACTAAGCATCAGGGGCTACTGTCTATGCGGTTATATTTTTTACATATTCTAAAACTTACCTCAAAGCCTGTTAGAAGGCTGGTAGGCTTCGATCACCCCTCTTGGCGGACTGAATCGTCAGATCACCGCACTCATGACAGTTGTGTTCCTCCTTGATGGAGGCGCTGTTGAGCGCCTCCAGTAAGCTATCTGGTGCCTCCGGTTGGACGGAGGACACCGGCGTCTTATCCTTCTTGCGAAGGATCCGCTGTCCGGACTTCAGAACCGCTGATGGTTCCGGCATGGAGTCCGGACGAGGGTCGGGCATAGAGCCCCTCGGGATCTTGCCCCCCGCGCGGCTGGAGTCAGGGAGGTCGCCTTGTGGAACCTCCTGCGCTACCTCCTCTTGACCAAGCCCCTCTTGGGGCCCTGCCGCAGCGTCGCCCGCAGCATGAGGCGAGGAGGCGGTCGGAAACGAACTACTCTCCATTTCCGACGAGCCCAGGGACCCGCTCGATGAATCGGCGAACTCGCCCTTGGGCGGGCTGCACGGTTGTTCAACATTAGAGAACACTCTGCAATAATAAAAAACCATGGGTATCCGGACACTTACGATCTCGCCAGGGCTTGGCCCTTGTAGGCCAGTCCTCCTCGTCGTCGTCGGCGTTGGTGGAGAAGTCCGGAGGAAGGGTTCTTCCTTCTTGGACCCTCCGGCCTCCTCGGTGGGCGGCCTTCCTCTTCTTCTCCTCCCTCACTGGGGAGGATCTTCTTCTTCTTCCTCCTCATCTTCAGAGAAGATTCCGCTCAGAATCGACGGCACTGGCGCCGGAGCTCCTTCGAGTTCCCGTGTCCTCCTTCTTGGCCTTCTTCTCCGGCACCACGTACGGTGCCCGAGCCAGCAGCCCCGTCAATCGGGCGTCCGCTGGGTCTTCTGGCAAACGGGCCGGACAGTTAATCTGTCCAGATGTTTTCATCCAGTCCTGTCAAAGATTAGGGAGTTTTAGATCCCACGTAGAGTCAATCTATGGAAAAAGAGTCCCGTAAAGGGTAAAATAACTTACCTCGCCGGCTGGACGCTGCGAGCTGTATCCGCGATCTTTGGTAGCGGATGCCGGGGCTTCGGCGCCCTTGAACAGCACCTTCCAGGCATCTTCGTACGTAGTGTCGAAGAGCCGGTTCAAGGTTTGGTGCTGTGCTGGATCGAACTCCCACAAGTTAAAGGCCCTTTGTTGGCATGGGAGAATCCGGCGGATGAGCATCACCTGGATTACGTCGACGAGCCTAAGATTCTTGGCCACCAGGTTTCGGACGCATGTTTGAAGTCCGGATGTCTCATCCGAATTCCTCCATGTCAGGCCCGTCTGTTTCCATGATGAGAGCCGTGTGGGGAAGCTAGATCTGAATTCGGGGGCCGCCGCCCATTTGGTGTTGCGGGGCTCGGTGATGTAGAACCACCCCGATTGCCACCCCTTTATTGTCTCCACGAAGGCGCCTTCGAGCCATGAGACTTTGGCCATCTTGCCAACCATGGCGCCTCCGCACTCCGCTTGACGGCCGCCCACTACCTTCGGCCGGACGTTGAAGATCTTCAGCCATAAGCCGAAGTGGGGCTGGATGCAGAGGAAAGCCTCGCACACGACGATAAACGCCGAGATGTTGAGGATGAAATTCGGGGCCAGGTCGTGGAAGTCCAGACCGTAGTAGAACATGAGCCCTCGGACAAATGGGTGAAGAGGAAAGCCTAGTCCGCGGAGGAATTGGGGAGAAATACCACCCTCTCACGGGGCCTGTGGGTCGGAATGAGCTGCCCCTCATCGGGAAGCTCAGGCGCGATGTTGCCGGACAAGTATCCGGCCTCCCGCAGTCTTGCGATGTGCCCCTCCGTGACGGAGGAGGCCATCCACCTGCCTCCCGCTCCTGACATGATTGGAGAAAGGTTGAGGTGGGATGTGCGGACTTGGGCGCTGGAGCTCGAGTGTGCGGAAATGGATAAGCAAAGGAGGAAGAAGGCGTAGGTGAAAAGGTGGATCCTTATCCCCTTATATAGACGGACGAAGCTATGCGTCCCCACCACTAGTAAAACTCGCTTATTTCCCAAGCACCGTAATCAATGGCGCAGATGGGTTACCCACGTCCGTATTGATGGGAATCCCGGAATAAGGGGGCACGATCTATGCTTTGATAAGACGTGCCAAGGAAACCGCCTCGCTAAACACGCTGAGGTGGGAACAGTAAAAAACGATTCATATAAAGGCCTTGCCGTGGTGTGATGTCACGCCGGGGGATACGTCAGCAAATCTGTGCATAAATTATTCTCTCTACGGTGTTGTGTGGAACTTGTTTTGCAGAGCCGGACACTATCCTTGTGTTCAAAACCTTCTATGAAGTATTCGGAGGAGGAACCCGCCTCGCAATGCCGAAGACAATCAACGCGCCAGACTCATCGTGATTGAATCCTGGTTCAGGGGCTACTGAGGGAGTCCCGGACTAGGGGGTGTCCAGATAGCCGGACTATCGTCACGGCCGGACTCCAACACTATGAAGATACAAGATTGAAGACTTCGTCCCGTGTCCGGATGGGACTTTCCTCGGCGTGGAAGGCAAGCTTGGCGATACGGATATGTAGATCTCCTACCATTGTAACCGACTGTGTAACCCTAACCTATCCGTTGTCTATATAAACCGGAGGGTTTTAGTCCGTAGGACGAATAACAATCATACCATAGGCTAGCTTCTAGGGTTTAGCCTCCTTGATCTCGTGGTAGATCTACTCTTGTACTACCCATATCATCAATATTAATCAAGCAGGAGTAGGGTAATACCTCCATCGAGAGGGCCCGAACCTGGGTAAAAACATCGTGCCCCTTGTCTCCTGTTACCATCCGCCTAGACGCACAGTTCGGGACCCCCTACCCGAGATCCGCCGGTTTTGACACCGACACCGACCGTATTAAACAGCGGCTCGGGCGCCATTAATGGAGAGGAAGGCGACCGGCCATGGAAGTAAAAGGGCTCGCTTCCCAGTGAGCCTACGCAGCATACATCTCGCACGCTTCCCGGTGAGCCTGCACATTGGAGGATAGCTTGCACGCCTCTTGGTCGGCCTGCGCACCGGGCTGCGCTCGCACGCCTCCCGTTCAGTCCAGGTCAAGCAGCTGTCCGCACGGCAGCTCCTACAACCATTAAAACCAAGACACGTGGCGTCACGTGAATGGTTAACAGAACGCACATGGTTTGAATTATAGAAACGTTTGAGATATTAAAGTGGCAGTTTTTTTCAAAATGCCTTTGTTCGCTGTCATTATTCGAGTGCGCCTTCTCTCAAAATGGACACGAAAAATGCCACAGCATGTCGGGTGTCATTCCATGATAGCATGCCAAGTTTCATGAATTTCAGACGAGTTTTCGATTTACTAGATTTTAAAAACCAGGCATCTCAATGTTTTACCGGCAATCAACGGTGCCCTGGTGTTTTAAATTCATTCCCATTTCTTGAATGGGTCCTAAGCATGCACCCAAGGACACATATTTGATTTTCAACCAATTTATATGCACTGGAGCATGTGCATGTAGTTCAAATTTGAATTATGTACATAAATGTATTGAAAACTCTGCTAATGCATAAAAATGTCCGAACGAACCTCAAAAAATCACAAAAATTGACACAACACTCCTGTTGTTCTATGTTGACACGAGAAAAATTTGAAAGCAATAAGAGGCAATGGATATCATTTCGTCCCCAAAGGTGGGACGTTCCCTACCGAAACCATCATGCTTGTTGTGAGAAGCTCTGGTTTGTGAGAAGCATATACCCAAACCTGCCCCAAATGGGACAAAAATTTACCATGGCATGTTGATGCTGCTCCATGATAGCATGCCAAGTTTCATGAATTTCAGATGAGTTTTGGATTTACTAGAATTTAAAAACCAGGCATCTCAATGTTTTGCCCGCAATCAACGGTGCCCTCGTGTTTGAAATTCATTCCCATTTCTTGCATGGGACCTAAGCATGCACCCAAGGACACAGATTCAATTTTCAACCAATTTATATGCACTGGAGCATGTGCATGTAGTTCAAATTTGAATTATGCACATAAATGCATTGAAAACTCCGTTAATGCATAAGAATATCCAAACGAACCCCAAAAAAACCCAAAAATTGACACAACACTCCTGTTGTTCTATGTTGACACGAGAAAAAAATTTGGAAGCTATAAGAGACAATGGATATCGTTTTGTCCCCAAAGGTGGGACGTTCCCAACCGAAACCATCATGCTAGTTGTGAGAAGCTCTGGTTTGTGAGAAGCATATACCCGAGCCTGCCCCAAATGGGACAAATTTTTTACCACGGCATGTTGATGCCGCTCCATGATAGCATGACAAGTTTCATGAATTTCAGATGAGTTTTGGATTTACTAGAATTTAAAAACCAGGCATCTCAACGTTTCTTTGGCAATCAACAAGGTGCTCGGTGTTTGAATTTCATTCCCATCTCTTGCATGGGACCTAGAAATTCACCCAAGGACACAGATTAGATTTTTCAACCAACTTTAGTGCATTGGAGCATGTGCTTGTAGTTCAAATTTGAATTATGCACATAAAATGCCTAGAAAACCCAGTTAATGCATAAAAATGTCCAAACGAACCCCGAAAAATCACAAAAATTGACACAACACTCCTGTTGTTCGATGTTGATACTATAAATTTTTTGAAAGCAATAAGAGGCCATGGATACCGTTTCGTCCCCAAAGATGGGACGTTGCCTATCGAAAACCATCATGCTTGTTGTGAGAAGCTTTGGTTTGTGAGAAGCTTATACCTGAACCTGCCCCAAATGGGACAAATTTTTTACCACGACATGTTGATGCCGCTCCATGATAGCATGCCAAGATTCATGAATTTTAGACGAGTTTTGGATTTACTAGAATTTAAAAACCAGGCATCTCAACGTTTTGCCACCAATCAACAAGGTTAAGGTGGTTGAATTTCATTCCCATCTCTTGCATGGGACCTAGAAATTCACCCAAGGACACACATGTGATTTTCAACCAACTTTAGTGCATTGGAGCATGCGCTTGTAGTTCAAATTTGAATTATGCACATAAATGCCTAGAAAACCCATTTAATGCATAAAAATGTCCAAATGAACCCCAAAAAATCACAAAAATTGACACAAAACTCTTGTTGTTCTATGTTGACACTAGAATTTTTTTGAAAGCAATAAGAGGCAATGGATATCGTTTCGTCCCCAAAGGTGGGACGTTCCCTATCGAAACCATCATGCTTGTCATGAGAAGCTCTGGTTTGTGAGAAGCTTATACCCGAACCTGCCCCAAATGGGACAAATTTTTTACCACGACATGTTGATGCCGCTCCATGATGGCATGCCAAGTTTCATTAATTTCAGATGAGTTTTGGATTTACTATAATTTTAAAACCAGGCATCTAAATGTTTTTCCAGCAATCAACAGTGCCCTGTTGTTTGAATTTCATTCCCATCTCTTGCATTGGACCTAGAAATTCACCCAAGGATACACATGTGATTTTTCAACCAACTTTGGTGCATTGGAGCATGTGCTTGTAGTTCAAATTTGAACTATGCACATAAAATGCCTAGAAAACCCAGTTAATGTATAAAAAAGGCCAAACAAACCCCGAAAAATTCATTCCCATTTCTTGCATGGGACCTAAGCATGCACTTAAGGACACATATTTGATTTTTCAACCAATTTGTATGCACCGGAGCATGTGCATGTAGTTTAATTTTGAATTGTGCACCCGAAATGGCTAGAAAACAAGTTTGATGTATAAAATGTCCAAACGAACCCTGAATAATTCCAATTCGTTTACGACACACATATAGTTGCACGTTCACTACAGATAAAAGGTCTAGCAATTCGAACAACATCCATTGCCGCTGTGACCCCATTTTGTAATTCAAATCAAGTAGATCCCACACAGTTTATTATCACCAACCATGTGAGATGTAGTACAAAATATCTTGGAGCACCGTCGGTGTATAGTACGCCTATGGCTTACGCGAGAAGGTGCGTCGGCTACAGTCCACAGCCGGCATGTCAAGCACACTAGCTCGCTCCCCAAAAACTCCCGCCTCTGCATCCCTCGCAATCTCGAAAATATTACTGCCTCGTAATCTCGAAAATATCTACCGCCTGGAAGGATTTAATGTTTTGTAGCACACGATTAGTATGTGCGGACCATGTGCGATGTCTGTTACTCCCGCTCTGGTTCAGTCCCTTGATTCAAATTTTCAGTAGCCCCGGCATTTTACTCCCGCCTCTGCATCCCTCATAATCTCAAAAATATCTGCTCGCCCTTGATCCAAATTTTAAGTAGCCCCGCCTTGTTACTCCCGCCTAGTAAAATTTTCAGTTGTTGCAGTATTTCCTCAAACACAACCTTGCCCCCCTGCCCCCTCTCCACACACACTCGAAAACCTCCGCTCACAAAGGCACAGACAACCCTCGAAACCATTGGTAGGTCGCCGCCATCGCTGGCGCCTCCATCCTCAACCTCTGCCTGTGTGCCGGGGAGCTCGAGGATCCAATGGCCAAAATGAGGTTTATCGCGGCCTTTTCGCCCGACGCCAGCGAGGTGGCCGCCGAGGTGTCCCTGTCGTCTTCCGCTGGCCCGATCCGCCATCCTCGGTCCCCTGATCCGCCCGCCATCGCGCCCCTACGCTGGTTCGAGGACTTCCCCGTCCTCCCTCGGACCTGGCAGCTGACGAAGTCCTACCTCGGGGTCCGGCAGCGGCGGTGGGGGACGTGGGTTGCCAATATTACAGATCGAGAGACCCACACCCGCCGGTGGCTCGGTAGCTTCCACACGTCCGAGCTCGCGGCCATGGAGTAGGACCGCTGGAAGGTCCGCTACCACGGTGCGGTGGCTAGGCACAATTTCCCCTTCGGCACACGTCCGGTCGACCTCGTTCCGCCGGAGCCAGGGGTGGTGAGCTCGGCTATGGCGCGGGAGGGCCGCGAGGCGTGAGAGCGCCTCGAGGTCGAGGCCGCCGACGAGGCCTACATGCAAGAGCTCTGCCGGCAGCACCAGGAGCTCGTGGAGGCATAGCGGGCGATCTTTGCCGGTGCGGAGGGCGGAGAGGTTATCTCGCTCTCCTCCGATGACGAGTTCGAAGGCGGCGAGGACGGCGGCGCGGAGGGCGGCGAGGTTATCACACTCTCCTCTGATGACGAGGTCGAAGGCGGCGGTGACGTCGGTGCGGAGGGCGTCGAGGTGGGCCCCGAGGATGAGGAGATCGACTTTGATGAGTGGAGGAGTGCCTTCCCCAACGACCCCGATGACGGTACTGGCCCGGACCCGGCTCGCGGCACACCGTACATGACGAGGAAGGATTGGCTCGACCTCTACTTCGACCGAAAGTAGTTTAGCTTAGTTTAAATTTATGTTTTATGTTCGGTTATGCAAAAGTATCTATGTTTATGTTTGAATGCATGCTACTTTCGGTTGAACCTGCTTTGAACTTGATCAAATTGAAGTTTACAACTTTAAGTTTAGGGGATCGACTAGAAAAGGCCAAAAATTGCTGGAGTATGCATGTATATATATATATATATATATATATATATATATATATATATATATATATATATATCCAGTAAGTGTTTTAGTCCTTTAACTTTTTAAGGATCGCCTAGAGATGTCCTTATGACTTGTTTATTTCAGTTCTTCACAATGTGATGCTCTATATGTGCAACTATTTGCCGTGCAGTTCAATTTCATCAATAACAGTTTCAACAATACCACTATGAATTACGATATATGGTTGATGTTAAGGATATTGCAGTTAATATGCCTTTTCGTTTTTCAATTGTTGTTTAGCAACATGCATTGTACTGAATGACGAAATATGCAATCCTAGGCTACATAGCATCAAGGAACAGTGTTACCTTAATGTTCTGATGATGTCTAGATATGCATGTAATAAAATCTTATATAATGGGATGGATGGAGTGTTGTACTACATCATTTTTCAATTGTTGTTTAGCTTCTAATATTAACTTGGTGCTTTTAGGTATATATATCATTGCCAAAGATCCACACTTCGACCCTTTCTGCGTATGGGGCAATGAGATATTCATGAACCAACATCAAGTGAGGAAACTGATAAAGATTGTTATTAAAATGGGTCAAAAGATGTCAATCGAACTATTTGTTTACACTTTATGCAAGACAACAGTGAACTGCAGGATGGTAAGTAAGAACCCTGTAGCCTTCTTTTTACTGCCCGTAATGAGTTGTGTTAGATGACAATATCTGAATCTTTTTTCTTTTGCAGTGGATCCTGAAGCAGTTTACTCAAGATTACCTCTCAAACTACATGATTGGCGGCCGGCCATCACAAGGGGTTGGACTAGAGTCCTGCATGACTTCTGCATCCAGGAGAGCACAATAGGGCCATTCTGCTTCACCTTGTTTAGCAACTGGAATGTCTGTCGCCTCTTTCTTTACCATCTGTAATCGTACAAGTATAGAACCCTTGTACATCATTCTTTATTTGGTGCTTATGTAATTCTTAAACATATGTACCTGTGAATCGAATAATGCATTGGTTGTTGAACCCGATGGATATGAATAAAGTTATAGTCTACTTTCAAGTTTAAATTAGGTACAATTTTAAATAGCAGCAACTAAATTAGGGAAAAATTACGTTGGGCAGGTCATTACGGCACACACGGTTGGTAAAACACAAATTTTTGCGATATACCCCCTCCGTTTCCTTATGTAAGGTGTATTATTTCCGGCACGGTGACCAAGGCACATAATTATAGACATGTTATGATGAAATTACCCTTGGCAAATTTAATGGTTAGTGTCAAGTAAATCAATTACTCCAGAAAAGTAAGAGATACATGCAGTCGACAAAGAGATAGTTTCCTTCTTTTTCTACAAGGAGAGATACAGACAATCAAGAGAGATATACTTTCCTTTTTTCAAGAGGGCTAACAAGGGAATTGTGAGGAATTAGAAGAAATGCACCTTACATTCTGAAATTTTATCAAAAAAAAAAACAAATACACCTTATATAAAGGAACACAGGGTGTACAACATAATCCAAGATGGTTTACAGTGAGGAAACGTGTGCAAGCATGCACACAGTTGCCGTTTGCAAAGCGTGTGTGATGTCAGACACTATCACATACGGTGCGGGAAAACTAAATGTGTGTGTTGTCTACCTATCGTACACTGTTTATAATCATGAACTGTTTGTGATGTGCCAGGCATCGTAAAACTCCCATGCCTAGAATCTGCCTGGAAAACTCCCGTGCCTAGAATCTGCCTGGTTTTAGGCAGAACCACAAAACTCCGACTGCGATGGCAATACGAGCACAAACGAGTAGCAAGGATGAAGCGTTTGGGATATTCGAGATATCAGAAACGGTTATATAGGGACAACTGTATGCATCAAGGCTCCCTATTCCTGACGGTTTCTGGGTCGTGTGGGAAGGACCCCCCTATCGCCCACACTCACTTGGTAACGGTTCCAAATGCCGTCGCGGAAAGGGGTTAAAAATTGTTTGTTTAGGACCGACGCGTGGGCGCGCCCCCACCCTCGTGGCCTCCTCGCTTCTTTCTTGACGTCTACTCCAAGTCCACTTGATCACATTTGTTCCAAATATAACTGTCCCGAAGGTTTCATTTCGTTTGGATTCCGCTTGATATTCCTTTTCTGCGAAACACTAAAATAGGCAAAAAACAACAATTTGCACTGGGCCTTCAGTTAATAGGTTAGTCCCAAAAATAATATAAAAGTGCTTAGTAAAGCCCATTAAACATCCAAAACAGATAATATAATATCATGGAACAATCAAAATTATAGATACGTTGGAGACGTATCAACGCACACCAGTGTAATATCACTGTCTATAAAGCTCGACTTGTCACAAAAGTTTTTTGACAAGTTCAAGGGGTTGACTACGATGAGACTTTCTCACCCGTAGCGATGCTTAAGTCCGCCCTAATCATGTTAGGAATTGCCGCGTTTTATGAAATATGGCAAATGGATGTCGAAACTGCATTCCTTAATGGATATCTTAAAGAAGAGTTGTATATGAGGCAACGAGAAGGTTTTGTCGATCCTAAAGGTGCTAAAAAAATGTGCAAGCTCCAGTGATCCATCTATGGACTGGTGCAAGCATCTCGGAGCTAGAATATATGCTTTGATGAGGTGATCAAAGCATATGGTTTTATACAGACTTATGGTGAAGCCTGTATTTACAAGAATGTGAGTGGGAGCTCCGTAGCATTTCTGATATTATATGTGGATGACATATTGTTGATTGGAAATGATATAGAATTTCTGGATAGCATAAAAGGATACTTGAATACAAATTTTTCAATGAAATACCTCGGTGAAGCTGCTTATGTATTGGGCATCAAGATCTATAGAGATAGATCAAGACGCTTAATAGGACTTTCACAAAGCACATACCTTGATAAAGTATTGAAGAAGTTCAAAATGGATCAGTCAAAGAAAGGGTTCTTGCCTGTGGTACAAGGTGTGAAGTTGAGTAAGACTCAAAGCCCGAGCACGGCAGAAGATAGAGAGAGAATGAAAGTCATTCCTTACGCCTTAGCCATAGGTCTAGAAAGTATGCCATGCTGTATACCAGACCTATTGTGTGCCTTGCCATGAGTTTGGCAAGGGGTACAATGGTGATCCAGAGTAGATCACTGGACATCATTCAAAATTATCCTTAGTTACCTAAGAAGGACCAAGGAGATATTTCTCAGTTATGGAGGTGATAAAGAGTGCGTTGTAAAGGGTTACGTCGATGCAAGATTTAACACTGATTTGGATGACTCTGAATCGCGATCTAGATACATATTGAAAGTGGGAGCAATTAGCTAGACTAGCTCCATACAGAGCATTGTAGACATAGAAATTTGCAAAATACCTACGGATCTGAATATGGCAGACCCGTTGACTAAACTTCTCTCACAAGCAAAATATGATCACACCTTAGTACTCTTTGGGTATTAATCAAATGATGATGTGAACTAGATTGTTGACTCTAGTAAACTCTTTGGGTGTTGATCACATGGCGATATGAACTATGGGTGTTAACCACATGGCGATGTGAACTAGATTATTGACTCTAGTGCAAGTGGGAGACTGGAGGAAATATTCCCTAGAGGCAATAATAAAGATGGTATTTTGTTTTATTATTCATGATAAAGTTTTATTATTCATGCTAGAATTGTATTGATCGAAAACTTAAATAGATGTGTGAATACATAAACAAATACCATGTCCCTAGTAAGCCTCTACTAGACTAGCTCGTTCATCAAAGATGGTTAAGGTTTCCTAACCATGGACATGTGTTGTCATTTGATAACTGGATCACATCATTAGGAGAATGATGTGATGGACTAGACCCATCCGTTAGCTTAACATAATGATAATTCAGTTTTATTGCTATTGCTTTCTTCATGTCATATACTTATTCCTTCGACTATGAGATTATGCAACTCCCGGATACCGGAGGAAAACCTTGTGTGCTATCAAACGTCACAATGTAATTGGGTGATCATAAATATGCTCTACAGGTATCTCCGAAGGTGTTTGTTGAGTTGGCATAGATCGAGATTAGGATTTGTCACTCCGAGTATCGGAGAGGTATCTCTGGGCCCTCTATGTAATACACATAATAAGCTTGCAAGCAAATGACTAAGGAGTTGGTCACGATGTGATGTATTACAGAGTTAGTAAAGAGACTTGCCGGTAACGAGATTGAACTAGGTATAGAGATACCGACGATCGAATCTCGGGCAAGTAACATACCGATGGACAAAGGGAATTACGTATGTTGTCATAACGGTTCGACCGATAAAGATCTTCATAGAATATGTAGGAGCCAATATGGGCATCCAGGTTCCGCTATTGGTTATTGACCGGAGAGGTGTCTCGGTCGTGTCTACATAGTTCTCAAACCCGTAGGGTCCGCATGCTTAACGTTCGTTGACGATATTATATGAGTTACATGATTTGGTGGCCGAATGTTGTTCGGAGTCCCGGATGAGATCACGGACATGACAATGAGTCTCAAAATGGTCGGGAGGTAAAGATTGGTATATATAGGACGATGATATTCGGACACCGGAAGTGTTTCGGAGGGTACCGGGTACTTATCGGGTCACCGGAAAGGAGTTTCGGGCACCCCCGACAAAGATATGGGCCTTATGGGCCAAGTGAGGGAACACACCAGCCCACGAGGGGCTGGTGCTCCCCTATAGTGGTCGGCCCTATGAGGAGGAGAAGGAAATAGGGGAGGGAAAGGAAAGTGTGGAGTAGGACTCCCCCTTCCTTCCCTCTCTCCCCTCTATGCTTCCACCTTATTGATACAAGGAAAGGGGGGCAGGCCAAGGCAGGGGCCCTAGGGGCTGGTGGCCAGCCGTAGGGCACGCCTGGCTGCCTCCCCTCCCCTTCCACCTATATATATATATATATATATATATATATATATATATATATATATATATATAGTAGCACTATTCTAATCCCGGGATTAGAATAACTATTTGGATCACAACAGCCCCTATATAGGGCCCGACAGGGCCCTCCCGAACTTCTGGACTGCCCCCGGCTCGACAGGATCCACTGGATCCCGAGGCCCCCCGACAGGATCCACCTGATCCCGATCCCGATCCGCCCCAGCCCACCTCCTTCCTCGATCCCTGACCTCCCGTGGTTGCCGCCGATCTTCGCCGGATCCACCGCCTCCTCCCGTCTACAGGTCCTGGCCGACCGGATCCGCCGCCTCCCCTCCTTCCCCAGCTCCTGGCCGGCCGGGTCCGCCGCCTCCCCTCCGTCTCCAGCTCCTGGCCGGCCACCGTCAAGGGCGAGCGAGCGACGGCGGACGCTGACGCGAGGGATCCCGCGTCGCCTGGACGCGGCGAAGCCGCCATGGACTTCAGGAAGCCACATCCTCGTCCCATCACCACTGCCCGAGGACTTGGCAGACCAGATGACGGGCCTGACGGCGAGCGGCGCGACCAATGGAGCAACTCCTCCGCGGAGGCGGCATCTGCTGCTCCCTCAACAGTACATGAACTTCCTCCCAATTTTACCTTCTTCTTCAATCTTGCATTCGCTGACCTTCTTGCTTCGTGCAGATGAACTTTGCACCCTCTGCAAAACATGGATTGCCATGGGATTCCTCTCATACCTCCACGACGAATTGTTCTCAGGGTAGCCTATCAGTTGGTGGAAAAAGGTTGGCCGAACTTATAGCCAGGGTATGGTTGAACTTCTTCCTTCCTTCGGTTTGTTATTTTCGTACAACCATGAGAAGTTTTGGTAGTGTATGAGCCTCAGTCCAAGCTACAAAAGCTTTTTTAAAATCTCCTGCTTACAACCATGAGAAGTTCTGGTAGTGTATGAGCCTCAGTCCAGGCTACAAAAGCTTTTTTAAATCTCCGCTTACAACCATGAGAAGTTCTGGTAGTGTATGAGCCTCAGTCCAGGCTACAAACACTATAAAATCTGCCTGCATTCACATCCACATTCACATTCAAAAAAATAAAAATGAAATTAGAACATGCATGTGATATGACTTGAAGGTTCAGGTTTCCTAACTGTAGACAGTATTTCCCCTTTGCAAGACAAGAAGTTCAGGTTGTGGAGAGTGCTCAGTTCAGGTACATATAAGTAATCTAATATTGCAGAATTAAAAAACAGGATGTGAAGTTCGTTCTGTGAAGGGTGCTCAAGTTTAGGTACAAAGGCATTGGCAGATGCTCAGCTCAGTGCATAGTGTGATGGTTCTCACCACTTTTATAGGCTGTGAATAATGCTAAGTTCAGTTACGAAGGTATATGCAGATATAACTTGTGTGCTAATAGACATTTTTTCCTTTTATGTCAGCAAGACGAGAGACGCATGAAGAAGCTTAGAAGTTCCCAGCAGCAAGTACACAATCCAAAGCCTGTACGCGTTGCACCACCCTCTCAATGGGTCACACCTCAAACGCACCAACAACATTACCAACCGGCTCCAGACCAAAAATGGAAGACACCCGAAACACACGGATACTCCAGAGAAGCTGGGTCGCAGCCCTATCCGCACAAGTTTGCGCCTCCACCTAATTAGGGTGGCCTTGAAATCCCCATGGATTCTTTGTATCCACCATGAGACTCCCAAGCACGCCGATGGAAGAGGGGGTTAGCTCAAGTCCTGCGTGTAACTCTAGAGGTTATCCTGGTGTGCCTCATCAATGCCAAAGCGAAGCAACTAAACCGGATCCCAGGACAAATCCAACAGCAACACACACACGGAGGAGAGTGATCTGCACACTACCACCATTTGATCCTGCTGCTGTTGCTACAAGTCAGAATTATACGGGGCATAAGGTAGATGGAATGCTTCACAAAACAAAAGAGCAAAACAAGACCAGGATCACAATACCTCCACAACCACCTCAAGCAAAAAGGACACAAACAAGAGAGAGGCCATCTTCAGCCCTCCTTCCTCCTTGTGATCCACTACTGCATCCTGCTATGATTACTCCGCCATGCCCCATCCCAGAGGGACAGCAGCTGACACCGGCGGATTTGCGATCATACACGTACGTAAGTGAAACAAAAAATATTTATATACGCATCTTGTATTATCTGCAAATTATCTGCTCCCTCCAGGATAACAAGTTCATAAACTGCATTTTAAGGTGCTGTTTGGATTTTTTTCTTTTTCTGTAGACGCCAGATCTACCGGATTATCTAATACCAAGACTAAAGATGCGATTCAAAGATGTAGAGAAAGCAAGGGAATTTTATAATGAATACGCCAGACACGCTTAGTTTTGGAATCAGGAAGACGGGTGGAAATGACAACCACAAGTATTTTGTTTGCGCCTTCCAAAGGATACACACATCTTCGGGCCAGAGGCCAGCAGGAAGCGAAACAAAACATCGCAGAGGACGGGCTGCAATGCAAGAATGAGGGTGAAGGTGCAGGAGGATGGCACATGCGTGGCAGTGGACATTGAATACAATCATAATCACCAGCTCATGCAAACTGATGACATCTTTGGTGTTTTGCAAATACACAAGAATTATGAAACCACTATTTTGGAGTACGTAAAGCTCTTGCAGTACCACGATGTCAAGCACACAGCAATAATGTCAATGCTATCTGAAAATGAAGATGGAAGCTACTTCCTAAGCATGACCGAACGAGACGTGCTAAACCAGTAAGTACTCAAACACCAACATACTGCAATGTAAAATAGCATCCTAGCTCACAATCCTTTGCTAGCAAAAATAAACAAATGCATGTTTGCGTGTGATTTGCGTGAAAGCCATGAATGCAAGGAAAGATGATTTGGATGATGTATTGAAACTTGTTTCATTCTTCAAAGACATGAAGGCGATAAATGATGAGTTTTTCTATGACATCCAAGTGGACAAGGACAAGTCAATTAAAAACATTTTCTGGTCCAATGCAAGCTGCCGAGGAGCCTATCAAGACTTCGGCGATTGCGTAACATTTGACAACGACTTACAAGACCAACAGATTTCACATGCCCTTGGGAAGTGTTTGTTGGAACAAACCATCACTTGCAGTCAACGATATTTGTTGTTGCCCTGATAAGAGACGAAGATGCAAAGTCAGTCAAGTGGTTGTTCGATACATTTCTACGGTGCATGAACAACAAGCACCCAACTTGCATTCTGACAGGTGAGTTCAAATAAAAAACTCCTCAAGTTTCATCATCTTTTTAGTCTATGGGTCTGTATTGGGTATATTTGGTTTTATCTGAAAATAATATACAGCAAGCAGTTCAACCACTGCTAGCACATAAGTCCAACTAACAGTGGAAGAAAGCAAAATTATCTGTCACATGTTTAGAAAAAAACTGGTCATGAATGTGAAGTTCAAGTACAGGAATCATAGAAGTTCAAGGATAGAAAGATGTAAAGAAAAAACATGTAACATTTTCAGAAAAATATAGTTATTTATGTGAAGTTCAAGCACTGGTACCACAGAAGTTCAAGAACACTGCTGTGAGAAAAATTTGAGTGTGGCACTACTAGGTAGTCCCACTGCTACCTGTTAAGTTCAAGCACTGGTGAACACTGCCGTAAGAAAAAAAATACATGTGCCATTTTTAGATAGTCATATTGCTGCATGTGAAGTTCAAGTACTTGTACAACATAAGTTCACCATCAGAACAAAAAAAAGAATGAAGTTTCATTTTTTTAATTCATGCAGACCAATGCCCATCAATGGCAAAAGCTATACCACAATCATTTCCAAACACCGTCCACAAGCTATGCCGTTGGCACATCTTGAAGAAGTATTGGGGAATACCTCGCGTTCTTTGCATAAAAAGTATAAAACATTCAAAGAGGAGTTCACAGCTATATTAAACTGGCCGCTGATGCCAACGGAGTTTGAAGATGCCTGGGCTAAACTCGTGCACAAGTACAACCTGGAGAATGACCAGATGATGATGCAGCTCTGGAGTGATAGGAAGATGTGGATTTCAGCATATTACAAGAACATTTTCTGTGCTAGAATGACTTCCACACAACGAAGCGAGAGCATGAACCACGTGCTAAAGAAAGGGTTTGTCAAGGGGACCCAGAACCTACACAAGTTTGCTAGGCGGGTCAATGCTTGCATACAAACTCGGATGCAGAAGGAGAATGAGCAAACAATGACCAGCATGGTATGATGACAAGTACAAAAGACCCCCATCATGTTCTGTTTTACCTTCAACATGTGCACTTTGAATTTTTTAAAAATGAAACCCATGACTCTACTTCGACTAATATCTCACTTTTTGACATGTGCAGACCAATTCTGTGACAAAAACAACTTACGACTACGAGGAAGACATGTCCATCAAGTACACGAGAGCCGTGTACACCGAGATGAGGAATAGGATGAGAAAGGCAACACTATTCCGTGCAAAGCGTATAGCAGAGCCAATTAAGTACCTTGTCTACTACCACAACAAGCCTGGCCATGATGATGAAGAAAGATTTTCCTGGTAAAAGCATGAATTCTAGGTTGTAGCTGACCCAGAGAATGAAATATACGAGTGTGAATGCAAGCCCTGGACACACACAGGTGAGCGAAAAAACAACCTCATTAAATAGCTAGACTAGTAGTATCATATCAATATTTATGAAACTCATTGCTGGCTCTCAAACTATGTATTCTGCATTCATCACAAAAATGCAGGCCTGTTCTGCCTTCACATCATGAACGTACTTGACTACCTCAAGCCTGACAATTTTCCAAACAAGTATATCCTCAAACGGTACACAAAGACTGCAAGATCACAACCAACTTTTGATACAAGGGACTACAACACAACCGCATCGGATGGCAGCTCAAGTCTATCGAAGCAAGACATATTGGTGCAGCTGAATTTGATGGTTAACAAGAAAGCGATGAGATGTGACCAGCAATATGACAGAGCATACTATGTTCTCAAGAGGCTTGTGGAAGAGCTTGATGCAATACATTCAGCAAATCAAGCAGATGTTGACGAAAGGATGGCTGAAGAGGACGCTGAAATTGAAGATGACCTTCATTATTATGCAAATTGAAATGCTCAACGCCACTGAAGCCAGCCAATGCAAGTGTGGTGATGGCCAATCAATGGAGCAGCGACAGCAAGAGACGATGAAATTGCCGTTGTATTCTGAAACAAAGGGTAGGAATAAAATTACTGCAGCAAAGAAAAGTGACAAGAGAGCTCAAATAAAGGCACCACCTGCAGGAAGAGTCGTTGTGCACGATGAGAACGGAGTGCCACTTGGACACAGGAAATGCAGTGTGTGCAACCAGGTTGCGGGACACAACAAGCTGACCTGTCCAACACTCTTGGAAAGAAACAATGCTGAGGAGGTCAAGCAACCCAATTCTCAAAAACAGCAGCCCAAAGTTATGGAACAAACGAAGGGACCACACCCACATCAAGCAAGCAGCAGGCTTTGTAGCATATGCGAGGAGTATGAACCACATAATGCAAGAACATGCCCGAAGCGTGCTGATGATGAAAAGACAAGCAAAATGCCAGAGAAGAAATAGAAAACAAGACCTAGAGACAACAATAAGAAGGTGGTGGAAGATGAAGAGGAAGACCAAGATGAAGACAACGACGAAGAAGAGGAAGATGAAGATGAAGAGGAAGTGCAATGCGACGATGAAGAGGAAGAGGAAGACGACGATGAAGAGGAAGAGGACGATGAAGAGGAAGAGGTACATGTCAAGCAAAAACCTCTACCACCAAAGCCTAGGAGGAGCGCAAGGCTCATGAACAATTAGAATAGGTCAATTAACACATTGCAAATTTATGTCATGTCAATGTGCAGAACATTATGTCATCATCCCCTGTTAGTATACACTGTGAAGTTCAAATAATATTACTGCAGAAGTCCTCGTATGTTATGGGAGGAAGTGATGTGCTGGTGTTGTACTGCATGAAAGTGCAAGCAGTGTTAAATTGAAAAACATACACTGTGAAGTTCAAGTAATATTACTGCAGAAGTCCTGGTATGTTATGGCGGGAAGTGATGTGCTGGTGTTGTAATGCATGAAAGTGCAAGCAGTGTTAAATTGAAAAACATACACTGTGAAGTTCAAGTAATATTACTGCAGAAGTCCTGGTATGTTATGGCAGGAAGTGATGTGCTGGTGTTGTACTGCATGAAAGTGCAAGCAGTGTTAAATTGAAAAACATACACTGTGAAGTTCAAGTAATATTACTGCAGAAGTCCTGGTAAGTTATGGCAGGAAGTGATGTGCTGGTGTTGTACTGCATGAAAGTGCAAGCAGTGTTAAATTGAAAAACATACACTGTGAAGTTCAAGTAATATTACTGCAGAAGTCCTGGTATGCTATGGCAGGAATAAATTGGCTGGTGACGTATTGCCTGAAAGTGCAAGCAAAAACAAACATGAAAAACATACACTGTGAAGTTCAAGTAATATTACTGCAGAAGTCCTGGTATGCTATGGCAGGAATAAATTGGCTGGTGATGTATTGCATGAAAGTGCAAGCAAAAACAAACATGAAAAACATACATAATGAAGTTCAAGTAATATTACTGCAGAAGTCCGGGTTTGTTATAACATGAATAAATTGGCTGGTGATGTATTGCATGAAAGTGCAAGCGAAAACAAACATGAAAAACATATAGAATGAAGTTCAAGTAATATTACTGCAGAAGTCCTGGTTTGTTATGAGAGGAAGTGCTCACGTTGTATTCCATAAAAGAGCAACCAACAAATAATCATACAGTTTTTAAGTTCATGTCGGCTTACAGAAGAAATTCGGGAATGTAAAATCGATGTAGCAAAAGAATATGCTTAAAAAAATAAAGTTTCGCCGCATAAACTAAGGTTAGCAAGCCTAGGACAACGCGTTCAAATGTCAATTTCTGCTTGGATACGTGCAGAAGTTCATGTACAATGCCGACAAAGATAAAAGAAACGTCAACAATATCTCTGCACAAATTTACATATGAAATACATTTCCCACTTGAAAAAACACAAAAAAAACAAATGTAGATTTGACACAAAAGCATACATATTGGTTGGGTTGAAAATTACCAATGCATTACACAACACAGAATATCCTCTCCATCTGAAACCAGCAGCCCAACCACATTCTCAAAGCAGAAGTTCAAGTCTACAATCATATGTAGGGGGCCCAAAAATAAACAACCCCCAAAAAAATCAAGAAGTTCAACCAAAACCGAGGCAGAAGTTCAGGTACATCTATTGGGGCAAAAACATTCAACACATGGTTACTAAAAAACGACGCAACACATTGGAATTCACAAAAGCCATTCTTCACACCAAATGCATTTGTCCACAATATCATAAGTAATAGTGCTTCACATATAGTAGATACACAAATCACTAAAAACATCCTTACACCCAAATCTTTACGGAATTGTTCCAATCATTATCAAACCTAAAAATCTGTACGAAATCAAATCTAAAAATGAAACTAATGCTTTGAATTCACGGGCCAAAGGACTGGATCTCTTTAGGGAGCTCTGAACGCATGACTTCATTCTTCTCGCTAAAAATGAGAGTGTGCATGAACTCAGCCTTCCAGTCATCTGCAGCAGCCTGCAAACAAAAGAAAGGTGAAAACGATGGTTTAGTAACGCATATCTAAAACCACAGCAGGAGCAACACAGCAAAAACACACAAGAAAAATCAAAGGGTGATGAGACAAGAACAAAGACAAAACATACTTCCAGATCACCAAAATCTTCAACAATCTCATCACCGTCAAACGAAGAGCTGAACTTCATGGCAAAGAAACCACAATCATTACTCTTCTGCTTCGGAACATCAATGAAAGTCGGCCTCTTTGCAATAGTCGCCCAGTTAGGCTGCTTGCTCGCCTTGTATGCAACCTTGCCATACACCTCCTCGAGCAACCCAACCAAATCTCTTCATCTGCCAGAAATATCAAAATTAGATGAAGTCAAAAACATGTTAACCAAAATAGTTAAGTTCAGGTACATAAAAAAGCTACACCTACATAAGATCCACCTAAACAAAAATAGCAGAAGTTCAACTTCTAAATGATAGTCAGTTCAAGCAGTATTACCAAAACAGAGACAACAACATATTTTGTAAACACAAGGCATAATAAACTTCGTGTCAAACAAGAGAATGTGAAAGGATGTCCAGGCTAAGAAACACTAACGATATTTTGGCAGTCCCTGTGGAAACTCGATCAGGACGTTTGCATATTATCGTAAGAAAGTGAATCGAGGATGTCAATGCTCCCACGATATCTATTCACCACGTACACACTGTAGTTCGCCATTGTGCCAATTGGCTTGAATAGAATCATTAAAACCTGCCAAGAATGAAAGGAATGGTGAACACAAACTATAAAGCATATATACTGAAGAAACGACATGAACAAAAACTTATTGACAAACTAAGCAAAAGGATGCACATGAAATTAAGAAAAAAGCAAGATTTATGAAAAACTAACCAGCTTTGCGTTAAGAAGGTCTTCTTCCTTACGAACCAACATTGGGAGGAGTTTAGCCGATTTTTTTGCATCGAACTTTGGAACTGTTGCGGCGTAGAAATCATACTCCAGGCAGTACTGTGTGTCGTGGTTCTAAGTCTGACAATAGAATGGGGGGTAGGTATGGAGAGGCAAGATACTAGCTATGGAGTAGTTGTATACGCACGAGTTTTACAAGTTCAGGCCCTTCTCGGAGGAAGTAACAACTCTACGTCTCGGAGCCCGGAGGCGGTCGACTGGATTATATGCGTATGAATTACAGGGGTGCGAACCCTTCTACCTGTGGAGGGGGGTGGCTTATATAGAGTGCGCCAGGACCCCAGCCAGCCCATGTAGCAGAGGGTTAAAGGTACATTAAGGCCAGGCGTTACTAGTAACGCCTTACATAAAGTGTCATCATGACCATAAAGACTACTTAATTACAGACCGTTTGGACACAGAGTGGGTCTTGAACTCCTGGTGGTCGAGTGTCTTTGAGTCTGTCGAGTGAAATCCTACCAGGTCAACTGGAAGGCCGTTTCTTCTAAAGATGTCCTTGGGGAGGGTACCTTGCACAGGTTCATGACCCTACCCTAGGTACATGACTTCATCATTAGCCCCCGAATGGATCGAGGTTCGAATGAGGAAGGAGTTGATAATCTTTCCGACCTGTTTTTGTGCTGCGAAAAGGCGTCTTACTGGATCACTGACTGTTTCGTGATGGTGTCAACTTCTCGTTCCGTCGCCTTGATCCATTCTTCACATCTGTCGAGTGAACTTTATAGACTTGAAGATCTCCGAGCGACGGATCGGAGGAAATCTGCCGTCTGACGAGTTGCTCTGCTGTTAGCGGATTTAGCGGGATCCGAATTTCGGGAAGCGCGCAAAGCGGAGAAGGCTGTGGTACTCAGGTGGGATAAGGTGAAGACGCGTCGATCTTCGCGCCACCTTTTTCGCCACGTATCGCGCGCGCGACTGTTGCGGGATTTGACAGGATTGCCCGGGCCTACCAGTCAGCCACTCGGAAGCGACTTCATATAAGGTGCCGGGCGGGGGTCTTTTGAACAGTGGGCCCTCATTTTCCCCTCCCCCGTCCTCAAATTCATCTACCGCGCCTGTAACCTGCTCAGCGCTGCTGCTCCATTCCTGCTTCGCCGGCGACAATGGTGAAGGAGAAGACGGCGGCCTTGGAGCGGGCGAAGAAGGCGAAGGCGAAGGCGAAGGGGAGACCGACCAGTCGGGGCGGATCCTCGTTGCGGTCCAGCCTGCCACAAGGTTGGGTCCAGGGAGACTGGATCCGCTCGACCATCACCCAGAAAGACCTCGACGACCTGGCCAACGATGGATTGATCCCCCAAGGGTCAGCAAGGCTTCCGGGGACGGAGTGGCAGCCGCAGCCTCAAGAGGGTGAGTGCGTCCTCTTAGCCACCCATGTTGATCGCGGATTTTCTCTACCGCCGAATCTTTTATTTTGGGGTTTTCTGAACTTCTTTGGAGCACAACTCCATCACTTCACAGCCAACTCCATTTCCTATCTCGCTGCTTTCGTGTCTTTCTGCAAAAACTTCTTGGGCTATCGGCCACACTGGGGCCTCTTCAAACACATATTCACTTGTCGCTCACAGACGGTGAAAAAGGCTAGTCCGAATGATGAAAGAACCCAAGTAATCCAGATGTGTGGGGGTCTTGGGGTCCAAATGAGGGGTAAAAGTGCCTTCTCGGCCATGACTCTTCCCGACTTCGGTTAGAGGGTGGCGATCGACCTGGTTCTCTTGCTAAGACCGGTCGGCCTTGACGCCAGGCGATCGATTGGACTCCCTCCTTTCTCCATGGGTCGAGTGAACAAGCCGTCCTCTCTAAAGGTGCTTCCGGAGGAGAAGGTCCAGGTTAGATTGTTGATAGAGCGTGTAGTCCGGCTCATTCGCGACGGAGTGACCGGCACGGATCTTCTGGAGGTTTTCGTTCGATGGCGCATTCAACTGCTCCAATACCGAGGCCACCCGATGTGGTTGTATTCTG
The DNA here is from genome assembly GCA_021605145.1 of Aegilops bicornis. Classification (NCBI taxonomy): domain Eukaryota; kingdom Viridiplantae; phylum Streptophyta; class Magnoliopsida; order Poales; family Poaceae; genus Aegilops; species Aegilops bicornis. The sequence continues at coordinate 78,210,179 of CM038674.1, read as the reverse complement.
GTACCGAAGACACCACCCGGGTCCACCCAGAGGAGGTCGACGACGCCACATTGGAGAGGTGGATGACTGCCATCACAGGGAACAAAGATAACCCTCGTGGAGCTAGGAGGATCCCACCACTCGACCAATCTTACGAACCAGACAAGGTATGACCACTTATCTCCGACTGTGACCCTGTTGCATTCGCTCTGTTCCGCTGCGAATCGGCCGATTGACTTTCGTCTTGTTTTGCTGTCTTCTAGGCCACCACTGAGATGTACTCGATGCCCAACGGGGCGCAAGAACAAGTTGAAGAAGAAGAAGGAAGCGGAGGCGAAAGCCAGGAGGAATGGGGGTCCGACAGTGAGGAGGGCGAGGGAAACGACAGCTCTGATGGAGAGGAGGAGGAGGAGGAAGAGGAGGAAGACGTGGATCCTCCCCACTCGGAAAGGCGATCCAAGCTGACGCATGATCCGGCGGTCGAGCGAGGTAAGGCTATCGCTACTACATGGTCGATTTAAGCGCCCTCGGACGACTTCTCCAAAGGCCGATCGAGAAATCACCAAAGCAACCCCGAGCAACGTCATCAAAGCCGACGAAGGCCCTGCCCAAGATGAGGATGGTCATTCCCACAATTTCCGGGTAATCAGCAGAACTTGTGTTTTCCTGTTTATCATGGGTGTACTTTTGGTCGACTCGCTTGGTCGATCAACTGATTTCTGAACTCTGCAGTGCTGCCACCTCCGAGACCTCAGCTAAGCACGAAGATCGGAAAATGGAAGATGCCGCCACCTCCAACCTTGGTATGATCTCTGCAGTTTTGCTTTATGGTCGATTGGATTTCTGTTTTTACCTTTGAATCTTTCTTGTAGTTCCACCTCATGTCATTGATCTCCCTGACGACGATGATGAAACACCGCTGAGGAAGAGGAAGGACAAATAGGTGCCTGCTGGCAAGGCTACTCAAGTTGTATCACTACCTAAGACGATGGTTCACGAGGGAGGCGACACCACTCGGGCTTTTGTGTCCTTTGCTGTGTCGCTGACGGTTGTCCAGCCTTCGTCGTCGACTGCTGATCCGCCTTCCATTTTTGCAACACACCACGTCCCGGAAGACCAAGTGAGTGCTGCTAAAGAGGCCATACTCCAGGCAGGGATCATGATGGAGCAAGTGAAGGTGGTCCGGGAGGCCAGCCAGGCGGCTTATGATGCAAGCTCAGCTCTTCAGAGCAATGTCCAAGTTGGTCGCTGCTTGTTCTGTTAGGGTATGCTACCTGAAATTTCTTCTTTCTGAAGATTTCCATATCTGTATCTGTACACCCACTGGGTGGGTGTGTCGATTGAATTTTTGTACTGGTGGGGGCACGCTGAGTGCACCCACTGGGTGTAGTCCCCGAGGCTATGGTGGACTGCGGGCAGTCGACTATAGTCTTTATACTTTGAACTTCTTCACTCGGTCTGGTCGGGCCATGTCGAATGGATCTTTGGAACCGGTGGGGGCATGCTGAGTGCACCCGCTGGGTGTAGTCCCTGACACTATGGTGGACTGCTGGCAGTCGACTATAGTCTAAGGAACTATTTTTTTTACACGGCTGACTGCTGACAGTTGGCTAAGGTTTTAGGATCATAAGCTTTTTGCCTCTTTCGATCGACTGGTCGAACCGAATTGGTAAAACCATTGGGGGCACGCTGAGTGCACCCACTGGGTGTAGTCCCCGAGACTACTATCGAATGTTTTGATTCGACTGTAGTCTTAGAAATGCTATGATTTTTCTTTAGTCACTCGAAAGTGACCTGTCTTTGATGTTTTGTCGATTGACTCTTCGCAGAAATCTTGCGAGATCGTGGCCCGCTATACCGAATTGGAGAACAAACAGATCCAGCTCAACCTTGACTTGAAGCTTGCTCAGGAGAACTTGCAAAAGGCGAGATACGAAGCAAAAGGTATGGCTGGTGAGAACTTGATTTGTCTTTGTCTTTCCGCCCATTCTCAACTCTGGGCTTATTGTTATTTTGCGCATAAACTGGAGGAGGCTCTGAAGAAGAAAGACCATGACCTTGCAGACGCATAGAAGGCGGCTTTGGAGAAAACAAAGCTCGCGGAAGAGAAACTGGTCTCAGTCGGCAAACTCGAAGAGGAGAATACCAAACTGAAGGCTTCTCTCGACGCGGCCAACAAGGAGGTTAGCCGACTGAAGAATGACAAAGTTGCCACTGACCGACAAGGTGGCGAATCAAGGGGAAGAGGAATAATCTGGAGGCTTATCTGGGAGGGCTCACCAAAAAGTTATTCCTCATGCTCGAAGGTAATCTCTTTTACCCGACTGTCTAGTTATCACCGAATGATCATAGAACCGTTAACTTGAACCCGAGTTGCATTTATAGAATTTTGTCAGAACTTCGAAGAGGAGACCAGTCGAGTGGAGACAAGCCTGGACCCCATCAACTCTCCCGTGAAGGATGAAGCCGCTATGAACGTGTTCGACCGAGTCTCGCATTGCTGGTGTGGTGGACTATCTCGCTCGACTGAAAGCTGCGGTGTCGCGGATAGACTCAACACTCTGGCCAGACCAGACACTTCAGAATGACCTCGAGTCCTTAATGACTCGACTGAATGAGGTTCGAAGTCGATTGCAAGAATGGAAAAAGTCTTCTGCCAGGTGCGGTGCTGATGTTGCTCTCTCTCTGGTTCGTGTCCACTGCAAGGAGGCACGGGAGGAAAAGCTGGCGTCCATCAAAGTTGCCAATACCAAGAAGTTTGATTTCCGATCTTTCATGGAGACTTTCATCTCCGCTACCACCCGGATTACTGATGGGATCGACCTTGACTTGTTTGTGGCTCCTTCCAGTCCTCCACTGAGGAGTAAAGAAACTTCTATGCTCTACCTTAAATTTGCCTCGGAATGCCGAGTGGTTTTGTAACCGATAAACTTTAATGGGCTTAACGCCCGAGAACTTTCGAATCTGTAGGACGTTTATCCGAACTTGGTTTATCATCGAGCGTGCTTTTATTTTCCTTTGATGCGAACTTTGCTTTTCATTCGGAATATACTTCAATGCTTGAGCAACATCCTTGAGGTGAATATCCAGTCGACTTGCACTTCATCGATTTTGCAGGTAGGGATGAAGTACAGGCTGCGACTGACCTCGTCGTCCTTGCGGATCGGGATGGACCGCACGTGGTACTTGTGGTGCAGCTCTGAAGGAGAAGGTAGCAGTCGACCTGCACCTCGTCGTCCTTGCGGATTGGGATGGACTGCACGTTGTACTTGTGGCACAGCTCCGAAGGAGAAGGTAATTTTCGAACTGCCTCTCATCATCCTTGCGGATCAAGATGGATTTCTTACTTAGGCGAGTACTCGGACTGGAACTAAGCCTCCGAGTGGGAGGTTTGCTCTCCACTCGGTAGGGTTTTAAATACTTAGGCGAGTACTGGACTGCAGCTAAGCCCCCGAGTGGGAGGTTTGCTCTCCACTCGGTAGGATTTTTCAATACTTAGGCGAGTACTGGACTGCAGCTAAGCCCCCGAGTGGGAGGTTTTCTCTCCACTCGGTAGGATTTTTCAATACTTAGGCGAGTACTGGACTGCAGCTAAGCCCTCGAGTGGGAGGTTTGCTCTCCACTCGGTAGGATTTTTCAATACTTAGGCGAGTACTGGACAGTAGCTAAGCCCCCGAGTGAGAGGTTTGCTCTCCACTCGGTAGGATTTTTGAAGGCGTAGCTCCGAAGGAGAAGGTAGCAATCGACCTGCACCTCGTCGTCCTTGTGAAGCGGACATTTTATTAAATACTTAGGCAAGTACTGGGACTGCAGCTAAGCCCCCGAGTGGGAGGCTGGCTCTCCACTCGGTAGGAGTTAAAAAACGTAGGCGTAGTCTTGGGACTGCAGCTAAGCCCCGAGTTGGAGGCTGGCTCACCACTCGGTGGGATTTTAAAACACCTAGGCGAGTACTTGGACTGCAGCTAAGCCCCCGAGTGGGAGGCTGACTCACCACTCGGTAGGATTTTAAAACACTTAGGCGAGTACTTGGATTGCATCTAAGCCCCTGAGTGGGAGGCTGGCTCACCACTCGGTAGGATTTTAAAACACTTAGGCGAAACGGATTCGCAGCTAAGCCTCCGAGTGAGAGGCTGGCTCACCACTCGGTAAGGATTTTTTTACAAACTTAGGTGAAACGGATTCGCAGCTAAGCCACTCACTAGGGGGGGGGGGATTTTAACAACAAGTAATAGCAATCACTGGGAAAATTATAACCTTCTTGATTTAGATAAACAAACTACAGAGGTACTTTTATTACATCTCATTCGAGTGAGTACTTAAGTATAAAAGGGGCGAAGCAGCTCTGCATTCCAAGCTCGAGGCTCATCAATCTGGCGATCGACGTTGTAAAGATGGTACGCTCCATTGTGGAGAACTCTGGTGACGATGAAGGGACCTTCCCAAGTAGGATCGAGCTTGTGGTTTCTGTTGATCCACTCGGAGGACCAAGTCTCCTTCTTGGAAGGCTCGACTCTTCACATTTCTGGCATGGAATCGACGCAAGTCTTGCTGATAGATAGTTGAGCGGATCAGGGCCATCTCCCTCTCTTCTTCTAAGAGATCGACTGCATCCTGCCAGGCTTGTTTCGCTTCCTCCTCAGAGTAGAGTTCGACTCGAGGTGCATTTTGAAGCAGGTCACTCAGCAGAACTGCTTCAGCTCCATAGACCAGAAAGAATGGAGTTCTCCCAGCCGACCGATTAGGAGTGGTTCTCAATCCCCAAAGAACTGATGGAAGTTCATCGACCCAAGCTCCCGCTGCATGTTTGAGGTCACGCATCAGTCGGGATTTCAGTCCTTTGAGAATTAGACCGTTTGCGCGTTCTACTTGTCCATTCGACTGCGGGTGAGCAACTGAAGCATAGTCGACCCGTGTGTCTTGAGAGGCGCAAAAGGCTTTGAACTTGCAGAATCAAAGTTTGACCCATTGTCAGTGATGATGTTATGCGGAACTCCATATCTGAATATCAATTCTCTGATGAAACTGATAGCAGTGCATGCATCGAGGTTCTTAATGGGCTTGGCTTCGATCCGTTTAGTAAACTTGTCGACTGCCACTAGCAAGTGAGTGAAGCCGCTCCTGCCAGTTCTCTGTGGTCCGATCATGTCCAACCCCCAAACAGCGAAGGGCCAGACGAGTGGAATGGTCTTCAAGGCTGAGGCGGGCTTGTGCGACATATTGGAATAGAATTGACAACCTTCACACTTGTCGACTATTTCCTTTGCCATTTCATTTGCTTTCGGCCGGTAAAATCCCGCTCGGTATGCTTTAGCCACAATGGTCCGAGAGGATGCATGATGGCCACAGGTCCCCGAGTGGATATCTTCAAGAATTATCTGACCTTCTTCTCGCGTGATACATTTCTGGCCGACTCCAGTCGCGCTTTCTCTGTACAAATGTCCCTTGATCACTGTAAAGGACTTAGATCGACGGGCGATCTGTCGAGCCTCTTCTTCATTCTCTGGGAGCTCTTTAATTAAAATATATGCGATGTATGGCACTGTCCAATCGGGAGTGATGACCACAACTTCCATAATCAAGTCGACCACGGCTGGGACCTCGACTTCAGTCGGATCATTGGCACTTTTTGGCTGCGGGGCTTCTTCTGTGAAAGGATCTTCTTGCACTGATGGTGCGCGGATGTGCTCCAAAAACACATTACTGGGAATGGATTCCCTCTTGGACCCTATTTTCGCCAAATCATAAGCAGCATGGTTTTTCAGTCGGGGTATATGATGAAGCTCTAACCCCTCAAATTTCTTCTCCAGCTTTCTCACTGCATTGCAGTAACCAGTCATGGCTGGGCTTCTGACGTCCAACTCCTTCATCACCTGATTAACAACCAAATCTGAGTCGCCGTAGACCATAAAGCGATGGACGCCGAGTGAAATGGCCATACAAAACCCATACAGGAGTGCTTCATATTCTGCTTCATTGTTGGAGGAATCGAAGTGAATCTGGAGTACAAATCTGAGTTTATCTCCTCGGGGGGAAACTAATACTACCCCAAAGACCGAACCATTCAGCATCTTGGAACCATCGAAGAACATAGTCCGGTTCGAGTGAACTTGGGTCGGAAGTCGCTGTTCAACCCACTCAGCGATGAAGTCTGCCATCGCTTGGGACTTGATGGCTTTCTTTGCCTCAAACTTGATATCAAGAGGAAGGAGTTCAATCGCCCATTTCGCCACTCGACCAGTTGCATCTCTATTATGAAGAATCTCTGACAATGGGGCGTCGCTGACGACTGTAATGGAATGATCAGAGAAGTAATGAGCAACCTTCTTCGTGGTCATATAAATCCCATAACCAATCTTCTGATAGTGAGGGTATCTTTGCTTTGATGGGGTCAACACTTCAGAAAGATAATAAACTGGGCGCTGAACTTTGAAGGCTTTTCCTTCTTCTTCCCGCTCGACCGTGAGCACCGTACTGACGACTTGTCCAGTGGCTGCAATGTAAAGCAGCAAAGGCTCTTTGCTGATAGGAGCAGCAAGCACCGTCTGGGTGGAGGGCAGAGCTTTTAGCTCTACAAACGCTACATCGGCCTCTGGAGTCCACTCGAACTTGTCTGACTTCTTCATCAGTCGGTAAAGAGGCATTGCCTTTTCACCGAGGCAAGAGATGAATCGACTTAAAGCGGCCAAGCATCCAGTAAGCTTCTGGACATCGTGCACACGCACAGGGCGTTTCATTCGGAGTATAGTGCCAACTTTTTCTGGGTTAGCGTCGATTCCTCGTTCGGAAACAAGAAAACCGAGTAACTTTCCGCCAGGAACTCCGAATGTGCATTTTGATGGATTAAGCTTGATATCATACCTCCTGAGATTGGAAAATGTTTCAGCAAGGTCAGTCAACAGGTCGGAACCCTTTCGTGACTTGACCACTATATCATCCATGTATGCTTCCACATTCCGACTAATTTGAGTGAGCAAACACTTCTGAATCATTCTCATGAACGTGGCTCCGACATTCTTGAGACCGAATGGCACGGTGACATAACAGAAGCACCCGAACGGAGTGATGAAAGCTGTTTTGATCTCATCGGGTCCATACAGACGGATCTGATGGTACCCGGAATAGGCGTCTAAAAAAGACAACCGCTCGCATCCCGCAGTCGAGTCGACTATTTGGTCGATGCGGGGAAGAGGGAAATGATCTTTCGAGCAGGCCCGATTATTATGATTGAAGTCGATGCACATGCGCAGTGACTTGTCCTTCTTGGGGACAATGACCACATTGGCGAGCCACTCGGAGTGGTAAATCTCTCGGATGAACTCTGCTGCTAAGAGCCGAGCGACCTCCTCGCCAATAGCCTTTCTCTTCTGGAAGGCGGACCGTCGAAGATGTTCTTTGACAGGTTTAACTTTCGGGTCGACTCATAGGCGGTCCTCAGCCAGCCCCCTGGGAACACGCGGCATGTCAGCAGGCTTCCATGCAGAGATGTCCGATTTGGATGAGCGCTTCTTCCTATTTGGAGTCGATTGTTGTTGAGATGTTGGTCGGAGCAGTATTGGGGTCGGTCGGGTGAATGTGAACCTGCTTCGTCTCACCGGACGACTGAAATGCCGACTCCGTAGCGGGTTTCTTGGCTCGCAACAAATCACTCGGATCTGCAGTCTTCTGATATTCTTGCAATTCTACCACTGCCATCTGAGCATCAGCAATCTTAGAGCCTTCTCGGAAACACTCTTCCGCTTTCTTCCGATTGCCGCGATGTGATCACACCCTTGGGGCCGGGCATCTTTAGTTTAAGGTACACATAACATGGTCGAGACATGAAACGGGCATACGCCGGCCTTCCCAGAATAGCGTGATAAGCGCTCTGGAAATCCACGACCTCAAAGGTCAACTTTTCTTTGCGGAAATTCTTCGAATCACGAAAAACGACATCAAGAGCAATTTGACCGAGTGACTCAGCCTTCTTTCCAGGAATGACTCTGTGGAAACTCATGTTACTGGTGCTGAGTATGGACATCGGAATGCCCATCCCTTTCAATGTCTCTGCATACAAGATGTTCAGGCCACTGCCACCATCCATCAAAACTTTGGTCAGTCGAGTGCCTTCGACGACTGGATCGACCACCAACGCTTGCCTCCCAGGGGTGGCAATGTGTGTCAGATGATCGGACTGGTCGAATGTGATGGCGGTCTGGGACCATTTCAGATAATTGGGCATCGTTGGAGCGACCATGTTCACTTCTCGGTTGATAACTTTCAACCGACTTTTGCTTTCAACGTCAGCAAAAATCATCAGGGTGGAATTGACCTAGGGGTATCCACCATCACTATCTTCCTTGTCCTCAACTTTGCCCGACTCCTTTTCCTTATCCTTGGGCTGCTTCCCTTGAACCGCTGAATCAAGAGCCGACATTGTCGAGTGGTATGCTTCGGGTAAGTGAGTTTACCCTCTTCATCTTTCTTCGTGTGAATGTGACATGGCAAGTCCAACACATCATTCCCATCTTGGTCTTTCACCTTCTTGGGGTTCCATGGACCCTTGGGTTTCCCCTTGAACTTTCCCCGGGTCACAACCAAGGCTTCTCCGGAGCGGCCGGGCTCGGCTTTGCGCTTCGCTTCCATTGGAGTTCCTCCACGGCTTCATTAGCGGCTGACTTGTACTTACCAGTCTGGAGCCGATACTCTTCTTCACCATTAGCATACTTGGTGGCAATCTCCATCATCCGACTCAGGGTCATATCTCCTGTCCGACACATTCTCAACTCCCTGTTCTTGACACGTTCCTTTAAAGCACAGACTGCCTGGTGATCAGACACATTCTCAACTGTGTGGTGCAAGGTAATCCATCTCTGGATGTAATATCTCAAAGTTTCATTCGACTTCTGTACACACGACTGCAGCTCTGTCAACCCTGTTGGTCGCTTGCAAGTGCCTTCAAATGTCCTGACAAACACTCGGGCAAGATCTTCCCAAGTGTAAATACTGCTGGGTGCTAATCGATTCAACCATGCTCGCGTAACCCTCAAACATAAGGGGCAAATGCTTCATAGCTACCTCATCGTTGCCGCCGCCAATTTGGACAGCCACTCGGTAGTCCTCAAGCCAAGTGCCAGGCTTGGACTCACCGGTGAACTTACTGACTCCAGTCGCCAACCTGAAGTTGGGAGGAATCACGCGGCTCTGATGGCCCTCCTAAAACACTCTGGCCCTGAGACATGAACTCTGCTGCTGGAGGGAACATCTCTGTCATGGCCTTCTCGGCGAGCTCTATTCCTATCGACCAAGCCTTGAACGATAATGGATCTCGCATCAAAGCCTGGTTCTCTGGGGTCGACTGGAACCCTTCGCCCAGCACTGTGCTGGCGTCTGTCATCTTGTTCCCGAGGAGCATATGATCCACCCCTTGGGGGAGGGGTGGGCACTCGACGTCGATCATTGCGATCGAATCGGTGCTCATACGGCTCGCGGTTCTTGTACTGATCATCACGCCGGCCTCCACGTTTCTCACGCCTCGGGGGCGATCTTGGACTATGGACCGACTGGACTGAATTCGCAGCGACGGATCTGCTGTGAATCCTGTTCCGTGGATCGTGATACGACTGAATTTTGATCTCCGCTGCCGGAGTAAATCTACGATCTGTTGCAAACCTCTACCCGCCCGATTTGGGAAGGCTGAATCGATTCTGCTATACGGGCTGCAGCTGCTAAATTCTGAATCGGAGTTCGATATACCTGAGTTGGTTGTGGAAAGAGCTGATGTTGACTGGATTCTGGAACCCGTGGTCGCGTGCGCTCGTCGAGAACTCGATGGAGGTTCTCCAGTCGAGTGCGCTCTGCCAGGTTGGCCAAGCGCGCATCCTCCAAGGCACGAGCCTCGGGGGTTTCTCCAACGATAGGAGTGTGAAGCGCATCCATGTTTCGGCGGCAAAGTTCCTCCCTCTGCAGTGAAGTGAGGGGCTCGGGTTGGTACTCTTCGTGAGCTTGCGCCGGATCGCCTCCTCCGTCGCCTCCGTCGGTGCGGGGGAATCCAGGAGGACTGCATGGTCCGTCGACCATCAGAACCTCTGCTGCCGGATCGCTGCTATCGCACTCGGATGCAGTCTCTGCGGAGCCAGGCGACAGATCGAACAGGCTCGATTGCCGCAACTTGTGAAGTGGCCGACTGGCGAGCCACCGCATGCCTCACCCACCGCTGAAGCCTCGACCGACCGGAGCGCTTGCGCCGGCGGGAGACTGGGAGTGAGGTCGGCACAAGAACCGACCCATACTGGGTCGACGGTTGCCAGAGGAGGACGCCGCGGACGACGCAGCAAAAAGTGCGTTGCCCAGCGGGATCGGGAGCGTCGGCGTCGAGAGGAGCCTCCTGAAGCCAAGCGGAGTCGTCGGCGATGAACGTGAGTGCACCGAGACGGATCTCGCGGCCTTCGACCAAAACTCCACGTGAAACCATGATGTAGGAGATCGAAAGAATCCCAACTTCTCCAACAAATCGCTAGAACACCTGCCCCACGGTGGGCGCCAACTGTCGTGGTTCTAAGTCTGACAAAGAGAATGGGGGTAGGTATGGAGAGGCAAGATACTAGCTATGGAGTAGTTGTATACGCACGAGTTTTACGAGTTCAGGCCCTTCTCGGAGGAAGTAACAGCCCTACGTCTCGGAGCCCGGAGGCGGTCGACTCGATTATATGCGTATGAATTATAGGGGTGCGAACCCTTCTACCTGTGGAGGGGGGTGGCTTATATAGAGTGCGCCAGGACCCCAGCCAGCCCACGTAGCGGAGGGTTAAAGGTACATTAAGGCCAGGCATTACCGGTAACGCCTTACATAAAGTGTCATCATGACCATAAATACTACTTAATTACAGACCGTTTGGACACAGAGTGGTTCTTGAACTCCTGGTGGTCGAGTGTCTTTGAGTCTGTCGAGTGAAATCCTACCAGGTCGACTGGAAGGCCGTTTCTTCTAAAGATGTCCTTGGGGAGGGTACCTTGGACAGGTTCATGACCCTACCCTAGGTACATGACTTCATCACTGTGCATTCACCAAAACACAATTAAAACACCTCACAGATGCCACTACAACAAAACTAAGGCAAAAAAAGGAGATAGGGGTGCAAAGAACTAAAACCTGTATGAAGTAGGGACTAAGTACAACCCTGTCAGGATTAGAGAATATCTCAGAGGTCTCCGGGTTATCCTTCCACAAATTTATGAGATAATCCATTATGTCTCCTTCCATCTGCTGCCCATCACCAAAAAGTCTATAAAGGAAATCTCCTGTGAGGTCAATAACATTCCCAGGGATGGTAAACATGCAGTAGCTTGTCCTGCAGAATACAAAAGGATGGTAAAAATATATATTAGAAGTTCAGATACAACAACAAAACAGAAGTCCAGTCACTATAACTCAAAAAGGCAAGAGGAGACATAAAACAGGAGTTCATATACTACAACAACGGCAGTTCAGACAATACAACAACAGAAGTTCAGACACTACAACTCCAAGGCAAGGGAACGACAGAAAGAGGGTAACTCACCCGAATACTTCTCCGGACCGTCTTTACTCAAAGACATAATGTTTCAAATTCCAGGCCTCGGATAGATGAGGGAAATCAGATTTTTCAGGGGAGCGACAGGAGAACGCCACTTCAAAGGCAATCTTGATGCTCGCTTGGAGGTAGTTATGTTCCTGCACTCAACTGCCGGTTTCCTCCTGGTCATCACAAAGATTCTTCCCACCTCTACCAAAGAATAGTTCCAAAGAAGACGTTTAGCATTCTTGGGTAAGCAATCTTCTCAAAATCATCATCGGACGAAATCACTTCTGCTTCGGCTGCTTTGACTGCATCAGCCTTCCTGTAGCATGGGGTTTTTGGAGTACCACGAATACCGCCAGCCTGCTCCCCCAACTTGGAAGGAATGAGGGTCCGAGGTCTATCATCTTCTATCGGAGTTGTACTCACCGGTTCCTCCCTAGGCTGGTATTCCTGTGACCCGAGGAATGAGTAGTGGTAATCGGTCAACTCCAACGGATCCACTGTCAAAGAAAAAAAGAAGAGAAAACATCACCATTAAAAAACAACTGAAGTTCAGGAACATCACAATGTGCAGTCCAACTATTAAAAGATGACATGATTGCTACTCAAGCTGACCTAAAAAAATTAGTTGCAGTAAAAAACTAAATGAAGTTCAGGAACAACCAGAGGCACAGTTCAAGATAAACCGATGAACTCGAAATCATTCAACTACAGCTAACAAAAACCATAGAAAGTCATCATCTCTGAAAGTTCAATTAGAAAAAAAAATGCTCATGTCCATTTAAGCAATGGAAGGACATAAATTACTGAAACCAAACACACAAGCAAAATTAAAAAAGATAGAAATGAAGTTCATGTACAAAGAAAATGCTCCTCTCCTTCCGAAAACCAAAGAAATTTCACCAGATCTCAAGGTAAGTCCAAGTTTGAGAGAAAAAATATGAAGTTCGTAGAATAAAAGATGCAAGGTGTAAGCAATCAGCTTCCAAAATACTTACATGTGTAGTAGCCAAACAGAGATAGGAAGTCTGTCTCAAACAAAGTTAGAAGAAGCGATTGAGTACAGCCACGTCTTCCTGATATCCCCGATATTCTCATGGGAATAATTTGGAAGAACCCCGTCATGATACGAATTAACATTCGTAAGCATGAAGAATCCGCAGTCGACACTGCCATCAAACGAAGTAAAAAGAAGAGTGTTAGAACAGAAAAAGAAAGCCAACGAATTAAACACGTCGCAGCTGAAGTACAACTACTGATTAAACATATGTGATAAAGAGAAAAGTGGAACTCATACTTGTTTTGTCTTTGGGGACATCAATCCAATCCAGAGGGAAATTGTCGATGGTAAGAGGACTGAAGGGTGTCTCCCTATCGTTGCTGGCATCCTTCCAAAGCCTCTTGATGTTGTCGGTCATCCGTCAAAACAGGTGTACCGCACATTCATCTTTTGGTCCATAGTATGAATCGAGAAGCTGGAACCTTGAATTCTTCAGGTCAAGGAATACCGACACCCAATGACCGACACCACCCATGGAAGCAGGGAACCTCAAAGTAGTCAAAAGTAGGGAAAACAACCTCAAGCATCATAAACACACGAATCATTAAAAATGAGAATTAATATCGTAACGGTACAAAAGAAAAATAAAACAAATATTAACACGGTGATCGTGACCGCAAAACTAATACAGAGGCAAAGAACAAGATATTGCATACCGAATCATGTGCATCCATGCTATCTGGACCACTCGCCATGAAGTACTTCCTCACACAGGAATCAAATTGACCTCTGAAGAGAATATCGTGTTCAATACAGGCAACACCAACATATGAAAAAAATACAAAAACGAGACAAACAAGTTTTAACTAAAAAAATGGCAAGGAAAAAAACGGAAAAGAAATCACTGTATGGTTGACTTACACAAACCCAATACGGCAGGATGAGTTTGTCTTATCCTCGTACTTCGTGACGAGATGAGAGAGTGCACACTCGGCCAGATTAGACCGAAGCATTCCGCGAGGACCAAAAGATATTGCAACATCTTCAACAGAAGCTTCACACTCTTTGTTTTGGAACATAATCATTGATCTAAAACAAGCGAACAAAAAGTTCAGCATCAGGAAACTCAGGAAGTTCATAACACATGTTAGCACAGAAGTTCAGCTATACCACAAACAGGCAGTACAGTACAAAAGAGGCCAGAAGTTCAGCAACAGATAAGTAAAAAACAAGAAGTTCAGGTACATATAGTTGGGAAGTTCAGGTGAGAAACCACAGGCAATTCACAGGGGGCACATATATGATGTAAAATATTGAGCAGCTGCACTCACCTCTTGGAACGATCATTCCTAAGCCTAGTTACACTGTAATAAAAGTCATCAACCTCCTTACGGACGACAGCAAGGTCGCTATCTGCTCACCAAAAAGAAAATAACAATTAACAGCAACACTCAAAAGCACATAGATTCACGACAGTATCAATTAAGACCAACATTCAAGCACAAACATTCAAAAACATAAACACATCTCAGCTGTTACATCGGAAAGGATAAAACCACAGCATCATAGACATCACAACACATGCATTATAAACCTCCACCCACATAGAAAAACAGGTTCACTTAACATTCTTTTCAACCCACACGACAAACAACAAAACCAGAAGTTCAACTTAGACCACACAGGTAGTTCACAGGGGATATCATGGACTAAAACCAAACAACAAAGAGGGGAGGGGATGGGGAAAGAAGAGAGAAGCATGCTCCTCTCTTCATGGATCCTTGCCTAGACCACAGTGGCAGCACTGGAATGATCAACCTCCTCTCCATAGCTATCGCTTTCGGTATCTTCATCGTCAGCCTTGAGAGACATTGCAGCGTCGTCGGAAGGACACCGACAATACCGTAGCAACCGGAGAATCTGAAACAAGAAAACCATTTGGTTGTGCCTGTGCAGCATCAACATCAACTGATGGCTCTGCTGCACGAGACTTCTCCGGGCTTGCAGCAGTACTACCACTAGTTTGTACAACATCAACATCAACAGATGGTTCTGCTGCAGGATACTTCTCCGAGCTTGCAGCAGTACTACCACCAGTTTGTACAACATCAACATCAACAGTTGGCTCTGCTGCAGGATACTTCTCCGGGCTTGCAGCAGTACTACCACCAGTTTGTATAGCAGACTCAACATGATCTTTCTCCAAAATAATGTCCCCCAGTTGTCTTGCCCTGCTCAGCATCAGAAACCTCAGCGCCAACGGACGACTGAGGTTCAGTCAGGACCACCCCGTCGGAGCAGCCGGTGCCTGAGACGGAAATGTCTGCAGCCTTCTCTGGAGCAACACTAACATCATCATTCTGCTGCTCCAAAAAGAAACAAAAAGTCATTACAAAGGGCTGACTGAACCTCATGCACAGGGGCAGCAAGTCCGTCTCAGGGGCAACAAGACAAATGGACAAGAAAAAATGGTACCTTATTTTCACTGCCATGAACCTCATCAACTAATACATCACTAGAGGGGCAAGGATCATGCACAGGGGCAGCTTCATGCACATGATCATCTTCATGCACAGGTAAAACATCCTCCCTAACCCCAGCACCATCATCAACAGCCTAGAAAAATAATCATGTAGAAAACAAATACCTAATCAGCAGAAGTTCACGTTACATAATCAGAGAAGGTCAGCTATCACAACTGACACATCATGGAAGTCCAAATACAGTAAACATAGCAGATAACATACCAAACTACCATAACATACAAAAAGGAACAAAAAGGGCCAGTCATCAAAGTCATAGAAGTTCAGGTGCTGAAGCACTGGAAGTTCAGTTCCTATAAACAGAGAAGGTCACCCTATAACTGCATAACAATAATAACTCAAAGCTAACAATGAACACTAGTGCAAAAGAAATATCAAAAGCCAACATAAACAAACCTCTTCTGTACGCTCCACATGGCCTCCTTCACGACCCAAATGAACGGGATCCTGCCTCTGAATCTCTCTCACAACAACACCCGCCTCATCTTCAAAAGGCTTGCATCGGACGTCCTGCATTTCCATGAACAGCACAAAACTAGCCCGGAGGTGGGAAGTGCTCTCACGAAGCTCGGCAAGATATTTAGCTTCAATCGACAAAAGCTCCTTCGAAGACTCAGCATCAAAACCATGGCCGGGAGGAAGAATACCATCCACGCGACTAAGGCAATCAGCCGTTGTCGGAACACGAGCCATCTCTCCACAAACAGTTTCCAGAAGTCCATTAATCCTAGAAAGGGAAATATTCGCAGCATCAAACAAACTCTCGGAATAAACGCCACCTGCAGCACTCACACGGGCAGAAGAACCTCCTGGATCTACAGGGGCATCAGTGTTAACATCCCGCGAGAATTCAAATCTCAGAGAACTTCCACTACCTAGGCCGGCGGCACGAGGCATGGTAAGAACAGGGCGTTCGATGACCCTAAAGAACACAACCTCAGCCTGTGTGTCTTCCACTGCATATATGAAAACAAAAATCAACACGTCGCAGAACAAATGAAAAGAACATGGAAGCAGAAATTGAGAAGATAGTAGCAGAAGTTCAAGTTAGTACCACAAGCTGATACTGAAAAAAAGACAATGACAAGGAAAAAAAGGCAGAACAATCAGATACACAAACTACACCAAAAATTCCAATAATGCCTACACACGCAGTACATTTCAGAAGTCCAACTATGTATACATAGGCAGTACAACAATGTATGACCAGAAGTTAACATGCTTTCAAAAATGTTGGAAATTTACATAGCACAAGTTCAACCATGCATGTGCAACAACAAAGTTTAGCTTATTTCATATGAATATATCCAGAAGTTCACATATGTACACAAAGGCAGTAATACCATATAAGCCAAGCAGTTCAGCTAATTTACCCTCGTCTATATGAACTAGAAGGTCATATATGTACATAGCAGAAGTTCAACCATGCACACAAAAGGTAGTACCAAATACACAGAAGAGAAGAAACACTCACAGGTAGTCTCCCAAACACCCAGTTGGCTGGGTCGTCATCACCTTTCCTGACCAAGTCAGTCGCAGCGAGCTCAAGAAGCTTGGCCTGATCCATGTAATTGACGCGAGGCGTCCTCAAGTCAACATGAGGCGTCTTGCCAATGATAAGGCAGTCCAGGTACATAAGAAGCGGCACGATGGCACAGCCTATGACAGCTTTTCCTTTGCTAGTACCTTGCTGATACCTAATAACAGCACTTCGAAGGTCATCAACAACCAACTGGCAGTAGTCCATATCTGCCATATCCTCAAACAGCCATTGCTGCCTCCCTGGACACTCGTGTAGAAGTTCCAGGGATAACCACCTTCATGAAAACAATCAGGTAAAACACCTGCAGAGCAAGATCATCCTTCGTCTCATCCTTCACAAGATCCGCGAGGATATTCCGCAGATCCTTTGTCTTGATGTCGTCACTCCTAGCGTACCCAAGCTTGCCCTTCAACCTCATAACAGCATCATCAAACCCATCACTCGAAGGCCTAGGAGGGGTACGATTACCTTGAGGGAATCCAAACAGATGGTGAATAGCATCACTTGTAATACGCAGAACCTTGTTCGCCTCACCCATGTCCAGAATCATCGCTGCAGGCTCAATCCTCGTGTAGATGTTGCCCATCAAAGGACGAGAAATGTTGGAATCAACCTTCAGGTCAAACACACAACCAAAACCAGCCTTGATAACCCTCGTCTTGTGCCTAAGCTGTAGCATTTTCGCACACGTCTTGACCTCTTTCAGTGAGCAGCGAACCGTCTTGTTAAAATGTTTCGCCGCATCTCCTCCTTCGTCACCTTCTTCGGGCGCTTTGCCTACTCTCTTGCTCCTCTCAGGCCACTTCACAAGCTGATATTGAAAAAAATGAGATACACAATGAGATAAACAAGCTACACCAAAATTCCAGTAATGCCTACAAAATTACACACTCAATACATTTCAGAAGTCCAACTATGTCACGTAGGCAGTACAACCATGTATGACCAGAAGTTAACATGCTTTCAAATTGTTGGAAATTTACAAAGCAGAAGTTCAACCATGTATACAAAGACAGTAATCTAACATATATCTCAGAAGTCCAACTATGTCAACATAGGCAGTACAACCATGTATGAACACTAGTTAACATGCTTTCAAAAATGTTGGAAATTTAAAAAGCAGAAGTTCAACCATATACACTAAGGCAGTAATCAAACATGTATACCAACAAGTTAAGCTAATTTCTTCATGTATATACCCAGAAGTCCAACTATGTACACAAAGGCAGTAATACCATAAAAGCAAAGCACGTCGGCTAATTTATTCGTCTATATGGAGATGGAGCAGAAGGTCAGCTATGTACGCCAAGGCAGTGCTAAAAACAATAAAACTACAGCAATAGCGACAAATGCTCTAAAAAACAGTAAAGATGAGACATTCATACCTGAGTAGCGGCAACATCATCATCGACGTCGTCCTCATCATCAGCATTGAAATCAGCATCATCCTTGTCCTCTGGATTAACACGAGAGCGCTTCTTCACACCCTTGTTGACCTTTGCAGGTGGAACCTTGCGCTTCACGCCGCATTTCTTCCCCTTACCAGATGCACCAGCACCAAGCGGAGAAGGTGTAGGCGCGGCAGTGGAAAGCACACGAGGACTACAGCATGGCGTACCACCAAGGCCTAACCCTTCATCTTCAACAACTTCTGCAGGCCTTGAAACACGTGGGCTCTTCCGAGGAGTAACTGCACCAACTACTAGCTTCCTCGCAGCAGTCTTCTTGATTTTCTTCTTAACAGGGACAACAGTGCCATCACTACCACACGACACGTCTTCCTCAACAGTGAGCTCAGCCGCACGAACAGATCCAGGAACATCAGAACCTTTCTCAAGGCGGGCCGCCCTCTTCTTGACAAAATCTTCTTGCTTCTTCCTCTTACGTTGGTCCTCCAGGAGAAGCTGAAGAGGCACATCCTCGGGTTGCGTGACAGGTTCAGTGCCATCAACAGACTGCGACTGCGTCTCTGACATCTGAAGAGAGCACAAAGGATCCTGAACGGAATCACAACCTTTGACTGACGGAGCCTCCTCCTCCTCAGCAGCAGGGGTTTCTGATAAACCCAAATCAGATAAAACATCGTTGATGGTGTTCAAATCTTCCTCCTCTGTGGACACATCTGCAAAAGAACACAAAAAATCGAAGCAAAAAATAAAAAAAAGTCAGGAAAAAAACAAAAACAAACAACATGAACAAAGTAAAAAAACATGGCTCAAAACTTTAAAATGAAAAGAAAAGGCGTTTCACATACTATGTGAAGCAAGAGCCGCAGAAGCAAGATCCTCAAGGCTTGAAGAATTCTCAAGGCTCGAAGCAACCTCGGCAATCACAGTCAAAGGGATAATGGGTGATTTAGCCGCATCAGATATTGGAGCATCAATATTGATGCTCCATCTTGATCGCAGGTATTTTTTCAGAACTATTCAACTCATCACCAACTACAAAAAATGCAAGTAAAAAGGCAGCTGAGTTCTAATCCGCAATCCTACACCAAAAGGACTTCTACTTTTACAACAATGTCCAATACCCAGAAGTTCAACAATACATAACAAAGCAGTAAACACAAAGAACAAACTAAAAAATCTACAAACTAAACATAAAAAAAATCTACACCCGAGGAGCTACTACATACATCACGAATGTCCAGAAGTTCAACGATACATAACAAAGCAGTAAAACAAAATGTGCATAACAGAAGATCAACCAAATTTCATCACAATCAAAACAATAATAAAAACGGAAGTTCAACTCATTGACCCAAGCAAATAGCACATAAAAAAGACGTAGCATGACCACAAATAGTATTTCACAAGAAAACTAAATATCAATACCATGAACATGATAACAAGAAAACAAAAAACAAAGATATACACTTTAAATATGAAATGGCACACACATAAACTATGTGTAAAAATTCATACACAGAAAACTTGTTAGAAGTTCACACTACTAAGACTGGCAGTCCAACATAAATACCAAATGAAGATATGGGCAGACACATATAACAATACTACTATTAAAAAAAGGATACAACTACATTAAGATACCCGGAGATGATTTTGAAGCCATGACAACACAACCGCCTCGATGAATGCCCAAACACTAGAACAACCTGTAAACACAGAAGATTAATTCCATATAGTTAGCAAGTACAAAAACATACAACAAAATGCAAAAAGGAAACTGAATCAAACACTAGAACCAACTACAAACAACTAGAACCAACTCTGAGACAACTAGAACAAACAAGTATGAAATAGATGACAGTAGCACATATATGCAAGCACAACAAAAAACGTATCCAGAAACTAACTACAATGTCCCAAACATAATCTAGACCTCCAAATCCATAGAACTAATGGCATTAGATACAACAGATCTAGCATCAACAATCACACCACAACCTGTCTGACATGCACCTGACTACTAAAATCAACAAAGGGGAAATGAAAATCCACACACAAGCATATCACAAACAAATCTCGCCGCGGGGGAATGCATTCCAACCACCACACGCGCAAGAACCCTACCTAATGTCCCACCAAACCATCAAAAAAAGGGGGTAGGAGGCAGACGCGAGAGCAAACAGAGCAAACAGGGCAGGCCTCCACAGATCTAGCGAAAGTGAATATAAGCATTAGGGGGGAGGGGGCGGGGCGCAGCGTTTGTACCTCTCCAAGCACGAATCCGCGGCGGTTCTTCACTCCCCACAACGCCACGCGCAAGCAGTTGCCGCCCTCACTTCAGAGCAGAGGAGAGCGGGCTGGGCGAGGGAGAGCGCGGGGCGGGTGTCGTGGTTTTGTCACGGCAGATGTCCTCATGAAAGGACTTAGTCGTGGAGCCATCGCTACGGGTTAACTTGAAGGGGTTAAAGCGGACGCAAAGACACAAGAGTTATACTAGTTCGGCCCCTTCGATGAAGGTAAAAGCCTACATCTAGTTTGTGATGGGATTGATGTGGTCTCGATGACTAGGGAGCAAATAAGCTTCGCCTAGGCCTCGAGTTGTTGTTGTCTTCCATTGAACTGCCGAATTCGTCCCCTTATATACACGGGTGACGCTTGTCGGTTGAAGAGTCCCAATCTCCGGTTCATATTCGTATCCGGGTTGGTCTCTCTCTATTCCTAACTTACAATACAAGTTTACATACCAGGCCGGTTTACGGCCATGTGTTCTAAATCGACTACAGGCCTTGGGCCCTTACTTTCATGCCTCTTGGGCTTTTACACCGTTGAACTACTGATGAAGTTAACCCGGCCCAGATAGGCCGGTTTACGTCCAGTAGTAATATCCCCAACAATAGGCCCCAGATTGATATGAACAGGTTCATGTCAATCCTTGATAAAAAAACCTTCATCTTCAAATACCTTCTTGAAATCGTTGAACCGCCGTGATGTTACCTTCTCCGGTTGCTGTAAACCGGCATGATGTCCCCATAAAGATAACATTCATGATATCTTCTTTGTTTAACAGATCCACAATAATCGAGGCGACAGCTCTGCTTCCTAGATTTGGGGTTCCTTGATTCACGCGCCTGACACAGGTATCTTGCCTTATAAATAGGTCCGGAGGGTCATTCCTTTTCTCCCCTCTGTCCCCTTTCTCTTCGTCTTCCTCGCGTCGCTAGCCTCGGAGCTCCGCCACCGTCGTCGACCTCTGCACCGTCTTGAGCCGCTGCATCAACCTGAACGCACCAGAGAAACGCAAACTCTTCCACATCTCCTCAACTCAGGTAGGTCCTCGGTTCCCCTCGACCTAGATCCGTTCTAGGGTTTCTTATTCTTGTCGTTCTCCATGAACTGTTCATGCTCATACCAGACTCTTGGATAGATCTGTGACACCTTGCTCTGATTAGTAGTAGCTTTTAGCATCCGCCTGTAGTCTCGTGCTCACGTCCATAGATCTCGCACATCATCTACGCTCATTGCATCAATATGCTCTGCTTTGTATTCCTCTTTGGATATTTTTCTTCTTTTCGATCGGCTTGGATCCTTTGTTGTAGAGAAATCTTGCGAAACCAGTTTACGCACACTTAGCCGTTCGCAACCTCAATTGTTTTCAATATTTAGACCTTAGACCAGGCGGTTTAACTTAACATAGAAAAATTAGATAAACCGGTATACACCATTAGTCCCTTTGTTGAACCGCCGTAACTCCTTAACCGCATAATCGCCGCTTCATAGAACTCCGGTTTAGAGGTATTTGTCTCCGATTTAGCATTGTACACGGTTCTCTCTTTGTCCCAACACATTTCTTGAACCGGATTTATATTTTTTGTAGATGGCCAAACAAGTATATGAGTGCAACTGGGCTCCTTCCCGTGTCACCGAAACTCAATTAAACAATTTGGTCCTGACTGGCGCTTTAGGCAGTAAAAGCACTATCCATTGGAGGGTTCCTGGCAAAGAGTGTCCACCCACACCTCAGGAAGGAGAGGTTGTAGTTTTCGCAGATCACCTAGCCCGGGGTTTCAATCCGCCCGGTTCAAAATTTTACCAGGATGTGTTAGCCAATTTTCAACTCCGTCCACAGGATACGGGCCCCAATTCTGTTACCAATATTTGTCACTTCCAAGTGCTCTGTGAGGCATACTTTCAAGAAGAACCTACAGTTGAACTGCTTAGAGACTGCTTCCATCTAAACCGCCGCACAGAATTCACTGACGGGCCCAACACAGAATTGGGTGGTGTGGCAATTCAAAAAAGAAAGGAGGTCACTTATCCTCATGTCAAACTGCATAGCCACCCCAAGGAATGGAATAAAACATGGTTTTATTGCAGAGACACTTCACCTGCCAATGAGAATCCTTTGCCCGGTTTTCGTCCAGAGCGACTCAGTAACACACATCCCTTTCCGCAAAGATTAACTGCCAATGAGAGAAGTAAATATGCTCCTCAACTCTCCAAGCTCAGAGCCTTCATGGCCAATGGTTTAACCGGAATTGATCTCGCACGCTATTGGATATCATGGAGCATGCTGCCCCTCTCCAGTAGCTCCGGTTTAATGTGTGAGTACACCGGTAGTGTCGACGACCCCTCCGACATGTTAATATCCAGCTCACCGATGATGAGGTCACCGAGGCTGTGAAGAAAATGTTGAATGAACCGGAACACCTCTGTGCCCAAACCGGTCTGCTCCCCTTCTGTGCTACCAACAAACCGCCATCTGTAAGACTTCTAATTATTTTTACTGAATATATTACTGCTATTCCTGGCATCATTTTTAACATCAAGTGCTGCTTAATCAGGGTGATGATCCATTCTGGAGTAAGAAACGTCCACAAGAGAAACCAGAGAAGCGGACAAAACCGAAAAACAATCCGGCAAAAGACCAAAGCTGTCAAGAAAACTACTCATAAGAGGAAAACCACTGCATCTTCTGATCCGGCTGTGGACGATGATGTGGGTAATCCAGACCTTGAGGTAGAACTTGATTCACTTGGCTTACTTTTCACATGCCTAATTAATGATGATGTTTGTCAGGTTGATGCTGAAACCAGTAATGCTGATGTTGTAGAGGTAACTATTCTCTCCTATGACTAAAATCCTTTGCCTTCACTAAAAAACCGTCGGGCAAACCGGAAAAATAAATTTTCTCATCCCCTTGCTTACTTGGATCCCAAATTTCTTATGAAGACTCAACAACATGAAGCTCGCCGCACAACTCGGCACAGCGGCCAGGTAGTTACCTCCACCGGTTTACCGAACAGTCCGGTTGAAACGTCGCTCAGAGGTCTCTAATTTTCTTGTCGATTGCTTATCCTAAAGCAGGCTGTTTTCACAACCCCTTAATCCGTCGACTCCGATTATCAGGTCACTTCCCACTCCTCATCTGGCGAGTCATCAGCCACTCAGCTGCCACCACTTAAAACGGTGCTTGGGTAAGTTATACCTTTCATATTGTTTCTACTGCATCATTGTGTAGTATATGCCGTATTTGACTGTTGTTGTGCCTTTTCAGGGCCAAGCCTAGGCCGAGCAAAAAGGCTCGTCTGGATAAAGCGGCCGACGAAGAGACTGCCCCTGAACCGGACAGCGCCCCAAATCTTGAAGCGGCCATCTGTGAAGACACGCCCAATGATCCGCCACAGCAAGATGACGATTTTGTTGCTGAAGAAAGGCCTGTTGACACCGCCCTTCCTGCTGACCAGCCCAGAAGCCTGACCCGGATTGAAAAATCCACCAGTCCAATCCGGCCTCACGACAAACCGACCGCCTCGCCAAACCGGTGATACCAAGGACGATGACGTCGTGATTATCGGCTTTGGCCACACAAACCGGGTAATCCACCGCTTTATCCAAACATTCTGCCAAAGAAGAGTTTGCCACTATGAGCAAGGGCAAGTGGGATGTTGATCTGGCAACTTACGCCGCTCTGAACCCCCAAGACCTTCATTCTGGCTACTTGAACCGGCTATATACCAGCCGCGATTATGAAGTTGGCCTGGTGAAGATGATGAAAGAAAAATTCGAGGTAACTTCCCTGTTCTTTTCCTGCCTGGATATTTCAATTTTTGTTAACTCTCCTAGCCCCCAAGGGCCGGTTCAACTTAGTATAGTTAAACCGGGACTTAACATAAACTTAATGCTTCAGAATCCACTGATGTAGCCCCCAAGGGCCGGTTCAACTTAGCATAGTTAAACCGGGACTGTAATTTATATCGCTGCATCAGAACATGTTCGAGCAAATAGCCATTAGCCCCTAAGAGCCAAGTTGAATACCTGTATTGAGCTTGGGACTTTGTGATTTTATTGACATACGAAGATCAAATATGCATTAGCCCCCAAGTGCCATGTGTATGACTGGTTATGCATTTGGGACTTGAGATGAAGATATTAACATGCTCCCTTTTGTTGCAGAATGAGATATGCCAACAAGCCTCCCAAATCAATGATCTTCAAGAAAATCTGAAGTCTCAACAAGCAGAAACCTCCAAGGCCAAGGATGAGCTAAAAACCGCCTTGACTACCATGGAGCAGCTCAAGGAGTGGTTCAAGTCTGAACGGGCCGGCTGGGATACTGAAAAGGCCGCTTTAACCAAAAAGGTTGAAAATGCTGAAGGTGCCCTTAAACCGGTGGTAGATGAGCTGACCAGCGTGACGCGGCAAGTGCATTCCATGACTGCTGCCATCTTCGGTAAGCTTCCTTTGGCTTCTATGATAATCTTGACCTTCTTATGATAAGTCCGGTTTGTCATTTCTCTTGCAATGCTGTAGGCACACGCATTGGTCATTTGGGGTCGATGTTGGAAGAAATTGAAGGCTGCCTATACCTTAATAGAGCAGCATTTGTACATCGGAGCGCAGCGGATCATCTACCGCATCACATAACAATCCAGCACCCTCCTTATTCCAAGATACTCTTAGGAGGTTGTCAATGCTTCCCGCCCGGATTGAAGAGCTGAAGAAATCTGCTGCTCGAACCGGCGCCATTAACGCCTTAATCCGGGCAAAGGCATGGGTGCCAGATTTCGATCCAGTTGAGGCAGCTCAGGGCTATCCCAGTCTGAAGGAAGACGGTTCAGAGTTCAACGAAGATGATCTGAGAGCGATAAACCGGCAAGGCGCCCTCGGCTTGCCAATTGGTCAAGAGGCAAACTTGTCGCATTATCAAGCTCAATATGACGATCGAACAAGCGAGTGGCTGCACCTATTCCCGGCGGAGAACTCGATCCCTCCGATCCGTAAGCATACTTACGCTCCTGATATTGAACCATCTTCCCTGATCCATGAAGAGGCTGTCTTTCAAGCTTTAATGGGAATCGACTGGACCACTGTTGACTTCCAGCAGCTGGGAAGAGATGAAGAGGCTGAAGCAGCGCAGGACGACCCACAACCATCAGACCGGGGCGGCGAGCCAGCATGAACCGGAAGCCGGTTTGAATAGCTGTTTCATTTTATTCCGCCAAGACACAATCATCTTATTTGGGCACCATGTTGCCTTGTAATAGGATAGCCAACACTCTTGCTTTTAATATGCCTTCGCGCATAGGTGCTGATACTTATGCTTGAATGATCGAAACTTTCAATCTTTATATTGCCTGCAATCACAAAATCATAAACCGCCACAGCAGTTTTGTGCCGCTAGCCGGCTTGTGACGTTCATATAAATATGAAATGAAATATTGAGGTATATAATCAAAATTTGTGATACACAATACCTGCCATCGCTGGGCATAAAGTTGGCTTAGCCAATCTTGAAGCGGAGGTTTTATATGTAACACCCCGGATTCGATGCGCCAGGTGTCTGCCAGTTATTCGCCATCTTTGCCATGTCATTTTCTTGCGTGTTGCACTTTGCCATGTCATCATCTGCATTTCATATCATGTCGTCATGTGCATCGCATTTGCATACGTGTTCGTCTCATGCATCCGAGCATTTTCCCCGTTGTCCGTTTTGCAATCCGGCACTCCTATGTCCCCCGGCGCCCCCTTTTGCCTCTTTTCATGTGCGGGTGTTAAACTTTCTCGGAATGGCCCGAGGTTTGCCAAGCGGCCTTGTTATACCATCGGTAGACCGCCTGTCAAGTTTCGTGTCATTTGGAGGTCGTTTGATACTCCAACGGTTAACCGGGTAACCGCCAAAGCCCCCTTCTCTTTGCAGCCCAACACCCCTTCCAAAGTGGCCCAAAACCCAGCAAACTCCCCTCCATGCTCTCGGTCGTTCGATCACGATCGTGTGGGCGAAAACCACTCCTCATTTGGACCCTCCTAGCTCCCTCTACCTATAAATAAGCCCCTCCCCCCGAAATTCGCGGATGAAAATCCCCCCGAAACCCTAGAATTCTCCCTCTCCGCCGCCGGACGCGTCCAGCCTCAGCCAGACACGTCCGCGCCCGCACCCGCAGCCAATCGTGGCTAGCCACGTGGCCTCCCGCCGCCGCCGGCACGTGGAGCTCATCGCGGGGCCCTTGAGCCGGTCGGTCGCCGCCGCCGCGCAGCCCGGTAAGCGCGCCGCCTCATGACCGGCCTCCCGTCGGCCGTCTCCTCGCCGGCTATGCCACCGCCCAGCCGAGTCGCCGTCGTGCTTTCGCGCATGCCCGCCGCCGTCCCCGGCGACCTCGCCGTTCAGGCCCGCCTCTCCTCGGCGTCCCGTGTCGCGCCGCCGCCCGTGCTCCCCGCCTCGGCCGGATCTCCGCCGCCCAGCGCTACCGCGCCTCGCCGCCGGGCGCGCCTCGCGGCCCGAGCCGCCAGCGCCGTTGCGTCGCCGCCCCGGTTCCTGCGCTCCTCCGCCGGAGCCGCGTCCGGCCCGGTCGTCCTCGACCCCCCTCTCCGGCGTTTTCTCCGGCGAGCTCCGGATTTGCCTCCTCTGTCCGCGCCGGACATGTCCGGAGGAGCCCGGACATGTCCGTTCAGTCAACCCCCCCGCGAGGTTTATTTTTCACTGTCATATTCTGCCATTAATTTTCTTGCATCTTCATCGCATCACATCTCTACATCTGTAGCTCCGTTTTGGGCGTGTAGCATATCAAATTGTTCGACTCGATGAGCACTTCATTTCGTTCCATTGCATCATATTCATCTGAGTCCATCTTGATGCATGAATCATCATTGCAAGAGTGCTATATGATGTTAATCTGCAAAAAACTGGTATAACTTGGTGATTTGTCATTTTTGCCATGTTTGATGTGTGCATCCTATAAGGTTGATGTCTACATGCATTTTGATCTATGATATTCCATCTTTCCAGAGGTGCCATCCATGTATTTTTGTGAGTTGTGTAGTGAGTGCATCAAGCTTGTTGAGTAGGGTACTTGTTGTTACTGTTTTGCATGTCTGAATCTGCTATATCATGATGCTATGTTAACCTGCTTCTACAAGTCATTCTATGCATAATCTGGAGATGTTCACTAAGGATGTTTTGTTATACATATCATTCTCTATCCATCCATGCCCCTGGTTGCATTTATAGCCTGCTGTATCTTGTTGTTATCTTGCTCCAAACTTGCTAAATAATGTTGCTGACAACCTGTTAACTAGTTCAGTTTTGCCATGAGGTTTGCTAGTGATCCATGCACTCTATGAACTTGCTCTTGCCATGCTTAGCTTCATAAACATGTCTTCTTACTGTGAGTTGCCTTGCCATGCCATGCCATGTATTGCTCTGTAGTGAGTGGTTCAAGCTCACCAACATGCCTACTTATTGTTGTTCCTGCCATGTATGAATCTGTAATATAACTTGCCATGTTTATATGGCTGCCATCATATCTTCTGATCCTTTTTGGCTCATGGTCAGTAAAGGACTTTTGTTCTATGCAATTAGTAGATTCATTCCATGCCTTTGTTTGCATTGCTAAGTTTCTGTAACATGTTGTTTGATAGCTCTAAACATTGCAACCTGATATTATTTCTGCAAAGTCTGAAACTGTTATTATTTGCAATCTTGCCATGTGTGTTTGAGCATGTTCTAGTGATTTCTGGAGATAGCTCAGTGTTCATGTTTTGTCATACTTTACCTGTACATCACGTCCATGCCTTTTGTTATCATGTGAAGATGCTTTAGCTTGTTGTTTAGGTGCTTGCAATATGCCTAGTTGCTGTTTTGGACAGCTTATCCTTTAAACTTGTATTATGTGTATGTGTTGATCCGTTGCTCCGTTTTGAGTGTGCTCTATATGGAACTTGCTTGATTTTGCATGTAGTTTCATATTGTCATGTTGCATCCTTGTTTTGAGAGTGTTTGCTTGAGGTTTGTATGCATTTTGCATCAATGCCATGTTTAACTTGTTTTGCCCATATCTTCTAGGCCGTAGCTCCGAATATAATGAACTTTATATGAAACTTGACTAGAGTTTCGTGTAGATCATTGTGGTGCATCTTAACTTGCTGTTTAACAACTTGAACATAAGGTTTATTCAGATCTGGACCAATTTTGAAATCTGCATATGAGGACTTACCGGAATTGTTATATGTTGTTTCCGGCCTCATTTAAACTTGATTTGAGGTGTTGTTCTTGTTTGCATCATATTTTGCCATGAGTAGCTCCATGTAGCCTTGTCTTGCATCATAATTGTTGTGCATCATGTCTTGTTCATGTGTGGTGTGTTTACCATGTTGTGTGCTTCTTCTCGATAGTTCCCGTTTCGTTGTGATCGTGAGGATTCGTTCGTCTACGCTTGGTTCGTCTCCGTGGCTTCATCTTCTTCATGGACTCGTTCTTCTTCCTTGCGGGATTTCAGGCAAGATGACCGCTACCCTGGATCTCACTACTATCATTGCTATGCTAGTTGCTTCGTTCTATCGCTATGCTGCGCTACCTATCACTTGCTGCTCAAGCCTCCCAAATTGCCACGAACTATCTAACCGTTGTCACCCTTCCTAGCAAACCATTGCTTGGCTATGTTACCGCTTTGCTCAGCCCCTCTTATAGCGTTGTTAGTTGCAGGTGAAGTTGAAGATTGCTCCATGGTGGACAGGATTTTGTTGGGATATCACAATATCTCTGATATTATTAATGCATCTATATACTTGGTAAAGGGTGGAAGGCTCGGCCTTATGCCTGGTGTTTTGTTCCACTCTTGCCGCCCTAGTTTTCGTCATATCGGTATTATGTTCCCGGATTTTGCGTCCCTAACGCGGTTGGGTGATTTATGGGACCCCTTGACAGTTCGCTTTGAATAAGACTCCTCCAGCAAGGCCCAACCTTGGTTTTATCATTTGCCTCACCTAGCCTTTTTCCCTTGGGTTTCCGAAGCCCGAGGCTCATCTTTATTTATCCCCCGCCCCCCCGGGCCAGTGCTCCTTCGAGTGTTGGTCCGAAACGGGCAGATCAAGGGGCCACCACGGGCAACTCGAGGGCTGGTTTTACTCGTAGGCTGACCTATCCGGTGTGCCCTGAGAACGAGATATGTGCAGCTCCTATCGGGATTTGTCGGCACATCGGGCGGCTTTGCTGGTCTTGTTTTATTGCTGTCGAAATGTCTTGTAGCCGGGATTCCGAGACTGATCGGGTCTTCCCGGGGAGAAGGAATATCCTTCGTTGACCGCGAGAGCTTATCATGGGCTAAGTTGGGACACCCCTGCACGGTATAAACTTTCGAAAGCCGTGCCCGTGGTTATGTGGCAGATGGGAATTTGTTAATATCCGGTTGTAGTAAACTTGAAGTAAACTCTTCTAAAATACACCAACCGTAAAGCGTAACCATGAGTGTCTCTTTTCGGGGTTGATCGAGAGGAGAACACGGTTTCTGGGTTATGTCTGACGTAAGTAGGAGTTCAGGATCACTTCTTGATCATTACTAGTTGACGACCGTTCCTTTGTTTCTCTTCTCGCTCTCATTTGCGTATGGTAGCCACCATATATGCTTAGTCGCTGCTGCAACCTCACCACTTTACCCCTTCCTTTCCCATTAAGCTTTGCTAGTCTTGATACCCATGGTAATGGGATTGATGAGTCCTCGTGGCTCACAGATTACTACACCAACAGTTGCAGGTACAGGTTTGCGATGATCATGACGTGAGAGCGATGTTTGCTTGCTTTGGAGTTCTTCGTCTGCTTCTTCGATCAGGGGATAGGTTCCAGGTCGGCAACCTGGGCTAGCAGGGTGGATATTGTTTGAGTTTATGTTTATGTTTCATCCGTAGACGGATGTTGTTCTTGTACGATGATGATGTATTCTTGTGGCATTCGTGCCTTATGTATGTATCCCCATCTATTATGTAATGCTGATGTAATGATATCCACCTTGCAAAAGCGTTTCAATATGCGGTTCTATCCTTGGTGGGACCTTCGAGTCTCTTTAGGATAGTATCGCATATTGGGCGTGACAGTATAAACCCTTACCGTCAAAGGAGAAAACAACTCCTGTGTTTATAATGCCGGTTTACCATGTAAACCGGGCCGGATCATGATAAGCCCCCTGTTACTCCATAATGGGATGTTA
The DNA here is from genome assembly GCA_021605145.1 of Aegilops bicornis. Taxonomy (NCBI): domain Eukaryota; kingdom Viridiplantae; phylum Streptophyta; class Magnoliopsida; order Poales; family Poaceae; genus Aegilops; species Aegilops bicornis. The sequence continues at coordinate 78,179,692 of CM038674.1, read as the reverse complement.
ACAGAAAAAGTCAAACCGGAAGAATTGTCTCCGGATTAAAAATGGACCGAATTCCGTCAATTGACAGTTTGAACCGGTTTAAAAATGTTGTCGGTTTAAAAAACACAACCAAAATCAAATGATAGTTATGAAAAAACATGGAAGCAAAGGCAATGATAAACCATTTGCAAAAAGGAAGGCTTTACTGAGCCGATCAGATGGTGTTACCATGGTTGGACACGACCAAGCTCCCTATAAGGTGTAGCCATGGTTCATGTCAGCCAGGTCCCCAACTGAAACCGTGGCATTATGCCGATCAAGTGGCGTGGCAGGTTCGACCAAGCCCCCAAGTGACTCTATGGCCTTAGGCCGATCAAGAGGCGTGACTGGTTCAGACTTGACCATGTCCCCAAGTGATCTGGTGGCTTTCGCCGATCAAAAGGTGTTACATTGGTTCGGACACGACCAAGCCCCCAAGTGATATCACAAAGCTTTTGAAAAGCAAACTCAGGGGGTAAACCGGAGGCCGCTTTAAGACAGAACAACTCCATGTAACCACACATGATGTAACAGAACAGATACCCCGCTTCAGCTGAGGCTCCGGTTTATTACTTTATTCATAATATATACACTGTCATAATATGTACGTAAGTAGAGCCGATGGCTCAGGTATAATAAGGCCGAAGATGAGCTATGTTCCATGGCCTTTTGGTCTCCTCCTCTGACGTGCGTGAGTCTTTATGCTCTCGAATATCGATCGAGATAAATGCGACCCGTTGTGCAGATTCTTGCTAACCACGAAAGGTCCCTCCCAAGGTGGGGATAGCTTGTGCATATCAGTCTGGTTTTGGATGAGCCGAAGCACCAAATCTCCTTCTTGAAAAGTTCTTGTTCTGACCCGGCGACTATGGTAACGACGAAGATCCTGTTGGTAAATCGCCGAGCGGGCAGCTGCTATGTCATGCTCTTCATCCAACCGATCCAAAGCGTCCAGACGCGTGCCCGTCGTTGTCCGCTTCAACATAAGCTGCCACACGAGGTGAGTCATGACGGATGTCACTGGGGAGAACCGCCTCTGCTCCATAGACCATAAAGAACGGCGTGTATCCCGTGGATCTGTTAGGCGTAGTGTTTATACTCCATAACAGAGATGGTAGCTCTTCTACCCAACAACCCGGTGTCCTCTGCAAAGGGACCATAAGCCGGGGCTTGATGCCTCTCAAGATCTCTTGATTAGCCCTTTCCGCTTGACCATTGGACTGTGGGTGAGCTCTTGAAGAAAGCGTCAAGCGGATGTGCTCACGTCATGAGAACTCTTTCATGGCACCTTTGGACAAATTAGTACCATTATCTGTGATGATACCGTGTGGAAAGCCAAACCGGAAAATCACCTTTTTGATGAACTGAACCCGAGTAGCGCCACACTTGCTAACAGGTTACGCCTCCACCCACTTTGTAAATTTGTCAACCGCCACCAGGAGGTGGGTCTTTTTGTCCTTGGACCTTTTAAAAGGTCCAACCATATCCATCCCCCAAGTCGCAAACGGCCAAGTAATCGGAATCATCCTCAATTCTTGGCCGGTACATGAGCACGTCTGGAAAACTTTTGGCAACCATCACATCGTCTGACCAGATCTTCCGCATCAGCATGGGCAGTCAACCAATAGAAACCGTATGGAACGCTTTAGCCACCAAGGATTTTGAACCGCGTGATGACCACAATCTCCTTCGTGGATCTCATGCAATATTTCACAGCCTTCCTCGGGGACACACAGCGTTGAAACGCATCGACACACTGCAATGATGCAATTCGCCATTAACAATGGTCATAGACTTAGATCGTCGAACTATCTGCCGGGCCAATGTCTCATCTTCTGGTAACTCGCCCCGGTTCATGTATGCCAGATAAGGAAGCGTCCAATCCGGAGTGACGTGAAGAGCTGCCACCAATTGAGCCTCCGGATCAGGAATAGCCAAATCTGCTTCACCAGGGAGCTTGACTGATGGGTTGTGCAAAGACGTCCGTAAAAAACATTAGGCGGGACCGGTTTGCGCTGAGAGCCCAACCGGCTTAAAGCGTCCGCCGCTTCATTCTTCCGACGGTCCACGTGGTCCACCTGATAGCCCTTGAAATGTCCTGCGACAATATCCACCTCACGACGATATGCAACCATGAGTGGGTCCTTTGAATCCCAAGTGCCAGACACCTGTTGAGCCACTAGGCCCGAGTCATCGAAGCACTTAACCCGGCTTAGATTCATCTCCTTAGCCATCCGGAGACCATGGAGCAAGGCTTCACACTCAGCTGCATTGTTAGCACAAGGGAACATTAAACGGAGAACGTAACAAAACTTGTCACCTCGTGGGGAAGTTAACACGACAACAGCCCCCGAGCCCTCCAATTGCCTGGATCCGTCAAAATGGATGGTCCAATATGTGTGATCCGACTTTTCTTCAGGTGCTTGCAACTCCGTCCAATCGTTAATGAAATCCACAAGTGCTTGAGACTTCACCGCCGTCCGAGGCACGTATTTCAGACCGTGCGGCCCAAGCTCTATAGCCCACTTGGCAATCCGGCCAGTCGCTTCCCGGTTCTGTATGATATCGCCTAAGGGAGCAGAACTGACCACCGTGATGGGGTGCCCTTGGAAATACTGCTTCAGCTTCCGGCTTGCCATAAAAACTCCATATACCAGCTTTTGCCAATGCGGATACCTTTGCTTAGATTCGATAAGTACCTCGCGGATATAATAAACCGGACGCTGAACCGGATGCTCCTTCCCTGCCTCCTTCCGCTCGACCACAATGGCCATGCTGACCGCCCTGGCATTAGCAGCAACATATAGCAGGAGCGGCTCCTTGTCAATGGGAGCGACAAGCACATGCGGGTTGGCCAATTGCCGCTTTAAGTCCTCCAACGCTTCATCGGCGGCTGGACTCCAGACAAACTGATCTGTCTTTTGCAGCATCTGGTACAAAGGGATGGCCTTCTCTCCGAGGCGGCTGATAAACCGCTCGGTAGCGGCAATCCGCCCGCCAAACGCTGGACATCATTAATACACTTCGGTCTAGCCAGGAGGTGATAGCCGTAATCTTCTCCGGATTAGCTTCAATTCCCCTGTTGGACACGAGAAAACCCAATAACTTCCCTGCCGGAACACCAAAAACACATTTTGCCGGGTTGAGCATCATCTTGTAAACCCGCAGGTTGTCAAAGGTTTCTTTCAAGTCGTCAATCAGTGTCTCCTTCTTCCTTGATTTGACCACAATATCATCAACATAGGTGTGCACATTACGGCCGATCTATTTATGCAGGCAATTATGTACACAACGTTGATAAGTTGCTTGGGCGCTCTTGAGCCCAAAAGGCATAGACACATAGCAGAAGGCTCCAAAGGGAGTGATAAATACCGTCTTCTCCTGGTCCTTAACTGCCATCTTGATCTGATGATACCCAGAATACGCATCCAAAAAGCTCAAACGCTCACAACCCGCAGTGGCATCAATAATCTGGTCAATGCGGGGGAGGGCAAAAGGATCTGCTGGACAAGCCTTGTTAAGATCTGTGTAATCCACACATGCGCCAAGTGCCGTTTTTGTTAAGAACCAGCACCGGATTAGCAAGCCACTAAGCGTGGAAAACTTCAACGATAAAACCAGCTGCTAAGAGCCTGGCCACCTCCTCTCCAATGGCCTTACGCCTTTCTTCGTTAAACCGGCGGAGAAACTTCTTCACCGGTTTGTACTTGGGATTAACATTAAGAGTGTGCTCAGCAAGTTCTCTCGGTACACCTGGCATGTCAGAAGGTTTCCATGCAAAAATGTCTCGATTCTCACGGATGAACTCGATGAGTGCGCTTTCCTATTTCGGATCCAAGTTGGCACTGATGCTTAACTGCTTGGACGAATCGCCAGGCACGAAGTCAACAAGCTTAGTCTCAACTGCCGATTTGAATTTTAGGGCGGGATCATGATCTGTAGTTGACTTCTTCAACGGAGCCATGTCCGCCGGATCAACATTGTCCTTATAATACTTCAGCTCCTCGGTGGCACAAACCGACTCTGCGTAAGCCGCATCACCTTCCTCACATTCCAAAGCGATCTTGCGGCTCCCATGAACCGTTATTGTCCCTTTGTGACCCGGCATCTTGAGCTGCAAATAGATATAACAAGGCCGTGCCATGAACTTGGCATAAGCGGCCGCCCAAACAGGCGTGATATGGACTTTGGATTTTTACCACTTCAAACGCCAATGTTTTCGATCCGGAGCCATATTCATCTCCAAAGGCCACTTCGAGCTATTTTACCAACCGAATATGCTGACTTGCGGTACCACACCATGGAACACTTGTATTGGACGGTTTGAGATGTTTATCTGTTAACCCCATACGACGGAAGGTCTCATAGTACAGGATGTTGATGCTGCTCCCTCCATCCATAAGCACCTTGGTGAACTTATAGCCTCCCACCTGAGGTGCCACCACCAGGGCTAGCTGACCCGGATTGTCAACCCAGGGAGGATGATCCTCTCTACTCCATACAATGGGCTGCTCTGACCAGCGTAGGTAATGAGGCACGGCCGGTTCAACAGTGTTGACTGCCCGCTTCTGGAGCTTCTGGTCTCGCTTGTCTAAGCTGGTGGTGAAGACATGGTACTGCCCACTATTCAACTGCTTTGGGTTGCTCTGATAACTTTGTCATTGCCGCTGGTTGTAAGCACCCTGGTTATTCTGATTGTTCTGATTGTTATGTCCGCCCGGATTACCATTAAATCCTGAACCGGAATTTCCTCCACCGTAACCCGGCCCAGATCCTGAACCGCCGCCCGCAAGGCCTTGATCATACCGGAAAGCATTAGAACTCTTGAACTCCTGCATAATGTAGCAATCCTTCCAGAGGTGGTTTGCTAGCGTCTCCTTCGTCCCATGCTTCGGACAGGGTTGATTCAACAGATAATTCAAGCGGTCTGGATTGGGATTAGGTGCTCCACTTCGATTTGGCTGTTTACCTTTGCGCCGCTGGCCCTTGTCCTGCGTGTTGGTGTTAGCTACGAAGTCCATGTTGCCGTTTGCTTTACGCTTGCCCCCACCATTACCTGCCGAGTGATGTTGCTGGCCCTTGGAGTTGCTGTTCTTCCTTCCCTTCCCTGTCTCGTCATCATCAGACTCAGGATCCTTCGTACTATCAGAATCAGCATAGTTCACTAAAGCGCCCATGAGAGTGCCCATGTCATTGCAAAACCGCTTCATGCGCCCCAACTTCAACTTCAAAGGCTTAAACCGGCAATTGCCCTCCAGGGTTAAATTCGTAGAGTCAGCGTTGATCCAGTCGGACGAGTGCAAGATTTCCGAAACGCGGCGTACCCAATGGGTTGTTCACTCCCCTTCACCCTGGACACAAGCCGCCAAGTCCACCACGGACATGGGCTGCTTACAGGTATCTTTGAAATTCTGGATAAACCGGGTCCGCAATTGGGCCCATGAATTGATAGAATTGGGTGGCAAGCTCTTCAACCAAGTACGAGCCGTGCCTTCGAGCATCATGGTGAAGTACTTTGCACACGCGGCCTCATCCACATCCAGCATCTCCATGGCCATCTCATAACTTTCTATCCATGCTTCTGGAGCCAAATCGGTGGTGTAATTTGGCACCTTGCGCGGACCCTTAAAATCCTTGGGCAAGCGCACATTGCGTAAAGAGGGGACGAGGCAAGGCACCCCCAAAGAACTAGAGGTAACCCCAGGCTCGACCGAGATGGTCGGACGAACCGGCGTAAGCGGATAAGCCTGATGTTGTGTTGCTAACTCGGCCTCCCTGCGCGCTCGGGCCCGGTCCACCACCTCCTGGGCGTTATCGACGCCACCTGCCGGGTTATTGCCACGGGGAGCACCACGCCGTGCATTACTTGATACGGCCGGTTCATCCACGTGCCTGCTATAGCTCCGGCTTGGGCGGGGGGTAGAGTGGATCCGGTCGCGCTGTACAAATATGCTTCCTGTTGGACCAAAGCTGTCCTAAGGAGCTCCTTGACCCGGCGCGTCTCTACTGCCTGTGGTGAATCGCCTTCAATTGGAATAGCCTCCAGCCGTGCCGCAGCTGCAACAAGGTTATCCATCGGGTTGGAGTAGTGAGCTGGAGGTGTTTGCACAGCCTGAGGTGCACTGGCATTATGGCGAGGTGATCTATTAAGCGGGGCTGAACCGACGCGCCCGTCCCAGGTGCTTCCGCCCGGTTTACCACCGGCGGATTACTGGTTCCCGCTCCAGGGGTGTTGAAGAGGTCTCTTCCCTCGTAAACTGAAGGCAAACAGGACCTGTATTTCCTCTTCATGACTTCATGTGACGCGCTCGATCCAAAGATGAGCCTATAAGCTGCGCAGATCTAAAGCGGCCCGCTCTGCCGTCATCCTGGCGTCTGCAGCTGCTAGATCCGCTTTAGCCTGAGTGATTTGTTCCTTCACCTTCGCAATCTCCGCGTTATGAGCGTCCTGATCCGCCGGGTTAACCTCTGCCATGAGCACAGCCAACGCATCGAACAAATCTGATAAAACTTGAGCCGGCGGGCGCGCAGGGCCTCCTGCCCCGGCAGCCGTCACCGCTGTTGAACCGGCAACCATTGTTGCAGCGGTCGAAGAGTGAAGCATTGCTTGTGTACCGGCCATGAATATTCCAACCCGGTTCGGCGGATCAGAGGGGTCCGGAATACTGTCACCATCGGAACAGCCCCCAATCCGGCCATCTTGTAGCTGATACAGAGATTCAGTTTCTCCGGTTGACGACTCTTCGTCGGAGTAGACGACGGTCTCGCCACCAGACTTTGATCCGTCCTCATAACTTCCTCCGTGGATGACTCCCACGAAGGCACGCTTCACGGCCGGTTTAACCTAGGCAGATCTCGTACGCTGAGCCATCTCGACGAGGTCGGTGCAGATGTCCGGCTGTGCCCTGGCTCACCGATCTTGCCGATGAAAACGTGTATGCCACCAAAGGGGACCCGGTATCCGTACTCGATTGAGCCGGCCTCGGGGCCCCATCCTGCGTCGTCGATGTAGAGCTTGCCGCGACGACTCTTGGTCATCCGGCCCACAGCATAGCCTTCGAGTCCCCTCCAAGATCATCAAACTATCGTGCGATAGCCCCACGGTGGGCGCCAACTGTCGTGGTTTTGTTACGGCAGATGTCCTCATGAAAGGACTTAGTCGTGGAGCCATCGCTCCGGGTTAACTGGAAGGGGTTAAAGCGGGCGAAAGACACAAGAGTTATACTAGTTCGGCCCCTTCAATGAAGGTAAAAGCCTACGTCTAGTTTGTGATGGGATTGATGTGGTCTCGATGACTAGGGAGCAAATAAGCTTCGCCTAGGCCTCGAGTTGTTGTTGTCTTCCCTTGAACCGCCCCGGGTCGTCCCCTTATATACACGGGTGACGCCTGGCCGGTTGAAGAGTCCCAATCTCCTGTTCATATTCGTATCCGGGTTGGTCTCTCTCTATTCCTAACTTACAATACAATTTTACATACCAGGCCTGTTTACGGCTACAGGTTCTAAACCGACTACAGGCCTTGGGCCCTTACTTTCATGCCTCTTGGGATTTTACACCGTTGAACTACTGATGAAGTTAACCCGGCCCAGATAGGCTGGTTTACGTCCAGTAGTAATATCCCCAACAGCGGGGGAGTAATAGGAGCGGGGGAGTGCGCCGGTTACTCCACTCGCGAGCGCACGGGACAGGGGCGGAGAAATCATGGGGAGTAGCAGTTGAAGGAGGCAGCGGAGCGACGGAGAGGGAAGAGAGAGCGAGCGACAGAGGGAGAGGAAATCTCTGACAGGTGGTGGCGAGGGAGATGGTCAGTTAATGCCTATCTGTCGTGGGACTTGCAGCTACACCAAATTTACAGTTTTATCCCTGAACAGCTAAAATAGTAAATACATGTGTAGATAAAATAAATGCACCATTTGAATGCACCTATTATGATGAGATAAGATCACAAAAACAACAAAGCTGATATTCTCAAAACCAAAAAATAGATGGCAAAATACACTACTAAAGGAAGAAACATACATACATAAATATGCCCCTAAAAACAAGAGAAAAGAAGTTCAAAAAATAAAGAACAGAAGTTCAAGTACTCCAATAAAAGAAGTAAAGCAATAAGAATAAATAAACCATAAAGAAATAAAAAGAAGAAGTTCATGTACAAAAACAGATGAAGTTCATATCTAAATCCTAAAAACCCTAAGATAGATAGTGGGGTGACGGATGTGACGGACTCGCCTCCGCATGCGACGGCGCGCACGCCCGGCGTCGTCGCCTCCGGCTTCGTTCTGTCTCGGCCTCGTGGGGAGGGGGTGGTCCCGACCCCTCCCCTACTCGGCCTCGCGCTACCGCATTCTGCGCGCTAGGATTTCACAGACGCAATGCGGTTATTCTGTTTCCACCCCACCGCACGCACCCTAAACCCTAAAAACCCTAAGATAGATAGTGGGGTCACGGATAGACGGACTCGCCATCACATGCGACGACGGCACGCCGCGGCCGCCGCCTCGCTTCGCTTCGTTCTGTCTCGGCCTCGCAGGAGGAGGGAGGGGGTCCCACCCCACCTCCCCTGCCGCCTCAAGGCTATCAAGATTTGTTAATAGGCCCAATGCCTATTTCAATGTCTACAACTATTTAAATCCTAAAATAACAAACATAATTATATTTTAAAAGAAGTTCAAAAAGAAAAGATAGAGAAGTTCGGGGTTTTGTCAACACCTCAAAGTTAACATTATAAAAACGATTAGCATACAGAAGTTAAGGGTAGTTATTCACTGAAGACCAACAACTACTATAAGTACGAAAACATACTAGAAAAAAAAAAGAAATATACACATATCCGTAGGAAAATTACATGGTCTTTCATGAGACTATCAAAAAAATCCAAAGCAATGCAAAAGTACGAAAAATAACATAAAAACAGAAAGAAATACAGAGGGGCTTGCTTCCATTACATTGCAAAGAACGAAAAACAGAAGTTCAGGTATGAACAGTACAGAAGTCCAGCTTGTATAACGACCCTTAGATGATCTGGAAAAAAGTGTATGCATATTTGGACTAATCGAATGATTTCCCACGAGACAAACTTTAAAACTAACATCTCAGGAACTAAAATTATAAAAAAAAGAAAAAAAAAGAAAATATATAGCACCATGCACCTTCGCCTTGCAAAATATGGAATGCAATGTGGAAAACCAGAAGTTCAACCATTAATTTGAAAGAACTCCAAAGATTCATCAAGATGGTGATTATCGAAAACAACAAACATCGATCAAGTCCAAAGCATCTACTAAGAGCACGAAGTTCAATCGGAAGTTCTAGCAGTCCAGCTTGTACAAACAGAGCGAAAATTGATTGAAACCACAACCCTGATTAAATTTGGTTCCCAGATTTAATCGCTTGGGTCAATTACGACACGTCAACGTCCATTTCGAATGTCTTCCTACTCCAGATAAAAACATCCAAAAAAAGATCAGCCATCAAATCAGAGCGCTCGACGCAACGAACCACGACGGGAGGCGGAAAGTGCAATCCGCAAGTTAGGAATGAATGAGCCAGCCAAATCGAATTAACAAAACGGGAAGGATTCAACCGCCATTTCGAACGTCATCATGCTCCAGATAAATAAGAAAATGACTCTCATCATGTTGTCCCATCGAACAGAAAACGGCGGCAGGAGGCAGAAGATCCAATCGCCGGATTTCGATTTGTATGATTCCGAATAATCAAATTAACAACATGGACAGTATTCGGTCTCACTGATGCACGCAAAATCCACACCCAATTTGAACAGAAAACCTACAAATCTAAAAAACCGGCCGAAACCACTCCCGTGGACGAAGAACAGAGGTGGCGGAACACCAAATTGAATTCGTTCGAAAATAACAACAAATCATGAAGTAAACTCGTACCTAAACCCAATTTTCATCACATTACGGATCCTAGAACATCCAAAGTACAAGCAAAACAACTGTGATGGACCGATGTTCATCACCGCGAGAGCACATCCGCCAAACAGCTAGATTCCTAATCAAAACAAGCATTTAGATTCTGAAAACCGTTTAAACATTACACTTACATCGCCAACAACACGAATGACCAGAAAAACTCGCGCTAGAAGGCACGGTTGCGAAGATAGCCCGAAGGTCGGGTTCAGCGAGAGAAGTTCAGCGCGTTACTCGAGCGATTCAGGTTGTGATCAGAATATTATTACGATCCCGTGATCAGTATAGTGTTTATGTATATATATATATATATATATATATATATATATATATATATATATATAATAGCACTATTCTGATCACAACACCCCTCCTTTATAGGGCGACAAACACGTTCCCGAACTAAAAACCAACGAGTCGAACCGGTATAGAAAAAAGAAACAAAAAAGAAACCCACCCACCCCTGCGTCTTCAACCTCACAGCCCACCCACCCCCGACCCGCACATTTCCACCAGGAGGTTACCGTCGCCGCCCCACCCCATGTGCCGCCGCCCACTCGTCCTCCGGCGCACCGCTGAACCCGCCTCTCCCGATGCAAGGCCACCCCCTCGTCCTCCGGTGCACCGGCGCCCCCGCCTCCTCTGTCGCATGGCCACCTACCCATAGTTAGCCTCCTCTCTGCCTAGGGTTGCTCCCACCACCGCCGTTTGCAAGTCGCCGTCGGGACACACGCTGTCGCCCTCGGCCACCTACTAAGGTACCGTCGATGGCCGCAGATCTAAGCGCTAGCCGCTGGATCCAGCGGTTGCTCACGGTTGTGTTGCTCCGGTGAGCCTCCATCCGCAAGCGCGATGGGGACAACGGCCTCCTCCCTGTCCTCCATCCCCCGCCCCCGAGGACATCCATGATGGCCTCCTCCCACCATCCTCGGAGGTAGGCGTCTCTGAAGTTCGGCCTGGCCAGCCACGTCAGTTCGGTCCTGTCGTGCACTACGCCCCTACCCTGCCTCCAACCACTGGAGCCCCAGCTACCACGCAGCCTCGTCCTAGTGCGGCCCCATCATCGCGGAACTTAGCGCGTTCGCCGCTGCCACCTCCGGTCGTTCAATTTCGCAGCCCCAAGACGTCACGCCTCGGCCATCCAGTTCCCCATTCTTTGTAGTGCCGGGACGAGGCCCAGTGTCCTCCTTCCTGGCTCATAATTTTGATTGCATATATTGTCCATCATTTTGCACCAGAGTTATTCAGAGAGATGGTCAGTGATTCTTGCCATGCTATGCTACTGCAAGTTTATCCAATCACTTCACAAAGTACATTCGCTTTTTAATGCATACAAAATCATAGTAGCTTCCCTATAACGCAGATTACATGTGTTCTGCGATACATGTACTGATCATTGCATCATAAGAGTATACATGTCCATACCTAAAAAAAGAGTACATGTTCAGGTGCAAAACTGTAGCGATGCCCAACAGATCAGAATCAGATATCACGGGAACCACGGATGGAGAGACATGCCCACTGAAGGCAAGCGAGAATGTACAACCCAGAATAAGGATCACCTTAGGGAGCTGCTCCCGTGGAGCGTGGAAACTCAGGAGTGCCTGTTGCTGCCTCAATGTACCATGGAACAACTTCTAGGGCTTTCTCGTCAGAGCCGTTGCTGAGCCGCCCAACGACCCCGGCATCTGAAGGACCAACCATCTTTGCTGCACATCACCAAAAGTAGAGCGATCATGAGCTACTTAGCTACTGTCTAGAAATGCAGGAATAATATCTAGCGCAAGATGCCAGTCTTGAACTATCTTACATTGCTTCTCTGCAATAAGCAAAAAAGATCCAAGGTTTGTGGGTAACTGGAACGACAAGTCTACGCAACTCATGTTCTCAGGGTCCAAGTTCCGCAAGTATTTCAGTTCAGGAAGATTTGGTATAGAGAAATTTTGCATGGGTTAGTTGTCGATGGATCATTTGTTTATCAGATTTGGAATTGATACTTTGCTCATGTATATATGTGAATGAACCTTCTCTGTATCAAAAATAGTATTATGTTGTTCATCATATGGTATGCACCTCAAATATTCTCTTGGACCTTGGTTGATATGTATGTAAGTTTTCTTAGACCAAAAGATGACCTTCTCTCCGCCTCGTCCGACCTTCTTCCTTGTGCTGCACCCTCCTCCCCTTCAGGATGAAAAAACTTCATTACACAGTGGAGTAGAGAACCGCCGACATTACTCGTCCTATTTTGCGTCACTATTTCTATCTTGAAAAAAAGTTAAAATAAATATATGGGAGAAGGTCATGTACGTGTACTAGAAAAAAGTTTGCGTAAAAATGTAGAAGACATTATTATCGAGGTGCTCATTTATACAAAACACATAGATAGTTAAGAGCATAAAAATAATTTAAAAAATATGAGGGGTCCATTTGGACAAACAACGGGTATTTGCGAAAAAAGGTTCAACAAAAAAGGAAAAAAAAGAGTTAACAAAACTCACAAGAGGTTCACGAGTCAAAAAACAAGAACGGTTAAAGTTCAAAATACGAAAATACTTGGCAATAAAGAACAAAAATAACATTCAAACAAATAAAAAATTCAGTGAGATCAACAAGCAGATTTCATTCGTCTCTCACTTCAAAACACATGAAAATAAACCATGTGAAAATTATGCGATAAGTTCATCATTAAAAAAATACGAAGTGCAAACTAGAACAAAAGGAAGAAAGTATCACTTGTGAGGACGCTTCCCCCTGGATCCGCCGGCGACGGCACCTCCTCCCCCTGATTCTGCCCGCGGCGCCACCCCCCTTGATCCGGCCTCGACCTACCCCCCGCACTACATGTGCCGCCGGACCCCTGCACCGGTGCGGGCCGTCGGGACCCGGCATCCCCGTGCGCCATGGCACCCGCCTGGAATCCACCCAAGAAACCGCCGCCAGCGGAACACTCATTGTTGCGTGAGCACTGGTCCGTGCAGGCGGACTTCTTGTTATCGATGTTCATGGAGGACTAGGCCTGCAGCTCAAGGAGAACTTGACCTACTGTTAGGTGGCACATCTAGCAGCAACTGAGAGGCAACGGGAGGTTCCTCCTTCGGTCGGTGTTCAACAGGTCGAAACGATGCTGCGCAACGTGGCAGATGCAACGTCAATCCTTCGTGCGTACTTTCGAGCCGTGCCGGCACATGTTGATTTTTGGCTCCTCCTGGATTGCGCCATGTGCAGGTCGAACAAAATGTTCACGACAGGTCAAGTGAAAAACTAGTGGCAGGACGAACACAAGTGCTTTTCTACAGGAACAAAAAAAATGACCGTGTTACTTGCCATAGAACATAATAAAAAGCTCAATGTGCTTTTGAAAAAGAATAATCAAACTGACGTTTGAAAATGTGCAGCAGAAGTTCATGTCAAACTAACGGCGTGATTCAGCGTTTATTCTTGAATAAGTGGAGAAAATTGTACATGCTCTGTAGGTCAAAAGTTAGGCTTTAATTTATGTTTTCCGAAGGTCAAAATGTTGTGTTTGAGAAGGTCAAGTGTGTTATCTCAGCAAGTTCAAACTAAATTTAAACATGCAAGGTAAAACATGCAAGAAAACAAAAAGAAAAGGAGAAGTTCAATTTCTAAAGATGACGCGGTTCGACTGCAAACCAATATTGAAAGAAAACAAGAAGAAAGGAGAAGTTCAATTTCTAAAGATGACGCGGTTCGACGTGCTAAACAATGTTGAAAGATAACAAAAAGAAAAGGAGAAGTTCAATTTCGAAAGATGACGCGGTTTGATGTGCAAACCAATGAAAAAACACACAAAATGTTGTTTTGGTGTCTAAAATATTTTTATTCATAATGAAGAATTACGAAATAAAACAAGGAAGTCCATATTAAAAAGATGGAGAAGTTCGATGAGTATAGAAAACTTGGATTTTCCTCATTATTAAAGAAAGGAAACAAGAAGTTCAAAAATAAAAAACAAGAAGTTCAACTTTTAAAAATAGAGTGCTTCAAAATTTCATAAAAAATAACTAAGAAATAAAACGAGGAAGTCCATATTAAAAAGATGGAGAAGTTCGATGATATAGAAAACTCAGGTTTTCCTCGTTATTAAAGAATGGAAACAAGAAGTTTAAAAATAAAATAAAAAAGAAGTTCAACTTTTAAAAATAGAGAGCTTCCAAATTTCATAAAAAAGGACTAAGAAATAAAACCAGGAAGTCCATATTAAAAAGATGGAGAAGTTCAATGATTATAAAAAACTCAGATTTTCCTCGTTATTATGGAAACAAGAAGTTCAAAAATAAAATAATAAGAAGTTCAACTTTTAAAAATAGAGCGCTAAAATTCATAAAAAGATTAAGAAAATCAGATAAAAAATTCATAAAAAAACTCGGATATATTCACGTAATGAGATAAGTTCAGATTGATAACTGCCAGAAGATCATGTACTACACGGTGTGCATTTTGTATTAAAAAAGAATAAAAAAGCAAAAGCCAATTTTTTTGTTGTTATAAGTTCAAGTACTCCATCGGAGAAAGTTAAAAAATATATTGTCAGAGAGGTTTGTACAAAAAGAATATCATTTGTGTAACACTGACGAAATGGATGGGAAAATTACAAAACGAGAATACGTTACAGAAGTTCAACGTGAAAACAGCAGGAAGTTCGACTATTATAGTGAATGAATTTGAGATGAAAAACTTTTAAAATAGTCGCGATTATGAAAAAACGATCAACACGGGAAAGTTGCGTCTTTACATCAGCTTTCCACCGGTATATTAGTTGCTCAATTCCGGTGAGTGTTCTGGTGAGTGGATGGAGAGCTATGGGCAAAACAATCACGTGAAAAACAGAGTGAAGTTCAAGTAGACATGCTGAGAAGTTCAGGTTCTTCACGCTGTGCATTTTCGAAGAATTTGTTTCGCGATAAAGGCAGAACGAATGATCCAGCCGTTTTCGAAATTAATTGAAAACGGCTCGGAATCAGAGAAAACCATCAACATGAAAAAGTTTCGCATTTTCTGTAGCTTTTCAACAGTATATTATTTGCACCATTCTGATAAAGTTTGTAGAAATTACGGCGAGAATACGTTTTTAGCCATTTTCAAAATTGACATAAAACCGTAATGAATTGGGAGAAATAATATATACCAAAAGTTTCCGCATTTCCTCAAGCTTTCCAATGCCATATAATTTGCTGCATTCACACATACGGTTAAAAAAATAAGTCGAAAATACAAACTCGGTGGAACTTTTAATGTTTTCTAAATTACTTTTAAACCATTCAAAATTAGAAAACACTTTCAACAAGAGAAAGTAGCGCATTTTTATAATCTTTCCAACGCCGTATCATTTGCCTCAATTAGATTAGCCGTTCAGAAATGACATCGAAAATACGAACTGTTCGATTTATGAAATTTTACGATTTTCCAAATTACTCTTTAACCGTAGGGAATTAGAGAAAACTTTCAACATGTGGAAGGAGCAGTTTTACATTAGCTTTCCAACGCCATATTATTTGCCTCATTCCGATAAACGGTTTAGAAATGCAATCGAAAATACGATTCACGTTTTTCGTATGAAGAAAAAAACGGTTTTCAAAACTGCTCTTAAACCGCTTACATTTTGCCAAAAATTTAACTTGGGTCATGATACTGGTGTCCATAGCTTTCCAACGGTATATAGCGAGCCCCATTTGGGCAAAGTTGACGGAAGTTCAACCTAGCACAAGGGAAAGTTCAGGTGGAATAACTCAGGCAGTAAAAATGCAGAAAACGCGAGTTTATCACGAGCGGAGTGCAAAATCCGCCTATGAGCGAGATTCCTATTTAAAACTGGTATTTAGTTGCTAAAAACGTTTCCAAATTACACTAACATCATATAGAACATGACTAACCAGAATAATTCACGCGAGAAGCCATGGTTGCGAAGATTGCCCGAAGGTCGGGTTCGTACAGAGGGAAGTTCAGGCGCGTCACTCGGGTAGTTCAGGTTGTGATCAAAATATTATTCTGATCCCGTGATCAGAATAGTGTATATATATATATACATACATATATATATATACATACATATATATATATATATGGGGAGTAGGCGCCACACAAGGATATATAACATTGTCTTAGCCGTGTGCGGCGCACCTATCCACCGTTTACTTCCTCGGTCATATTTTTGTGGTGCTTAGGCCAAGCCCTGCGCAGATCACACCACCATCATCGTCACCACACCGCTGTGTTGTCAGAACTCATCTACTACCTCGCTATCTTCCTGGATCAAGAAGGCGGAGGACATCATCGAGCTGAACGTGTGCAGAACGCGGAGGTGTCGTGCGTTCGGTACTAGACCGGTTGAAGTGCGAAGAAAGTTCAACTACATCAACCGCGTTGTGAAACGCTTCCGCTTAGGTCTACGAGGGTACGTAGACATACTCTCCCCCTTGTTTCTATGCATCTCCATGGATAGATCATTGCGTGTGCATAGAATTTTTTTGTTTTCCATTCAACGATTCCCAATAGTGGTGGTAGTGACGAACATGGAGTTGGTGGAAGATCTTGGGTTGGCTCCGGTTCTGGGGGTGGGGTGTCTCGTCTGATCCAAGCTTTCGACAAGATATGTGTCCTGCTCTAAATCAGCAGAGGGCCCCCCAGCTCATCCTTGATTGTCACTTCCATGTGGGGATAAAGATGGAACGGAGGAGATACAAAGTGTTGGATGGGGTTGATTTGACACAAGAGCGTGTACGACGACGCTGGTTCTGGAGAGCTACATCGCCCAATATGGCCGATGACCGGACTCTGCTCTGGTGATCCGTCGTACTTTCTAGCCGAAAGACGACCCACACTACTGCAGGATGCTGCTAACGCGGCACTACGATCAGAGACCCTTTGACGAAACTGTGCGATGCAATAATCGCAAACAGTGGTGTAAAAAACCGTCAAAAAAGGTGCAAAACGTTTGCGATGACAGATGCATCAAACATGGTTCAGATTTTAGTTGCGTGTGTGATTCAGGGCATACAGTTCAATTCAATTAACCATTTTCGATGAGGAGGAACAAAATAAACGGGCAGCCAGATGAAGGTGTGTGAGATGTACAGCATACAGTTCACTCGGATGAACTGTTTGTGATTAGGAAACACAAAAGAAACGGTCAGCCAGATGAAGGTGTGTGCGATGTACATCATACAGTTCACCTGGATGAACTGTTTGTGATTAGGCCACACAAAAGAAACGGTCAGCCAGATCAAGGTGTGTGTGATGTACGACATGCGGTTCACATGGATGAACTGTTTGCATTGAGACAAGAGAACATAAATGGTTCAATATAACAAATACCATAAATATTGCAAGGTTCAAGTTCAAAGATTACAACACCCAAATTCAAACATTGCAAGTTGCGTTATTTCTGAAAAGGGATCAGCCGCTGACAAGTCATGTATGGGTTTGACACAATAACTTCTAATTGATTTGCCATATGCTCTTCCAAAACGGAGTTTGGCATTTTTGGAGGCACTTCCATTCTGCAGTACCAGCCACCTCTGATAATCATACCATTTATCTTTCCTAATTAAATGCGTGTTCAACCTCAGTACCCTCAGCACCTTTGCTCTGACAAGAAAGAACATGGCGAGTGTAATATCCGGTGGGGTCCCTCGATAGGAGTTCAAAGTAATATTTGAGAGATGCAGATCTATGCATTCGATGTGATTGTCGTTATCAACATCTTCCATCAGGCCTAATATGAAATGCAAAAGAAGAGAACGTGTTAGTGCCTACATGCAGTTTTGAACACTGCTACACGCCCATTTGGTTTGCAAGATTTGTAAAATGCACCAACGTGCCATCTTCGATCTGGCATGATTAACATGGGAATTAATTTGATTACAATCTAGAAACATGTAGCCTTCTTCACAAGAGGTTGGATTGGATGAAAAAATCCCTAAGAAAACTAGTACAGATGAATCCAAAGGAGAAATGCTTATGGACGATTGTAAACATATGAATGAAGCAACAAATATGGGATGGGGGTGTATGTCCTAAAATCCTCCAAAAATGCCTTCAGAAATCATAGTACATAGTCATTGTAAACTTGGGAAAAGGTGCAAAAAATTGAACTCCCTTATGGTTAACATTTAACAGGAAAGGAACATCACCTCGATATACATCTTCTTCAGGCACGGAAAGCATCTCAGGCAACTGAAAACTTGGTCCAGGTTGGGGATGACAGATTCTAGTGCCAAGACCTTCACTGTGCCCAGAGTGCAGGTGTAGTCACTGGATGATGTATTTAACATACATCTTCAAAACTATAAATAACATTGATATCAAGAAGGAGAGGTATATAAGGCGACTGTTGTACCTGAAAGTTGTAGTATTTGACAGACGAGTAGCCCACCACTTTCAATTTCGGCCAGAAATGACATTGATTCTTGTTGGACCTTGTTGATCAACTATAAGTAATCTATCAAGTGAAGGTGTGTCCTCGATGACCATATTGTGGTCCACCTTTTGTGATCTCTCGTTCAGCACCAACAACAGACATAAATAGTGCGGAGAGTCCTGGAGGTGGTGTGCAAGGTACTCAACCAATTCATCACCTGAAGACAAAGGAACTCGAGTGCAGTACAGCCACGGAGCAGGCACTCCATGTCATCCTTTGGGATGCGGACGGCGAAGAGCTCGAGGTGCTTCAGTCGTGGTAGAAAAAGAGCGGGCGCGTCATTAAGGGGGGATGGCAGTTCATGAACTTGGCGAGGCGCAGCGTGGGCGCGAAGCGGAGCGCGGATGTTGGCAGCAAGCTCATATGCCCAACATTATATGTTAGCTTCTCGAGCTGATCTATGGTGCGGGATTGGAACCACTCGTCAAGCTTGGCTCGCTCCTTGCCATTGGAACGGAACTTGCCCGCGATAAGGCCTTTGATTGGGCCATGGTGACTGCCGAGGATCTGGGAGAACGCATCCAAGCTTTGGCAATAGTCATGGCAGAGCTTGTGGGTGTGGAGGAGGTCGACAGGGGTGCGGAGCCATAGGGTGCGCCATCGCTGGGAAACGGCGGTTGTCCTCGCCTGATTTCTAATTGGGAGGAGGGATATGATGACTATCAACATATCATCAGGGAGGTTGTTGATGAAGTCTAGGCTTGCTGGAGTCGCTTGCGGTTCTTTCTCGACCCGCCTCCGCTTGTTGGCAGCCTCGTTCTCCACCTCGTCGACGGGGACGGGAACCTCTGTCTCGATATTCACGTCGTGCTCCGGTGCTTCAGCAGCCCCGGCGTCGCCACTCCCTCCGATGGGGCGCTTCGGCGGCATCCTCGTACACTGACGGCTTTGAGGACTCAGAGCGGCGTCGAGGATGTGGGCGGAGAGAGAGGAATTGTGTGTGGGGGGAGTGTCGTGGATTTGTCACGTCAGATGTCCTTAGTGTCAGGACTTACTCACGAGGCCAACGCATCTATGTGGTAGCTTGAGAGGGGTTGAGCGGAATCGAGAGACGCAACACAAGACAAGAATTTAGACAGCTTCGGGCCCCGGGAAACATCATCCGGTAAAAACCCTACATGCTGTTTGAGGCTAGGTCTCATTATCATCACGAGGGAGTCGCCGTAAACCGGCTCTCCTCTTTGTGTCTAGCCCTAAGATTGTTTCTTCTTGCTTGTAGCATCCCCCTTTAGAGCCCCGCCCTCCTTATATATGTTGAAGGGCGGGTTACATGTGGAGTCCTATTAGGATTAGGATTACTCTATTACAAGTGGAGTCCTAGTCTTGCTTCCTTCAGAGGAGAATAGTCCTTACGCTTTCCTCATAAACCGCCCACCATTAAACGTGAACCGCCTTACGGGCCTTGGGCCTTGTCATCCGTCTGTCCCGTATGCCGGATCACCAGTGAGTCATAATGACCAGGTGGGTTGCTTGTAAACCGCCAGGTCAGGGTGGGTCGCCAGTGAATCGCCAAGTGCTAGCCGGATCTCAGTAAACCGCCAAGTCCGGCCGGGTTTACGCCGTGGGGTATATCCCCGACATTAGCCCCCAGTTTAATTTGGATTTGTCCATGTTAAACTAATCTGCAACATAAACAAAAGAACAAATTTGGCGGGTTGTGCTCCGGGTTAAGAATTCTTGTAGACCGACACCTGATCATCCTTAAATCCTTGTCATTTCCTCCTTCTAGAAAATCCAAGTCAATAGACCAACTTCATAATCAATTTGCTTGCAGAAAAAATATTGTAAATGAAGAATCCATTTGAATTGGCCTTCAATGCTCCAACTTGACAAAAATATTAGTCTCTGAAATATTCAACTGATATCCAGCCGGCTTGAAGATGTAAAACTTGTCGTTTTATGATTACGACCATCGTCGGGTTATAAAACTGATAATTCCGAGTCATGATTGTTGCAGACACCGGTTCATGATTGTTGCCAACGCTGGTTGTAGCCCCCAAGTCTTTGAGCAGAACAAAGTGGTGGCTTAAGACTTTGCCTCAAAGATAAATATCGCCACTTTCAAAGAAATCCATGTTGTTCATCCCGTGACTAGTAAAACTGAATACTCCATACTATGTAGCCCCCAAGTGTCGGGTTGTCATGCTTGCAGCAACCTGGGACTTGTAATTGTCTTATACTCATAAAAACTTCAACCAGTGTAGCCCCCAAGGGCCGGGTCATTATGCAATAATGAGCAGGGACTTTGTAGGTATAATCATGTAGATTTGAGAAATGATGTGTAGCCCCCAAGGGCTGGCTCAGTAAGATAATATTGAGCTGGGACTTAATATATACTTCAATGAAAATAACATCATATGATGTAACCCTCATCATGGTACTTGAATCCACGTCCACAAGGTTAAGAGCCTTGTGCTTTACCAACTGAGCAGTGGACTCTTCAATATAAAAAAGCTTTGTACCTTCAACTGTTGACAGGAGCAATTGGTAGCCCCCAAGGGCCGACTCATTATAATGTGATGAGTCGGGTCTTCAATAATATGAGCAAAAAATTACTTTGCATTAGCCCCCAAGTGTCATGGTGCATGCTTGCTGCGACATGAGACTTGCATATTTGATATAATCTAAACTTAAATAATGTAGCCCCCAAGTGCCAGGTCGTAAGCCTGCAGCGACTCGGGACTATTCCTTTGTAGAATAAATCATACCCATTGATAAAATAATAGCCATTGCGCTGAAGCGACTTTGAAAACCTCAATCATAATATTGGTTATTGATAACCATAATAAAAATCTAGCCATGTTGGCTATTCAAGATAATATAATCTGGTATGAAAAACCTTATTCATTCAATATCATAATGAAAATTCAGCCAAGTTTGGCTATTTGAATAATATAACCCAATGATTTATAAGCGCATGATTCCAATGGCGCAATCCAAATATGTATTGGCGACTTATAGTCCAAAGCCAGGCCGGGTTAACAAACACCGGATAATTTCTCATCATATACTGGCGACTTATCATCTTAAAGCCAGGCCGGTTTAATAAACATCGGATAATTTATCATCATGCTTTATTCAACCTGTCTCTGCATACAACAAGTTTAAAGTGTCCTGGCGGTTTATCACGGACGGGTCATAATGCCCAACATATAACCCAGGTTTATAACCAAGGCTGGACTTAAGAATAATCAATGAAATATATCATACCTGTGACATTGAATCACATCATTAGTTTACCAACTTTTTGTAGTAAGGGTGATAACCCCAATCTTGAGTAATGATAACTCCTTTCATATCAGGTCGGTTTATGATAAAACCGTATCGGGTTGTGATAAACACCGGTTTAACCATATATAATCTTGGCGACTTCGTAGTCAAACCGCATCAAGGCGGATAGTCTCCGGATTATGATTTGATCATGTACCGACAATTTGTAATTGAAAGTCAAGCCGGGTTAATGAACACCGGTTTACTCCATAATAAGATGGTAACATAAAATCAAACCGGGCAGATAGTCTCCGGATTAGGATTTGACCGTGTTCCGCCAATTTGTAATTGACAGTTTGAAACGGATTAACAATGTCGGTTTAAAAACGAAACAAAAACCAAATAACAGTTATGAAAAAATATGGAAGCAAAGGCAATGATAAGACCGTTTGCAATAAGAGGCTTTCCTGAGCCGATCAGATGGTGTTAGCATGGTCGGACACGACCAAGCTCCCAATAAGGTGTAGCTATGGTTCAAGTCAGCCAGGTCCCCAACTGAAACGGTGGCATTATGCCGATCAAGTGGCGTGGCAATGGTTCGGGTTCGACCAAGCCCCCAAGTGACTCTACGGCCTTAGGCCGATCAAGAGGCGTGACTGGTTCAGACTTGACCATGTCCCCAAGTGATCTGGTGGCTTTCGCCTATCAAAAGGTGTTGCATTGGTTCGGACACGACCAAGCCCCCAAGTGATATTGTGGTACTAGGCCGATCAAGAGGCGTGGCTATGGTTCGCATACGACCAAGCCCCCAAGTGACCAATAATATTATAAGCCAATAAGGCATGATACCCATGTTTGGAGCGCGCATCATGGCAGCAAGTCTTCTTTGGCACCCTTTAACTTTTTGCAAGAGATAAATCCTTCTTGAACCGGGATTTTGAACCGGATATTGAGAGCTTCAAAGCTTTGTGGGAGACATCTTTCCCTTGAACCGGATTGTAAACCGAAATCTTCATTTTCAGCCGGAAATTTTCTGATGGCCTTTCAACTCGAACTTGCGAGAAGTTAATTCCTTTTGAACCGGACATTTCTAAACCGGATTTGAGCGCTTGAGAGCTTTGTGGGAGAATATATTTCCTTGAACTGGATTGTAAACCGGATACTTGAGAGCTTGGTGATACCGACTTCACTTTAGCCGGATTTTAAACCGGAATCCTTTCTGATGACCCGGAACTTCTTCATTGAGCCGGGATTTTGTAATGGTTATATACTTACTAAGCCGGAAATTTTCTGACGGCCTTCAAATAACAGTAGCCTCCGGGACCGGGTTATCTTTCCCTCCATCGTCCTGGGGTTCTTAAATTTGCTGGCAAGATTTGCTTAGTCATGTCATCGTAGCCCCCGAGTCTCAAGGTGACTCGAGGAGTTGGCTTGAAACTCTCCATATTTGACCGTGATATAAACCGGCATAACTTGAATATCATTGGTGTTGATAACACGATGTGAATCCACAGAAGGTTGTGATGATCATGCGGCGGTTATAAATGATCCCGTATGAGCCGTGGTCAAGAATCTCGCCAATGGCTCCTTCCAACCGGGCGATTTGAAGTTACCCAAATTGTAGTGGCGGCGACTTGTGCGCCTGCCCATTGAGCCATCCAAAGGTAGACGGCGGTTGCTAGTATATGATAATTTGCCTCCTTTTTGAAAGAATACCGGTCTACCCTAGCTGTGACTTGCTCATGCAGTCAGGTGCGGACTGGTATGTTGATGTAGACGAGGCCGCTTTAAATGGAAGGTAGAGACGCCCATGATTAGAGGTGGCTTGGGCAGATGAACTGCCACGGTGTTGTAAACCGTTCGGACGGGCGAGTCAAACGCAGTAACGGTTCAGGCAAGCTGATGTAAACCGGCCGTAAGGGCGGCGTCTTGCACGCGTCCATTCACCGTGTAATGTGGCACGGACGAACACCGGCAGGACGTTGCCGGTAGTGCTTCGCACTCCATGGTATAAACCACGTGTATAATGAATAATTGTCCTGCATACAATATTGCAGACCAAGGCAAAGATAAACTGCTCTTTGATAAAAATAATATGCACTAATAAAATATATTTTAGATGGATATCACCTGATGTGTTAGGCCAGAAATTATCCGCCATGGAGTTGATGATCACCACAGTGATGCTAAAATTAATCACGGTCGAGTCGGCCAGACGAGCAGACGGATGGTCCAGCCATGGTGTTGTGAACCGGACTATGGGGCAGCGGTTTGTGTTCCGATTTATCAGTGTGATATACGCAGATGCTGGTGTAGAATAGCTAGCGCGCGCCGTCCGCAGTAGGGCATCACGTTTATAGTGAGCACTTGTCCTGTATAAAAAGATATAGGCCAGAGTAATTGTTCTTTGATAAAAACAATGTGTTTAAGAAAAATAGATGGATATCACCGGTTCATCCGGATGATGATGGAGTCTTACAAACACCGAAGTTAATCGCCGCCCAAGGCAACGATGGAAACGGTGCACCACGGCAAAGGAAAACGCCCGAGGTGAAACCGTGGATGATGAAGTAGAGGCATCCCACAACGGACCCAGCGACTTCGGAACATCGTTGCTGCGGGCGGCTTGTGGAGGCAGGTCCGCGGGCCGTGGTTACAACAACGATAAAAAACACACCGACGGCTTGGAACGGCGCAGCGGCCCCGCGAAGAGGTGAAGCGGCGCGTGGACGGCCAAGGCCAACTGGGCGGGTCGAGGCACTACAATGGCCGCAGCGGCAGTGAAACGAATCCACGCCCACGACCCCATCCACTCCGGATCGTGGTTGTTTTGATTTTTTTTACCTTACCATGAGGATGATCCTGTAGTAGCACTTGCCTCCTTCCAATTCGGATGGATGTAGTCATTAAAGATGTAACACGTCTTGATCTAGTACTAGTACTCAAGTAGTATTAGCCCTCTTCCCAAAAAGGAATTAATTGATGTTGGCTTTCACGTGACAAAGTACTAGAAGTACTGTAGCGGTTTGACCGAGAGTCCCTGCCATGACCAGCCCGGATGCAGAGAGTCACTTTTTCCCTGATCTTCACGTGCTAACCCTGCATAGCACCTTCGATCCGGCTTCAAGCAATCGTCTCGGCAACTCCCGCTTGCAACAGCGGTGACTCGGTGAATCAGACGGAAATAACAGTATTTTGATGATCTTGATCCGTACTGATGAAACCTCCTTCGCACTTGGCTTTTTGCGGCGATGCAACGGAAAGTGATACGGCCACGACGGATCGCCTGGCCGCATTTGACGGTGCACATAGACGCAAACCGGCTCTTCTCATCTGAAAATTATGAACTTCTCCATCCTTAGAAAGATCCCTCCAAGAACTCAACACCATCGTGCGCAAGCCCCACGGTGGGCGCCAACTGTCGTGGATTTGTCACGTCAGATGTCCTTAGTGTCAGGACTTAGTCGCGAGGCCAACGCATCTATGTGGTAGCTTGAGAGGGGTTGAGCGGAATCGAGAGACGCAACACAAGACAAGAATTTAGACAGGTTCGGGCCCCGGGAAACATCATCCGGTAGAAACCCTACATGCTGTTTGAGGCTAGGTCTCATTATCATCACGAGGGAGTCGCCGTAAACCGGCTCTCCTCTTTGTGTCTAGCCCTAAGATTGTTTCTTCTTGCTTGTAGCCTCCCCCTTTGGGGAGCCCTGCCCCTCCTTATATATGTTGAAGGGGCGGGTTACATGTGGAGTCCTATTAGGATTAGGATTACTCTATTACAAGTGGAGTCCTAGTCTTGCGTCCTTCAGAGGGAGAATAGTCCTTACGCTTTCCTCATAAACCGCCCACCATTAAACATGAACCGCCTTACGGGCCTTGGGCCTTGTCATCCGTCTGTCCGTAGAGGCGGATCACCGTGAGTCATAATGACCAGGTGGGTTGCTTGTAAACCGCCAGGTCAGGGTGGGTCGCCAGTGAATCGCCAAGTGCCAGCCGGATCTCAGTAAACCGCCAATTCCGGTCGGGTTATACTTCCGGCCGGTTTACGCCGCGGGGTATATCCCCGACAGGGAGGATGGGGGGTGCGGCCGCTCGATGGCGCCATTAATATAGACCAGTGGGAGCGAGGCGGGCAGCGGTCCAAGGCCGTCTCGCTTCCCGGTGAGAACGACTGCTTAATCTCTAGTATGAATGAAATCTATGCTTAATTACTGAATTTTAGTTGCAAAAAATAGATAGTGATATTGATTTTTAGCTGCATATTTTGACAAATCGCAGTGTCTCTTGGCTTAGCACCGAAGTCTGGCTTTAATTTGCATACCGTAATCTGAACCGTTTGCGTTGAAGAGATGCACAGATCTTGCGTTGAATAGCTTGTACGCTTCCCGGTGAGCCTGCGCACCGGACTGCGCTCGCACGCCTCCCGTTCAGTCAAGCAGCTGTCCACATGGCACCTTCTATAGCCATTAAAACCAAGACACGTGGCGTCACGTGAATGGTTAACCGAACGCACACGGTTTGAATTATACAAACGTTTGAGATATTAAAGTGGCAGCTAATTTTTTTCAAAATGCCTTTGTTGGCTGTCATTATTCGAGTGCGCCTTCTCTCAAAATGGACAAGAAAAATACCACAGCATGTCGGGTGCCCTTGAGGGAGTCCTGGATTAGGGGGTCCTCGGACTGCCGGACTATATACTTGGGCCGGACTGTTGGACTATAAAGATACAAGATTGAAGACATCGCCCCGTGTCCGGACGGGACTCTCCTTTGCGTGGAAGGCAAGCTTGGCAATTCGGATATGTAGATCTCCTCCCTTGTAACCAACTCTGTGTAACCCTAGCCCCCTCCAGGGTCTATATAAACCGAAGGGTTTAGTCCGTAGGACAAGAACAATCACAATCATAGGCTAGCTTCTAGGGTTTAGCCTCTACGATTTCGTGGTAGATCAACTCTTGTAATGATCATATCATCAAGATCAATCAAGCATGAAGTAGGGTATTACGTCCATCGAGAGGGCCCGAACCTGGGTAAACATTGTGTCCCCCGCCTCCTGTTACCATCCGCCTTAGACGCACAGTTCGGGGCCCCCTACCCGAGATCCGACGGTTTTGACACCGACATTGGTGCTTTCATTGAGAGTTCCACTTTGCCGTCACCATAAGGCTTGATGGCTCCTTCGATCATCGGCAACGATGCAATCCAGGGTGAGGTTTTTCTCCCCAAACAGATCTTTGTATTCGGTGGCTTCGCACTGTGGGCCAACTCGCTTGGCCATCTGGAGCAGATCAAGAGTTACGCCCCTGGCCGTCAGGTCTGGTTTGGAAATTTAAACTATACTGCCGACATCCGTGGAGACTTGATCTTTGAAGGATTCGAGCCTATGTCCGGTGCGCTGCAGAGTTACGACGAGCATGACCTAACTCTGCCATCGGACGGTGTTCAGGAGATCACATATGTGGCTAATCCAGCCCTAAATCCGGAGCAGAGTGCACCGTCCGAGGACGGGTGGATGGACCCTGCCACGGAGGCTGCACACTCAGTGGCGATAAAGCCGAATACTGATTTCACCTCCTATGAGACCTGTGTTGCCGGACACTTGGATTCGTCGCCGGCCACGGGCTCCGAACCGCCTGCGTCCGTACCTATCGAAACTGATTGGGCGCCGATCATGGAGTTCTCCTCCGCGGATATCTTTCAGCACTTGCCCTTGGGCGACGTGCTAAATTCATTAAGGTCTCTCTCCTTGTCATGAGACCCTTGGCCGAACTATGTCCGGCTTGAGTGGGAAGCGGACGATGAAGAAATTCGTTCCCCACCCACCACCCACTTGATAGCCACTGTCGACGACTTAACCGACATGCTCGATTTCGGCTCCGAAGACATCAACGGTATGGACGATGATGTAGGAGACGAACAGGAACTACCGCCCACAGGATGGTGGACTGCCACCTCATCATATGATATATACATGGTGGACACCCCCAAAGAGAGCGAAGGCAATAAGGCAAAAGAGGATAATCCCCTCGAGAAGCAATCTAAGCACCGACGTCAACATCGCCGCTCTAAGCCCCGCCATAGAAAAAGCGGTGATACCGGCACAAGAAACAATAACGCTGCGGATAGTGCCGAAGAGAAGACAATCCCCTCCAGCCAGACCTCGAGCGGGAGGATGGGCAAGCTAGCCCTAAGGAACGGGCAGCAGACGGAGAATCAGAGGATGACAATTACATGCCTTTCTCCGAAGACGAGGTGAGCCTCGGCGACGAAGAATTTTATCGTGCCTGAGGATCCTGTCGAACAGGAGCACTTCCAGCGCCGGCTTATAGCCACAGCAAAAAGCCTGAAGAAAAAACAACAGCAGCTTAAAGCTGACCAAGATCTGCTAGCGGATAGATGGACTGAGGTCCTAGAGGCCGAGGAATACGAACTCGAGTGCCCAACCAAAAGTTACCCAAAGCTCAGGTTGCTACCCCGACTCGACGAGGAAGCATTAAAGCCTACGCTTCCGGCGTATGATGCGGCTGACCGGCCACCTGGTGGCTGAGACAAAGCGGCATACCAGGCTGAAGTCCAGCCCGCACCCCGCCGTCAGTCAATCAAAAATACCAAGGCCCGGGGTAACACGCAGGACCTGCGAGACGTATTGGAAAACAAAGCAGGACATGCAAGATCGATCTACGGATCACGGGGGCGCGCCCCAACACGTGACGACGACCGTCACGCCGGATATACTAAAAGCAAATCCGGCCGGGCCGAATAGAGCAGACAAGACTCGTATGAACTGCGTCGTGATATAGCCCGCATGCAGGCGCCAAGACACCCCTATGCTTCACTGATGAAGTAATGGATCATGAATTCCCGGAATGTTTTAAACCCGTAAACATCGAATCATATGATGGTACAACAGACCCTACGGTATGGATTGAAGATTTCCTCCTCCACATCCACATGGCCCGCAGCGACGATCTACATGCCATCAAGTACCTCCCATTAAAACTCAAAGGACCTGCTCGGCATTGGCTCAATAGCCTTCCGGCAAACTCCATTGGCAGTTGGGAGAATTTGGAGGACGCATTCCTTGAAAACTTCTAGGGGACTTATGTGCGACCACCGGATGCAGATGACTTGAGTCATATAATTCAACAGCCAGGGGAATCAGCCAGGAAATTCTGGACTCGGTTCCTAACTAAAAAGAACCAAATTGTCGACTGTCCGGATGCCGAGGCCTTAGCGGCATTTAAGCATAACATCTGCGACAAGTGGCTCGCCCGACACCTTGGCCAAGAAAAACCAGAGTCCATGGCAGCCCTCACGACACTCATGACCCGCTTTTGTGCGGGCGAGGACAGCTGGCTGGCCACAGCAACAACACATTGAGAAATCCTGGCAATTCAGATGCCAAAGATAGCAACGGCAGGCCACGGCGCAACAGACACAAGTGCCGCAACAACGGCGACAATGCCGAAGACACGACAGTTAATGCTGGATTCAGTGGCTTTAAATCCGGTCAGCGGAAAAAGCCGTTCAAAAGAAGCATTCCGGGCTCCTCCAGCTTGGACCGCATACTCGATCGCTCGTCTCAAATTCACGGCACCCCCCATAAACCAGCCAACCACACCAACAGAGAATGTTGGGTGTTCAAACAGGCCGGCAAGTTGAATGCCGAAAACAAGGAAAAGGGGCTGCATAGCAACGACGAGGAGGAGCCCCGGCTGCCGAACACAGGAGGACAGAAGAAATTTCCCCCCCAAGTGAAAATGGTAAACATGATATACGCAACCCATATTCCCAAGCGGGAGCGGAAGCGTGCACTGAGGGACGTATATGCGATGGAGCCAGTCGCCCCAAAGTTCAACCAATGGTCTTCTTGTCCGATCACCTTCGATCGCAAGGACTACCCCACTAGTATCTGTCGTGGTGGTTCTGCCGCATTGGTCCTTGACCCCATCATTGACGGATTTCACCTCACTCGAGTCCTTATGGACAGTGGCAGCAGCCTGAACCTGCTCTATCAGGATACAGTGCGCAAAATGGGTATAGACCCCTCAAGGATCAAACCCACCAAAACCACCTTTAAAGGTGTCATCCCAGGTGTAGAGGCCTGTTGCACGGGCTCAATCACACTGGAAGTGGTCTTCGGATCCCCAGACAACTTCCGAAGCGAGGAGTTAATCTTTGATATTGTCCCCTTCCGCAGTGGCTATCACGCACTGCTCAGATGAACCGCATTTGCTAGATTCAATGTGGTACCGCATTATGCATACCTCAAGCTCAAAATGCCAGGGCCTCGTGGGGTTATAATAGTTAATGGAAACACATAATGCTCGCTCCGCGGAGGAGCACACTGCGGCCCTCGCAGCAGAAGCGCAAAGCAGCCTTATAAGGCAAATAACCAATTTGGCGAAAAAGACCTTGGACACCTTCAAGCGAGTCCGGAATACCCTGCAAGAGGATCGCCAGGCGCGTTTAGAGCTCGCCTAGCAATTCGGCCTCCATCCCAGCCCCAGTGAAGCGGCGAAATTTACGCTGCACCTACATAATTACGCACTCAAAATACCATGGGCACAGGCGGAGGTACGACCATGGCACGGCCCACAATGTGGCTCAACCGCTTCAGGACCTGTATACCTTTAACATTTTCTTCCTTTCCGGCCGCTATTCTCTGAAGGCCCTATCCGATCGTCTGATTGTCGAACTCGTCAAGGGAAGGAAACACCAAGGAAGCTAGAAGCTTTGACGTACAAGGGAATCCTCAGGTGGTCTCTGATAACGATCGATATACCCGTTTTGCATACCCACATGCAACTTGCCCTTGGATAGGACATGTCAAATAGTCCTATTGTTCACTTATTGCACTACATGTATGCATACGCTTTGACGTATCATTTAAATAACAATGTACAACATTAGCTCATTATTGCATTCGTTTATCCTTTTCCCTTGTCCATTTATTTACAACAAGTTGCACCTTACATTCTGAGAAGACCTGTGCGCCAGGGGCTTTGGTGTACCCCATAACACAACACGAAAAGTCCGAACACTTTCGACAGTGCGGCACCCCGAACTTATAGAATTATATGCATCAGCTCCGAATCATGTCTTGGGTCAATAGTTGGGTTTGCCCGGCTCCCATGTTTTGGTATCTTACGTTCCGCTATATCGGCTAAGGTAGCGCTGGGAGAACTACTGCGATTGTGTCCCGGTTCTTCCGGACGAACACCTCAGTAGAGAAAGCCGAAAATTGGCTGTCATGATGAGGCGAGAGCTAGTCGCTGTTCGAGAGGTCTCAAATCCTTAAAGATTTTTTCTGCTTCAGGCGAGGAGTCAGCCTTGTCCGATCTAGGCGTACATAGCGCCCCAAGTTCGGCCTTCCGAATACTAGGGGCTTCGCCAAAATTTAAAATTGTAGACTTCTATGGCTAAGTGAGAGTGATAAAGCTTTATAGTCCGATTGCCTGGTTCGTTGTGCCGAACACCTCCTTCAAGGACCCAAAACTGGGATAAAGAGTGTTGAGTTTATCCTGAACACCTCGATTACTAGTTACATGGGGCGAAGTTTAACGACCGCCAACTCTCAAATTTTATAAACAGCCGCACAGAAGGTAATATTTTAAATTAACAAGCGTTACTTAGCGCACATGAACTCGTTTCATATTACAGAATCACATGAGTACATTCATTCAAATATTACATCCTTAGCACATTCCTCTGCCACAAGGTGAGCACCCTTCAGGACACTGTCATAATACTTTTTTGGGTGGCGATGCTCCTTGCCCTCTGGCGGCCCCTCCTTCACCAGCTTTTCGGCGTCCATCTTCGCCCAGTGCACCTTCGTCCGGGCAAAAGCCCTGCATGCACCCTCAATGCAGACGGACCGCTTTATGACTTAAAACCATGGGCAGGTGTTCACAAGCCGACTTACCAGGCCGAAATAGCTGCCAGGCAGGGGCTTGCCAGGACACATCCGGACTATAAGGCCCTTCATGGCCAGTTCGGCCGCCTTGTGAAGCTCGACCAGTTGCTTCAGCTGGTCGGTCAAGGGCATCAGATGTTCGGTCCCAGTATACTGAGACCTGAACAACTTCTCCGTCGATCTCCCTTCCTCGGCCCGGTAGAACTCCGCGGCATCTGGCACACTGCTGGGTAGATCTACGAACGCTCCTGGAGAGCTCCGAACTCGGGTAAGTAAAAGGAAAGTTTCCTTCACATGCTTGCTTTGCATAATGAATGCCTTACCCGTCGCTATCTTCTTGACCGCCTGAATCTCCTGGAGGGCCTTTTGGGCTTCGGCCTTGGCATTTTGTGCGTTCTCAAGGGCCTTCGCAAGCTCGGACCCTTGCGTCTTAGAGTCATGCTCCAAGGACTCGTATATTTTGACGAAGTCCTGGAGCTCTTGCTAAACCTCGCCGAGTCGGGCCTCTTGCTTCTCGCGCTCGGCTCGCTCCTCGGCCGCTTTGTCTTCAGCCTCGGACAACGCCTTCTTCAGGGCCACC
Organism: Aegilops bicornis; assembly: GCA_021605145.1. NCBI lineage: Eukaryota > Viridiplantae > Streptophyta > Magnoliopsida > Poales > Poaceae > Aegilops > Aegilops bicornis. Next base: position 78,147,591 of record CM038674.1, on the reverse strand, counting down.
ACTTCTGTTGTGGCCCCTAGCAAAATTCATGACGATTCTATTATTTAACAACCTTCTTCTTTTTTATCGATACATAGACGGGGTATCACTTACCTTTGTTCTCCTCAAGCTACCTCTTGGTAAGGCCGAGCTCTTCCTTGGACCGCTCAAGGTCCCGCTTCAGTACGGAGACCTCTGCAGTACGTGTGGCAGCGGCCAGCAGCGAAGCCTGCTCATGCACATAGACATACTCTGATTAGACTCCTGTGATTATTATTTGATCCTTTCTTCGGCCTTTCTTAGCGAACGCCAAACATAGCATCAGGGGCTATTGTCTATGCTGTAAAATTTCCTTATAATTTGATTACTTACCTCAAAGCTTGTTAGGAGGCTGGCACAGGCTTCAGTCAGCCCGCTTTTGGCGGACTGAACCTTCTCGACCACCGCACTCATGATAGTGCGGTGCTCTTCATCGATGGAAGTGCCGCGAAGCGCTTCCAGCAAGTTGTCCGATGCCTCTAGATGGACAGAGGCCATCGGCATGGACGGCTTGCCCCTCTTAACGAGGGGTCGCTTGACAGAGTCTGGAACCACTGGAGGTTCCGGCGCAGTATTCGGCTGGGGGCCAAACTTGCTTCCCCCTTCATTGGAGCCTGCTACCTCTTGAGCACTGCGTTGGATTTCCCTGAAGAGGAGAGGATGATGCAGCAACGTAGCGTAAGTATTTCCCTCAGTTTTTGAGAACCAAGGTATCAATCCAGAAGGAGGCCACGCACAAGTCCCTCGTACCTGCACAAAACAATAGCTCCTCGCAACCAACGCGATTAGGGGTTGTCAATCCCTTCACGGTCACTTACGAGAGTGAGATCTGATAGAGATGATAAATAATATTTTTGGTATTTTTGGTATAGAGATACAAAGTAAAAAGTAAAAGGCAAAGTAAAAACAAAGCAAGTATTAAAGTAATGGATATTGATATGATGAGAATAGACACGGGGGCCATAGGTTTCACTAGTGGCTTCTCTCAAGAGCATAAGTATTCTACGGTGGGTGAACAAATTACTGTTGAGCAATTGACAGAATTGAGCATAGTTATGAGTATATCTAGGTATGATCATATATATAGGCATCACGTCCGAGACAAGTAGACCGACTCCTGCCTGCATCTACTACTATTACTCCACTCATCGACCGCTATCCAGCATGCATCTAGAGTATTAAGTTAAAAACAGAGTAACGCCTTAAGCAAGATGGCATGATGTAGAGGGATAAATTCATGCAATATGATAAAAACCCCATCTTGTTATCCTCGATGGCAACAATACAATATGTGCCTTGCTGCCCCTCCTGTCACTAGGAAAGGACACCACAAGATTGAACCCAAAGCTAAGCACTTCTTCCATTGCAAGAACTACCAATCTAGTTGGCCAAACCAAACAGATAATTCAAAGAGACTTGCAAAGATAGCCAATCATACATAAAAGAATTCAGAGAAGATTCAAATATTATTCATAGATAATCTGGATCATAAACCCACAATTCATCGGTCTCAACAAACACACCGCAAAAAGAAGATTACATCGAATGGATCTCCACGAGAGGGGAGAACATTGTATTGAGATCCAAAAGAGAGAAGAAGCCATCTAGCTACTAGCTATGGACCCAAAGGTCTGAAGTAAACTACTCACACTTCATCGGAGGGGCTATGGTGATGATGTAGAAGCCCTCTGTGGTGGATGCCCCCTCCGGCGGAGCTCCGGAACAGGCCCCAAGATGGGATCTCGTGGATACAGGAAGTTGCGGCGGTGGAATTAGGTTTTTGGCTCCTCTTCTGATCGTTTGGAATGAGGTATATATAGGAGGAAGGAGTACGTCGGTGGAGCAACAGGGGGCCCACGAGGCAGGGGCACGCCCTAGGGGGGCGCCCCCCACCCTCGTGACCGCCTCTTTTGTTCCTTGGAGTAGGGTCCAAGTCTCCTGGATCACGTTCGGTGAGAAAATCACGTTTCCGAAGGTTTCATTCCGTTTGGACTCTGTTTGATATTCCGTTTCTTTGAGACACTGAAATAGGCAAAAAACAGCAATTCAAATTTGGGCCTCCGGTTAATAGGTTAGTCCCAAAAATAATATAAAAGTGGAAAATAAAGCCGAATATAGTCCAAAACAGTAGATAAAGTAGCATGGAGAAATCAAAAATTATAGATACGTTGGAGACGTATCAGGCATCCCCAAGCTTAATTCCTTCTCGTCCTCTAGTACGTAAATGATAAAAAGAGTATTTTTGATGCGGAGTGATACTTTGGCATAATTTCAATGTAAATCTTCTTAATTGTGGTATGAATATTCAGATCCGAAAGATTCAAGACAAAAGTTCATATTGACATAAAAATAATAATACTTCAAGCATACTAATCAAAGTAATCATGTCTTCTCAAAATAGCATGGCAAAAGAAAGTTCATCCCTACAAAATCATATAGTTAGGCTATGCTTCATTTTCGTCACACAAAGATGTTCCCAACTTCTATTCCCCCGATGGCAAGCCAAGCAATTGTTTCATACTTAAATAATCTCAAAAAATTTCAACCTTCATGCAATACATGAGTGTGAGCCATGGATATAGCACTATGGGTGGAATAGAATATGATGATGGGGATTGTGTGGAGAAGAAAAAAAAGGAGAAAGTCTCACATTGACGAGGATAATCAACGGGCTATGGAGATGCCCATCAATTGATGTCAACATGAGGAGTAGGGATTGCCATGCAACGGATGCACTAGAGCTATGAATGCTCAACAAAAGAAAACTAGTGGGTGTGCATCCAACTTGCTTGCTCATGAAGACCTAGGGCATTTGAGGAAGCCCATCGAGGAATATACAAGCCAAGTTCTATAATGAAAAATTCCCACTAGTATAAAAAGACAACTTATGAGACTCACTATATGAAAAACATGGTGCTACGTTGAAGCACAATATATGAGACTCACTACATGAAGAACAAGGTGCTACTTTGAAGCACAAGTGTGGAAAAAGAGATAGTAACATTGCCCTTTTTGGGCCTTTATTTTTTCTTTTGACCTTTCTTTTTTTTGATTGGGCAATGCTCTAATAATGATGATCATCACACTTCTATTGATTACAACATAAGGATTACAACTCAAAACTAGAACAAGATATGACTCTATATGAATGCCTCCGGCGGTGTACCGGGATGGTGCAATGAATCAAGAGTGACATGTATGAAGAATAATGCATGGTGGCTTTGCCACAAATACGATGTCAACTACATGATCATGCAATGGCAATATGACAAAAGTAAAGTATGTCATGATGATGATAAACGAACGGTGGAAAGTTGCATGGCAATATATCTCGGAATGGCTATGGAAATGCCATAATAGGTAGGTATGGTGGCTGTTTTGAGGAAGATATAAGGAGGTTTATGTGTGATAGAGCGTATCGTATCACGGGGATTGGATGCATCGTGAAGTTTGCACCAACTCTCAAGGTGAGAAAGGGCAATGCATGGTACCGAAGAGGCTAGCAAAGGCGGAAAGGTAAAAGTGCGTATAATCCATGGACTCAACATTAGTCAAAAGAACTCATATACTTATTGCAAAAATTTAGAAGTCATCAAAAATCAAGTACTATGCACATTCTCCTAGGGGGATAGATTGGTAGGAAAAGACCATCGTTCGTCCCCGACCGCCACTCATAAGGATGCACAAGCCAGGTACACATCATGTTTCAAATTTGTTACACAACTTTAACCATACGTGCATGCTACGGGAATCACAAACTTCGACACAAGTATTATTTAAATTCACAACTAGACAACTAGCATGACTCTAATATCACCATCTTCATATCTCAAAACAATTATCAAGCATCAAACATTTCTTAGTATTCAACGCACTCAAAAGAAAGTTTCACATATCTTGAATACCAAGTATATTAATATTAAGCAAATTACCATGCTATTAACGACTCTCAAAATAATCTAAGTGAAGCATGAGAGATCAATAGTTTCTTTAAAACAAATCCACCACCGTGCTCTAAAAGATCTAAGTGAAGAACTAGAGCAAAAATTATCACGCTCAAAAGATATAAGTGAAGCACTATGAGCAAAACTATCAAGCTCAAAAGATATAAGTGAAGCATATAGAGTATTCTATCAAATTCCAATTTATGTATGGCTCTCTCAAAAGGTGTGTACAACAAGAATAATTTTGGTAAACTAACAAGCAAAGACGCAAATAATACAAGACGCTCCAAGCAAAACACATATTATGTGGTGAATAAAAATATAGCTCCAAGTAAATTACCGATGGAAGTAGATGAAAGAGGGGATGCCTTCCGGGGCATCCCCAAGCTTTGAATTTTTGGTGTACTTGGATTATCTTGGGGGTGCCATGGGCATCCCCAAGCTTAGGCTCTTTCCACTCCTTGTTCCATAATCCATCAAAAGAATTTACCCTAAACTTGAAAACTTCACAACACAAAACTCAATAGAAATCTCGTGAGCTCCGTTAGATAAAGAAAACAAAAGACTACTTTAAGGTACTGTAATGAACTCATTCTTTATTTATAATGGTGTTAAACCTACTTTATTCCAACTTCTATATGGACTATAAACTATTTTACTAGCCATAGATTCATCAAAATAAGCAAACAACACACGAAAAACAGAATCTGTCAAAAACAGAACAGTCTGTAGTAATCTGTAACTAACGCAAACTTCTGGAATTCCAAAAATTCTACAAAAATTAGACGACCTAGAAAATTTGTATATTGATCCGCATCAATTGGAATCAGTATTTTATCACGTTCTGGTTATTTTTAATAATTCGGGCACTGAGCACAAAGTTTCTGGAAATTACAGCAAGATCAAATAACTATCATCCAAGAAGATCCAATAGGTCTAGCTTGGCACAAACACTAATTAAAACATAAAACCACATCTAAACAGAGGCTAGATGGATTATTTATTACTAGGCAGAAATGAGAAATATTTGGTTGTGTCCCAACAAGCGCTTTTCTTTAAAGCCTTTTTAGCTAGGCATTGAGATTTCAATGATGCTCACATGAAAAACAAGAATTGAAGCACAAATAGAGTATCATATAGCATGTGACAAACACATCTAAGTCTAACATACTTCCTATGCATAGGCATCTTATAGGCAAACAAATTTTCAAGGCAAGCAAAAAATAGCATATGCAAGGAAGAAGAAAGTGACGATAGCAATCTCAACATGAAGAGAGGTAATTTAGTAACATGAAAACTTCTACAACCATATTTTCCTCTCTCATAATAATTACATGTAGGATCATAAGAAAATTCAACAAAATAGCTATCACATAAAATATTCTTAACATGATCCACATGTATGCAAAGTTGACACTCTTCCAAAATAGTGGGATTATCATTAACTAAAGTCATGATTTCTCCAAGCCCACTTTTATCAAAAATTTCATAAGATTGAATGTTATCCAAATATGTGGGATCTAAAGTTGACACTCTTCCAAACCCACTTTAAATATTATTGCAAACACTATTATCAATCTTATATTCATCATGGGGCTTAAATAAATTTTCAAGATCATAAGAAGAATCTCCCCAATCATGACTATTGCACATAGCAAAACTAGCATCCCCAAGCTTAGGGTTTTGCATATTATTAGCATAATTTACATCAATAGAATTTATAATAAAATATTTGGAATCATGCTTTTTATTCAAAGATCTATCGTGAAGCACTTCATCAAAATTTTCAGATTTACAGATTTCAGGATAAAGCTTATAAAGACAATCTAGTGCATCCAAATCACTAGGAATTGGTTCATCATAACTAGATCTCTTAAAAAGGTTGGCAAGCGGATGAGGATCCATAGATATTAGCTTCTTTGTTTAGGAATAAATACTCAACTATTTCAACCTAGCGAGAAAACGAGCCAAGAAAGACATCAAGGCGAACGGAAAAGAGAGGGCGAATAAAACGACAAGGGTGAAGTGGGGGAGAGGAAATCGAGAGGCAAATGGAAAATAATGTAATGAGGGAGATAGGGATTGTGATGGGTACTTGGTACGGTGCTTGACTTGCTCTTGCGTGAGCCTCCCCAGCAACGGCGCCAGAAATTCTTCTTGCTACCTCTTGAGCACTGCGTTGGATTTCCCCGAAGAGGAGAGGATGATGTAGCAAAGTAGCGTAAGTATTTCCCTCAGTTTTTGAGAACCAAGGTATCAATCCAGTAGGAGGCCACATACAACTCCCTCGTACCTGCACAAAACAATAGCTCCTCGCAACCAACGCGATTAGGGGTTGTCAATCCCTTCACTGTCACTTACGAGAGTGAGATCTGATAGAGATGATAAATAATATTTTTGGTATTTTTGGTATAGAGATGCAAAGTAAAAAAGTAAAAGGCAAAGTAAAAACAAAGCAAGTATTAAAGCAATGGAGATTGATATGATGAGAATAGACCTGGGGGCCATAGGTTTCACTAGTGGCTTCTCTCAAGAGCATAAGTATTCTACGATGGGTGCAGAAATTACTATTGAGCAATTGACAAAATTGAGCATAGTTATGAGTATATCTAGGTATGATCATGTATATAGGCATCACGTCCGAGACAAGTAGACCGACTCCTGCCTGCATCTACTACTATTACTCCACTCATCGACCGCTATCCAGCATGCATCTAGAGTATTAAGTTAAAAACAGAGTAACTCCTTAAGCAAGATGACATGATGTAGAGGGATAAATTCATGCAATATGATAAAAACCCCATCTTGTTATCCTCGATGGCAACAATACAATACGTGCCTTGCTGCCCCTTCTGTCACCGGGAAAGGACACCGCAAGATTGAACCCAAAGCTAAGCACTTCTCCCATTGCAAGAACTACCAATCTAGTTGGCCAAACCAAACAGATAATTCGAAGAGACTTGCAAGGATAACCAATCATACATAAAAGAATTCAGAGAAGATTCAAATATTATTCATAGATAATCTGGATCATAAACCCACAATTCATCGGTCACAACAAACACACCGCAAAAAGAAGATTACATCAAATAGATCTCCACGAGAGAGGCGGAGAACATTGTATTGAGATCCAAAAAGAGAGAAGAAGCCATCTAGCTATTAGCTATGGACCTGAAGGTCTGAAGTAAACTACTCACACTTCATCGGAGGGGCTATGGTGATGATGTAGAAGCCCTCCATGGTGGATGCCCCTCCGTGGAGCTCCGAACAGGCTCCAAGATGGGATCTCGTGGATACAGGAAGTTGCGGCGGTGGAATTAGGTTTTGGCTCGTCTTACGATCGTTTGGGGTTACGAGGTATATATAGGAGGAAGGAGTACGTCGCTGGAGCAACAGGGGCCCACGAGGCAGGGGCATGCCCTAGGGGGCGCCCCACCCTCGTGACCGCCTCTTTTGTTCCTTGGAGTAGGGTCCAAGTCTCTGGATCATGTTCGGTGAGAAAATCACGTTCGAAGGTTTCATTCCGTTTGGACTCCGTTTGATATTCCGTTTCTTGAAACACCGAAATAGGCAAAAACAGCAATTCTGGGCTGGGCCTCCGGTTAATAGGTTAGTCCCAAAAACAATATAAAAGTGGAAAATAAAGCCCAATATAGTCCAAAACAGTAGATAAAGTAGCATGGAGCAATAAAAAATTGTAGATACGTTGGAGACGTATCAGAGCCCATGGGAATCTTGCTCTCCACGCGCCCAGTGTCTGGAATGTCGCCTTGGGGTGCCTCCGGAACTGTCTCCCCTTGGTTCAGTGCCCTTTGAGACAACACCTCGACGTCGTCCGTAGGGCGGGGGGAGGAGGCGGTCGGGAGTGAATCGCTCTTCATATCTGACGAGCTCAAAGACTCCTCCGAAGAGGATACGTCGATGTGGGATTTGGACGGACTACGTGATCGTGTTCGGCATGATAAGAAGCAATAAAATAAAACATACCAAGAACTATTATGGTATCCAAATACTTACGACTTCGCCAGGGGCTTGTCCCTGGGTAACCACTCCTCGTCGCTAAAAGCGGCCGCCGTGGAGCAGTCCGGAACGAGAGTCCTTCCCTTCTTGGACCCTTCGACCTCCCCTGAAGGGGCAACCTTCCTTTTCTTGTCTCCCGCTGTTGGGGGGGGGGAGAACTTTCCTCTTCCTCCTCCTTGTTTTCGTGGGAGGAGGGCGCTTAGGTGTTATCGGACGATGAGTCCGATATGTCCTTGCGCCGGAGACCTTTCCTAGTCCCTGTGGCCTTCTTCTCTGGTGCCTCATAGGGCACCGGAACCATCATCTCCGTTAAGAGATCCCTTGCTGGATCTTCAGGCAGTGGGGCCGGACAATCGATCTGCTCCGCTGTCGCGACCCAGTCCTGTTAAATGGCGTGGAGGCTTAGATCCCTCACATGATTATACTGGGGAAAGAAACATCTTATGAGATATAAGGAGCTTACCGGATTGGCATGGCGCTTCGCGTTGAGTCCGCGATCCTCGGTAAGGGGAGGAGGTACCTCGGCGGACCTGAACAGCACCTTCCAGATGTCTTGTTGCATGGTGTCTAAGAGCTCCCGCAGCGTCTGGTGCTTAGTCGGGTCGAACTCCCACATATTAAACGCCGGTCTTTGACACGGGAGGATCCGGCGGAAGAGCATGACTTGGACCACGTTGACAAGCTTGATTTTCTTGCTTATCATGTTTTTGACGCAGCTCTGGAGTCCGGTCAGCTCCACCGATGAACCCCAGGATAGGCCCTTCTCTTTCCAGGAGGTGAGCCGCATGGGGATGCTGGATCGAAATTCGGGGGCCGCCACCCAGTTGGTGTCGCACGGCTCGGTGATGTAGAACCACCCCGATTGCCATCCCTTTACGGTCTCCACATAGGAGCCTTCGAGCCAGGTGATGTTGGGCATTTTTCCCACCATGGCGCCTCCGCACTCCGCTTGCTGGCCGACCACCACCTTCGGTTTAATATTGAAGGTCTTCAGCCACAGGCCGAAGTGGGGCTTGATGTGGAGGAAGGCCTCGCACACGACGATAAGCACCGAGATGTTGAGGATGAAATTGGGTGCTAGATCATCGAAGTACAGCCCGTAGTAGAACATGAGCCCACAGACAAATGGTTGGAGGGGAAACCGCAGTCTGTGGACGAAATGGGTAAGGATCACGACCCTTTCGTGAGGCTCTTGGGTGGGGACGATCTGCCCCGCATCTAGGAGCCGGTGCGCGATAGCTGCAGCCAGGTATCCGGCTTCCCGGAGCTTCGTAATGTTCTCCTCCGTAACGGAAAAGACCATCCACTTGCCTCCCGCTCCGGACATGTTTGGAGTGGTTTTGCGGAGAAAATGCGAGCTTGGGTGGTGGAGCTCGAGTGCGCAAGAGTGGATGGGCTGGGAAGAAGAAGGCGTGGTGAAAAAGGAGGAGTCCTTGTCCCTTTATAAGGGCGGTAGAAACTGTGCGCCTCCCCACTTGCCTGGTACAACTCGCTTATTCCCCAAGCGCGATGATTGATGGTGCGGTTGGGTTACCCAAACCCGTATTGATGAGAATCCCGTGATAAGGGGACATGATCTATGATTCGACAAGACATGCCAAGAATACCGCCTCGCAATATGTGCAGTAGCTGGTTGAGAAAAACGGTTCGAATAATGACCGGGCCATGGCGTAATATCACGTTATGAAAAGTTGTTAGCAGATTAGATTTGTGGAAATATTATACTCTCTACGGTGGTATGTGGAATTTGTTTTGCAGAGCCGGACACTATCCTTGTGTTCAAAATCTTCTATGGAGCATTCGGAAGAAGAACCCGCCATGCAATGCCGAAGACAATCTACGCGCCGGACTCATCGTCATAGAAGCCTGGTTCAGGGGCTACTGAGGGAGTCCTGGATTAGGGGGTGCTTGGACTGCCGGACTATATACTTTGGCCAGACTGTTGGACTATGAAGATACAAGATTGAAGACTTCGTCCCGTGTCCGAATGGGACTCTCCTTTGCGTGGAAGGCAAGCTTGGCAATTGGGATATGTAGATCTCCTCCCTTGTAACCGACTCTGTGTAACCCTAGCCCCCTCCGATGTCTATATAAACTGGAGGGTTTAGTCCGTAGGACAAGAACAATCATAATCATAGGCTAGCTTCTAGGGTTTAGAATCCATGATCTCGTGGTAGATCAACTCTTGTAATACTCATATCCTCAAGATCAATCAAGCAGGAAGTAGGGTATTACCTCCATCGAGAGGGCCCGAACCTGGGTAAAAATTGTGTCCCCCGCCTCCTGTTACCATCCGCCTTAGACGCACAGTTTGGGACCCCCTACCCGAGATCCGCCGGTTTTGACACCGACAGCCCTTCCATGATAGCATGCCAAGTTTCATGAATTTCATACGAGTTTTGGATTTACTAAAATTTAAAAACGAGGCATCTCAATGTTTTGCCGGCAATAAATGGTGCCATGGTTGAGGGAGTCCTGGATTAGGGGGTTCTCGAACAGCCGAACTATATACTTTGGCCGGACTGTTGGACTATGAAGATACAAGATTGAAGACTTCGTCCCGTGTCCGGGTGGGACTCTCCTTTGCGTGGAAGGCAAGCTTGGCAATTCAGATATGTAGATCTCCTCCCTTGTAACCGACTCTGTGTAACCCTAGCCCCCTCCGGTGTCTATATAAACCGGAGGGTTTAGTCCGTAGGACAACAACAATCATAATCATAGGCTAGCTTCTAGGGTTTAGCCTCTACGATCTCGTGATAGATCAACTCTTGTAGTACTCATATCATCAAGATCAATCGAGCAGGAAGTAGGGTATTACCTCCATCGAGAGGGCCCGAACCTGGGTAAACATTGTGTCCCCCGCCTCCTGTTACCATCCTCCTTAGACGCACAGTTCGGGACCCCCTACCCGAGATCCGCCAGTTTTGACACCGACATTGGTGCTTTCATTGAGAGTTCCACTGTGCCGTCATGATAAGGCTTGATGGCTTGTCTTGTTGTCAAGGAAAACATTACCTCTGGGGGAGCCCTGGCTGTAGGCCAAACTCTCCGACTAGGCGGTCATGACCGCCTGCTCGCCATCGCCCTGACGATGACTTCTCGGGTCATCAAAAACAGCCTCCACGTCGGCTCGGGACTCGCCGAGCAGATGGATCCAATGGAGCTATCTTCCTTGAACGAGCTCTTGGATTGCATTGCCGCCCTGGGAGTCGCTACGGACTATGATCGGATCAGGCTTAAACCCGACCAAAGGGAGATTAACACTACAAAAAATACACTTCCGTGATGATACGTATTTGTCACAATAGGTCTCGTTTTTTGTCATGCATGTACATCCATGACAAATTTATGACAGAATCAAGATAGTGTAGGATCTTGAAGTATGTCTAGAGGGGGGTGATTAGACTACTTGACCAATTAAAAGCTATGCCTTTTCTCAATTTTAGACTTTGGCAGATTTTAGCTATCTTTGAACAATTCAAGCAATCATCACGCAATTCAAGCAAGCATGCAAAGAGTATATAGGCAGCGGAAAATAAAGCATGCAACTTGCGAGAATGTAACGGGAAGGGTTTGGAGAATTCAAATGCAATTGGAGACACGGATGTTTTTGTCATGGTTCCGATAGGTGGTGCTATCGTACATCCACGTTGATGGAGACTTCAACCCACGTAGGGTAACGGTTGTCTTGAGTCCACGGAGGGCTCCACCCACGAAGGGTCCACGAAGAAGCAACCTTGTCTATCCCACCATGGCCGTCGCCCACGAAGGACTTGCCTCACTAGCGGTAGATCTTCACGAAGTAAGCGATCTCCTTGCCCTTACAAACTCCTTGGTTCAACTCCACAATCTTGTCGAGGCTCCCAAGTGACACCTAGCCAATCTAGGAGACACCACTCTCCAAGAAGTAACAAATGGTGTGTTGATGATGAACTCCATGCTCTTGTGCTTCAAATGATAGTCTCCCCAACACTCAACTCTCTCTCATAGGATTTGGATCTGGTGGAAAGAAGATTTGAGTGGAAAGCAACTTGGGGAAGGCTAGAGATCAAGATTCATATGGTTGGAATGGAATATCTTGGCCTCAAGACATAAGTAGGTGGTTCTCTCTCAGAACTGGTAAGTTGGAAGTGTAGGTTTGTTCTGATGGCTCTCTCCACGAATGAAGAGGAGGTGGAGGGGTATATATAGCCTCCACACAAAATCTAACCGTTACACACAATTTACCGAACTCGGTGGGACCGAATCATAAAACTCGGTCAGACCAATTTAGTAAACCTAGTGACCGTTAGGGTTTTCGGTGGGACTGACATGCAACTCGGTAGGACCGATATGGTTAGGGTTAGGGCATAAGGTAATCTCGGTAAGACCGATTACACAAACTCGGTGAGACCGATTTTGGTAATTAGCTAACCAGAGACTTGGTCAGGTAAACTCGGTGGGACCGATTCGCTCTTTTCAGTGAGACCGAAATGTTACGAAAGGGAAACATAGAGTTTACATTGCAATCTCGGTGGGACCGATCGCTCACTTCGGTTAGACCGAAACGTTACGAAGGGAAACAGAGAGATTACAATCCCATCTCGGTGAGACCGAGATCCCTATCTGTGAGACCGATTTGCCTAGGGTTTCTGGCAGTGGCTATGACATTTGAACTCGGTGGCGCCGGATAGAAAGAATCGGTAGGGCCGAGTTTGACTTTAGGTTTAGGTCATATGTGGATGTGAGAAAGTAGTTGAGGGTTTTGGAGCATATCACTAAGCACATGAAGCAAAAGGCTCATTAAGAAACACCTCATCCCTCCTTGATAGTATTGGCTTTTCCTATAGACTCAATGTGATCTTGGATCACTAAAATGTAAAATGTAGAGTCTTGAGCTTTTGAGCTTGAGCCAATACTTTGTCCTTGATATTTTGAGGTATCCACTTTCATCATCCATGCCATGCCATTCATTGAGCTTTCCTGAAATATTTGTCTTGGAATAGCATTAGCTCAATGAACTATATGTTGTTATGAATTACCAAAACCACCTAGGGATAGTTGCACTTTCAGATAGTCATACATGTGCTGTCGTAGAAGTGTTCCATGACATTACCAAAATTATCATCACGGAAGTGTCCACTTCCATGACGATAAATCGCGCGTCACAGAAGTGCTTTTCGTCAAGGGTGACCGACACGTGGCATCCACCGTAACGGAACGTCGTTGAGCTGTCGGGTCGGGTTCTGGATCCGATAACCCGTTAACAGCCCCGACCAATGGGGATTTTCCACGTGTAAAATCATCATTGGCTGGAGGAGACACATGTCAGGTCCGCGCTAGCACAGTTGTCACTCATCCAATGGGCGAGACGCGCCTATGATATGTTGACACGTGGACCGGCCCATCAAGTTTAAATGGGCCGGCCCAACTAAAGGTCCACAAGATTTTGCGGACGATAATGGGCCGGCCCAGCTAAAGGCCCACAAGATTTTGCGGACTATAATGGGCCGGCCGAGTTAAAGGCCCACGAGATTTTTCGGACCATAATGGGCTGGCCCAGCTAACGGCCCACAAGATTTTGCGGGCCATAATGGGCCGGCACAGGTAAAGGCCCACAAGATTTTTGTGTGCCATAATCGGCCGACCCAGGTAAAGGCCCACAAGATTCTTGCGGATCATAATGGGCCGGCCTGGCTAAAGACCCACGGGATTTTGCCGACATTAATGGGCCGACCCAGCTGTAGGCCCACAAGAATTTGAGGACCCTAGTAGGCCGGCCCATTAACTGGCTGCCATGTTTTGGGCCAAATGCCGGCCCATATTTGATCCGGTCCATTACTGGCCTGCCACGTTCCGGGCCTAATAGTTGCCCATATGAGATCCGGCCCGTTAAAAGCCTACCACGTTCTGGGCCAAATTACGGCCAAGATCAGGTACGGCCCTTTAAGAGGCTATGGGCTCAATTATGGCCCATATCAGATTCGGCCAGTCAACTGGACATTGTGCTTTTGGGCCCACTTGCTAGAGGCCCACTTAGTAATTCGGCCTGACATTAGTTTTGGCCCTATATTAATTTCGGCCTGTTAAATGCCCGTCATATAGTTGGGCCTAACTACGGCCCCATCCGGCCTGCTCGCAGCCGATATCTGATTGGGCCAAACAAGGACCGAGACAATTTTGGCCTGTTAAAAACCCATGATTTGATTCGCACAATCATGGGCCGGGGTTCATTTCGGGCTGATGCTGGCCCGTTAGCTGTTCGGCACGTTTCAGGCCCAACCTACATCGTGATTGCATGACGGCCCGATTATGTACCGTAATTTTACGGTTTGGCCGGTTTACTGCGAAGACAGGATATATATACAGTAAAATAACTGCAACATCGTGAATAAGAAAAAACCTAGACTATACAATAAAGAAATTATAGCATATTACATCCACTCGGCATCAAAGTTCGCCACTATGATAATAAAGCACAAGCAGACAGCAGATTACATACACTGGGCATCAAAGATACCAGTGCAAATAAACACGCCGACAAAATAATATACAAAACCGACAGCACTTCAATAGAGTTCAAGAAAGGTTAGCCCTATTGGGAGCTGCACATAAGCGGTGAGCAAGATGATGAGGCTGTGCTTGTTCAACACTTATATCTTCCTCACTCCGAAAGATAAACAAGCGAGATAGATGACAGGTTTTGCACATTAAAGTATCGATCTTGACAATTCATCACATTTCTTCTTGACGAATAAAGTGACAGATTTAAAATTGCATTAACACAATCTTGTATTGTTCATGTCAAGACATGGCAGGAAATGACATTGTGAAGGAGTTGTCGACTTCACGACACCATTTGGATTACAGATCAAGAACTCATAAGTATCAATGGTTAGTGTGCTGTCAATTTATCCCATTTCAGATTGGCAAATAAAGAGACGGTTTAAATAATACTCCCTCCGTCCGGAATTACTTCTCATCAAAATGGATGTGTGTAGAACTAAAATACATCTAGATACATCCATTTCAATGACAAGTATTTTCGGACGGAGGGAGTAGTAGAATGATATGACATTGTTCACAGTTAAGACATTGCAAAATATGACATTGTGCTGTAGTGGGTAGGTTCACCACACCACTGGATTACGGATGAAGAACAGAAGCATACATGCAGTGCAAAAGAAGATCACTTGCTCTGTATAGTTTAATTTACATGGTATGAATAAGGAACTTGGTTGTACAACTGAGAACTTAAATTGAGAAAGGACAAACTTTTGTTTATGAACTACATAATAAACTTTAAACATGCAATTTGATAAAAACACCAAAAATAAACAGCTGTTGTAGTCATGCCTAACCAAATATATACAACAAAGTTTGAAGGATTGAGATGGACAAACTTACATTATTGGTGAAGACAGACTCTATAAAGGCCTTGTCCATGCTGATGGGGGGGGCAATTCAAGAAGTTTACCACAAAATCTTCTTCATAAGCATTGCCTTTATTCTACATTTTGTTAAGAGTAAATATAGATGTGATAATATACGAAAAAATGGAGAATATTTAAGATAAGATGAAGAGTGATGCTACATAACCAAGTAGCTATAAATGTAAGTGCAGCGATACAGGAAAAAGGTACAGCCAAGAGCAATGCACAGCTAAACTTCTTTAGTACCAACCTTATGGTAAGAGTAAATATAGTCTGATGTGTAGAAAATGGAGGGCAAAGGAAAATAAGCTGCAGAGTGATGGTACATGAACAACTACCTATCATTATAAGTACACTCCTAAAGGACATCATGTACTTACAAGAACAATGCAGAGCTAAAAAAACATTGGCATTGGATATATTCTACACTAATGTAACCATTCATACAGATCAGATAATTTGGAGCGAACAATTGATAAGCAAGCTATCATGCATACTGCTGTCACATAATGAACCAGGTATGTATGCAAGTACAGTGATACAGGACAACAGGTACTAACAAGAGCAAAGCAGTGGGCAGCATATTTGCGATATCCTGTCGTTCTTTTCAAACCGGAATTCTTCTTCGAGCAGATTTCCTGCAAACAAGATCCGTAAGGTACATGCGGAAAAGTAGAAGTTCAAATTGGCATGTGATTTCATAGACAGTACCTCATCACAGGAACGAGACCAGTGCATAACAAGGTTTTTCCATTCAATGTCTTCTAAATTTAGCACAGGGAGACTTCACCGGAAATTCGTTTATAGATTTGCCACCAAAGTGTGATTTCCTCGGGTAACACCGATCTTTGCTGCAATGCTTCCTTGAAAAGCACAAGCAAGCTTTGCTCGTCATGACTATCCAGATTGACCCTCGCCTAGTTACAACAATGTAATGTAAATCATTGATGTGTTCAATCAGCAGAAAACAGGAAAATGATAACCATGAATAATAGCACTTACACGTAAGTTGGACGGGAAGATGTGAAAATGGTGTTTGTCTTCACAATAATCTTCCCATGATGGGAATATATGCACGTAGTCCCTAACAACATTGAAAGCATTGTCTTTTAAACTGGGAATAAATGGAATGGGGTTCCAATCTGCAGGAATTGTCCGTCTCTGCAGTTGGGATAGGTCTTCGGCCGGTGGACTTGCTGTACTTTTTGCTGGAGTGGGATTTTTCTGTGGTACAGCTGGTGCTATGGCAAATGAAATCGGTATACCTTTTGTTGGAGTGCAGGTCCTGTGTGGTGGGGCTAGTGATGTGGCCAGTGAAGTATGGGTACAGTTTTCTAGAGTCGGTCCTACGTTTTGTGTCACTGGTTGTACAACCAATATAAGTGGGGTGCTGTCTGATTTTGCCGGCACCACCACGTTTTTCAAGGACTTTGCTGGTGCTCCTTCAGGTTCGGCAATCACCCTCTTCCTTTTTGATGTCTGATGCACACGAACAGCATTTGAGTGGAAAAACATGGTATGATGCCAGATGGAATATGTATTGATAATGGATGGGCATGGCATATCGACATATATGATGAGTAAACTAAGCAGATGGCGGTGCAACAAAGTAGAATAAATGCAAGACAACATATGCAAGATACCCGCAATCAATAAAACATTGCCAAATTAGAACATGCACCTTGATGGGTGAACAGGACAGGCCATCTGCCTTTGACTCCTCGAGGTTAGAATAGTCATTAGGATCATATTCTGAACAAGAGTCAACAGGTGGGGAGCGTATGAGTTTCATTGCATCCAGAATGGCACTCAATGCCTTGGTGCCAATTTTGGAAGTCATTGCAGTGTTTAGCTTCAAGAGTGGACTGCTGCTAGTGCGACACAAAGCAGCTACACAGATCATAGTGTAGATATAACAGAAAACCTTAAGCATCGAGTAAAATCAGCAAAGTGGAACTTGCTGGAATATATGCGCTAGTATTGCGTGTACGGCTAGAAAGGCTTCGGATACCAGCTCTCTTCAAGTGAAGGTGCGGTACTGTTAATATCAGTATAACTCTCAAAGGCGACACAGCTCCGCGCATTTCCTTGCTATTCTTATAGGATTCAAGTGGGCAGGCCACTACAAATCCTATTCCTATGTTTATAAGATCTTATGAATCAAAGAGGCTCAAAGTGTCCATCACAACCGACCGTAGACCTCTACACTGCAAATACCCCTGCTCATCTTCAGTACAAGGAACATACTGTACTACTAGCATACTCCCTCCGTTCCAAAATATAAGTCTTGGTAGAGATTTTCACTATGGATCACATACAGATGTATCCAGATACATTTTAGAGTGTAGATTCACTCATTTTGCTCCGTATGTAGTCCATGGTGGAATCTATACAAAGACTTGTATTTAGGAATGGAGAGAGTACATATTAAATAAGAACGGAAGAGGAACATGGTAAAGAAGAGCAAGCAGATTTTGGATAATAAAATGTTGGTTGCACAGTGCCCACACATGATGAACCAGAGCGCATTAAGAATGCAACTCCCGGCTGTCTCTCGACCATTTCAGGCGGTTGGATGAAGATCCTATGTCTCCTAACCCTTCTTCTTCCTCGTCTCTGATTCTTCCCATATAGAACATCAAGACGGGCCGGGCCGACCACCGCACTCCACCGCCTGTGTTCCTCCATACCCCACCCCCCCACCAGCGTTGAGTTTTCTTCGTTCGGCGAGGCCCCACAACCACCCGAGCCCCTTGGATCGCACCGGCGAACTCCGGCGAGCTCTGAAAAATCGACTGAACCAATTTTGAAATTTAGTCTACTGTGATTTAACTAGTGTGGAATATAAAAGGGGAAAACCATAAGCATTGGGAGTATAGTGTTGAGCGTGCCATAGCGGATCTGAAGGTGCAAACCGGACAAAGGCAACTTCGCAACCAAGACAAGAAATCAGAGTAAAGTAGTGGCGATCTATTTTCTTGCTGCGATAAATAAGTTGAGCAGATACGAAAGAGTACCGCCTCTGGTGCGGCGCCATGTACGCATCTGCTGAGAATTTGACGGTGCTGCGGTAGCGATGGCTGTCGGCAGCGTGGAAGCAGATCTAGGAGGGTAGACGGTGGCGGTGTGGCACGGTGGATGAGACGGTCGTAGGAGCGGCGCCGACAAGGTGGACGACGGCGGGAATGAAGCGAGAGGACGGGATGCAAGGATCCTGGTCCGAAGGCGTGGATGAGAGAGGTCGATCTCTTGTAATGGACGTCGGCGTCGGGGTATCAGCTCAGGCATGGTGGAGGAGGACAGCGGTGGATGGGGTGGCGGACGGCGGCAGACAGAGGAGGGTGGGGTGGAGAGGCTGTTTTGGCGCCCACGGAGTATGAATGGGGAAAAGGGAGGTAGAGAGGAAGGGGGAACCATGTATTCAGGGCGCGCTTGTCTCAGATGCGAGGAAATTTACAAACTTAGCCCCCGTTTCAAATTTATACTACATCACAGCAACATTAGTCGGCTGGGGATAGGATGGTAATCTCGCATACACCGAATATTTGCCGACGAGAGTTTGTTTTTGGCGCCCACCGTGTATGAATATGAATCGGGGAGGGAGTCGATTTCGGCCGAGGGCAGACGTTTTGGCGCCCACCATGTATGAATCCGGGTGAGAGACGGTTACGTCACGTTTGGGTGAAATTACAAACCTACCCCTATCGAAACCCATAGAAATCCAGCAGATAGGCTTTGCGTGGCAGGGATAGGCAGTAGTGATTTCCATCTCACAGATTTTGGTTTCGGGCAGTTACTGCGACTTTCCCCGCTTCGTTCAAATTTTGCACAGTGCACATTTACCGTGCCAACTCAATTCGAATCCCGTTTGTATTCTACTATTTTTTTTTTGGGCGGGATCCATTTTCAATTGGAATTACATTCTATATACATCATTTTTTATATATATACTTTCAAGAGCACAACAAAGAATTCTGCTCCTTTATATGTATAATATGATTTACAAATACAACGATCTCAAAAACTTAAGGTTGAATTCGAAAATTTTTAACCAAATTATGTTCTACTAAAATGTATGGATCAGTAATATCTACATATTAAATAACATAGATGTGCATGAATTTATATGAGTATGCATGTTTGATAGATCAATTTTGGTTCGAGTATGGATTACATGTATCATCATCTCGAATTCAAATATTTGAATCCCTTTTTTGTTCACTCCTTTCATGCCCATCTCTCTCGCATGCATGTTGCTTCAGGTAGCTAGCACTCTCTTTTCTCCAGCTCACCCGCACGCTCACTTCATGTTTCTTCTATCCTCGCAAACATGGTCTCTCGACGTCTCCCTTGAGAAGTGTCACACTCTCCCTATCATTATACATTACACGGTTTTCATTATCTCTCACGTCTCTACTGTTCTCTGGTATCACTCGGTACCTAAGCTTACTTTTTCACCGCCACACACACAGTCTCCACTCGTCTTTCACTTTGTCTTTCTCTCGATGGGATTCTATCACACACCCTATATGTCTCTACATATGACTCATACCACTAAAATTACTCTCTCTCTCTCCTGTAGACACAACATTTTTTGTGGTCTCCTTTTCGTCTCCATCCTAGACTGACACCGATCAGACAACCCCGACTACCATCTCCTCTCTCTCTCTCTCTCTCTCTCTCACAGACACACACACAACTCCTGCTTCCACTCCCCTTCCTGACTACCGTCTCTCTCTCACACACAGAAAACTCTCGCTTTCGCACCCCGACTCGTATTTCTCTCACAAACATTTGTCGACTAGCTAGCCTCTAGATAGGTTTATACACCCGCACACTCATGCTTCCACCATCGCATACATGTCTCTCTCCCGCTCCTTATATCTATGTAGCTTTTTCTTCCCTTCTTGAGACACGCCCTCTAGATTGTGCACACGCACACACACACTATCGCCTCATTTTAAGCTGATACCTATCGCACACACACTACTTGTGTCTTTGTCACACATGCACTCCGTCCTCCTCCACTCTCCCTCTCTCTCACACACACATGGGCTTTTTGCAACAACTAGCAAGGTGCCCATGCGTTGCACGGAACATCAAGATGCATTTGTATGAGTAGTTTATCTTGTGGGGGAAAATGATGAATGAGGGAAGGCCTTATTTGCAAATGTGGAGAGGGGTGTGGGTATCTTTTGGCAAAATTGCCATAGTTTCCTTCCTATCCGTCAGATATAGATCGGATGGCCTATATTGCAGGATGGCAGGCACACGATCATCACCGACAATGCTTTTTATAAGAGTAGGGATAAAAAATAGAGTTGGTGATGATGGTGGGCCTGCCATCCTGCAATGTAGGTCGTCCGATTTATATCTGACGGATAGGAAGGAAAATATGGCAATTTACCCACACTCTTCACCACATTTGTAGATAAGGCCTTCCCTCGTTCATCCTTTTCTCCCACAAGATCTTGATGTTCCGTGCAACGCACAGGCATCTTGCTAGTAAGAGTAGAAATTAGACATATACCACTTCTCGAATCTTGAAACCAACAACATTCCTCCCTTATCTCATCAAAACCGCCAAAGGAATATATTTTGAGTGAAACATAACATATTTTTAGTGATATACGTATTTCAAAACTAGAATTTTTTCTATCAAATCGGTGAATATGTATTAATCTACTTTGATCATGTGGCAACGCATTGGCACATTGCTAGTAGTTATTATAATTTTTTGGACACCAGACAAACGGTGGAGGACATATACGAAGATAAGAGGCGCACGCACGCAGTCAGCCTCTCGCTGTCTCGCACACATGAGTGTTACATAAAGGCGACGTTAACAAATAAACCCTAAAACCCTAGGTGCACGATTGCTGCATTCGCGGGTACTGGGTACGTGGTGGAGCACCTTTGTAGGAGTTGATGGTCGGGACCATAGGTGAACGACTTGGAGCGCGGTGGCTCGCCAGTTCCCACAGATCAAGTAGCCATGTTTAAAATATCATTTTTTAGCAGGGTTAAGAGTTCTGATTTTCAATGGCACGTTATAAGTAGTAAGTAGTTTTTAGAACGATTGGTATGGAGCGAAAATGGAATTCATAGTACTACGTACCTCCTTGGCGTATGGTTGTATGGGTTTATGTTACGAGATGTTGAACCTGATAGTTCTGGGGCAAATACTATGGTTTAGATTTAGATGCTGGTTTTCAGTAATCGGAAGGGGAAACCCTTCTTTGAATAAAATAAACTACTACCTCCATTCTGGTTTACTAGTCCCCATCGTACTTTCGGTCATAGTTTGTCCATGAATTTTACTTGTAAAATGTGAATGGAAAATGAGATTTTGTTATACCCAAACAAAGAAGGACTGGAGGGAGTGATTTCTTTGACACGGACGCGACCTCTCATAGCGCAGGCATTGAACCGGCGCGCCAGCGAAGAGGGCCGCACTCGCTGCAGGCCCGGCTGAGCACGCCTCCTCGCCGCGTGCAACCTGCTTAAGACTGCCTCGCCTGCTTTCATTGAATCCGCGCGTGTGCCGACAACATGCCCTTCCGCGAGCCGCAGGCATTTTAGAACACAAAAAATGACTAAAATATAATTAATTTACGCATGGTCTTGACTTGTTTGGAAAGTAATTGCTGTTATTACATGACCCAAAAAAAACATTTTGTGCCACATCAGTAGATGCACATACATCACAACAGGCATGCTGACTGGATAAACATTTGAACCTAGCTATTATGAAGGAAATTTTGTATTGACAATAGTTTTAGATAGCAGGAGATGCCTAGCCTGCTCTGCCTCTGCTAGCTTATTTCTGGCTTCTTCCATCTCTTCTTTGGCTTGGGTGAAGAGAGCATATGATTGCTCTTTTCGCTTCTTCAGGAACTCGGCTACATTCTCAAGGGCTGCTGCACGCATTCTTTCAGCCTTTACTAGTGCCACGAGGATACGAACAGCTGACGACTCCACCTTACCTGTGTGTAATCCAGCATCATCTAGGAATTTGCACCTTGTGTCTAATCCAGCATCATTAGGGAACTGGCACTTTGTGTGTAATCCAGCCTCATTTTGGAAACATGATCTCGAGGTTGACCATACTTCCCTCCTCGCAGGAACTGCATCCTGACATGAAGTTACTTCTTTTTTAGATCAATACTCAGAGAAACCTAGATCCATTTAGTAGAAGCCAGATAAACAGAACTCGGAGAAGTGAATTCAAAAGGAAAAGAAATATAAAACAGACTACAAGGTGAGAACACCCACTTCCTACATCAAGTTAAAAACGAAAGCATTAGGATGATTAAGACTCTTCTTATTACACATCGAAGAACACCACGCTTAAGAGAAACAGAAACTACAACATATACACGTCAAAGAACACGAAGCTAAACGAAAGTAATTGAAAGGGTGTTACTTACCAACACTACTAGATATCCCATTATAACCGAGGGTGCAAATACCGTCGACTATTTCAGTTCACCGTCGTATAAAGTTATAACGGACGGTACACCGTCGCACATTTCCCGTCGGCTATTCTTCATCGGCCATTACACTAATAACCGACGGTACAGTCGGATAATTGTATATTAACGGTTATAAGCCGACGATGAGCCGTCGACCATGTTTTGGCCACCACATGTCTCCCATTACTTGACGAAAGTCATAGCTGAAGGTGCCCGTCGGTTACTTAATTTCCGACGGTGCTTG
Organism: Aegilops bicornis; assembly: GCA_021605145.1. Classification (NCBI taxonomy): domain Eukaryota; kingdom Viridiplantae; phylum Streptophyta; class Magnoliopsida; order Poales; family Poaceae; genus Aegilops; species Aegilops bicornis. The sequence continues at coordinate 78,124,478 of CM038674.1, read as the reverse complement.
CTTCCGTCGGTTTTTGTAATAGCCAACAGTTTATTTAACCCATCACGATAATTAGTAACCAAGAGGAAAGCCAAACCGCTGGTTATTATGATTAATAACGATGGATACACCTTCAGGGATTGTCAGCATCGTCAAATTAGAAAGTCATCTGCAATATAAATCCCCATCATCGTCCATTAGTAACCCCTCACGGATTGACTTTCACCAAGTGGTGTTGCATCACATAGAAGTAAGATTCACGATGACAATATTTTGAATTGTTGGCATTTCAAATACATACACAAACACACATGACCAAATAACATGTATTATTCCATAAAAAAACATGTATTATATTTATCAACACATGTGACCATGAGTTTCATGCAGATTACATAGAACATAATGCCAACCAAAATGCTCGATAAGAGTCTGAATATTTTGCATATCCTAAATTGTCTTAAATTCCAGAACTTCACTTTGTTGCATGACTATGCAGATCATTCGACTCGTCACCATCATCAGTATAGTGATCATAATGCTCATCACTATATGTATCATCTGCTCTTGCTGTAGATATCATCCACGTCATCATTAACATCGTGATGATTCTCATGGCTCGGACTGCCTCGAATATTGCTTCCCACTCACTAAGAAATGATCAGACTAGTTGTAAGATCATGAGATGAATGTAAAAGCTGAAACACGTACGACGAGTAGCATCCGAAACTTAATACATGGAAAGAAAACAAGGAACATTCCTACATTTATATCCATCTATTATAAATGTTGACATACCCAAGCGAATATACACTAAAGTAGAAAAATATTGACATCTAGCAAGCAAAATAATTGATGTATGGAAGCAAGATGTCACATGAACAAGCAAATGAGAAGAGAGGCAAATCAAAGAAATGTCATCCCTAAGAGGAAAACATAGTGTGAACTGGACCCTATGCTCTTAGTGAACAGAGATGACAAATGCCTCAAGAAAAGCACAAGCTCCCTTACTGTACTATGACTGTCTAAAGTATATTTCTTATAGTCAAGCACTGTTTAACTATGTTATATAGAATATTTGGCATTACCATATACTCCCTCCGTCCCAAAATAAGTGACTCAAGTGTCTATGGGCTAAGGATCCCCCCCCCCTACTAAATCATAGAAATGATTTATTTTACAGTAGTTGCAGGCTTCATAAATAGTTTGTCACTGGCTAAAAAAACATCACAAATGCTAATGCAGTTCCGTTCGATATGACATGTACGTTAGCAAGCTGGTCATGACGTTTTGTTTTCATATGTAGTTAAATCAAGCAGTCTCCTTGTGTGGATCTCCAAGACTAATAAAAGGCCAAAAATCTGAATGCTCTTTACAAATCTAAGTACGGACCGAACATGAGCAAGCAAAATGAATGCACATTCTAATATTTTATCGAGTTCAGCAGACAAAAAGCATCATGTGACATTCACACATACCCCTACGAGAGAATGTACGCAAGTTATGCACATAAAAAAATTCTTACCAAGATGGACCACCGATGAGGCCACCATCAGCAGCGTGGACTTGACATCATGCATCTAGCTCAGCATAGAGGAAGACAGAAGTTTGGCCGTCCGGCCGGAGCTTGCCGATGACGCCAGAGACGGACACCCAAGTTGTTGATACCGGGGTGCCAACCCTGCATAGTCCACCACCTCTGGCTGTAGCCAAGCTCGAGGTCAGCTCAGATGTGAGCTGCAAATAGTTCGTACAACCTGAACATGAATACATAAAACATTAGAACAAGACGAGGAGAGGAACTGGCCGGAGTTGCAGAGAGGAACTAACCGAATCGGTGTGGCTGTCTCAGGTGTCGCCCCAGATGAGTTTCCACCGGATCTGATGGCGGAGCACAACTGCTGGCTCCCACCATTCTCAGGCGACCAAATCACGTCTTGTCTCCGTGGTTGTCGCCGCTGCTGGTGACGGTGGAGCTCAAGGCCACCGGATCTATGGTAGGTGCTCGCCGGCTCTGGCCACATGTTGACGGAGAGGTGGGCTAGTTTGGCGCCGGCTCTTGCTAGGTGCGGGTGCGGCGACGGCCAAGAGATCCTTGGAGAGAGGCAAGGAAGGTGAGAAAGAGTGGATGGAAGAGGAAGCTGTGCAGGCGGTAGTTAGAGAGAGACGAGGGAAATTAGGAGGGTCAGCGGCACGATCGGGAGAGGTGGGGAAAACTGGGAGGGCCAACTACAAAAAAACTGGGAGGGAGCAGTGCCGGTCAGTGTTTCGCTCGCTACTGTGGTCGAATTTCCGACATATATTTGTATTCTTTTGGGATCAAATTCATCTAAACAAAACCATATATTTCGATTATTAGGCTTCTAACTTACTCCAATTTTGATGTTTGGAACTTACATGTATTATTATTTTGTCATAATAACATATAAAAAAATGTGTTTGTGCACGTCCTAGTACGTGATGTAGCTCGATCTCGTCCGATCGTCAAGAAACCATGCATAGCTAGCATGTTGCTGGTGCCATGGTGATTTTTTAGCCATGTCATTTAAAAAGAAAAAATAAATCGGTGCATTGATGGCACGAGCAAGATCGGCTGGCTCGCTACTTAGCGCACATGCTAGTGGGACCCATGCACCGCCTTCGTTTTCCTAAAGCATGTTCATCACGTGATTTTCAGCTATGACTGTGTTTTCCTCATGCATTGCAGTAAACAAGCATTTGCTACAGTTGCCGACGCAACAAGATTTTTTCTTTGGCAATGGCGCGGGGGTGAAGTAGGGGGAGACTGATATGATGTTTGGGATGTGACGCATAGGACGGTGCGGGATGCGACCAATTGGAAGCTCGCGGCGATCAACCGACCAAGAGTGTTGTCCTTCAAAAAATATTGATCCTATTTATTCTTTTCGAGCATATTTTAAATAAATAGGACTTTCTGCTTATTTCTTTGGTTTCTCATGTAGTTCCAATTTTTTTGAAATGTGGAACTCCTGCTTATTTCAATTCAAGATATTAATTAGTTCTTATGATGCATTTGCCTTAAATAAAATGGTGGAGACCGGGAACATTCTAGACCGTGAAGTTGTATTTAATAAAAATGTGAAGGTACCATGCTACAGGAGGACTCATAACTAAAAATTAGCAAACTACTCCCTTCTTTTTATAAAGAGGGCCCTAGAACAATGATGGAAAATACTATCTATACAAGCACAGCCTCAACTCACCGTTGTCGCGGACGGCCCCACTTGGAGCAGCAAGACCTCTATGACTCCATGCATGGACTATTTGGAGAAGCAGTGATGCCTCCTTTTTACCTCCTTGGTCGGAGGAAGAAGAATGCACAGTCTTTGGGTTGAGCCGAACAACATGCAATTTGTAATAGCCACTCCAAAGAATCCACCATGGATGTGTTGTACCCCAATCTAGAACTCCATATTTTATCCACCTTGTGTTTGCCACCATAGCTATGTGGGAAGAATGGGAAAAAAGCGGAACACCAGTGAGCGATAACGCGCTTCGCAGTAGCTAGCCATCAACAAATACCACTAGGACCGATCGTTCGCGAGCCACCAGTCACTTCCACAATACGTCCATGTGCCACATGGTGACGACTGAACCTAGACCTAGACATTGTACATGCAAGACCTTCATGAGCGACGCCTTTACCTCCTCTACTCTAGTCGGTTAGGCAATGGGTCGGGGATGGGGATTTCTTGTTGACTCTCAACGGTCTCTCCCCTCATGATACTTTGTAAGTGCACAATTTCAAACATGCCATTTTCAAATCAATCGTATTTATAATGTTTTGGACCAGTTTCTTTAACCATCATATTAATGCAAAATAATATGATGCACTTACAATAGCAATGCTAGAACCTATCTGTTGGAAATTTAATTATATAGAAAATAGCTGGAATATAACGAGCTGTCATTCCACATGTTTATTGTCGCGCGTTGTGCATTGGAACATATCACCGAGGGTGAAATTTAACCGTCGGTTATTGCTATCCCCTGTCAGTCATTTCTAGTCATAACCGAGAGTTCTATTTTGACCTTCGCTTATTAAGTTTTACCGTCGAGTATTACGTGCAATCCCCGTGGGTATAGCCATAACCGTCGGATATAACAATGAACCGTCAGGCATTAAATTGGATATCCGAGAGTTGGGTTTTCCCGTCGGCAAATGCAGTACACCGTCAGTTATTAGCACCCATACATGTGAGTTGAGAAAAACCCGTCGGGCATTACCACCACCGTCGGCTATTACTTTAATGGCCGACGACCCGTCAGCTATTAGATTTCACCGTCGGAAATATGGGGATTTCTAGTAGTGCAAAGCTCGTTTTACAGGTTCGGTGCAGCTCCTCTTTAACTTGCCACGCTCCTTGAAGATGTCCCGAATATCCCGTGTTTGGTGTTCATTGCTCCTCTGCATGTTCACACTCGTGGTTTTAAAATCTCAACATGGCAAGAAAAATACTACTAGTAATACTCGCGCATCTTGTGGGCAACATTAAAGCACTAAATGCGCCATGTTAGAGCATCGCCAACAGAATCGCAACGCGCGGTGCTTTAAAAAAGTGTTTACAGTGCTGAGATCGAGAAGTAGATACTAGATAGTAGAGGATAGTTCTCAACATAGATAGATAAAGAAAGATAATTCAACTACTCCTCGTCGTCCAACTCCTCCTCGGTGATGTCCTCCTCCGACGTCTGACTGTAGGCGTGAAGGTACCGATCATCGTCGGGTTCCCAGGGCGACGCTGCTCCTAGCCTCATGTTGAATTGAGCGTCCGCTTTTCGCCTACGCTTGTCCTCGCGATAGGCGGCTTGCTCCGCCCTCCTCTTATCCCTCTCCGCCCTCCTTTGCACGTAGAACTCGCGCTCGTTGATGATGTCCTGCGGGATGTGTTGGCGCCACAGCGCAATGGCTTCCTCGTCCATCTCGGTGATGCCGAGACGGTGCTCCCGCCTCCGGTTGTCGCAACGATCCTCGTCGGTGCTAAGCCGTGGCAGGCGCTGACTCTGCGCCCGCTCCCGTCGGCACGTTGGGGAAGTTCAATGTTCTATGAGGCCACCGGGCGCCACGCCGCCCGCGCGTCGCTGTGGCGGCCTCGGTGGCGCTGTCGAAATTGTCGAGGCCGAGGCGCATCCCGCGGAACCGGATCTCAGCGGAGAAGCCGCCGGCAGGGCGCGCGCGGAAGCCGCGGTATCCCCACGTTTTCCGGCGACGCGGCGGCATGGTGGCGCGGCGGCGGCAAGGCAAAAAAGAGCGGGGAGAGAGTGGTGGCGGGGCACAGAGCGGTGGCAAGGCACAGAGCGGTGGGAGGGCGTTGGATTTTATAAAGCGCACCGGACGTCGCGCGCCAAAACTAGCGCACGCCCGGCCACTTTTTCCCGCGCGCGCGATCCTTTACCGACGTCTCTCTTATCTCTAATCTCTTCTCTACGGTTATATTTATTTAATACTTGATATTTAATATTTATCTCTACTTCCTTTACTGTCTACTTTTTTTCTCTATACTTTTTTTTCTTGCAATATAGGTCGTCCGATTTATATCTGACAGATAGGAAGGAAACAAATGGGAATTTTGCAGAAAGATACCCATACCCCTCTCCAGATTTGCAAATAAGGCCTTCCCTTGTTCATCGTTTTCTCCCACAAGATAAACTACTCATACAAATGCATCTTGATGCGTGCAGCATATGGGCATCTTGCTAGTTCTAAAAACCTTTCCATCATTTGCCACACTGCTGGTTGCGGATGAAAAACCTACCCAAGCACAGTAGCGATACAGGAGTGGCCTTTAATTACAAGTTGATATTCTGTTGGATGGAGGCTATAACCAATTACTTTTACGGGAACAATAGCACCCAGGAAAATTGAAGGGTAGGTATGAACAAAATTGGAACTGCACATGATACTGCTAAGTGATTCAATACACACATTACCAATCGAGGAGGAGAACAATGGTCGCGGCAGCCTCTGTGAGTCATGGTCGGCAACGGGAGTTAGTTCATTGTCCAGGACGGTGGTACTTCTGCGCTTGGCGTCGGCTTCCGGGAAGCAGATCAGAGACCGTGGAAGACGATGCCGGGGAAGAGGCCCCGTCTACAAGGACGACGGTGGACCGGCTCCAGTGTGGCGTACGAGGTCGTCGATGAGGTAGATGAGCTGCGGTGGACGAGTGCGCCGATGTAAAGGGGAGGAGCACGAAGGCTGCGGTGCCGTGGAGAAGTCTATTTTGCGGCGGGGATAGAAAATGGGGAGTATTCAGGTGTACTACTCCAGGTGTCGGGGTGGGGCTGGCTGGGTAGGGTGAACCTGAAGTTACGAAAACAGCCCCCTACCAAGCGTCGCCCGTAGGCCTGTTCTGAAGGCTATGATGGTAACTTCCTTTGCTCGAATCAGGGTCATGGGAGATTTTCCTGCCGACCTCAAAATTTTGTGACACTGGACTCCCCGTGTGGCATGTTGAGTGATTCGGCTTAGCAACTAGCGAGTAGTAGTAGTAAACTCTGCATATTAGGTTTGACCGAAGTCAAACTTCCTAAAGTTTGACCAAGTTTATATAAAAATATAAACATTTACCCTAACAAATATGTATGATGTGGAAGTATATTCAATAATGAATCTAGTGGTATTTATTTGTTATTGTATATGTTAATATTTTTTGTTATAAGCTTTCTGAGAGTTTACAAAACTTGACCTTGACCAATGCTAATATGCGGACTTAAATAAAAAGGAGGGAGTACACATTTGTTTTCTTAGTTTGTAATCATTTGTTGAAATTGTGAAATAAATATATTAGGCTATTGACTTCGAATGTAATGGTCTATACAATTCAATAGTTACAATCATTGTCGAATCCGAAGATGTATACAAGGTCTAGTACTTCACAACATGCTCAAACTCACATAATCCCAGTCAAATGAGAATCTAAATGCATTTCATAGTTATTACTTTGTAGGATGCAACAAAAACAACCAAAACTCTACATCAACCATTATAGAAGCAACATTTTGACATATCCCATTGTGTGAATGAAACGTGCAGAGAGAGCTTTTGAAGATGGAGTAGATAGGGCGGGAAAGATTGTATGTATGTGGACGAGAGAGTAGGATACAAACCTAATGAGAAAAAAGAGAGAGAGAGAGAGAGAGAGAGAGAGAGAGAGAGAGAGAGAAAGAGAAAGGAATAAGTTAGGTCTGTGAGAAAGATGGAGACATGTAATATACGTGAGATGTGTGTGCATCCGGATTCTGTATACGTGGAAGGAGAAGAGACAACATGTTTGATGAGAGAGCTGGAAAAACATGGACGGGAGGGGAAGGATCTCATGGGTTGAGGGATTGACAATTTTGTGCAGGGGAGAGAGGGATTGATAATTTTGTGCAAGAGAGAGAGAGAGAGAGAGGGCAGGGGAGGAGTCGGTCAGCCATCGTCACATCACCCTGCTTCCAAATGACCCGCATTCTCTAGCACGGTGTGGTCGCCACATCGATCTGCTCGATGCCCTCTTTGAAGATTGAGGTGTTGTGCATGTTGGGGTGCAAAGAAGCACAAGCAAGAGTGGTCGCTGTATAACCTTGGATGGGGATGAATTGTGTGCTCGGGGGAGTGTGTGTGTGTTGTGCTGCGTGTGTGTGTGTGTGTGTGTGTGTGTGTGTGTGTGTCAGATATTGAGCGAAAACAAACCTAAGGAGAGAAATGGGTATTCACGAAGAGATTGTGCGGGCCTTGAGGTGGGCAGGGGCCGAGTGAGGGTGTCAAAATGTGTGCGTTGATGCATATGTTGCATGCGATCGTGCGAGGGACGGACGAATCGAGAGAGATGGTTGTTGTGTTACGGATGCTCCTCTCTCTGTCTCTCCGTGTCTCTCTCTCTCTCTCACACACACACAAGTAAACTAGAAAACCGTTCTCTCATGTATACACAACGTATCAGCATCTGTCTATGTCTCACTCATGCATGATCATTTGCACATTCACACCTCTCTATGTCTGTATCACATGCACACTGTCTCCACATTGCCCTTCCGCCACAACACACATATGGACACATACACACGTTCTCTCTCAGTCACACACACAAAATAAGTATTAAAAAAACTAGGGCGCACCTAAAACGTCCAAATCCAAATAAACACAAACTGGAGCTAAATTCAAATATATGGAAATATTGCAGCGTCAAGAACTTTCCCAGGAAAAAAAGTTGAGTAATATTCGAGGATTTTTTCACACACACAAAGGTTCGGTGGATGTCCTTGGTAGCGACACGGTGGCCTTACGCACCGTTGGATCGATGCGCAGTCAGCGGTACTGCAGCTTGCACATGATTCCGTATCGTGGCTGTGGTACTAACTTCAATTTTTTTAATAAAAGCACTGCCTAAGTCTAATGTTTACGTGTACTAGTACGGTTTTCTTTTAAGTTTGACCAACCTCATATAAAACTAAAGTAAGCTCCCGTACGCGCCCTCATCAATATTCCGCCGCCGCCGTTGCGCATGCCGGCGCCCGCCTGCTCCGGCCAACAATTTCTCGCCCATCACCGCCGTGTCGCCACCATCCCTGTGCCATGAAGCCGAAGGCTCGCCCGCTCACGTCGTCTGCAGTCCCTCCTCGCCATGCTGCCGTGCTGCCAAGCACGCGAGCAGCTGGTGGAGCCGCGTCTATGCACGCAGCGTACGAAGAGGAGGACGAGCGCGAGGAGGAACTAGCGTGTCATTGTCGTCTCCGCCCGCGCGGAGGAGGCGCGCATGGTGGCTGTCGCGGCGGAAGCCGGTCGCGCGCGCGTCGAGCCCGCAAACCGGGTGCGGACGTGGTATCTACCTTTGAGACCTTGAATGCCACGTGGATCCTGTAATCTAAAGGAGCAATTTGGGTCAGTCGACTCATGTGAGCCGTTTGATGCAACATGGATGGCTAGAAGGGATTCTTCCACCTCTTCTGTCGTCTTCTTCCTTCGCTCCGTCGAACTTCTTTCACAAATTGACTGACCCAAATTATACTACTAGTACGAACGTATTAAGTACAGTAGGAACACGAAGGTACGAGCAGTAGTACCAACTGCAAGAAGAACAGTAGTAAGATATACTCCCTCCTTTCCGGTTTATAGGGCTTATCTCAAAATTTTAGTTTTTCCATTTTATAAGGCTCAATTTGGTTGTTTCCCATCACATGTTCAGATTTTAAGGTGCATTAGATCATTGCATGCAAGTATTAATAGCAAATTGACCAATGCATGTAATTTATGCATGCACGCATGAATTGGAATTAATGCATTGGTAAATATACTTTTTTGAGGAAAACAAGAGCATTAATTGGGTCCTTTTGCAAACTACAAAAAGTATTCCACCACTCACCATCTACCTTGGTTGGTGAGATTTTTGAATTGAGCCTTATAAACCGGAAAGGAGGGAGTAGTACTAGTACTACTCTACGTACTAAAGAGTTCAAATAACGAGAAAGAACATAAACAAAGTTCTGCTGGGGCCTCAGCACAACACACCCCTTGAAAATAAACTAAGCTACTAGTCCTCTTGACACTGCAGTAGAACCAGCATGAGCGACGGCACTGCCACCTACTCGGAGTCCGAGTCCACGTCCTCGACTTTGTCCTCGTCCCTCTTCCTCTTCCTCTTCGCCGACGCTTCTTTGCTTGAACCAGATATTGGGCTCTGCTTCTTCATCCAACCCATGTAGATATTTAAACAAAGGTAGGCATCCATTGCTGCGTACAGGATGTGATCTTCATCTAATGTCTTCGAGTCCCATGCATGATGAAACTCGTGATGAGGTTTCTTCAGTTTAGCGTACGAAGGATCAATCATAGCTGATGCCAGGGTCAGCATTGAAGGTTAAGAGGAGGACACCAGGCTTGCCTTCTGGAGATCGAAGGGCTGGCCTACAACGAGACCTATCTAACGCAGGACATCACTGTCGTTCTTAAAGCCTATGAATTAATTTCACTCTTTTGTCCTTGAGGAAGTTCTTAAAATCCTGGCACTCAACGTCGGCATGGCATATGTGGTAGACCAAGCAAACGTTATGTACACAAACCTGGATCACGGCGGGCTTCTTCCTCTCTTCGTCCTTTAGATCCTTCTCTCGTCCCAGGACTGTGGTGTACTCAACATCTAGTCCAGCGACCCACTCATCCGTTGAACTGTTGAACATGCGTAGGAAGCGAGCAAGCCATGCTTTCACCGTCAGCGGATCCACGTGTGTAGATGACGATGAACTGATCGCGGTGATGGCTCTCACATTGAACTCATCGGCGACCATGGAGATTTGGGAGGCCATGGATTTTGGAGGAGTGATAGGAGAAGTTGAACTATTGTACCCCGCAAAAAATGGGAGCGAACTAATGTGAAAGGACGGGACGACTGGGAGCGAACTGTTGTGAGGTAGAAGATGGGGACGAGTAGGGCGTGCGAACGGCGTGTGGTTGCTGGCTTGCCCGGTGGATAAACAGCTGCAAGCCCCCAAAGAGTTCTCGAGAACTATGTGAGACCCACTAGATGTCATGTCTACTAGACCCATATCGTAGGCCTGACGGTATAGCTTCTGCCTGTTCGCACACCATGCCGGCGCGTGAATGTAACTTCACTTAATTTCATCAACTGTTGCGCCTCCCATGACCTTCGCCTCCCTCGCGCGGTCGCACCCTTTGAGACTTCGACCGGCTATAAATGAGCCATTTTTTTGCCTACTCCGCATGCATGATACTCCCTCTGGTCCTTTTTACTCCCGTCAACCGTTTGCAAAGTGTTTGACCAAATATATACTTTTTTTGAACACCACCTTATATTAGTTAACCAGCCACACCAGTACACTCATTCGATACAATATTCACCATACAGTGATGCACGTTATTTACAAGAATACCATCTAATCTATTGTCAAAGCTATACTTAGCGATTAAGTGTGCCACCTTATTGGCCGAATGGCTAATCTTAGACAATTGAAGATTGTTGATCAACTTCGAGATGCTCAACGCTTTCATCTTCAAGTCACGCATAGCAGACTTGTCATAGTCCCCCGACGGAAGAGACGCTATGAAAAAAGCGCAATCAGTCTCTAAAATTACAGGATTATGAAGAGAAATACCTATGTAGAGACCGACAATGCAAGCCCTAAGCTCCACTTCCTCCACGCTTTGACAGGCATCAATGAAATACCACGACCAAATTTATACAAAAAATATCAATATCTACAATACTGATTATAATGAGTATAACAACTACGTTTTATAATGAGTGTAAAAATATTGATTTGACATTGTGAATGTTGATACTCCCTCCGTCTAGGTGAGTAAGTCATCTTAGGCTGTGCATCGTGACCAAGGAGGAGGGGAAAACGAGAGACATTAATGTTTATTTGCTAATTAAATAGTATTGCATGCAATGAACTAACCACTTTGCATGTCATGTTTGATAGTCTCAGGTCATTAAAACATGCACACCCTCATCTCTTATTGGTTGATATGTCAAGAAACAAGAAACGAGGTAGAAGTTAATGCACCGCGCCTCGTGTTTTGGGATTATTTGGTTTTCGTAAGATGACTTACACACCTAGCTATTAGAGTACCACTACCTCCCTTCTAGTTTAAAGGGCTCGACTCAAAAATTTCACCTACTCTTAGCAAGATAGTAGAGGCGGTGGAATAGTTTTGAAGTCTGCAAAAGTACTCAACTAATGTTGTCGTTCTTCACAAAAAATGTGTTTAACAATGCATGCATGAACACTAGTTACTCTAACACCCATCTCTTCTTTAATTCTTTGCCACATCAGCATGTTTGCTATTCCCGTGTGCATGATACCAGCTAAGATACCACCATGATGGCTAGCCTTAATCATCGCATGCAATAATTTAGTGCACCTTGAAATATGAACATGTGTGGGGCGTGTATGTTGTTAATGACTTGAGACTATACCTAGTCTGGCATGCAAGATGACTTATTATGCACCGTTCCCCATACCCGGAGGAAGCCCGTTCGTCTCCAAATCTTTTCCTCTCCATGTGTGGAAACAATATGCCTGCCAAACTCTCCTTCTCCCTCCGGCGGTCCCACCACTCCACCCCGTGTGAAAAAATCTGCGTACATGACTCTCCTCCCCCCACGCTCGTCCAATCCGTTGTGACTTGTAACCAGCAATATTTCCACCCCTTCGCTCCCCCGTAATTTACTCCAACAAATATGCCCACGGAGCTTTTACTTAACTTCAGGTGCATTGGGTCAATGACATACGGGCCCAGCAGTGTACTGGCCCACATGTCAGTGACGCAACTAGACCTGCAGTTAAGTCAGTGCAGCTCAGTCCATATCTTACGTAAGTGTGCCATTGCTCGCTATAAATACTGCGCCTCCCATGACATCGCTATCTCCTTCCCCTCACATTCCCGTTCATCGCTATCTCCTCCCCCTCCCTCTCACGTCGACCACCATGGCATCGCCCCTCCCAAGCCCTAGGAGCCCCTCGCTGCACCCTGCGGCCGGTCACGCGTCGCCGTTTGGTTCCTCGCCGTCACTAGTCGAGGAGGACGCGTCGGTGTTCCGCTCCTCACCGCTACGCGACGCGTCGCCGTTTCGTTCCTCGCCGCCACTAGTCGAGGAGGACGCGTCGGTGTTCCGCTCCTCGCCGCGACGCGACGCATCGCCGTTCTGTTCCTCGCCGCCACTAGTCGAGGAGGACGCGTCGGTGTTCCGCTCCTCGCCGCGACGCATCGAGGTGGACGCGTCGGCGTTCCCAATCTCGCCAGCACGCGCGTCGGAGGACGCGTCGGCTCCCTGCTATGAGGAGAACGCCGTGCCGCCCGCCGAGCCCCCCAGCCTTGAGGAGCTTTGGAAAGAAATGGATGTCGCCTTGTGGGAGGCTTTGCCTCCAGCAGAGCGCGCCAAAATAGAGGCGGAGAACAAGGCTGAGGAAGAGAAGCGCACCGTGCAACAAGCTTTCTGGGATATCTATGTCGCGTCCGAGAGAGTCAAGCAATTGGTTCTTTGGCAGAAGGCTGGTGCGAGGGCCGTGAGGGTGGTGGAGGACGCTCGTGCCGACGCCCCGAGTGAAGTCTGGCCCAAGCGCCTCATCTACGCTTGGCGGTACGTGGGCCGGGTGCACGCTTCCAGCCAGGAGGAGTACCTCTTGGCGCCATATTACCACACCGGTGAGATCGCGCTCGCCCGCCGGCAAGCCTCCAATCAGTGCCTCGTGAGTTGCGAGGCTGAGGAAGAGGCGTTGTGTCAGCGCGTTGGGAAACGGCCGTGCACCAAGGCACTCGTGGCGCGCCGCAAGCGCTCTTGCGAGCGTCGTGGCTTTTAGGAGGAGTATAATTTTTGTTTCGTAAGGCAATCTCATTAGTTTTGGGACGCAAATGATAAATCCCGAACGTTCAGGAATTTTTAGCGTCCTTAATTAAGGATGTAAAAGGGAAAGTTTGGAAACGTTGTGTATTATTACGCATTTTGCAAGTAAGTGCATATAGCACAAACTTTACTATATACTATCGGACTACATGTCTCTCTCGATATATGCTTGCAGACTGTGCTACTCCCTCCATCCAGGTCAATAAGTCATCTTTGGTTGTGCACGGTGAGTCGGTGACGAAGAAGGAGGGAAGACTTGTACACCTAGACGGAGGGAGTTCTACTATCACGTATGTCCATGCAAATGCACATTTTAACATTACGATGCGGTTTTTGTAAAAGTAGAAAAACAACACTAGTAAAGCTTGTGAAACGATTCAATGCAAAACAAATGCAAAAATGCTCGTTTGATTGTTTACTTTTAGCTTCCTTCTCTGTGGTTATTTCTCTGTTGTACTTTGTACGGAGTATCACACTAGTTGGAAAGGCATGCAAATTCCCAAACCGCTTCCTACACCCTGTATCAAAATTTTTGCCTAACAAGATGTGCCGTGCAATTCGAATTCCAACTTGAGTACTACTACTAGTAGGAGTACCAGGGGCGAGTTCTTTCAGGCTTCTAGATTAGTAATCCCATAACTACTACCTCCGTCCTGGTTTATTGGTCCCCATTGTAATCTGTGTCAAATTTTGATCATAAATTTAACTAATGAAATATTAGTGCATGTCACATGCACTACTCCATCCGTCTAGGTGAGTAAGTCATCTTAGGCTGTGCACCGTGACCAAGGAGGAGGAGAAAACGAGAAAAATAATGTTTATTTGCTAATTAATAGTATTGCATGCAATGAACTAACCACTGCATGTCGTGTTTGATATCTCAAGTCATTAAAAGCATGCACACTCTTTATCTCTTATTGGTTGATATGTCAAGAAACAAGAAACGAGGTAGAAGTTAATGCACCGCGCCTAAGTGTTTTGGGATTATTTTGTTTTTCGTAAGATGACTTACACACCTAGATGCACCGCGCCTAAGTGTTTTGAGTAACATTTTATCAATTAAATCTTTGGTCAAAATTTAGCACAAATTACAATGGTGAGGAATAAACCAGGACGGAGTAGTAGTTTAGAAGCCCAATTTATGAGTGAGGCGCCTTATTGTTACTCTCCACTGTGACTTTGTGGGAAAAGCTGGGGAAGTCGCCAAAAGAACTGGCCCTAGGAGTAGTAGCTAGGGATCGAGTGTGGGAGATGAACCGAAGAAAGTAAATGCAAAGAGATGAAATGCAAAAAAGACGGAGGGATGTGATGGTTGCTTGTCCGTTTAGTTTACCAGGCCATTTATTACTGGGAGTGGTTGGGTTTTGTAGGTGATATGACGGCTTTATTGTCGCGCCACGAGCGGGGTGAGAGGTGAGACTCCCGTGCAGCGCCGCCCTCTACACTTGTACTACATCGGTCGTGGTTTGTTAGTCCCCCATTGAATTTGACTAAGGATTTAACTGACAAAATGTTAGTGCATGTCAACAAAAACTATATCGTTGGATTCGTATTTGAACATAGTTTTGAATGATATAATTTTAGGTGACATGCATCAGTATTTATCGTACTATATATAATGTTCGTTCAATTTTTGGTCGTACTAATCTATAGTAGTAAGGTGCCCGTGCGTTGCACCGAAGAGTGAAATGCATTGATCATCGAGTTGTTTATTTTGACAAAGACTGTGGGGGTCATCTCATGTGTAACGTGTATCGATAGGTTTCTTCGGATATTATCTCATCTCTAGAGCTCACAAACATGCGGGTGAAATAGATAAAAAGGTATCTTTTGCAAAAAAAAAGTGTTCAACTGTTCAACCTGCATCCAAAACTTGTGAAGAAATAACACTTATAGTGCTTTGCAAGAAATGATCTTTAAGAATTAGTTTTTGAGTATCGATTGATATACATGTTGGCTACAGATGACATGGCACTTTCTTATAGTCAACAGTTGGCTATACTATTAAGTAATATTAACCATGCCCTTATACACCTAGACGGAGGGATTAAATCAGGATGACTTGCAAGGGGGCAGAGGAGATGTAAGAAATGGTTCATCGTAAGTCTTTCACCAGTACCGTAGTAAAAATTCATACATGGAAGATTCTAGACTAAACCAATAACGGATACACTTTTATTCATGCGTGATACTCCAATAGAGCAAGATCATGCATGGAAGTCTCCACATGCTTAGACAACGGATTACATTGAGCCAAGACTAATGATCAATATTTAACTTGATAATGCGTATTTTTTAGAAGAACAGGGAGGCTCCTCCCTGGTTCCATTATCAAATGAAACCCAAAGTGTCTTACATCAGCTCACTGAGAGGAGCAGTTCAAAGGAAGGACTGCGGCGAAAGCCACTCAAGTTTAACGACAAGCTTACAGAATCAAAAGCGGCAATGACACGAGCCATAAGCGCCCACACACACACTACATGTTTTCTAAGTGCACTTGATAATGCGTATGTCCAGGTGAACCTCCTTGGAGTCCACGTGCACCGAGTCGGCGAGTAAAGGATGGAACGGATGCCATGGGTTTTCCAAGTCCACATTGGCGGGATAGTCCCAGCTCCCCAGAGTCCAAGTCTGTCCGATGAGGCCGGTGTCGCCGCCCACGCGACCCGGAGGGGTAGTAACATTGACCACACACTCGTAGATCTGCCTCGTGTCGAGTCGGCGTCGTGGCAGCGCCCTGACGCACATTATAGAGACGGGGCGGCGGCCTGCGCGGGCCTCGCCGGTGCCCACGATCAAGAGGAAGATGCTGCCGTCCTCCTCCGAGACTAGCAGGCAGCGGTGATCCTCCAAATGACTCG
Organism: Aegilops bicornis; assembly: GCA_021605145.1. NCBI lineage: Eukaryota > Viridiplantae > Streptophyta > Magnoliopsida > Poales > Poaceae > Aegilops > Aegilops bicornis. Next base: position 78,108,268 of record CM038674.1, on the reverse strand, counting down.
GCATGGTGAACCGTAGCACGTGTCGTACTTGATATTCTCCGCCAAGGGCCAGCAGTGACCGCTGCACGCATCCGTGAGGTGATGCACCATGTCCGCCGGTGAGCCACAAAACGTCATCGGGCACTCATAGCAGTGGACGAAGGGCTCCTTGGAGGCATCGACCAGGCCGTCGAGTGGCTATAGGGGACGTTGCGCCAGTTGAATATATGAGCAAGTTACTACGAGATTTAATCCGAATAAGCACAAAATAAATCATGAAGGCTATAATAGAGATGAAACTAATCATGTGGACTAGCATAGTAGTAGGATACAGAGTAGAAACATGAATTCTACCACGATTTCAAACAGGAAGGAAAGAAACACATACGGTGCAACGGGAGTAGCACCGTTGGGGTTGAGGTTGTCGCCCATGTCGTTGAGGAAGAGGTTGCCGAGGTCGGGGAAGAAGTCGTCGTCGGTGAAGTCGTGGCTGCCAGCAGTCGCGAGAGTGCGCTCCCCAGATTTCAACAGCGCCCGCCGAATGGAGCGCAGGAGTAGCACACGAAGCAGTAGATGGTGTCCTTACTAGTACTCCCTAGTCTCTCTCTCTCTCTCTATATATATATACATATATATATATATATATATATATATATATATATACTCTTATAGAAAACCGAGTTGGTGATGATGGTATGCCTGCCATCTTGTAATATAGACCGTCCGATCTATATCTGATGGATAGAAAGCCAACTATGATAATTTTACAAAAGATACCCGCACCTCTCTCCACATTTATAGATAAGGCCTTACCTCGTGCTCCTCCCTATGTCTCTATCTCTACTACTTTTTTTATAACAAATCAAATAGTGCTGCGCCGTCTGCTGCACGCCCGGCTGAACACGCCTCCTCGCCTCCATCATCACCAACTAAGTCTTTTATAGGAGTAGGAGTAGAGAAAAAACCAAGTTGGTGATGATGGTGTGCCGTGCAATGCACGGTCATCTTGCTATTTTTTTTGCAAATAAGTCCAAACACCACGTAGACACGGTCTTTGAGCACGGTTCGTAGTCGTCCCACGATCGGGCATTGAAGTTTGTAACTATTTTAGATTAGAATATACTACTCCTCCGGTGCTAGTACTAGAGCAGAGTCCTACTCTACTACTCTACTCTAGCAAGCTAGGGCATAGTACTGTAGTAGGTACTGTAGGGAGTACCAGCACTGTGATCACTCAAGCAAGTTGTCTGGCATCGATATGACCCTACGCTGCTGGTATGTGTCTCGTAAGTCAAATGGCATGCTGTAGTCATCATTACCTGTCCACTTCCCGCAACACATATTCGCTTCTCCATCTTTGTCCTCACATAATCTCGTCCAAGCTTCCATCCCCGCTAAGGCGCCTCCCCCCTCGTCTGAAACCCAAGCACTAACAATGGCAGAACCGAGCAGCGTCCGCTGAAAGAGTGGCTGGAATTCGCTCCCCACAGAGGTAACCAAGCTCATTGTTTCGCGTGTGGACAATCTCTGTACCATGCCGCTCGCCGCGTGCTCGTCGGGGCTGTACCGTTTACTCAAAGCCCTCAGGCCAGAGCTTTTTAAGCCAGCTCCTTGCTTGCTGATGCCGCCTGATCTTCAGAAACGGCGTGTCACGGAGCACAACGATCGTAGGGTGGCGAGCATCAACCCCCTTCACTGCGATGGCTGATGTTTGGTTTGGAAGAGAGAGCTGCGTCTTCACTCTTCTGGCCTGCTTACTGCTTCTTTTGCACCCCCAGCCCTGGTTGTTGTTGCTGTTGTTTTCAATGACAATCAGTAGTATATTTCATCTGTTGGTTGAATAAATGTGTTGTTAGAACAACAAACACAATATTTTGGAAGTCGTTGCATGGTTCGATCCTTTAGTGCCCCGTGTCGTACGTAGCTCATACTATTTTTCGTACGGAACACATTTTCCACTTGTTGATAACATGCAGCCCACTGATGAAGGCCCAATAGAGAAGCCCATAATTAACAGGAAGGGAGGCTCTCACATGAATCCGACCCAGGTACATGCTCATGGTCCCCTAAACATAAATAAGTAAATAAATAAATAAAGCTAAATGCTCATGCACTAGTTCTTTGGTAAAATAGGTAGCCCAGTATTTATTTTTGAAGAATACCCAAGCTAGGCCTATTTGTTTTCTCCGAATTATTGGGCTGCAAATCTTTCAAGACGAGGAGGGATGCATTCCGTCCTGGCCAAAGAGTATGGTCAATGTCTGTTAAAAGTAATATCAAAAGGGGTTGAAAATTCCAAAAAATTATAGCAAATGGGATATTAGTTTTTTTTAATTTCGTTCTTCACTGATATCTTATACGTATTTCATTGGATTTAACATGACATAGTACTAATTTATTTTTAATACGTTTTAGTATGGCTATTAATTTTTGGATTAAGAATATTTCGTTCCCCAGCAAAAATTTGCCACATATTTAGTTAATTTTTTGACCCTGGTACTGACCACAAAATGGCCGGCAATTCTAAAAATGGAAAACGGGCTGCAATAAATTCCATATGAATTAGAAACTGAGTAAAAATTATAAAAATAATAGCAAATGGGTTGTACATGCCACAGATTTCAAGGCTGACTTGTTTACGCAAGGCTTTGTCAGTGAGCACACGATTCTAGCCGCCGTGCTTCTTCAATCTCTGATCTTCCTGCTCCAGCCGCCTAAACTAGCGCCGGCGGGACTGCCTGCTCCCTCCTCTTGTGGCCTGTTGTGATGCCGCGCAGGCTTCCCCGGGCCACCCTACTCCCTCCGCTAGCCTGGACGCACGCAATCAACTGCCTCCTTGTTACGCAAAAAAATGATTCCTCCCACTAACATCTGGGGCACACCGGTTGGGAGGCTGACCTGTGGGCCTACTACGTTGACGCGTACGCAGGGCTTGTCAACTTAGTCAACAAACGATTCTAGCAGCAGTAACTGTTGGATTTGAATCAAACGGTCCTGCTGCTTCTTCAGTCGCTGCTCTTCTTGCACCAGCCGCCGAAACCAGCGCTGTGGAGACCGCCTACTCCTGCCTCCAGTGGCCGGCTTTGCTGCCGTTGAGGTCTCATCGCCCCCTACTACTCCCACCGCTAGCCAGGCCCTGCAGCGACGGCAGCCTCACAACGCAGCCGAACTAGTGAACCCTCGTACTCCTCTCCGCGTGGGCATCCACTGCCGTGTCTTCTCCGGCTCTGCGTCATCCCCTTCCTAGGCCTCTCCGTCGTCCACCACCTTGGTGCTCTCGGCGCGGCGTCGTCAATGTGGTCAACGACATTCCATGGGAAGAGTACTGTACGTGGAAAGGCTGACAGCTGGGTCCACAGCCACAACCCAGTTTTTTTGTGATTTTCCAAGTAAGTCGCTTTGTCAGGCCTGTTGGGCTGCAAATCTTTCAAGACAAGGAGAACTTTCATTCGGCTGGCCGAGAAAATGGCCCATCAGTAATGAGAAATGAGCTGTACATTTTTAAAACACATCAAACCGGCAATTAGTTTCAAATATCTTTTTTTCATTTTGAGATTTTAAATTACATTAAATTTTATGAGTGGAAAATTTGTTGGATTTTATATTGATATACATTTATTTTTAAAATCAGTTTGAATGTGAGTCGAATTTTAGGGATTAAAAACAGTTCGGACCGCACCGAAATATGCAAAATTTCATATAAGTTTATAACCGTGGCCACAATATGAGCTGTAATGCTTACAAAAAGAATATGGGCTCCAAAAAAACCTTAAGAATTAGCAAATGGGCTGTATATTATTAAAAATAATGGCAGATGGGTTCTATGTTGTTTTCCACATATTTGAGGCTTTCCTAAAAAAGGTTGGCCTTTAGCAAAGGATCGTTGGATGGCCATCCAACGGCCGTCGTGCTTCTTCAATCTCTGCTCTTCCTGCTCCGGCCGCTCAAACAAGCGCAGACGGGTATGCCTGCTCCCTGCGGCAGGCTCTGACAGCTCGGATGCACCAGCTATATCTTCATACGCAAGGAAGTGCCTCCTTATTACGCACAAAAAAAAATGAATACTCCCCGTGTTAGCTGGGACCCAGTATAGTGGCTGGCTGACTTGTGGGCCTACTAAGTTGACGGGGACGGAGGGCTTTGTCAACTTAGTAAATATGCACGATTCTAGCTCCAGTGACCATACGATGTCCATCCAACGGCCGTAGTGCTTCTTCAACCTCTGGTCTTCTTGCTCCAGCCGCCCAAACCAGCGCCGGTCGTGCCTGATGCTCCTTCCTCCCGTGGTCGGCTATGATGCGGCGGAGGCCTCACCGCCCCCTACTACTCCCACCACTGGCCAGGCCATCCCTCTACTCACCCACACCCCCTGTTATTCTGCGGCGACGGCAACCTCACACCGCAACGAACCAGTGAACTCTAGTACTCCTCTACGCTTGGGCATCCACTGCCGCGTCTTCCCCGGCTCCGCGTCGTCCCCTTCCTACGCCTCGCCGTCGTCCACCGCCCTGGTGCTCTCGGCGCGGCGTGGTCAACGTGGTCAAGGAACGGCTACCATCGGACGTGGACTGTACGTGGAGAGGCTGACAGCTGGGTTCACGGCCGCAGCAAGGAAGTGCCTCCCTATTACGCGCAAAATAATTATTCCTCCACCTGACAGCGGGGACCCACCGGACGGACCACCATATTTCACGAAAAAAATGTTTCCCCCTGACTGCTGGGACCCACCAGCTACACCTTCGCACGCAAGGAAGTGCGTCCGGGCAAAAAAAAAACGATTCGCCCCCCTGACTACTGGGACCCACCAGCTACATCTTCGCACGCAAGGAAGTGCGTCCGGGCAAAAAAAATGATTCGCCCCCCTGACTGCTGGGACCCACCAGCTACATCTTCACACGCAAGGAAGTGCGTCCGGGCAAAAAAAACGATTCGCCCCCCTGACTGTTGGGACCCACCAGCTACATCTTCGCAGGCAAGGAAGTGCCTGACAGTCGGGACCCACCTGGTCGAAGCGTACGTAGCGTTGTCATTCTGGTCGCGAACGTGTACGTACATATATACTGGTGGATGTAGAGGCGCGCACATAGCATGTACACGTACGTACAGCGGCGAGGGTGCAAGAAAGAAAATACGGCCACGTATGTACATACGGGCAGGGGTCTCAAACGCATACTCGCGCATACGTACATGGTTGGGTCGGAACGGAGAAACAGCATCGTCGTCGTGTTCATGGGGAGCCAACCGGCTGGGTCGGAACGAAATGTGTGGTCGTGTTCATCGGGAGGGCTTGGACGGAACAGGCGATGGAAACGAGGCCTGGCGTACCGCAGAACGGAGGAAACGGACCTCCTACGTTCGGAACGGGGTCCTGTTGATTAGGAGGGGTGTGGCGTACCGCAAAACGGAGGAAACGGACCTCCTACGATCGAAACAGGGGTCCTGTTGATTGGGAGGGGTGTGGCGTACCGCAAAACGGACGAAACGGACCTCCTACGGTCGAAACGGGGGTCCTGTAGGTCGGGAGGGGTGTGGCGTACCGCAAAACAGACGAAACGGACTTGTGTTGGAGCGCTAAGGTCGAAACGGGGGTCCTGTTCATCTTGAGGGGTGTGGCGTACCGCAAAACGGAACTCCACGGGATACTGTTCATCTCCACCGTCCACCTCCTCTAGCCTCCACGGGCTATCGTCGACCTCCTCCAGCCTCCACGGGCTCCTGTTCATCCAGCCTCCACCGTGCGCTACTCCACCGGCTACTGTTCAACCACCCCTCCACCACCTACTGTTCATCCATCCCTCCACCATCTACTGTTCATCCAGCCCTCCACAGCACGGGGTCCTGTTCAACCACCCCTCCACGGCCACCCCTCCACCGTCTACTGTTCATCCAGCCCTCCACACCACGGGGTCATGTTCATCCAGACGCAACGCCACCGCTCGACCGTCTACTGTTCATCCAGCCCTCCACACCACGGGGTCCTGTTCAACCACACCTCCACGGCCACCCCTCCACCGTCTACTGTTTATCCAGCCCTCGACACCACGGGGTCCTTTTCATCCAGAGGCAACGCCACCGCTCACTGTTCATCCAACCCCCCGCAACACTCACTTTTCATCCAATCGATCGGCTTCAGTTAGCAGCAGTAGCAAAGGAATCGCTCCATCGAGTTCGATTAACAGCCATCGATCGATCGCTTCGGGTTCGATATGCGTAGCCTGTAGTGCAATCGCTCGGGTTCAGTTAGAGCCCAACGCCTCGCTCGGGTTCAGTTAGAGCCAACGCCTCGCACGTGTATGAGAGAAATGTGCATCGCTCGGCCCCCGACCTCCCACCGTAACCGGCAACTCCCCAAAATTTTCCTCCCCCTCGCTTCTACCACGGTTTTTTCCGAAATGGACGGCCCAAAGAATGTCATGCAGCTGCGTCTCCGGCCAGCCCAGGATGAAAATCCCATTTTCTTTCATGATTTTTTGTCATAGAAGTAGGAGCCCACCACATCTATGATGATACCGGGTTTTTTCACAATTATCCTCATAGAAGTGTCATATGTATGACAGAATTTTTTTTCGTTCGGCCCAAAATGTCACGGATGTGTCTTTTTTTTGTAGTGTAACTCCCCGCCGGTCACCGATCAGATAGCGGTGGTGGAGGAGCAATGTAGCGATTCTTCCTCTATTTTGAGGACAAACTATGTCCGGATTCCCGAGCTCTCCGAGCTGGATACCCGTCTACGAGAGGGCACGGCCCAAGCTTCGAACCTAGAATCAGACAATAGGCCAGAACTATTGGGCAACATCCCTGAGCCCGAACTGCCAAGCTCGGAAACTCCTCCGCCCCTGGGTCTCAGATCGGGTCAGGTTTTGGACCTAAATCTACCCACCCACCCAGACACAAGTGATCTTTCCCACATTAGACAAGAGACCCAAGAGACAGTACATCACTATTGGGCCAGATTCCTCCTTGTAATGAGCAAGGTCAAGGACTGTCGCGAGGAAGAAGCAATTTCATTCTTTTGCAAAAATTGCACGGACAAGGGAATCCTCAACGCCATAAGTCGCCGTGACATAGCACACTTTGCTGACTTGGCGGCCATAGTACAAAAGTACTGTGCGATGGAAAGCGCCTGGAAAACCCAAACAAAATTCTGGGATCCTCCAGCTCTCACTAAACCACCCGTCCAAACTAAAAGGGTGTACTCTCGTGAGTCACCCGATCTAATTACAAAGAAACCAAAGCCCACTACAGGGCGTGGAACTGTATTGGAGGGATGGCCCAATGGGCCATGCAAAATTCACTGTACACCGGATACCATGCCAACACACAACCTTAGAGCATGTTGGATACTCCGGCAGGTGGCCAAGAGCAGCGAGAATCTCCTCATCAACAATACCACAGAGCACCATCCCGTGGAAAATAACAATACATTATTAACGGTCTTTGAGAACTTCGCCTCAAATAACGGTATGGCGAGAACTCCATGACCTTGCGAAGTACGCCACGTTGCAGCAATAAATCCATGGAACGATACGACCATAAGCTTCAATGCCAGTGACAAACCTCAATTCCGAACAGCCAGAGCACCAGCCGCTTTGGTCCTTAGTACAATTGTGGACGGCTTCCGGCTTACTAAAGTGCTCATGGACGGTGGCAGTGGATTAAACCTCATCTACGAGGAGACTCTTAGCAAAATGGAAATAGACAAGAGCCGCATTGAGCAAAGCAACACGACCTTCAGAGGAATCGTCCCTAGTCGGGAGGCACGATGCGTGGGAAAAATCACACTAGATGTGGTATTTGGCACGCCGGAGAATTATAGGTCTGAAGAAATCACATTCCAAGTGGCCCCATTCAGTAGCGGATACCACGCCCTTTTAGGGTGGGAGGCATTCACGATCTTCCAAGCTATAACCCATTACGGGTACATGAAGCTCAAGATGCTCGGGCCCAATGGAATCATCACTCTAGCTAGTTATCCGGACATAGCACTCCGCGCCGAATATAAAACTGCCGCACTAGCCCTCGAGGCGTTATCCGAAGCCCTTGCGGCCGAAGAACTAACTGCGCTGCGCTCCACAGTGGACAGGGACGATGTGATACTCGACAAAAGACCCAAGTCCACCTCTTTTAAACCAGCGGACGAAATAGTCAAATTCCAGGTCCACCCAACGGACCCTACAAAAACAGCATCCATCGGGGCGCAGTTGAACCCCACAACAGACGCCGCACCGAGGGAGTTCTTGCGCGAGAATTGGGACATCTTCTCTTGGCATCCTTCAGACATGCCAGGAATTCCACGCAGGCTGGCCAAGCATAGCCTAAACATTCTAAAGGGATACAAGGCGGTCAAGCAGACTCTTCGGCATTTCTCAGAGCCTAAGCGACAAGTAATGGGGAAGGAGCTATCCAAGTTACTCAAGGCTGGATTCATTAGAGAAATAAAACATCCGGACTGGCTAGCAAACCTGGTAATGGTACCAAAGAAGCACAAATCCTGGCGCCTATGTGTCGATTTCAAGGACCTTAACAAGGCTTGCCCCAAGGATCCCTTCCCCCTCCCCCGCATCAATCAAATTATCGACACTACCGCAGGTCACGACTCATTGTGTTTCCTCGACGCATACTCCGGATACCATCAAATTAAGATGGCGGAGTCTGATCAAGCCGCAACGGTATTCATCACTCCATACGGCCCCTTCTGTTTTAACACCATGCATTTCGGGTTCAAAAACTCTGGTGCAACCTATCAACGCATGATTCAGACATGCCTGGAAATACAAATCGGCAAAACAGTAGAGGCATATGTAGACGATGTGGTCATTGATACGTCTCCAACGTATCTATAATTTTTGATTGCTCCATGCTATATTATCTTCTGTTTTGGACATTATTGGGCTTTATAATTCACTTTTACATTATTTTTGGGACTAACCTATTAACCGGAGGCCCAGCCCAGAATTGCTGTTTTTTTGCCTATTTCAGAGTTTCGCAGAAAAAGAATATCAAACGGAGTCCAAACGGAATGAAACCTTCGGGAACGTGATTCTCAGAATGAACATGATCCAGAGGACTTGGACCCTACGTCAAGAAAGCTACCAGGAAGCCACGAGGTAGGGGGGCGCGCCTACCCCCCTGGGCGCGCCCTCCACCATCACTACAAAAAAAATACACTTCCGTGATGATACGTGTTTGTCACAGTAGGTCACGTTTTCTGTCATGCATGTACATCCATGAAAAATTTATGACAGAATCAAGATAGTCATACCTGTGTTGTCGTAGAAGTGTTCCATGACATTACCAAAATTATCATCACGGAAGTGTCCACTTCCATGATGATAAATTGCGCGTCATAGAAGTGCTTTCGTCAAGGGTGACCGACATGTGGCATCCACCGTAACGGGATGCCTTTAACCGCCGTTAACCTATCGGGTCCGTTTTTTGGATCCGATAACCCGCTAACAGCCACGACCAATGCCAATTTTCCACGTGTAAAATTCTCATTGGCTGACGGATCCATGCGTCAGCTCTGCGTTGGCACAGGTGTCACTCATCCAACGGTCGAGATGGGGCTATGCTATGTTGACACGTGGACCAGCCCAAAAGTGGCCCACAAAGTTTAAATGGGCCGGCCCAACCGAAGGCCCATAAGATTTAGCAGACCATAATGGGCCGGCCCAGCTAAAGGCCCACAAAAATTAGCGGACCATAATGGGCTGGCCTAGCTAAAGGCCCACACGATTTTGCAGACCATAATGGGCCGGCGCAGCTAAAGGCCGACAAGATTTTGTGGACCACAATGGGCCAGCCCAGCTAAAGGCCAACAAGATTCTGCAGACCATAATGGGCCGGCCCAGCTAAAGGCCCACCATTCTCTGTCAAATCGGCCCGTCAACGGCCTTTCCTAAACTCGTCATCAACGCGGCCCATGGTCACTTCTGGCCCGTTAACAGTCCGCTAAGTAATTGGGCCGAATTACGGCCCGGTGTATTTCCGGCCTGTTAAAGGTCCGGCTTCATTTGGGCCCATTTACAGGCCATCAAAACTTTCGGCCCATAAACGACCGTGAAGGATTTGGGTCATATTCGGCCATGTCTGACATTCGGCCTGTTAGAGGCCCACTATAGATTTGGGCCACTTTCGGCCTGTTGTTATTTTCGGCCTGTTAACGCCGGACGAAAATCATGGGCCATATGTGGCCCAACGTCATATCAGGCCCATTAACGGCCCATAATCTAGCCCGACCGAAGTTCCGTCCTGTTAAAGGACCGTGTATTAGGTCGGCGCATTTACGGCCCATCCAAATTTCGGCCTGTCAAAGATCCGCATTGTAAATGGGCCACCATTTCGGCCTGCTAAGACCAGTAGGTTATTTGGCACAATCAGGGCCAAATCTCACTTTCGGTCTATTAAAGGCCCATGTTTTTTATGCACTCGAGATATTTACACATGTAAATGGCCTATTTTTACTGAGGGCCCAAATTATGTTTAGGCCTGTTAAAGGCCCACTATGGGCACAGGCCTACTAGAAAAATATGAAAGCTTATGCTGATTTAGGCCCAGATATTTTTAGTGGGCTACATGCCAATTTCGGCCCGTAATCGTTTTTGGCCCAATTGGAATGGGCCCGACCAATGTTGGCATGTTGGGCTCCTGCGAAGCTTTCGGCCGAATACATTACTAAGATAAAGCTACACTATACAAAAATAGCATCGTAACTAATGCAGCCTGTGGCAGCATCATAAATGTTGTATCACAACAAAATAAATTCCAACCATACAACAAAAGGCCTGTTGGCATAAAGTTTACAATCCTTCCAGATAAAAGCACAATCAGATGTATAGAAGCACGGATCATTTGACCTGAGTGCTAATGTTTCAGGCTGTAGAATCTGATGGAGCAGCACGATCTCCACCTTTTTTCCGCGATTTCTCTTGAACAACGAAGTGAATGTCTGATAGTCTGGTTTCAAAACCATTCATATCTTGACGACATTTCTCAACCACCATTCTTGTTTCCGAAACAACGTCCATTAGGGATTGGACTTGTGTTTGGAGCACAGATATATCACCTCGACAACCAACCCAGAATTACGCAGGAAGGTGTTTTTTGCACCGTTAGTGCAGAGATACTGACGCACTGCAGCAAGAGGTGACATTGTGCCTCTGGTAGCCTCGTCACCTTCAGGTGGTTGTGGCTGTTCAATCATTTGTTCCATAGCTTCCTGAAAGTTTGAACTTGTAGATTAGTGTACCAGATAAGTTACTAGTGAGATAAAAACAAACAAAGTAGGTTAAACATTTATACATAACTTATTTTGGTGAGCTACTGTAATACATTAGCATGTATTGTAGTGCCAACTATATAATAAAATCACTTTCGGAACATATGTCCATGTAGCATGCCTACTGTATTGTCTATTCCCTCACATTTGTTGACATCTAAGGATAAAGAGACATGGTTTAAAGTAGGATGAACATAGTATGACATCATTCATATCATGGGCAAACAAATATAAAACAAACAGGCTATTTTATCATTGTGTGCGCACGTGAACATAACAACTAGATTATAGATCAAGACCAAAAGAATATCCTTCATCTCTTTTAAACCATGTGAGGTGAAATGATACGTTAAGACAACTTTGTATAAAAGTGAATAGAGTAACTGACATTGGCTGCACACCAAGTAGTTAAATGAACACATCACAGTACCAATCAGTTCAAGGCAGGAGGATTAAGGACTTACAACAGCGGCTTGAACTGGTGTGCTCATGCCCTTCATCTTGCTGGTGTGGCAATCCTTGAAGATTTGCACTGCATTCGGTTCCGGTTATTTTTGGTCCGTACGGGCTTTCCTCTGTATTTGGAACAAGTCAATATAGATATGATAATATGGCACAAAAAAAGAAGGAAGTAGCAGCTATTTACAAGACCCTCGCAGTGTGCAATATAGCTACGAGATCCTGTTGTCTGTTGGAATTTCACTTTAGAACGGTTGGTTTTGTTCTTCAAATAGTTAGCCTAGAAGAAGATACACATGTAAGGCACATACATAAATACAAGTTCAATATGTGGTGCGATCAAATACATATAGCCTACGATACTTTTGATCAGACCGGTGTTTAACGAGGGCTGTCCAAAGGTTCATCCGTAATATATTCCACTTGAGATGTTTGGGCGATTTCATTGTTAGCCTTGCCTCCAAAGTGAGATTTTCTAAGGTGGTACCGACATCTTTATCAGAAGCGGCATCGAAAAACATGAGTGCATGCTTGTTTAGTTGCATCATCTTTCGGATCCAACTTGAACCTCATCATTGAAAAAAGAATGTGAGTCTTATTAGGAGGAAGCTAGAAAGTATGGGGACAGAGCAAGACAATATTACTAATTGCGATGAATAACATTACTTACGGATAAATGTTCAAGGAAGGTGTTAAAGCGGGTATTGTCTTTCTCATTCCTGTCTTTGGATCCACGTTGGGAGGATACGTGCATGACACCTATGACAACGGCTGCCTCACGATACTAACTTGGCTGACTCTGTAGCATCACGTGGCCTTTTTAAACCTGCCTCAAAATGGATCTCCATTCTTCCTCCTTTAGATTTTGTTAATCTGTCAAGCATTATCCCTGATGTTTGTTTCCTCTTGCGCCGTGGTGCTAGTTCAACAACGAATATGAAAAGTGTTAGTGTACATCAAACTGTAAGAGTACATATAAAGGAGCATGCAACTGCAACTTGACTCGGTCAGGTACCGTCTTGGTGTTGATGCTCATGAGGTTCATTTGATCTTGCCAAGTCCTGTTGTGTCAGCAGTGCTTTGGAAGTAGTGTTAGGTGTGAAGGCAGCTTGGGAACTTGCCAGTTCCGGAGCAAACGAACGAGTAACTGGTTGAGATGGTGGTACAGTTGAAGCGGATCTTGCGGCTGGTGGAAGCAGTGATCTTGTGTTTGTAGATTTAGCCGGTGGACTTGGACCTTCATCGCACTATAAGTACCAATGTAATCTCGACGTCGTAACCTTTTCCGTTTCACCCGACGAGTAACAACACTCCCTACTATATTATTTTCCTTGCTCTTTTTGACTTTGCCATGTCAAGCTGTACCCACAACACAAAAGAATAAAATCACTCTTGAGAACTCATTGATGCATGAATCTGAGACAAGCAATACTTTGATGTAAGACAACCGTATGAGGATGGAATATGTAAGAAAAACAGGACAACATGACATATTCACAGCTACGATGTGCAAACTAAGCAGAAGGATTTTCAAGAAAATAGAAGTAATGCAAGCTAGACACCATATGAAAGATGCAACCAATATTACTCTGCCAAGTTAAAAGTGTCTTGTCATAGTGGCAATTCAAAAAATTAGAAGCAGTACAACATAGAAATCAATGCAAGATGCAACCACTATCAAACTGTCATGTTAAAAGCGTCCAATCATGAGTGACTGATGCGGGATACACAACAGCAGTACTTTGATGTAAGAACATGGTATGATAGATAGATGTAGTGTATTCTAGACAGAGAAAGCCATGCCATATGCACATGTATAACGTATAAAATCAACAGGTGCAATTTAATCAAAATAGAAGAAATACAGGCTAGACAACATATGCAACATGAAACCAATTATCACACTGTCAACTTAGAGCAAGCACCTACGATGGTGGAGTACGGGAGATGAACTCATCATGTAGACTTGGGACTTCAACTTCATTAGCAGTAGCAGTGGCAAATCTGGAGAGTCTCTGTTTGCGTCGGTGCGGAGGACCACCAACATCCCCTAACTTACTCTTTTCCTTCCTATTTTCCGATATTGCCTTATGAAGTCAAAACCACAAGAAGATGAATAAAATTAGCTCTGCATAACTGGTTAATGCATGATCTGTATTTAACACTACTTTGATGTACGGCAAGCGCAGGATAGGAGGATGGAATATATACAAAAAAAGACAGTGTTTCATATTCGCACTTACGATAGGAGGATGGAATATGTATGAAAAAATAGTAAGTGGAAGGCATTTCAACAAAATTAGAAGAAATGAAAGCTAGGCACCATATGAACATGCAACCAATATCACTCTATCAGGTAAAAAGTGTCTCGTCGTAAGTGCCATTTCAAGAAATTAGAAGCAGTACAAGCTAGAAGACAATGCAAGATACAACCTACATCACAGTCCCAAGTTAAATGTGTCTTATGGGTAAGTGATCGTTGCAGGTATAAGTTGTAAGCTATGCAGATGCAATTCAACATAATCAGAAGCAATACAAACTAGACATCATATGGAAAACGCAACCACGTATAACAGTTCCAAGTAAGAGCAAAGCACCTGTGATGGTGGAGTAGGGGATATGTGCTCATCATGTACACGTATGTTCTAGAAACAAGAACACCTGTCATATTCACAGGCATTATGTGTAAAGTAAGCAGATGCAATTGAAGTTAGAAGCAATACAAGATAGACATCATACGCAACATGGAACTACATATAATAGTGTCAAGTTAGAGCAAGCACCTGTGATGGTGGAGTAGGGGAGATGTGCTCATCATCTAGACAGCTATGTTGACTGTCCAGCCTTGTGTTGTCTTGCGAATCTTGTTGGGAGGATGGCAGAGTAGAATCTGTAGAGACCCCCTGTATGAGTTCCTCCGAAGGACCACCATCATCCACTGACGGACTAATTTCCTTCAGCTATAATGATTTTGCATTGTGAAGTCAAACCGATAAGAAAAAGGAAAATAATTCACTCTTCAAAACTCATTCATCCATGATACTGACGAACACTACTCGGATGAAAGGCAAACACATGATGCGAGGATGGAATATGTATGAAAAACAGGATGGTGTGACATATTCACACCTATGATGTGGTAACTAAGCAGAAGGCATTTCAACAAATTAGAAGCACTGCAAGCTATACACCATATGAACGATGCAACCAATATCACTCTACCAAGTTCAAACTATATGGTGTTTCAACAAATTAGAAGCAGTACATACTATGAATTATATGCAAGACACAACCAATATCATAGTGGCGACTTAAAGGTGCCTTATCATAAGTGACTGATGCGGGATATGCAAGAATAGTAGTCTGATGTAGAAACAGGAACACATGTCATATTCACGGGCATTATGTGTAAACTAAGCAGATGCAATTCAACAAAGTTAGAAGCAATACAAGATAGACATCATATGCAACATGCAACCACATATAATAGTGCCAAGTTAGAGCAAGCACCTGTGATGGTGGAGTAGGGGAGATGTGCTCATCATCTAGACAACTACGTTGATTGTCTAGCCTAGCGTTGTCTTACGAATCTTTTTGGGAGGATGGCGGAGTAGAATCTATAGAGAACCTCCATTTCAGTTGCTCGGAAGGACCACCATCATCCAATGCCTTGCCAATTTCCTTCAGCTTTATTAATTTTGCATTGTGAGGCCATACCGACAAGAAAAAGGAATATCATTCGCTCTTCAGAACTCATTCATGCATGATACTGACGAACACTACTCTGATGAAAGGCAAAGTCATGATACGAGGATGGAATATGTATGTTGGAGTAAATGACCACGGGTAGCCTAGCCGGCTTCCCCTGGAACCTCCGAAAAAATTATAAGCCAATCAAGCCCTCCGACGTCCAAAACGCGGGGTCGCCTTCCCCCGGCCGGCTGACTCTCAGGCCGGCTATCAGGAGGCGGAACGGCCCGAAAACCTACAGGCAGAAGGCCACAAGAGGGCCGACTCCGCAAAGCCGTCCACGAGAAGGCCGACTCCGAGAAGCCGGCTCCCAAGAAGGCGGCGAAGGCCACACCCTCAGAATCTGCACCCACATAACGGTGATGAGACGGGGCGTGGCTACAGTGAAGCCTGCCACCCCCACATCCCGGAGCGCGCATGGCCATAGTGCACCGTACGGGACAGCCATCACCTGTCCGGCGCGACACTATTGCCATGATGACCATGACATCACCCACGACGGGTTGTCAGTACGACCCACAGGCGATGGGCCCTTCTAGTCCAAGAGATGACCGAAGGCGGCTCGGCCTCCCCCAGTCGGCCTGAGATATGGCTGGCTTCCCATAGCCGGCTTATTCCCTCCCTCGAAGGAGGCGCCTCATTAAGGAGACCAGACGCGGTAAGGCTACAGTGATCACCGCCAAAGCGGCGGCACTGTAGCCATGCTTACCCCGACAAAGCCTTCGTCATCAGGATTGGGGCAATAGTAACCATCCCCCGACAAGTCCCTGAGTGGTGGGGCCAGCTTGTCGACCAAGAAGCCGGCAGACGGCGGACCCACCAGTCAGCGGGCCCCAGCGGCCGGCGGAGAAGCCGACGAACGTAGACACTGATGGCCAGGGCCCGTGCATAGCCGGATTACCATTGTACCCCTGGGGGGTAGGCCTATATAAACCCCCCAGGGCACCCATGCAAAGGGTTAATATCTTAGAGTTTTAGACACCACATAGAGGGAAGGGGAGAGCTAGCCACGCCTCTCTTCTTCCTCTCGCCGAACAGCTCAAGGAGCCTCTTGTAGCCACTTGTTCACCTAGTGATCATGCGGAGACCCCGCAGAGCAGCAGTAGGGGTGTTATCTCCACGGAGAGCCCCGAAGCTGGGTAAGATTCACCGGCGAGCATGTCTTCGCCTCATCCCGTTTCCAGGCACCGGCGACATCTTATTGGCTCCCACAGTGATAAGCCACCCGTTGGCATATGTCGCACCTACCACCCGACATTTGGCGCCCACCGTGGGGCCAGGTGCACCGTTGTCCGGAGATCTATTCTGGATGGGAACCTTCTTCCTCCCCAGCGAGCGTAGCCAGCCCGGCACGCCCGATGTCGCTTGCCCCGACGCGCTGCAAGGCGTCGCTGACGCTTGCGCCGCGAGCTGCCTCGCCAATCTTATTGGCGAGGCTCACATCTCCGACGAGCCCGCCTCCGACGCGGGCACAGGCTGCCTCGAGAGCCACCTCGTCAGCCTCCTTGACCAACTCCACGTCTCCAGCGAGCATGCTGTGGATTTGGAGTCGGTTGGCTCCACCGACCCAATGCTTGTCGACTCCGACACGGCATCGCTCGATGCTTTCCCCACCAACATTGTGATCTTCAACGACCCGCTCCCCCAAGCCGACAATTTGTGGCGGTGCCATCACCGATGTGCTGGTCAGCGATCCACGGCGGCCCCTCTGGCGAGAACGCCCACGACGCCTTGCAAGCGGTGCTGCACGACTTGTCCGCCCCTCTCCGGCCGACGCCGGCCGAGGCACCGGAGGCGTTGGCCTACCGCCCTCCACGCGGAGGGCCGGAGGATAACTTCCATGAGACGCCTCGCCGAGGCTCACGAGAAAAAGTCGAGTGCGCCGCCTTTGGCACGCCACCCCCTGACGGGCCGAGCCGAATCGGCGTCGTCAAGAAACGCGGCGCAGTCATCGCCGACATGCTGGGAGCAGACCGCTATTGGGGAACGTTGCAGAAAATTAAAATTTTTCCTATGGTTTCACCAAGATCCATCTATGAGTTCATCTAAGCAATGAGTCATGGGAGAGAGATTGCATCTACATACCACTTGTAGATCGCGTGCGGAAGTGTTCACTAGAACGTGGATGATGGATTCGTACTCACCGTGATCCAAATTACCGATGACCGAGTGCCGAACGGACGGCACCTCCGCGTTCAACACACGTACGGAGCGGATGACGTCTCGTCCTTCTTGATCCAGCAAGGGGGGAGGAGAGGTTGAGGCAGATGGCTCCAGCAGCAGCACGACGGCGTGGTGTTGGTGGAGAAGCAACACTCCGGCGAGCCGTAAGCTCGTGACGGAGGAGGAAGAGGTGTAGCAGGGGGAGGGAGGCGCCAGAACTTCAGGGTGCGGCTGCCCCCTCCCCCCTCCCTTTATATAGGCCCCAGGGGGTGGGGCGCCGGCCCTTGGAGATCTGATCTCCCAGGGGGGCGGCGGCCAGGGGGGTGGAGTGCCCCCCAAGGCAAGTGGGGCGACCCCCCCACCCTAGGGTTTCAACCCTAGGCGCAGGGGGTGGGCCAAGGGGGGCGCACCAGCCCACTATGGGCTGGTTCCCCTCCCCACTTCAGCCCATGGTGCCCTCCGGGATGGGTGGCCCCACCCGGTGGACCCCGGGACCTTTCCGGTGGTCCCGGTACAATACCGGGTGACCCCGAAACTTTCCCGATGGCCGAAACAACACTTCCTATATATAATTCTTTACCTCCGGACCATTCCAGAACTCCTCGTGACGTCCGGGATCTC
The DNA here is from genome assembly GCA_021605145.1 of Aegilops bicornis. Taxonomy (NCBI): domain Eukaryota; kingdom Viridiplantae; phylum Streptophyta; class Magnoliopsida; order Poales; family Poaceae; genus Aegilops; species Aegilops bicornis. Next base: position 78,090,018 of record CM038674.1, on the reverse strand, counting down.
ATCCGGGACTCCGAACAACATTCGGTTTACTGCATACTCATATTCATACAACCCTTGCATCACCAAACCTTAAGTGTGTAGACCCTACGTGTTCGGGAGACACGTAGACATGACCGAGACGGCTCTCGGGCAATAACCAACAGCGGGATCTGGATACTGTCGGGGAGGCTGATCGTACCCACGGACACCTATGGGGCCGGCGGACCGGGCCCCTTGTGGTTCGGAGGGGGGCGGAGATCACACGAAGAGCGGATCGAGGCGAGGCACACGAGCAGTTTACCCAGCTTCGAGCTCTCCGGAGAGATAAAACTCCCTACTGCTGCTTGCGATGTATTGTGTTCTTGCTAGGGAGGCGATGAGCTACAAAACCTAAGCGTGAGTGTATCTGGTCTCGAGTGAGTCGAGCGAACCGAACCCCTTCTACGTGGCACATGGGCCTCCTTTTATATGCTCAAGGGGTCTCCGACGGTGGCAACATAGGCGAGGGTACAAATGTAAAAACAGGAGTTGGTACACCTACTCGAGCGATTATGCGATGCAAAATACCTAACTCGGCGGCAAGGGACAAAAGCAATAAATGCCCGTCGGTGTCGCCCAAACAAAGCGATTACAGAGACCGTCAGGTGCGCCTCCGCTCGCCACGATGGCAAGCTTGTCAGCGCCGCTTATCTCTGCTCTCCGCTGGCTGCACAACCTCTCGACATGCGCGCATGGAACGGTCCCATGGCGACACGTCGCTGGATGAGGTGGAGCGGAGATGGAGAGAGGTTGCTTGCCGCGGCAAGCGCCTTGCCGCGGCCGAATCTTTGTCGCGTCCAGAGGCTTGTCGCGCTCCGAGCCTTCCCGGCAAGCTCCTCTTGCCGGGGCTTTGTCTTCTGCATGCCTTGAGTGGCCTTCCCGACAAGCTCCTCTTGCCAGGGCCTTGTCTTCTTAATCAAATACTTTGTTCTTGAATGGCTCCAAAGGAGCCACGGAGGATCTTGGCGGCGACGAGGCAAACCCTCGCCGGGGTGTCTGCAAGCTGTCCGTCTGCAATCACGGGATACTAGGGTACCCTACTCTAGTACACCGGCAGAGCCCCGGGCTGGGCATTACTGCAGTGCCCGGCGCTTGTCGGGCCAGGCCCAAAACAGTGCACGGTCACACGTGGCCTCGACCACGTCGCAAATCGCCCGGACCCACCACGATCCCCACTAACGGCGCACGCCGGACGTGGCGTCGTGCGAAGATCGTGGGGCGCGGTCGTGGGGTTTCTTTATTAGTATAAGCGGGCGTCCGCTCCCCCTCCCCCTCTTTATAAGCGGAGGGAACAGGGGCAGGCCGTCCACTCTGCCATCGCTGTCTTGTCAAGAAAGCCACCGCCGCTCCCCTCTTCTTCTCCGGTGCGAAAAGAGCAGCGCCCCGCCCCCTTTCGCCACAAGCGCGCTCACCGCCGTTGGCCTCCTCCGCCGCCCTCGCCATGGCTCCGAAAGCCGACAAGTAGAAGGGCGTCAAGTCGGCCGAGGCGCAGCGGCTTGCGGCGTTACGCAAGGAGCGGGCCATCTTCCCCCCGCAGCTCGGCGCAAGGGAGCTGCGGGACGTCTTCTACCTCTTACGGTCGGCGGAGACGCGTGCGCATCCGCGCGCGTGGGTACTCCCGCCTCCGCCTCTGATCTGGCTAACAGGGTACCCTTTTTCGCCCTTTTCTTCTATTGCGGGCTTTGCCACCATTTTCGAAGTTCTTTGCGACATCATGAACACGTTTAGCCTCCGCCTCCTTGATTTCACCCCAACGCCGTCTTGACCATGGCAGTTTTCAAGCATTTGTGCGAAAACTTTGTCGGAGTCCACCGAATGTGGCACTCTTCCGCCATTTCTTTGTGCCTCAGCGTCGAGAGAGGAGAGCCACTTGCGGAGGGATAGCCTAGGTCTCTAGGATCGGCAAGAAAGAGGCCTACCTGGAAGGAGAGTTCCGCAACAAGTGGGAGGAGTGGAGAGCCAATTGGTGTTGGGTCGTAGAGGAGAACCCGCGGCCCTTCACCGCCGTGCGCCAAACCCCAATAGTGCGCGGCAGAGATTGGAGTTACTTGGCGCCGGAGGATGCGAAGTTGAAGATAGCCGTGACCCGGATTCTGCGCCTCAGGCTTGCTGGATTGACCGTAGGCGCAGTTGGCGCAGACTTCGCCGCGCCGCCGCATCGCTCCCTTGCAGGAAAGGAGGAGGCCTGCTTGGGAGTTCCAAAACGCGGCAGACATAATGAGGCTGCGCCCGGGTCTGAACTGGAACTTCACCGTCTTGGAGCTGGATGCAATGCTGCTCGAGCTGTTCAAGAACGACCCCGACCACCCTGAGTGGTTTAGGTTGCCGCGGGGGGTCGTCCCATTGTGCAACAACTCGGCGCTCGACCGCATCCGCGCCATGATGCCATTGTCACGACTCCAGGATCGTCCCAACCTGGCGAGGAACCCCGACGAGGTCGTGCAGCAGTTCTTCGACGACTTAGAAGAAGTGCCGATCCGCTCGACGGCGAAAAAGGCTCACCAGCGACACCACCGGCGAGGAGATGGCGCGGATTGCCACCAGTGGAGGAGGCGGCAGCAGCCGCTGCCGCTAGAGCCTTCGGGTTCACCATGGAGGAGGCGGACGCTCTGGCGGCAAGCCTTGCCGAGCGAGGGGAGGTCGTCGGCGAGGACGAGCTTGTCGAGCCCGAGGCCGGGTCGAGTGGACCTGCCGAGGGCGCTTCTTCTCCACCACCCAGCGACTTGCCGCCAGCAGAGCCCCCGGCTCCGCCGAGGAGGCGTCTCCGCAAGGCTGGAGACGAGTTGGGGCGGCAGATCGGCGACAGAGCGCTGACGCGCTTCAGCTCTACCGCGGCAAGCGAGATTGCCAAGTGAGCGCCCACACTGTCAAGCAATCTGGGTCTTCTCAGGCCAGACGCGCCGCTTAGCGGCCAAGAGAGCCTACTCCCTGCTTGCACCGGAGGCGAGCCGGAGTTTGACTTCTCCGCGCTCAGCTCCGAGGAGGAAGGCGAAGAGTAAGCTCTTGTGATTTGTGCTTGTATTTCTTTAATTTTATTCCTTCATCTTGAATCTGATTTGCTTTGTTCTGGACTCTTTCCTTTTCAGGACGCTGGCCCAGAGAGCGTCGAAGAGGGCCAAGATTCCGACGGTCGTCGTTGAGGACGATTCTCCCGTGGCAACAGGGGACGCGTCCGAGACGCCCTTGCCGGACCCGGCGACCCTTCCTCAGAGCAGCCCCAGCTGGCCCCGAGTAAGTGTGCGGTTTTCTCCATACTGTTAGGTGTGCAGGGGTGCCCCTTCTTCGTTGATACCTGACTGTTTGCTTGTGTAGGAGCAGAGCAGTCTCATCAGGAGGGCTCGGAAGCCGCCTCCGAGATCCTGCCCACTGCCACTACGCCGCCAAGGGAGAATTCCCCGGCAAGGGAGCGCCCTCCGACAAGGGAGGCCACTCCGACAAGGGAGACCACTCCGGCAAGGGAGGCTACCCCGGCAAGGGACAGCGCCAGTGGCCCTCCAGTGGTCGAGGCCATGGCTGCGGATCCCGTTGCAGGTAATTCCCTTACACGAAAATTTCCCTTGGGCTTGCTTTCTTTTGTTTCTCTTTTTGAACATTTGCTTGTTGCTCTTTCTTCGTCGGCCTTGAGCCAATGGAGGTCGAGGCTACCGGCGAGGAGGAAGCGCGTGGCAACACCGACGAGGCCGGCGTCGAGGAAGAAGAGGTCGTGGTTGTGGAAGAAGAGGCCGTCGCCGACGAGCCTGTCGGCGAGGAGGCCACCGAGGCTGCCGATGCAGAGGCCGGCGGGGGGTCGGGCGATCACACTGACGGCCCTGAGGCCGCAGGAGCGCCAAGCGCTACACCGACAGCCGACTCCCCCGCCTGCGGCGTCAGGCTCCGAGGAGCCCCAGCCCGGCGCCTACCTGAAGGCCGGTGAAGGCGTCTTCATCAAGCTCCCCTAGGAACCGAGCTCAGGCGCGGTCGAGGGAGAGACCTTGACGGTGAGCTACTCGCCCTTTGCTGGGCTGACGCTGGTGGACGCGCCAAGCAGCGGCGGCGTAGTCCGAGGAGGAGCAATGCTGAAGAAGTTCTTTGTCGCTCTACCGCGCCCGGCAGGCCAAGTTGGAGTCAGGAAGCCCTTGTCGCGAGGCGGGGCGGACATGGAGAAGCGCAGAAAGAGCTCGGGCGCCAACCAAGAGGCCCTCATGACGTAGCGAAGCGCAGGGCAACTTCAGAGGAAGGCGCACGGCCTTCATCCTTGAGAAGGCCGCAACTGAGGAGGAGCAGCGGCTGGCTGCCGAGAAGCTCTCCGCGCAGGAAAGCGAGCTGGCGCAGCGGAAGGTCAACCTAGACAGCCATGAAGAAGACCTTGCCGCACGCGAGGAGTCACTTGGCGGGGCGCTTCAGGAAGCGAAGGATGCTGCCGCAGTCGCCGAGGCCGCCAAGGAAGAGCTGAAGGCGAAGGTGGCAGTTGAGGCCAGCCTCAAGAAAAGCGGCGAAGAGCTTGCCGTGCTCAAGCGTGAGCGAGAAGGGCGCCTACACTCTTGGCGAGCTGTAGAGTCGTCTCGTGATAGGGGCAAGGAGCTCGGCGCCGCCAAGGATTCAAAGCGGATCTTGAGCTGAAGTGACCACCACAGCCTTGAGAGCGTTGGGCGGCGCCCGGAAGGCGGGAGGTGGGCTTGTTGGCGGCGATCAAGGCCAAGGAGGAGCTGCTGGCGAATGCTGCCTCCATCGAGAGCACCTTGAGGAGAGCGTGGAGCACCTTTGGACTGAAGGTCTTGTGGACACCGCCGCCGACATCCACAACGAGTGATGGAGCTGGGGATGGCGGACCTTGCATACTCCTCCAACGAGCATCTCCAACCCAGCGCCAAACTCAGCTTATTCTTCAAAGGCGTGGTGGCGGGTCTCCAGCTGACTCGAGAAGAGGTCCCGAAGCAGCTGGCGGAGGAATCACGCCAGATCTGTGCAGGAGCCCTCGAGAACGTGTTGATAAAGGTGGCCTTCCGCAATCCGGGCCTCAACCTTAACGGCGTCCTCAGATCCTTGCCGCCAGACGCCAACTTGGAGGAGCTCAAAGCCCTTGTCGGACCCATTGTGGACAAGGTGAACAAGATCAAGCGGATCGATGGCTACCGCGTAGACTAGGACGCCAACTTTATCTTTACCTTGTCGTTGCTGATCATGTTTAGAACACTTTGTTAGATCAGCGACAAGTTATTTTGTAATATACTCTATCTTAGGCGATCAATGCAATGTTATTTCCTCTACTTGATTCCTTCCTTTGTACGTTTACGCCTTACGCATTTGGGGGACTTGTCGGTGCGGGCACTTTTTGTCATGAGCCACGAGTGCGAACGTCGGCAACTTCTTTGGCAGTGCCGCCTCCGACAAGCAACCTTGTCGCGACTAACCGCAGCTCACTTAAGTTGTTGGCGGACTCGAAACAAAGTAAGGGCGCGACTAGCCGTGAGTTGGTTCCTCTGCACAGGTTTTCCATACAAAGTACTATCGTTCGAGGAAGATAACTTAAAATTTAAAAATTGATTGCTCAAACTTTGGCAACTTAGCTTTTCTATCTCTTGCTTCCCGATGGGGTGAAACTTCCTCGAGCGGTGCCTGGTCCATAGTATTATCTCCTCCTTCCCCCCTGGTTAACTTGTGCGCGAGGGAGCCTTCTTTTCTTTGAGAAAAGAGAAAGAAGAGGAAATAAAGTTATGGAGCCCAGCGGCTCGATTCTGATTACCGGGTGTGGTTGCTGCACAAAGTGTTAGGCAAAACATGCAATAAAATGATGAAAGCATGAATTTGACAAGTTGTGCGCAACACATGAGCTTCTTGATCGACGACGGGTCTGCGCCCGGCTTTGTACAAAAGGATTACATGCAACAGCGGCAAGACTTGTACAAAAAGGTGGTTGCGAGCAGGTTCCGACAACCGCGCCCTATGGGTAAAACTTACGAAGATGCTCAATGTTCGAGGAGTTGCTCACCGGAATGCCATCTTCGGTCTCAAAGCGGACAGCGCCGAGCCTAGTGACTCGTTTCACCCGATAAGGGCCTTCCCACTTCAAGGCGTCAACTTGTTTGAATTCTTGGCGGACTGAGCAGCGGCGAAGAACAAGGTCGCCTTCCTCGAGACTTCGGCACTAACTCTGCGGCTATGGTAGCGACGCAAAGCTTCTTGGTAGCGGCGGCTCGCCGCAATGACTTTGAAGGCGATCCTCCTCAAGGAGCGGTAGCGTCATCTTGTCGTAGCTGCTCTTGCTCAAGCTCATCATAGCGAGCACTCGAGGCGATCCGTATCTGAGTTCCGTGGGGAGAACTGCCTCTGCTCCATAGACTAGAGCAAAGGGTGTGCGGCGGTGGCTCGATTTGGCGTCGTCTGATCGACCAAAGAACCACCGGCAGCTCCACGATCCAGTTTCTTCCGCACTTGTGCAGCACTGCCGAAAGTTCTGGTCTTGAGCCCGCGCAGCACTTCAAAGATTTGCCCTCTCTGTTTGACCGCTGCTTCTCGGGTGAGCAACAGAAGCAAAGCAGACCTTGGCGCCAAGGTCTTGGACGTACTGCATGAAGGTGCGACTCGTGAATTGTGTGCCGTTGTCGGTGATGATCCTGTTAGGGATTTCGAAGCGGCAAACAATCGACCTGAAGAACTTGACTGCTGACTGTGCCGTCACCTTCCTCACTGCTTCCACTTCCGGCCACTTTGTGAACTTGTCGATGGCGACGTACAAGTACTCAAAGCCCCGACAACTCGGGGGAAGGGGCCGAGGATGTCGAGCCCCCAGACCGAAAATGGCGGGATAAAGGGATCATCTGGAGAGCTTGAGCTGGCTGGTTTATCTGTTTGGAATGGGCCTGCACGCTTCACACTTGGTTACTTGTGCGGTTGCATCACGGAGGGCTGTCGGCGGAAGAAACCTTCTTGGGAAAGCTTTGCCGGCAAGTGCTCTTGGCGCCAATGTGGTGATCACATATGCCTCCATGTATCTCCGCCAACAGCTTCTGTCCATCTTCCACAGGAATACACTTCAATTTCACACCGTTGAGTCTTCTTACATGCAGTATCTGTCGACAAACTGGTACATACTTTCATTGCCGGGCTACTCTTTCCGCTTCTTCTTGCTCTTTGGGAAGTTCTCTGTCTGAAGGAAATGGACAATCTGCTGCGCCCAATTTGGAGCTTGTGGCTCGACAACAAGGACCAAAGGCACATCTGTCTGCTGCGGGAACATCGGCTTCTACGGCAAGAACCTGCGGTTCTGCCGGAGCTTGATGCTCCCCGACAAGCTTGTCGGGAGCGTCTGCTTCAACGAAACAAACCACAGGGCTGTCGGACTGCCCCTCGGCCTTTATTGGTGTTGGTCTTGGGGACCTTTGCAGCAGCGACTTGAGGAAGCTCTGTGGGAAAGTAGTCACCAGAGTTCAACTTCCTCTTCTTGCTTTGTCCAGTTGATGGTGTTACGGTTGGTTTGAGTCAGCTTGAGCACGAAAATCCCTGGTTCCACGAGCAACTTAAGTGCGGCACACTTTGGCGAGCCGTCGGCAATATCATTCGAGCTCTTGGAACATGTTCCATTTGCAGAGCCGTCAAAGTGCTCTTCTAGCTTCCTCACTTCATCGACGTGGCTTCCATCAACGGACTCTGGTAATCTTTGTTCACTTGGCGGACGACAAGTTGCGAGTCACCCCTAACAATAAGCTTTTTGATCCCAAGGTCCACTGCGATCCTGAGACCGGCAAGCAAACCTTCATACTCTGCAGTATTGTTAGGTCGCTTGCTCCTTGGGAAAGTGCATCTGGACTACGTGCTTGAGGTGCTCTCCGGTTGGGTGCGATAAGTAGCACGCCGGCACGGTGCCTTGCAGCGAAGGCACCATCAAAGTACATCGACCACTCTTTGCTTGCTTCTTTGACGGGAATGCTCGTCTCCGGAATCTCTTCCTCTGGTGTTGGCGTCCATTCTGCTATGAATTCTGCCAACGCTCTGCTTTGGATAGTTGATGTGCTTTCAAACTTGAGACCAAAGCTTGATAACTCCAACGCCCACTCGACAATCCTGCCCGTTGCTTCTGGATTCTGCAGTATCCTCTTCAGCGGAAAGCGAGTGACAACTGTGATCTCATGTGCTTGGAAGTAATGGTGCAGCTTTCTCGAGGCCATGAGGAGGCGAAAAGCAATTTCTGCACACCAGAGTACTCTTGACCTAGCCCCTGCAGGAGGCCGACAAAGTGGTAGGCGCTGCACCATCCTTTTACGCATCTGGTCATGCGTCTGCGGATTCGTCCTTGTCGGGACCAGAGCTTGTCGTGAAGCCCCCCGCTTGTCATGGATGTGCTTGCCGTGGTTGCTGGCTCGTCATCCGCCTCCCTCTCCGCCACTAACGCAGAACTAACCACTTGATTGGTTGCCGCTATATATAGCAGCAACTTTTCTTGTGGCTTAGGTGCGACAAGTGTTGGAGTGGAGGACAGGTATCTCCTCAAGTCCTGCAGCGCAGCCTCCGCTTCGGGAGTCCATTTCATTGGACCTGCCTTTTTCAAAATTTTGAAAAACGGTAGGCCGCGTTCAGCAGACCTAGAAATAAACCTGCTGAGAGCAGCCACGCAACCGGCAAGTCATCGTACATCCTTGACGCGCTTTGGTGCTTCAATCTACTCAATGGCCTTGATCTTGTCGGGATTAGCTTCAATCCCTCGTTGAGACACGAAGAACCCGAGAAGCTTGTCGGAAGGGACTCCAAACACGCACTTCTCGGGGTTGAGCTTGAGGTTGATCTTGTGCAGATTTGCAAAGGTCTCGTCAAATCTTGAACCAGAGTTGCTTTGTCCTTGCTTTTGACCACTATGTCATCCATGTAGGCTTCTACATTTACGTGCATTTGCGGCTCAAAAGCGTCATGGACTACCCTTGCAAATGTTGAACCAGCATTCTTCAAACCGAAAGGCATTCGTATGAAACAGTATGTGCCACATGGTGTAATGAATGCGGTCTTTTCCTCATCTTCTTCAGCCATGAAGATCTGATGGTATCCTGAGTATGCATCAAGAAACAAAAGCAAATCACATCCAGCCGTGGAGTCAACAATCTGGTCAATGCGCGGCAAGGGAAATGGATCTTTGGGACAAGCTTTATTAACATCCGTGAAGTCAATACAAAGTCTCCATTTTCCATTTGCCTTGCGCACGACTACAGGATTGGCCAACCACGTAGGGTGGAGCACTCCTCTGACAAGGCCTGCTGCTTCCAGTTTCTTGATCTCTTGACTATGAATTCTTGGCGCTCCACCGCTTGCTTCCTAACTTTTTGCTTGGCGGGGGCGCGCATGAGGACAAGCGGCGGCGGTGCTCAATCACTTTCACAGGAACACGGGGATGTCAGACGGTTGCCATGCAAACACGTCGACATTCGCCCATGAGGAAAGCAACAGCGCGCCTTCCTATTTAGGGTCGAGAGAGGCAGCGATGGTAAAGGTACCACGAGTGCCATCCTCCTTGGCGGGCACCTTCTTGGTCTTTGGCGGAGCCACCATCTTCTTGCACTTGCGGTGGAGCTCGATGGTGCATCCTCGTGATGGCGCAGCACTCCGAAGAGGTGCGCTTGCCGGAGTGAGCATCAGAGTTCTTGCCGGACTTGGATTTTGTCTTCTTCCCCCCGGGAGCTTCAGCGGCAAGTGTTTGGCAATCTGTCGCGGCTGCTCCATCCCGGTAGATCTTGTCGGCACGGATAAGGGCATCCTTCTTGTCGCCATGGACAGAGATGACGCTTATCGGGCCTGGCATCTTGAGTAAGTTGTAGGCGTAGTGAGAGGCTGCCATGAACTTGGCGAGTGTTGGACGACCAAGTATCCCATTGTAAGGCAACGGGAAATCGGCAACGTCGAATGTGACCCTCTCAGTCCTAAAGTTTAGCTCGCTGCCAAACGTTACCGGCAACGTAACCTTCCCCTTCGTCTTGCTCCTTCCCGGATTGATTCCTTGGGAAGTGCTGGACTCTTCGAGCTCGCTGTCAGGGATTTGAAGCTTCTGGAGCACCGCGGAGGAGATCAGGTTCAAGCCGGCCCCGCCGTCAACTAGCATTTTGGTGACCTTGAGGTTGTGGATGGTTGGTGAGACCAACATCGGCAAGCACCCGACCGCATGATTATGCGATCGGGTGGTCCTCAATATCAAAAATGATAGGCGTGCTGGACCACTTGAGAGGCTTGCGTGACTCTCACGGATGGTTCCGCTGCATTGACCTCCGCATCCATTGCTTGAGTTGGCGGTGGGAGGTATGCGAGGCACCTCCGTCAACGCAGAGGACCTCTATGGCTTTACGAAACTCCTGCTCATCGGCGTAAATGCGTCTTCCATATCTTCGTCGTCGTCATCATCTTCATCCTTGTCGCGGCGGGAGGTCTGTCTCCTTGCCGCTGCTTGGCCTTGCAGCGGCGTCCTCCCGGCGGGAGGTTTTGCTTGCTCCCCGGCACCTTCACAGGCCTTCTCCTTGTCGTGCCGCTCGTACTCAGCTCTGCTGTTCGACAAGCTGCCCGACCTTCTTGCAGCTCTGGAGGTCGTGGCCCTTGGTGTGGTGGATCTTGCAAGATCTTGCTTGCCCGAGCTGTCACCGCTTGTCGGCCGCCACCGGCCAGTGGTTGGCGTCGTGAAACCTCCTTGCCGGAGCCACCAACCTTGGCGTTCTTGTCGCTGCCTCCATTGCCGGACTGCTCAACAGCTAGCACTTCTCTACCTTTCTTCTTCCTGTTGCCTGCTTGCCGGCCCTTCTTTCTTGGGCGGTGTCCTCCTTGTCGAGATCCTGCTTCCGCATTCTCTCACAGGAGTCTCCTCCCTTCCTCGGTAGCGTGCACACTTGTCGGCCAGGCGTGCAGCTCATCGACATCCTTGACTTTGCACATCGCCATCTCCTCCCTCATCCTGCGGTTCCGCACATTACGATGAAATGCGCTGATCACCGCGGCGGGGTGGACGTCACAGGATGTTGTAGTGCACACGGCCGAATCTCTGAATGAACTTGCGCAGGGACTCTCCTTCCTTCTGGGCGAGCAGATGAAGGTCACTCTCTTGGCCATGAGGCTTGTGGCCACATGTGAAGGCACCAACAAACTGATGGCACAGATCTGCCCAAGAGGATATGGAGCTGTCAGGCAAGTGCATGAGCAAAGATCTGACGTTGGGCTTGAGCACGGCGGGGAAGTAGTTGGCGAGGATCTTGTCGTCCCGTCCCCGCAGCCTGCACCGTGATGGTGTAGATGCCGAGGAACTCCGACGGATGCGTCCTGCCGTCATACTTCTCCGCACGTCTGGTTTGAAGTTTTACGGCTGGGCCAATGGACTTGCCGCAGCTCACGAGTGAACGCAGGGCAACCTACGCGTCTGACAAGTCGCGTGGCCCCTCCGGCGCGCGCATGTCAACAGGAGGCCCAGCACGCTTGTCGGACTGACGTCGCGCTTCTCTTCGGCGCTCAATGCGAGTTCGAGCGTCCTCTTGTTGTCGCTCATGAAGAACTTGGCGCTGATCGCGGCGAGCTCGCGGATCCGACGACGCGGTGGAGTCACTGTCGAGGTGGATCTGGTGAGTCGGCGATCTTGGCCTTCGTGGCGGAGAGTGCGTGGTGGTTGCACCTCCGACAGTCTGTCGCCACCGGCTCGTGCCTTGTCGTCTCGCCGCGGCAACGATGGCGTTAGTTGCCGCGGGCGTCGCCGTTAGCAAAGCCGATGAGGCTCGGATAGTGGACCTCCACTCGTCGACCTTGTCGGCCGTTGGAGGGTAGTCGAGGAGCAGCTGAGCTCTCGCCAGAGCTTCTGCTGGAGTAGTGGGTGGCATTGGCGAACGGTGCGAGGAGCGGGATATGCTCGGACTTCTAACTACGTTAGAAGGAGCAGCACCCTGTCCGGGCGACCGTATCTCACTCATGCCAGCATGTTGGCGCGCATGCTGGTCTTGAGGGTCTCGATCCAATGAACGTATGGCATTATGAACGCCATGACATTGTTGGTCCCGCGTCTCCTGAGATGGGCGCGGGGGATCTTGTGACGCCGAGGTTTGCGGGGCCTTGTCCTTGGACTTGGCAACGTCGCGAACACCTTCGTCGGTGCCCGTTCCTCCGCCAGCGTCTGCCCCACCACCCGTTTGCTGTGGTGAGGGTGGGTACGACGCGGACGACTCTGCTGCCGCCGAAGCCTTCTTCTTCGGTGGCATGTTGGAGAAGATGTTGATAGCGCTGCTCGTGTGAGCGCCGGATCAGATTCACATGGCCTCGGCGCCCCTACAGCGCGCCAAAGATGTCGGGAGGCTGATCGTACCCACGGACACCTATGGGGCGGCGGACCGGGCCCTTGTGGTTCGGAGGGCGGAGATCGCCTGAAGAGCGGATCGAGGCGAGGCACACGAGCAGTTTACCCAACGGAGCTCTCCGGAGAGATAAAACTCCTACTGCTGCTTGTCTGATGTATTGTGTTCTTGCTAGGGAGCGATGAGAGCTACAAAACCTAGCGTGAGTGTATCTGGTCTCCAGTGAGTCGAACGAACTGAACCCCTTCTACGTTGCACATGGGCCTCCTTTTATATGCTCAAGGGGTCTCCGACAGGTGGCAACATAGGCGAGGGTACAAATGTAAAACAGGAGTTGGTACACCTACTCGAGCGATTATGCGATGCAAAATACCTAACTCTAACGGCAAGGGACAAAAGCAATAAATGCCCGTCGATTGTCGCCCAAAGCAGTCTGTGAAGACCGTCAGTGCGCCTCCGCTTCGCCACGATGGCAAGCTTGTCAGCGCCGCTTATCGCTGCTCTCCGCTGGCTGCACAGCCTCTCGACACGCGCGCATGGAACGGTCCCATGGTGACACGTCGCTGGATGAGGTGGAGCGGAGATGGAGAGAGGTTGCTTGCCGCGGCCGAATCTTTGTCGCGTCCGAAGGCTTGTCGCGCTCTGAGCCTTCCCGGCAAGCTCCTCTTGCCGGGGCCTTGTCTTCTGCATGCCTTGAGTGGCCTTCCTGACAAGCTCCTCTTGCCGGGGCCTTGTCTTCTTAATCAAATACTTTGTTCTTGAATGGCTCCAAAGGAGCCACGGAGGATCTTGGCGGTGACGAGGCAAACCCTGCAGGTGTCTGCAAGCTGTCCGTGCTGCAGTGCACGGGATACTAGGGTACCCCTACTCTAGTACACCGACAGATACCCATGTTGACTCCCACATGCTCCTCGATGATCTCATCGGATGAACCACGATGTCGAGGATTCAAACAACCCCGTATACAATTCCCTTTGTCAATCGGTATGTTACTTGCCCGAGATTCGATCGTCGGTATCCCAATACCTCGTTCAATCTCGTTACCGGCAAGTCACTTTACTGATCAGTAATGCATGATCCTGTGACCCGGACACTTGGTCACTTTGAGCTCATTATGATGATGCACTACCGAGTGGGCGGTGATACCTCTCCGTAACACGGAGTGACAAATCCCAGTCTCGATCCGTGTCAATCCAACAGACACTTTCGGAGATACCTGTAGTGCACCTTTATAGTCACCCAGTTACGTTGTGACGTTTGGTACACCCAAAGCACTCCTACGGTATCCGGGTGTTCGATTCATCACAACGTAACTAGATTATTGACTCTAGTGCAAGTGGGAGACTGTTGGAAATATGCCCTAGAGGCGATAATAAAAGGATTATTATTATATTTCCTTGTTCATGATAATTGTCATGAATAAAAGACAATTATCATGAACAAGGAAATATAATAATAATCCTTTTATTATTGCCTCTAGGGCATATTTCCAACAGTCTCCCACTTGCACTAGAGTCAATAATCTAGTTACATTGTTATGAATCGAAGCATGAATAAAAGACAATTATCATGAACAAGGAAATATAATAATAATCCTTTTATTATTGCCTCTAGGGCATATTTCCAACAGTCTCCCACTTGCACTAGAGTCAATAATCTAGTTACATTGTGATGAATCGAACACCCATAGAGTTCGGGTGTTGATCATGTTTTGCCCGCGGAAGAGGTTTAGTCAACGGATCTGCGACATTCAGATCGGGCTGCACTTTGCTAATTTCTATGTCTCCATCTTGAACATTTTCATGGATGGAGTTGAAGCGACGCTTGATGTGCCTGGTCTTCTTGTGAAACCTGGGCTCCTTGGCAAGTGCAATAGCTCGGTGTTGTCACAGAAGAGTTTGATCGGCCCCGACGCATTGGGTATGACTCCTAGGTCGGTGATGAACTCCTTCACCCATATTGCTTCATGTGCTGCCTCCGAGGCTGCCATGTACTCTGCTTCACATGTAGATCCCGCCACGACGCTCGCTTGAAGCTGCACCAGCTTCTTGCTCCACCATTCAACATATACACGTATCCGGTTTGTGACTTAGAGTCATCGGATCTGTGTCAAAGCTAGCGTCGACGTAACCCTTCTGACGAGCTCTTCGTCACCTCCATAAATGAGAAACATGTCCTTTGTTCTTTTCAGGTACTTCAGGATATTCTTGACCGCTGTCCAGTGTTCCTTGCCGGGATTACTTTGGTACCTTCCTACCAAACTTACGGCAAGGTTTACATCAGGTTTGGTACACAGCATGGCGTACATAATAGAACCTATGGCTGAGGCATAGGGGATGAAGCTCATCTCTTCTTTATCTTTTGTCGTGGTCGGGCATTGAGCCGAGCTCAATCTCACACCTTGTAGTACAGGCAAGAACCCTTTCTTGGACTGATCCATTTTGAACTTCTTCAAAATCTTATCAAGGTATGTGCTTTGTGAAAGACCTATGAGGCGTCTTGATCTATCTCTATAGATCTTGATGCCTAATATATAAGCAGCTTCTCCAAGGTCCTTCATTGAAAAACTTTTATTCAAGTAGGCCTTAATGCTGTCCAAGAGTTCTATATCATTTCCCATCAAAAGTATGTCATCTACATATAATATGAGAAATGCTACTGAGCTCCCACTCACTTTATTGTAAACGCAGGCTTCTCCATAAGTCTGCATAAACCCAAACGCTTTGATCATCTCATCCAAGCGAATGTTCCAACTCCGAGATGCTTGCACCAGCCCATAAATGGATCATTTGGAGCTTGCATACTTTGTTAGCATTCTTAGGATCGACAAAACCTTCCGGCTGCATCATATACAGCTCTTCCTTAAGATAACCGTGAAGGAACGCTGTTTTGACGTCCATCTGCCATATCTCACAATCATAGTATGTGACAATTGCTAACATGATTCGGACGGACTTAAGCTTCGCTACGGGAGAGAAAGTCTCATCGTAGTCAATCCCTTGAACTTGCCGATAACCCTTAGCGACAAGTCGAGCTTTATAGATGGTGACATTACCATCCGCGTCCGTCTTCTTCTTAAAGATCCATTTGTTTTCTATCGCCGCCGATCATCGGGCAAGTCTGTCAAAGTCCATACTTTGTTTTCATACATGGATCCTATCTCGGATTGCATGGCTTCAAGCCATTTGTTGGAATCCGGGCCCGCTATCGCTTCTTCATAGTTAGAAGGTTCACCGTTGTCTAAAAACATGATTTCCGGAGACGGTGTTGCCATACCACTCTGGTGTGGAGCGTGTCCTTGTGGACCTCTGAAGTTCAGTAGCAACTTGATCCGAAGTACCTTGATCATCATCATTAATTTCCTCTCCGGTGGTGTAGGCACCACAGGAACATTTTCTGAGCTGCACTACTTTCCGGTTCAAGAGGTAGTACATCATCGAGTTCTACTTTCCTCCCACTCACTCCTTTCGAGAGAAACTCTTTTTCGAAAGGATCCGTTCTTGGCAACAAAGATCTTGCCTTCGGATCTAAGGTAGAAGGTATACCCAATGGTTTCCTTAGGGTATCCTATGAAGACGCATTTTTCCGACTTGGGTTCGAGCTTTTCAGGTTGAAGTTTCTTGACATAAGCATCGCATCCCCAAACTTTTAGAAGCGACGGCTTAGGTTTCTACCCAAACCATAATTCATACGGTGTCGTCTCAACGGATTTAGACGGTGCCCTATTTAAAGTGAATGTAGCTGTCTCTAGAGCATATCCCCAAAATGATAGCGGTAAATCGGTAAGAGACATCATAGATCGCACCATATCCAATAGAGTGTGATTACGATGTTCGGACACACCGTTACGCTGAGGTGTTCCAGGCGGCGTGAGTTGTGAAATGATTCCACATTTCCTTAAGTGTGTACCAAATTCGTGACTTAAATATTCTCCTCCACGATCTGATTGTAAGAATTTTATCTTTCGGTCACGTTGATTCTCTACCTCATTCTGAAATTCCTTGAACTTTTCAAAGGTCTCAGACTTGTGTTTCATCAAGTAGACATACCCATATCTACTCAAGTCATCAGTGAGAGTGAGAACATAACGATATCCCCATGAGCCTCAACGCTCATTGGACCACACACATCGGTATGTATGATCTCCGATAAGTTGGTTGCTCGCTCCATTGTCCCGGAGAATGGAGTCTTGGTCATTTTGCCCATGAGGCATGGTTCGCATGTGTCAAATGATTCATAATCGAGAGACTCTAAAAGTCCATCAGAATGGAGCTTCTTCATGCGCTTGACACCAATGTGACCAAGGCGGCAGTCCCACAAGTATGTGGGACTATCGTTATCAACTTTACATCTTTTCGTATTCACACTATGAATATGTGTAATATTACTTACGAGATTCATTAAGAATAAACCATTGACCATCGGAGCATGACCATAAAACATATCTCTCATATAAATAGAACAACCATTATTCTCGGATTTAAATGAGTAGCCATCTCGCATTAAACGAGATCCTGATACAATGTTCATGCTCAAACTTGGCACTAAATAACAATTATTGAGGTTTAAAACTAATCCCGTAGGTAAATGTAGAGGTAGCGTGCCGACGGCGATCACATCGACCTTGGAACCATTCCCGACACGCATCATCACCTCGTCCTTTGCCAGTCTCCGTTTATTCCGCATCTCCTGCTGTCAGTTACAAATATGAGCAACGGCACCGGTACCAAATACCCAGGAGTTACTACGAGTACTGGTAAGGTATACATCAATTACATGTATATCAAATATACCTTTAGTGTTGCCGGCCTTCTTGTCCGCTAAGTATTTGGGGCAGTTCCGCTTCTAGTGGCCCTTCCCTTTGCAATAAAATCACTCTGTCTCAGGCTTGGGTCCATTCTTTGACTTCTTCCCGGCAACTTGCTTACCGGGCGCGGCAACATCCTTGCCGTCTTTCTTGAAGTTCTTCTTACCCTTGCCCTTTTTCAACTTAGTGGTTTTATTGACCATCAATACTTGATGTTCTTTCTTGATTTCAACCTCTGCTGACTTCAGCTTTGAAAATACTTCGGGAATGGTCTTCACCATCCCCTGCATATTGTAGTTCATCACAAAGCTCTTGTAGCTTGGTGGGAGTGACTAAAGGATTCTATCAACGACCGCCTCGTCCGGGAGGTTAATGTCCAGCTGGGACAGGCGGTTGTGCAACCCAGACATTTTGAGTATGTGCTCACTTGTGAGAACTGTTTTCCTCCATCTTACAACTATAGAACTTGTCGGAGACTTCCTTTCTCTCGACCGGGCATGAGCTTGGAAAACCATTTTCAGCTCCTCGAACATCTCATATGCTCCGTGTTGCTCAAAAGCGCTTTTGGAGCCCCGGTTCTAAGCTGTAAAGCATGCCGCCTTTGAACGAGGGAGTAATCATCAAGACGAGACTACCAAGCATTCATAATGTCTTGGTTCTGCAGGATGGGTGCATCACCTAAGCGGTGCTTCTAGGACATATTGTTTCTTGGCTGCTATGAGGATGATCCGCAGGTTCGGACCCGATCCGAATAATTGCTGCCATCGTCTTTCGACTTGGTTTTCTCTAGGAGCAGCGTTGAAGTTCATGGTGACATGAGCGTTGGCCATTTGATCTACAAGACATTTTGCAAAGATTTTAGACTAATGTTCATGATAATTAAGTTCATCTAATCAAATTATTTAATGAACTCCCACTCAGATTTGACATCCCTCTAGTCATCTAAGTGTTACATGATCCGAGTCGACTAGGCCGTGTCCGATCATCACGTGAGGTGGACTAGTCATCGTCGGTGAACATCTCTATGTTGATCGTATCTTCCATTCGACTAATGTTCGACCTTTCGGTCTCTTGTGTTCCGAGGCCATGTCTGTACATGCTAGGATCGTCAAGTTAACCCTAAGTGTTTATGCATGTGTAAAACTGTCTTACATCCGTTGTATGTGAACGTAAGGATCTATCACACCCGATCATCACGTGGTGCTTCGAAACGACGAACTTTAGCAACGGTGCATAGTTAGGGGGAACACTTTCTTGAAATTATCATAAGGGATCATCTTATTTACTACTGTCGTTCTAAGTAAACAAGATGCATAAAACATAATAAACATCACATGCAATTATATAAAGTAGTGACATGATATGGCCAATATCATATAGCTCCTTTGATCTTCATCTTCGGGGCTCCATGATCATCTTGTCACCGGCATGACACCATGATCTCCATCATCATGATCTCCATCATCGTGCCTCCATAAAGTTGCTCGCCAACTATTACTTCTACTACTATGGCGAACACGTTTAGCAATAAAGTAAAGTAATTTACATGGCGTTGAATCAATGACTCGCAGGTCATACAATAATTAAGACAACTCCTATGGCTCCTGCCGGTTGTCATACTCATCGACATGCAAGTCGTGATTCCTATTACAAGAACATGATCTCATACATCACAATATATCATTCATCATTCATCACAACTGGCCATATCACATCACATGACAATTGCTGCAAAAACAAGTTAGACGTCCTCTAATTGTTGTTGCATCTTTTACGTGGCTGCAATTGGGTTCTAGCAAGAACGTTTTCTTACATACGAATAACCACGATGTGATTTTGTCAACTTTTATTTACCCTTCATAAGGACCCTTTTCATCTAATCCGCTCCAACTAAAGTAGGAGAGACAGACACCCGCTAGCCACCTTATGCAACTAGTGCATGTCGATTCGGTGGAACACTGTCTCACGTAAGCGTACGTGTAAGGTCGGTCCGGGCCGCTTCATCCCACAATACCGCTGAAGCAAGAAAAGACTAGTAGCGGAAAGCAAGTTGACAAGATCTACGCCCACAACAAAATTGTGTTCTACTCGTGCAATAGAGAACTACGCATAGACCTAGCTCATGATGCCACTGTTGGGGAACGTTGCAGAAAATTAAAATTTTTCCCTACGGTTTCACCAAGATCCATCTATGAGTTCATCTAAGCAACGAGTCATGGAGAGAGATTGCATCTACATACCACTTGTAGATCGGCGTGCGAAGCGTTCACTAGAACGTGGATGATGGAGTCGTACTCGCCGTGATCCAAATCACCGATGACCGAAAGTGCGAGCAGACGGCACCTCCGCGTTCAACACACGTCTGGGCGGATGACGTCTCCTCCTTCTTGATCCAGCAAGGGGAGGAGAGGTTGAGGAAGATGGCTCCAGCAGCACCACGACGGCGTGGTGTTGGTGGAGAAGCGACACTCCGTGAGGCTTCGCCAAGCTCGTGACGAAGGAGGAAGAGGTGTAACAGGGGAGGCGCTGAACTTCAGGTGCGGCTGCCTCCCCTCCCTTTATATAGGCCCAGGCGCCCGGCCCCGGAGATCTGATCTCCCAGGCGGCGGCCGAAGGTGGATTGCCCCCCAAGGCAAGTGAGGCGCCCCCCCCTCACCCTAGGGTTTCAACCCTAGGCGCAGGGGGTGCGCCAAGGGGGGCGCACCAGCCCACTATGGGCTGCTTCCCCTCCCCACTTCAGCCCATGGGGCCCTCCGGGATGGGTGGCCCCACCCGGTGGACCCCCGGGACCCTTCCGGTGGTCCCGATACAATACACGGGTGACCTCAAAACTTTCCCGATGGCCGAAACAACACTTCCTATATATAATTCTTTACCTGCGGACCATTCCGGAACTCCTCGTGACGTCCGGGATCTCATCCGGGACTCCGAACAACATTTGGTTTACTGCATACTCATATTCATACAACCCTAGCGTCACCGAACCTTAAGTGTGTAGACCCTACGGGTTCGGGAGGCACGTAGACATGACCGAGACGACTCTCGGGCAATAACCAACAGCGGGATCTGGATACCCATGTTGGCTCCCACATGCTCCTCGATGATTTCATCGGATGAACCACGATGTCGAGGATACAAACAACCCCGTATACAATTCCCTTTGTCAATCGGTATGTTACTTGCCCGAGATTCGATCGTCGGTATCCCAATACCTCGTTCAATCTTGTTACCGGAAAGTCACTTTACTCGTACCGTAATGCATGATCCTGTGACCAGACGCTTGGTCACTTTGAGCTCATTATGATGATGCACTACCGAGTGGGCCCAATGATACCTCTCCGTAACACGGAGTGACAAATCCCAGTCTCGATCCGTGTCAATCCAACAGACACTTTCGGAGATACCTGTAGTGCACCTTTATAGTCACCCGATTACGTTGTGACGTTTGGTACACCCAAAACACTCCCTACGGTATCCGGGAGTTACACGATCTCATGGTCTAAGGAAGAGATACTTGACATTGGAAAAGCTCTAGCAAAACGAACTACACGATCTTATGCTATGCTTAGGATTGGGTCTTGTCCATCACATCATTCTCCTAATGATGTGATCCCGTTATCAATGACATCCAATGTCCATAGTCAGGAAACCATGACTATCTATTGATCAACGAGCTAGTCAACTAGAGGCTCACTAGGGACATATTGTGGTCTATGTATTCACACGTGTATTACGATTTCCGGATAATACAATTATAGCATGAATAAAAGACAATTATCATGAACAAGGAAATATAATAATAATCCTTTTATTATTGCCTCTAGGGCATATTTCCAACAACCGCCCAGTCTACGCCACGCCCCTCGAGAACCTACGCGACGCCCAGGCGGCCGTAGAAGAGCTGAATGGACTAGGGCCCGACGAGCTCCCCTATATGGCTAGGCGCATCCAGCAACTGATTGGCACGGCAGTAGAGCTGCATGAAGACGGCGCCCTATAGGACCTTGAAGTATGTCTAGAGGGGGGGTGATTAGACTACTTGACCAATTAAAAACTTAGCCTTTTCCCAGTTTTAGAGTTTGGCAGATTTTAGCTATCTTAGGACAAGTCAAGCAATCATCACATAATTCAAGCAAGCATGCTAAGAGTATATTGGTAGAGGAAATTAAAGCATGCAACTTGCAATAAAGTAAAGGGAAGGGTTTGGAGGATTCAAACGCAATTGGAGATACAGATGTTTTTGGCGTGGTTCCGATAGGTGGGGCTATCGTACCTCCACGTTGATGGCGACTTTAACCCACGAAGGGTAATGGTTGCGTGAGTCCACGAAGGGCTCCAACCATTAAGGGTCCACGAAGTAGCAACCTTGTCTATCCCACCATGGCCGTCGCCCACGAAGGACTTGCCTCACTAGCGGTAGATCTTCACGAAGTAGGCAATCTCCTTGCCCTTACAAACTCCTTGGTTCAACTCCACAATCTTGTCGGAGGCTCCCAAGTAACACCTAGCCAATCTAGGAGACACCACTCTCCAAGAAGTAACAAATGGTGTGTTGATGATGAACTCCTTGCTCTTGTGCTTCAAATGATAGTCTCCCCAACACTCAACTCTCTCTCATAGGATTTGAATCTGGTGGAAAGTAGATTTGAGTGGAAAGCAACTTGGGGAAGGCCAGAGATCAAGATTCATATGGTGGGAATGGAATATCTTGGCCTCAACACATGAGTAGGTAGTTCTCTCTCAGAAATGGTAAGTTGGAAGTGTAGGTTTAGTCTGATGGCTCTCTCCACGAATGAAGAGGAGGTGGAGGGGTATATATAGCCTCCACACAAAATCTAACCATTACACACAATTTACCAATCTCGCTGGGACCGAATCAACAAACTCGGTCAGACCAATTTTAGTAAACCTAGTGACCGTTAGGGTTTTCGGTGGGACTGACATGCATCTTGGTAGGACCGATATGATTAGGGTTGGGGAATAACGTAATCTCGGTGAGACCGATTACACAAACTCGGTGAGACCGATTTTGGTAATTAGCTAACCAGAGAGTTGGTCAGGTAAACTCGGTGGGACAGATTTGCTCTTTTCGATGAGACCGAAATGTTACAAAAGGGAAACAGAGAGTTTACATTGCAATCTCGGTGGGACCGATCCGCTCTTTTGGTGAGACCGAAAAGTTACGAAAGGGAAACAGAGAGATTACAATCCCATCTCGGTGAGACCGAGATGCCTATCGGTAGAACCAATTTGCCCAGAGTTTGTGGCAGTGGATATGACATATGAAATCGGTGGCGCCCGATAGGAAGAATTGGTGAGACCGATTTTGGCTTTAGGTTTAGGTCATATGTGGATGTGAGAAAGTAGCTGAGGGTTTTGGAGCATATCACTAAGCACATGAAGCAAGAGGCTCATTAAGCAACACCTCATCCCTCCTTGGTAGTATTGGCTTTTCCTATAGACTCAATGTGATCTTGAATCACTAAAATATAAAATGAAGAGTCTTGAGCTTTTGAGCTTTTGCCAATCCTTTGTCATTGCATTTTGAGGGATCCACT
This sequence comes from Aegilops bicornis, assembly GCA_021605145.1. Classification (NCBI taxonomy): domain Eukaryota; kingdom Viridiplantae; phylum Streptophyta; class Magnoliopsida; order Poales; family Poaceae; genus Aegilops; species Aegilops bicornis. The sequence goes on along the minus strand of CM038674.1, from coordinate 78,067,360 downwards.
TTCATCATCCATGCCATGCCATTCATTGAGCTTTCCTGAAATGTTCATCTTGGAATAGCATTAGCTCAATGAGCTATATGTTGTTATGAATTACCAAAACCACCTAGGGATAGTTGCACTTTCAATCTCCCCCTTTTTGGTAATTGATGACAACATATAGATCAAAGCTTCGACAAATGATAATAAGATTGAAAAAAAAGTCGCTTTGAGAAGTATGTGATAAGCAAGAGCTCCCCCTAAATTTGTGCATATTTGAATATTTGCTTTGGACTGCAAATGCACAAGGAATTAGGCTCACGGGTTACTCTTCCATGTCACATACATCTTGGTGGAGCGCTCAAAATGATCTGAGAATGAATACATGCACTCATCACCAAGCACAGTGAATGATCACGTAGGATAGATAAGATAATATCATCAAACATGCATAAGTGTAGCTTATGATCAATCACATGATCATCAATGTCTCACAAACATAGTATATCAAGCAAACAAAAGCAAACAAGTTTAAAAACCACCAAATCAAGAGCGAACAAAAGCAACACACTCTCTCGAAAGCCTATGATCTATACATTTTTCTCCCCTTTGGCAACAAGTTACCAAAAGTTCATAGAAAATGCATAGTGCTAGATCGACTCTCGCTTGATCTTGGTGGTGGAGTCCGGATAACACCGAGGACGAAAGCTTGAGCTTGAAGTAGATGGAGTTGGAGCTGATGTAGGTGCTTGGAGCTGGTGGCATTGAGGCTGTAGCTGGTGCAGATGAAGTTGCTCTTGTGTCGAGGCATGCACAGATGACCTTCTCTGGGCTCTAGGCATTACGGCAAATGCATCAGTTGTTGTTTTGCCCTTCCTCTCACGCATGTCATCCTGTAGTTCCTCCACTGCAGACTGAATCTCAGTTACTTTCACATCTAAGTTATAGAACTTTTGTTCTATGATTCTCTCCAAGCTCTCCTGATTTTGAGTGAGGGTGGCCAATCCCTTCTCAATCCTCAGGGTTGATGCTATTAATTATCCGAGCTGCTCCTGCTTGTTCTTCAAGAAATACTCAGATGCCTCCTCTTGAGTTGGCATCCTGGCAGCCTTCTCCTTCCTTGCCTTCTCCTTCTTCTCTTGTGCTTAAACTGACGATGGATCATTTTCATTCATGACAACCTCATTGTCCTCAAAGTCCGGATAAACTGGAAAATGATCATTATCCAACAGATATTTGCCTATGCCCATCTTTGAGTTAATCAACTCCTGGATCTAAGGGGCATATCCACAACTCCTTTTCTGATCAGCTGCAGTCCTCTTAATGGTTTCAACCATAAGGCTCATGACTTTGAATTTCTGTGGCACATCAAACAAATGCAACATCTTGATTGCATGCCCTCACGATCATGTTGTGGTCACGGACTTTGGCGATGAGGGTATGCCTTAAGATGGTATTGATAGTAGGCAGCCACAGCGGAAGAAAGTGGACTGATCCAAAAGAGAAAGTCTCTAGGGCTTCATCTGGGATCTCCTTGTACATGTGTGTCATGGTATTGTGTCCCATTTTCTTCTTTGCATATACATCAAGATCATCTTCATTCTCCTTTGGGGCATTTATCAGCTTTGCCCACTCCTCAACAGTTGATTTGGTACCTTGTACCTTGAGACATCCACAGTATCACGCCATCTGGATAAAAGTGTCTTTGTGGAGTAGAACTGCATGATAAGTTCATCATTCCAGTTGGTGAGCTTTTGCCCAACAAAGTCTGCAAATCCAACAGCAACAAAACTGTCTTGCACTCCAGGATAGTGCTCTACATTTTCCTTCATGTAGGTCCAGTTGACCCACCTCATATCTCACACTATGGGATTCTTATCCAGCAGAACAGTCTCATAAAAGTCATGTTGTTCCTTGGTGTGGAATCTGTAGTCCACAGCTGTTCTTCTCCTTGAGGCATATGGATCTGTCATCCTCCATAGTCTCAACCCATTGTCTCTTCTGCTCTTCATATCCTCAGCCACAGGATAGGCATGATTGTGATGCAGTATCTTTGGCTTGAGCTTCCTCAAAACTTGTCCTTCTTCATCTTCTTCTTCAGCAACCTCAGGCATTGGGGCCTTGTTCTTCTCAGTAGCTGGAATACTCCTAGTATTCCTCTTTGGTGCAGACTTGGCATGGGGGCAGCTTTGGGTGCTTCCTTGGGCTTAGATGTGGCAGCCCCTGATCTTATAGCATCACCCATAAGCTTGGGTGCCTTTGGTGCTGGTGCATCAATCTCTTCTTCCTCTTCCATCATGGAAGGCTTCCCAATAACTCTGACTGTGGTCTTCTTGACCCTCTCTTTCCTTTTCTTCCCTTCAGCAGCAGCTGGCTCTTTGGGATCAGGCTTATCAGGAATTTGAGTTGATGCTATGGCTTTTGGCACTGGTGTCCTCTTGGCAGGAACCTTCTTATTGAGTCGAGGCTTTGAGCTATGTGCTGAGCCATACACCTTTTTGAGCACAACCTTCTTGGAGGTTGCTTCTTCCTCTTCTGCCCTATAATCCTCATCTTCTGAATCTGAGGTTTTCTTCTTCCTTTGCCTGGTGGCAGCGTTAGGCAGATTGCTTGGGGTGCTCCTGCTGCCTTCATCTGAAGACCTAGAGGGACTAGTGCCCTCACTCATGTTCACCTGTTCCTCTGACCTGTTTTGACTGTCTCTACAGTGCGACATCTTTGGCTAGCGACTCTTGACCTGTGAAGAGTTATAGATGAGGTAGAGTGGATGAGCATCACAAAATGCAGAGATTTTTGCAAAAGAATGACTCAAAATTCAGTTTTAATTTTCCACAGAAAGCATTTCAGATCAACCGATTTTCAAATTCGGTGATACCGAAGAAGTTTTGGAACCTAAACTGATGAACTCGGTTGGACGGAGTCATAGTTCGGTGGCACCGAGACTGCTAGGGTTTCACAAAGTCCTAAAATCGGTCTCACCGATTAGTAATTCTCGGTCAGACCGAGTCTCACTAGTGCAATGGCATAAGCCAAATCGGTGGGACCGAGTTTTTCAACTCGGTGGGTCCGAGATGGTTTCGGCGGAAACCTAACCCTAAATTTTCGAATTAGAACTATTCTACGGATTGCATTGACTGGATAGGAGTGTTTCAATCGTGGCAAGAATCAGTAAGAACATAATGTGCTAAGAATCGGATGAGGAAAGCACAGTGATCGAGTCCATACCCTAGTTCGGCGGAGACTCGCTTCTGGCGGCGGCGAGGTTGAATTCCGTTGATGGCGGACACCAGTTTGTGGGGCGGCTGGCGACGAGGAGACGATCCGGAGACCACGGAGGCAGAGCGAGCTATTGCACGGGCGAAGAGGTTCGGAGAAATTTCCAAATTTGTGCCCGTGACTATATATAGCCCGACCCTATCGGTGTGACCGAGTGGAACAACTCGGTGGCACCGAGATGCAAAACTGTGTACGGTTATTGCAACTCATGTGACCGAAGAGTTCAAATCGGTTGCACCGAGATTGAAAACAAAGATCGACTAAGTGATCTCGGTAAGACCGAAATGGAGGAATCGGTCAGACCGAAAATCACAAAGATGTTTTGGAAGTTTAAGTCTATGACGAATCGGGGACTCCGAGTGCTCCTCACACAGAGTGGTTCGAATCTGGCTTGATCAAATTTTGTGATGTAGCATGAATAGAGTTTGAGACGAGAAAAGCATAGATAGCTAAAGAAGGTTCTTAGGCATTCTCTTCCATCCACTTGGCCAAAGAAAAAAAAGCCAATCAATCAAAACAACAAGTGGATGTCCTCGAATGAGTAAATTATGCAACCAACATGCTCACACAATAAGATGGCAAATGAAATATGTGACAAAGCATGCACAACCAATTCTAGCATCTATCAAGCAATTGGCGATGACTAGGTCATCTATATATGAGTATATTGACTTAGGAGTCAAATGATAGACATTTGATCATAGGTCATACTCATCGTTTAAGCTCAAGTGGGGTTACCACTTTTACATAAAGCATTTATGTGTTCACATCTTTAGAGTTGCTTTGACTCAATTCTTATAGTTAAGAGCCCCCTAGATGTGAGATCCCCCCTAAGAGGGATGATCTAACCTTGGGTTTTGTCGATGATGACTTCATGTAGGTGTTGAAGATGTGGATGCTCAATGTTGATGTAGATCTTTTTGGAGCAATCCTTTGGAGTGAGTTGCACTTTCAATACCTACCTGGGTTAGTCCCACAAGGAACAAACAAGTATATCCATAGACATAGAGTGATGCACACACAAAATGATGTCCATGAAATCATTAGGTTACCTTGTCCCTTGCCTTACCAACATGAGGGTTTGTGACTCCTTGAACTAGTGCAAGATATGGAAGTTGATTGCACTTGTCCTTGCCATAATGATCTGAGTGAAATATGTTGGGGAGTCACCCTCAAGAACTCTCTAGTTCTTCTTCTTACGGATCCACATCATCTTGATGGGAATCCTTGGAGTTGTAGTTGTACTTGATGAGGTAGAACTTGACGTAGTCTTGGGAATCCACTTGACCGAGACCTTGGGTGCTTCTTCAAATGCATCAATCTCTTCTTGAAGCTTGTCCTTGCCTTTGCTCTTGTGGTCTTGTGGTGGAAGATCATCTTGTGCCTGTGTTCCCTTGAAGGAAGTAGGATCATATTTCTCTTGTTGAGGAACAAACTTCATTTTGGGGTATTGATCTTCTTCCCACTCAACTCCATTGGCATTGAACTTTCGTTCAAAACCAACACCTTGATTATTCTGGTGCCTTCCTTGCTTGCGTACAATTTCCTCGAATTGCTTACTCCCGGCAACGCTCTTGTATACACCTTTCTCTATAATTCCCTTCAATAAGCTATTTTCTTGCTCAAGTGTAACTTGGCTAAGAGAATCATTAGTGGAATCAAGAGAACTACTAGAAGCAACAATATTGTATATGACATTGTTATTGTTACTACTAGAGGAAGAATCTTTCTTGTTCTTATTACTAGACTTGACTTGAGGCATGTAAGTAGATAAGAGTAAACGCTTGGCAAAGTAGAAAGAACTTTTCTTACGGAGATCATCATTGATAGCTTTTAAGAACTCATGCTCTTGCTCAAGATTGAGATTTTCAAAGCGTAACTTCTCATGAGCCCTTAAAAGTTCTCGATGATCTTCAAAGATAGTTTCATGAGCTAACTTAAAAGTGTTTAGTTCTTTAGTTAGACGCTCAATTTTCTCCTTATCATGGTCATTAGTTTCAACTTGATTAGCATGATTAATTGATGTTTCATCATAGTATTCATCACTAGAGTTGTCAACAAATAAATCATCATCACCTAGCAAGTCATCTTCATCAACATCAAAATCAATATACTCGAGGTGTGTTACCTTAGGACCTTTGGCCATGAAGCATCTACCAATTCCTTCATTTGGTGATTCAAATATGTCGTAGGAGTTGTTTGACACAAGTGCTAGACGGGCAACACCTTCATCTTGAGTGTATTCGGAGCCGGAGTGATAGCTTCTCTCGGAGTGATGGTCGGAGTCAGAGCCGGATACCCATTCACTGACATGAGCTTGATGTCTTCGTTTTGTGTAGCTCTTTGATGACTTGTCCTTTCTTTCCGAATCCTTGCTTCTCCGTGAGGGTATTCGTTCATAACGATCATCTCTACTCCTCCTCTCTCTTGGTGGTGATTCTTCTCTTCTACTTCTTCTTTTTGGAGAGTCTTCTCTTCTTTTGTAGGGTGTCGTTCACTCATTGTAATAGTTTCCGGGTCTCCCACAATTGTAGCAATTTCGCTCTTGACTAGAAGATCTTTTGTCATTGTAAGGCCTTGACTTGGAGCTTCTTTCTTTGCTTCTACTCTTGTAGAATTTATTGAAGTTCTTCACCATTAAGCTCAATTCTTCATTGAAGGTTTGTTTCTCACTCGATGATGTGGGGGCTTCACTTGAGGCTTTGTAAGCACCACTTGACTTGTTGTGAAGTTCCTCCTTATCCTTGAGGGACATCTCATGAGCAACAATTCTTCCAATGACTTCCGTTGGTTTGAGATCTTTGTAGTTTGGCATCATTTGAATCAATGTGCACACGGTATCATACTTTCCATCCAATGCTCTTAGGATCTTCTTCATGATGAATCTGTCGGTCATCTCTTTACTCCTTAAGCCGGCAATTTCATTTGTGATAAGTGTAATCCTAGAGTACATTTCAGCGACACCTTCACCATCCTTCATTTTGAACTTGTCAAGCTGACTTTGGAGCACATCCAACTTGGATTCCTTGATGGATTCGGTACCTTCATGCATATCAATCAAAGTATCCCAAATTTCCTTTGCATTCTCAAGACGGCTGATTTTGTTGAATTCTTCGGGGCACAATCCGTTGAAGAAGATATCACAAGCTTGAGCGTTGTATTGCAACATCTTCAATTCTTCCGCATTAGCTTCACGGTTCGGCTCTCTCCCATCAAAGAATTCACCTTGCAAGCCAATACATATAATTGCCCAAACGGCGGGGTTATGTCCGAGAATATGCATTTTCATCTTATGCTTCCAACTAGCAAAATTAGTACCATCAAAGTAAGGACCTCTACGGTGATAATTTCCCTCGCTAGACGCCATACTCTCCTAGGTTGTGAAACCAAGGCTATGACCACCAAAAGCTATGGAAATCAAAGCAAATGGAGACCAAAGCTTTGATACCACTTGTAGGACCTTGAAGTATGTCTAGAGGGGGGTGATTAGACTACTTGACCAATTAAAAACTTAGCCTTTTCCCAGTTTTAGAGTTTGGCAGATTTTAGCTATCTTAGGACAAGTCAAGCAATCATCACACAATTCAAGCAAGCATGCTAAGAGTATATTGGCGGAAATTAAAGCATGCAACTTGCAAGAACGTAAAGGGAAGGGTTTGGAGGATTCAAACGCAATTGGAGACACGGATGTTTTTGGCGTGGTTCCGATAGGTGGTGCTATCGTACCTCCACGTTGATGGAGACTTCAACCCACGAAGGGTAACGGTTGCATGAGTCCACGGAGGGATCCACCCACGAAGGGTCCACGAAGTAGCAACCTTGTCTATCCCACCATGGCGGTCGCCCACGAAGGACTTGCCTCACTAGCGGTAGATCTTCACGAAGTAGGCGATCTCCTTGCCCTTACGAACTCCTTGGTTCAACTCCACAATCTTGTCGGAGGCTCCCAAGTAACACCTAGCCAATATAACAGAGACCACTCTCCAAGAAGTAACAAATGGTGTGTTATGATGAACTCCTTGCTCTTGTGCTTCAAATGATAGTCTCCCCAACACTCAACTCTCTCTCATAGGATTTGAATCTGGTGGAAAGAAGATTTGAGTGGAAGGCAACTTGGGGAAGGCTAGAGATCAAGATTCATATGGTAGGAATGGAATATCTTGGCCTCAACACATGAGTAGGTAGTTCTCTCTCAGAAATGTTAAGTTGGAAGTGTAGGTTTAGTCTGATGGCTCTCTCCACGAATGAAGAGGAGGTGGAGGGGTATATATAGCCTCCACACAAAATCTAACCGTTACACACAATTTACCAATGTCGGTGGGACCGAATCAACAAACTCGGTCAGACCGATTTTAGTAAACCTAGTGACCCTTAGGGTTTTCGAAGGGACTGACATGCATCTCGATAGGACCGATATGATTAGGGTTAGGGCATAACGTAATCTCGGTGAGACCGATTACACAAACTCGGTGAGGCCGATTTTGGTAATTAGCTAACCAGAGAGTTGGTCAGGTAAACTCGGTGGGACCGATTTGCTCTTTTCGATGAGACCGAAATGTTACAAAAGGGAAACAGAGAGTTTACATTGCAATCTCGATGGGACCGATCCGCTCTTTCGGTGAGACCAAAAAGTTATGAAAGGGAAACAGAGAGATTACAATCCCATCTCGGTGAGACCGAGATCCCTATCGGTAGAACCGATTTGCCTAGGGTTTGTGGCAGTGGCTATGACATATGAAATCGGTGGCGCCGGATAGGAAGAATCGGTGAGACCGATTTTGGCTTTAGGTTTAGGTCATATGTGGATGTGAGAAAGTAGCTGAGGGTTTTGGAGCATATCACTAAGCACATGAAGCAAGAGGCTCATTAAGCAACACCTCATCCCTCCTTGATAGTATTGGCTTTTCCTATAGACTCAATGTGATCTTGAATCACTCAAATATAAAATGAAGAGTATTGAGCTTTTGAGCTTGAGACAATCCTTTGTCATTAGCATTTTGAGGGATCCACTTTCATCATCCATGCCATGCCATTCATTGAGCTTTCTTGAAATGTTCATCTTGGAATAGCATTAGCTCAATGAGCTATATGTTGTTATGAATTACCAAAACCACCTAGGGATAGTTGCACTTTCACGCCTGCGCCGAAAGCCCTCCCCCGCGCCAAGAGCATCGCGCGACGTCACGCACGCCGACCACGGGCAACACCCGCGCACGGCAAGAATAGGAGCCAGCTGCCAGCCGCAGCCGAACCCGGATCTCCATCGAGCGCGACGCAGAAGGCCGCCCTCGAGCCGTGGAGCGACGAGGCAACCCGCCTCCTCCTCCGCCTCGCGGGGAAAGATATCGCACCCCGCCGCCCGTCACGCATCCGACCCTCAGTGGCCGACTAGGCCGCCGCAAAGGTGTCGGCGAATATGACGCCCACCATCGGATCGACCGCCTAGTGCGATCCCTGGCATTGAAAGAAGAAGAGGATGTCGGCCCGCCTTGCTTCGGCCCCCGCATCCGCGAAGAGCCCTTCCCTAAAGGGTTCTCGCTCCCAAGAGACACGCCCAAGTACAAGGGCTCGGTGAAGCCGGAGGATTGGCTGATCGACTACTCCACCGCAGTTAGCATAGCGAACGGCAACAAGCGCGTTGCCGTGAAATATGTGCCCCTCATGCTTCAAGGCACGGCACGAACCTGGCTCAACAGCCTCAAGCCGTATAGCATCAATAGTTGGCTAGACTTCACCGAAGCCTTCATCCGCAACTTCACCAGCACCTACAAGCGGGCACCCAAGCCCAGACAGCTCTCCTTGTGCGTACAAGGGCCCACTGAATCAACTCGCGACTACCTCACGCGTTGGGCCGAGCTCCGCAATTGCTGCGAGGGGGTGCACGAGGTTCAAGCCATAGAGTACTTCACCGCCGGGTGCCGGGAAGGCACCCTCCTCAAGCACAAGCTCCTCTGCGACGAGCCGACTACCCTCGACGAGCTGCTAGTCATAGCGGACAAGTATGCCACCGCCAACTCCTCAATGAAAACCGAGCTCCGAGTAGACGCCTCCGGGAAGGTACTCAATCCGGCTCCCAAAACGCCGGCTGGGGACTCCAGCCGACGTCCGTACCAGAACGACAACAAGCGCAAGGGCCCAATGCCGCCTCCAACCAGTCGGCAGGTGGCCACAGTCGAAGACGAACAACCTGAGGGGCGGCCCGCGCCCAAGAAGCCGAAGGGCGGCAGGCCGGCTTGGCAGCCGGCTTTCTCCTACGAGCAAACCCTCGACGCCCCTTGCAAGTTCCACAGCGGCGCGAAGCCGTCCAACCATACGACCCGGAAATGCCACTGGCTCACCCGAATCACCAAAGGCAAAGGGTTGGTGCCACCTCCGCCAGCTGGACAGCCGCCTCCGGCTCCTCAACAGCCGGCCGCTCGACCAGCGATCGGGGCCGCCCAAGACGAAGTTCCCTAACGAGCATGCCGCCACGTCGTCTTTACAAGCCAGCTGAAGACCGGGCGCAGCCGACGCCGACAAAGACCAAGAAGTCAATGCGGTCGCCTCCAACAACCCAGTACATGCATCGGTCGAGAGGCCTATCACCGGAGTGGGCCGACCACCAGAGGTAATGCTGTCCCGGGCTCTTATGCATTGGTTCTAGAGGCAACCCTAGCAACATACAAAGCTTGCTGCCCGATTCTCCAGCCTTGATAGGCCGATAGACGGCGGAGCACATCAACATCCTGTACCGCGACACCATGGAAAAGCTAAACATCAAGACCAAGCACCTCATGCCAAGTCGGACCGTGTTCCATGGCATTGTACCCGGCCTGTCCTGCTCACCAATCGGAAAGATCAAGATAGATGTTCTCTTTGGAGAAAAGGATCATTTCCGTCGAGAAGCGATCTGGTTTGAAGTGGTGGACCTTGAGAGCCCCTAACATGCACTGCTTGGCCGACCTGCTCTGGCCAAGTTCATGTCTGTACCCCACTACGCCTACCTCAAGATGAAGATGCCAAGTACCAAGGGAATCATCACCATAGCCGGCGATTACAAGAAATCCTCCGAGTGCGCTGCAGCCAACAGCCGGCTGGCCGAGTCCCTTGTGATCACTGAAGAGAAGAAGATATTGGACCGAGTCGTGGCCATGGCTAGCAACCAGCCAGCCCTATCCCCCGACCCCAAGGAATGCGATGCCCAAGGTTCTTTCCAGCCGGCCAAGGAAACGAAGAAGATACCTCTGGACCCAGAGCACCCAGAAAGGTTTGCTGTCATTGGGGCAAACCTGGACAGCAAATAGGAAGGCGAGCTTGTCGATTTCCTCCGTGAGAATCGGGCCATCTTTGCATGGTCCCCCAAGGACATGCCGGATGTTCCGAAGGAATTCGCCGAGCACAAGCTACACGTCCGAGCGGATGCAAAACCAGTCAAGCATCCCCTCCGCCGGCTGTCGGAAGAGAAGAGAAGGATTGTAGGAGAAGAGATAGCCCGGCTCCTGGCGGCCGGCTTCATAATGGAGGTGTTCTTTCCGGAGTGGCTTACCAACCCGGTCCTCGTGCTGAAGAAGAATAACAAGTGGCGCATGTGCATAGACTACACAAGCCTCAACAAAGCCTGCCCCAAAGATCCTTTCGCCCTGCCAAGGATTGATCAAGTGATAGACTCCACAGCCGGATGCGAGCTGCTGAGTTTCTTGGATGCCTACTCGGGCTACCACCAGATAAAGTTGGACCCAGCTGACCGCCTGAAGACCGCCTTCATCACGCCATTCAGAGCTTTCTGCTACCTGACTATGACATTCGGCTTGGGAAATGCCGGTGCCACTTTTCAGCGTTGCATGTAGAAATGCCTCCTCAAGCAACTCGGCAGAAATGCCCACGTCTATGTAGACGATATCGTGGTGAAGACGGAGAAGTGCGGCACCTTGCTAGAAGACCTCAAGGAAACCTTTGAGAACCTGCGCCGGTTTCAGATCAAGCTCAACCCCGAGAAATGCGTGTTTGGAGTGCCAGCCGGCCATCTTCTAGGCTTCCTGGTCTCCGAATGCGACATAGAATGCAACCCAGTAAAGATCAAAGCCATTGAGAGAATGGAGATCCCCTCCAAGCTACGAGACGTCCAGAAATTTATCAGGTGCCTGGCCTCCCTGCACCGCTTTATCAGCCGGCTTGGAGAAAAGGCTCCCCCCCTCTACCGACTCATGAAGAAAACCACTCACTTCGAGTGGAATGACCAAGACGACCAAGCTTTCCACGAGCTAAAGAAGATGCTGGCCACGCCGCTTGTCTTGGCGGCGCCGACTGAGAAAGAGCCCATGCTCCTTTATATTGCCGCCACCAGTCGGGTGGTCAGCACCGTTGTCGTGTCAAAACCGGCGGATCTCGGGTAGAGGGTCCCGAACTATGCGTCTAGGCGGATGGTAACAGGAGACAAGGGACACGATGTTTTTACCCAGGTTCGGGCCCTCTCGATGGAGGTAAAACCCTACTCCTGCTTGATTAATATTGATGATAAGGGTAGTACAAGAGTGGATCTACCATGAGATCAGAGAGGCTAAACCCTAGAAGCTAGCCTATGGTATGATTGTTGTTCGTCCTACGGACTAATACCCTCCGGTTTATATAGACACCAGATAGGGTTAGGGTTACACAGAGTCGGTTACAATGGTAGGAGATCTACATATCCGTATGACCAAGCTTGCCTTCCACGCCAAGGAAAGTCCCATCCAGACACGGGACGAAGTCTTCAATCTTGTATCTTCATAGTCCAGAGTCCGCCAAAGGTGATAGTTCGCTATCCGGACACCCCTAATCCAGACTCCTCAAGTAGCCCTGAACCAGGCTTCAATGACGACGAATCCGGCGCGCATACTGTCTTAGGCATTGCAAGGCGGGTTCCTCCTCCGAATACTTCATAGAAGATTTTGAACACAAGGATAGTGTCCGACTCTGTAAAACAAGTTCCACATACCACCGTAGAGAGAATAACCTTTGCACAGATCTGCTGACGTTCCGCGGCGTGACATCACACCACGGCCAGGCCTTTATACGAATCGTTTTACTGTTCCACCTCCAGCGTTTAGCGAGGCGGTTTCCTTGGCACGCCTTATCGTATGGAGATCGTGCCCCTTATTCCGGGATTCCCATCAATACGGACGTGGGTAACCCAACCGCGCCATTGATTACGGCGCTTGGGATATAAGCGAGTTTTACCAGGCTGGCGGGGGATGCATAGCTTCGTCCGTCCATATATGGGGATAAGGATCCACCTTTTAACCTACGCCTTCTTCCTCCTTTGCTCATCCATTTCACAAGACTCGAGCTCCAGCGCCTAAGTCCGCACATCCCACCTCAACCTTCTCCAACTATGTCCGGAGCGGAGGCAAGTGGATGGCCTCCTCCATCACGGAAGGGCACATCAAAGCTGCGGAAAGCGGATACTTGTCCGCGACATCGCGTGTCGGCTCCCCAACAAGGGGCAGCTCATCCCCACCCAGTGCCCCATGAGAGGGTGGTGTTCCTCCCCCACTTCCTCTCAAGGGACTAGGGTTTCCACTTCACCCATTCGTCCGGGGGCTCATGTTCTACTACGGCCTAGATTTCCACGATCTAGCCCCGAATTTCATCCTCAACATCTCGGCATTTATCGTCGTGTGCGAGGCCTTCCTCTGCATCCAGCCCCACTTCGGCTTATGGCTCAAGACCTTCAATGTCAAGACGAAGGTAGTGGGCGGCCGCCAAGCGGAGTGCGGATGTGCCATGCTGGGCAGGATGGCCAATGTCCTATGGCTCGAGGGCTCCTTTGTGGAGACCATAAAGGGGTGGCTATCGGGGTGGTTCTACATCACCGAGCATGCTGACTCTCAATGGGCGGCGGCCCCAATTCGATCTAGCTTCCCACACGGCTCACATCATGGAAAGAGACGAGCCTGGCGTGGGGTGATTCGGAAGAGCTGTCCGGACTCCAAACTGCGTCCAAACACGGTGGACAAGAATCTCAAGCGTGTCAGCGTAATCCAGGTGATGCTCATCCGCCGGATTCTCCCATGCTAGCAATGGGCCTTCAATTTGTGGGAGTTTGATCCGGCACAACACGGAACCTTGAGCCGGCCCTTCGACACTACGTACGAAGATGCCTGGAAGGTGCTGTTCAAGGGAGCCAAAGCTCCCACATCTGCTACCGAAGATCACGGATTCAGCTCGCAGTGTCAAGCCAGCGAGGTAAGTTATTTTACCCTTTATGGGACTCTTTTTTCATAGTTTGATTCTATGCGGGATCTAAAACTCCCTAACCCTTGACAGGACTGGCTGAAGACGTCCGGACAGATTAACTGTCCGACCCCCTTGCCAGAAGACCCAGCGGACGCCCGATTGACGGGGCTGCTGGCTTCGGCACCTCACGTGGTGCCGGAGAAGAAGGCCAAGAAGAAGGCCACAGGAACTCAAGGAGCTCCCGATGCCGTGTGTTGTCGGACTCATCGTCCGATGACTCTGAGGCGGAATCCTCCCCTGAGGACGAGGAGGAGGAAAAAGAAGCCTCTCCCCCAGCGGGAGGAGAGAAGAAAAGGAAGGCTGCCCCGACTGGGGAGGCCAGAGGGTCCAAGAAAGGAAGGACCCTTCCTCCGGACTTCTCCACCAACGCCGACAACGAGGAGGAGAGTGGCCACCAAGGCCAAGCCCCTGGCGAGATCGTAAGTGTCCAGGCTCCAGAATAGCTCAGGACTTTCAATTTGTCGCATAGTGTCTTCTAACGCCGAATATAACCATGTAGCCCGCCCAAGGACGCAGCTTCGCCCGCTTCGTCGAGCGGCTCCCTGGATTCGTCGGATGTGAATAGCACTTCACTTCCGACCGCCTCCTCTCCTCGTGACGCAGACGACACCGCGGTGGAGTCCCAAAAGGGGCCCCACCAGGAGGAGGTGGTCCTGGAGGCGCCGCAAGGCGACCTCCCGGCCTCCGGGCGCAAAGGGGGCGAAACCCCAGAGGGCTCTAAGTCCGGCTCTGTGCCGGACTCCGTACCGGAACCTTCAGTGGTTCCGAAGTCTGGCAAGCGGCCCCTTCGTAAGAAGGGCAAGATTGCAACGCCGGTGACCTCCGTCCATCTAGAGGCGGTTAACGGCGCCTCCATCGACGAGGAGCACCGCACTGTTATGAGTGTGGTGATCCAGAAAGTTCAGTCCGCCAAGAGCGGGCTGACTGAAGCATGTGCCAGCCTTCTAACAGGCTTTGAGGTAAGTTTAGAATATGTAAAAATATTACCGCATAGACAAGAGCCTCGATGCTTAGTTCGGTGTTGGAAAGAAAAACAGGATCGAGGATCTAAAAAGATATACGCAGTAGTCTAACATAAGTATGTCAATATGGGAATTCAGGCTGTGCTGCTGACCTCTGCCGCACTGACTGCGGAGGTCTATGCATTGAAGCAGAGCCTCGAGCGGTCCGAGAACGAGCTCGGCCTTGCCAAGAAGCAGCTCGAGGACAAGGAAGGTAAGTAATACCTTCTTAAAGTAATACCTTATAGAAAGGATTCGGTTGCAAAAATGACAGGACTAACATGGGTATTGTAGGGGCCATGAACAAGGTGGCGACCCTGAAGGAAGCGGTGTCCACGGCCGAAAGCAAAGCGGCCGCGGAGCGCACCGAGCGAGAGAAGCTAGAGGCGCGGGTGGCGGAGGTGCGGCAAGAGCTCCAGGCTCTCGTGGAAAAACACGAGAGTTTGGAGCGTGACTCGAAGACTCGAGAGTCCGAGCTCGCCTCGGCTCTTGAGAGTGCCAAAGCCGCTAAGGACGAAGCCTAAAAAGCCCTCCGAGAAATTGAATCATTAAAGAAGATAGCGGCGGGTAAGGCATTCTTTATGCAAAGCAAGCATGTGAAAGTGAATTACCTATTACTTACCCGAATCCGGAGCTCTCCAGGAGCATTCGCAGATCTGCCCCGTAGTGTGTCTGATGCTGCCCCGCTCTACCACGCCGAGGAGGGGAGCTCGACGGAAAAGGTGTTCTGGTCTCAGTATGCTGAGGCCGGACATCCGGTGCCCCTGAGAAACCAGCTGAAGCAGCTGGTCGAGCTCCACAAGGTCGCCGAACATGCCATGAAGGGCCTCATAATTCGGCTGTGGCCTAAGGAAGCCATGCCTGGGAGCAACTTCGGGCTAGTGCGGCGGCTGGTGGACGCCTGTCCATGGATTGAAGTCATCAAGTGCTCCGTCTGCATTGAAGGTGCCCGTCGGGCCCTTGCCCGTGCTAAAGTGCACTGGGGCAAGATGGATGCTGAGAAGCTTGTGACGGACGGGCCACCGCCGGGCAAGGAGCATCGCAATCCCGAAATGTACTATGAGGGCGTCCGGAAGGGTGCCCGCCTTATAGCGGGTGAATGCTCCAAAGATGCAATTTTTGAATAGACTCGCATTTGTTATCCTGTACGCTGAAAACTTGTTCATATGCGCTAAGCAACACTTGTGAATTTAAAATGTTACCTTACAGGCGGCCGTTTATCAAATTTGAGAGATGGCAAGTCGTTGGCTTCAGCCCCCATGCCACGAAAGTCTTTGGGGTGTTCGGGATAAACTTGAGCGCTCTTGTTCCCATTCTTGGGTCCTTCGAGGGAGGCGCTCAACGCAACGAACAAGGCAACCGGACTATAGTGCTTGAACACTCTCACTTAGCCATAGAATTCTATAATTTTAAATTTTGGCGAAGCCCCTAATATTCGAAAGACCGAGTTCGGGGCGCTATCCACGTCTTGGCCGGACAATGACGACTCCTCGCTCTAAGCGACATAAGTCTTTAGGGACCCGAAAAAACCTCTCGAACAGCGACCGGCTCTCGCCCTATCATGACGGTCAGTTTTAGCTTTCTCCACTGAGGTGCTCAACCCAGCTCAACCGGGGCACAATCATAGTGGTTCTCCCAGCGCTACCTTAGCCGATATAATGGAACGTAAGGTACCAAAACATGGGAGCCGGGCAAACCCAACTATTGACCCAAGACATGATTCGGAGCTGATGCATATAATGCTATAAGTTCGGGGTGGCGCACTTGTGAAAGTGTTCGGACATATCACACCATATTTTTGGGGTACTTAAGCCCCTGGTGTATTGGCCGTACCAAAGTGTACGGGTGCAACGTGTCATGAATGAACATATATATATAGATAAAGAAAGGATACAATAATAGGCAAAAGCTATGTATTGTTTATTCAAAAAGGGACTGCAATGAAAACAGAACGATACAAATAGTGCGATAAGCAAGGGATGGGACTATTTGACATGTCCCCCTCTAGGGGTAAGCTGCGGGATGGTATGTAAAACATGTATAATGCTCGTAGTAGAGACCACCTGGACACTCGACGTAGCTTTCTGCTTCCCTAACTGTTGATCGTGAGTTCGGCAATTCTAGAGCCGGACAGGGCTTCTGGAAAACAGAGTCCTGAAAGTAAGAGAAAAGAAGAAAGAAAAAGAATGACACAATCGGGAGCCCCTGGTGCGGTTGAGCCGCACTGGGCGTGCCGTGGTCGTGCCCTCCCCTTATGCCCTTGGTATCTCCAGAGCGTAGTTATGTAAGCGTAGTACTGGCTTCGCAATTTCGAGAGGGCTGGGGTTGGGGCCGGATTGCTACGCGTGCTCGGATCGTGCCAGGCGGTCTTGTTGTATAATGCTCGTAGTAGAGACCACCTGGACACTCGACGTAGCTTTCTGCTTCCCTAACTGTTGCATCGTGAGTTCGGCAATTCTAGAGCCGGACAGGGCTTCTGGAAAACAGAGTCCTGAAAGTAAGAGAAAAGAAGAAAGAAAAAGAATGACACAATCGGGAGCCCCTGGTGCGGTTGAGCCGCACTCTGGGCGTGCCGTGGTCGTGCCCCTCCCCTTATGCCCTTGGTATCTCCAGAGCGTAGTTATGTAAGCGTAGTACTGGCTTCGCAATTTCGAGAGGGCTGGGGTTGGGGCCGGATTGCTACGCGTGCTCGGATCGCGCCAGGCGGTCTTGTTGTAGATTACTCCGGGCACGCTTGACGGTGTCCGGACGTTTAGTAGCCGGACTCGAGAATTGCTGTGAGAGGCTTCTTTGCACCTCCGCCGCGAGGGCCGCCGTATGCTCCTCCGTTCGGAGAGAGCGTTCGGTGTTTCCATTGACCGTGATTACTCCTCGAGGGCCTGGCATTTTGAGCTTGAGGTATGCACAGTGTGGCACCGCATTGAACTTTGCAAATGCGGTTCGTCCAAGCAGTGCGTGATAGCCGCTGCGGAACGGGACTATGTCGAAGATTAACTCTTCGCTTCGGAAGTTATCCGGGATCCGAAGACCACTTCGAGTGTAACTGAGCCTGTACAATTGGCCTCTACACCCGGTATGATGCCTTTGAAGGTCGTCTTTGTGGGTTTAATCCTTGAGGGGTCTATGCCCATTTTGCGCACTGTATCCTGATAGAGCAGGTTCAGGCTGCTACCGCCGTCCATCAGGACTCTAGTGAGGTGAAATCAGTTGATGATTGGGTCAAGAACCAATGCGGCGAATCCGCCGTGGCGGATGCTAGTGGGCTGTCCCTTCGATCAAAGGTGATCGGGCAGGAGGACCATGGGTTGAACTTTGGGGCAACTGGCTCCATCGCATATACGTCCCTTAGTGCATGCTTCCGCTCCCTTTTGGGTATGTGGGTTGCGTATATCATGTTCACCATCCGCACTTGTGGGGGGGGAAGCCCTTACATCCTCTATTGTTCGTGACGGGCTCCTCCTCATCATCGCTATGCAGCCCCTTGTCATTGAGTTCGCATTTAACTTGCTCATTTGTTTAAAGACCCAACAATCCCTGTTGGTGTGGTTGGCTGGTTTTTCCGGGGTTCCATGTATTTGGCACGAGCGATCGAGTATTCGGTCCAGATTGGACGGGCCCTGAGTATTTCTTTTGAACGGCTTTTTCCGCTGACCGGGTTGAGAGCCTCTGAATCCAGCATTGACTGCCGTATCTTCAGCATTATCGCCGTTAATGCGGAGCTTGTGATTGTTGTGACGCAACCTGCCATTGTTGTCCTTGGTATCCGAACTACCAGGGTTTTTGGTCAAGTTGTGACTACGAGCGAGCCAGCTGTCCTCTCCCGCGCAAAAAGCGGGTCATGAGTGTTGTGAGGGCTGCCATGGATTTCGGCTTTTCCTGTCCTAGGTGCCGGGCAAGCCACTCGTCGCGGATGTTATGTTTGAAGGCTGCAAGGGCCTCTGCATCTAGACAGTCGACGATTTGATTTTTCTTGGTTAGGAACCGTGTCCAGAATTGTCTGGCCAATTCTTCTGGCTGTTGAATTATGTGGCTGAGGTCATCGGCATCTGGTGGTCGCACATATGTGCCCTGGAAGTTATCAAGAATGCGGCTTCCAGGTCCTTCCAACAACCAATTGATTATGCTGGCAAGCTATTAAGCCAATGCCGAGCTGGTCCTTTAAGCTTGAGTGGGAGGTATTTGATGGCGTGTAGATCATCACCGCGGGCCATGTGGATATGGAGGAGGTAGTCCTCGATCCAAACCGCAAGATCTGTTGTGCCATTGTATGATTCGATGTTTACGGGTTTGAAACCCTCGGGGACTTGATGATCCATCACTTCGTCTGTGAAGCATAGTGGGTGTGAGGCGCCTCTATATTGAGCTATATCACGACGCAGCTCAAATGAGCTTTGTCTACTGTGTTCGTCCCGGCTGGAATTGTTGTATCCGGCGTGACGGTTATCATCGCGTGTCGTGGGGCGCCCACGCGGTCCGTAGATCGATCTTGTTTGCCTTGCCTTGTCCTCCAATATGTCTCGCAGGTCTGGCGCGTTTCCTCGTGCCTTGGTACTTTTCGAGCGACGCCAAGTGCGGCTTGAATGGAGGGTCTAGAGGCCTCTCTGTCGCGGCCACGGGGTGGCCGGTCGGCCGCATCATGCGCTGGCGTAGGTTTGGGTGCTTCTTCCTCTAATTGGGGTAGCAGCCTGCGTTTTGGGTATCTCTTGGAGGTGCGTTCGAGTTCGTACTCTTCGGCTGAAGGACTTCAGTCCATCTGCCAGCTAGCAAGGCTTGGTCAGCTCTAAGTTGCTGCTGCTTTTTCTTGAGGCTTCTTGCCGTGGCCATAAGCCTGCGTTTGAAACGCTCCTGTTCGGCGGGATCCTCAGGCACAACAA
The DNA here is from genome assembly GCA_021605145.1 of Aegilops bicornis. Classification (NCBI taxonomy): domain Eukaryota; kingdom Viridiplantae; phylum Streptophyta; class Magnoliopsida; order Poales; family Poaceae; genus Aegilops; species Aegilops bicornis. The sequence continues at coordinate 78,047,979 of CM038674.1, read as the reverse complement.
ATTCGTCGCCGAGGCTTGCCTCATCTTGAGGAGGGAGGCATATAATTATCGTCCTTCACCTCCACATGCCGCTCTATCATGAGGGCTGGCTTCTCCTCCTCCTCTGTCTGAATCCTCTTTGGAGGAGGTTGTCTTCGGCTTTGTCCGGGTGTTATTATCTCCGTGCTGTAATCACCGTTTTGCTTTGTGGCGGGATTTAGATGGCGCCGCTTCTTGTGGCGCTTGGGCTGTTTCTTGGAGGGGTCATCCTCCGCTGTTCCATCGCCGTTCCCACCTTTTGGGATGTCCACCATGTATATGTCGTATGACGAGGTGGCCTTCCAGTGCCCTGTAGGCGCTGGTTCTTGGTCGTTGTCGGTGTCGAAACCGTCGGATCTCGGGTAGGGGGTCCCGAACTGTGCGTCTAGGCGGATGGTAACAGGTGACAAGGGACACGATGTTTTTACCCAGGTTCGGGCCCTCTCGATGGAGGTAATACCCTACTCCGCTTGATTAATATTGATGATATGGGTAGTACAAGAGTAGATCTACCCCGAGATCGAGAGAGGCTAAACCCTAGAAGCTAGCCTATGGTATGATTGTTGTTAGATCCTCTGGACTAAAACTCTCCGGTTTATATAGACACCGGATAGGGTTAGGGTTACACAGAGTCGGTTACAATGGTAGGAGATCTACATATCCGTATCGCCACGCTTGCCTTCCACGCCAAGGAAAGGCCCATCCGGACACGGGACGAAGTCTTCAATCTTGTATCTTCATAGTCTAGGAGTTCGGCTATCCGGACACCCCCTAGTCCAGGACTCCCTCAGTAGCCCCTGAACCAGGCTTCAATGACGACGAGTCCGGCGCGCATATTGTCTTCGACATTGCAAGGTGGGTTCCTCCTCCGAATACTTCATAGAAGGTTTTGAACACAAGGATAGTGTCCGACTCTGCAAAACAAGTTCCACATACCACCATAGAGAGAATAATTTTTGCACATATCTGCTGATGTATTCCGCGGCGTGACATCACACCATGGCCAAGTCTTTATTCGAATCGTTTTTTACTGTCCTGCCTCAACGCGTTTAGCGAGGCGGTTTCCTTGGCACGTCTTATCAAAGCGTAGGTCGTGCCCCCTTATTCCGGGATTCTCATCAATACGGAAGTGGGTAACCCTACCGTGCCCGTTGGCACGCCTCCTCTATCGAAAGCGAGTCCCAATCGATCACGGGGAGGGCTCTTGGTATTCAACCTCTTTATAATGAGACCAAGGCCCTCTTCTTTTTTCCACCCTCCATCGAGTTCGCCTCGCGCTTCGAGTTCTAACACCCAAAGCTTCAGATTTAGGCGTTTTGGACCTTCGACGATGTCCGGCTCCAACCAGCACGGCCGATGGATGTCTTCTTCCATCACCGAAGAAGATGTGCTAAAGCTGCGAGACGCTAGGTATCTAACCGGCAAGATTTCGCATAGGCTGCCTGCTCCAGGGCAGGTCATTCCCACTCCCGAGCCCGGCGAGAGCGTGGTGTTCGTGTCTCACTTCCTTCGGGGTTTAGGCCTCCCGACGGATCCCTTTGTGCGGGGGCTCATGTTTTATTATGGGCTGGATTTCCATGACTTGAATCCGGAGTCCATCCTCCATATCTCGTCATTCATTATCGTATGTGAAGCCTTCCTCCATATTACCCCTCACTTTGGATTGTGGCTCAAGACCTTCAAGGTGGAGCCGAAGATGATCGAGGGGCAACAAGAAGAGTGCGGAGGGGCGGTCATAAGCAAGTGTGCTGATGCTCCGTGGCCCGAGGGCTCTTTTCATGAAGAGCTTGGTTTGTGGCAACGGGAGTGCTTTTATACCACCGCTCCCAGGGGCACCAAATGGGTGGCGCCACCCGCCTTCCGCTCAGGTCCACCACAGCGGCTGGCATCATGGGTCAACCGGGGGCTCGACTGGGGGCCGTCCAAGGACGTTCCTCTGTTGCAGGGCCGTATTCGAGACCTCCAAGAAAGAGAGATCAATCTGGTCGCAGTGGCATAGGTTATGTTGATTTGGCGCCTTCTGCCCTACAAACGTCGCCCCCTTCATCTGTCGGACTTTAATCCGGAGGGACCACGAGCTCTCCAACATTTTATGGGTACGACGCCCGTGGAGATGTATAAACTGTACTTCGGATCAGAAGAGAAGTGTCCGGACTTGACTGAGGACGTAGGACTAAGCTGCAATCGCCCAGATACTCAAGTAGGTAGTCCTGTACCCGGACAGGCTGTCCGTTCATTTATCATAAACTTGCCCGTAAAGGAGCTGTTTCTTGAACAGGAGTGGATAGCGAAGGCAAAGTTGATAAGGTGTCCGGCTCCCCTCCCAGAGAGCACGCCGGATCCCATGCTGACCAAGATGTTGAAGGCCGCACCTTTTAAAGAAGGCAAAGGGGGGAGCAGGGAGGCAACTGCCTCCACGAAGGAGGCTTTCGAGGAAGGAGGGATCAAAAGTCCCACCCTCCAGGGAGAGAAGAGGACCGCTTCGGAAGATCCGGAGGTCAAGGCCTCAAAGAGGGAAACGAAATCTTCGTCAGAGAGTCCGGCGCTGGGAAGTACCCCAACCGCACTATTTCCTCAAGGGGATCAGCCCTCCAGCGAGCCGTATGTAAAAAGAAGGGGTCTTGTAATAAAGAACATCCCTGTATTTATTTCTGAAGATAACCGAAATTGTACCTTGTAGTTCGGTTCTCAGCCCTTCTCAGCAGAGCTCGTCTTCGGGGGATCTTCTTCCGGTGATGATGGAGAGCGAAACGCCTCCACCTGTCGCACCCTCATGCGAGGCGTACTACCCTGAGGTGTCATCGCGGAGGGTTTCTCTGAGTCCGGCGGGGCCGGAAGGTCCGGCGCCAACTGGCGTGCGGTCGGAGGAGCTGAAGGATCTGCTCGGGCGAGCGGCTATCTCAGAAGATCACCGTGCGCTAATGGGTATGGTGATTGAAAGAATTGCATCCGCGGAGAGCGGATTACTGAAGCCGTCGAAGCTTCTTGTGAGGGGTTCGAGGTACGCAAAAATGATATACCTTCTGACAGTTATGCATATAGAATGCGCCCTGTATAGATAGTAGCCCCTGAGACTCGGTATGTTGTCAAAACTGACAGCGTGCCGAGGATCATAATCTCAGTTATAACATATCGCCGCTCCTAAATAGGTGGCGAGGCGTCCGGTGGCTAGCCGGACTGATGATTTTGCCGAACTAAAGCGGCAACTTGACGAGGCGGATGCGGACATCGCGCTGGTCAATAAACGGTTTGACGAGTCACAAGGTATGTGACTTCTCCACGGGCACCTGGTAAGGGAGCTTGACGCCCATGCCTTACTGCTTGTATGCTTTTGATGCAGATGGTGCAGCTGCTGTGGACGAGCTGCGGGCGGAACTCGCCCGAGCTAAAGAGCAAGCCAGAAATAGTAATGCGGCCGCTTTAAGGGCGGCCGAAGAGCTAAAAGCCGAAGAGCTACCACCTCCTTTATAGTAATGCTGCCGCTTTAAGGGCGGCCGAAGAGCTAAAAGCTGACGTTGCATCCCAAGATTCGGACAGAAGCCGAGTACCTGCCGAGCACTATTTTGAGGAAGTCCTGCAGGGCGCTCGTTTAATAGAGACGCAGTGCTCGAAGGATATTATGTTGAATGACATGTATGATTTATAAAACAACGTTTCAATATAATAGAAGAGCTTTTTATACTTGTGCCTTCAAGTAGTAAACTACCTCCTGTGCGGCCGTTGATGTATATATGTATATAACCTGAAAGATGGCAGTCTTGACTTTAGCCCCCCACGCACATAGTGCGGGGTGTTTGCAAAGAAGTCGCGTTTTGCACTTAATCCAACGTCTTGGTCCTATAAAGGAGGTGGTAGCGTAGCAAACTAGGCAACCGGACTATAATGCTTTATCACTTTCACTTAGCCATAGGGGTTCGAGGGTGGGACTACCTCCTGGGGGCACCGCACTCTCCCGAATTCGGGGTGCGTATGTGCCTGACCGAAAAACGGTCCTTCGTGAATGCGGAGGAATTCTAAACATTCCGGTGAGTCATCGAGTGGTTGACCAGTCTCTGGCTATATCATGACAGTTAGTTTCGGCTTTCTCTACTGAGGTGCTCCCCCGGCCGAACCGGGGCACAATCGCAGTAGTTCTCCTGGTGCCGCGTTAGCTGATAGAACGGAATGTAAGGCAGCAAAACACAGGAGCCGGGCAAACCCAACATTTGACCAAATACATGATTCGGAGCTGATGCATATAAGGCCTAACTCGAGACGCCGAACACTCCCAAAGGTATTCAGTCTTTTATAAAGTGGGCCAAACAATGCCCTTGGTAACAAGCCCCTGGTGTCCAGGTACGTGCAAAATTCTGACACGGCCGATGCCAAAATGTCGGCCTCCTCCTCGGTTATAGTAAGAAACCAGGGGATGTGTATCAACAAGAGACAGTAAAAAAGGTTTACGCAGGGTCTTAATCTGAAAAAGCATCCTTGCGACGGGTCCCTGCTGCACGTCTGCGCCTGTGTCTCCGTTGTGCCGTATCCTGGACGGGTATAGCACGGCGTTCATCTGTAAAAGAGAGGAACTTAGTTTGAAAAAAGAAAAAATATCGTGCGAGGAAAAATGTACTTTATATTAAATAAACAGAGTACGGTTCGAAAGGTGAATAAAATTGAGCTTTATTGTCTCTTGTTGTACGTGCGTGCAGCCCCTTGTATGGGGGTATGCCGCTAGTAGGCGCCGGACTCGTCAAGCCGTGTCCGGGGTTCGAATGACCTATTCGGGTGCTTTGATTAGCGGAGCCAGATTGGTGTGGGGCTGTCAAGGCAGTCTCATGTTCTTCCGTGCTCGAGTAACACTTAATACTCCCTTTTAACGACATGACGCCGCGTGGGCCGAGCATTTTAAGTGTAAGAGATGCATAATGCGGTATTGCGTTAAAGCGGGCGAAAGCTTCGCGTCCCAGTAGTGCTTGATATCTACTTTCGAATGGGGCGATGTGGAAGGTTAACTTTTCGCGGCGGAAGTTGTCGGATGAGCCGAACACAACTTCTAGCAGTAGGGAGCCCGTACAATGGGCGTCTGGGGCTGGCATTACCCCTGTGAAGGAGGTGTTGCTATGGCGAATTTTGGTTGGGTCTATCCCCATCCTGCGGATTGTGTCTGATATATCGACTTTATGTCATACGCCGTCCATGAGGACTTGTGTAAATTGGAATCCGTCGATTATAGGATCCAATATCAAGGCAGTCCATCCTGCGTTCCGGATACTTTTGGAGTAGTCCTGATGGTCGAAGGTGATTGGTTTTGACAACCAGTGTTGGCACTCCGCTAGGGTGGTCTGTGCGGCGCGCATTTTAGTGGGCGCCGCTCTGTTTTTCCCTTTCATCACATGAAGTGAGTTTACTGTTTTAACCTATTGTGGCAAATTCTTTTGTTTTCCGGGGCTCTGCTTGTGGTGCTCGTCATCATCCTCGCTTGGTGTGTCGAGCCCCTTGTGTTCGGCGTTGAGTCTGTCGGACTGCTTGAAGACCCAACAATCTCTGTGGGTATGGTTTGCAGGCTTCCCAGGAGTACTGTGGATTTGACATATCTTGTCCAAGATTTTGTTTAAGTTGGATAGCTCATCGCTATTGTCCTTAAGGGGCAGTTTTTTATTGTTCTGCCGTGAGCTTTTGAATCCGGCGTTGACTGCCGCGCTCTTTGGACCGTTCCCCTTAATCCGGCGCTGGTCCTTGCTGCGTCGTGGTTTTCCATTTCCATCCCTTACTTCGGATGTACTTGGGTCGCTGGTACTGCATCTTGCTAGCCAACTATCCTCTCCTGCGCAAAAGCGGGTCATGAGGCTTGTTAATGCAGCCATGGTTCTGGCTTCTCCTGGCCGAGGTGTCTGGCGAGCCATTTGTCTCGGACGTTGTGTTTGAAAGCTGCTAAGGCTTCGGCGTCCGGACAGTCGACTATTTGGTTCTTTTTGGTGAGGAACCTATTCCAGAATTCTTGGGCTGACTCTCCAGGTTGTTGAGTTATATGACTTAAATAAATGCGCATCCGGAGGACGAACATAAGTCCCTTGAAATTTTTCCCGAAAAGCATCCTCGAGCTCTTCCCAACTTCCAATGGTATTTTCAAGGAGGCTTTTGAGCCAATGCTGGGCTGGCCCTTTGAGCTTGAGGGGTAAGTATTTTATGGCGTGGAGATCGTCTCCTCTAGCCATGTGTATGTGGAGGATGTAATCCTCAATCCAGACTCCAGGGTCTGTTGTTCCGTCGTATGCCTCTATGTTTACGGGTTTGAATCCCGCTGGGAATTTGTGATCCAGCACCTCATCGGTGAAACACAGGGGGTGTGCGGCAGCCCTATATTTGGGTGTGCCGTGATGTTCGGATATTTGGCGTGTTGCATTGCTTTGAGGAGCTTGCTTTCTCGGCCCATAGATGGACCTAACTGGGCCATCCTTTTGATGTGAATCCATATGCGGATCGCTGCATCGGCTTGTGTCGTGCCATTTGCCGCTCTCTTTTTGCCGTGGGGTCGCCCATCCGACCGGGTGGCCTTCTTACTTTTTGATTGTGGGGCTCTCGGCCTCCTCATCAAATTCGGGCAGTAGTTTTCTCTTTGGGTAGCTCTTTGTTCGGCGATCGTCGCCGTATTTGTCTCATGTTGAGTACTTTGCTCCATCTGATTCTCGAGTGCATCTTACGCTGTTTTTAGCTTCCGCTTCGCTTTTTCAGGCTACTGTAGCGATGGCAGACGAGCCTTTTGTGGAGGTTCTTCTGCTCCCACAATTTGTCCGGCGTGAGATCGTCCGGACTGTTATTTTCGCCGGGGACGGGTTGTTTATCCAAGTTGTCCTGTTCGGACGGTTGCTCGATATCATATTCATCGTCCACCGGTTCGCCCTGCTCTATGGCTGGGTCTTTGTCGAGGCGGGACTTGGTGCGGCGTTTACGTTGCCGTTTTGACTGCTTTTCGAGGGATTTATCCTTCGTAGTGTCCCGTTGTTCCTCGTCGTCGCTTCCTTTAGGTGTATCCACCATGTATACATCATGAGATGAGGTGGTTGTCCAGTACCCTATAGGTGCTGGTTCCTGTTTATCTCCTACACCGTCGACCATACCATCGATGTCTTCGGAGTCGAAATCGAGCACGTCGTTTAAGCTTTCGACGGTGGCTACAAAGTGGGTGGTGGGTGGGCGTTGAATTTCTTCGTCGTCCGCATCCCAACCTTCCTGACCGTAGTCCGGCCAGGGCTCTCCTGATAAAGAGAGAGTGTCGGTGTCAAGACCGGTGGATCTCGGGTAGGGGGTCCCGAACTGTGCGTCTAGGCGGATGGTAACAGGAGACAAGGGACACGATGTTTTTACCCAGGTTCGGGCCCTCTCGATGGAGGTAATACCCTACTCTGCTTGATTAATATTGATGATATGGGTAGTACAAGCGTAGATCTACCACGAGATCAAGGAGGCTAAACCCTAGAAGCTAGCCTATGGTATGATTATTGTTCGTCCTACGGACTAAAACCCTCCGGTTTACATAGACACCGGATAGGTTAGGATTACACAGAGTCGGTTACAATGGTAGGAGATCTACATATTCGTATCGCCAAGCTTGCCTTCCACGCCAAGGAAAGTCCCATCCGGACATGGGACGAAGTCTTCAATCTTGTATCTTCATAGTCCAGGAGTCCGGCCGTGACGATAAGAGTTCGGCTATCCGGACACCCCCTAATCCGGGACTCCCTCAGTAGCCCCCGAACCAGGCTTCAATGACGATGAGTCTGGCGCGTTGATTATCTTCGGCATTGCGAGGCGGGTTCTTCTCCAAATCCCATATACTTGTCGAATAGTGTCCGGTTTCTGATAAATGTTGTGCTCCAAGGCTTCTGCGCCCAATAATGGCCATCTTCCACGTGTTTGAATGAATGCGAAAAGCCAGGGTATTTTTAAAATTACCCCCTAGCTGCGCAAATGAGCCGCTTATAAAAGGGGCAAGGATCTAGATCTGAGTCACACCATCCCACCTTTGCGAAGCTTTCATCGAGCGCCTCGACCAAAGCCCATTCCATCATGGACCGGTCGGCCTTGGCTCCTCCTCTCGCGCTCCCAGCCCCCAGCCAGGAAATTGGGAGAGATGCTCAGTCCCGCATAGCGAGCTAGTTATACTCAAGCCAAGGATTTCTCCCTCGGCCTTCATGGTTCAGTTCGAGCCGGACTTCCCACCTACAAGGGCGGAAAGCAAGCGGAGAGCGTCCCCGATCCCTCTAAAGGAGAGCGGGTGTGCTTCATCTCTTATCTAGTAAGAGGACTCGGATTTCCAATCCATCCGTTTCTCCGGGGGCTCTTGGAGTTTTACGGCCTCCAATTGCCCCACCTTACTCCTGCCTCCATCCTGCACATCGCGGGCTTCGTGGCCCTTTTCGAACTATTCTTGGGCGTCGAGGCTCATTTTGGACTGTGGAAGAGAATATTCTGCCTAGTTCCCCGTTCTCATGAGGGGTCAATATATCAAGTGGGCGGAGCCGAGCTATGGCGCATCGCCGGGACCGGATACCTATCCGGAACCCCAAAGAAGGCGTCCGAAGACTGGCCTTCGGAATGGTTTTATATGGAGGACGTCCCGCTGCCGGATCCTATTCGGATCGGCCTTCCGGAGTTCAGCAATGCTCCTCTGAAGAAGCGCCTAAGCTGGCGCCCTCGGAGCCCCCGGAGAGAAGATGACCGGGACGTCCGTTATTTGATGAGCCGAATAAGGTTGTTGGCTCATGCCGGATTGACCATGACAGGAGTCATGGCAATCTGCATTATGAGGGGAGTGCAGCCGCTCCAATACAGGGGCTACCCCATGTGGGACTTCAACAGGGAGGATGATGCCACCCGTCATGGCCGCAAAGGGCCAGGATCGGTCACCGAACTGGTGAAGATCTTGTCTGCCATGTACAAAGGAGAGGAGGAGGATTTCCTCCGCGTCAACCCATCAAGGAGTTTTCTTGAATAATCCTCGAAGCTGGGTAAGCAAACATCTTTGTGACCTGTCCGATCCATGTTCCCGTAGTTAAATATCTCATTTCATGGTTTTGGCGCAGGAACCGCCGGATCAGTGGAGAAGATAGACAGCCCGTCCCCACAACCCGAGGATCCGGAGCGGTCCCTCGATCCGACCTCCGAAGAGGATCCGGATATAATGGTGGAGTTGATCGACGGGGTGTTCTACCAACTTAGCATCGACAACGCTTTGGTAGCCATTACGGCCGATTACCCCGGAATACTTCCATTACAGTGTAATCTGGAGACCAAGATCCCAAAACCACGATAATGACCCATCCTTGCTTATTTTTATCACCGTATACCAATGGTGTTTCGCAGGGGTTCCTTCGAGGCGGAAGACGAGCTGCGGCTGGCCAACAAGGGGCAGCGCGGCCCCGCAGGTTAAAAAGAAGTGCGGTCCGGATCGAAACTCCGCCGCAACGGTATAGCGTGTCACCATACTCCCCGGATTGATTCCTAGAAGGCATACTAACGCTGATGCTCTTTTCAGGAAAAAGAGCGCTCACCGGACTGAGTCCGGAGAGATTGCCAATCGAACCTTCACCGGCCAAGCTTCAAAGCCGGGTCCGGAGGCTGAGGCGAGCATGAGACGTGCGTCATATGCTCCTCCGGCAGAGGATGCCGACAGGTTGTCCTCCACCAACTCCGAGGTGGAGAGCGTCTTGAATCACATGCGTCGCCGGACAGTTCTTCGTGACGCATGTTTCTCCCAAGAGGCCTTGAATGCCTTTGATTCGGGAGATGCGCACCTTCGTGCCGCTCAAGATGGTCTTGCCAGAGCCACGGAGCAGTATGTAAAGGACATACGGGTAAGAAAATCTGACAGTTATATATGCCAGTAGCCCCCGAGACTTAAAATAGTTAGAATAACTGATTTAAGGATCATTTGTTATGCAGGATCTTACAGAAAAGAATACCCGACTGTCCCAGGAGCTTGAAGAGTGCAAGGCCCAACTTGAGGCCGCACTAGCCGCTACAGGGGGAGCTACAGAGGACCCCTCTGGTAATATATGCTTTAAAAAAATAAATAGTTTATAAAGTGCGGCGGGTGTGTAAATCATGAAACATTGCAGATGGCGCGGACTAGATCCGGACAAACAATAGCTCTTACGTCAGTTAAAGGCCGGCGAGAGCGTGCTTACGAGGGTGCGGCAGGAGAAGAATAACCTCCAAGACGCCAACACCAAGCTGGGTGAGGAACTAAAGGACGTTCGTGCCCAGTTTTCTGACTCCATAAAGGAGAATCGGTGGCTTCTTCGCGACATTTTCAGTAAGTGCTTGAGCAAACTTTGAAAAGAGTTCGGCGAGGAAGGACACTAACATAAACATGTATGTAGGTTTGCTCACAGGTCGTCCTGAGGAGGAGATGCCCAGTTTTTCGGGTGATCTTCTTCCCGAATTACGTCAGCTGCACGAATGAGTCTGGCAGGTGATGAAAGGCATCGGCCAAGCCTTGTGGCCATCTATCTCCCTGCCCGAAGGCATTGGGGAGCTGGCGGAGCGGCTTCAAGGAGCACGGCGGCGCTTCCGGCTATGGAAGATATCATCGTGCCGTCAGCGCCAAGGAGGCCTGGGCCATGGTGAAGACGCTTGACACGGTTGGTGACCCAAACCACATGGCCGAGGTCGGACACTGTGGGGCGGATGGGATGGAGATCCTTGTAAGCTTAGTGTACGGCCAAGTAGAATTGGCCGCCAAGTATTCCCAGCAAGATTGTAAATTAGATAGCCTATTAGATGGCATTGAGGAGGAATACAATGAGTCAAATTGACTATGTAAAAATATGACATGAAAAAATGTCTTCTAGCCGGATTGTAGATCGTTTGTTGTAGCGGACCTTTTCGCTTCGACCCCCGGGCCCAATAGTCCGGAGTGTGTCCGAATACCTTCGTGGTTATATAAGAACCGTGGTATGCATGGAGACAGGGCGTAGGGGTCATTGTTGCTGTATCACACAAGTGCCCAACTAGTTATGTTATATTACATGGGTAGTAAGAAACATCTTCCAGGGAGAATAGTTCCTTTAAGGGTTCCTTTCGCTGGGATGCATGCCCTAAAGTGCATGTAGAAGCTGCTATGAAAGCAGAAAATCATCTGGGGGCAGATGGGTAAATATTTAAAAATCATCTTTCAGTTCACCGACCGAATATTCCCTTAAGAACGCTAGCTTTCGGCTTCACCCAGTCTGAGGTACACATCCGGTGACCCGGCAGTAACAATCGCAGAGGTGCTCCCTTTACCACCTAGCCGAACAATCGGGAGCGAGGGGTAAGCACGAGCCGAGCAACCCAGCTTGGCCAAAACTTAAGTCATATCGATGCATATAATGGTGAATAAAAGGTACATGCGGAAGTTTAACACATGTGCTGGGCATGAAGCCCGTATAAATAAGCTTACATTAAAGAAGCCCCAGTATAATCTTGGCAGCGGACAGCGTGTCAAGTGTGTGTGGAAAAAGCGCAAACGAGCCTCTAGAGGCTACAAGAAGAAGAAGGGGGAAAGAGAGAAATAAAAGACAGCAAAAAGCAAAAATAAAGAATGCGGACGGAGGAAAGAGACGAACTTGGAGTCCGGCACTTAGGCGTAGAATCTTCGTAGACAGGCTGCGTTCCATGGGTTCGGCTCGAGTCGGTTATCCGATGCGTTTCGCAGACGGTATGCTCCGCCGGTCAGGACCTGGTCGATGATGAAGGGACCTTCCCATTTGGGCTTGAGTTTGTCCCTTTTCTTGTCCGGCAGGTGTAGAACTAGTTCGCCAACATTATAAGCTTTGGCCCGTACTTCCCTGCTTTGATATCTTCGAGCCTGCTGTTGATAGAATGCGGAACGAGCCTTTGCCACGTCGCGCTCCTCCTCCAATGCGTCCAAGCTGTCCTGCCGATCGAGCTCGTCTTCTCTTTCTTCATACATGCGTATGCGAGGTGAGTCATGTACTATGTCGCAGGGCAAGACTGCCTCTGCGCCGTACACCATGAAGAATGGTGTGAATCCGGTAGTACGATTCGGCGTGGTCCGCAGCCCCCAGAGTACGGAGTCGAGCTCCTCGACCCAGTGCGTGTTAGATTCCTTGAGGGACCGCACTAGTCTGGGTTTAATGCCGCTCATGATTAGACCGTTTGCCCATTCGACTTGGCCGTTGGTTTGAGGGTGATAGGCGAGGCGTGTCGAGCTTCATGCCCATGTTTTTGCACCATGATTTGACCTCATCGGCCGTGAAGTTGGTGCCATTGTCGATGATGATACTGTGGGGGACACCGTAACGGTTCACTACCCCGATATGAAGTCTATCATTTGGTCGGTTTCGCCGCTTTTAACTGGTTTGGCCTCTATCCATTTGGTGAATTTGTCCACCATGACCAATAGGTATTTTTGCTTGTGGGTTCCTCCCTTGAGGGGTCCAACCATGTCAAGCCCCAGACCGCATGAACCGCCCGGTGATGGGTATAGTTTTAAGGCGGTGGGTGGCATGTGGCTTTGGTTAGCAAAAAGCTGGCAACCGACGCATCGTTGGACTAAGTCCTGCGCATCTGCCGGGCCGTCGGCCAATAAAATCCTGTCTGGAAGGCCTTGCCTACAAGGGCCGGGCTGCGGCGTGGTGCCCACCCAGTCCCAAGATGAATTTCAGCCAGGAGGTTTCGCCCTTCCTCTTGGAGATACACCTTTGAAGGACTCGGTAGTGCTTTTCTTATAAAGCTCTCCCTCATGGACTTTATAGGCTTTAGAGCGCCGTACTATGCAGCGAGCCTCATTTTGGTCTTCGGGGAGTTCTTGCCTAGTTAGGTAGGCCAGGAATGGTTCCGTCCACGGGGCGAGAACCGCCATTATTTCGTGAGCAGAGGGTGTTATCTCGGGGGCGGAGCCTCCGGTTGTGTCAGAGTGTTGACGTCGGCCAGTGCAGTTGGGTCCGGATTGTTATTGCCGGACTCCTTCCCATAGTCTGGAAGGCCTGAACAGCCGTTCCAGAAAGATATTGGGTGGGACGGCATCGCGTTTTGCACCGATGCGTGCCAATATATCCGCCGCCTGGTTGTTATCCAGGGCTATATGATGAAATTCGAGCCCTTCGAACCGTGCTGACATTTTTAAAACCACACTGCGGTATGCTGCCATTTTTGGATCTTTGGCGTCAAAGTCTCCGTTTATTTGAGCTATTGCGAGGTTTGAATCCCCGGGCACCTCTAGGCGTTGAATGCCCATGGAGACTGCCATCCGGAGGCGATGCGAAAGGGCCTCGTATTCGACTGCGTTGTTGGAGTCCGTATACATTATTTGAAGGACGTATTGGACTGTGTCCTCGGTTGGGGACGTCAGGACGACACCAGCCCCCAGGCCAGCCAACATTTTGGAGCCGCCAAAGTGCATGATCCAATTGGAGTATGCGCCGTACTCTTTAGGGAGTTCGGCTTCAGTCCATTCGGCCAGGAAGTCGGCCAAAACCTGCGAATTAATAGCTCGTCGTGGCTTATAAGTTATGTCGAATGGGAGGAGCTCTATGGCCCATTTATCAATCCGGCCCATCGCGTCGCGGTTGTTTATAATGTCATTAAGAGGTATTTCGGAGGCTACCTTTATCGAACACTCTTGAAAGTAGTGTCGCAGCTTCCGGGATGCCATGAACACCGCGTATCCTATCTTTTGATAGTGTGGGTACCGGAGCTTGCATGGAGTTAGGACAGTGGACACATAATAAACCGGTTTTTGAATAGGGAACCGTTGTCCGTCCGTTTCTCGTTCGACAACGAGCACCGCGCTGACAACTTGATGTGTTGCGGCGATGTATAATAGCATTGGTTCACCCACGTTAGGCGGCCAGGACCGGATTTGTTGCCAAAATGGCCTTTATTTCTTCGAAGTTCGTCCGTGGCGGCATCCGTCCCACTTAAAGTGTTCGGTCTTGGCGGAGGAGGCGGTAAAGAGGTAATGCCTTTTCTCCTAAGCGGGAGATAAAGCGGCTTAGAGCTGCTACGCATCCGTCAATTTTTGTATTTGTTTGAGGTCTTTTGGAATATCCAATTGTGACAGAGCTCAAATCTTGGTTGGGTTTGCTTCAATTCCTCTACCGAACACAATGAAGCCCAGGAGCTTTCCGGCTGGAACGCCGAAGACGCATTTTTCCGGATTGAGCTTGATGTCATATTTTCGAAGATTGTCGAATGTGAGCCTCAAGTCGTCTACTAGAGTTTCGGCGTGCTTGGTTTTGACGACCACGTCATCTACATATGCTTCCACCGTTTTGCCGATCTGGTTTGCGGACATATACGAATCATGCGTTGATATGTTGCGTGGCGTTTTTGAGCCCAAAGGGCATTGTGTTGAAGCGAACGGGCCGTATGGAGTGATGAATGCTGTTGCAGCTTGGTCTGGCTCCGCCATCTTGATTTAGTGGTAGCCGAGTATGCAGCGTCGAGGAAGCACAATGAGTCGTGGTCCGCCAGAAGCGTCAATGATTTGATCAATTCGAGGGAGGGGGAAGGGATCCTTTGGGCAAGCCTTATTAAGGTCTTTGAAATCAACACACAGGCGCCAGGATTTATCCTTCTTTCGTACCATCACCAGGTTCGCTAGCCAGTTCGGAAGTTTTATATCTCTGATGAATCCGACTTCCAAAAGTTTGGCTAGCTCCTCTCCCATGGCCTGTCTCTTGGGTTCGGAAAAGCCAAGAGCCTGTTTGGTAGCTTGAATCCTTTTAGGATATTTAGGCTGTGCTTTCGGCCGGTGACGTGGGATTCTGGCATGTATGAAGGGTGCCAGCAAAGATGTCCCGATTTTCTTGTAGAAATTCTCGTAGTGCGGCGTCTACACCAGGGTTTAATTGTGCCCCGATGGAGGCCGTCTTTGCAGGGTCCGTTGGGTGGACTTGGAATTTGACTATTTCATCCGCTGGTTTAAAAGAGGTGGACTTGGATCTTTTGTCAAGTATCACATCGTCCCTGTTCACCGTGGAGCGCATCGCGGTGAGTTCCTCGGCCGCTAGGGCTTCGGATAGTGCCTCGAGGGCTAGTGCGGCTGTCTTATTTTCGGTGTGGAGTGCTCTGTTTGGATCACTAGCGAGAGTGATGATTCCGTTGGGACCAGGCATTTTAAGCTTCATGTACCCATAATGGGGTATAGCTTGAAATACTGTGAATGCCTCTCGTCCTAATAAAGCATGATATCCGCTGTTGAACGGGGCCACTTCAAATGTGACCTCCTCGGACCTGTAATTGTCCGGCGAGCCGAACACTACATCCAGCGTGATTTTACCTGTGCAGCATGCTTCACGGCTGGGGATTATTCCTCTAAAGGTTGTGCTGCTTCGCTCAATGCGGTTCCAGTCTATTACCATTTTTCAGAGGGTTTCCTCATAGATGAGGTTTAGTCCGCTGCCACCATCCATGAGTACCTTAGTAAGGCGAAAGCCGTCTACTATCGGGCTGAGGACCAATGCGGCTGGTGCCCGTGCAGTTCGGAATTTAGGTTCGTCACTGGCATTGAAGGTAATAGCCGTGTCACTCCATGGATTTATTGTTGCTACTTGGTAGACTTCGGCAAGGTTGCGGAGTTGTCGTTTTTGCATGTTATTTGATGCGAAAGTCTCGAAGACTGTTAACACCGTACTGGTGTTGCTGGGCTGGGATTCTGAAGCTAGAAGCTCTTCGCCACTTTTGGCCACCTGCCGTAGTATCCAACATGCTCGAATGCTATGTGTTGGTGTTGCGCCCTCTGTGCTATTTTGCAGGGTCCGTTTAGCCAACCCTCCAGTACGGTTCCGTACCCTTTAGGGGGTTTTGGTTTTTTGGTATTCAACCCAGGTGCTTGATAATGATGCACCCTTTTGTTCTGGACTAGGGATGTATTGGGGCGGATTATCAAAATTTACTTTCGGTTTTTCGAGCGCTCTCCATCATGACGTACTTTTTATGCGATGGTCACCAAGTCAGCAAAGCGTCGTGTAATTTCGCGACGACTTATGGCGTTTAGGATTCCCTTGTCCGTGCAATTATTGCAGAAGATTGGTATTGCGTCCTCCTCTCGGCAGTCCTTTATCCTGTTCATAACCAGCAGGAATCGCCCGATAATGATGTCTTGTTTGGCGGGCTCTTGCGAATTCGAGAGAGATCGCTAATGTTTGGGTGGGCGGGTGGCAGTAAATCGGAACCCCGTCCCAATTTAGGACTCAAGGGGCGGGAAGTTTCCGAACTTCGGAAGTTTGGATTTTGAGTGCTATCCAATGAGTCCGACCCGCCGCTGACTTTAAGTTGAGGGCTTGATCGATATCCGTCCCTCCGCAGGAATCCGGCATGGAGGATCGGGAATCGGACGTAGCTAGTCCTTAAGATAGGAGAAGAGTCGCCGCATTGCTCCTCTATCACCGCAACATGATGGGAAGCACAGGGAGAGTTGACCTCTCTCGGATCGGTTTTAGGCCCGATTCGGTGCGTGTCTGTGGCGACTCGAGGCGGCGATGCGATCCAAGAGCTCGTTTACGGAGGAGAGCTCGATCGGATCTAACTGTTCGGCAAGTTCCAAACTAACATGGAGATTGGTTTCGTTGACTCGAGAGGCCATCGTCGGCGCGGCGGCCGAACTAGCGGTCATGAGAAAACCGCCTAGCCGAAGAGTCTGACCAGTGGCCAAGGCTTCTTTGGCGATGGTATCGTCTTTAAAGACGAGATGAGGCATCCTACCTGACGGCGACGGCACAGAGGAACTCTCAATGAAACCACCAATGTCGGTGTCAAAACCAGCGGATCTTAGGTAGGGGGTCCCAAACTGTGCGTCTAGGCGGATGGTAACAGGAGACAAGGGCCACGATGTTTTTATCCAGGTTCGGGCCCTCTAGATGGAGGTAATACCATATTCCTGCTTGATTAATATTGATGATATGGGTAGTACAAGAGTAGATCTACCACGAGATCAAGGAGGCTAAACCCTAGAAGCTAGCCTATGGTATGATTGTTGTTTATCCTACGGACTAAAACCCTCCGGTTTATATAGACACCGGATAGGTTAGGGTTACACAGAGTCGGTTACAATGGTAGGAGATCTACATATCCGTATCGCCAAACTTGCCTTCCACGCCAAGGAAAGTCCCATCCGGACACGGGACAAAGTCTTCAATCTTCTATCTTCATTGTCCAGGAGTCCGGCCGTGACGATAAGAGTTCGGCTATCCGGACACCCCCTAATCCGGGAATCCCTCAGAGAGACTTTAGTGAATTCAGGATGTCGCCAAAGGGCGAGTGCTGAAAGATGTCCGCGGCAGTGAACTCCATGACCGACGCCCAATCAGATTCGATTGGCAGGGGCGCGGAGGGTTCGTAGTCCAGAGAGGAGTCTGGAACCTTGGAGTCACGGTCTTCGCAGAGGACAGGGATGGAGTTTGGCTCAATCGCCGTTGAGATCGTAGCCCCCGAGGCGGTGTCCAACCAACCGTCCTCGATCGGCGAAACCGGCTCCGGATTAAGGGTCGGAGTGGGCACTGGTGCGGTCTCCGAGCCTTGCTCGGGCGGTAGAGCTAGATCGTACCCTGCTCGAGACAAAGTCTTGGCGGCGCTTGGCTGCGGCTCGAATCCGTCGAAGATCAAGTCTCCGCGGACATCGACCGTATAGTTCAAGCTTCCAAATCGACTGATGGCGGGGCGTAGCTTCGATCTGCTCCGGATGGCCAGCGAATTGGCCGCGGTATGATGCAAAGTCGCCGAATCTGAAGATTTGCCCGGGAGAAAAGTCTCACCCTGGACCGCATCGTTGTTGATGATCGGAAGGAGCCATCGGGCCTATCGGTGACGACAGGAAGGAACTCTCAATGAAAGCACCAATGTCGGTGTCAAAACCGGCTGATCTCGGTAGGGGGTCCCGAACTGTGCGTCTAAGGCGGATGGTAATCGGAGACAAGGGACACGATGTTTTACCCAGGTTACGGCCCTCTTGATGGAGGTAATACCCTACTCTGCTTGATTAATATTGATGATATGGGTAGTACAAGAGTAGATCTACCACGAGATCAGAGAGGCTAAACTCTAGAAGCTAGCCTATGGTATGATTGTTGTTAGATCCTCACGGACTAAAACCCTCCGATTTATATAGACACCGGATAGGGTTAGGGTTACACAGAGTCGGTTAAAATGGTAGGAGATCTACATATCCGTCTCGCCAAGCTTGCCTTCCACGCCAAGGAAAGTCCCATCCGTACACGGGACGAAGTCTTCAATCTTGTATCTTCATAGTCTAGGAGTCCGGCCAAAGATGATAGTTCGGCTATACGGACACCCCCTAGTCCAGGACTCCCTCAGTCGTCTCCAGCATCGTCGTCCATACCGTCGATGTCTTCGGAGTCGAAGTCGAGCATGTCGGTTAAATCATCGACAGTGGCTACAAAGTGGGTGGTGGGTGGGCGTTGAATTTCTTCGTCGTCCGCATCCCAACCTTCTTGACCGTAGTCCGGCCAGGGCTCTCCTAATAAAGAGAGGGACTTTAGTGAATTCAGGATGTCGCCAAAGGGCGAGTGCTGGAAGATGTCCGCGGTAGTGAACTCCATAACAGGCGCCCAATTGGATTCGATTGGCAGGGGCGCGGAGGGTTCGGAGTCCGGAGAGGAGTCCGGCATCTTGGAGTCACGGTTTCGCAAAGGACAGGGATGGAGTTCGGCTTAATCGCCGTTGAGATCGTAGACCCCGAGGTGGTGTCCAGCCACTCGTCCTCGGTCGGCGCAGTTGGCTCCGAGCTAAGGGTCGGAGCGGACGCTGGCGCGGCCTCCAGGGCACTGTTCAGCGGCAGAGCTAGATCGTGCCCATCGAGACAGTGTGGCTCGCTTGGCTGTGGCTCGAATCCGTCGAAAATCAAGTCTCCGCGGATGTCGGCCGTGTAGTTCAAACTCCCAAATCTGACCTGATGGCCAGGGGCGTAGCTTTCGATCTGCTCCAGATGGCCAAGTGAATTGGCCCGAAGTGCAAAGCCACGAATCTGAAGATCTGTCCGAGGAGAAAAGTCTCACCCTGGACCGCGTCGTTGTTGATGATCGAAGGAGCCATCGGGCCTAAGGATGACGACATAGAGGAACTCTCAACGAAAGCACCAATGTCGGTGTCAAAACCGGCGGATCTCGGGTAGGGGGTCCCGAACTGTGCGTCTAGGCGGATGGTAACAGGAGACAAGGGACACGATGTTTTTACCCAGGTTCGGGCCCTCTCGATGGAGGTAAAACCCTACTCCTGCTTGATTAATATTGATGATATGGGTAATACAAGAGTGGATCTACCACGAGATCGAGAGGCTAAACCCTAGAAGCTAGCCTATGGTATGATTGTTGTTCGATCCTACGGACTAAAACCCTTCGGTTTATATAGACACGAGATAGGGTTAGGGTTACACAGAGTCGGTTACAATGGTAGGAGATCTACATATCCGTATCGCCAAGCTTGCCTTCCACGCCAAGGAAAGTCCCATCCGGACACGGGACGAAGTCTTCAATCTTGTATCTTCATAGTCCAGGAGTCCGGCCAACGGTGATAGTTCGGCTATCCGGACACACCCTAATCCAGAACTCCCTCAACCGTCATCGTGGTCCAGCGCCCAGAAGAAGGCCGAGCTCAGCCAATCTCGAGACCGCTGTATTACTTAAGTGAAGTACTGTCCACCTCAAAGCAGAACTACCCGCACTACCAGAAGATGTGCTATGGTGTGTACTTCGCCGCCAAGAAGCTCAAGCCCTACTTTCAAGAGCACCCCATCACGGTCGTATGCACCGCCCCGCTCGCCGAGATCACAGGCAGCAAGGACGCATACGGCCGGGTGGCAAAATGGGCCATTGAGCTGGCCCCTTACACGATCTTCTACCAGCCTCGCACCGCCATCAAGTACCAAGCATTGGCCGACTTCCTAGTCGACTGGGCCAAGACCCAGTACCTGCCGCCGGCTCCCGACTCCACTCATTGGCGGATGCACTTCGATTGGTCCAAGATGCGCACCGGCTTGGGAGCCGGCATCATTCTCACCTCTCCCAAAGGCGACAAGCTCAGATACACACTGCAAATTCATTTTGCCGCCTCCAACAATGTAGCCGAGTATGAGGAGCTCATACACGGGCTCCGGCTAGCCAAAGAGCTCGGCATCCGCCGGATCCTGTGCTATGGCGACTCGGATTTGGTAGTCCAGGAGTCATCTGGTGACTGGGACGCCAACGATGCAAACATGGCAAGCTACCGCTTCCTTGTTCAGCAAATCAGCGGGTATTTTGAAGGATGCGAGTTCCTCCACGTGCCACGGGCCGACAACGAGCAAGCAGATGCCCTAGCACGAATAGGCTCCACTCGACAAGCTATACCAACCGGCGTCTCTCTCCAACACCTCCTCAAGCCGTCTATCAAGCCATCTCCAGAATCCGATTCCATCATCGTACCGCTTAACCCCGACGCAGCCGGATCCTGCTTGGGGAACCAAGCAGGCGGCCTGGGAACTTTGATAGGCGGCTCGGGGACTGCCGTAGTCGCACCCGACCCGGGGATTTCAGAACCGGCCGGGGACTACTGATGGTCGGCCGAGACTGCATCAACACCACAGTGGTGGCCAACTCCAGCTCTTCACCACCCAGCCCACCATACTGGTTGCGATGGCCGTGTTGGTTATATAAGAAGTCACAACTCCATCATGGGCTCAGCCCATCCTCAACTTCCTGGTAAACAGAGAACTGCCGGCTGACGAGATCGCGGCAAGACAAGTCCAGCGCCGAGTCGGAGCATATACAATTGTTAAGAGAGAGCTCGTCAGACGCAGTGTCACTGGAGTCTTCCAGCGCTGCGTCGAGCCAGAGAAGGGCATAGCAATCCTCAAGGCCATTCACCAAGGCGAATGCGGCCACCATGCAGCCTCAAGATCACTTGTTGCCAAAGCTTTCCGCCATGGATTCTTTTGGCCGACTGCTTTGGACAACGCCAAGGAGTTGGTCAAACATTGCAAAGGGTGCCAAGTCTTCAGCTCCAAGCAATACCTGCGGGCTTCGGCACTAAAGACCATTCCCATCACCTGGCCTTTTGCCGTCTGGGGACTGGACATGGTGGGCCCGTTCAAGACGGCGCGCGGCGGCATGACACATCTGCTCGTCGCCGTGGATAAATTTACCAAGTGGATTGAAGCAAAGCCGATTAAGAAGCTGAATGGGCGACTGCCATGACAATCATCGCAGATATTACAACTCGGTACGGCATGCCACACAGCATCATCACCGACAACGGCAAGAATTTTGCCAAGGGACCATTGGCACGTTTCTGCGCGACACACGGCATCCGACTGGACCTAGCGTCTGTTGCCCACCCGCAGTCAAACGGCCAAGTCGAGCGAGCCAAAGGCCTCATCCTTTCCGGCATCAAGCCACGGTGGTCGTACTCCTTTGGAAGCGTTCGACCGGCTTGTTGGCTCGACGAGCTGCCGGCCGTCCTCGAGTCTGCGCACTACCCCGAACAAGTCAACCGGCTTCACCCCTTTCTTCCTTGTATATGGTGCCGAGGCTGTCATCCCAACTGACATCGAGTTCGACTCGCCTCGGGTGACCATGTTCATGGAAGCAGAGGCCAAGGAAGCACGAGAAGACGGCGTCGACCTGCTGGAAGAAAGCCAACTGTTAGCCCTCAGCCGGTCCGCCATCTACCAGCAGGGCTTGCGCCGCTACCACAACCGAAAGGTCAAGCCAAGATCCTTCCAAGAGGGTGACCTTGTGCTCCGGCTGATCCAGCGAACAGCCGGCAAGCACAAGCTCTCGGCCCCTTGGGAAGGCCCCTTCGTCATCAACAGAGCATTGGGAAACGACTCATACTACTTGATCGACGCACAGAAGCCGAAGGCACGAAAGAGAGATCATTCCGGCAAGGAGTCGGAACAACCATGGAACGCCAACCTCCTCCGAAGATATTACAGTTAAAATGGAGTATGTATCACGCTACCTTTTGTACTAAGTATGAGACAATAGGCCCCCCGAGGAGCACTCGGGGACTGCCACCTTTTATCTATGAATGACGAGTATCATGCTTATGATTATGTCACTACATTCTTCCTCCTCGTCCGGCACCGGGTTCGACTAGTCGGCCCGGGGACTGGCCGCCTTGAGTTATATTCAAGTTCCACCTGCAGTCAGACAAGTAGTGTGCCGGCACCCAAGCCCTCTCTTGTCGAAAGTCGCAGCTCGAAGAATCGACTGTCCGGCTGGCAAGAGTCAAAGGCAGGAAAGGATGCATGCCCACACGAAAAACAACTAAGGACTAACGAACTCGTATAACAAAAGCCGGCTTCCACCCATCGCCGACCGGCTACCAGAGTAGCCGGATGGCCGGCTTCCCATTTCACCTTGCCACAATCCAAGAAAGCTCAAGTACTTGTCTTCCCACAAACGGCCAAGTTCGTCCCCATTTCTGCAGGCTTGTTAAATTTGGGAAAGGCGGCGACCAAGGGAAGGCGGCAAAGGAAACAGCCTAAGGATAAAAAGCAAATTCGAATGGAAGCCAAACACATGCATAATTCTATTTACACAAAAGCCTTTGAAAGGCCGACATTCAACATAGTTTGAATACACCCCCAGTGGGTGAAACTGCGCGAATTTAATAAAAAAATGTTCAAAGAGTAACAGCAGGAAAGCAAGAATGGCAGATCAGGCCAAGGGAGCGATGGGCAAGTCGGGCAGGTCGACGGAGGCGGCAGTGCTGGCCGGAGGAGTGGCCGGCTGGCGGGTCTCGGCCTGATCATCACCCCTGGCAGACGAGGCGCTCGCGCGCCTCGTTGCTGGAGGCACGATCAGGCTGAAGCTGGCTGGTCGCTTCACCATCGGGCACGACGTCTTCGCTGCCCTCCCCTTCTTCGTCTTCGCCTGCGTCGCTGGAAGCGATCTCCTCCACCGAGTTCTCACCTTCCACCGGGTTCAGCCCGAACCACTCCTCCGGCTGGGCGACGCTGTTGTCATTCACCTCAGGAGCAAAAATGCTGGTGTCGGTATATTCGGTGATAGCCGAGGCACGCTGGATGATAGCCGGCCGCACCACCACCAGCTCCTCGTGGGCCTCCTACCTCCAGGTGCTCAGCTGGCCCAAGCTCAGCCCAGGATACCAGGCTCGAACGAACTCCAGCGCCCGCCTGGCGCCGGACCGTCTGTGAAGCCTTCCAGCCTCGCAGCCGCCAACCGCAACCTCCAACCAGTCGGCAGTCCGACCGGGGTCTGAGAATCGCCTCGCCGGGCCGTAGGGCGGTCAAGATTTTGCGCCTCAAAGACGTCAAGGCGGCGGAGCAAGCGGTGAGCCAGCTGCAGTCGGGCCTGGATCGCCAAAAGCTGCTCCTCAAGCGTCCGGCTGGCATCTGGCGCGATCCCATCCCCTGATTGCTAGCGTGCTTCGCGGTGGGCCTCGATGGCTTGGCTGGCGGCGACGGGGTAACCGGGAAAGTAATCAGCGCGAAGAACAAAGAAGCAGCACAAAAATCAGAAGATAAACAAGAGGGCAAGGGGAAAGCAAAGGGGTGAAAAGGAAGGCGGCTTACCGTCGATCCGATCCTCAACCCGTCCATAGCCCTCGCTCAGCACTTGCCTCGCTTCATCCCAGCCTGCCGCCTCGGTCTCGAACTCGGCCTTAAGTGCGGCCTCACTGTCCTGCGCCTTCTTCAGGGCCGCCTTATGGCTCTCCTCCTGGTCGGCCAGTTTCTTGGCGAGCGATCGCGTTAAATGGGCCAAGGCGCTGCACTCAGCCTCCTTGGCGCGAAGGGCGGTCTGGGCCCCGGCTAGCTGCTCGCTCAAGTCGGCATTAGCCTCTGCAAGCGTGGAGAAAAAGGAAAAAGCAATAAGAAAGAAATCATTAGGGAAGATCCGACCCGACTGCTCAGCAGTCGGCCCGAATCTCGGGGACTACACCCAATGGGTGTGCTGACGCGCCCCCACATGAGATAAAAGAAACAAAGCACTCACTCCGGCTATTAGTTAGGTCGGTGGCCTTTTGGCTCATCTCCTGGGCCTGGGAGTTGAAGGCAGCTGCGTGGAGATTGTGATATTCCTGATAATCAGAGGGAGTGCGAATAAGAATAAGATAGCCGCCAAGGCCTACTAAAAGTTCCAAGCCGCCTGCTCAGCAGCCGACTCGAAACTCGGGGACTACACCCAGTGGGTGCGCTGATGCGCCCCTACGGAAGAAATCAAGAAAGAAACCGACCCAGGCTAGAAGACTCACCCGGATGATCGCTCGCGTAGTAAGAAACTCCTGGGTGTACCATTGCAGCGAAGCGGCCTGGGTCTGAAGCCGGCGTCGGACCTCCTGTGCCGCCACGTTCAGCCCAGTCGTTCCACCGCTGGCGTCCACTTTCGAGACGCGCCGGCGCTGGCCGCCTGTGTCTGAGCCGCCGAGCCGGGCGCCCACAGCTCTCTACGGCTCCGCGCCGAGGACGCCTCTCCCGCGCGCCGGCGAGGTGGCGACTGCCCCACAAGATCCGCCCCCGCCACCGACTCGCCCCCAGCCGGCTGCTCAAGCGCCGCAGCAGGTTGGCCGTCTTGGCCCATTCCAGTCGGCGCCGACTGTGGCGCCTCCCCCAGGATGGTCACGTCATCCTCCCTCCTCTCCATCATCGTCCGGTCGCGTTCAGCTTCCTCCGACAGGGGCACGGGGATGTTGGGAGCCATGGCGCGAAGAGGAATAACGAACCGCGGAGGCTGATTGCGCAGAGCCTCCACCTCCCTCTCTGCGGCCGCGGCCTCCGCCCGAGCCTCCGCCGTTGCGTCGGCTTGCGCCTCGGCCGACTTCTCCGTCGCCTCCTGGGCGGCCCTCCGCTCCTCCGCTTCCCGCTCCTCCCGCGCCTCCCGCGCGTTCCGCTCCGTTGCCTCCATGAGGTCGGTGCGGGGATCCACGCGGCGGGAGATCGAAGACCCTCCGATCGGTCCGACTATGGAGGCGGCAGAAACCCGTTCGAGGGAAAGCGGCGCCCTGATCGGCAAATCAAGAAGAAGGTTCAGAAGAGCCTCAACCAAAGAAGACAACAAGAAAGCAGGAGACGTTCAACACTTACACTGAGACCGCATGTGGCTGCTTCACCACCTTGCGGAAGTTGGCCACTTTCACAGCCGCCTCGTCCCGCTTGGTCGCCGCCATGGAGCCCTTGGGTTTTTTCGGCCGGCTGCCGAAGAGACCCGGCCCGGCCTGACGTTTTTGCGCGCCATCCCGAGCAGCTGGCGCGGCAGAAGGTCCCGCGCCTTGGCGATCGGCTGCCGGCTGGCGGCGTGGGATGGCCTCGGCTTCATCATCGTCCGGCCAGTCGCCTAAGCCGGCCGCAAGCTCGGGCCCGCCTGCCTCTCCGCCGGCTCCGACTATGGCGTCGTCCATAGCGGCCGCCCCCAGATCTGGGTCGTCTTGGTCGTCCACTGTACGGTCGACCATAAACTGGCGCTCCGGCCCTGCGACCCCGGCCGCCAGTCGAAGAAGGGGCTTCTGCTCAAAGACAAGCCGACTAGTAAACAGTCGGCCGTCGCGAACCCGGCAACAAAAGAAGAAGAAAAGAAGGAAAACTCACCACAGGCGGGGGATTAGCCCAAGAATACGGCGCCTTGCCATACTGCCACTCCTCGGTGAGCTTGCAGTAGGAGATGTAGTTCACCATGTAAGACACCTCGTCACGAGGCATCTCCTTGATGCTCAGTCGGCATGGGTCAAAGCGGCCGCTCATCTGGCAGATCATATGCGGCCGGCCTTGGAGTGGGAGCACCCGGCACTCCACGAAGGCGGCGACTAGGTCGGCCCCGACCAAGCCCTCCGATTGGATCATCACCCGGAGCCGGGTGACGGCGGCGTTCCCAGCCAGGGAGAGCGACCTGGCTCGGAAGGACCTAGACGGCTGCCTCCCAGCCGGCAGGCCAGCTAGGTAAGCCGGCAGATTGACGAAGTCGCCTTGTGAGGCGACGTTCTTCACGTAGAAGTATGATTGATGTCAGAGCTTCACCGACTGGATCAGCGGGATAGGCGGAAAAGGGTTGTTGTCGGCTGACCTCCGCTTGGCGATGAAGGCACCACAGGGGGCGGGCACATCCGCGGAGACGGTGCCAAGCTTGCACTGGAAGAACTCCCCAAAGAGCTCAAGGGTGGGGAGGACACCAAGAAAACCCTCGCACAGGGTGACGAAGGCCTACAGCAGCATCACCGTGTTGGGGTGAGATGATGTGGCTGGAGGCGGTAGAACTCGAGGAAGGAGCAGAAGAACCCGCTCACCGGCAGGCCGAGGCCGCGCTGGCAGTGCGAGCGGAAGATGACCCGCTCGCCCTCCTCCGGCGCCGGCCGAACCTCTGCCTCCGTCGCGAGGCGGGTCTTCACGTAGCCCTCGCCCGGCAACCGCCGCGTCTTGCGAAGCCAATCAATGTGGTCCTCGTGGACGTTGGAGCCATCCCACGAGCTAGATAGCGCCATGGGAGTAAGAGGAAGAGTGAGAGGTGCGGCGGCGGAGAGCACATCCACGCTGCGGAGGAACCGCGGCAAACCAAGAAGGTCAACGGCGGAACGGCGGTGTGGTAAGGGCGCTACAGCGGCGGAAGAAAGGAGAAGGAGGTAGAAGGAAGGGTGGAGCGAGGGCGAGCATGCGAGCGTTTGCCGCTCCCCCTCCTCCCCCTACTTATAGGATCATGCGGCGGAGCCGAGGAGGCGAGGCGTGAGGGAACGTGGGATTAACTGCGCCCCCTCCCCCACACCCCGCGGTTATTGCGCCCTAAAGGCGTGCTGAAACCGCCACGGGAAGGCGAGCAGTCCGCTCGGGCCATAGAGGATCGGCGCATGGGCCGAGGCCTAGGTATGGCGGGCCCCAGCCTGGGGCGGCGTCCCGTCGTGCGCGTGGGCTGGCAGGCCTTTTTGGCCACATGGCGCGCGGGGTGGCACGCGGTCAACGCGCGATTCGGCTCGCGTTCTCACCTTCGGGCTGCAGAACTTCCCGAAGACGGCGCACCAGCTCAAGGCCGGCTCCTAGCTGCCGGTCCCTCACGATAGGAAGCTGATTGAGCTTCTCGTCCTGCTTTTAGCCTCGAAGCTCAACCAGCTTCGGGGACTACTGTCGGAGTAAATGACCACGGGTAGCCTAGCCGGCTTCCCCTGGAACCTCTGAAAAAATTATAAGCCAATCAAGCCCTCCGACGTCCAAAACGCGGGGCCGCCTTCCCCCGGCAGGCTGACTCTCAGGCCGGCTATCAGGAGGCGGCCCGGCCCTAAAATCTACAGGTAGAAGGCCACAAGAGGACCGACTCCACGAAGCTGGCCACGAGAAGGCCGACTCCGAGAAGCCGGCTCCCAAGAAGGCGGCCAAGGCCACACCCTCAGCATCTGCACCCACATAACGGTGATAAGACGGGGCGTGGCTACAGTGAAGCCTGCCACCCCCACATCCCGAAGCGCGCATGGCCACAGTGCGGCGGCAGGGACGGCCATCACCCGTCTGGCGCGGTGATGTTGCCATGATGACCATGACGTCACCCACGACGGGTTGTCAGTACGACCCACAGGCGGTGGGCCCTTCCGATTAGAGAGATGCCCGAAGGCGGCTCGGCCTCCCCCAGTCGGCCTGAGATATGGCCGACTTCCCATAGCTGGCTTATTCCCTCCCTCGAAGGAGGCGCCTCATTAAGGAGACCAGACGCGGTAAGGCTACAGTGGTCGCCGCCAAACCGGCGGCACTGTAGCCATGCTTACCCCGACAAAGCCCTCGTCATCGGGATTGAGGCAACAATAACCAGCCCCTGACAAGGCCCTTAGTGGTGGGGCCAGCTTGTCGACCAAGAATCTGGCAGCCAGCAGACCCACCGATCGGCGGGCCCGGTGCGGCCATGGAGAAGCCGTGACGTGAACCGATGGCGGGGCGGTGCCAGCCGGATTACCATTGTACCCACAGGTAGGCCTATAAACCCCAGGGCACCCATGCAAAGGGTTGATCTCTTAGAGTTTTAGACACCACATAGAGGGAAGGGGAGAGCTAGCCGTGCCTCTCTTCTTCCTCTCGCCGAACAGCTCAAGGAGCCTCTTGTAGCCACTTGTTCACCTAGTGATCATGCAGAGACCCCTCAGAGCAGCAGTAGGGGTGTTATCTCCACGGAGAGCCCCGAAGCTGGGTAAGATTCGCCGGCGAGCATGTCTTCGCCTCATCCCGTTTCCAGGCACCGACGACGTATTATTGGCTCCCACAATGATAAGCCACCCGTTGGCATATGTCGCACCTACCACCCGACAATGTACGAAAAATGGACGGCTTGACATATTCACACCTATGATGTGGTAACTAAGCAGAAGGCACTTCAACAAATTAGAAACACTGCAAGACACCATATGGAAGGTGCAATCAATATCACTTTGCCAAGTTAAAACTGTCTCGTCATAGGTGGTGTTCATCAAACTAGAAGCAATACATGCTAGAAATCATATTCAAGACGCAAACCAATATCACACTGCCAACTTAAAGGTGTCCCATCATAAGTGACTGATGTAGGATACACAAGAAGAGTAGTTTCATGTAAGAACATGGTGTGATAGACAGATATAGTATGTACCAAAAACAGGAAAGCGTGTCATATTCACATGTATCATGTGTAAGCTAAGCAGATGCTGATTTACACTAATTAGGAGCAATACGAGCTAGACACCATATGCAACATGAAACCAGATATCACACTGCCAAGTTAGAGCAAGCACCTTGGATGGTGGAGTAGGGGAGCGGAGACTTGGACCTTGAAATGCACTATTAGTACAAGGAGAATCGATATAGATGCTCCGTTTACGTTGCTGCAGAGGACCACCATCATTGCCTTCGTTACTCTTTTCCTTCGTCTTTCTTGATTTTGCCTTTTCAAGTCAAACCCACAAGAAAAAGGGATAAAATTTGCTCTTCAGAACTCATTGATGCATGATCTTGTGAACACTACTTTCATGTAAGGCAGCCGCATGATAGGAGCATGGAATATGTATGAAAAACAGGACGGCGTGACATATTGAAATGTATGATGTATAAAGTGTAAACTAAGCACAAGGTGCTTGAACTTGTTAGAATCGATGCAAGCTAGAAACCATATGAAAGATGAAACTAGTATCACTCTGCCAAATAAAAAGGGTGCCCTAACAAATGTATTTGACCAAATTAGAAGCAATACATGGCAACAAGCTAGAAATAATATGCAATATGCAACGAATAAAGGTGACTCATCGTAAGTGATTGATGCAGGATGTGTGTACCGAAAATAGGAAGGCATGTTGAGGGAGTCCTCGACTAGGGGGTGTCCGGATAGCCGAACTATCATCGTTGGCCGGACTCCTAGACTATGAAGATACAAGATTGAAGACTTCGTCCCGTGTCCGGATGGGACTTTCCTTGGCGTGGAAGGCAAGCTTGGCGATACGTATATGTAGATCTCCTACCATTGTAACCGACTCTGTGTAACCCTAACCCTATTCGGTGTCTATATAAACCGAAGTGTTTTAGTCCGTAGGAAGAAGAACAATCATACCATAGGCTAGCTTCTAGGGTTTAGCCTCTCTGATCTCGTGGTAGATTTACTCTTGTACTACCCATATCATCAATATTAATCAAGCAGGAGTAGGGTATTACCTCCATCGAGAGGGCCCGACCCTGGGTAAAAACATCATCTCCCTTGTCTCCTGTTACCATCCGCCTAGACGCACAGTTCGGGACCCCCTACCCGAGATCCGCCGGTTTTGACACCGACATTGGTCATATTCACAGGTATAGTGTGTAAACTAAGAAGATGCAATTAACCCTAATTAGAAGCATTACAAGATAGACATCGTATGCAACATGCAACCACATATCACACTGCAAATTTAGAGCAAGCACCTGTGATGGTGGTGTAGGGGAAGGGCGGTCTTCAGGTACAGAGCTGCGTTCAATATCTTCATTCAGGCTTGATGTTTCTTGAGAATCATGTGGAGAGGATGAAATTGCATTCTTTATAAGAGTACCGCGTCTCATATTAACCCACGCGCGTGACTGTCTCATCATAAGCGATAGACGCAGGATACACAAGAACAGTAGTTTGATGTAAGAACATGGTGTGATAGGCAGATGTAGTATGTACCAAAAACAGGGAGGCGTGTCATATTCACATGTATAATGTTTAAGCTAAGGAGATGCAATTTAACAAATTAGGAGCATTGATGAGGGATACACAAGAAAAGTAGTTTGATGTAAGAACATGGTTAATAGAAAGACGTAGTATGTACCAAAAACAGGAAGGCATGTCATATTCACAGGTCTAATGTGTTAACTAAGCAGATGCAATTTACCCTAATTAGAAGCATTACAAGGTAGAGACCATATGCAACATGCAACCACATATCACACTGCCAAGTAAGAGCAAGCACCTGCGATGGTGGTGTGGGGGAATTGAGGTGATCAACTAGAGAGATACATTGACTATCTTCATTTAGCCTTGTTGTTTCTTGAGAATCATGTGGGGAGGATAACACTACACTCTTTAAACGAGTAGGGCGTCTCACAGTAACCCACTCGGGTGACTGTCTCATCATAAGTGATTGACGAGGATACAAAAGAGCATTAGTTTGATGTACAAACATGGTTAATAGACATATGTAGTATGTATCATAAACAGGAAGGCATGTCATTATCAAAGGTATAATGTGTAAAGTAAGTAGATGCAATTTAACCAAATTGGAAGCAATACAAGCTAGACACCATATGCAACATGCAACCATATTTGACAACACGAAGTTAAAGGAAGCACCTGGGATGGTTGTGTGTGGCAATTGAGATCATCAACTGCAGAGCTATGTTTACTGTCTCCAACTGCTGACACTGCACCCATTAGAGTGCTAAAACACTTAGTGATTATCTTTGAATTACACTGGAGAGACTTCTATCTTTTCTTTTCTGCATTCATTAACATTGCGTCAGAGTCTGAAATACCCATGCATAAAAAAACAATAGTGTGAGTATGGGTGAAGTGTGTGCACAATTAGTACAGTGTAAAGGTAGCAGATAGCGGGTCGGTGAGAAATAAATGACGGAGACATATGATAGCTCTACAACATGCATGGCACACTAAATTACTACAGGATTCTATGAAAATAACAGTCGACTGAAAGCAAATAGGTCAGTCCATTTTTCTGCACCGTCCGATGTACAAAGAATGGGCAGATCGCCTTCATCTACCTCCAGCCAGTCAGTGTTGACGATCTTCCTCGAAACGCCAGCGACCATCGGCCCAGTATTCCTCCCCTACCTACGCCCTCACCTCGAACTCACCGCACTGCCGTGCTTGGCACCGCCCCCCGGCCATCCATTCAAGCCCCGCCGACCTCAGATCGGGCGCAAGCAGCTCCTGCGCCCCACACCCCTATGATAGACACCGATGCACCGCTTCCCCGGGGAATAGGCGGACTAGTGCTCCACGCGCCTAAGCAGGTGTTGTTTCTTTTAATTGCGGTTCGACTAACCCTGAATTGAAATCCAGGCGGGCTACCGACCTCTAGCAAAGGTGAAATAGTAAAAGGGCGAAAACCTTGTGCATTTAGTATCACGAAGAAGATGCAGTAAGAAGCGCTCAACTAGTTTCTTTCGTGGGATGAATACGATGTGAGCGGAGACGTAAGATTTGTACGAATAAGGGAGGATGAGTACCTCTTTCTGCTGGCAGTGTTGTGTCCTCATACATTTTCCGACGATCTTCTTGTTGTTCGCGGAAACCAGAAGTTGTGGAGGACGGTGCAGCCTTGGACGAACCCATCGCCAAGTTGTTGAGTGTGGTGCGGTGGCCGTCTGTCGGCGGCGGGGAAGCAGATCCGAGGCGGCGAACGACGGTGTAGCTGGAACAGCTCCGGTGCGGTGGACGGTTGCGACAGTGGAGCCGCAGCAGTGAGGCGCAGGACAGCGTGGTCGGAGTGGTTCTGGTACAGCGCACGTCGGCGTCGGCGTCGTGGAGGCAGCTCTGCCTCGGCTTCAACTGCTAAGTCCCTTAGGGCGTTGCGGTTGCGGTTGCATTGGATGACGACGTCGGGGTACCGGCTCCAGCGTGATGGAGGAGGGCGGCGGTGGATTGGCCGCTATGGGGTGGAGGACGGAGGAGGCTGGGGTTTCGCGGCTGGTGGAGAGGGTGTTTTCGCGCCCTCGGAGTATGAATGGGGAAATAGAGGGAGGCGGGGAACTAAGGGGATACAATGTTTCGGTTTGAGATGCGCTTGTTTTAAATTTGGGGAAAGTTACAAACTTTGCCCCCATCTAAAATTTCGGACATATTGCGGGTTGGGGGTAGGACAATCATGTCAGGTGTCCCAAATGTGGGCGGGATAGATCGGCCGAGCGCATGGGTGTTTAGGCGCCCACGGCGTATGAATGCTTCTTGGAGGCAGTTGAGACTGGCGTCTTGGTCAAGTTACAAACCTACCCCGGTTTAGACCTTTGGACATCGGGCCGATAGGCTACACGGGCCAGAGTTAGGACAGTAATTTCCTACTACCAAACATTAGTCTCGCGCGGTTTTGGGTGACCAGAGGCCTATTTGGCGCTTCGTTCAATATTTGGGAGCAGAAGCATTAACGTTTCCGGTTCTCTTGAATTGAACTTTCAAGATTTGTCAAACTTCACAAATCTTTACTCTTGAAAATCCTAAAGCTACGATTATTTTGGAATGGAGGGGGTACATTTGAATATACATTGTACACGAGTATATATTAAAAAATTATGCAACTTACCTTAGTTCATGCATGGTTCCAGATATAATCTCCTTGGTTGCAAAAAAAAGTTAGATATGCGTATGAATATATATAGCATGTTCAAACTCACAACAAAGATTGATGCCCCCTTTTACATCTGATTTACAAAGGCCATTATCTCGGGTTCAAATAGATGAATGCACTTCCTATGAATTCGAATCTTCGAAACCCCCTTTACGTTGAATTCGACATGTATTCTATTTCGTAGCTAGCAATTTGGAATGTATCCATGCAAGTGACAAATGTAAAAAGTGCTTCACACTAACAACATGGAGTGCACTAACTAATGTTTATATATGAATTGCAAAAGCATCAATTCCCTATATTTCAAACCGCTCTCACTCTATGGATTGATAATATGAAATAAACACATGCACATGCTAGAATTCAATAGAGTATGGGTGTCTGATAGACCTATTTCCGTCCAAAAATAATAATGCCATTTATATTTTAATTTAATGCGTAGAACCGCCTTGTACACGTAGATGCACTATGCCTTGCCCCGTTCTCACAAACGCGTTATATATCTCTCTATCTAACGCATAAATGCACACACTTTATATGCATCGGCATTTCTCTTTCACACTTGCTCACAATCTCTCTCAAGGTGTCGACATGTCTCACGCACATGCTCTCTCTGTTTCTCTCTCTCTCTTTCTGACTACTATGTACCACTCTTTTCACTAATCTCAGTTGGAAAACACTATTTCTCTCACATGCATATATACACATGCACGGCCTCTACTAGCCCTCTATACGCACAGATATGTGCCTACGTGTCTCCCGCACGCACATTATCTTTAGGCCTCTCTCGCACACATTGCCCCCCCCCCCTGACACACCTCTCTCTTAGTAGTTGGAAGATATGATTTCATCGTATCATTCGGTAGGATATCCCTGGTTATTAGGCTGGATGGTAATACGAGGCAAAGTTTTACCCTAGTTCGGATCGGACCCTTGCAGTTGAAGAAAGAGCCTACTCGTGGTACTGTATATTAGTGATAGGGGTGTGTACAAAGTACACGTGTATACTATCGACGAACTAGCCCCCAAGCTTGTATAACATACTAAGGGCCTAGGGTTACAAATCATATATAGTCGGCTTATCACCAGTGTGGATAGAGTCCTCCGCGACTCTGGTAGCTTCGTGTTGTACGCCGAGTCCTCCACATGGGTCTTCGTATAACACGTCTCGATCCAACCTATATGTGGCGCAGGATGGAACCGACCCATGAGTCTTCATGTTGACCCACCACAACTAGAAATGATGTGCCCACCACACCACACACGCAATGGGCCACTAAGAAAATAAGCATATACAATAGTACAACGGTATCTAGCTCACGATACGTCTCCATATTTTGTTGATGACAGGCGGACTTTGCATTTGATGCGTGCTCCGTATTTTGTTGACGACACTTACGGTCATTGTATTTGAAGCGAAAGCATGATATGGTCACTGGACTTCAAAATAAGCTCATCATGGTCACCACATACATTTTGTCGTGCTAACCAACATGTGGTTGGATGGTTAGAGGACAGTGGTTTCTCGAGCCCACCAAGGTTAAAGTCCAGGTGCTCCTATTTATCTTGTGTTAATTTCAGTATTTTCCGACGATGTACGTTCAGTGGGAGGAGACGTTCCACTCGACTACGAGGCACATATGGTGACTTTGTAAAATCTCAAGATCATATATGCTGGCCCAGTCTCTCGAAGGTGCTCATAGGGGTAGGGTTCGCGTGTGTGCGCTTATAGCGGTGAGTGCTTGCCCGTATATATGAGTCCTTGCGTCTGTACCGTGTTAAACAAATACATGTCATGATTATACGGTCACTGGCTCACCCTTACAACTCCGTATTTTGTTGATGACACAATCAATTGACCAGTCAAACGTTCCACGTGGCGCAACTAGTGTTGCACCATCGGGGCGCGTAACCGTGGGGCCCACCTATGAGCCCGTATATGAAAGGAAGAAATGGTAGTTTGAGTCTGTACTGTGTTAACAAAATAGGAGTACATTTTAGGGTGATCATATGGTCACTGGCTCACCATACAGCTCATAATTTGTTGACAACACGATCAATTGACCAGTCAAACGGTCCACATTCAGCAGAGCACATTACCATAGGGCCCACCCGTCAGCGCGTATATGAAGGACAGAAATGGTAATAAATTAGTGGTCGGTGGGTATTCGAAGTCGTGAGACCTCTGGTTGGCAGTCACCGGCGGTTGGGGGGGCGTTCATTGGGCGGTGGGGTGGGGATCGCCGGAGAAAAAAGCTCGGCGCGGGTGGGGGGGAGGCAAGAGGGATGGCCGCTGTGGTGGCAGACCGGCGGTGGGGAGTGGTTTCGGGGAGGCGGGCGGCATGGCGGCGAAGCTGGCGGTTCGGCCGGTGGTGGCTGGCGGCTCATGGGGGGTGGAGTTTGTGATAAACTAGAGGCCCTTGATTTCGTATCCAACGGCTGGAAAATCTAATGACCAGAGATGAAAAAGTCAGTCAACTCACGTGTACCCTCACCCTGCACGTATACATGCACGCACGCAAGACACGCACGCATGTAGGCGTGCAACACTGCCACGTACACATAATGTACACACGCACGCATGCTGGCGTGCAACACTGACACATACACATGCACTCACGAACACACGCACGTACACACCCATGCATGCAACACTGAAACGTACCCTTGCACGCACGCAACACTCGCACGCTTGCATGCACACAGCACACGATGCAAGACACACACTCAACCTATACGTGGATGCACCCTTTGTTAAGGACATGGATTGTTATGGGTATTAATCAATCTTATCTGTGATAAGCAGAACATTGATGTTTGCAGCGGTCTTTATGAATCACAACGTATCGAACGGGCTATCAACATAGTAGGATTATCTACATGTAAAAGATGACACCACACTCAATGAAAAATCATCGGTTAATGAAATGCCCGCTTCTGACCGCCCTGGCCCACCAAATGTTCCTCTGCTGTGCGCTGCCTGCGTTGGGTCACTGACATGTAGGCCATGCACCCAAAGAGCCCACATGTCAGTGGAAGAACGACGCGGTGTCCTAGAGTCAAGGGCGCTACTCGCGGCACGCCCGGCGGAACACGCCTCCGTGCCGCATTCAAACGCCTCCATGAAACCCGCCCGTGTGGAAGCCGAGAAGCCCACTATGGACACACGTACGTTCATGACCGGGCCGGCGTTAAATGCAACGCCGGCCGAGCTCCTCCCGTCCGCCCTTTATTTAATCTCCTATTTAAGCGAGGCCAAACGCTGGCCTAGAATCGCACACCTCCGACGCTCCCCTATCTCCTCCACCATTTTGTCCACTCTTACAATGGCTTACGAAGAGTAGTTATTCCGCATCCAAGCCGGCTGGGTAGCCCGCTAGATACGAGCTATGTAGCTCGCTGATCCACCTCCCTCCCCTTGCCCGATGGAGCCAAGTGCCGCCCCAAGCCGGCGCGTGGTTCAGCAACTCGCCGCTCCAGGCCAGCTCGACGAGGAGCGGCTCACGGGCGTCGTTGCTGCCGTCCACGCCGCCGCCTCGTACCGCGTCTCCCGTTTCTGTGGCCGAGACTCCCATGCCGGCGGCCGCGCCATGCAAGCAGCGTCATAAGCCGGGTGCACGGAGAGCGACGAGTCGGCGGCCAGCGCCTCCTCATCCGCCGCCATAATCGAGGAGAAGTAGAACACGGGAGGCCGCCGCCGCTTGGGTCCCATGAAGGCCACCGCGGAGGCGACGCCGGCGTACACAGAAGGTGTCTTGCCGGATCCTTTTGTTGCGAGGACCTTCGCCAACCACGCATGGGCTCCACGGAAGAGGGGAATGTTAGGATGAACTCGAGCAGGTGCCGGCCATGGCGA
This sequence comes from Aegilops bicornis, assembly GCA_021605145.1. Taxonomy (NCBI): domain Eukaryota; kingdom Viridiplantae; phylum Streptophyta; class Magnoliopsida; order Poales; family Poaceae; genus Aegilops; species Aegilops bicornis. The sequence goes on along the minus strand of CM038674.1, from coordinate 78,011,354 downwards.
AGTAGTGGCCGGTGATGAACTCGAACCGGTGCCGGCCACCATCATCTTTGGCACTAGCCAATGATATCAGTTGGGCAGTGGGGAAGCGAGCCGTCCTTTGCGCTAAAGCATATACCTCTGGGGCTCCCGGTAGTCCGGTGATCGTGCTGCCGGACATGAAGAACACTAATCGATTGGCGGGCGACCATTTAGGCCAGGTATTATATACCTTTGCTGTCCAGAACTAGCACCGCGTAGTTCATTTTAATGTAATGAAATCCGTCATGTTTGTATGAAAATCCGGTATTTTATATGATTACCGTCTTTGTTTATATGAAAAATCAGTTTGTCTACGTGTTTGCGTGAATTTCGTCCGGTTGGTTGAGTTGCTGTCATAATGTGTGCGGCTACGGTTGGATGGCGTAATTTGCGGGTCGCCGGTCGGTCTGCGGGTGGCTCGGGCGGCGATGTTGGACAAAAAAAACACTGCTCGTGCGAGTTCGTCTCTAACGTGCGTGCAGGAGGATGCATGACAACATGAGCACCCGAGCCATTTCTCGTTCATCGGTGGCAAAGGCATCGGTGGACAAAAGGGTCGCCAATATTTTGGCTACCCCGGGCAAGGTCCAAACAGCTCCTCCCAACAGATTCAAATCCCTCGTTCGCCGTGGAATTTTGCCATGTGTTGTGGACTAGCAAGATGCCCGTGTATTGCACGGAACATCAAGATGCATTTTTTTACAAACTCCCCCGCATGCATGGAAGAGATAATTAATGTCCTCCTTTGCTAGTACCACGAGGAAAACACCATTAATATTCCATCAATTAGTGTTAGTGGCCTTGTATATCTGCAAATTGTAATTTTATAGTGGCCCCTTGTATATAAAAATGGAGGGAGAAAGATGAGAGATAAGGTTAGGAGGAGTGGGGCGTGGTGGTGACTGGTGGTCGGACTGGGCGGAGGCATGGGGATGGATGGCACATTATGTCTAGGTTTGTATCTCTCTCACACACACCCGCGTAGGTGCGGGACGTGCACGAAGAGAAGAGGTGCACGCCGGCGCACGTACTCCCGTCTCTTTCCCAACCACACCCGCGCGGGTACACGGTGGTGCTCATTTCTGTGCGAAAAAGGCAGCCCACGTGGTAAGTTGGCACGTGTACTGGTTGTCCACTTGGTGGAGGGAGGATCGTCTACCACGGGTGAACAAACAAATTGCGACTTGACGCATTATGTTAAACTAAAAAAAGAGGCAAACCATGTGGGGCCTACCTTAGAGGCAAGGCTCTATACACTGCAGTACTTTTGATGTGTCCCGTCAACTTCATGAGAACAAGGAGAAGCTTGCTTAATCGCCCGTCTCCCCGCCAGTAGCGGTGGCTCGCAGGATGAGGTGAAGCTTGCTTACGAGTAGTAGTAGTACTACTACTACTACTAATGCACTACGCCTTTACGCTCGCTCCCTCGCCCACGCGCGCGGTGGGTCGCAGCACGAGGAGAAAATTTTACTACTCCCTCCGTTTACTCCTCGTCCCTACTACGTACTTTGGTTAGTACTCCCTCCATTTACTTATACAAGGCCACTATAAAAAATACATTTTGCATCTATACAAGGCCACAAATAGTAATCGAGACAAAAGTTACTAATCCCTCCTTTCCAGTTTATGGCTCAATTTCAAAATCTCTCCAACCAAGGTAGACGGTGAGTGGTCGAATTAATTTCGTAGTTTGCACAAGTAATTAGTACGCTCGTTTTGCTCAAGAAGTTATGTTTACCGAGTAATTAGAACAAATGCATGAATGACCACTAAATTTCCATGAACTTGTACATGCATTGGTTGGCTTCCTCTTGGAACTGCTTGTGTCGGGTGATCTAACGCACCTCGAAATCCAACATGTAATGGTACTACTACTAGTATAGTAGAATTGAGACTTATCAAATGGAAAAGAGAATGTTTTTTAGATGAGCCCTATAAACCCTAGTGGGTACATACTCTGTAAAAACAGATTTTTCAAAAACTAAGTCGCTCCCTTTCATGAATTCTGTAGTATACTCCTCCGTCGACGCTCCCTTTCATGAATTCTGTACTTCCTATCGCCGACATGTGGGACATATAGCAACCGGGTCGACATGTCAAGCACCAAATACCAGTCTTGAGAACAATGTGGGGACGCACCCAACTTCATCCGGCCCAGTAGTAGTAATGAGCAACGAGACGTCAAATCACAATGCCGCACCTTCCAAGACGGGCGAAGCAACCATTATTTCACACTTCGGTTTGCCATCATCTCAAACTACGTAGTATTGCTTCTGCCTCAAGAGGGACACGTGCATCGCCTTGGTACGTCATGACACGTGGGACCGCATGACAGGCCATGCTCCCCCACCGATCGCTCGGTAAAATCACCTCATTTTTACTATACTTCCTCCGTATCGGTTTACTACATGGCATGCATGTAGTTCTAGGTTGGGAATTTAACTAGCTATATATGTGATGAACAATACTCTAGCCTTTTAAAAAATGTATACTTTTGTACAGTAGTACTATCGATGGATTGCGCCATGGAGCAAAAATTGAAATTAAAAAAAAGGTGGTACATATAGAGAGCGCTCGTCGCCAAATTATGCATATAGTACAATTAAAAACGCTAGTACGTGCTTAATTGGGGTGCTAAATCTATTAAAGAAATACTAGTAGTATGTACATACTGAAGAGTTGAAGTAATGAGAAGAAACATAACATAGTTCTGCTCGGGGCTTAGCAAAACACACCCCTCAAATTAAACTAAGCACACCTGAAATTAAACTTTGCAACTAATCCGGTAGACACTGCATTAGAAGTTTAGAACCACCATGAGCAACGACACTGCCACCTTACTCGGAGTCCTCGTCCACGTCCTCGACTCCGTCCTTGTCCTCTTCCTCTTGGCCGATACTTCTTTGCTTGAACCGCACACTTGGCTGTTGCTCTTCATCCAACCCTTGTAGATATTGAAACAAAGGTAGCCATCCATTGCAGCGTAGTGGATGTGGTCTATATCTAGTACATTCCGCTGCCATGCATGACGATGAAAGCGTGTAATGAGGTTTCTCCGGTTCTGATACGAAGGATGAACCATGGCTCCTGCCAGGGTCAGCATTGAAGGCTGACGAGAGGGCAGCAGCCGATTCTTCTGGAGGTCAAAGGGGTTGCCTACAACGAGGCCTATCCGACCCAAGACTTCTTTGTCGTTCTTAAAGTCTATAGTAACGAATTTCACTGTTTTGTCGTTGAGGAAGTACTTAAAATCCTGACACTCAATGTTGGCATGGCATAGGTGGTAGACCAAGAAAACGTTATGTGCGCAAACCTGGATCTCGGCGGGCTTCTTCCTCTCTTCGTACTTTAGATCCTTCTCTCGTCCCAGGACTGTGGTGTACTCAACATCTAGCCGAGCGACCCACTCATCATCTGAGTTTTCGAACATGCGTCTGAAGAGAGAAAGGCATCCTTTCACCGTCACGGAAGAACAGGTGTAGATGACGTCGAACTCATCGCCGGTGATGGTTCTAACCTTGTACTCACCGCCGATCATGGAGATTTGGGACGCCACGGATTTGGGAGGACGGTTAGGATTAGTGGAACTGCCGTAATGTGAATGGACGGGACGACTAGGAGCGAACTGCCGTAGTATTGAAGGACGTGCGGGGACGAGTAGGAGCGAACTACCAGCGTGCGAACGGCAGGGTAGTGGCTTTCCATTCTCCTATGATACGGGCTTCCGAGAGCCCTTGGATCTGAGATCGAACGGTTGCATGGCGTGATTATAGACCTACGGGTGAATATCCTATCCTGGAGGGTTATTCTGCAAATTTTCAGCAACTTAGCATGCGACCATTTGATCTCAGATCCAAGGGCTGCCAGCAGCCCGTATCATGGTCGCGCCTACCACGACCGTCGCGTCGCTCGCGCGGTCGCGTCCTTGGAGATTTAACATGGTGCGTTAGGCTATCTAATGTTGGCATGTCATACATAGTCATCACTTAGTCACTCATACTACAACAAGGTTGGCTATAAGTTTATTTTTTTACTCCTCTATATCTCTTTCTTCGTACTCCCTTCGTCCCATAATATAAGAACGTTTTTGACACTAGTGTAGTGCCAAAAACGTTCTTATATTATGGGACACAGGGAGTACTAGTATTTATTGCATTTGCCAAGGAGTGACCTCTTCCAATGAAATGATGTTGCTTAGTTTGCTTCATTTAATTATCTATAGACTCAAAATTGTCTTTTCACCTAGGTACACGCGCTTAGCACCGTTTCTTCCTTGGGTCACCAAACTAGTCTCTCTCTTCTTGATTAACTTGCCACATCAGACTTTATGCCTATGTGGCAAGCTTAAGCACCTGTAGGAGCAAGTAAGTACAATACTGCGCTTTACATGGCATTTTTGCATATGTGGAGGAAAGAGAGGCAAGGAAAAAGTGGAGAAGTGGGATCTCATGCAAGAGCCAGCCTCTACTACATGGTGGAGCATTGGGAGAGGCACTTCTATGGAGGCGGTCAGGAATCGGGAGACTCACGCCAGTCGTAGCGCCGCAGTTAAAATGATAATGGCAAGTCAAATCACGGGGCCCCACCTGTCCCGTGATGAAAGTCATTGTCAAATCACACAGCCCTATGCTTGCAGCAGCCTACTCCCTCGTCTTCTCGCGTCTCTGTCGAACTGACTAGGCGAAACTGCCCCGCCAACCGCGCAGGAAAAGCCCCGCCTTCGACTTTCAAATACAACTACATCCGCTTAAGAATCCAGTGATATACTTTTTGTGACATAGTAACTCATATTTAGTTAGTCAAATGGATGACCTAGAACTGCGTGTAGGCCCTATAATCCGAGACGCCTAAAAATAAAATACCGAGATGGAGAGGGTAGTTCAGCACGGATCTTTTTAGATCAATATAGTTGGGATTCACCAAGGAGCAAAAACCAAGTGGTAGGCTGCTCCGTCGTGTTGGCGTAGCAACTCAAGCAGGTCGATCCGCTTTGCGAAATGGCGACACACTTAACAGGACCCCTTTGGCCAACATGTGGCTCAGCCACCGTCTTGCTCCACGTGTGATGCACCAAATTACAGTTTGGAGCAGCGGTTGGAATTGGAGGCACCCCGGTCGTAGCGCAGATAAAGAGTAGAAAATGAGCGATGAGGGGTCAAATCACAAAGCCCCACCTTTCCCGCATTAAGCTGGACAGACGAAGCAACCATCATTTCACTCTAGGGCGCAAGAGCATAAAGAAAAGAGAAAACAATGATGCGTGCGGCAGCTACCTAGGGCACCCTAGGGTAGGGGTCTCCACTACAGATCCTTTTTTTTGGAAGCGCCTCCACTACAAATCGGCTTCTCCCTCGTCCTCTGATACGTCTCCAACGTATCTGTTCCATGCTATTATATTACCTGTTTTGAATTATTATGGGCTTTATTATACACTTTTATATTACTTTGGGACTAACCTATTAACCGGAGGCCCAGCCCAGATTGTTGTTTTATTGCCTGTTTCAGTATTTCGAAGGAAAGGAATATCAAACGGAGTCCAAACAGAATGAAACCTTCGACAGCGTTATGTTGGGAAGAATATGATCCTGGAGACTTGGAGTTCACGTCGGAAGATCCCCAGGGACTCCACGAGATAGGAGGGCGCCCCCCTGTAGGGCACGGCCCCCTGTCTCATGGACCCCTCGGGCACCCCCCGACCGACTTCTTTCACCTATATAACCCTACGTACCCTAAAACCACCGAATATGAAGATAGATCGGGAGTTCCGCCACCGCAAGCCTCTGTAGCCACCAAAAACCTCTCGGGAGCCCGTTCCAGCACCCTGCCGGAGGGGAAATCCACACCGGTGGCCATCTTCATCATCCCGGCGCTATCCATGACGAGGGGGAGTAGTTCACCCTCGGGGCTGATGGTATGTACCAGTAGCTACGTGTTTGATCTCTCTCTCTCTCTCAATCCCGTGTTCTCTCTATGGCACGATCTTGATGTATCGCGAGCTTTGCTATTATAGTTGGATCTTATGATGTTTCTCCCCCTCTACTCTCTTGTAATGAATTGAGTTTCCCTCTTGAAGTTATCTTATCGGATTGAGTCTTTCTGATGAGAACACTTGATGTATGTCTTGCCGTGTTTATCTATGGTGACAATGGGATATCACGTGCCACTTGATGTATGTTTTGGTGACCAACTTGCGGGTTCCGCCCATGAACCTATGCATAGGGGTTGGCACACGTTTTCTTGACTCTCCGGTAGAAACTTTGGGGAACTCTTTGAAGTACTTTGTGTTGCTTGGGTGAATCTGAGGTTGTGTGATGCATATCGTATAATCATGCCCACGGATACTTGAGGTGACAATGGAGTATCTAGGTGACATTAGGGTTTTGGTCGATTTGTGTCTTAAGGTGTTATTCTAGTACGAACTCTTTAATAGATCGATCCGAAAGAATAACTTTGAGGTGGTTTCGTACCCTACCATAATCTCTACGTTTGTTCTCCGCTATTAGTGGATTTGGAGAGACTCTTTGTTGCATGCTGAGGGATTGTTATATGATCTATCTATGTTATTATTGTTCAGAGAACTTGCACTAGTGAAAGTATAAACCCTAGGCCTTGTTTCCTAGCATTGCAATACCGTTTACGATGACTTTTACCACTTGTTACATTGCTGTTTTTATATTTACCATCCATATTGCACTTGTATCACCATCTCTTCGCCGAACTAGTGCACCTATACAATTTACCATTGTATTGGGTGTGTTGGGGACACAAGAGACTCTTTGTTATTTGGTTGCAGGGTTGTTTGAGAGAGAACATCTTTATCCTATGCCTCCCACGGATTGATAAACCTTAGGTCATCCACTTGAGGGAAATTTGCTACTGTCCTACAAACCTGTGCACTTGTAGGCCCAACAACGTCTACAAGAAGAAGGTTGTGTAGTAGACATCAAGATCTTTTCTGGCGCTGTTGCCGGGGAGGCTAGGTAAAGGGCACTCACTCACACCCCGTCAACTAAGCTCTTTTCTGGCGCCGTTTCCGGGGAGGTGAGTGTTTGAAGGTATATCTTTAGATCTTGCAATCGAATCTTTTTGTATCTTGTTTTATCACTAGTTTAGTCTATAAAAGAAAACTACCAAAAATGGAATTGAGTTTGTCTCATACGCTTCGTCTTTTTAATATCTTTCGTGAGTATGAAGAAAAGGAAAATTGTGCTCAAGTGCTAGAAGAAGAATTACATAAAATGCTTGGTTCTAAATCTTTGAATGATGAGCATGATTGCAATGTTGTTAGTATAAATTCCTTGAATATCCATGATGCTAATGATACGCAAAGCCACAAGCTTGGGGAAGCTATGTTTGATGAAGATGATATTTTTTGTCCCCCAAGCTTTGATGAGCAAATTTACTATGATGAAAGCATGCCTCCTATCTATGATGATTATTGTGATGACACATATGCTTTAAAGAATAATGATAACCATGAAACTTGTCATCTTGATCTTAATTCTCAATCATATGATAGTTATTTTGTTGAGTTTGCTCCCACTACTATTCTGAATGAGAAGAATTTTGCTTATGTGGAGAGTAATAAAATTTCTATGCTTGTAGATCATGAAAATAATGCTTTAGGTGCTGGTTATATTGTTGAATTCATTCATGATGCTACTGTAAAATATTATGAGGGAGGAACAATTGCTTGTAGGAATTGCAATAATATCAAGTTTCCTCTCTATGCGATGAGGGGTCAAATCACAAAGCCCCACGTTTCCCGCATTAAGCTCGACGGACGAAGCAACCATCATTTCACTCTAGGGCGCAAGAGCCTAAAGAAAAGAGAAAACAATGATGCGTGCGGCAGCTATCTAGGGCACCCTAGGGTAGGGGTCTCCACTACAGATCCTTTTTTTTGAAAGCCTCCACTACAAATCGGCTTCTCCCTCGTCCTCTGATACGTCTCCAACGTATCTATAATTTATGATTGTTCCATGCTATTATATTACCTGTTTCGAATGATTATGGGCTTTATTATACACTTTCATATTACTTTTGGGACTAACCTATTAACCGGAGGCCCAGCCCATATTGTTGTTTTATTGCCTGTTTCAGTATTTCGAAGGAAAGGAATATAAAACGGAGTCCAAACGGAATGAAACCTTCGGCAGCGTTATTTTTGGGAAGAATATGATCCTGGAGACTTGGAGTTCACGTCAGAAGTTCCCCGAGGACTCCACGAGATAGGAGGGCGCCCCCTTGTAGGGCGCGGCCCCCTGTCTCGTGGACCCCTCGAGCACCCCCCGACTGACTTCTTTCGCCTATATAAGCCTACGTACCCTAAAACCACAGAATATGACGATAGATCGGGAGTTCCGCCACTGCAAGTCTCTGTAGCCACCAAAAACCTCTCGGGAGCCCGTTTCGGCACCCTGTCGGAGGGGGAATCCATCACCGGTGGCCATCTTCATCATCCCTGCAGTATCCATGACGAGGAGGGAGTAGTTAACCCTCGGGGCTAAGGGTATGTACCAGTAGCTATGTGTTTGATCTCTCTCTCTCGTGTTCTCTCTATGGCACGATCTTGATATATCGCGAGCTTTGCTATTATAGTTGGATCTTATGATGTTTCTCCCCCTCTACTCTCTTGTGATGAACTGAGTTTCCCCCTTGAAGTTATCTTATCGGATTGAGTCTTTATGATGAGAACACTTGATTTATGTCTTGCCGTGTTTATCTGTGGTGACAATGGGATATCACGTGCCACTTGATGTATGTTTTGGTGACCAACTTGCGGGTTCCACCCATGAACCTATGCATAGGGGTTGGCACATGTTTTCTTGACTCTCCGGTAGAAACTTGGCACTCTTTGAAGTACTTTGTGTTGGTTGGATGAATATGAGGTTGTGTGATGCATATTGTATAATCATGCCCACGGATACTTGAGGTGACAATGGAGTATCTAGGTGACATTAGGGTTTTGGTTGATTTGTGTCTTAAGGTGTTATTTAAGTACGAACTCTTTAATAGATTGATCCGAAAGAATAACTTTGAGGTGGTTTCGTACCCTACCATAATCTCTACGTTTGTTCTCCGCTATTAGTGGCTTTGGAATGACTCTTTGTTGCATGCTGAGGGATTGTTATATAATCTATCTATGTTATTATTGTTGAGAGAACTTGCACTAGTGAAAGTATGAACCAAAGGCCTTGTTTCCTAGCATTGCAATACCGTTTACGCTCACTTTTACCACTTGTTACCTTGCTGTTTCTATATTTTTCAGATTACAAAAACCTATATCCACCATCCATATTGCACTTGTATCACCATCTCTTCGCCGAACTAGTGCACCTATACAATTTACCATTGTATTGGGTGTGTTGGGGACACAAGAGACTCTTTGTTATTTGGTTGCAGGGTTGTTTGAGAGAGACCATCTTCATCCCTCGCCTCCCACGGATTGATAAACCTTAGGTCATCCACTTGAGGGAAATTTGCTACTGTCCTACAAACTTGTGCACTTGCAGGCCCAACAACGTCTACAAGAAGAAGGTTGTGTAGTAGACATCATCCTCTTGAAGAAAACCGATGATGAGTGTGGCCGTAGGGTTTGTAGGAGTACTACGGCGTGCGGGGCCACGTCGTAGTAAACGGGTTCGAGTCGACGCCTTAAATATGTATGGGCCGCTTGGTTTTACGGGAACGAGGCAGCATTTTGGGTTCGGGGACCAGTGGAGATATAAATGCGATACAAAAATTGTGAACGTGGGATTCGAATCGAAAGGCAATGATGCATGGGCCCTGCATTTTGATATACCCGGGGTCAGCGTGAAATTTGCTACTCTACTCAAAACTAGTAAGGTACACATGTATTGAGCATGAGACTTGAAACCAAATTATGAATAAATACACACTATAGCATGTAATGCTTTGAGTCATATATGCATGATGTAGATGTTCATTTAGTTCTTATAGTTCATCTCATTCAAAATCAATTAGTTTTATAAAAATGTTAAGATTCATGGGGTTGTGCATTGTAAATCATAAAGTAAAAAACAAATAATGGCAATTTATTTAGAAAAAAATAATCAATGATGATACAGAATATTCTAGAACAAAGGACAAGTGTGCGTTTTGAGGTTTGTGCATTATGATTAAGTTCAACCATGGAGTCTTCTAAATTGTACATGTGGCAGATCTGGTGTAATGTTGATGATATCCAACGGCCAGTAGTGCTCGGATTTGCCTATCTCTGCACTATAGGGTTAGCTTCATCCAGCGACCATCTTTCAAATTTATTGGCACACTATATAGTTCTTGTGCCATAGTTGCATGTTTTGGAAAAAAGCTACTAGTGGGTTGTACTATCTATTTAGGAATAAAAGATGTATCTCAATTCCTATGAGTAGGGATTGGAAAAGAGATGTCATTTGGTTCACATTATAGGAACTTTTCTATTGAATCTAGAGATGACATGTATCTCAATTTCTATGAGGAGGGATTAGAAAAGAGATGTAATTTGGTTCATATCATAGGAACTTTTCTATTGAATATACGCTAATGTTTATTTTCCTTTGAAATTAAGGGAGTCCAGGAATCCATCCATATGAACCAAGTGGCTCTAAAGCTATAGAAATGATATCATGTTTATTTCCTTTGAAATGTGGAGTATATGAATCTATTCCTATGAACCAATTGGCTCTAAAGGGAAAAATCCTATAAAAATCATATCATATAGAGTTCCTATGATATTCCTCGAGACTCAAGGATGGTTGAAATTGCTGCGGGTGATACGATGGTCTTTCTTTGTAGACTCCTCACCCATCTTTATAGTTACCTCTCGAAGATGAATGAAATGATATATACAGGGTATTCTACATGTGCAGTTTGGTACACGAAAACTCGATATAAGTTTGCGAGGTTCAAATTCTCAATAAAGCTATATGCACTGCATTCCGGAACGGAGGGAGCATACGGCAGTCGCTAACACTCACGTGGAAGATTTGTATGTAGGAGGAGTGGCTGTTCTGTTAAATGACATGGCAAAACTGACACTGTCGGATGCCGATCTAACGGTTCTTATGGCGTTCGTCAGGAAAAGGCTTGTGGCGAATGAGGGAGTCCTGGACTAGGGGGTGTCCGGATAGCCGAACTATCATCACGGCCGGACTCCAAGACTATGAAGATACCAGATTGAAGACTTCGTCCCGTGTCCGGATGGGAGTTTCCTTGGCGTGGAAGGCAAGCTTGGCGTCTGGATATGTAGATCTCCTACCATTGTAACCGACTACTGTAACCCTAACCCTATCCGGTGTCTATATAAACCGGAGGGTTTTAGTCCGTAGGACGAACAACAATCATACCATACGCTAGCTTCTAGGGTTTAGCCTCCTTGATCTCGTGGTAGATCTACTCTTGTACTACCCATATCATCAATATTAATCAAGCAGGAGTAGGGTATTACCTCCATCGAGAGGGCCCGAACCTGGGTAAAAACATCGTGTCCCTTGTCTCCTGTTACCATCCGCCTAGAAGCACGATTCGGGACCCCTACCCGAGATCCGCGGTTTGACACCGACATTGGTGCTTTCATTGAGAGTTCCTCGTATGCCGTCACCTATAGGCCCGATGGCTCTTTCGATCATCAACAACGACGCGGTCCAGGTGAGACTTTTCTCCCGGACAGATCTTACGTATTTGGCGGCTTTGCCTTTGCGGCCAATACGCTTTGGCCATATGGAGCAGATCGAAAGCTACGCCCCTGGCCATCAGGTCAGATTTGGAAGTTTGAACTATACGGCCGATGTCCGTGGAGACTTGATCTTCGACGGATTCGAGCCACAGCCAAGCGTGCTGCACTGTCTCGATGGGTATGATCTAGCTCTGCCGCCGAACAGTGCCCTGGAGGCCGCACCAGCATCCGCTCCGACACTTAATCCGGAGCCGGATTCCCCGATCGAGGACGAGTGGTTGGACGCCGCCTCGGGGGCTACGATCTCTACGGCGATTGAGCCGAACTCCATCCCTGTCCATTGCGAAGACCTTGACTTCAGGGTGCCGGACTCCTCTCCGGACTCCGAACCCTCTATGCCCCTGCCAATCGAATCCGATTGGGCGCCGATCATGGAGTTCACTACCGCGGACATCTTTCAGCACTCGCCCTTTGGCGACATCCTGAATTCACTAAAGTCTCTCTCTTTATCCGGAGAGCCCTGGCCGGACTACGGACATGAAGGTTGGGATACGGACGACGAAGAAATTCAACGCCCACCCACCACCCACTTTGTAGCCACTGTCGAAGAATTAACCCACATGCTCGACTTCGACTCCGAAGACATCGACGGTATGGACGACGATGCCGGAGACGACCAAGACCCAGCGCCTACAGGGCACTGGAAGGCCACCTCATCATACGACATATACATGGTGGACATCCCAAAAGATGGGAACGGCGATGGAACAACGGAGGATGATCCCTCCAAGAAGCAACGAGCGCCCGGCGTCGTGGCGCCGCTCTAAATCCCGCCACAGCAAAAACGGTGATTCCGGCACGGGAGATAATAACACCCCGAACAGTGCCGAAGACAACCCACTCTAGCAGGACTCAGCGCAGGAGGAGGCAGAAGCAAGTCCACACGACAGTGCGGCAGAAAGAGAGGTAGAGGACGATAATTATGCACCTCCCTCCGAAGATGAGGCAAGCCTCGGCGACGGCAATTTGTCGTGCACGAGGATCCCGCCGAACAGGGCGTTTTAAACACGGGCTTATAGCCACGGCAAGCAGCCTCAAGAAAAAGCAGCCTGACTTAGAGCTGACCAAGACCTGCTAGCTGACAGATGGACTGAAGTCCTTGCAGCTGAAGAGTATGAACTCGAACGCCCCTCCAAAAGCTACCCCAAACGCAGGTCGTTGCCTCGATCAAAGGAGGAAGCACCGAAGTCACCAGCGCACGACATGGCAGACAGGCCACCCCGTGGCCGCGACAGAGAAGCCTCTCGGCCCTCCGCTCAAGCCACACCCGACGCCGCTCAAAAAGTACCAAGGCACGGGAAAACGCGCCGGACTTGCGATATATATTGGAGGATAAGGCAAACATACAAGATCGATCTACGGATCGCGTGGGCGACCAACGACTCGGGATGATTACCGTCGCGCCGGATACAGCAAACCGGCCGGGCCGAACACGATAGACAAAGCTCATATGAGCTACGTCGTGATATAGCCCAATACAGAGGCGCCACACACCCACTATGCTTCATAGATGAAGTAATGGATCATCAAATCCCCGAGGGCCTCAAACCCGTAAACATCGAATCATACGATGGTACCACAGATCCTGCGGGCTGGATCAAGGACTATCTCCTCCATATCCACATGACCCGCGGTGATGATCTACATGCCATCAAATACCTCCCACTCAAGCTTAAAGGACCACCTCGGCATTGGCTCAACAGCTTGCCAGCAGAATCAATTGTTTGTTGGGAGGACCTGGAAGCCGCATTCCTTGATAACTTCCAGGGCACATATGTGCGACCACCAGACGCCGATGACCTTAGCCATATAATTCAGCACCCAGAAGAATCGGCCAGACAATTCTGGACACGGTTCCTAACAAAGAAAAATCAAATTGTTGATTGTCCAGATGCAGAGGCCCTTGCAGCCTTCAAACATAACATCCGCGACGAATGGCTTGCCCGGCACCTAGGACAGGAAAAGCCGAAATCCATGGCAGCCCTCACAACACTCATGGTCCGCTTTTGTGCGGGAGAGGACAGCTGGCTAGCTCAAAGCAACAAATTGGCCAAACACCCTGATAGTTCGGATACCAAGGACAGCAATGGCAGGTCTCGTCGCAACAAGAACAAGCGTCGCATTAACGGCGATAATGCTGAAGATACGGCCGTCAATGCCGGATTCAGAGGCTCTAAACCCGGTCAGTGGAAGAAGCCATTCAAAAGAAATACCCAGGGCCCGTCCAACTTGGACCGGATACTCGATCGCTTGTGCCAGATACATGGCACCCCCGAAAAACCAGCCAATCACACAAACAGGGATTGTTGGGTATTCAAGCAAGCAGGCAAGTTAAGTGTCGAACTCAATGACAAGGGGCTGCATAGCAATGACGAGGAAGAGCCCCAGCCGCCGAACAATAGAGGACAGAAGGGCTTTCCCACACAAGTGCGGACGGTGAACATGATATACGCAACCCACATACCCAAAAGGGAGCGGAAGCGCGCACTAAGGGACGTATATGCGATGGAGCGAGTCGCCCGAAGTTCAACCCATGGTCTTCCTGCCCGATCACCTTCGATCGAAGGACCACCCCACTAGCATCCGTCCGCGGCGGTTTCGCCGCATTGGTCCTTGACCCAATTATTGACGGATTTCACCTCACCAGAGTCCCGATGGGCGGCGGTAGCAACTGAACCTGCTTTATCGAGGATACGGTCGCGCAAAATGGGCATAGACCCCTCAAGGATTAAACCTACAAAGACAACCTTTAAAGGCGTCTTACCGGGTGTAGAGGCCAATTGTACAGGCTCAGTTACACTCGAAATTGTCTTCGGATCCCCGGATACCTTCTGAAGCGAAGAGTTAATCTTCGACATTGTCCCGTTCCGCAGCGGCTATCATGCACTGCTCGGACGAACCGCATTTGCAAAGTTCAATGCGGTGCCGCACTACGCATACCTCAAGCTCAAGATGCCAGGCCCTCGAGGAGTAATCACGGTCAATGGAAACACCGAACGCTCTCTCCGAACGGAGGAGCACACGGCAGCCCTCGTGGCGGAGGTGCAAAGCAGCCTCTCACAGAAATTCTCGAGTCCGGCCACTAAGCGTCCGGACAACATCAGCGCGCCGGAGTAACCTACAACAAGACCGCTGGCACGATTCAAACGCAGCGTAGCAATCCGGCCCCAACCCCAGCCCTCGCGAAATTGCGAAGCCAGTACTACGCGTACATAACTACGCTCTGGAGATACCATGGGCATAAGGGGAGGGGCACAACCATGGCACGCCCGGAATGCAGCTCAACCGCACCAGGGGCTCCTGATTGTGTCATTCTTTTTCTTTTTTTCTTTTTTCTTCCTTTTTTTTTACTTTCAGGACTCCGTTTTCCAGAAGTCATGTCCGGCACTAGAATCGCCGAACTCACGATGCAACAGCCAGGGAAGCAGAAAGCCACGTCGAGTGTTCAAGTGGTCTCTATTACGAGCATTATACCTGTTTTACATACCATCCTGCAGCTTACCCACGGAAGGACATGTTAGATAGTCCCATCCCTTGCTTATCATACTATTTGTATCATTCTGCCTTCATTGCAGTACCTTTTTGAATAAACAATACATAGCTTTTGCCTATTATTGCTCCTTTTTATCTATATATATGTTCATTTCATGACATGTCACACCCGTACACTTTGGTACGGCCAATACACCAGGGGCTTAAGTACCCCAAAATTATGGTGTGATAAGTCCAAACACTTTCACAAGTGCGGCACCCCGAACTTATTGCATGATATGAATCGGCTCCGAATCATGTCTTGGGTCAATAGTTGGGTTTGCCCGACTCCCGTGTTTTGGTACCTTACGTTCCGTTATATCGGCTAAGGTAGCACCGGGAGAACCACTGCGATTGTGCCCCGGTTGAGCTGGGTTGAGCACCTCAGTGGAGAAAGCTAAAAGTGACCGTCATGATAGGGCGAGAGCCGGTCGCTGTTCGAGAGGTTTTTTCGGGTCCCTAAAGACTTATGCCGCTTAGAGCGAGGAACCGGAATTGTCCGGCCAAGGCGTGGATAGCGCCCCGAACTCGGTCTTCCCAATACTAGGGGCTTCGCCGAAATTTAAAATTATTGAATTCTATGCCTAAGTGAGAGTGTTCAAGCATTATAAGTCCGGTTGCCTTGTTCGTTGCGTTGAACGCCTCCCTCGATGGACCCAAGAATGGGAACAAGAGCGCTCAAGTTTATCCCGAACACCCCAAAGACTTTCGTGGCATGGGGTGAAGCCAATGACTTGCCATCTCTCAAATTTGATAAACGGCCGCCTGAAGGTAATATTTTAAATTAACAAGCGTTGCTCGGCGCATATGAACAAGTTTTCAGCGTCTGAGGATAACAAATGCGAGTCTATTCAAAAATTACATATTTGGAGCACTCATCCGCTATCTGGCGGGCACCCTTCATGAGGCCCTCATAGTACATTTCGGGCGTGCGATGCTCCTTGCCCTTTCGGTGGCCCGTCGTCTGTCACAAGCTTCTCCGCATCCAGCTTGCCCGGTGCACTTTAGCACGGGCAAGGGCCGACAGGCACCTTCAATGCATCGAGCGCTTGATGACTTCAATCCTTGACAAAGGCGTCCACCAGCCGCCGCACTAGCCCAAAGTAGCTCCCAGGCATGGCTTCCAATGGCCACAGCCGAACTATGAGGCCCTTCATGGCCTGTTCGGCGACCTTGTGGAGCTCGACCAACTGCTTCAGCTGGTCGCTTAGGGGCACCGGATGTCCGGCCTCAGCATATTGAGACCAGAACACCTTCTCCGTTGAGCTCCCCTCCTTGGCGCGGTAGAATGCGGCAGCATCAGACACACTACGGGGCAGATCTGCGAATGCTCCTGGAGAGCTCCGAATCCGGGTAAGTAATAGGTAATTCACTTTCACATGCTTGCTTTGCATAAAGAATGCCTTACCCTCTGCTATCTTCTTTAATGATTCAATTTCTTGGAGGGCTTTTTGGGCCTCGGCCTTAGCAGCTTTGGCACTCTCAAGAGCCGAGGCAAGCTCGGACTCTCGGGTCTTCAAGTCACGCTCCAAACCCTCGTGTTTTTTCACGAGAGCCTGGAGCTCTTGCCGCACCCCCGCCAGCTGCGCCTCCCCCTTCTCTCGCTCGGTGCGCTCAGCGGCCGCTTTTCTTTCAGCCACGGACACCGCTTCCTTCAGGGTCACCACCTCGTTCGTGGCCCCTGCAGTACCCATGTTATTCATGTTATTTTTTCGCAACCGAAACCTTTCTATAAGGTATTTCTTTAATAAGGTATTACTTACCTTCCTTGTCCTCGAGCTGCTTCTTGGCAAGGCCGAGCTCGTTCTCGGACCGCTCGAGGCTCTGCTTCAATGCATTGACCTCCGCAGTCAGTGCGGCAGAGGTCAGCAGCGTAGCCTGCATTCCCATATTGACATACTTATGTTAGACTCCTGCGTATAGCTTTTTAGATCCTTAGTCCGGCTTTTCTTTCCTAACACCGAACTAAGCATCATGGGCTACTGTCTATGCGGTAATATTTTTACATATTCTAAACTTACCTCAAAACCTGTTAGAAGGCTGGTACAGGCTTCAGTCAGCCCGCTCTTGGCGGACTGAATTTTCTGGATCACCACACTCATAACAGTGCGGTGGTCCTCCTCGATGGAGAACAGCGCCTCCATTAAGCTATCCGGTGCCTCCGGTTGGACAGAAGACACCGGCGTCTTACCCTTCTTACGAAGGGACCGCTTGCCGGACTCAGGAACCGCTGAAGGTTCCGGCATGGAGTCCGGACGAGGGTCGGGCTTAGAGCCCCTGGGGGTCTCTCCCCCCATGCGCCTGGAGTCCGGGAGGTTGCCTTGCGGCGCCTCCTGTGCCACCTCCTCTTGACCAGGCCCCCCTTGGGGCACCACCTCGGCGTCATCCGCAACGTGAGGCGATGAGGCGGCCGGAAGTGAAGTACTCTCCATTTCTGATGAACCCAGAGACCCGCTCGACGAAGCGGCGAACTCGGCCTTGGGCGGGCTGCATGACTGTTCGGCATTAGAGAACACTATGCAACAAAAAAGCCATGGGAACTCCCTTGTTGGCCAATCCTCCTCGTCGTTGTCGACGTTGGTGGAGAAGTCCGGAGGAAGGGTTCTTCCTTCTTGGACCCTCCGGCCTCCCCAGTTGGGGCGGCCTTCCTTTTCCTCTCCTCCCCCGCTGGGGGAGAGGCTTCTTTTTCCTCCTCCTCGTTCTCAGGAGAAGATTCTGCTTCAGAATCTGACAGCACCTGGCGTCGGGAGCTCCTTCGAGTTCACGTGGCCTCCTTCTTGGCCTTCTTCTCCGGCACGACATGAGGTACCGGAGCCAGCCGCCCCGTCAATCGGGCGTCCGGCTGGTCTTCCGGCAAAAGGAGCCGGACGATTAATCTGTCCGGACGTCTTCACCGATCTGTCAAAGATAAGGGAGTTTTAGATCCCACATAGAGTCAATCTATGAAAAAAGAGTCCCGTAAAGGGTAAAATAACGTACCTCGCCGGCTTGACGCTGCGAGCTGTATCCGCGATCTTTGTTAGCGGATGCGGGGGCTTCGACGCCCTTGAACAGCACCTTCCAGGCATCTTCGTACGTAGTGTTGAAGAGCCGGCTCAGGGTTCGGTGTTGTGCCGGATCAAACTCCCACAAATTAAAGGCCCGTTCCTGGCATGGGAGAATCCGGCGGATGAGCATGACCGGACTACGTGGACAAGCTTGAGCTTCTTGTCCACCAGGTTTCGGACACGAGTTTGGAGTCCGGTCAGCTCTTCCGAATCACCCCACTTCGAGCACGTCTCTTTCCATGATGTGAGCCGTGTGGGGAGCCAGATCTGAATTCGGGGCCGCCGCCCGGTTGGAGTCGCGGCTCGGTGATGTAGAACCACCCGATTGCCACCCCTTTATTGTATCCACGAAGGAGCCCTCGAGCCAAAGGACATTGGGCATCCCGCCCACCATAGCGCCTCAAGACTGCGCTGTCGACCGCCCACTATCTTCGACTTGACGCTAAAGGTCTTCAACCA
Source organism: Aegilops bicornis (assembly GCA_021605145.1). Taxonomy (NCBI): domain Eukaryota; kingdom Viridiplantae; phylum Streptophyta; class Magnoliopsida; order Poales; family Poaceae; genus Aegilops; species Aegilops bicornis. The sequence continues at coordinate 77,992,559 of CM038674.1, read as the reverse complement.
TAAACCGAAGTGGGGTTGGATGCAGAGGAAGGCCTCGCACACGACGATGAACGTCGAGATATTGAGGATGAAGTTTGGGGCCAGATCGTGGAAATCCAGGCCATAGTAGAACATGAGCCCCCGGACAAATGGGTGAAGTGGAAAACCTAGTCCGCGGAGGAAGTGGGTGAGGAACACCACCCTCTCATGGGGCATGGGGGTGGGGATGAGCTGCCCCTCGTCGGGTACCCGACACGCGATGTCGCCGGACAAGTATCCGGCCTCCCTTGATCTTGTGATGTGCCCTCCGTGACGGAGGAGGCCATCCACCTGCCTCCGCTCCGGACATGGTCGGAGAAGGTTGAGGTGGGATGTGCGGACTTGGGCGCTGGAGCTCGAGTCTTGTGAAAATGGATGAGCAAAGGAGGAAGAAGGCGTAGGTGAAAGGGTGGATCCTTATCCCCTTATATGGACGGACGAAGCTATGCGTCCCCCACCAGCCTGGTAAAACTCGCTTATCTCCCAAGCGCCGTAATCGATGGCGCGGATGGGTTACCCACGTCCGTATTGATGAGAATCTTGGAATAAGAGGGAACGATCTATGCTTTGATAAGACGTGCCAAAGAAACCGCCTCGCTAAACGCGCTGAGGTGGAACAGTAAAAAATGATTCATGTGAAGGCCTGGCCGTGGTGTGATGTCACGCCACGGAATACGTCAGCAGATCTCCGCAAAAGTTATTCTCTCTACGGTGGTATCTGGAACTTTTTTTGCAGAGCCGGACACTATCCTTGTGTTCAAAACCTTCGATGAATTATTCGGAGGAGGAACCCGCCTTGCAATGCCGAAGACAATATGCGCGCCGGACTCGTCGTCATTGAAGCCTGGTTCAGGGGCTACTGAGGGAGTCCTGGACTAGGGGGTGTTCGGATAGCCGAACTATCATCACGGCCGGACTCCAAGACTATGAAGATACAAGATTGAAGACTTCGTCCCGTGTCCGGATGGGACTTTCCTTGGCGTGGAAGGCAAGCTTGGCGATATGGATATGTAGATCTCCTACCATTGTAACCGACTCTGTGTAACCCTAACCCATCCGGTGTCTATATAAACCGGAGGGTTTTAGTCCGTAGGACGAACAACAATCATACCATAGGCTAGCTTCTAGGGTTTAGCCTCCTTGATCTCGTGGTAGATCTACTCTTGTACTACCCATATCATCAATATTAATCAAGCAGGAGTAGGGTATTAGCTCCATCGAGAGGGCCCAAACCTGGGTAAAAACATCATCCGGTTACCATCCGCCTAGACGCACAGTTCGGGAACCCCTACCCGAGATCCGCCGGTTTTGACACCGACAACGAACGTTTGTTGGATAATGATTTACGGACACATGCATTGCATTGGTACGTGCCCCCCTCCCTCTCACACACACGCACACTCACGAGTCACGACTCTCCCGAGTCCTCTCGCAGACTCGCACGTCGCACCCACCGTCTATCTGCAGGTAGACGTCACGCACATAATGCCATTTATATTTTAATTTAATGCGTAGAACTGCCTTGTACACGTAGATGCACTATGCCTCGCCCCGTTCTCACAAACGCGTTATATATCTGTCTATCTAACGCATAAGTGCACACACTTTATATGCATCGACATTTCTCTTTCACACATGCTCACAATCTCTCTCAGGGTGTCGGGGTGTCTAATGCACATGCTCTCTCTGTTTTTCTCTTCTCTCTCATTCTGACTACTATGTACCACTCTTTTCACTAATCTCAGTTGGAAAACCCTATTTATCTCACATGCATATATACACATGCACGGTCTCTACTAGCCCTCTATACGCACATATATGTGCCTACGTGTCTCCTGCGCACATTATCTTTGGGCCTTCTCGCACACATTGCCCCCCCCCCCAGACACACCTCTCTCTTAGTAGTTGGCATATATGATTCCATCATATCATTCGGTAGGATATCCCTGGCTGTTAGGCTGGATGGTAATGCGAGGCAAAGTTTTACCCTAGTTCGGATCGGACCTTGCAGTTGAAGAAAGAGCCTACTCGTGGTACTGTATATTAGTGATAGGGGTGTGTACAAAGTACACGTGAATACCAGGCATTGTGTGTGTGTGTATACTATCGATTTAACTAGCCCCCAAGCTTGTATAACATACTAAGGGCCTAGGGTTATAAATCATATATAGTCGGCTTATCACCGGTGGGGATAGAGTCCTCCGCGACTCTGGTAACCGTGTTGTACGCCGGGTCCTCCACATGGGTCTTCGTATAACACGTCTCGATCCAACCTATATGTGGCGCAGGATGGAACTGACCCATGAGTCTTCATGTTGACCCACCACAACTAGAAATGATGTGCCCACCACACCACACACGCAATGGGCCACTAAGAAAATAAGCATATACAATAGTAAAATGGTATCTAGCTCACGATACGTCTCCATATTTTGTTGATGACACTGACGGATTTTGCATTTGATGCGTGCTCCATATTTTGTTGATGACACTTACGGTCATTGTATTCGAAGCGAAAGCACGATATGGTCACTGGACTTCAGAATAAGCTCATCATGGTCACCACATACATTTTGTCGTGCTAACCAACATGTGGTTGGATGGTTAGAGGACAGTGGTTTCTCGAGCCCACCAAGATTAAAGTCCCGGTGCTCGCATTTGTCTTGTGTTAATTTCATTATTTTCCGGCGATGTACGTTCAGTGGGAGGATACGTTCCACTCGACTACAAGGCACCTATGGTGACTTCACAAAATCTCAAGATCATATATGCTGGCCCATTCTCTCGAAGGTGCTCATAGGGGTAGGGTTCGCGTGTGTGCGCTTATAGCGATGAGTGCTTGCGCGTATATATGAGCCCTTGCGTGCATGCCGTGTTAAACAAATACATGTCATGATTATACGGTCACTGGCTCACCCGTACAACTTCGTATTTTGTTGATGACACAATCAATTGACCAGTCAAACGTTCCACGCGGCGCAACTAGTGTTGCACCATTGGGGCACATAACCGTGGGGACCACCTGTCATCCCGTATATGAAAGAAAGAAATGGTAGTTTGAGTCTGTACGGTGTTAATAAAATAGGAGTACATTTTAGGGTGATCATACGGTCACTAGCTCACCATACAGCTCCGTAATTTGTTAATAAGACGATCAATTGACCAGTCAAACGGTCCACATTCAGCAGCACATTACCATAGGGCCCACTTGTCGGTAGCGTATATGAAGGGCGAAATGGTAATAAATTAGTGGTCGATGGGTATTGAAGTCGTTAGACCTACGGTTAGCTTGATCACCGGCGGTTGGGGGGCGTTCATTGGGCGGTGGGGTGGGGATCTCCGGAGAAAAAGCTCGGCTCGGGGGGGAGGGGGCGGGGGGGCTAGAGGGATGGCCGGTGCGGCGGCGAACCGGCGGTGGGGAGTGGTTTCGGCGAGGGCGGGCCGGCCGCGGGCGGCGGGGGCTGGCGGTTCGTCCGGTGGTGGATGGCGGCTCAGGGGGGGTGGAGTTTGATGATAAACTGGAGGCCCTTGATTTCGTATCCAACGGCTGGAAAATCTAATGACCAGAGATTAAAAAGTCAGTCGATTGACGTGTACCCTCACCCCGCATGTACACACACTACAAGCATTCCAGTCTATTGCAACAAAATTTATTGCTACAACTACATTTTGTTGCAATAAAACGCAATATTACCACAAATTCTCCGGTTGTGGTAATAGGCCACACATATAGCCATAACTTAGTTTAAATCGCGATAAATACAAACTTTGTTGCAATACATGCCACATTTTGCAATAAATGTATCGGCGTTGCAATATGGTAGCGTTATTGCGACAAACAAATTTCGTTGTGTGAGGGTAGTCATTTTGTTGTAATAGAGACTAGGTATTTCAACAGAATAACTATTTGTGGCAATATCCAAAAAGATATTGCAACATCGGCGTGACGTTGCATTAGTTACAAATATTGTTGCAAAAAAGTGGCTAGCTATTGCAACAAACTGATTCGGCGTTGCAATATGGTAGCGATATTGCCACAAACAAATCCCGTTGCGCGAGACAGCCATTTTGTCGTAATAGAGACTAGGTATTTCAAGAGAATAACTATTTGTGGTAATATTTAGAAATATATTGCAACATTAATGGGACGTTGCAAGTTACACGGCAGGAAAATATATTATTCAAATTTATAGATATTAAGTTATGATTTTTACAAGCTTTAAGGAGTAATTAAAATATATTTTAGCTGCACCAATTTCAATTAAGTTTTAAGGATTAATTAAAATAAATGGACAGAACACACTTTCTTGATAGGAATCTACTCCCTCCGTCTCATAATATAAGAGCGTTCTTGATCTTGTATCAAGAACGCTCTTATATTATGAGACGGAGGAGTATATGTATACCTATCTCTATTAATAAAGGGTTATTGCTTCTATTTTTCGTTCGTCCTCAAGCCACTAAAATCGTAGATGGTACTAAAATAATGTGCATGTCTGATTGTTCATTCCTCTAAAATTAAAGCTTCATGCGTGTGCTGCGGTGGCCCAATAAATCGGGCCGAGACGAGGCCCAGCAAAAATATGTGTGTATGCTGCGGTTGTCCAATAAATCGGGCCCAACAAAATTAAGTGCAGGAAGTCGGAACCTCCTGTTCAGGAAGGCCCAATAAATCGGGCCGAGACGAGCCCAGCAAAAATAGGTGTGTACGCTATGGTTGGCCAATAAATCGGGCCCAACAAAACTAAGTGCAGGCATCCAGATTCGAACTCGGAACCACTTGTTCAAGAATAATGACGCAGCCAGCCGAGCGAAGTCATGTTGTGTGCTACAGTGAAGGTCAATTCTCCTCTTAAAGTCCAACATCGCCTCCTTACATCCCATCGATCCAATTTATATACGTCCTTGACTTTCCTAGCTGTTAAGAAGTCGTCTCGCAATTAGAAAAGAGAAGCTAGGAAGGAAAGAAAGGCTTACTAACTGCACCATCAGTTAAAAGGAAGCACCGTATACAGACTTACTCCATGCATGCATCTTACGATTTCTCATAAAAAAATTTCTCCTAATGATAGTGTCCTTAACAATTTTTTTTCCTTTAGGTGTATGTGTTTAGCATACTCCCATACGGTTGATCATATTATGCATATACTCCCTCCGTCCCATAATGTAAGACGTTTTTTGACACTTACATTATGGAGCAAGCAGTAGTTTTTAAATCTTTTCACTAATTCCATAATGTATCGCTCCATACACACAAAAATATAGCTTCTCAAAAATTAAATTAAGTCTGAAAAAGTAACAAAAATCTCGTGCGTTCCTGGACAACAAGAGTAGGTCGCTGAGTACAAACATTGAATAAAAGGTATAAAGGAACGAATTAATTTGGACGAGTTAGATCTAGAAAATGTCAAAAACATAAGCATTAGGTGACGGGTGGACTATATACCATAAGATTCAGACCAGTCTAAGTTTTAGTCTACCTAAATTACTTGACCACATCCTTCTAACCTATACGTTTCTATAGAGCAACCCTCCACGGACTGTCCAAGAAGATGAAAGATGTTGAGATCACCCCATCTCAAGATCAAAATGTGAGATCGAGACTGACATAGATCAACCGTCTCATCAACACATCCCATTTGTACTTGTTTTCCAAGGCAAGAGTATAACCTAGTAGTTTTAAAGTGAGGGCCACATGAGGTTTCCGTGAGTTGTAGTTCAAAACTGGTCAAGTTTTTGCTGCTTTCTGAAATGGTTTTCGAAATTATGGTGCAAACCTGGTTGTACCTACAACCAGGTCGTCCGGCGACAACACGCTAGCAACAGCCGCGACCCCTACTTCCGCGCGACGACCTCCCCTACCAGGTTGCAACTCGTGTCGTCCTGACCCGGGCGGCAAGCCTGACCGCCGAGCCGCCCCTCGACCTTGCACGCCGCTCCCGGGTCGGCCATGGCTCATGTCGCCCGCTTCCTCCATTCTCGATGCTAACCAAGCAGTTTCGTTGTCCCTCTTCCCGACCTTCGCCCGCGAGCTCGAGCCTCTCCACCGGCCATGGATGCGAGCTTCCCACATGCCGCCTACCACCGGACTTAGGAAAGATGACAGACATGGGACGATTTCATCAGGAATCTCCCGATCTAGTTCGGAGGGAAGATGACGGTCGTGAGACGATTTAGCGGCATATATATCTCATATTGCTTTGAAATATTAATTTTCCAATTTATTTCATTATCCTAAACATTTCCTCCAAAAAGAATTACTTTCCCACCATATAATTTTGGTTTACTGTAGTTTACGCCAATATTTTGTTTTCCCACCAAAAAAGTAGTCTATTTATCTTGCCGCTAAAGACCCTTCCTAACTACCCACAATTATACTATTCTAAACCAAGTCACACGACGTCTCATCGGCGATTGGATCTGGAGCTCTCGTCCCTGGTTCAGGTTTTTTTCTCGATCTCCTCCCATCCTAGAACATCCATAAATCCTAAGCGTCGTCCGGCTGGTGCGCCGTTGCCCGGCCAGCGCGTAGTGTCGCCGATGAGGAGTCATCGTCCTCGATCTCGCCCTCCTCCCTCTCCTCCGTGCCGCTGGCCTTGGGCCGCATCTCTGTCCTCGGCCTTGTCCGCTCGCCGCCCAGACGCCCGTCGGCTGCCCGAGACCAGCGACCGCTTCGCCGCCTCGCCACCTGGTCCTACCTCCCGTTGCCAAAGGCCGTCGCCCTCGCCCGCTGCGGAGACCCGGCTCATGACCGCCACCCTAAATCCGCTGCCCGAGACTCACGAGCGCCTCCCGCCCGCTCGCCTCGTCCCTTTGCATCACAGGCGGCATCCCTCGGCAACTTCCCGGCCCCGTCTTGCCCACCGCGAACCCCAGCTAGTGCGCCCTCCTTGGCGGCACCTACGCGGCGGCGAAGTCGAGCCATGGCATCGTTGGCTCCCCTAAGATAGAAGTCTGGCTTTCCTCCTTTAGGCGTGGAGGAGCCATGCACCGCTAATGTAGAATCTCTTGTTTTGATAATTTCGCATAATGTAGTTCATGACTACATTGTTTCTTACTCTGATTTATTGTGAAGATGTCAGATGATGAAGACGATGGTTGATCGCGATGATGACACCCAGAGCTAGAAGGCCACGAGGAGTTCAATATGAGATGTTAGTACACTGGTGGAAAAACAGGCTTCCGTCCAGCCCCATAAGTCGCGAAGCTGTAGGAACCGCGACTAATGGGACCTTTAGTCGCGGTTCTGGAGGTGAACCGCGACCAAAGGCCTGGGCCTGTGGCGCTCGGTGGCGGTGGCGCGACGTGAGGGTCTTTAGTCGCGGTTTGCGGGACAACCGCGACTAAAGGCCTTCGGGCACCTTTAGTCACGGTTTGCCAGGCCAACCGCAACTAAAGCCCCTCCCCTATATATACCCATCCAGCAGCCAACACTTAGCCATTTGGAGCCATTCTCTTCACAAATGGGTGTAGGTTTGCTTTTGGTTCCTCTTATGCACATAAGGTGTTTGATGAAATGCCCCAAGAGCATGAAACAAACATGACATGAAGTGTTGGAGCCACACTCCTCGATCGCGGTTAGCAACTTGATGAACCTTTGATGTGTCATTGATAAAATATGCATGTGTGTAGTTCATTGTTTAATTTATATTGTTTGTAGCTAGTTAGTTTAACAAATGCATGATGGTTAATTATATATTTTATATTATAATAATGCAGATGAATCGGCAATGGATGTACGGTAACCGACTCTCCGGCGAGTTCACTACGGGTTTGAAAGATTTCCTCGTAGTGGCTAATGCGAACAAGCGGGGGGTTTTGTTATCTGTCCATGTGTTATCTGTAAGAATCGGAAGGGTTACTCTTCCTCAAGAGATGTTCACATGCATACGCTTGACACGGTTTCATGCCAAGCTATAATTGTTGGACCAAGCATGGAGAAAGAGGGGTTATAATGGAAGAAGATGAAGAAGGGGATGATTTCATCGATGAAAGCTATCTTGCTCATTTCGGTGATACTTTCATGGAGGATGCTTTGAAGGTGAAGGGGAAGGTGAAGAAGAGGCACGTGATGATCCCGTTGATGATCTTGGTCGGACCATTCTTGATGCTGCGGAGACGCTCTGGCCCGAAAAGGAGAGGGAGAATTTGGATCGCATGTTAGAGGATCACAGAAAAGGCGCTGTACCCCGGATGCGATGATGGTGCGAAAAAGCTGGGCTGCACTGCTGGATTTGCTGAAATGGAAGGCGAGGCAGGTGTAGCTGACTCGGCATTTGAAAACTTGCTGAAAATGTTGAAGAATATGTTTCCAAAGGATAACGAGTTGCCCGCCAAAGATCGTCTGAAGCAAAGAAGGTTGTCTGCCCTCTAGGTTTAGAGGTTACGAAGATACATGCATGCATCAACGATCGCATCCTCTACCGCGTGAATACGAGAATTTGAATGAATGCCGGTATGCACAGCATTGCGTTATAAGATCGAGGCGATGACCACGGTAGCGATGTTGAGGGCGAAACCGGGAAGAGGGTTCCCGCCAAGGTGATGTGGTATGCTCCTATAATACCATGGTTGAAACGTCTGTTCAGGAACAAAGAGCATGCCAAGTTGTTGCGATGGCACAAAGAGGACCGTAAGTCGGACGGGGAGTTGAGACACACCGCAGATGGAGCATAATGGAGAAAGATCGACGGATGGTTCAAAGATTTTGCAGCTGACGCAAGGAACATAAGATTTGCTCTAAGTACGGATGGCATGAATCCATTTGGCGAAGCGAGCTCCAGCCATAGCACCTGGCCCGTGACTCTATGCATCTACAACCTTCCTCCTTGGTTGTGCATGAAGCGGAAGTTCATTATGATGCCGGTGCTCATCCAAGGTCCGAAGCAACCCGGCAGCGACATCGATGTGTACCTAAGGCCATTAGTTGATGAACTTTTACAGCTGTGGGGTGGTGTCCGTGTGTGGGATGAGCACAAACAAGAGGAATTTGACCTCTGGCGTTGCTTTTCGTAACCATCAACGATTGGCCTGCTCTTAGTAACCTTTCGGGACTGTCAAATAAGGGATACAATGCATGCACGCATCGCTTACATGAGACTGAAAGTGTACATTTGCCAAATTGTAAGAAGAACGTGTACCTTGGGCATCGTCGATTTCTTCCGAAAATTCATCCAAGAAGAAAGAAAGGCAAGCATTACAACGGCAAGGCAGATCACCGGCGAAACTGCGGAACGCATCGGTGCTGAGGTATTTGATATGGTCAAGGATTTGAAAGTCATCTTTTAAAGGGTCTGGCGGACAATCAGTTCGAAGGGAGCCGACGGGCACGCAGCCATGTGGAAGAAGAAATCTATATTACGGGAGCTAGAATATTGGAAAGTCCTAGATGTCCGCTCTGCAATCGGCGTGATGCACGTTCACGAAGAATATTTGCGTGAACCTCCTAAGCTTCTTGGGCGTGTATGGGAAGACAAATGATACAAAGGAAGCACGGCAGGACCAGCAACGTTTGAAAGACCACGATGACCGGCATCCGGAATGGTTTCAAGGTCGTGCCAGCTACGCTCGACCAAAGAAGAGAAGGTCATCTTTTTGAATGCCCGAGCGGTATGAAGGTCCCGTCTGGATTCTCGTCCAATATAAAGGGAATAATAAACATGGCATAGAAAAAGTTCCAAAACCTGAAGTCTCACGACTGCCACGTGATTATGACGCAATTGCTTCCGATTCCTTTGAGGGCTCCTGCCGGAAAAATGTTCGAGTAGCCATTGTGAAGCTATGTGCATTCCTCAATGCAATCTCTCGAAGGTAATCAATCCAGAAGTTCTACCACGGTTCTGAGCGATGTGATCCAATGTCTTGTCGATTTGAGTTGGTGTTCCCGCCATCCTTCTTCAATATTATGACGCACCTCCTGGTTCACCTAGTCGAAGAGATTTTCGTTCTCGGTCCTGTATTTCTACACAATATGTTCCCCTTGAGAGGTTCATGGGAGTATTAAAGAAATATGTTCGTAACCGTGCTAGGCGGAAGGAAGCATCGCCAAGGGCTATGGAAATGAGGAGGTAATTGAGTTTTGTGTTGACTTTGTTCCCGACCTTAAGCCGATTGGTCTTCCTCGATCGCGCACGAGGGGAGACTAAGTGGAAAAACACGATCGGAATGAAATCAACGATATGTATGGATGACCATTCTCATTGAAGCACACCACACTTTATCTTGACCAATTCCAGCTTGGTGGCTCCGTACTTTGAGAAACACAAGAATATTTTACGTTCGACAACCCGGGAAGCCCGAATCCTGGATTAGGAAGGCCCACATGGAGACTTTCGGCAGTTGGTTGAGAAAACATTTAATGAATGACAATGATGTTGTAGATCAGCTGTACATGTTGGCCAAGACACCATCTTCGACTATAACGACTTTCCAAGGGTACGAGATAAATGGGAATACATTTTACACGATCGCCCAAGATAAAAGAGCACCAACCAAAACAGTGGTGTCCGCTTTGATGCAGCAACCGAGAATGGGCAAGAGGTCACATATTATGGTTACATAGAGGAGATATGGGAACTTGACTATGGACCCTCCTTTAAGGTCCCTTTGTTTCGGTGCAAATGGTTCAAGCTAACAGGAGGTGGGGTAAAGGTGGACCAGCAATACGGAATGACAATGGTGGATTTCAACAATCTTGGTTACCTTGACGAACCATTCGTCCTAGCGAAAGATGTCGCCAGGTTTTCTATGTGAAGGACATGAGTAGCAAACCGAGGAAGCGGAAAGATAAGAAAGCGATCAGTACATCATGCGATGATCCAAAGCGCCACATTGTTCTTTCGGGGAAAAGAAACATCGTGGGAGTGGAGGACAAAGGCAGACATGTCGGAAGATTATAATATGTTTGCTGAAATTCCGCCCTTCAAAGTGAACACCGACCCAAGCATTAAGTTAAATGATGAGGATGCTCCATGGATACGGCACAATCGTAAGCAAGCGAGGGACACAAGGGAAGAAAAATGATGTGTAATAATTTATTGTACCAAACTTTGTTGAATGGATCATGTGAATTATATTACCCGTGATGTGTTTGGTGTCCATTTTGAATGATTCGAGATACCACCGATGATACATGAAATTTGGAGTGATTTAGTCATACTCCTGCCTAGGCGTATAATATGCATACTCGTAGTCTTCATAGCCGCCGTCGTCGTTGTACTTTGGTAGTCGCCGCCTTCTAAGTTGCCGCCGTAAATGCGTCGCTTCTGTCGTCATTGCCGTCGAGGCGGCGCCGTGGCTCGAAGCGAGGGTAGCGCAGGCGGGATATCGCCCGGCCGTGATGTAGTCCATGACGCTCTGCGAGTCCGGCCATACCACCATAGCCGACGGCCCGGCCTCGTGGAAGTTCCCAGGAGGCGACCGTCCTCCTCATACTGGCGGCGCCCTCTCACGCCGATTGATGAAGAAGGCGTCCCAAGTATCTTGGTTATCGGGATGCCGGCGATTCATCCGCTGCTCCGGCGTGAGGTCGAGGTAGTAGTGGTTCGTGATGGCCGCCCGGCCTTGCAGTACCACGAGGGACGGGAGGGACGGCACGCCGCCGGGCGCTAGGCTCCAGCCGGTGGGGACGCCTTGATAGCCGGTGGACAAGGGTAGTTCGAGGCGCAAAGCTCCTCCACCTGCTGGTAGGTTAGAGTGGGTGCGGTGGAAGCCATGAGAGAGTGATGATAGATTGTAGAGATGTGATAATGCTGGCCAAGCCGGGCTACATATATGTAGTGAGAAATGGCGGGAAAAATGGGAGCGGGAAGACAGGAGGCGGGAAGAAAGTGGCGGGAAGAAAGAGGCGGGAAGACAGGGACGAAATGGCGGGAAGAAGAGGAATCCAGAGCTGGTCATCTAACCTTTAGTCCCGGCTGGTTGGTGCAACCGGGACGAAAGGGTAGACAGACGCTGGGTAGCGCCACGGCATACTGTCGGAGGAACAAGACAAAGCGAAGCGGCGCCGTGCCTATAAAAGGAGCATCGTCTGGCAGCGAAGATAGAGGCGTGAAGAAATGGCGGGAAGACATAGGCGGGGAAAGAACTCATGGCGGGAAAGATGCATGTATGTAGTACCGTAGAATATGTGAAACTCCTTCAAAATTAAAATAAAGCACAAAAGAAATAAAACAATACAAATTAAACAGAAAACAATACAAATTAAAAAGAAAACAATACAAATTAAGCAGAAAACAGGTTTGGGGGGGCTAAAACCCTAAACCTGCATGACCTTTAGTCGCGGTTGGGCGGCGACCAGCGACTAAAATAGCAACAATAAGTATTTTGTTGTAAGTAGAAACAAAATAAAATAAATAAAGCAACAAAGAAAACAAAAAAGTGTTTTCAAATTTGAAAACTAATGGCACTAACAGAAAGTTTATAATTTTTCTAAAACTAAAAGCAAAAGAATTAAAAAATAAAGCAAAAAACAACAAAAATAAATAATAATGCAGAAAACAAAACAAAAAACTGGAAAAAAATAGTGCCGCCATCTGGACCCCCACGGCCTGAATACGACTAGAAACCCTACATGGGCGAGGATTCAGGCCAGCAGGAGGGCAAGTAGGCCTGAGCACATAGCTAGTGATAGATTAGGCCCAGCTGCAGTTGAGAGGAGCTCGAGAGGGTGGGCGCAGCAGCGCTTATAAACCACTCTCGAGCTCTCCCAACTAGCGAGGTGGGACTAAACTTTTGGGCGCGGGGCAGCACAACCCCTTTAGTCGCGGTTGGGCAGGCGACCCGCGACTAAAGGGTACCTTTAGTCATGGTCTCGCCGCCAACCGCGACTAAAGGGGGCGCGGGAACGCAAAAACCCGCCAAAAACCCTTTAGTCGCGGTTGGGCAGGCGACCCGCGACTAAAGGGTACCTTTAATCATGGTCTCGTCGCCAACCGCGACTAAAGGGGGGGGGGCTATAAATACAAGGCTCCGATTCCGATTCTCGTCTTCTCCGATTCTCACCTGTTCGTCGCCCACGCCCTCGACGCCGCCCGCCGTCGCCCTCGCCCTCGACGCCGCCCGCCGTCGCCCTCGCCTACAGCGCCGCGCGCCCGCCCGGCCGGCCTCTTGCCGCCTCGCTCGCCCGCCCTCAACGCCGCCCAGCCCGGCCCCACTTTTCCCCTGTGCACCCCGCGCCCGAGCTCCGGACGGGCTCGCGTCCGCCGCGCTCATCGCCGTAGCCTCTCTGCTCCCACGGCCTCGGCCTCACCGCGCCCCGCACTTCTTCTCCGCCACACGCCGGCAGGCCACCGCGGCCACCCACGCGCGCCCGCTACACTCTGCCGGCCACCGCCAGCGTCCTCCACGATCCCGACCTCCCTGCTCCATCGTGCCGCCACCACCCTCTGCCGATGTCGCCACGATCATTGTCGGCGCCGCTTTCGTTAATGACCCTGCGTGCCCTGCCAAGACGGGCTGACCTTCGCTGATAAGCGGGCATCCACGCTCGTTGGCTGCGCCCGTTTAGCCCCTTGGGCGGTGCCACACAGGACCCGTGTCCCTCTTTTTGCGAAGCGAAAAGAAGAATAAAAACAAAAGAAGTAATTAAAAATTAATTAACTTAATTAAACTTGCTTAATTAGCTTAACATTAATTAAACTCCTAGTTAACTAACTAATCTGTTAGTTAGGTTGATGCATCTATGACAGACCGGTCCCAGACGTCGGTTTGACCCGATCAACACCACATTGACTCTTGGCGTCATCTTGGCGTTAGCATACACTATTCTGAATAATGTTAGAATTAAATGGATAATAATTTAGAAAATGTCGCGAAGCCCCATAAGTCTAGAATTTAAAAATGAGTCGAACAAAATGAACTTTTAAAAACTGCAACATGCATAAAAATCTTAAATGCTCATTTTTGCCTAAGCAAAATAAATCTTTCGAAAACTTTATAGGAAAACTTTATAGGAAAACTTTATAATATCTTCGTTTTTCCTAAATGTTGGGAAAGTCATATTATTCCCTCTCTTGAGATTTTTATAGGAAAACTTTATGAAGATAATTTTAAATAAATCCAATGATCCTATTTCCAAAATTTGAGAAATCCCAAATATGAAAATAATGAAACTTCCAACTCTCTCCGAGGGTCCTTGAGTTGCGTGGAACTTCCAACTCTCCCACCCCTTCCTTGCCCCCTCCTTTTGCCACCGCCCTTTCGCCACCGCCACCGCCACCGCCCCCCTTCTTCACTTAATTAATTTGTTTTTACTACATGTTTTCAGGACTGACATAATGGCGGACGATAGAGCTGACCCGATTATGGACAACTATGATCCGGACGGTGAAGCACATATGTTCGGCATCATAAACGGCGATATTCTATATGTGCCGACCGGAGAAGAAGAAGATGATATCTCTTCTTATCTGAACCTTGACGGTGAAGATGACGGGCGCCGTCGACAAGATGATGCCGAACAAACGTCGATAAGCAGCGATCTTCAAATGGAAGTAGCAACCACCTCCGGCGCCGAGGTATATATATACATTGAGCCTACGGTGATACAAACTAACTGATTTGAATAAATATGTGTGTACTAGCAGCGACTCTCTTTCTTATTTTAGCCCTCGGCGGATCGTGAAACAATCGAGTACGCCGTCAAAGCGTGGCGCAACCAAGACGATGAAACAAGGAGAAACATGCACCATCGAGGTTGTCGACAAGGCAACGGCAGGCAGCTGGAGCCCGCAAGAACGCCACCAAGTTTGTCGACCAATGCGGAGCCATTGTTAGAGACAACGTCTCGATCACCGTCCGAGAGTGGAATGAGCCAAAGAAGGCACGAATTGATGGTTTCACTTTTGTCGATAAGAGAACAAAAAGATTGCTTCAAGAAGCTTATGGAACATTTCGTTCTACCTCCGGAATACAACAAATTCGATGAGGAGGGTAACAAGGTTGAGGAAAACAAGGAGAGGAGGAGGCTAGTCAAACAGTTCGCTCTTCATAAGATGGCCGACGCATTAGGAAATTCAAGCAAAATCTAGCCCATGACTTTGTCAAGCGTAACAAGACTCCGGATTTCAAAGGACAATATGAGAAACTGAAACATGATTAGCCAGAATTTGTGAAGCAAAAGAAATCGGAGCAGTTCATTCAAATATCGAAAAAAATAAGGAAAATGCGGCTAAGAAGGAGTACAATCATGTTATGGGGCCAGGAGGGTATCGCATTTGGGTGCCTAGGTTGGAGAAGATGGAGAACGAGCTGAGGCGCGAGGAATCCGTCCAGTGCGGAGGATGGGACCCAAGGGCCAAAAGCTGGTGGTACGGGCATGGGGAACGCTGAACCCGAAGACAGGGGAGTGTGTTTACGGGGCAAATTAATTAAACCCACCCAAGCCCTTATTGACGCAATGAAGGATGCTCAACGGGGAAGATCAAGTTCAACAGAGAGAACGGCAGCGACAAAAGCCCTCGGGAATCCTGAACACGGAGGGCGATGTACGAGGCATGGGGCACATTCCGTGGAAAATAGGGTTCCCCGAGCGATGACCCGTCTGATTCTGAAGCCGTAAGAGAAAGATGGATCGGGAATCAGATGTTGTGGCGCGGTTGGCATCGGAAATGGATGTGATGAAGAAAACCATGAGTGTACTAGTAGGCGAAAGAGATGCAGCTCGGGTGCAGCATGAAGATCATCCAGCGGATCTCGGAAGCCAGCAGCGGAGAAGCAGCGTGGCTTCCACGGAGGCCCCACCGGCTGGTGCAGATGCACCGACGATCGAAATTACTGCACGGAGCCTCACGGTGGTCGAAATTACTGCACGGAGCCTCACGGTGGTCGAAATTACTGCACCGGAGCCTCCTCGCTACCCGTGGAGCGATATAAAGGAGATGAAAGAATGTCATCTGTATTATCCTATCGGGAACATGTCCATGAAGGTAGCCATCGGCAGTGCTTTACCATGTTTACAGGAGCACTCCACCACAACAACCCCATTCAAGATGGCTATGCTCGTGTCACGGTGGAGGACATAGTCCAAGGGTTTGAGGACACGGAGATTGACATTGCTACACACGAAGGGGAGAAAAGACTTGGAGATGTCAAGCGCCATTTCATTCTATGGCAAAAGAAGTTTATCAAGTTTCGAGGCGAGGCGCCAAGGACAACAAGTCCACCCCCTCACGGTGGTGGTGGTGGCGGTGGCGGTGGTGGTGGTGGTGGTGGTGGTGGCGGTTCACCTACACCTCCGTCACGTCGGCCGACGCCGCCCCGATCCTAACGTCCGGCGGGTGATCGGCCGCCGCCCCCGATCCTCGTCCGGCGGGTGATCGACGCCGCCCCAATCCACCTCCGACAAAGAAGCGAAGCAGTCTGGATTATTAACCCGGACCCTTATGTACCTAAGACCACAAAGGTACCGGAGCCATCATCAAGCCTCTCCCCACAAGGCCTTGGGAACGTAGTGCCGAGGAAGTCGGCCAGCGACGCTGGCTGCTGATTTGGAGAAATGGAAGGCGGACTGCAAGAAGAAAAGAGAGCCCGAGCCCAAGCCGGTATATTACGATGAGCAAAAGAAGTGGGCTAAGTCATTTTTTAGCACACCGTCCCAAGCCTGAAGAATCGCCCTAACGACTATGCACGTGAACTTCGAGCAGGCACTCATGTTCAACGAGAACAAAGAGCGGAGAAGGCCGAAAGTAAAATAAGCAGGAACAAGTTGCCCAGCTCGGGGAACAAAGTAAACAATCGATTGCCCGCTTATGGTGGAAGCCTTCGTCCGGATGCCCCGAGATCATACAAGCTGCGACAGCACATGGATTGGTATGTGAGTGCCAGAGAACAAGCGGCCAACTTAGGTATTACTCTTCGTGAACTGTTAGGCCTTGATGAGGCGCCAGTGAAGGAGGTAGTAATTACATATGTCAAGAATGGGCCTCTCGTCGAGCCTGCGAGGAAAAGGATCTACCTCCACAAATGAAAGGTCTGCTGAAATGGTACAAGGGTTACATAAAAATAAAAACGCCAAAGAATATATTTATGCGGAAGTTAGACATGAGCATCACTTCAAACATTACTATGTACAAATTGAACTGAGTGAATTGTTCCGACTTTTCAATCTGCATGAGCTCGACAAATCTATCATCGGTTGCTACGTTACGTAAGTGATTTATTAATTTCTACCCCATCTCGTTCATATTGCCTGCACTATATATATGTCCTAACTATATTGTTGTGTCCGCTATTATACATGCAGAATGAAGATTAAGGAATGCAGAGTAAGGAACATCCATGATGTTGGGTTCATTGACCCACACATCGTTAATGGACATGTGTTGGAGCATCACCCATGACGTGGAGGCAGCACTGTGGCAGTTTCTTACAAAGCAGGAACTCAAAAGTGATATTCTATTTCCTTACCATTTTGGGTGAGTGTTTTACATCTTGAGCACATTCTCTTTTGTTTACTCCATGCATGGTATGTGGCCGGCTAATCGATGAGTTATGCATGACGTCTTGTGCATGTATCGTGTCCGCAGTTCCACTGGATTACGCTAGTAATTAAAGTTAACACCTCGTAATGTCTCGTCCACGACTCTCTGAATATGGATCCAAAGCTTTGGGGCGGCATGAGAAGAATGCTGCAGAGTAATTATTTTCATTCATTTGCGCTCTATATCGATCGGCCTATTTCGTTCATTTCCTAATATCAAGTAACTAATAACTCTCTTGTTCATTTAATTTTCTTTGCCTCGTAGGATTTGGAGACGGTTCGTAGATACAAAGGTCGGTGAATTCAAAAAAGAGCTAGAATTCAAAAGGTCAAAGCCTAAGAATCTTTGGGGATATTCAGCCACGGAGACCAATCTATGTGGATACTATGTTCGTGAGATGATCAGGAAATACACCTCTGGCGGGTTCCGAGTGATAACAATGCTCGGAGGAATAACCTCGGATGATGCTTAGTCCGTAAGCTCGCTTCCGACCACTTCAAGAGGAACTAGCTGGATGGTTCAGCAGGAAGTCCTCCATCCTAAAGGAGAACACTATTACGAGGACGTAGAACTTTATATGCATTAAATCATGTATGGAAACTTGTTCAAAATTGTATATGGTCATCCGATGATATTGAATATATATTGTATATTCCTCTTGAATTCTTTTGGTTCTAATTTCAAATTTATTTGAAATTGTACATTCATATGCATGTATGTAGTACCGTAGAATATATGAAACTCCTTCAAAATTAAAATAAAGCACAAAAGAAATAAAACAATACAAATTAAGCAGAAAACAGGTTTAGGGGGGCTAAAACCCTAAACCTGTGGCGGCCTTTAGTCGCGGTTGGCGGAAGAACATGACTAAAGGTCCTCCGCCTCGACGGCCGCTGGCGCCCACGTGACGGGCCTTTAGTCGCGGTTCTTAAGCAGCCGCGACTAAAGGTGGGGGGCATTAGTCGCGCTTATTTGGTCGCGGTTGCCCAACCGCGACTAATGGCAGTTGCGAACCGTGACCAAAGGCCTTTTTTCCACCAGTGGTATTCACATCTGCTCTACATAATTCTGCAACTGTATGTGTATGACTACTAATCAAACCAAAGACTAACAGTATTTCTTTTATTTGTGAAGCAACAATGCTATGAAGAATATCAGCTATTGCCGGCGTGTTGTCTTTGTAGCAGCTCATTGAGAAATTAGGCTTTAATAATGTGGTGATAAGCCAGCTGCACTTAAAATGATGAGAGATGTATGTGAATCTTTTCTTGAACCCTCGAAAGGAATCAAAGCTAGCACATAGTGGGGGTGATATCTTGAAGAGTTGTGAGTGGCCGTCGAGAGGAAGCTTGGGTAGGTTAACAAGGGATTGCATTGGAATTATTTACGATTAAGTATTAGCTCTGGATTACCACTGTTGTTGGTGTTAGTCCAGCTTTGCATCGGTGCCATAACTACACTATCTTGGCTGGCACTTCAGCTTGAATTCTGGATTTATTCTTTTGGTTTGGTTCTCTCGTTATGATTGTCTTCTACTGTATGACCTGGTATATCATAGTTCAAAACATGTTGGACCTGTTTTTTGCGATACTCGATGAGGAACATGTGCAGGTGTGGGACTTGATAAAGCTTGGAGATTATCTTAGTGCAAGGGACGATGTCGATCCCTCTAGGATAGGGATTAGTGGTGAATCACTCAGAGGTATCATAGATCATGATTGCATCATGATACTGAATTATTACATAGATTTCACTTTTAGAAAATTTACCCTTTTTATTTGTAGCTGAATACAGGAATGCATGCATGGTTTCCTACTATTGTGGATACACGGTTCAGTGTTGTTGTTCCAATAATTGGTGTTACGCACACACAACAGTAATTTATCGATATGGGTGCACATAGTTTTGTGATTTGTCCCATGTAAGTAAAGCATGCTCTTTGTGGTGGCTAAGGGATTTCAACGGGCAATAGATAATGACATGTGACAAGCTAGAGTTGAGAGCATTAAGCCTTAATTTGAAGGTTAGAAACCATGCATCCTCTTTAAGATTGGGCACACACCATTGAAAAATATAGATCACAACTGAAATATATCGTTTTGTCTTTCTGTAGAAGCAAGAATTGATTCGGGAAGAGTGAAATAGATGCAGAGGTTGTAAAAAGGTGACTATCTGATTTATTTGACATTTATTTCCTGTTCCATTGTAAATGTTTCACAATCGTATTGACATATTTTTACCGTGTTTGGGACAAGATAGCACATGCTATGGCTTCACAGGTTTGATGCTCCCTACTCGGTTCCTCCGATTGCACCACATCCACTCCTCCTAAATGGTAAAACCAATCATATTTCTTATTGAGTGCTTCTTCTTTGTCCAATAGTTATTGCATGACCCAACATATTCAAAAGTCTCTCACTTCTCTTTTCTCGAGTTCAATGAGCACTTGTCGTGGCTGGGCTTCCAGTCCTACAGTATATATTTTTGTTTTATGATATTATGGTTGAGCCAGAACTGTTGTTAACCCTTCGTTTAAAAATTAATGTTAATTGAGCATTTTTCTTGCTCTTTGGAGCTTCATTTATCGATTACCATGCAGGTGTTGGCGACCCTCATTGCCCAGTCCTTGGTCTACAAGAACCTGCCTCCAAAGCAGTTGAGGCTTAAGCGAAGCAGTTACGTGGATAAGTTCAAGGTAACATTCAATCTGCTCTGTCCGATCCAAATTAATTGACGCTCCTCCAGTACAACTTTGTCTTTTGACATGCAATATGTTTACTTTTCACCATGAGGTGTGGTTCTATGTTTGCCCGGACTTTTTTTTGCATGAATCCAAAACAATTGACAGTGGTTACCGCACCTATAATTGCTCTTTCCGTTTTTAGGACAAAGCACGTCTAAAATGTTGAAAACAAAGAAACTAAAACGCATGGTCCGCTTTCAAGTGAGCATGTCATTGGCCTTCATAATTAGCTAGCTTCTTCTTCTCTTTCACCATGCATTGTTGTTGCATCGAGTCGCAACTTAAAAAATGAGTATGTGCTAGCTAGGGACATGAACTTAAAGGAAACTAGAGATCGAGCCACAACTTAAATCAATAGTGGAAGATTTTAGTACATGTACTTGTGCTTATGCTTTAGACATTTACACTTGTAAAACTGTTACGATCCCTCGGTTACATGCTTGACACGATATTACTCCAATTAGTCGGCGGCAGTTCTTTTTAACAATTGGGATGGAATAATTGTATGGCGTATGTTATGTTGGACTCAACTATATATTTTTGATTTCTTGATTGCAGGATCCAAAGAACTAGCTCGACCGACTCTAGATCACGGACAATTTAGTCTTCGAAATGGCCATCGTAAAGCAGATTCATTTATGGCACTTAATTAGGATGGCTAAATTACATTTGAGTTTCATTTGATGGATATTTGCTATCGAGAATTATGAATTTTATGAATCTACATATTATACGTATGGTTTTGAATATTGTAATTGAATGCCTGTATTTTTTTTAGGTTGCAATAGGCTATTGCCACAATCCACTTTTGGTTGCCACATGTTAGCACCACGGAAACTTAAATTGTCGCAATAGTTTCTCGCTACAAACATTTCACCCGTTCCGATACTTATTTATCACCACCAAAACTAGTATGTTGCAATTTCCTGTTACGATGACTGGAATATTTTGTTGCCATAACTTAATGCCACAAGTGTAGCGGTTCGTGGCAAAATGCTTAATGCCACGAAAACAAGGATTGTTGCCATAGTTTATTGCCACAATTGACTATTGCCACGGAATAGTTTGCACCACGGAACGAGCGTCGTTGGCATAGGTTGTTGCCACAAATGTCTATCGCCACGAGCTATCAGTCGCCATGATTCGTTACATGTTGCATTAAAGCTATCTCCACAAAAGCAAAATGTGGCATCAGATGAGTGTTGCCACGGCAAAACATGTGGCGACTTCCCACATGGTTGTTGCAATAGCTCACTTTATTGCCACAGTTGCTTTTTTGTGGTAATAACCTATTACCATGCGTCGAAATAGCGATTGCTTAGCGAATATTGTTTCGTGGCAATAGGTACTTATCGCCACAAATTGGCATGTATTGCGACAAACAATTTTGTTGTAATAGACCCGAATCTTTGTAGTGACATGAACACACGCAAGACACGCATGCATGTAGGCATGCAACACTGACACGTACACATAACGTACACACGCACGCATGCTGGCGTGTAACACTGACACGTACACATGCACTCACGAACACACGCACGTACGCACCCATGCATGCAACACTAAAACGTACCCTTGCAGGCACGCAACACTCGCACGACTGCATGCATGCAGCACATGACGCAAGACACACGCTCAACCTATACGTGGATCCACCCTTTGTTAAGGACATGGGTTGTTACGGGTATTAATCAATCTTATCTGTGATAAGAAGAACATTGATGATTGCAGCAGTCTTTATGAATCACAACGTACTGAACGGGCTATCAACATAGTAGGCTTATCTACATGAAAAAGATGATGTCACACTCAATGAACAATCATCGGTTTATGAAATGCCCGCTTTTGACCGCCCTGGCCCACCAAAGGTTCCTCTATTGTGCGCTGCCTGCGTTGGGTCACTAACATGCAGGCCATGCACCAAAAGAGCCCACACGTCAGTGGAAGAACGGCGCGGTGTCCTAGAGTCGAGGGCGCTACTCGCGGCACGCCCGGCCGAACACGCCTCCGTGCCGCATTCAAACGCCTCCATGAAACCCGCCGGTGTGGAAGCCGAGAAACCCACTCTGGATAGACGTCCGTTCATGACCGGGCCTGCGTTAAGCGCAACGCTGGCTGAGCTCCTCCCGTCCGCCGTCTATTTAATATCCTATTTAAACGAGGCCAAACGCCGGCCAAAATCGCACACCTCCATTTTGTCCACTCTTACAATGGCTTACGAAGAGTAGTTATTCCGCATCCAAGCCGGCTGGGTAGCCCGCCGGATGCGAGCTATGCAGCTCGCTGATCCACCCCCTCCCCTTGCCCGACGGAGCCAGTTGCCGCCCCAAGCCGGCGTGTGTAGGATCTTGAGAAGAGGTGTCTAGAGGGGGGGGGGGTGATTAGACACTAAGTACCAAAGTTGCAGTTTTTAACTTCTTTTAGGTTTAAGTGGAGTTTAGGCACAAGTTTAACATTCTCAATACATAACAAGCAAGCATGCAAAGAGTGTATAGGCAGCGGAAAGTAAAGCATGCAACTTGCAAGAATGTAAATGGAAGGGTTTGGAGGATTCAAATGCAATTGGAGACACGGATGTTTTTGTCGTGGTTCTGATAGGTGGTGCTATCATACATCCACGTTGATGGAGACTTCAACCCACGAAGGGTAACGATTCTTGTGAGTCCACGGAGGGCTCCACCCACGAAGGGTCCACAAAGAAGCAACCTTGTCTATCCCACCATGGCTGCCGCCCACGAAGGACTTGCCTCACTAGCGGTAGATCTTCACGAAGTAGGCGATCTCCTTGCCCTTACAATCTCCTTGGTTCAACTCCACAATCTTGTCGGAGGCTCGCAAGTGACACCTAGCCAATCTAGGAGACACCTCTCTCCAAGAAGTAACAAATGGTGTGTTGATGATGAACTCCTTGATCTTGTGCTTCAAATGATAGTCTCCCCAACACTCAACTCTCTCTCACAGCATTTGGATTTGGTGGAAAGAAGATTTGAGTGGAAAGCAACTTGGGAAAGGCTAGAGATCAAGATTCATATGGTTGGAATGGAATATCTTGGCCTCAACACATGAGTAGGTGGTTCTCTCTCAGAAATAGGATGCTGGAAGTGTAGGCTTGTTCTGATGGCTCTCTCCACAAATGAAGAGGAGGTGGAGGGGTATATATAGCCTCCACACAAAATCTAACCGTTATACACAATTTACCAAACTCGGTAGGACCGAATCAGAAAACTCGGTCAGACCGATTTAGTAAACCTAGTGACCGTTAGGATTTTCGGTGGGACCAATATGAAACTCGGTAGGATCGATATGGTAAGGGTTAGGGCATAACGTAATCTCGGTGAGACCGATTACACGAACTCGGTGAGACCGATTTAGGTAATTAGTTAACCACAGAGTTGGTCAGGCAAACTCGATGGGACCGATTACTCAAATTCGGTGAGACCGATTTCGGTAATAAGTTAACCAGAGAGTTCGCATTGTAATCTCGATAGTACGGATTGCACAAACTCGGTGAGACCGATTTGTGTAATGGACATACACAGAGAGATTACAATCCCATCTCGGTGAAACCGAGATCCCTATCGGTGAAACCGATTTGCCTAGGGTTTGTGGCAGTGGCTATGACATTTGAACTCGGTGGCACCGGATAGAAAGAATCGGTAGGGCCGAGTTTGACTTTAGGTTTGGGTCATATGTGGATGGGAGGAAGTAGTGGAGGGTTTTGGAGCATATCACTAAGCACATGAAGCAAGAGGCTCATTAAGCAACACCTCATCCCTCCTTGATAGTATTGGCTTTTCCTATAGACTCAATGTGATCTTGGATCACTAAAATGTAAAATGAAGAGTCTTGAGCTTGAAGTTTGAGCCAATCCTTTGTCCTTAGCACCTTGAAGGAGTTCCCACATCCTTTAGTCCATGCCACTCCATTGTTGAACTTATCTAAAACATACTAGATAAAAGTATTAGTCCAACAAGAGATATGTTGACATTAATTACCAAAACCACCTAGGGAGCACTTGTGCTTTCAATCTCCCCCTTTTTGGTAATTGATGGCAACATACATCAAAGCTTTAGATAGAGATATAAATAATAGCAAGTAAAGCTTTGAGAAAACATGTAACAAGCATAGGCTCCCCCTACATGTATGCAATCATGTGAATATGGAACGTACAAGCATGTGAGAGCATAACCATGATAGAGTAGGCAATGTGTTACATGTATCTTGGCCATATGCATCAGAGCAAAGAATATTAAAGAAAGAACCTTCATGCTCATGAGTCCTTCTTGCAAACAGTATGTACATCAGCAAGAATTCCTCATACACATGAGTGTGATGCATATACTTACCTTGTAGTCTTGAGTTGGCTTAGGGTGGAATGAACCTGCACAAACAAGTTTAGATAACACAGGTACATCTACTAGCCAGAGCAAACAAAAGAAACCACAAGAATACCAAGACTGGGATGACATGTAAAGAGTGAGTACTAAGTACCACATTGGATTAGACATGTCCCCAAGAGTAAAGATATGCAATGAATTTAAATGATTCCTTTCCCTTAGATGTCTTGCTCCCCCTGAATCTACCATGAGATATTGGGAGAAGATAGGGAACAAAAATCAGAGCTGAAAAGATGTAAAAGAACAGAGCTTAATGCAATAAGCACATATGAACATGTCTTTCCCCCAAAAAGACATGTGGCATCTCTACTCTTGAACACCAAGCATCTGGGATCCTTGAGAAATACTTTCTACTTGAGTATTCTCTCCCCCTGGAGATCTCTTTCTCCCCCTTAATACTCTCTCCCTATTGGAACAGATAAGCTTTGATGTGATCTCTCTCTCCCCCTTTGACATCAATTTTCCAAGAAGGGTCTTCTGGAATTTGTTGTGAATGGGTTTGGTCCTTGAGTCACAACACAAAGCACTGGATAAAGTTGTGATGCTTGTAGAGGACAAGATTCATTGAGTGGAGCTGGATCATAAGAAACACAGAATAAGTGGCAAACAGTTTTTCCTATTGTGAAGTCGATGGCACCGAGTGGTATGCTTCGGTTGTACCGAAAGGATTCGGTTGGACCGTGTCGGGGAGGCTGATCGTACCCGCGAACACCTATGGGGACGGCGGACCAGGCCCCTTTGTGGTTCGGAGGGGGGGGCGGAGATCGCACGAAGAGCGGATCGAGGCGAGGCACACGAGCAGTTTACCCAGCTTCGGAGCTCTCCGGAGAGATAAAACTCCTACTGATGCTTGTTTGATGTATTGTGTTCTTGCTAGGGAGCGATGCGAGCTACAAAACCTAGCGTGAGCGTATCTGGTCTCTGGTGAGTCGAATGAACCGAAGCTCCAACCGAACCCCCTCTACGTTGCGCATGGGCCTCCTTTTATATGCTCAAGGGGTCTCCGACAGGTGGCAACATAGGCGGGGGTACAAATGTAAAAACAGGAGTTGGTACACCTACACGAGCAGTGTACCGTGCACAATACCTAACTCTGACGGCAAGGGACAAGAGCAATAAATGCCAGTCGGTGTCGCCAAACAGTGCAACAGAGACCGTCAGGTGCACCTCCGCTCGCCACGATGGCAAGCTTGTCAGCGCCGCTTATAGCTGCTCTCATTGGGCTGCCTGACCTCTCGACTGCAGCAGCGCACGGAACGGCCCCATGGCGACACGTCGCTGGATGAGCTGGAGCGGAGATGGAGAGAGGTTGCTTGCCGCGGCAAGCGCCTTGCCGCGGCCGAATCCTTGCCGCGTCCGGAGGCTTGTCGCGCTGCGAACCTTCCCGGCAAGCTCCTCTTGCCGGGGCCTTGTCTTCTGCATGCCTTGAGTGGCCTTCCCGACAAGCTCCTCTTGCCGGGGCCTTGTCTTCTTAATCAAATACTTTGTTCTTGAATGGCTCCAAAGGAACCACGGAGGATCTTGGCGGTGACCCCTACTCTAGTACCCCGACAGGAGCCCCCGGGCCTGGGCCGTACACGGTGCCGAGCGCTGTCGGGCCAGGCCCAAAACAGTGCACGGGCACACGCGGCCTCGACCACGCGTCGCCTTCGCCCCGGACCCACCACGATCCCCACTAACGGCACGCACCGGACGTGGCGTCGTGCGAGAGATCGTGGGCGTGGTCATGGCGGTTTCTTTATTAGGAAAAGCGGAATGTCCGCCCCCTCCCCCTCTTTATAAGCGGAGGAAACAGGGGCAGGCCGTCCACTCCGCCATCGCTGTCTTGTCAAGAAAACCACCGCCGCTCCCCCCTTCTTCTCCGGTGCGAAGAGCGGCGCCCGCCTTCGCCACAAGCGCTCACCGCCGTCGGCCTTCTCCGCCGCCCTCGCCGTGGCTCAAAGCCGACAAGGAGAAGGGCGTCAAATCGACTTGGCGCAGCGGCTCGCGGCGTTAATGCAAGGCGGGCCATCTCCCCCAGCTCGGCGCAAAGGGAGCTGCGGGGCGTCTTCTACCTTTTTGGTCGGCGGAGGCCAGCGTGCGCATCCAGCGCGAAGGTACTCCCGCCTCCGCCTCCGATTTGGCCCCAACTAGGTACCCCTTTTCGCCCTTTTCTTCTATTGCGGGCTTTGCCCGCCCTTTTCCGAGTTCTTCTGCGACATCATGAACACATTTGGCCTCCGCCTCCTTGATTTCACCCCCAACGCCGTCTTGACCATGGCAGTTTTCACGCATCTTTGCGAAAACTTTGTCGGAGTCCACCCAAATGTGGCACTCTTCCGCCACTTCTTCGTGCCCGCGTCGAGAGGAGAGCCGCTTGCGGAGGGATAGCTTGGGTCTCCAGGATCGGCAAGAAAGAAGCGTGTCTGGAAGGGGAGTTCCGCAACAAGTGGGAGGTGGAGAGCCAATTGGTGTTGGGTCGTGAGGAGAACCGCAGCCCTTCACTGCCGTGCACCAAACCCCAATAGTGCGCGACAGAGATTGGAGTAACTTAGCGCGGAGGTTGCGAAGTTGAAGATAGCTGTGACCGGATTTTGCGCCTCGAGCTTGCGGACTAACCCGTAGGTGCAGGTTGGCGCCAGACTTCCTTCGTCGCCGCGCGCCGCTCCTTGTAGGAAAGGAGGAGGCCTGCACGGGAGTTCCAAAATCTGGCGGAGACATTATGAGGTTGCGGCGGGCCTGAACTAGAACTTCACCGTCTTGGAGCTGGACGCGATCTTTGCTCGAGCTGTTCAAGAACGACCCGACCATCTGAGTGGTTCGGGTTGCGGCGAAGTCGTCCCATTGTGCAACAACTTCGGCGCTCGACGCATCCAGCGCCATGATGCCGTTATGCGATTCCCATGGGATCGTTCCAACTGGCGAGAGCCCCGACGAGTCGTGCGGCAGTTCTTCAACGACTTGGAAGAAGTGCCGATCCGCTCCGATGAGCGAAAAAGGCTCACCCGTGACACCACCGGCGAGGAGATGGCTGGATTGCCACCATGGTGGAGGAGGCGGCAGCGCGCCGCCGCTGGAGCCTTCGGGTATACCGTGGAGGAGGCGGACGCTGCGAAGGCGGCAAGCCTTGCCGGCGAGGGAGATCGCGGCGAGGGCAGGCTTGTCGAGCCCGAGGCGGGTCGAGTGGACCCGCCGAGGGCGCTTCTCCACCACCCAGCGACTTGCCGCCGGTGAGCCCGTCTCCGCTGAAGAGGCGTCTCCGCAAGGCGGAGGCAGTCGGGCAGGTGGCCTGGCAGCAGCGCCTGGCAGCAGCCTCCACCGCGGCAAGCGAGGTTCCCCTTGAGGCGCCCCACACTGCTGTGACAACTGGGGCAGGATCTTCTCAGGCCACCGCCGACGCCTCCGCCAAGCGGCCAAGAGAGCCCACTCCCCCGCCTCGTCGCACCGGAGGCGAGCCGGAGTTTGACTTCTCCGCGCTCAGCTCCAAGGAGGAAGGCGAAGAGTAAGCTCTTGAGATTTGTGCTTGTATTTCTTCAATTTTATTGCTTCATCTTGAATCTGATTTGCTTCGTTCTGGACTCTTTCATTTTCAGGACGCTGGCCCAGAGAGCGTCGAAGAGGGCCAAGATCCCGACGGTCGTTGTTGAGGACGATTCTCCCGTGGCAACAGGGGACGCATCCGAGACCCCATGCCGGACCCGGCAACCCTTCCTCAGCAGCCCCAGCGCAGCCCCCAGTAAGTGTGCAGTTTTCTCCTTACTATTAGGTGCGCAAGGGTGCCCTTTCTTCGTTGATACCTGTTGTTTGCTTGTGTAGGAGCGAGAGCAGCCTCATCGGGGAGGGCTCGGAAGCCGCCCGAAATCCTGTCTGCTGCCACTCGCCGCCAAAGGAGGAATCTCCGGCAAGGGCGCCCTCCGACAAGGGAGGCCACTCCGGCAAGGGAGGCTACCCGGCAAGGGACAGCGCCGATGACCCTCCAATGGTCGAGGCCATGGCTGCGGATCCCGTTGCGGGTAATTTCCTTACGAAAATTTCCCTTGGGCTCGTTTTCTTTTGTTTCTCTTTTTAACATTTGCTTGACTGCTCTTTCTTACGTCGGCCTGTGAGCCGATGGAGGTCGAGGGCCCATGGCGAGGAGGAAGCGGCAACACCGACGCAGGCCGCCGTCGAGCAAGAAGAGGTCGTTGTTGTGGAAGAAGAGGCCGTCCGCCGATGAAGCCTGTTGGCGAGGAGGCCAGGCTGCCGACGCAGAGGCCGGGCGAGGGTCGAGGCGATCGACTGACGGCCCCTGAGGCCAGGAGGCACCAAGCGCTACACCGACAGCCGACTCCCCACCGGCTGCTGGCGTCGGCCAGCTCCGAGAGCCCCAGCCCGCGCCTACCAAGGCCGGGCGAAGGCGTCTTCATCAAGCTCCACAGGCCCAGAGCTCCAGGCGCCCGGTCGAGGGAGAGACCTTCGATGGCGAGCTACTCGCCTCTGCTGGGCTGACACTGGTGGATGCGCCAAGTAGCAGCAGCGGCGAGTCTGAGGAGGAGCACCTACTGAAGAAGCTGTTGTCGCTCTACCGCACCCGGCAGGCCAAGTTGGAGACCAGGGAAGCACTTGTCGCGAGGGCAGGAGCGGACATGGAGAAGCGCGCAGAAGAGCTCCGGAGCTCCAACCAATAAACTCTCCGCGACGTAGCAAAAGCGCGGGGGCAACTTGCAGAGGAGCGCACGACCTTTATCCTTGAGAAGGCCGCGGCTGAGGAGGAGCGGCGGCTGGCTGCCGAGAAGCTCTCAGCCTTGAGAAGCGGTGGCGCAGTGGAAGGTCAACCTGGACAGCCACGAAGAAGACCTTGCATGAGGAGTCACTTGGCGGGGCGCAGGAAGGGAAGGATGCTGCCGCAGCAGCGAGGCCGCCAAGGAAGAGCTGAAGGAAAAGGTGGAACAGTGGAGGCCAGCCTCAAGAAGAGCGGCGAAGAGCTTGCCACGCTCAAGCGTGAACGCGAAGGGCGCCTACACTCTTGGTGAGCTGCAGAGTCGTCCTCGCTGATAGGGGCAAGGAGCTCGGCGCCGCCAAGGATTCAAGGCGGATCTTGAGCTGAAGCTGACCACTCACAGCCTTGACGTTGGACGGCGCTAGAGAGCGGGAGGTGGGCTTGTTGGAGGCGATCAAGGCCAAGGAGGAGCTGCTAGTGAATACCGCCTCCATCCAGAGCACCTTGAGGGAGAGCGTGGAGCACTGGACTGAAGGTCTTGTGGATACCGCCGCCGACATCCACAATGAGCTGATGGAGCTGGGGATGACGGACCTTGCATACTCCTCCGACGAGCATCTCCAACCCAGCGCCAAACTCAGCTTATTCTTCAAAG
Source organism: Aegilops bicornis (assembly GCA_021605145.1). Classification (NCBI taxonomy): domain Eukaryota; kingdom Viridiplantae; phylum Streptophyta; class Magnoliopsida; order Poales; family Poaceae; genus Aegilops; species Aegilops bicornis. Next base: position 77,962,585 of record CM038674.1, on the reverse strand, counting down.
GCGTGGCGACGGGTCTCCAGCGACTCCGGGAAGAGGTCCCAAAGCAGCTGGCTGAGGAATCACGCCAGATCTGTGCAGGAGCCCTCGAGAAGGTGTTGATAAAGGTGGCCTTCCGCAATCCGGGCCTCAACCTTAACGGCGTCCTCAAATCCTTGCCGCCAGATGCCAACGTGGAGGAGCTCAAAGCCCTTGTCGCACCCATTGTGGACAAGGTGAACAAGATCAAGCGGATCGATGGCGACCCGGCGTGAACTAGGCCGCCAATTTTATCTTCCCTTGTCGCTGCTGATCATGTTTAGAACACTTTGTTAGATCAGCGACAAGTTATTTTGTAATATACTCTATCTTAGGCGATCAATGCAACGTTATTTCCTCTACTTGATTCCTTCCTTTATGCGTTTACGCCTTACACATTTGGGGGACTTGTCGGTGCGGGCACTTTTGCATGCGCTGAGTCTTGGAACGTCGACAGCTTCTGGCCGGTGCCGTCTCCGACAAACAACCTTGTCGCGACTAGCCGCAGCTCACTTAAGTTGTTGAGCGGACTCGAAACAAAGTAAGGGCGCGACTAGCCGGCGAGTTGATTCCTCTGCGCACAGGTTTTCCATACAAAGTACTATCGTTCGAGGAAGATAACTTAAAAATTTAAAAATTGATTGCTCAAACTTTGGCAACTTAGCTTTTACATCTCTTGCTTCCCAATGAGGTGAAACTTCCTCGGCGGTGCACGGTCCATAGTATTATCTCCTCCTCCCCTGGTTAACTTGTGCGCGAGGGAGCCTTCCTTTCTTTGAGAAAAGAAAGAAGAGGAAATAAAGTTATGGAGCCTAGCGGCTCGATTTTGCTTACGGGTGTGGTTGCTTTGCACAAAGTGTTAGTCGAAACATGCAATAAAATGATGAAAGCATGAATTTGACGGGTTGTGCGCAACACATGAGCTTTATCGATGCACGGGTCTCGTGCGCCCAGCTTTGTACAAAGGATTACATGCAACAGCGGCAAGACTTGTACAAAAGGTGGTTGCCGGAACGGGTTCCGGCAACCGCGCCCTATGGGTAAAACTTGCGAAGATGCTCAATGTTCCAGGAGTTGCTCACCGGGATGCCATCTTCGGTCTCCAGGCGGACAGCGCCAGGCCTAGTGACTCGTTTCACCCGGTAAGGGCCTTCCCACTTCGGCGTCAACTTGTTTGAATTCTTGGCGGTCTAAACGCGCCGAAGAACAAGGTCGCCTTCCTTGAGACTTCTGGAACTAACTCTGCGGCTATGGTAGCGACGCAAAGCTTGCTAGTAGCGAGCAGCTCGCACAGCGGCCTGAAGACGATCCTCCTCAAGGAGCAGCGCGTCATCTTGTCGCAGCTGCTCTTGCTCAAGCTCATCGTGGCGAGCACACGAGGCGATCCGATATCTGAGTTCCGTGGGGAGAACTGCCTCTGCTCCATAGACTAGAGCAAAAGGTGTCCGGCGGTGGCTCGATTTGGCGTCGTCCTGATCGACCAAAGAACCACCGGCAGCTCCTCGATCCAGTTTCTTCCGCACTTGTGCAGCCCGTCGAAAGTTCTGGTCTTGAGCCCGCGCAGCACTTCAGCATTTGCCCTCTCTGCTTGACCGTTGCTTCTCGGGTGAGCAACGGAAGCAAAGCAGACCTTGGCGCCAAGATCTTGGATGTACTGCATGAAGGTGCGACTCATAAATTGCGTGCCATTGTCGGTGATGATCCTGTTAGGGATCCCGAAGCGGCAAACAATCGACCTGAAGAACTTGACTGCTGACTGTGCTGTCACCTTCCTCACTGCTTCCACTTCCGGCCACTTTGTGAACTTGTCGATAGCGACGTACAAGTACTCAAAGCCCCCGACAGCTCGGGGGAAGGGGCCGAGGATGTCGAGCCCCCAGACCGAAAATGGCGGGATAAAGGGATCGTCTGGAGAGCTTGAGATGGCTGGTGTATCTGTTTGGAATGGAACTGCACGCTTCACACTTGGTTACTTGTGCGGTTGCATCACGGAGGGCTGTCGGCCAGAAGAAACCTTCTTGGAAAGCTTTGCCGGCAAGTGCTCTTCTTGCCAATGTGGTGACCACATATGCCTCCGTGTATCTTCGCCAACAGCTTACATCTATCTTCCACAGGAATACACTTCAATTTCACACCGTTGAGTCTTCTTACATGCGATTATCTGTCGACAAACTGGTACATACTCGACTCCCGGCTACTCTTTCCGCTTCTTCTTGCTCTTCGGGAAGCTCTCCTGTCTGAAGGAAATGGACAATCTGTTGCGCCCATGCTGGAGCTTGTGGCTCGACAACAAGGACCAAAGGCACATCTGTTGCTGCGGGAACATCAGCTTCCACGGCAAGGACCTGCGGCCCCGCCGGAGCTTGATGTTCCTCGGCAAGTTTGCCGGAGCAAGACTTGTCGGGAGCGTCTGCTTCAACGAAACAAACCCTGGGGCTTATCGGAGCAGACTGCCCCTCAGCACTGTTGGTGTTGATCTTGGGAACCTTCGCAACGACGGCTTCGAGAAGCTCTGTCGGAAAGTAGTCACCAGAGATCAACTTCCTCTTCTTGCTTTGTCCGATTGATGGTGTTACGGTTGGCTGAGTCAGCTTGAGCACGAAAATCCCTGGTTCCACAGGCAACTTAAGTGCAGCGCACTTTGACAGGCCGTCAGCAATATCATTCTGAGCTCTTGGAACATGTTCCATTTGCAGGCCGTCAAAATGATCTTCCAGCTTCCTCACTTCGTCAACGTAGGCTTCCATCAACGGACTCTGGTAATCTTTGTTCACTTGGCGGACGACAAGCTGCGAGTCACCCCTAACAATAAGCTTTTTGATCCCAAGGTCCACTGCGATCCTGAGACCGGCAAGCAAACCTTCATACTCTGCAGTATTGTTTGTTGCTTGCTCCTTGGGAAAGTGCATCTGGACTACGTACTTGAGGTGCTCTCCGGTGGGTGCGATAAGTAGCACGCCGCACCGGCGCCTTGCAGCGAGAAGGCACCATCAAAGTACATTAGCCACTCTTTGCTTGCTTCCTTGACGGAAATGCTCGTCTCCGGAATCTCTTCATCTGGCGTTAGCGTCCATTCTGCTATGAATTCTGCCAACGCTCTGCTTTGGATAGTTGATGTGCTTTCAAACTTGAGACCAAAGCTTGACAGCTCCAATGCCCACTCGACAATCCTGCCCGTTGCTTACGGATTCTGCGGTATCCTCTTGACGGAAAGCGAGTGACAACTGTGGATCTCATGTGCTTGGAACTAATGGCGCAGCTTTCTCGAGGCCATGAGGAGGCCGAAAAGCAATTTCTGCACACCGTAGTACCTTGACCTAGCCCCCTGCAGGAGGGAACCGACAAAGTAGACTGGGCGCTGCACCATCCTTTTCTCGTGATCCGGTCATGTGTCTGCGCGGATTCGCCCTTGTCGGGACCAGAGCTTGTCGGCGAAGCCCCCTGCTTGTCGCTGGATGTGTTTGCCGTGGTTGTTGGCTCGTCATCCGCCTCCCTCTCCGCTACTAACGCAGCACTAACCACTTGATTGGTTGCCGCTATATATAGCAGCAACTTCTCTTGTGGCTTAGGTGTGACAAGTCTTGGAGTGGAGGACAGTATCTGTTCAAGTCTGCTGCGCAGCCTCCGCTTCGAGTCCATTTCATTGGACCTGCCGTTTTCAAAATCTTGAAAATGGCAGGGCGCGCTCAACAGACCTAGAAATAAACTGCCGAGAGCAGCTACGCAACCGGCAAGTCTTCGTACATCCTTGGCGCTTTGGTGCTTCAATCTGCTCAATGGCCTTGATCTTGTCGGGATTAGCTTCAATCCCTCGTTGAGACCACGAAGAACCCGAGAAGCTTGCCGGAAGGGACTCCAAACACGCACTTCTCGGGGTTGAGCTTGAGGTTGATCTTGCGCAGATTTGCAAAGGTCTCGTCCAAATCGTGAACCAGAGTTGCTTTGTCCTCGCTTTTGACCACTATGTCATCCATGTAGGCTTCTACATTTCTGTGCATCTACGGCTCAAAAGCATCATGGACTACCCTTGCAAATGTTGAACCAGCATTCTTCAAACCGAAAGGCATCCGTATGAAACAGTATGTGCCACATGGTGTGATGAATGCGGTCTTCTCCTCATCTTCTTCAGGCATGAAGATCTGATGGTATCTCGAGTATGCATCAAGAAGCGAAAGCAAATCACATCCAGCCGTGGAGTCAACAATCTGGTCAATGCACGGCAAGGGAAATGGATCTTTGGGACAAGCTTTATTAACATCCGTGAAGTCAATACAAAGTCTCCATTTTCCGTTTGCTTTCTTGCTGCGACTACTGATTGGCCAACCACGTAGGATGGAGCACTCCTCGACAAGGCCTGCTGCTTCCGGTTTCTTGATCTCTTCGCTATGAATTCTTGGCGCCCACCGCTTGCTTCGACTTTTTGCTTGACGGCCGCGTGCATGAGGACAAACGGCGGCGGTGCTCAATCACTTTCACGGGAACACCGGGGATGTCGACGGTTGCCATGCAAACATGTCGACATTCGCCCATGAGAAAGCAACGAGTGCGCCTTCCTATTTAGGGCGAGAGAGGCACCGATGGTAAGGTACCACCGATGCCGTCCTCCTAGGCGGGCACCTTCTTGGTCTTTGGCGGAGCTACCATCTTCTTGCACTTGCCGGTGGAGCTCGATGGTGCGTCCTCGACGGTTGCGCAGCACTCCGAAGAGGTGCGCTTGCCGGAGTAAGCATCAGAGCCCTTACTAGCTTGGACTTTGTCTTCTTCCCCCCGGGAGCTTCAGCGGCAAGTGTTTGGCAATCTATCGCGGCTGCTGCATCCCGGTAGATCTTGTCGGCACAGATAAGGGCATCCTTCTTGTCGCCATGGACGGAGATGACGCTTATCGGGCCTGGCATCTTGAGTAAGTTGTAGGTGTAGTGAGAGGCTGCCATGAACTTGGCGAGTGCTGGACGGCCAAGTATCCCATTGTAAGGCAATGGGAAATCGGCAACGTCGAATGTGACCCTCTCAGTCCTAAAGTTCAGCTCGCTGCCAAATGTTACCGGCAACATAATCTTTCCATTCGGCTTGCTCCTTCCCGGATTGATTCCTTGGAAAGTGCGGTCTCTTGAGCTCATTGTCAGGATTTGGAGCTTACGGAGCACCGCGAAGGAGATCAGATTCAAGCCGGCCCCGCCGTCAACTAGCATTTTGGTGACCTTGAGGTTGCGGATGGTTGGTGAGACCAACATCGGCAAGCACCCGACCGCAGATATGCGATCAGTGTGGTCCTCAATATCAAAAATGATAGGCGTGCTGAACCACTTCAGAGGCTTGCGTGACTCTACGGATGGTTCCGCTGCATTGACCTCCCGCATCCATTGCTTGAGTTGGCGGTGGGAGGTATGCAGGGAAGCACCCCCGTCAACGCAGAGGACCTTTGTGGCTTTCTGAAACTCCTGCTCATCGGCGTCATCGTCTTCCATATCTTCGTCGTCGTCATCATCTTCATCCTTGTCGCGGCCGCGGGGAGGTCTGTCTCCTTGCCGTTGCTTGGCCTTGCCGCGGCGTCCTCCCCGGCCGGGACGTTTCTTGCTCGCTCCCCCAGCACCTTCTTGGGCCTTCTCCTTGTCGCGCCGCTCGTACTCAGCCCTCTGCTATTCGACAAGCTGCTCGACCTTCTTGCAGCTCTGGAGGTCATGGCCCTTGGTGCGGTGGATCTTGCAAGATCTTGCTTGCGGAGCTGCCCCGCTTGTCGTGGCGGCCGCCACCGACCGGTGGTTGGCGTCGTGACAACCTCCTTGCCGGAACCACCAGCTTTGGCGTTCTTGTCGCCACCTCCGTTACCGGACTGCTCAACAGCTAGCACTTCTCTACCTTTCTTCTTCCTGTTGCCTCGCCGCCGGCTCTTCTTTGCCGGGGCGGTCTCCTCACTGTCAGATCCTGCTTCCGCATTCTCCCCCGGGAGTCTCCTCCCTTCCTCGGTAGCGTGCACACTTGTCGGCCAAGGCGTACAGCTCATCGACGTCCTTGACTTTGCACATCGCCATCTCCTCCCTCATCCTGCGGTTCCGCACATTCGATGAAATGCGCTGATCACCGCGGCAGGGTGGACGTCTCGGGATGTTGTAGTGCACACGGCTGAATCTCTGAATGAACTTGCAGGGAATCTCCTTCCTTACAGGCGGCGAGATGAAGGTCACTCTCTTGGCCATGAGGCTCGTGGCCACCTGTGAAGGCGCCAACAAACTGATGGCACAGATCTGCCCAAGAGGATATGGAGCTGTCCAGCAAGTGCATGAGCCAAGATCTGACGTTGGGCTTGAGCACGAGCGGGAAGTAGTTGGCGAGGATCTTGTCGTCCCGTCCCCCCGCAGCCTGCACCGCGATGGTGTAGATGCTGAGGAACTCCGACGGATGCGTCCTGCCATCATACTTCTCCGGCACGTCTGGTTTGAAGTTTTTCTCGTTGGGCCACTAGACTTGCCACAGCTCACGAGTGAACGCAGGGCAACCTACCGCGTACGGCAAGTCGCCTGGCTCCTCCGGCGCGCGCACGTCAACAGAAGGCCCAGCGCACTTGTCGGACTGACGTCGCGCTTCTCTCCAGCGCTCGATGCGAGTTCGAGCGTCCTCTTGTTGTCGCTCATGAAGAACTTGGCGCTGATCGCGGCGAGCTCACGGATCCGATGACGCGGTGGAGTCGCTGTCGAGGTGGATCCGGTGAGTCGGCGATCTTGGCCTTCGTTGCGGAGAGTGCACGGTGGTTGTACCTCCGACAGTCTCGTCGCCACCGGCTCGTGCCTTGTCGTCTCGCCGCGCAACAGCGATGGCGTTGGTTGCCGCGGAGCGTCGCCGTTAGCAAAGCCCATGAGGCTCGGATAGTGGCCCTCCACTCGTCGACCTTCTCGGCCGTTGGAGGGTAGTCGAGGAGCAGTGAGCTCTCGCCAGAGCTTCTGCTGGAGTAGTGGGTGGCATTGGCGAACGGTGCGAGGAGCGGATATGCTCGGACTTCTAACTACGTTAGAAGGAGCAGCACCCCATCCAGGCGACCGTATCTCACTCGTGCCAGCATGTTGGCGCGCATGCTGGTCTTGAGGGTCTCGATCCAGCGAGCGTATGGCATTATGAACGCCATGACGTTGTTGGTCCCGCTGCCTCGATATGGGCGCGGGGGATGCGCGGACGCCGAGGTTTGCGGGGCCTTGTCCTTGGACTTGGCAACGTCGCGAACACCTTCGTCGGCGCCCGTTCCTCCGCCAGCGTCTGCCCCACCACCCGTTTGCTGCGGCGAGGGTGGGTACGACGCGGACGGCTCTGCTGCCGCGAAGCCTTCTTCTTCGGTGGCATGTTGAGGAAGATGTTGAGGACCTTGCCGTGTGAACGTCGGATCAGATTCACACGGCCTCGACGCCCCCTACCGGGCGCGCCAAAGATGTCGGGAGGCTGATCGTGCCCGCGAACACCTATGGGGCCGGGCGGACCAGGCCCCTTTGTGGTTCGGAGGGGCGGAGATCGCCTGAAGAGCGGATCGAGGCGAGGCACACGGCAGTTTACCCAGCTTCGGAGCTCTCCGGAGAGATAAAACTCCTACTTGCTTGTTTGATGTATTGTGTTCTTGCTAGGGAGCCGGCGAGCTACAAAACCTAAGCGTGAGCGTATCTGGTCTCTGGTGAGTCGAATGAACCGAAGCTCAACCGAACCCCTCTATGTTGCGCATGGGCCTCCTTTTATATGCTCAAGGGTCTCCGACAGGTGGCAACATAGGCGGGGGTACAAATGTAAAACAGGAGTTGGTACACCTACCGAGCGATTATGCGATGCAAAATACCTAACTCTGACGGCAAGGGACAAGAGCAATAAATGCCCGTCGGTGTCGCCCAAATAGTGCAACAGAGACCGTCAGGTGCGCCTCCGCTCGCCACGATGGCAAGCTTGTCAGTGCAGCTTATCGCTGCTCTCCGCTGGCTGCACAGCCTCTCGACACGCGCGCACGGAACGGCCCCATGGCGACACGTCGCTGGATGAGCTGGAGCGGAGATGGAGAGAGGTTGCTTGCCGCGGCCGAATCCTTGCCGCGTCCGGAGGCTTGTCGCGCTCCGAACCTTCCCGGCAAGCTCCTCTTGCCGGGACCTTGTCTTCTGCATGCCTTGAGTGGCCTTCCCGACAAGCTCCTCTTGCCGGGGCCTTGTCTTCTTAATCAAATACTTTGTTCTTGAATGGCTCCAAAGGAACCACGGAGGATCTTGGCGGTGACGAGGCAGACCCTGCCGCGGGGTGCTACAACTGTCCGTGCACGAGTACGGGATACTAGGGTACCCCTACTCTAGTACCCCGACAGACCGAAAACAACAAATCGGTGAAACCGAGTTCATCATAGAGAAAACTCTTGTCGCCTCAGCTCACTAGACTAGAAAGATCTCACAAAGATTTGCAAGGAATTAACTGAATGATGTGCAATGAATTGGATGCAGGAAATGCAGAGCAAACAGAAAGAAATCTAGATGAAGTTTTTTTTGAAAGGGGAAACAACTATGCATGAGACAAATGCAAAAACACAGAAAAGAACACGAGAGAACTTCATCTAGATATGGTCGGTGACAAAGTCACCTACGTTAGAGTATATTGACTTAGGAGTCATGTGAGATCACTTGATCATATGTCATACTCATCGTTTAAGCTCAAAATGGGGTTACCATTGTTGTTTAAGCATCTTGATGTGTTCACATCTTGTCGAGTTGCTTTAGCTCATGACTCAGAGTAAAGCTTCTCTAAGATGGAATAACATACCTTGGTTAGTGGTGTTGACCATGTAGTTGAACTTGTGTGGATTGCTCAAGGTTGATGTAGCTCATCAAGAGTTGGGAGCACCACTTGGAATTTGAGTCCATCTACCTACATGGGTTAGTTCTTGCAAGGAGTAGCACTTGTATATCCAAAAATGATAATCATGAAGCTCAACATAGAGTTTGTCAAAGGATATGTTTGAGTGATTTCGTGCTTCCTTGTATTCAGCCACCATAGTGTAGAGACTTGGTGATGTAGAGATTGCTCAAGATGTGAGTAGATTACAATCTCATGGAATTTGATTACACCAAGTACCTACATGGGTTAGATAACATGCAAGATGCAAATATATCGAAGATATAATACTTTCAACATAAGAGAGATACCATGGATTAGTCATAAGCTCATGTCTTGCATGCATCCAATGGAGTTTCTACTCCAAGTTCGAAGCATCAATGATGTTCAATTCTCCTCTCAACCTGCAAAACACTTTCTCATCAAGGGGTTTAGTAAATATATCCGCTAATTGCTTTTCGGTGTGAACATGCTTAAGTTTAATGTCACCCTTAGCAACATGATCTCGAATGAAGTGATGATGAACTTCTATATGCTTAGTTCGAAAATGTTGTACGGGATTATGAACAATTTTGATAGCACTTTCATTGTCACAAAGCAATGGAACATTTTTCACATATATCCCATAATCTTTAAGAGTTTGGGTCATCCAAAGTAATTGAGCACAACATGAACCAGTGGCAATGTACTCCGCTTCGGCTGTAGATAAGGATACCGAGTTTTGTTTCTTGGAGGACCAAGACACAAGAGATCTACCAAGAAATTGACAAGTACCCGAAGTGGACTTTCTATCAACCTTGTCTCCAGCATAGTCCGAGTCGGAGTAGCCAACAAGATCGAAAGAGGCCCTCTTAGGATACCAAATGCCAAAATTTGGTGTATGAATTAAGTATCTCACTATCCTTTTCACGTTCTTAAGATGACATTCTTTAGGAGCAGCTTGATATCTTGCACACATGCACACACTTAGCATAATATCGGGACATGAAGCACATAGGTATAACAATGATCCAATCATAGAGCGATAAACCTTTTGATCAACCGGTTTACCATCTTTGGTCAAATCAAGATGTCCACTAGTAGGCATGGGTGTAGACATACCTTTGCACTCTTGCATATTGAACTTCTTGAATAAGTCCCTAGTGTACTTCGCTTTGAGAGACAAAAGTACCTTCCTTAGTTTGCTTGATTTGCAACCCAAGAAAGAATTTGAGTTCACTCATCATTGACATCTCAAACTTCTCCGACATTAGCTTCCCAAACTTTTCACTAAAATGAGGGTTAGTTGATCCAAATATAATATCATCAACATAGATTTGGCACACAAATAGTTCTCCATTAACCCTTTTAGTAAAAAGTGTGGAATCAATTTTCCCAATTTCAAAGCCTTTTTCAAGAAGTAACTTGGTCAAGATTTATACCAAGCTCTAGGAGCTTGTTTAAGACCATAAAGGGCTTTGTGAAGTTTGTAAACATGGTTTGGTTTCTTAGGATTAACAAAGCCGGGAGGTTGTTTAACATAAACTTCCTCCTCTATTTCACCATTTAGAAAAGCACTTTTAATGACCATTTGGTACAAGGTGATATCATGGTGATTAGCATAGGCAAGTAAGATGCGAATGGACTCAAGTCTAGCAACGGGAGCATAAGTCTCACCATAGTCCATACCTTCGACTTGTGTGTAGCCTTGGGCATTTAGAGGCGTGCTTTGTTGAGGAATACTTGTCCATCTTCATCTTGCTTGTTGCGAAACACCCATTTGGTACCGATGATGTTGTGGTCGTTGTCGGGCTTCTCAACCAATGTCCAAACTTGGTTTCTCTCAAAGTTGTGTAGCTCTTCATGCATAGCATTTATCCAATCCGGATCTTCCAATGCTTCTTCGACCTTCATAGGTTCAATGCTAGAGATGAAAAAATATTTTTCACGAAAGTTAGCTAAACAAGTTTTAGAGCGAGTGATTCTCCCGGTTTGAATATCATTGTAGATTTGCTCGACGGGACGGTCTTTAGCAATTCTTGCTCGAACTCGTGAGAGATTTTGCTTGGGTCTCGGTTGAACATCTTCTTCATCTTGTTCTTCTTCTTCTTGATCATCTTCATTGTTGGCGTTGTCATTTTCTTGTCGTGGTGAAGAAGGAGGTTGTTGACGTTCATGATGTTCTTCCTCGTTTTCTTCATCTTGGTGTGTTCCACTTGTGGATGCTTCTGTATCAACTCTTGGTTCACCTTGTCGTGAAGTAGAAGCTTCCACTTGGTCAGACGAGGTACTCTCCTTCACCCCCGTTGAACGGACCTTGCCAATAGACAAGTCTTGGATTGCTTCTGAAGGGTCTTTGTCTCCTACATCAATTGGCAATTGCTCTACTTGCGAGCCGTTAGATTCTTCAAACTTCACATCTACTGTCTCTTCAACCTTTCGGGTGAAATTGTTGTAGACACGGTAAGTCTGAGAGTTTGAGCCGTAACCTAGTAGGAAACCTTCATGAGACTTAGGAGCAAATTTTAAACGACGATGCTTATAAAGAATGTAGCACTTTGAGCCGAATACTCGAAAGTATCCAACTTGGGGTTTGTTATCAGCGAGGAGCTCGTATGCCGTCTTGCCGAGTAGCTTGTGAAGATACAAGCGATTTGTTGCATGACAAGCTGTCTCAACCGCTTCTGCCCAAAAGTGCTTCGGCGTCTTTTACTCATCAAGCATCGTTCTCGCCATTTCGATGAGCATCCGGTTCTTTCTCTCAACAACTCCATTTTGTTGAGGTGTGTACGTAGCCGAGAACTCGTGTGAAATCCGCTCTTCATCAAGAAAGGTGTCCACATTTGCGTTCTTGAACTCCGTTCCGTTGTCACTGCGAACCTTCTTGATCTTCAGTTCAAATTGATTTTGGGCCTTCCTAGCGAAGTTTTTGAAGATCTTTTGGACATGCGATTTATCTCGAGAAAGAACACCCACGTAAATCTTGAAAAATCATCAACTATAACTAGACCAAAGGAATTTCCACCGAGACTTTTGTAAGCGTTGGGACCAAAGAGATCCATATGAAGTAGCTCGAGTGGCCTCCTTTTGGTCATGATGTTCTTCACGGGATGCCTTTCTCCAACCTGTTTACCTGCTTGACAAGCACTGCACAGTCTATCCTTATCAAATACGACATCGTAAACTCCAAAGATATGATTTCCTTTAATAAGCTTGTCAAGATTTCTCATGCCAACGTGACCTAGTCATCTATGCCATAACCAACCTTTTGAGGATTTAGCAATGAAGCAAGTTTTAGGTTGTGCCTTTTTAGAGAAATCAACAATGTGAAGATCACCTCTACGTATACTGGTAAAGACCATTTTATGATTGTCTCGACAAAACACTCTTCAGTCTACTTCAGTAAATAAGACATTGAAACCGAAATCAACAAGTCTAGATACTGAAAGTAAGTTGTAGCCAACAGATTCAACGAGCATGACATTCTGAATGGAGCTATCATGTGAGATGGCCACCTTACCGAGGCCAACCACCTTACCCTTTGAGTTGTCCCGAAAGTAACATACTTTCGAGGACTATCATTTTCAGCAAGCTCACGAAACATGTCTTTATCTCCGGTCATGTGATCGGTACATCCACTGTCAAGAACCCATTCCTTTCCTCCTGACACATATCCCCGAAGATTTTCCATAAGACCAAAATGTCTCATTGCATCATCAAGATCAAGTCACTATCATCATCCTCATCATAGTATCCATGTTCAACATCGTCATGTGGTGGATCAAGTCCTAGAGAGGGTAATTCGTTAGAGTGAGTTTGACAATGATCTTGCTTATGAATTCTTATAGCTTCGTAAATAATATCACCAATAATTCCAACATCTCCTTTGGCACGCATAAGGTCGGTAAGTTCAAATAGACGGTCACCAAACATAGGATCACTAGTATTCATCTTACTCAAGGCAATAGACTTATAGAGAATTTCATCTAGATTTTTCAAGGAATAATTTGGAAAGCGTTCCTCAAGAAATTTCCATATAGTGTAGGCACACTCAAGAGTAGGCAAGATTCTAATTAAGTTTCTAGGCAAGCCTCTAGTGATGAGATTAACAGTTCTAAGGTTCCTAATCATGTCAATGGATTCATCAAGGTTAGGATGCATAGGATCACATGAGGTGCACAAGGGCTAGCAATGTACTTGTTCAAATGATATTGATTGAAAATTACAAGCATCTCATTTTTCCACTCATGAAAATACTCTCCATCAAGGATAGGCACTCTATGTCTAAGACTCCCCAAAGTAGACTCATCCATCTTCCTCCAAAGGTGATTAAACCAAGGCAATGGAGACCAATGCTCTGGTACCACTTCTAGGATCTTGAGAAGAGGTGTCTAGAGGGGGGTGATTAGACACTAAGTACCAAAGTTGCAGTTTTTAACTTCTTTTAGGTTTAAGTGGAGTTTAGGCACAAGTTTAACATTCTCAATACATAACAACCAAGCATGCAAAGAGTGTATAGGCAGTGGAAAGTAAAGCATGCAACTTGCAAGAATGTAAAGGGAAGGGTTTGGAGGATTCAAACGCAATTGGAGACACGGATGTTTTTGTCGTGGTTCTGATAGGTGGTGCTATCGTACATCCACGTTGATGGAGACTTCAACCCATGAAGGGTAACGGTTGCGCGAGTCCACGTAGGGCTCCACCCACGAAGGGTCCACGAAGAAGCAACCTTGTCTATCCCACCATGGTCGACGCCCACAAAGGACTTGCCTCACCAGCGGTAGATCTTCCCGAAGTAGGCGATCTCCTTGCCCTAACAATCTCCTTGGTTCAACTCCACAATCTTGTCGGAGGCTCCCAAGTGACACCTAGCCAATCTAGGAGACACCACTCTCCAAGAAGTAACAAATGGTGTGTTGATGATGAACTCCTTGCTCTTGTGCTTCAAATGATAGTCTCCCAACACTCAACTCTCTCTCAGGATTTGGATTTGGTGGAAAGAAGATTTGAGTGGAAAGCAACTTGGGAAAGGCTAGAGATCAAGATTCATATGGTTGGAATGGAATATCTTGGCCTCAACACATGAGTAGGTGGTTCTCTCTCGAAATAGGATGCTGGAAGTGTAGGCTTGTTCGATGGCTCTCCACGAATGAAGAGGAGGTGGAGGGGTATATATAGCCTCCACACAAAATCTAACCGTTACACACAATTTACCAAACTCGGTGGGACCGAATCAGAAAACTCGGTCAGACTGATTTAGTAAACCTAGTGACCGTTAGGGTTTTCGGTGGGACCGATATGCAACTCGGTAGGACCGATATGGTTAGGGTTAGGGCATATAGTAATCTCGGTGAGACCGATTACACGAACTCGGCGAGACCAATTTCGGTAATTAGTTAACCAGAGAGTTGGTCAGACAAACTCGGTGGGACCGATTACTCAAACTCGGTGAGACCGATTTTGGTAATAAGTTAACCAGAGAGTTTGCATTGTAATCTCGGTAGTACCGATTGCACAAACTCGGTGAGATCGATTTTGGTAATGGACATACACAGAGAGATTACAATCCCATCTCGGTGAAATCGAGATCCCTATCAATGAAACCGATTTGCCTAGGGTTTGTCGCAGTGGCTATGACATTTGAACTCGGTGGCGCCAGATAGAAAGAATCGGTAGGGCCGAGTTTGACTTTAGGTTTGGGTCATATGTGGATGGGAGGAAGTTGTGGAGGGTTTTGGAGCATATCACTAAGCACATGAAGCAAGAGGCTCATTAAGCAACACCTCATCCCTCCTTGATAGTATTGGCTTTTCCTATAGACTCAATGTGATCTTGGAGCACTAAAATGTAAAATGAAGAGTCTTGAGCTTGAAGTTTGAGCCAATCCTTTGTCCTTAGCACCTTGAAGGAGTTCCCACATCCTTTAGTCCATGCCACTCCATTGTTGAACTTATCTGAAACATACTAGATAAAAGTATTAGTCCAACAAGAGATATGTTGACATTAATTACCAAAACCACCTAGGGAGAACTAGTGCTTTCAGCGCGCGGTTCAGCAACTCGCCGCTCCAGTCCAGCTTGACGAGGAGCGGCGCACGGGCGTCGTTGCTGCCGTCCACGCCGCGGTCTCGTGCCGCGTCTCCCGTTTCTGTGGCCGAGACTCCCATGCCGGCGGCCGCGCCATGCAAGAAGCGACAGAAGCCGGGTGCACGGAGAGCGACGAGTCGGTGGCCAGCGCCTCCGCGTCCGCCGCCATCATCAAGGAGAAGTAGAACACGGGAGCCGCCGCCGCTTGGGTCCCATGAAGGCCACCATGAGGCGACGCCAGCGTACACAGCAGGTGTCTTGCCGGATCCTTTTGTTGCGAGGACCTTCGCCGACCCCGCATGGGCTCCACGGAAGAGGGGAATGTTAGGATGAAGTCGATCTAGTGCCGGCCATGGCGAAGTAGCGGCCGGTGATGAACTCGAACCGGTGCCGGCCACCATCATCTTCGGCACTAGCCAATGATATCAGTTGGGTAGTGGGGAAGCGAGCAAATCCTTTGTCTTTGAAGCATATACCTCCGGGGCTCCCGGCAGTCCGGTGATCGTGCTGCTGGACATGAGGAACACAAGTCGATCGGCGGGCGACCATTTAGGCCAGGTATTATATACATGTGCTGTCCATAACTAGCACCACGTAGTTCATTTGAATGAAATGAAATGCGTCATGTTTGTATGAAAATCCGGTATTTTATATGATTTCCGTCATGGTTTATATGAAATATCAGTTTGTCTACGTGTTTGCGTGAATTTCGTCCGGTTGGTTGAGTTGCTGTCATAATGTGTGCGGCTACGGTTGGATGGCATAATTTGCGGGTCGCCGGTCGGTCTGCGGGCGGCTCGGGCGGCGTTGTGGGACAAAAAACACTGCTCGTGCGAGCTCGTCTCCAACGTGCGCGCAGGAGGATGCATGACAGCATGAGCACCCGAGCCATTCCTCGTTCATCGGTGGCAAAGGCACTGGTGGACAAAAGGGTCGCCAATATTTTGGCTACCCCGGGCAAGATCCAAACAGCCCCTCCCAACATATTCAAATCCCCCGTTCGCCGTGGAATTTTGCCATGTGTTGTGGTCTAGCAAGATGCACGTGCATTGCACGGAACATCAAGATGCATTTTTTTACAAACTCCCCCGCATGCATGCAATGGATAATTCATGTCCTCCTTTGCTAGTACCACGAGGAAAACACCTTTAATATTGCATCGATTAGTGCTAGTGGCCTTGTATATCTGCAAATTGTAATTTTGATAGTGGCCCCTTGTATATAAAAATGGAGGGAGAAAGATGAGAGATAAGGTGAGGAGGAGTGGGGCGTGGTGGTGACTGGTGGTCGGACTGGGCAGAGGCATGGGGATGGACGGCGCATTATGTCTAGGTTTGTATCTCTCTCTCTCTCTCTATCACACACCCATGTAGGTGGGGGACGTGCACGAAGAGAAGAGGTGCACACACGGCGCACGTACTCCCGTCTCTTTCCCAACCACACCCGTGCGGGTACACGGTGGAGCTCATTTCTCTACGAAAAAGGCAGCCCACGTGGTAATTTGGCACGTGTACTGGTTGTCCACTCGGTGGAGGGAGGGTCGTGGGTCGTCTACTGATCTCTACTACACAACCTTCTTCTTGTAGACGTTGTTGGGCCTACAAGTGCACATGTTTGTAGGACAGTAGCAAATTTCCCTCAAGTGGATGACCTAAGGTTTATCAATCCGTAGGAGGCGTAGGATGAAGATGGTCTCTCTCAAGCAACCCTGCGACCAAATAACAAAGAGTCTCTTGTGTCCCCAACACACCCAATACAATGGTAAATTGTATAGGTGCACTAGTTCGGCGAAGAGATGGTGATACAAGTGCAATATTGATGGTAGATATAGGTTTTTGTAATCTGAAAATATAGAAACAGCAAGGTAACAAGTGGTAAAAGTGAGCGTAAACGGTATTGCAATGCTAGGAAACAAGGCCTATGGTTCATACTTTCACTAGTGCAAGTTCTCTCAACAATAATAACATAGATAGATCATATAACAATCCCTCGGCATCCAACAAAGAGTCACTCCAAAGCCACTAATAGTGGAGAACAAACGCAGAGATTATGGTAGGGTACGAAACCACCTCAAAGTTATTCTTTCGGATCGATCTATTAAAGAGTTCGTACTAGAATAACACCTTAAGACACAAATCAACCAAAACCCTAATGTCACCTAGATATTCCATTGTCACCTCAATTATCCGTGGGCATGATTATACGATATGCATCACACAATCTCAGATTCATCCAACCAACACAAAGTACTTCAAAGAGTGCCAAGTTTCTACCGGAGAGTCAAGTAAAACGTGTGCCAACCCCTATGCATAGGTTCATGGACGGAACCCGCAAGTTGGTCACAAAAACATACATCAAGAAGCACGTGATATCCCATTGTCACCACAGATAAACACGGCAAGACATACATCAAGTGTTCTCAAATAAAGACTCAATCCGATAAGATAACTTCAAAGGGGAAACTCAATTCATCACAAGGGAGTAGAGGGGGAGAAACATCATAAGATCAAACTACAATAGCAAAGATCGGGATACATCAAGATAGTGCCATAGAGGGAACACGAGAGAGAACACGAGAGAGAGAGAGAGTGAGATATATAGAGAGAGAGAGATCAAACACATAGCTACTGGTACATACCCTCAGCCCCGAGGGTGAACTACTCCCTCCTCGCCATGGATAGCGCCGGGATGATGAAGATGGCCACCAGTGATCGATTCCCCCTCCGGCAGGGTGCCGGAACGGGCTCCCGAGAGGTTTTTGGTGGCTACAGAGGCTTGCGGCAGCGGAACTCCCGATCTAATCTCTCTCTGGATGTTTTTCGGGTACGTGGTACTATATAGGCGAAAGAAGTCGGTCGAGGGGTGCTCAAGGGGCCGACGAGACAGGGGGCGCGCCCTCCTATCTCGTGGCCTCCTCAAGGATCTTCTGACGTGGACTCCAAGTCTCCAGGATCATATTCTTCCAAAAAATCACGCTGCCGAAGGTTTCATTCCGTTTGGACTCCGTTTGATATTCCTTTTCCTCGAAATACTAAAACAGGCAATAAAACAACAATATGGGTTGGGCCTCCGGTTAGTAGGTTAGTCCCAAAAAATGATATAAATGTGTAAAATAAAGCCCATAAACATCCAAAAGGGGTAATAATAGCATGTAACAATAAAAAATTATAGATACGTTGGAGACGTATCAAGCATCCCCAAGCTTAATTCCTGTTCGTCCTCGAGTAGGTAAATGATAAAAAAAGTATTTTTGATGTGGAATGATACCTAGCATAATTCATAATGTAATTTTCTTTATTGTGGCATGAATGTTCATATCCAAATGAATACAAAATAAAAGTTCATATCGATAAAAGAAATAGTAATACTTCAAGCATACTAATCAAAGTAATCATGTCTTCTCAAAATAGCATGGCAGAAGAAAGTTCATCCCTACAAAATTATATAGTTAGGCTATGCTTCATTTTCGTCACACAAAGATGTTCCCAACTTCTATTCCCCCGATGACAAGCCAAGCAATTGTTTCATACTTAAATAATCTCAAACTTTTTCAACCTTCACGCAATACATGAGCATGATCCATGGATATAGCACTATGGGTGGAATAGAATATGATGATGGGGATTGTGTGGAGAAGACAAAAAGGAGAAAGTCTCACATTGACGAGGATAATCAATGGGCTATGGAGATGCCCATCAATTGATGTCAACATGAGGAGTAGGGATTGCCATGCAACAGATGCACTAGAGCTATAAATGAATGCTCAACAAAAGAAAACTAGTCGGTGTGCATCCAACTTGCTTGCTCACGAAGACCTAGGGCATTTGAGGAAGCCCATCGTAGGAATATACAAGCCAAGTTCTATAATGAAAAATTCCCACTAGTATGAAAATACAACTTATGAGAATTAATATAAGAAAAACATGGTGCTACTTTGAAGCACAATATATGAGACTCACTACATGAAGAACAAGGTGCTACTTTGAAGCACAAGTGTGGAAAAAGAGATAGTAACATTGCCCTTTTTATTTATTTTCTTTTTCTTTTTGGGCCTTTCTTTTTTTGGCCTTTCTTTTTTTTTGATTGGGCAATGCTCTAATAATGATGATCATCACACTTCTATTGATTACAACATAAGGATTACAACTCGAAACTAGAACAAGATATGACTCTATATGAATGCCTCCAGTGGTGTACCGGGATGGTGCAATGAATCAAGAGTGACATGTATGACAAATAATGCATGGTGGCTTTGCCACAAATACGATGTCAACTACATGATCATGCAATGGCAATATGACAAAAGTAAAGTATGTCATGATGATGATGAACGAAACGGTGGAAAGTTGCATGGCAATATATCTCTGAATGGCTATGGAAATGCCATAATAGGTAGGTATGGTGGCTGTTTTGAGGAAGATATAGGGAGGTTTATGTGTGATAGAGCGTATCGTATCACAGGTTTTGGATGCACTGGCGAAGTTTTCATGAACTCTCAAGGTGAGAAAGGGCAATGCACAGTACCGAAGAGGCTAGCAAAGGTGGAAAGGTAAAAGTGCATATAATCCATGGACTCAAAATTAGTCAAAATAACTCATATACTTATTGCAAAAATTTAGAAGTCATCAAAAATCAAGTACTACGCGCATGCTCCTAGGGGGGATAGATTGGTAGGAAAAGACCATCGCTCGTCCCTGACCGCCACTCATAAGGATGGACAAGCCAGGTACACTTCATGGTTCAAATTTGTTACACAACTTTAACCATACGTGCATGCTACGAGACTTGCTAACTTAAACACAAGCATTCTTTTAATTCATAATCACCCAACTAGCATGACTTTAATATCACTACTTCCATATCTCAAAACAATTATCAAGTATCAAATTGATCATAGCATCCAGTTCACCTCCTATGAAAGTTTTAGTTCAAATTACCATGATGTTTAAGACTCTCAAAATAATATAAGTGAAGCATGAGAGTTCATTAATTTCTACAAAATAAAACCACCGCCGTGCTCTAAAAGATATAAGTGAAGTAGTAGAGAAAATGACAAACTACTCCGAAAGATATAAGTGAAGATCAATGAGTAGTCGAATAATTATACAACTATGTGAAGACTCTCCCATTTAATAATTTCAGATCTTGGTATTTTATTCAAACAGCAAGCAAAGCTAAATAAAATGACATGACGATCCAAGCAAAACACATATCATGTGGTGAATAAAAATATAGCTCCAAGTAAAGTTACCGATGAACGAAGACGATAGAGGGGATGCCATCCGGGGCATCCCCAAGCTTAGGATCTTGGTTTTCCTTGAATATTACCTTGTGGTGCCTTGGGAATCCCCAAGCTTAGGCTCTTTCCACTCCTTATTCCATAGTCCATAGAATCTTTACCCGAAACTTGAAAACTTCACAACACAAAACTTAACAGAAAACTCGTGAGCTCTGTTAGCGAAAGAAAACAAAACACCAGTTCAAGGTACTGTAATGAACTCATTATTTATTTATATTGGTGTTAAACCTACTATATTCCAACTTATCTATGGTTTATAAACTATTTACTAGCCATAGATTCATCAAAATAAGCAAACAACACACGAAAAACAGAATCTGTCAAAAACAGAACAGTCTGTAGTAATCTGTAACTAACGCAATCTTCTGGAACTCCAAAAATTCTAAAATAAATTGGTGGACCTGAGGAATTTGTCTAGTAATAATCTGCAAAAATAATCAACTAAATAGCACTCTCCAGTAAAAAGTTCTAGCTAATCTCGTGAGGGCTAATGTTTCTGTTTTTTACAGCATGATCATAAAGACTTCACCCCAGTCTTCGAAAGGTTCTACTTGGCACAAACACTGATTAAAACACAAAACCACATCTAAACAGAATCTATATGGATTATTTATTACTAAACAGAACCAAAAAGCAAGAAACTAAAATAAAATTGTGTTGCCTCCCAACAAGCGCTAACGTTTAAGGCCCCTAGCGAGGCATGATGCTTTCAATGATGCTCACATAAGAGATAAGAATTGAAACATAAAGAGAGCATCATGAAGAATATGACTAGCACATTTAAGTCTAACCCACTTCCTATTCATAGGTATTTTGTGAGCAAACAACTTATGGGAACAATAATCAACAAGCATAGGAAGACAAAACAAGCATAACTTCAAAAATTTAAGCACATAGAGAGGAAACTTTATATTATTGCAATTCCTACAAGCATATGTTCCTCCCTCATAATAATTTTCAGTAGCATTATGAATGAATTCAACAATATAACCAGCACATAAAACATTCTTTTCATGATCTACAAGCATAGAAAATTTACTACTCTCCACATAAGCAAAATTCTTCTCATTCGGAATAGTAGTGGGAGCAAACTCAACAAAATAATTATCATGTGAGGCATAATACAATTGAAAACTAAAATCATGATGAAAATTTTCATGGTTATCATTATTCCTAATAGCATACAAGTCATCACAATAATCATCATAGATAGCAACTTTGTTCTCATAATCAATTGGAACCTCTTCTCAAATAGTGGACTCATCACTAAATAAAGTTGACACTCTTCCAAATCCACTTTCATGTTCATCACAATAAGATTCAACATCCTCCAAAATAGTGGGATCACTACTTCCTAAAGTTGACTGAGGGAGTCCTGGATTAGGGGGTATCCGGACAGTCGGACTGTGTACAACGTCCGGACTATTGAAGCGTGAAGATACAAGACTCAAGACTTCGGCCCGTGTCCGGATGGGACTTTCCTTGGCGTGGAAGGCAAGCTTGGCGATCCAGATATTATATTTCCTTGCTTGTAACCGACTCCATGTAAACCCTAGCCCTCTCCGATTCCTATATAAACCGGAGAGGTTGGTCCTTAGAGGGCTAATCACAATTACAATCATACCATCATAGGCTAGCTCTTAGGGTTTAGCCTCTACGATCTCGTGGTAGATCAACTCTTGTGCTACCCATATCATCAATATTAATCAAGAAGGAAGTAGGGTTTTTCCTCCATCGAGAGGGCTCGAACCTGGGTAAACATCTGTGTCCCTTGCTTCCTCGTTACCATCAGCCTTGGCCTTGCAGATCGGGACCCCCTACCCGAGATCCGCCGGTTTTGACACCGACATTTGTGCTTTCATTGAGAGTTCCTCTGTGTCGTCGCCGTCAGGCTCGATGGCTCCTCCAATCAGATTCAACGACGCTGTCCAAGGTGAGACTTTCCTCCCCGGACAGATCTTCGTGTTCGGCGGTTTCAAGACCGCGGCCAACTCGCTTGGCCATCTGGAGCAGATCGATAGCTACGCCCCTGGCCACCAGGTCAGGTTCGGAAACCTGAACTACACGGCGGACATCCGCGGATACTTGATCTTCGACGGATTTGGGTCCATGCCAGGAGCACCAGACAGTCTCGGCGAGCACGGCTTAGACCTGCCATCGGACGAAGCTCGGGGTATCGCCCCCATAGTATCTCCGGACCTAGATCCGGAGCAGGCTGCGCTGCCTAGGAACGGAGGGATGGTCCCTGCCCCCCAGGTCGCGCCCTCATCGGCGGTGGAGCCGAACACGGGTCTTACCTCTGCGGTGGCCCGCGACTCCAAACCCTTGGATTCGTATCCGGACGTCGGTTCCAGTCCGTACACTCCCGAGCCCGTCGGGCCAGGATGGGCTCCGGTAATGAAGTTCACCGTTGCGGATATCTTCCAGCACTCGCCCTTTGGCGACATGCTGGACTCATTAAAGTCTCTCTTTTGTCAGGAGGCTCTTCGCCGAACTATGTCCGGCTCGAGTGGGAGGCAGACGACGAAGGAATTCGTTTCCCACCCACCACCCACTTCATTGCCACGGTCGATGACTTAAACGAGGTATTGAACTTCGACTCCGAAGACATCGACGGCATGGACGACAATGCAGGAGAAGAACATGAACCACCGCACACTGGGCGGTGGACAACCACCTCTTCTTATGATATATATATGGTGGACACTCCAAAGGAAACAAATGGCGATGAGGCAACGGAGGATAAAACCTCGGGGAAAAAAGCAAAGAATGGACGACGTCGGCGCCACTCTAAGCCCCGCCACACCAATACAGGCCCAGGAGATGAAAACAATCCGAATGATGTCGAAGAAGAATACAACCCTGATCAGCCTGCCTTCAAGCAGGCCGAACAGGAGGATCAGCAGGTCAGCCCAGAAGAACAGGCGACGGACGAATACCCGGAGGAGGACAGCTACATGCCCCCCTTCGAAGACGAGATTAGCCTCGGCGACGACGAGTTCGGCGTGCCTATGGATGCCGTAAAGCAGGAGCGCTTCAAGCGTCGGCTTATAGCCACTGCGAGGAGCCTGAAAAAGAAACAGCAGCAACTCCAAGATGATCAAGATCTGCTCTAGATGGACGGAAATCCTGGCACCCGAGGAATACGGACTCGAGCACCATAAGGCTGACTGGCCACCTCGTGGCCGCGATAAAACGGCATACCAGTCTGCATACCAGCCAACACCCCCACGCCAACATACTACGGCCCGGGGCAACAAAACATGACAGCCAAGTTCGATCTACGGATCGCGGGGGCGCGCCTCAGTACGCGACGAGGACCGTCATGCCGGACACACCTTCAACAAGTCCGGCCGGGCTGAATATAGCCATGTAGAGCAATTCGACCTGCGTAACCACATAGCCCAGCACAGAGGCGCCGCGCACCCCCTCTGCTTCACTGATGAAGTAATGGATCATGAATTCCCAGAAGGGTTTAAACCCGTAAACATCGAATCATACGATGGCACAACAGACCCCGCAGTATGGATCGAAGATTTCCTTCTCCACATTCACATGGCCTGCGGAGACGATCTAAACAGCCTGCCAGCAAATTCCGTTGGCAGTTGGGAAAACCTGGAGGACGCATTCCTCGACAACTTCCAGGGAACATATGTGCGACCACCTGACCTCGATGACTTGAGCCACATCACTCAACAGCCCGGAGAGTCAGCCAGGAAATTCTGGACTCGGTTCCTAACCAAAAAGAACCAAATAGTTGACTGTCCAGACGCCGAAGCCCTAGCGGCTTTCAAGCATAATATTAGTGACGAGTGGCTCGCTCGACACCTCGGCCAGGAAAAACCCAAGTCCATGGCAGCTCTCACAACATTAATGACCCGCTTTTGCACGGGCGACGACAGAATGGTTGGCTCGCAGCAGCACTACGCCACAGTCTGGCAATTCGGATGGCCGCAACAATAACGGCAAGCCACAACAGAATGCATATAAGCGATTTAAACAACGGCGACAAAGATCAAGACACGATACCAACGCTGGATTCAGTGGGTCCAAGCCCGGTCAACGGAAGAAGCTGTTCAAAAGAAATAATCAGGGACCGTCCAGTCTGGACCGCATACTGGAGCACTCGTGCCAAATTCATGGCACCCCGGACAAGCCAGCCAACCACACCAATAGAGATTGCTGGGTATTCAAAGAGGCCGGCAAGATAAACACCGAAGACAAGGACAAGGGGCTGCACAGCGACGATGATGAGGAGCCCCGACATCCGAACACGGGGGGATAGAAGAAATTTCCCCCCAGGTGAACACGGTCAACATGATCTACGCCACACACATCCCCAAGCGGGAAAGAAAGCGGGCACTAAGGGACGTCTATGCGATGGAGCCAGTCGGCCCCAAATTCAACCCATGGTCAGCTTATCCGATCACTTTCGATCGTAGGGATCACCCTACTAGCATCCGTCATGGTGGCTCCGCCGCATTGGTCCTAGACCCTATCATTGACGGATTCCACCTTACACGCGTCCTTATGGACGGCGGCAGCAGCCTGAACCTGCTTTACCAGGACACAGTGCGCAAAATGGGCCTTGACCCTTCAAGGATCAAGCCCACTAAAACCACCTTTAAAGGTGTAATTCCTGGAGTAGAGTCCCGCTGTACGGGCTCTATAACATTGGAAGTGGTCTTCGGATCTCCGGATAACTTCCGAAGTGAAGAGTTAATCTTCGATATCGTCCCCTTCCGCAGTGGTTACCATGCACTGCTCGGACGAACCGCATTCGCCAGATTCAATGCAGTACCACACTACGCATATCTCAAGCTCAAGATGCCAGGACCGCGTGGGGTTATAATGGTGAACGGAAATATGGACTGCTCCATACGAACAAAAGGACATACTGCAGCTCTTGCGGCGGAAGTACAATGCGGCCTTCTCCAACAAACCAATCCGATGACAACAACTTCGAGCACAGTCAAGGGAGTCCGGAGCACCCCGCAATAGGATCGTCAGGCACGCCAAGAGCGCGACTAGCAGTCCGGCCTCCGCTTAAGCCCCATTAAAGCAGCATTCATGCCACGTGCACACAATTACGCACTTAAAATACCATGGGCATAGGCGGAGGCATCAACGACATTAATTAATAGTGCGGGTAACCGCCAAATACTTTCATACTCTTTCCCTCTTACCTTTCAGGACACCGCACATGCAAAGCATCCTCAAAAGAGCCGAATTGCCGGACTTATAGGGAAGAGACATCCAAGGAGGCAATAGACATTGTGCACAGAAGGAAATACCCAGGTGGAATCTATTTACGATCATTATACCTGCTTTATCTACCTGAACACAGCCTGCCGGATAGGACATGTCAAATAGACCTATTTTATCTCTGCTTAACGCACCTATTGTAAATGTACGCTTAAACGTATTTTTCGTCAATGGGAGATTATATATAGCGTCAGCTTATTTTTCTTATTTGAGCATTTTTTTATTTTTGCATCCGTACACCTTGGTGCGGCCGGTTTGCCAGGGGCTTCTTATGGCGCCCCGCTATATGGCAACTAAAGTCCGAACACTTTCAACAGTACGGCATCTTGAACTTATAGTACTATATGTATCAGCTCCGAATCATGTCTTGGGTCTACA
Organism: Aegilops bicornis; assembly: GCA_021605145.1. Taxonomy (NCBI): domain Eukaryota; kingdom Viridiplantae; phylum Streptophyta; class Magnoliopsida; order Poales; family Poaceae; genus Aegilops; species Aegilops bicornis. The sequence continues at coordinate 77,936,722 of CM038674.1, read as the reverse complement.
ATTGGGATAGCCCCGCTCCCTTGTTTTGGTGCCTTACGTTTCGTTATATCGGCTAAGGTAGCGCAGGGAGAACTACTGCGATTGTGTCCCGGTTCTTCCGGACGAGCACCTCAGTAGAGAAAGCCGAAACTGACCGGCATGATGTGGCGAGAGCTGGTCGCTGTTCGAGAGGTTTTAAAATCCTTAAAGATTTTACGCTTTAGGCGATAAATCGGCTTTTGTCCGATCTAGGCGTGTATAGCGCACCAATTCGGCCTTCCGTATTCTAGGGGCTTCGCCGAAATTTAAAATTGTAGACTTCTATGGCTAAGTGAAAGTTATAAAGCCGCATAGTCTGTTTGCCTTGTTCGCTGCGCCGGACACCTCCTTAAGGGACCAAACATTTGGGTGAAGAGTGTCCGGGTTTTCCACGAACACCCCAGTGCTAGTCATGTGGGGGCAGAAGCCGACGACTTGCCTACTTTCAGGATTTTATAAACAGCCGCACAGAAGGTAATATTTTAAATAACAAAAGTGCTACATAGCGCAAGTAACTTCGTCTTTAATTACAACCATGACAGGTTTAATTCATTCAAAATGGTGTCCTTGGTACATTCACAAAGAACGCAGGCGAGCACCCTTCATAACGCCTTCATAGTATAGCTCGGGGTGGCGATGCGCCTTGCCCTCCGGCGGTCCGTCGTTGACCAGCTTCTCCGCATCCATCTTGCCCCAATGCACTTTGACGCAGGCAAGGGCCCGGCGGGAACCCTCGATGCACACGGATCGCTTGATCACTTCAAGCCGCGGGCAGGCATCCACCATCCGTTTGATCAGGCCAAAGTAGCTACTGGGCAGGAGCTCACCAGGCCACATCCGGACTATGAAGTCCTTCATAGCCAGTTCGGCCGCTCTGTGGAGTTCGATCAATCGCTTCAGCTTGGTCGCCAGAGGCATCGGATGATTGGCCCCAAAGATACCGGGACCGTAACAGCTTCTCCGCTGAGCTCCCCTCCGGCACGGTAGAACTCCGCAGTCCCGAGATGCTGCATGGCAGATCTGCAAATGCCCTGAGAGCTCCGTATTCGAGTAAGTAAAAGAAACGCCTCCTCCACATGTTTGCTTTGCATAATGAATTTCTTACCCGCTGCTATCTTTTTGGCCTCCTGGATCTCCTGCTGTGCTTCCTCGGCTTCGGCCCTGGCATCTTTCAAATTCACAAGGGCCTTCGCAAGCTCGGCCTCCTTCGCCTTCAGCTCATGCTCCATGGACTCACACTTCTTGTCGAGGTCCTGGAGCTCCTGCTGTACCTCGCCCACTCTAGCACTTTGCTTTTCGCGCTCCTTACACTCCGAGGCCGCCTTGTTTTTGGCCTCGGACAGCGCCTTCTTCAGGAACGCCAATTTGGCTGTGGCCCCTGTTACACGGTCACGACACTTAGGTGTTCGACTCATCAATTCTGCCTATCCTTCAACGCATAAGAGCGGGAATTACTTACCCTTATTCTCTTCGAGCTGACTCTTCGTGAGGACGAGCCTCTCCTACCGCTTCCAGTGCCGCTTTCAGTTCGGCAACCTCGGCAGTACGGGCAGCAGCAGCAAGCAGCACAGCCTGGTTATTCACAATAATACTTATTATTGGACTCCTGCAGATTATAATTGACCCTATGTTTGGCTTTTCTCTCCAAATACCAAACAGAGTATCAGGGGCTACTACCTATCGGGTGGTAATTTTATACATTTTTATTACTTACCTCAAAGCCCGTCAGGAGGCTTGTGCAGGCTTCGGTTAGTCCGCTTTTGGCGAACACGACCTTTTGAATCACCGCACTCATAAGAGTATGGTGCTCCTCTTCCGTGGAAGCGCCTCGAAGCGCTTCCACCAGACTATCCGGCGCCATTGATGCGACAGAAGTCCTTGGCACGGGCGGCTCGCCCTCCCTAACGAGGGGCTGCCTGCCCAAGTCCGGAACCGTTGGAGGTTCTGGGGTAGTGTTCGGTCCGGAGTCCGCCTTGTTGCGGCTCTCGTCGACGCGATCCGCGGGGATCTTGAACCCCACATGCCCGACATCTGGAATACCGCCATGGGGCGTCTCCAGAGTCACCTCCCCCTACTCTGAGAGCCTTCGGGACAACACCTCTATGTCATCCGCGTGTGGAGGGGTAGTGGCTGTTGGGAGCGAATTTATCGCCGAATCGCTCAGGAACCCGGAGGAGGATTCCTTGGGGTGAGCCCTGGCCGGACTGCATATATGTTCGGCACTATAAGTACAAAAACTATGAAGTAAAACCACGATAGGATGTGGGCACTTACGATCTCACCGGGGGCTTCCCTCGGGGTAGCCACCCCTTCTCGTTGTAAGCGGCCATGGAGGAATAGTCTGGAAGGGTTACCTTCCCCTTCTTGGACGCCCTAGCCTCCCCCTCCGGGGCGGTTTTCCTCTTCTCCCCCCTAGTGCGGGGAGGTGGAATTTCTTCTTGATTCCCCCCGCCTCCATGAGAGGAATGTGTCTCGTCATCATCGGACGACAGAGGAATAACGACCTTGCGCCGATGGCCTTTTCCGGCCCCCTAGCCCGCTTTGCCGGGCCCCTCATCCTTCTCGGATGGGGCGTCTTCTTCTTCCTCCTCCCCTTCGTGGGAGGAGTCCGCCTCGTCGTCTTCGGATGAGGCTTCGGACGCAACCTTACGCCGGAGACCCTTCCTGGTCCCCGGGGCCTTCTTCTCGGCCTTCTTCTCCAGCACCTTGTACGGTGTCGGGACTAGCATCTCCGTCAGGAGAGCATCCGCTGGATCTTCCAGCAACGGAGCCGGACAGTCAATCTGCATGCAAATATATATAAATACTTAAAACCACCCCATGAATGTATTGGGAAAAAACTAAGCCCGATGGTGGTCCCAAAACTCACTGGATTCGGGGGCCGCGCTGCATGAAGTCCGTGGTCCTCGGATGTGGGAGGAGGTACTTCGGAGGCCTTGAACAACACTTTCCATGCGCCTTTGTGCGTCATGCCGTAGAGCTTCCGGAGCGTCTGGTGTTCGGCCGGGACGAACTCCCACAGATTTACCGCCCGCTTTGGCAAGGTGGCAGGATCCGGCGAACGAGCATGACCTGGATCACATTGAGAAGCTTGATGTTCTTGTCCTTCATGCTTTTGATGCATGCCTTGAGTCCGGCCAGCTCCATGGAATCGCCCCAGGACAGGCCCTTCTTTTCCCAGGAGGTGAGCTGCATGGGGATTCCGGATAGGAACTCAGGGGCCGCCGCCCAGTTGGCGCCGCGCGGCTCGGTGATGTAGAACCACCCCGATTGCCATCCTTTTACGGTCTCCACAAAGGAACCTTCCAGCCAGGTGACGTTAGGCATCTTGCCCACCATGGCCCCTCCGCACTCCGCTTGTTGGCCGCAAACAACCTTCGGCTTCACGCAGAAGATTTGCAGCCACAGGCCGAAGTGAGGTCGGTTGCGGAGGAAGGCCTCGCAAACGACAATGAACGCCGAGATGTTGATGAAGAAATTCGGGGCTAGATCATGGAAATCTAGCCCATAGTAAAACATGAGCCCGTGGACGAAGGGATGGAGTGGAAATCCCAGTCCACGGACGAAATGGGCGACGAACACGACTCTCTCGGGGGGTCCTGGGGTTGGAATGACCTGCCCAGCGTCCGGTAGCCGGTGCGCTATGTCTGCGGCAAAGTATCCGGCCGCCCGAAGATCTGTGATGTGCTTCTCCTCGACGGTGGAAGCCACCCACTTACCTCCTGCTCTGGACATGTCTAGCTGTGCGGAGGAGACTTGGGCTTGAGTGTTGGAGCTCGAGGAGGCAGGAGTGGGCAGAGAAGGAAGAAGGCGTGGGTAAAAATGAGGAAATCTTATCCCTTTATAGAGGCGACGAAAGCGGTGCGCCTCCCCACTTGCCCGTTGGGAATCACTTGCTTCCCAAGCGCCACGATTAATGATGTGGTGGGATTACCTGCACCGTATTGATGAGAATCCCGTAATGAGGGGGCACGATCTCTGCTTTGACAAGACGTGTCAAGGAAACCGCCTTGCAATATGCGTTGTGGCTGGTTGTGGAAAGACGGTTCGAATAATGACCTGACCGTAGTGACACGTCGTGTTGCCTAAAAAGTTGTCAGCAGATTGCCTTTGTGAAACATCATTTTCTCTACGGTGGCATACGAAGATCATCTTGTGGATCTGGACACGGTTTGAGTGTTCGATAATTACCTTGGAGTATTCGCAGGAGGAACCCGCCTGCAATGTCAAGACAATATCGCTACCGGACTCATCGTCATTGAAGCCTGGTTCAGGGGCTACTAAGGAGTCCTGGATTAGGGGTATCCGGACAGCCGGACTGTAAAACGTCCGGACTATTGAAGCGTGAAGATACAAGACTCAAGACTTCGCCCGTGTCCGGATGGGACTTTCCTTGGCGTGGAAGGCAAGCTTGGCGATCCGGATATTATATTTCCTTCCTTGTAACCGACTCCATGTAAACCCTAGCCCTCTCCGGTGCCTATATAAACCGGAGAGGTTGGTCCTTAGAGGGCTGATCACAATTACAATCATACCATCATAGGCTAGCTCTTAGGGTTTAGCCTCTATGATCTCGTGGTAGATCTACTCTTGTACTACCTATATCATCAATATTAATCAAGCAGGAGGTAGGGTTTTACCTCCATCGAGAGGGCCCGAACCTGGGTAAACATCTGTGTCCCTTGCTTCCTGTTACCATCAGCCTTGACGCACATATCGGGACCCCCTACCCGAGATCTGCCGGTTTTGACACCGACATTGACACTCCTCCAAACCCACTTTAATCAATATAATCATCATAAATAGGAGGCACGCTATCATCAAAATATATTTGCTCATCAAAACTTGGGGGACAAAAAATATCATCTTCATTAAACATAGCTTCCCCAAGCTTGTGGCTTTGCATATCATTAGCATTATGGATGTTCAAGGAATTCATACTAACAACATTGCAATCATTCTCATCATACAAAGATCTAGTACCAAACATTTTAATGCATTCTTCTTCTAGCACTTGAGCACAATTTTCCTTCCCATCATACTCACGAAAGATATTAAAAAGACGAAGCGTATGAGACAAACGCAATTCCATTTTTTTGTAGTTTTATTTTATAAACTAAAATAGTGATAAAACAAGAAACAAAAAGATTCGAGTGCAAGATCTAAAGATATACCTTCAAGCACTAACCTCCTCGGCAACGGCGCCAGAAAAGAGCTTAGTTGACGGGGTGTGAGTGAGTGCCGCTTACCTAGCCTTCCCGGCAACGGCGCCAGAAAAGAGCTTGATGTCTACTGCACAACCTTCTTCTTGTAGACGTTGTTGGGCCTGCAAATGCACAGGTTTGTAGGACAGTAGCAAATTTCCTTGAAGTGGATGACCTAAGGTTTATCAATCTATAGGAGGCGTAGGATGAAGATGGTCTCTCTCAAGCGACCCTGCAACCAAATAACAAAGAGTCTCCTGTGTCCCCAACACACCCAATACAATGGTAAAATGTATAGGTGCACTAGTTCGGCGAAGAGATGGTGATACAAGTGCAATATGGATGGTAGATAAAGTTTTTTGTAATCTGAAAATATATAAACAGCAAGGTAACTAATGATAAAAGTGAGCGTAAATGGTATTGCAATGATAGGAAACAAGGCCTAGGGTTCATACTTTCACTAGTGCAAGTTCTCTCAACAATAATAACATAGATAGATCATATAACAATCCCTCAACATGCAACAAAGAGTCACTCCAAAGCCACTAATAGCGGAGAACAAACGTAGAGATTATGGTAGGGTACGAAACCACCTCAAAGTTATTCTTTCGGATCGATCTATTAAGTAGTTCGTACTAGAATAACACCTTAAGACACAAATCAACCAAAACCCTAATGTCACCTAGATACTCCATTGTCACCTCAAGTATCCGTGGGCATGATTATACCATATGCATCACACAATCTCAGATTCATCCAACCAACACAAAATACTTCAAAGAGTGCCCCAAAGTTTCTACCCGAGAGTCAAGAAAACGTGTGCAACCAACCCCTATGCATAGGTTCATGGGCGGAACCCGCAAGTTGGTCACCAAAACATACATCAAGAGGCACGTGATATCCCATTGTCACCACAGATAAACACGACAAGACATACATCAAGTGTTCTCAAATAAAGACTCAATCCGATAAGATAACTTCAAAGGGGAAAATCAATTCATCACAAGGGAGTGGAGGGGGAGAAACATCATAAGATCCAACTACAATAGCAAAGCTCGGGATACATCAAGATCGTGCATAGAGGGAACACGAGAGAGAGAGATCAAACACATAGCTACTGGTACATACCCTCAGCCCCGAGGGTGAACTACTCCCTCCTCGCCATGGATAGCGCCGGGATGATGAAGATGGCCACCGGTGATGGATTCCCCCTCCGGCAGGGTGCCGGAACGGGCTCCCGAGAGGTTTTTGGTGGCTACAGAGGCTTGCGGCGGCAAAACTCCCGATCTAATCTCTCCCTGATTGTTTTTAGGGTACGTGGGACTATATAGGCGAAACAAGTTGGTCGGGGGGTGCTCGAGGGGGCCACGAGACAGGGGCGCGCCCTGTAGGGGGGGGGGGCGCCCTCCTATCTCGTGTCCTCCTCGAGGATCTTCTGACGTGGACTCCAAGTCTCCAGGATCATATTCTTCCAAAAAAATGACGTTGCCGAAGGTTTCATTCCGTTTGAACTCCGTTTGATATTCCTTTTCCTTGAAATACTGAAACAGGCAATAAAACAGCAATATGGGTTGGGCCTCCGGTTAGTAGGTTAGTCCCAAAAAATGATATAAATGTGTAAAATAAAGCCAATAAACATCCAAAAGGGGTAATACAATAGCATGGAACAATCAAAAATTATCGATACGTTGGAGACGTATCATCTACCACGGGTGAACAAACAAATTGCAACTTGACGCGTTATGTCAAATTAAACAAAGAGGCAAACCATGTGGGGCCTACCTTAGAGGCAAGGCTCTATACACTGCAGTACTTTTGATGTGTCCCGTCAACTTGCAGAACGGGGAGAAGCTTGCTTAGTACGCCGTCTCCCCCGCCCACGGGCGAGGTGGCTCGCAGGATGAGGTGAAGCTTGCTTACGAGTAGTACTACTACTACTACTACTAACGTACTACGCCTTTACGCCCGCTCCCTCGCCCACGCGCGCGGTGGGTCGCAGCACGAGGAGAAAATTTTACTACTCCCTCCGTTTACTCTTCATCCCTACTACGTACTTTGGTTAGTACTCCCTCCATTTACTTATACAAGGCCACTATAAAAAAATACATTTTGCATCTATACAAGGTCACAAATAGTAATCGAGACAAAAGTTACTACTCCCTCCTTTCCAGTTTATGGCTCAATTTCAAAATCTCTCCAACCAAGGTAAACGGTGAGTGGTCGAATTAATTTCGTAGTTTGCACAAGTAATTAGTACACTCGTTTTGCTCAAGAAGTTATGTTTACCGAGGCATTAGTTAGAACGAATGCATGAATGACCACTAAATTTCCATGAACTTGTACATGCATTGGTTAGTTTCCTCTTGACACTGCTTGCGTCGGGTGATCTAACGCACCTCGAAATCCAACATGTAATGGTACTACTACTAGTATAGTAGAACTGAGACTTATCAAATGGAAAAGCGAATGATTTTAGATGAGCCCTCTAAACCCTAGTGGGTACGTACTTCGTAAAAACAGATTTTTCCAAAACTAAGTCGCTCCCTTTCATGAATTCTGTAGTATACTCCTCCGTCGACGCTCCCTTTCATGAATTCTGTACTTCCTGTCACCGACATGTGGGACATATAGCAACCGGGTCGACGCGTCAAGCACCAGATAATAGTGCAGAACAACAGGGGTGATGCAACCCACTCGTACCGGCCCAGTAGTAGTAATGAGCAATGAGACGTCAAATCACAATGCCTGACCTTCCCAGACGGACGAAGCAACCATTATTTCACACCTCGGTTCGCCATCATCTCAAACTACGTAGTATTGCTTCTGCCTCAAGAGGGACGCGTGCATCGCCTTGGTACATCATGACACGTGGGACCGCATGACAGGCCATGCTCCCCCACCGATCGCTCGGTAAAATCACCTCATTTTTACTATACTTCCTCCGTATCGGTTTACTACATGGCATGCACGCTGCTCGAGGTTGAGAATTTAATCGGCTATATATGTGATGAACAGTACTCTAGCCTTTTAAAAAATGTATACTTTTGTACAGTAGTATTATCGATGGATTGCGCCATGGAGCAAAAATTGAAATTAAAAAAAAGGTGGTACATATAGAGAGCGCTCGTCGCCAAATTATGCATATAGTAATTAAAAAAGCTAGTACGTGCTTAATTGGGATGCTAAATTCTATTAAAAAAATACTAGTAGTATGTACATACTAAAGAGTTAAAGTCTATAGTAACGAATTTCACTATTTTGTCCTTGAGGAAGTACTTAAAATCCCGGCAAGTACTTAAAATCCTGGCACTCAACTTTGGCATGGCATATGTGGTAGACCAAGCAAACGTTATGTACGCAAACCTGGATCACGGCGGGATTCTTCCTCTCTTTGTACTTTAGATCCTTCTCTCGTCCCAGGACTATGGTGTACTCAACATCTAGCCCAGCGACCCACTCATCATCTGAGTTTTCGAACATGCGTCTGAAGCGAGAAAGGCATCCTTTCACCGTCGCGGAAGAACGGGTGTAGATGATGTCGAACTCATCGTCGGTGATGGTTCTAACCTTGTACTCACCGCCGATCATGGAGATTTGGGACGCCATGGATTTGGGAGGAGGGTTAGGATTAGTGGAACTGCCGTAATGTGAATGGATGGGACGACTAGGAGCGAACCGCCGTAGTATTGAAGGACGTGCGGGGACGAGTAGGAGCGAACTGCCAGCGCGCAAACAGGGTAGTGGCTTTCCATTCTCCCATGATACGGGCTTCCGAGAGCCCTTGGATCTGAGATCGAATGGTTGCATGGCGTGATTCTAGACCTATGGGTGAATATCCTATCACGGAGGGTTATTACGCAAATTTTCAGCAACTTAGCATGCGACCGCTTGATCTCAGATCCATGGGCTGCCAGCAGACCGTATCATGGTCGCGCTTACCACGACTGCCGAGTCGCTCAGGCGGTCGCTGGCCCTTGGAGATTTAACACGGTGCGTTAGGCTATCCGATGTTGGCATGTCATACATAGTCATCACTTAGTCACTCATACTACAACAAGGTTGGCTATAAGTGTATTTTTTACTCCTCTCTATCTCTTTCAGAGTACTCCCTCTGTCCCATAATATAAGAACATTTTTGACACTAGTGTAGTGCCAAAAACGTTCTTATATTATGGGACACAGGGAGTACTAGTATTTATTGCATTTGCCAAGGAGTGACCTCTTCCAATGAAATGGTGTTGCTAAGTTTGCTTCATTTAATTAGCTATAGACTCAAAATTGTCTTTTCACCTAGGTACACACGCTTAGCACCGCTTTCTTCCTTGGGTCACCAAACTAGTCTCTGTCTTCTTGATTAACTTGTCAGATCAGACTTTATGCCTATGTGGCAAGCTTAAGCACCAGAGAAGCAGTAAGTACAATAGTGCGCTTTACATGGCATTTTTGCATATGTGGAGGAAAGAGAGGCAAGGAAAAAGTGGAGAAGTGGGCTCTCATGCAAGAGCCAGCCTCTACTACATGGTGGAGCATTGGGAGAGGCACATGTATGGAGGTGGTCACGAATCGGGAGACTCACGCCGATCGTAACGCCGCAAGTTAAAATGATAATGGCAAGTCAAATCACGGGGCCCCTCCTGTCCAGCAGTAACTTGCTGTCAAATCACACAGCCCTACGTTTGCAGCAGCCTACTCCCTCGTCTTCTCGCGTATCTGTCGAACCGACTAGGCGGAACTGCCCCACCTACAGCGCAGGAAAAGCTCCACCCTCGACTTTTAAATACAACTACATCCGCTTAAGAATCCAATGATATACTTTTTGTGACATAGTAACTCATATTTAGTTAGTCAAATGGATGACCTAGAACTACGTGCAGGCCCTATAAACCGAGACGCCTAAAAATAAAAAAAACCGAGACGGAGAGGGTAGTTCAGCACGTATCTTTTTAGATCAATATAGTCGGGATTCACCAAGGAGCAAAACCAAGTGGTAGGCTGCTCCTGTCGTGTTGGCGTAGCAACTCAAGCAGGGTCAGTCCGCACACGAAAAGGCGACAGACTTAACAGGACCCCTTCGGCCAACATGTGGCTCATCCACCGTCTTGTTCCATGTGCGATGCACCAAATCAGTTCGGAGCAGTGGTTGGAATTGGAGGCACGCCGGTCGTAGCGCCGCAGTAGTAGAAAATGAGGGATGAGGGGTCAAATCACAAAGCCCCACCTTTCCCGCATTAAGCTGGACGGACGAAGCAACCATCATTTCACTCAAGGGTGCAAGAGCATAAAGAAAAGAGAAAACAATGATGCATGCGGCAGCAACCTAGGTCACCCTAGCGTAGGGGTCTCCACTACAGATCCTTTTTTTTTTGAAAGCGCCTCCACTACAAATCGGCTTCTCCCTCGTCCTCTTTAAGAAAACTGATGATGAGTGCGGCGGTAGGGTTTGTAGGAGTACTACGGCGTGCGGGGCCATGTCGTAGTAAACGGGTTCGAGTCGACGCCTTAAATATGTGTGGGTCGCTTGGTTTTACGGGAACGAGGCACCATTTTGGGTTCGGGGACTAGTGGAGATATAGTACGTACAAAAAATTGTGGACGTAGGTTCGACCGAAAGGCAATGATGCATGGGCCCTGCATTTTGATATACCCGGGGCCGCGTGAAATTTGCTACTCTACTCAAAACTAATAAGGTACACATGTATTGAACTCATGAGATTTTGAAACCAAATTATGAATAAATACACACTATAGCATTTAAAGCTTTGAGTCATATATGCATGATGTAGATGTTCGTTTAGTTCTTATAGTTCATCTCATTCAAAATCAATTAGTTTTATAAAAATGTTAAGATCATGGGTTGTGCATTGTAAATCGTAAAGTAAAAAACAAATAATGGCAATTCATTTAGAAAAATTAATCAATTATGATACAGAAGATTCTAGAACAAAGGAGAAGTGCTTGTGTTTTGAGGTTTGTGCATTATGCTTAAGTTCAACCATGGAGTCTTCTAAATTGTACATGTGGCAGATCTGGTGGAATGTTGATGATATCCAACGGTCAGTAGTGCTCGGATTTGCCTATCTCTGCACTGTCGGGTTAGCTTCATCCAGCGACCATCTTTCAAAGTTATTGGTACACTATATAGTTCTTGTGCCATAGTTGCATGTTTTGGAAAAAAGCTACTAGTGGGTTGTACTATCTATTTAGGAATAGAAGATGTATACATGGAAGTTGTAGGGAAAGAGATGACATGGAGCATCTCAATTCCTATGAGTAGGGATTGGAAAAGAGATGTCATTTGGTTCACATCATAGGAACTTTCCTATTGAATCTAGAGATGACATGTATCTCAATTCCTATGAGGAGGGATTAGAAAAGAGATGTAATTTGGTTCATATGATAGGAACTTTTCTATTGAATATACAATAATGTTTATTTTCCTTTGAAATTAAGGGAGTACAGGAATCTATTCATATGATCCAAGTGGCTCTAAAGTTATAGAAATGATATCATGTTTATTTTCTTTGAAATGTGGAGTATATGAATCTATTCCTATGAACCAATTGGCTTTAAAGGGAAAAATCCTATAAAAATCATATCATATAGAGTTCCTATGATATTCCTCGACACTAAAGGATGGTTGAAATTGCTGCGGGTGATACGATGGTCTTTCTGTGTAGACTCCTCACCCATCTTTATAGTTACATCCCGAAGATGAATGAAATGATATATACAGGGTATTCTACATGTGCAATTTGGTACATGAAAACTCGATAAAAGTTTGCAAGGTTCGAATTTTCAATAAAGTTATATGCACCGCATTTCGAAACGGAGGGAGCATACGGCAGTTGCTAACACTCACGTGGAAGATTTGTGTGTAGGAGGAGTGCCTATTACGTTAAATGACATGGCAAAACCGACATCGCCGGATGCCGATCTAACGGTTCTTACGGTGTTCGTCGGGAAAAGGCTTGTGGCGAACGTTTGTCGTATAATGATTTACGGACACATGCATTGCATTGATACGTGCCCCCCTCTCTCTCACGCACACGCACCCTCACGAGTCACGACTCTCCCGAGTCCTCTCGCAGACTCGCACGTTGCACCCATCGTCTATCTGCAGGTAGACGTCCCGCACATATGTGCTCTTCACACCCTACTCTCAGAACTTCTAAAAAACAAAAGATGGCGCGCACATTTCATTTTAGCTCACACGTCACACACTTATACTATTACTCTTGCGGCAAACGTTCTTTGGGCATAGTATATTGTACTCTCACGAAGAGAAGCGGTGCACGCACGCACTAGTTCTCTCACACCCACTCGCGGGTACACATAGGAGCGCATTTTTTTGAAGCTGGTACAACAAAATCACTCCACTATATATAAAAAGCAGGAGCCTTAGCGCTTACTTTACTAGGGTTCCTCTTGTTCACTCTCTCATGCTCTCCAGATCTAAGCAAGACATAGGTGGCCACACTCTCTCTCAGCTCACGACTATTCACAAATCCTGCCGTACAACCTCGACCGGGGCAGGGGTGTGGGTGCATCGTTCACGCTGTCGTTGGCGGAGAGGGAGGAGACCAACGGCTGCCCGCGCGCCCCGATCGGCGGCCGTGCCGTTCTCTCCGAGAGAGCGCCGGCTCGGGAGGGCCTCCGACCCCTTCTTCCTCCCTGCGGTATTGTGGCCAAGATGCGGCCTCCCGACGCCGTCTTTGCCACATGCCGACGACCCTCAGGTATATATTCCTTCGAAACCTGCCTTGCTCTACTGCCCCAGCTCCCTTCGTGTGGATCCTTTTCTACTTCCGTTTGCTGTTCCAAAGCCACCTAGACTTCTACTATTATTAGAAGTAAAGCTATTTCATACAATCGACTCTAAGCGTTGGTTCAAACAGGGAAGAAAGTGGGAAAGCTGTAGCATGAATCTAGGACTTGGTTCTAAGAGGAAACGTGGGAAAGTAGTAATATATGTCACTGTTTAAATAATCGTATTTCGTATTTGCGCAAACAGGGATGTCTGTCTCCATATCGTTTCGGGATGTCTGTCTCCGTATCGTTTCTATCCGCATAATCAAAAGCACACACCTTAGTTTTAGTACAACTGCACAAAATGAGATGGCTATCCCTCGTTGTCGTCGTCTAACCTCCCGTCTTCAAGGTATCCCTACATTGGTAGTAACTAAGCTAAAATGACCAACGCAATCTAAAATAAGCAGATTCGTACGTTTTACTTCCTGATTGCAGTGCAGGGACGAGCGAAAACAACTGCATCCTAGTCCGGAATGCACTTTCTACCAGTTCATACATGGACCGAGGACTAGCTGGCACGGCTGCACGGCAGTTTTTTGGACAGGTGCGCACTCAAAAACAAAACAGAAAAAAAGTTACGGGGCTTTTAAGATCTAGAGTTGAAAAAACCAAAACAATTTCAAACTGTGTGGTCAAACTGTAGTCAAACCAAAACAATTTCAAACTGTGTTACTAAATAGTTATTTTAGTTTTTTTGAAATTTGGTCAAATCTGGTCAAACTATGGCCAAACTGTGGTCAAACTGTGGTCAAACTAATTATTCAAGAAATATTAGTGTTACTAATTTTTTAGAACAATAGTTTCAAACTCAAATAGTGAAATGTGTGACTTCATGCTCAAGCTAAATTCCTGAGGTTAATAGGATTGACATCTTACTATTGTCAGGAAAACAACAAGTGCAGACTTGGAAACGAGGGAGAATAGAACCCGGAAGTTAAGCGTGCTCAGGCTGGAGTAGTGAGAGGATGGGTGACCGTCCGGGAAGTTAGATGATTTGGAATGATGAGGGGTGATTACAGATTTGAGGTTAAAATAATTCAGAAATTTGCAAATTAGGTAGTGGCACCCGCGCTACTGCTATACGTTAGTTGTAGCGCCTTATTAGTAGCGTCGGCCCCCGCGCTACTAATAGGCCCAAAACCCGCGCTGCTGCTAGGCTTTTCCCTAGTAGTGTCTCCGCTTGCTTTCCGCCCTTATAGGTGGCAAGTCCGGCTCGAATCGGAACCATGAAGGCTGGGGGAAGAAATCCCTTGGTTTGGTGTGTCACTAGCTCGCTATGTGGGACTGAGCATCTCTCCCAATTTCCAGGCTGAGGGCTGGGAGCGCGAGAGGAGGAGCCGCATCGACTGTCCATGATGGAATGGATTTTTGTCAGAGGCGCTCCGATGAAAGCTCGCGGAGGGAGGATGGTGTGACTCGGATCTAGATCCTCGTCCCTTTTATAGACGGCTCATTTGCGCAGCTAGGGGGATAAGTGTAAAAATACCCTGGCTTTTCGCATTCATTCAACACGTGGAAGATGGCCATTATTGGGCGTGGAAGCCAAGGAGCGCAGAATTTATCAGAAGCCGGACACTATTCGACAAGTATATGGAATTTGGAGAAGAACCCGCCTCGCAATGCCGAAGACAATCTACACGCCGGACTCATCGCCATTGAAGCCTAGTTCGGGGGCTACTGAGGGAGTCCTGGATTAGGGGGTGTCCGGATAGCCGAACTATCACCGTTGGCCGGACTCCTGGACTATGAAGATACAAGATTGAATACTTCGTCCCGTGTCCGGATGGGACTTTCCTTGGCGTGGAAGGCAAGCTTGGCGATACGGATATGTAGATCTCCTACCATTGTAACCGACTCTGTGTAACCCTAACCCTATTCGGTGCCTATATAAACCGGATGGTTTTAGTCCGTAGGACGAACAACAATCATACCATAGGCTAGCTTCTAGGGTTTAGCCTCTCTGATCTCGTGGTAGATCCACTCTTGTACTACCCATATAATCAATATTAATCAAGCAGGAGTAGGGTTTTAGCTCCATCGAGAGGGCCCGAACCTGGGTAAAAACATCGTGTCCCTTGTCTCATGTTACCATCCGCCTAGACGCACAGTTCTGGACCCCCTACCTGAGATCCGCCGGTTTTGACACCGACACCGCCCCCACCGGATCCCAAGAACTCGTAGAATCTCGGATGGATTGCATCAGCGATCTCCCGGACGCCATCCTTGGGGAGATCATCTCGCTTCTCCACACCAAGGATTGTTGCCGCACCTAAGTCCTCTCAATTCGGTGGCACCCTCTAAGGTGCGCCATGCCCCTTAATCTCGACTGTCGTCAGCTATCTCTCTTCAATGATTTTGAAATCCTCAGAGCCATCATCTCCTCCCACCAGGGCTACGTTCAAAGCCTCTACATCCCGTCATGCTACCTGAGCAAGCATACCATGCCCTGCATGGTGGACGCCTGGCTGAAATCCCTTGAATTCACAGAACTACAGCTGCTTGTGTTCTACTATTCCCCTGGAAATCACATACCACATACCGAACGCCATGAACTTGTGCCCTCAGCACCGATGTCCATCTCGCGGTTTTCCTCCTCTCCACACCGCCACCTTTGCAGCTTGTGCTACCTACTGCATAACTGGTACTAAACCTTTGACTCCCATTTCTCAAGAAACTTTCACTTATGCGGGTTCAGATATCGGAGGCCTCATTGCACAGCATCATCCACTCCAGTTGCCTGCTACCGGAGTGCTTGGTGCTTGTTTCCACAGTTAGAACGGTTGTCTCCAAATAAAGTCGCCTAACCTTGTAAGAATTGGAATTTCTTTTGAAGGAAGGCAGCTCATCATCCAAGATGCCCCTTCACTTCAAAGGTTGATCCTTGATTCTAGTTATTCACCGTTGCAAATAACTGTCCTCTCTGCTACTTAAACTGGAGACCTTGGGTGTAATACATGATCTCCGTGCTCATTTCAATATGGTGTTTGGCTCCACAGTTCTTGGTACTTTATATTATCATCTACACTTGTAACCATAAGTTGCATTTTAAATTTCAAGCATAATTTATATATCATCTTGGAGTACACATTTTGTACTAATATTATGTTCTATGCTCAATGAAGAGTTTCTCCATGGATGGCCTATCAATGGTGCTGGATTCTGTCAAGATCTTATATATCCAAATGAATAGTTTTGATCTGAACAAGATTATTGGCTTGCTGCAATGCTTTCCATGTCCGGAGAAGTTGTATATAAAGGTGATAATTTCACGCACATTGGAAGCCCGCATATAGTGTACTAGAATTAACTGCTCGGCTGTTGCTCTTCGACATCATCTTTTAGACCTTAACTGTTTTCAATCTTCATGTCTATTTAGGCAACAGGACGGGGTAAGAAAGTCATAACCAATCGGTGGATTCGTAAGCATCGGGATTTTCTCACTTCTCAAGAGATTCGATTGAAGACAATAACGCTAGAACGATATGTAGCCAACCGTGCAAACACAAGATTTGTCACATTCTTCCTGCTGAATGCGAGGTTACTATTTTCCATCAGGCTTAAGTTTATCAGTAGCATGGTTTTGACGGATGGGTATGTCGAAGAGAAAAAAACAGGAGTTTCAGGTGGGCAAAAGAGCTTCTGAACGTGTCGGGCTTCTACTTACAACATATTGTGGTCATAATCCAGTAAATTTTATGACCCAGGATGTTCATTTTATGGACCTGACCGATCCATTTGACTGTGACTGCCGAAAACGGTGATGGAGTTAGATGTTGTTGCCCTTTTCAATCTGGGTTTTTTTGTAAACCTGATGAACAATTAACCCTCGTGCTTTTGTACAGTTTGTAAGCTGGAGTTAGATGTTCCTGCCCTCTTCAACTTGGTTGTGACTGTCATATTTTCTTTGAAACAAGGCAAATGGCTTGCCATTCGTTTAATTTAGAGTGAAATATTGTAACAAATCCCAACCAAGGGAAATAACATCACTCTCGCCGGCTGCATGAGCTCACTGTGCATTACAGAAGCATATTGATTAGCCCCCACCATCACCCACAAACTTATTTCGAACTAGCACATCAAATGGGCTGTAAATTTTCATAGGAAAGGTTGCATGACCATGACAGATTTGGATTCTGACATTTGGGACCCGCGAGGAAATAGGCTATCCAAGGTGGTGTCGACTTACTAGCCAGTCAACAAACGATTCTGCCTACCAGCCGTTGGATTGACATCCAACATCTGTCGTGTATCCTCTATCTCTTGTCTTCTTCTTCCTCCAGCCGCCGAAACCAAACCACCCCGTCGGCTCCGCCTGCTCCCGCCTCCCATGGCTAGCTGCACCTTCGCCTCCCTACCGTACGTACCCTCCAACGTTGGCCAGTCCCTCCCTCTATTCCCCCACACGTCCTGTTATTCTCCGGAGATGTCAGCCCCAACACGCACCCACGCCCGAACCAGTCAACCCTCGTATTCCCCTTCGCCTGCACTGGACCGGCGCATCTTCCACGGCTCCTGTTCGTTCCGTCTGAGGCCTCGCCGTCATCCTCCGCCTTGCGGCCTTGGTTCGCTCGCCGTGCGCGGTGCGCCGCCCTCTTGCGTTTTCAACGTCGTCAACAACCGAGGGGAACAAGGAGATGACTGTACGTGGAGAGGATGACAGTAGGGACCCACCAGCCTCATGGCAGTACGCAAGCAAGTGCCTCTATATTACAAGTCCAAAAATATGGTTCCTCCTAATGGTTGGACATCTGGGGCTCACGCCATTGTCAACGTAGTCAACAAATGAGAGAATTACACTACGAACGGCTAAAACCAGGGACCCAGCAAGTCGTGCAGTTTTTTTTGAGGAACAAGCAGTTGTTATTTATACTAGTTTTAGCGACGGATCAGGGTAACAACGGGTCAGGCCCGTCTAGCTGTGGTTTTATTTATGTTTACCACATCATGAGCCCAGTTGTGTTTTTTTCTTGCTGAAAATGGCTAGCCCAGTTCTATTTTTAAGAAATACCCAAACAAGGCCTACTTGTTTTATCGGTTCTCGGCTGGGCTGCAAATCTTTAAAGACGAGGAGAGTTTCATTCGGCTTGCCAAGAAATGGGTTGTACATTTTTAAAACACATCAAACCGGGAATTAGTTTCAATTTTTTTTCATTACAAGATCTTAAATTCCATTAATTTTTATGCGTGGAAAATTATTTGGATTTTATATTTATATAAATTATTTTTCAAAATAGTTTGAATGTGAATCGATATTTCTGGATTAAAAACAGTTGACCGCACCGAAATATGCAAAATTTCTTATACTTTTTAACCGTGGCCACAATATGGGGCGTAATGCTAACAAAAATAAGATGGGATCCAAAAAATTCTTAAGAATTAGCAAATGGGCTATACATTATTAGAAATAATGGCAGATGGGCTGTATGCGGTTTTCCACAGATTTGAGGCTGACTTGTGCGCCTACTACAGGTTGACGAGTATGCTTTCATAAAAAAAAGGTTGACGCACAAGCAACAACCTGTCAACTTAGTCAACACACAAGAGTAGTGACTGTTGGATGTCCATCCAACGGTTGTCGTGCTTCTCCCATCTCTGCTCTTCATGCTCCAGCCGCTCAAACAAGCGTCTGCGTGACTGCCTGCTCCCTCCTCCCGCGGTCGGCTATGCTGCCGTGTGCCTCACGGGCCCACCATACTCCCATCGTTGGCCTAGCCATCCCTCTACTCACCCACACATGCTGTTATTCTCCGGCGACGGCAGACAAACCAAGAACCCTCAGATTCTCCGTGGGAAACAACTTCGAGTATTCCATGGCTCCGTGTTGTTCCCTTCCTAGGCCTCTCGCCGTCGTCCACCGCCTGGTGCTCTCGGCGCTGCCTGGTCAACGTGGTCAATTAACGACATCCATCGAAGTGGATCAGACGTGGAGAGGCTGACAGCTGGGTCCACGGCCGCACGGAAGGAAATGCCTCCTTATTACGCGCAAAATAATGATTCCTCCACCTAACAGCTAGGACCCACAGGAAGGGCCTCTGTATTTCACGAAAAAAATGTTCCCCCCGATGACAGGTCGGACCCACTAGCTATATCTTCGCACGCAAGGAAGTGCCTCCTTATTACACCCAAAAAAATGAATACCCCCGTGCTAGCTGGGACCCACCATATTGTTGGGCTGACTTGTGGGCCTACTAAGTTGACGGGGACGGAGGGGCTTTGTCAACTTAGTCAATACTCCAGTGACCGTATGATGTCCATCCAACGACCATAGTGCTTCTTCAACCTCTGGTCTTCTTGCTCCAGCCGCCCAAAGCAGCGTCGGTTGTGCCGCCTACTCCTGCCTCCCGTGGCCAGCTGTGCTACCGCGGAGGCCTCACCGCCCCCATACTACTCCCACCACTGGCCAGACCATCCCTCCACTCACCCACACCCCCTGTTATTCTGCGGCGACGGCAGCCTCACACCGCAGCCGAACCAGTGAACGCTCGTACTCCTCTCCGCGTGGGCATCCACTGCCGCGTCTTGCCCGGCTCCGCGTCGTCCCCTTCCTAGGCCTCGCCGTCGTCAACCGCCGTGGTGCTCTCGGCACGGCGTGGTCAATGTGGTCAATGACCGACTTCCATCGGAAGAGTACTGTACATGGAGAGGCTGACACCTGGGTCCATGGCAGCCGCAAGGAAGTGCCTCCTTATTACGCGGAAAATAATTATTCCTCCACCTAACAGCGGGGACCCACAGGACGGGCCACCAGTATTTTGCGAAAAAACATTTCCCCCTGACTGCTGGGACCGACCGGATGGGCCACCATATTTCGCGAAAAAAACGTTCCCCCCACTGTCAGCTCGGACCCACCAAAAATGCCTCCTTATTATGCACAAAAAATGAATACTCCCCCGGCTAGCTGGGACCCACCTTGGTAGAAGGCTGACTTGTGGGCCTACTAAGTTGACGGGGACGAAGGGCTTTGTCCACTTAGTCAATATGAACGATTCTAGCTCCAGTGACCGTACGATGTCCATCCAACGGCCGTAGTGCTTCTTCAACCCCTGGTCTTGTTACTCCAGCCGCCCAAAGCAGCGTCGGTCATGCCGCATGCTCCTGCCTCCCGTGGCCGACTGTTCGGCCGCGGAGGCCTCACCACCCCCTACTATTCCCACCGCTGGCGAGGCCCTGCAGCGACGGCAGCCTCACACTGCAGCCGAACGGTGAACCTCAGATTCTCCGCTGCTGGCTTCCACTGCCGCGTCTTCCCTGCTCCGCGTCGTCCCCTTCCTAGGCCTTGCCGTCATCGCCGTGGTGCTCTCATGGCGGGCGTGGTCAACGTGGTCAAGGAACGACTTCCATCGGAAGAGTATCAGACGTGGAGAGGCCGATACTGGGTCCACGGCCACAGCCCAGTTTTTTTGTGCTTTGCCAAGTAAGTCGCTTTGTCAGGCCTGTTGGGCTGCAAATCTTTCAAGACGAGGAGAGCTTTCATTCGGCTGGCCGAGAAAATGGCCCATCAGTAACGAGAAATGGGCTGTACATTTTTAAAAACACAAACCGGCAATTAGTTTCAAATATCTTTTTTTCTATTTCAAGATTTTAAATTACATTAATTTTTATGCGTGGAGAATTTGTTGGAATTTATATTGACATACATTTATTTTTAAAATCAGTTTGAATGTGAGTCGAAATTTCGAGATTCAAAACAGTTCGGACCGCACCGAATTATGCAAAATTTCATATAATTTTTTAACCGTGGCCACAATATGGGCTGTAATAGTAATAAAAAGAATATAGGCTCCAAAAAAAAACATTAAGAATTAGCAAATGGACTGTAAATTATTAGAAATAATGGCAGATGGGCTGTATGCTGTTTTCCACAGATTTGAGGCTTTCCTAAAAAAAGGATTGACGCACAGGCAGTGACTGTTGGATGTCCATCCAACGGTCGTCGTTCTTCTTCAATCTCTGCTCTTCCTGCTCCAGCCGCTCAAACAAGCGCCGACGGGACTGCCTGCTCACTCCTCCCCGCGTCCGGCTGTGCTCCCATCGCTGGCCTAGCCATCCCTCTATTCACCCATACATGTTGTTATTCTCTGGCGACGGCAGAGAACCAGTAAACCCTCGTACAGTGGTACTCCCCTCTGCGTGGGAAACAACTGCCGAGTCTTCCCTGCCTCCGTGTTGTCCCCTTCCTAGGCCTCGCCGTCGTCCACCGCCGTGGTGCTCTCGGCGCGGCATGGTCAATGTGGTCAACGACTGACTTCCATCGGAAGAGTACTATGCGTGGAGAGGCTGACAGCTGGGTCCACGGCTGCAGCAAGGAAGTGCCTCCTTATTACGCGCAAAATAATTATTCCTTCACCTGAGAGCGGGGACCCACCGGACGGGCAACCATATTTCGCGAAAAAAAACGTTCCCCCCTGACTGCTGGGACCCACCAGTTACACCTTCGCACGCAAGGAAGTGCGTCTGGGCAAAAAAACAAAACGATTCGCCCCCTGACTTCTTGGACCCACCAGCTACATCTTGGCACGCAAGGAAGTGCCGGACAGTCGGGACCCACCTGGTCGAAGCGTAAGTAGCGTTGTCATTCTTGTCACGAACGTGTACGTACATATGTAATGGTCTATGTCGAGGCGCGGACGTGTCGTTGTAGAGGCACGCATGTAGCATGTACACGTACGTACAGCGGCCAGTGTGCAAGAAAGAAAATACGGCCACATATGTGAACATACGGGCGGGATCCCGAACGCCTACTCGGGCATACGTACGGCCAGGGCTCGTGTACATGGCTGGGTCGAAACGGAGAAACATCGTCGACGTCGTGATCATGGGGAGGCAACGGAATGCGTCGTGTTCATGGGAAGGCAACGGAATGCGTCGTGTTCATCGGGAGGCAACGGAATGCGTGGGAGCCAGCCGGCTGGGTCGGAACGAAATGCGTCATCGTCCTCATCGGGAGGGCTTGGATAGAACAGGCGATGGAAACGAGGCCTGGCGTACCGCAGAATGGAGGAAACGGCCTTGTGTTCGACCGGCCACGTTCGAAACGGGGGTCCTGTTGATCGGGAGGGGTCCGGCGATCGCGAAAACGGAGGAAACGGACCTCCCACGGTCGAAACGGGATCCTGTTGATCGGGAGGTGTGGCGTGCCGCAAACGGATTTAAACGGACCTCCTACGGTCGAAACGGGGGTCCTGTAGATCGGGAAGGGTGTGGCGTACCGCAAAACGGACGAAACTCACCTCCTACGGTCGAAACGGGGGTCCTGTTCATCGGGAGGGTGTGGCGTACCGCAAAACGGGACTCCACGGGATACAGTTGATCTCCACCGTCGACCTCCTCCAACCTCCACGGGCTACTATACATCCACCGTCGACCTCCTCCAGCCTCCACCTGCGACTGTTCATCCACGGGCTACTGTTCATCCAGCCTCCACCGTGCGCTACTCCACCGGCTACTGTTCAACCACCCCTCCATGGGCACCCCTCCATTGTCTACTGTTCATCCAGCCCTCCACACCATGGGGTCCTGTTCAACCAGAGGCAACGCCACCGCTCACTGTTAATCCAACCCCTCCCCCCCCCAACGCTCACTGTTCATCCAGAGAGGCAGCATCCATCAGCTTCAGTTAGCAGTAGTAGCGAAGGAGTCGCTCGATCGGGTTCAGTTAACAGCCATCGATCGATCGATGTGGTTCAGTAACGCGTAGCCTGCAGTGCATCGCTCGGGTTCAGTTAGAGCCCAACGCCTCGCTCGGGTTCAGTTAGAGCCAACGCCTCGCACACGCTGCGTGTGCACGAGAGAAAGCGCATCGCTCGGCCCCCGACCTCCCACCGTAACCGGGAACTACCCAAAATATTTCTCGCCCTCACTTCTACCACGGTTTTTTCCGTCATGGACGGCCCAAAGAATGTCATGCAGCTGCGTCTCTGGCCCGCCCAGGACGAAAATCCCATTTTCTGTCATGATTTTTTGTCATAGAAGTAGGATCCCACCACATCTATGATGATACCGGATTTTGTCACAATTATTGTCAAAGAAGTGTCATATGTATGACAGAAAAAAAAAATTGTTCGGCCCAAAATGTCACGGATGTGTCTTTTTTTTGTAGTGCCTCGTGGGCCCCATGTTGCTACACCGACGTACTCCTTCCCCCTATATATACCGATGTACCGCCAAACAATCAGATACGGAGCCAAAAACCTAATTCCACCGCCGCAACCTTCTGTACCCATGAGATCCCATCTTTGGGGCCTGTTCCGGAGCTCCGCCGGAAGGGGTATCGATCACAGAGGGCTTCTACGTCATCACCATAGCCTCTCCGATGAAGTATGAGTAGTTTACCTCAGACCTTCGGGTCCATAGTTATTAGCTAGATGGCTTCTTCTCTCTTTTTGGATCACAATACAATGTTCTCCCCCTCTCTTGTGGAGATCTATTCGATGTAATCTTCTTTTGCGGTGTGTTTGTTGAGACCGATGAATTGTGGGTTTATGATCAAGTTTATCTATGAACAATATTTCAATCTTCTGAACTCTTTTATGTATGATTGGTTATCTTTGCAAGTCTCTTCGAATTATCAGTTTGGTTTGGCCTACTAGATTGATCTTTCTTGCAAAGGGAGAAGTTCTTAGCTTAGGTTTAAATCTTTATGTGTCCTTTCCCAAAGGATGAGGGAGCAGCAAGGCACATATTGTATTGTTCCCATCGAGGATAACAAGATGGGGTTTTTATCATATTGCATGAATTTATCCCTCTACATCATGTCATCTTGCTTAAGGCGTTACTCTGTTCTTATGAACTTAATACTCTAGATGGATGCTGGATAGCGGTCGATGTGTGGAGTAATAGTTGTAGATGCAGGCAGGAGTCAGTCTACTTTTCTCGGACGTGATGCCTATATACATGATCATACCTAGATATTCTTATATCTATGCTCAATTTTGTCAATTGCTCAACAGTAATTTGTTCACCCACCATAAAATACTAATGCTCTTGAGAGAATCCACTAGTGAAACCTATGGCCCCCGGGTCTATCTTCATCATATTAATCTTCCAACACTTAGTTATTTCCATTGCTTTTCACTTTGCTTTTTATTTTACTTTGCATCTTTATCATAAAAATACCAAAAATATTATCTTATCATATCTATCATATCTCACTCTCGTAAGTGACCGTGTAGGGATTGACAACCCCTTATCGCGTTGGTTGCGAGGATTTATTTGTTTGTGTAGGTGCAAGGGACTCATGGCGTAGCCTCCAATTTGGATTGATACCTTGGTTCTCAAAAACTGAGGGAAATACTTACGCTACTTTGCTACATCACCCTTTCCTCTTCAAGGGAAAACCAACGCAGTGCTCAAGAGGTAGCAAGAAGGATTTCTGGCGCCGTTGCCGGGGAGGTCTACGCAAAAGTCAAAATACCAAGTACCCATCACAAACCCTTATCTCCCGCATTACAATATTTGCCATTTGCCTCTCGTTTTCCTCTCCCCCACTTCACCCTTGCCGTTTTATTCGCCCTTTCCTTTTCCTTTTGCCTTTTTTTGCCCATCTCTTGTTTGCTCGTGTGTTGGATTGCTTGTTTGTCACGATGGCTCAAGATAATACCAAATTATGTGACTTCACCAATACCAACAATAATGATTTCCTTAGCACTCCGATTTCTCCTCTTACCGATACTGAATCTTGTGAAATCAATGCTACTTTGTTGAATCTTGTCATGAAAGATCAATTTGCCAGCCTTCCTAGTGAAGATGCCGCTACTCATCTAAATAGCTTCGTTGATTTGTGTGATATGCAAAAGAAGAAAGATGTGGACAATGATATTATTAAACTTAAGCTATTTCCTTTTTCGCTTAGAGATCGTTCTAAAGCTTGGTTTTCGTCTTTGCCTCAAAATAGTATTGATTCTTGTAATAAGTGCACAGATGCTTTTATCTCTAAGTATTTTCCTCCCGCTAAGATTATCTATCTTAGTAACGATATTATGAATTTTAAGCAACTTGATTATGAACATGTTGCACAAGCTTGGGAGAGAATGAAATTAATGATACGTATTACCCTACTCATGGTTTGAATTTGTGGATGATTATACAAAAATTTTATGCCGGATTAAATTTTGCTTCTAGAAATCTTTTAGATTCGGCCGCGGGAGGCACTTTTATGGAAACCACTTTATGAGAAGCTACTAAACTCCTAGATAATATTATAATCATAGCCAAACAACGGTTTGCTAGGAAGGGTGACAAAGGTTAGAGGTTCATGGCAATTTGGGAGGCTTGAGCAGCAAGAGATAGGTAACGTAGCATAGCGATAGAACGAAGCAACTAGCATAGCAATGATAGTAGTGAGATCCAAGGTGACGGTCATCTTGCCTGAAATCCCGCAAGGAAGAAGAACAAGTCCATGAAGAATACGAACGGATGAATCCGAACCAAGCGTAGACGAACGAATCCTCACGATCGCAACGAAACATGAACTAACAAGAAGAAGCACACAACATAGTGAACACACCACACATGAACAAGACATGATGCTCAACCAAGTATGATGCATGACAAGGCTACATGAAGCTACTCATGGCAAAAGATGATGCATACAAGACCAACACATCAAAGCAAGTTTAAATGAGGCCGGAAACAACATATCACAATTCCGGTAAGTCCTCATATGCATATTTCGAAATTGGTCCAGATCTGAATAAACCTTATGTTCAAGTTGTTAAACAGCAAGTTAAAGAGCACCACGAAGATCTACACGAGATTGTAGTCAAGTTACATATAAAGTTCATTAGATTTGGAGCTACGGCCTAGAAGATATGAGCAAAACAAGTTAAACATGGCATTGATGCAAAATTCATACAAAATCAAGCTAACACTCTCAAAACAAGGATACAATATGGTAATATGAAACTACATGCAAAATCAAGCAAGTTTCATATAGAGCACACTCAAAACGGAGCAACGGTTCCACACATACACATGAAACAAGTTATAGCAACAATCTGTCCAAAACAGCAACTAGGCATATTGCAAGCATCAACACACTATTCTACAGCATCTCAACGTGAAAACCAAAGGCATGGACATGATGTACAGGTAAAGCATGACAAAATATGAACACTGATCTCTCTCCAGAAATCACTAGAACATGCTCAAAATGACATGGCAAGATTGCAAATAATAACAGTTTCAGACTTTGCAGAAATAACGTCAGGTTGCAATGTTTAGAGCTACCAAACGACATGCTTCCGGAACTTATCATGGCAAACAAAGGCATGGTATGAATCTACTAATTACATAGAACAAAAGTACTTTACTGTCCATGAGCCAAAAAGGATAAGACGATATGATGGCACCCATGTAAACATGGCAAGTTATATGACAGATTCAAACATGGCAGGAACAACAATAAGTAGGCATGTTGGTGAGCTTGAACCACTCACTACAGAGCAATAAATTGCATGGCAAGGAAACTCACAGTAAGATGCCATGTTTATGATGCTAAGAATGGCAAGATCAAATTCATAGGGTGCACGGATCACTAGCAAAGCTCATGGCAAAACTGAACTTAATGTTAACAGGCTGACAGCAACATTATTTAGCAAATTTGGAGCAAGATATGAACAAGCTAAAGCAAGATA
Source organism: Aegilops bicornis (assembly GCA_021605145.1). Lineage (NCBI taxonomy): Eukaryota > Viridiplantae > Streptophyta > Magnoliopsida > Poales > Poaceae > Aegilops > Aegilops bicornis. The sequence goes on along the minus strand of CM038674.1, from coordinate 77,910,057 downwards.
TAAATGCAACCAGGGGCATGGATGGATAAAGCAAGACATGTATAACAAAACATCCTTAGTGAACATCTCCAGATTATACATAGAATGACTTGTAGAAGCAGGTTAACATAGCATCATGATATAGCAGATTCAGATATGCAAAACAGCAACACCAAGTACCCTACTTAACAAGCTTGATGCACTCACTACAAGACCCAAAAAAATACATGGATAGCACCACTGTAAATATGGCATGACATAGTTCAAAACACATGTAGAGCTCATGCTCATAGGATGCACACATCAATTATGGCAAAAATGACAAAAGAGCTAGTTCTGTTAAGACACAGCAGACAACATCATGGAGCACTCTTGCAACGATGGTTCAGACATTAAGATAAGCTCAAATGACTATGATGCAATGGAATGAAATGATTTACTCGTTGAGATGAACAATTTGACATATTACACACACGAAACGGAGCTACGGAAGCAGGGATATGATGGCATGAACATGACATGAAAATTACACAGAAATGGAGACTTAGTGGATTTTCGGGGTCAACCTCAGGCAGATCTCGCCGGAGTAGTCGCCGGAGGAGCTCGGGGAAGAAGGGGACGGCCGGAGCAGGCGGAGCTGGGGTCGGGGAAGAAGGACCCGGGGCGCTCTCGGCCGGATCTCGCCGGATCCGAGCCGGAGAGGCACGGGGGCGGCGAGGGGCGCGGGGCTTCGGTGTGACCGGGCGCGGAGGGGCGGCGGCGCTGGGCGGCAGGGCGGCGGGCGCTGGAGACCGGAGGGCGCTGGGCGTGGAGGCTTCGCCGGCGAGGACCCGGCTGGGCGGCGGGCGCCGGCGAGGGCGGTCGGCGAGGCGCGAGGCGCGGCGGCGGGCGCTGGTTTCAAGGCTCGCGACGGGCTCGGCGGTCATGGGGACGACGGCGGCGGACAGGTGTCGGGCTGCGATTCGTCGAGGCAGCGGGCGGACATGTCCGGCGTCGGCGCGGACTTGTCCGGAGGCACGGGGAGGAAGAAAACTAGGTTTTCGCCCGAAATTTCGGAGTGGAAGGTGTTAATATAGGTAGAGGGAGCTAGGAGAGTCGAAATGAGGTGCGGTTTTCGCCCACACCATCGTGATCGAACGACCAAGAGCATAGATGGGAGTTTGCTGGGCTTTGGGCCACTTTGAAAGGGGTGTTGGGCTGCAAAGGGAAGGAGGCTTTCGCGGTTACTCGGTTAACCGCTGGAGTACCAAACGACCTCCAAATGGCACGAAACCTGACAGGCGGTCTACCGGTGCTATACCAAGACCTCTTGACAAACCACGGTCCATTCCGAGACCGTTTAACACCCGCACATGAAAAGAGGCAAAAGGGGGCGCCGGGGGACATAGGAGTGCCGGATTGCAAAACGGACAACGGGGAAAATGCTCGGATGCATGAGACGAACACGTATGCAAATGCGATGCACATGACGACATGATATGAAATGCATATGATGACATGGCAAAGTGCAACACGCAAGCAAATGACATGGCAAGGATGGCAAATAACTGGTGGACACCTGGCGCATCGAATCCGGGGCGTTACAACACTCCTCCACTAACAAGAGATCTCGTCCCGAGATCTTAGGACCGAGGCGGAAGGGAAAAGGGATGAGGTGAAACAAGAACTCAAGGGAAAAGAGGCAAAGAATCGATAGCACTCAAGAAGAAGAGAGGAACGACGAGAATGACGAGAATCGAAAGCTCACGGAATCAAGATAGACTCTCAAAGCACTCCGGTTAGAACAAGATAAGAAACGAATAAGATTGAAAGGATTTATGCAGCACTCCGGTTGAACAAGGAAAGAATAGAACATGAACTTGAGAGGATGGAATGATACTTGATGAAGACATGACACAAAACCTCCGGAAAGAATTAAAAGAGTTGAATGAAAAGAACGGAGAAGAAAATGACAACTTGTGCCACGAATGAAATAGAAAGCAACCTTAGAAGAAAAGATTGAATGGAGTTGTTGAGAAAATTCAACAACGAAAAGAATAAGCTTGTCGTGGACTTATGGATAACATCTCAGAAATTATGAGGTGATAACCAGCCGCAAACGGAAATGACTGAATAGCTGAGAAGAACGAAGGAATGCAAAACTCCACTTTCCAAGAAAATGAAGGATTATTTGCTCTTCACGACGGGAGAATAAAAGATACTGGAACTCCTCCAACAAAATCTTGATGAACTCTAGAAGAAAAGATTAAATCATGAAGAACCACCATGAAGAACTCCGGTGACAAAAGGATGATGAGATAAAATGAACGAAGAAAGAATAAGATGAGCCTTGTGATGATTTAGATGGAGGTTCCGACAAAATAGTCGAGGAAAATTTGAACTCCGGAAAAGAATAGATGAAAACACTTGGAAATCAAGAATTTATTCCTCATGAACAAACTCTGAAGGAAGGGATTAATCACTAGGATGAAATAAGAATAAGAATTATTGTATGCTTATCCTTCATCAAATTAAATTGATGACAAGCAATGGATTTCGCATATAACTTATTCTTCTTGAAAAGGATTAAGGGTGGGAATAGCGCCAAACTTTAGAAAGTCTTCATGAACCACCGGTAGGATAGAAAAGAAAGAATGGATTTAAATGATAATCAAGGAAAAGAATCTTGAACAAACCACCATAAGCATTCGGAAACGACTGACGAAAGAGAATGAATCACCGGGAAGAATTAGAAGAACAAATATGCTAGAGGGGGTTTAGATGCAAAAGAAGAGGAAGAACTCGAGCTGATTGAAGAACATTTGAACGAAGCACCGGGATAATTGGATAACGGTAGCTGAAATGTGAGGACAAAGAATTCATCTGGAATGATGGCCTCCGGTAAAAAGAAATGGAAAAACAACTCCTGACATACTCCGGATGGATGAAAAGAATTTGCATGACTGGAAACAATTAGATAGGATAACATCGAGCTAGCACCATGAATCTCCGGGGGAACGGACAAGATTTAAGAGAAACTCTACTTCGGTCTTCAAGGACGACGATAAACACCACCAAAATTGTTGAGATACTCCGATAGAATGAAAAGCGAAGAGGTTGAGCCAATAATGAAAAGAATTTGAAATCGATCTTGGAAAAGGCATGTGACTGATGAAATTCATTCTTACGTCAAACTTCGAAAATAATTAAGAATGGCTCCGGAATAATTAGAAGAGTCAGGTAAGATCCTGGGAAAGACCTGTGGGTTAGGGCGCACTAAAAGAAAACACTGTTGTAAAGGGATGTTGAACAGATAGATGATGCACCGGAAGAACTGAAATATTTGACTAAGGTGACAACCTCGAATTAATTGGATCACGCATTTAATCTCCCGAGATGTCTTGAACTCCGGAATGATAAATCAAGAGAGGCGAACGAGCAAAGAGAACACTTCAAGGAAAAGAATATGATTAACCCGAAAAACTTGAATTGAGTCCACCGGAGAAGAAAAGAGATGAAGAATGTCGTATAAAACGAGAATTCACGGTTGAGTTAATTTCATTTAAAGACCTAAGAGGTCCCTTACGAATGAGATAGCTGGTCGAGAGAGAGTCAGACTCCGGGAAGAAAAAGGGTGGGTGGGCGGGAAAACAAAGGCAACTCGGGAAGGGAAACGACGAATATCTTGAAGAGACAACACCGGTTGAAATCATTGAGGAAATAAAGCAAAGACTTCGCACGAGTAGGATGGATACTCAATTACGGACTCCGGTTTCGAGAAGAAGAAGGGTGGGCGGGTGGGAGAAGAAGAGGCTCGAGTCAACTTGACGAGAGATGCACCGGACAAAAGAGGATGGAAAACTCACGAAACTAACCACGTGATCCTAAAGAAAAATTTGAACGGGAAGAGGAGTAATTCAAAACACCTACGTCAGGATTCCTTACCAGAGCGACGAAGGGGCTGAGGAGTAAAAAGAATTCCTACTCTCCGATATAACTAAACTCGAAAAACAGTTTTCTTCTAGACTCAACAACGGCCAAACTACACAATCAATCAAGGGGGGCTCCTAGGGTCGGTCGAGGCTCTGATACCAACTTGTCACGCCCAAGATGTGACTCTATCCTAAAGGAACTCAAAGGTCCCACCAAGGATAGAAACGCATCTTGAAGATGCTTTTGCAAGGTGGATATCATTACATCAACATTAAATAATAGATGGGGATAATACATAAGGCACAAATGCCACAAGAATACATCAACAACATACATGAGAACAACATCCGACTACGGATGAAACATAAACCAAAACTCAAACGACATCCACCATGCTAGCCCAGGCTGCCGACCTGGAACCTATCCCCTGATCAAAGAAGAAGCAGGAGAAGAACTCCAATACAAGCAAACATCGCTCTCACGTCATGATCATCGCAAACCTGTACCTGCAACTGGTGGTGTAGTAATCTGTGAGCCACAAGGACTCAGCAATCCCATTACCATGGGTATCAAGACTAGCAAAGCTTAATGGGAAAGGAAGGGGTAAAGTGGTGAGGTTGCAGCAGCGACTAAGCATATATGGTGGCTAACATACGCAAATGAGAGCGAGAAGAGAAACAAAGGAACGGTCGTGAAGCTAGAAATGATCAAGAAGTGATCCTGAACTCCTACTTACGTCAAACATAACCCAGAAACCATGTTCTCCTCTCGATCAACCCCGAAAAGAGACACTCACGGTTACGCACACGGTTGGTGTATTTTAGGAGAGTTTACTTCAAGTTTACTACAACCGGATATTAACAAATTCCCATCTGCCACATAACCGCGGGCACGGCTCTCGAAAAGTTTATACCTCGCAGGGTGTCCCAACTTAGCCCATGATAAGCTCTCGCGATCAATGAAGGATATTCCTTCTCCCCGGAAGACCCGATCAGTCTCGGAATCCTGGCTACAAGACATTTCGACAAAGAATAAAACAAGACCAGCAAGACCGCCCGATGCGCCGACAATCCCGATAGGAGCTGCACATATCTCGCTCGTGGCAACACCGGATGAGCACACCGTACAACTAAAACCAGCCTCGAGTTTCCCCAAGGTGGCGCTGCAAAGGACTCTAGTTTGGACCAACACTTAGACAAGCATTGGCCCGGGGCTGAATAAAGATGACCCTTGGGTTGGCCGACCCAAGGAAGGGTATAGGTGGTGGTGAGGCAAATGGTAAAAACAAGGTTGGGCCTTGCTGGACAAGTTTTATTCAAAGCGAACTGTCAAGGGGTCCCATAAATCACCCGACCGCGTTAGGGACGCAAAATCCGGGAACATAATACCGGTATGACGGAAACTAGGGCGGCAAGAGTGGAACAAAACACCAGGCATAAGGCCGAGCCTTCCACCCTTTACCAAATATATAGATGCATTAATTAAATAAGAGATATTGTGATATCCCAACATAATCTTGTCCACCATCGAGCAATCCTCAACTTCACCTGCAACTAACAACGCTATAAGAGGGGCTTAGCAAAGCGGTAACATAGCCAAACAACGGTTTGCTAGGAAAGGTGACAAAGGTTAGAGGTTCATGGCAATTTGGGAGGCTTGAGCAGCAAGAGATAGGTAACGCAGCATAGCGATAGAACGAAGCAACTAGCATAGCAATGATAGTAGTGAGATCCAAGGTGACGGTCATCTTGCCTGAAATCCCGCAAGGAAGAAGAACAAGTCCATGAAGAAGACGAACGGATGAAGCCGAACCAAGCGTAGACGAACGAATCCTGACGATCGCAACGAAACAGGAACTAACAAGAAGAAGCACACAACATAGTGAACACACCACACATGAACAAGACATGATGCTCAACCAAGTATGATGCATGACAAGGCTACATGAAGCTACTCATGGCAAAAGATGATGCATACAAGACCAACACATCAAAGCAAGTTTAAATGAGGCCGGAAACAACATATCACAATTCCGGTAAGTCCTCATGCCTATTTCGAAATTGGTCCAGATCTGAATAAACCTTATGTTCAAGTTGTTAAACAGCAAGTTAAAGAGTACCACGAAGATCTACACGAGATTCTAGTCAAGTTACATATAAAGTTCATTAGATTTGGAGCTACGGCCTAGAAGATATGAGCAAAACAAGTTAAACATGGCATTGATGCAAAATGCATACAAAATCAAGCAAACACTCTCAAAACAAGGATACAACATGATAATATGAAACTACATGCAAAATCAAGCAAGTTTCATATAGAGCACACTCAAAACGGAGCAACAGTTCCACACATACACATGAAACAAGTTATAGCAACAATCTGTCCAAAACAGCAACTAGGCATATGCAAGCATCAAAACACTATGCTAGAGCATCTCAACGTGAAAACAAAAGGCATGGGCATGATTTACAGGTAAAGCATGACAAAACATGAACACCGATCTATCTCCAGAAATCACTAGAACATGCTCAAAATGACATGGCAAGATTGCAAATAATAACAGTTTCAGACTTTGCAGAAACAACATCAGGTTGCAATGTTTAGAGCTATCAAACGACATGCTACAGGAACTTATCATGGCAAACAAAGGCATGGTATGAATCTAATAATTACATATAACAAAAGTCCTTTACTGACCATGAGGCAAAAATGATCAGAATATATGATGGCACCCATGTAACATGGCAAGTTATATGACAGATTCATACATGGCAGGAACAACAATAAGTAGGCATGTTGGTGAGCTTGAACCACTAACCACAGAGCAATAAATGGCATGGAAAGGCAACTCACAGTAATGTGACATGTTTATGAAGCTAAGCATGGCAAGATCAAATTCATAGGGTGCATGGATCTCTAGCAAAGCTTATGGAAAAACTGAACTTAATGTTAATAGGCTGACAGCAACATTATTTAGCAAATTTAGAGCAAGATATGAACAACCTACAGCAAGCTATAAATGCAACCAGGGGCATTGACGGATAGAGAACGACATGTATAACAAAACATCCTTAGTGAACATCTCGAGATTATGCAAATAATGACTTTTACAAGCAGATTAACATAGCATCATGATATAGCAGATTCAGATATGCAAAACAGCAACAACAAGTACCATACTTAACAAGCTTGATGCACTCACTACAGGACCCACAAAAATACATGGATAGCACCGCTGTAAATATGGCATGACATAGTTCAAAACACATGTAGAGCTCATGCTCATAGGATGCACACATCAATTATGGCAAAAATGACAAAAGAGCTAGTTCTGTTAACAGACAGCAGACAACATCATGGAGCACTCTTGCAACGATGGTTCAGACATTAAGATAAGCTCAAATGAATATGATGCAATGGAATGAAATGGTGTACTCGTCGAGTCGAACAATTTGACATATTACACGCACGAAACCGAGCTATGGACGCAGAGATATGATGGCATGAACATGGCATGAAAATTACACAGAAACGAAGACTTAGTGGATTTTCGGGGTCAACCTCAGGCAGATCTCGCCGGAGTTAGTCGCCGGAGGAGCTCGGGGAAGAAGGGGACGGCCGGAGCAGGCGGAGCTGGGGTCGGGGAAGAAGGACCCGGGCGCTCTGGCCGGATCTCGCGGATCCGAGCCGAGAGGCACGGGCGGCGAGGGGCGCTGGTTCCGCGAAGGGCGCTTGAGGCGCTGGTGGGCTGGAGGCGAGAAGCAGGAGCGGCGTCGCGGGAGGGAGGCACTGGGGCGCTGGGCTGCGCGCGACCAGCGGAGGGGCGCTGCTGGGCGGCAGGGCGGCGGGCGCAGAGACCGGAGGGCCCAGGCGTGGAGGCTCCGGCGAGGACCGCCATGGCGGCGGGGCGCCTGCGAGGACGGTCGGCGCGCGGCGGGTGGCGCGGTCGGCTCAAGGGCCCGCTGACGGCTCAGCGGGTCATGCCGCTGGGACGATCAAGGGCGGACAGGTGTCTGGCTGCGATTCGTCGAGGCAGCGGGCGGACATGTCCGGCGTCGGCGCGGACTTGTCCGGTGGCACGGGGAGGAAGAAAACTAGGGTTTTGTCCGAAATTTCGGAGGGGAAGGTGTTAATATAGGTAGAGGGAGCTAGGAGAGTCCAAATGAGGTGCAGTTTTCGCCCACACGATCGTGATCGAACGACCGAGAGCATAGAGGGGAGTTTGCTGGGCTTTGGGCTACTTTGAAAGGGGAGCTGGGCTGCAAAGAGAAGGAGGCTTTCGCGGTTACCCGGTTAACCGCTGGAGTACCAAACGACCTCCAAATGGCACGAAACTTGACAGGCGGTCTACCGGTGCTATACCAAGCCGCTTGACAAACCTCGGTCCATTCCGAAACCGTTTAACACCCGCACACGAAAAGAGGCAAAAGGGGGCGCCGGGGGACATAGGAGTGCCGGATTGCAAAACGGACAACGGGGAAAATGCTCGGATGCATGAGATGAACACGTATGCAAATGCGATGCACATGACGACATGATATGAAATGCATATGATGACATGGCAAAGTGCAACACGCAAGCAAATGACATGGCAAGGACAGCACATAATAGGAGGACACCTGGCGCATCGAATCCGGGGCGTTACAGGCACCCCGAACTTATAGCACTATATGCATCGGCTCCGAATCATGTCTTGGGTCAATAGTTGGGTTTGCCCGGCTCCCGTGTTTTGGTACCTTACGTTCCGTTATATCGGCTAAGGTCGCACCGGGAGAACCATCGCGATTCCGCTGATTCGGCTGGGTTAACGCCTCGATGGAGAAAGCTAAAACTGACCGTCATGATGAGGCGAGAGACCGGTCATTGTGCGAGAGGTTATTGCGAGTCCTTAAAGACTTATGCCGCTTAGAGCGAGGAGCCGGATACTGTCCGGCCAAGGCGTGATAGCGCCCCAAATTCGCCTTCCGAAGACTAGGGGCTTCACGAAATTTAAAATTATAGAATTCTATGGCTAAGTGAGAGTGTTCAAGCATTATAAGTCCGGTTGCACAGTTCGCTGTGTTGAGCGCCTCCCTAGATGGACCCAAAAATAGGAACAAGAGCGCTCAAGTTTATCCCGAACACCCCAAAGACTCGTGGCATGGGGGCTGAAGCCGACGACTTGCCATCTCTCAGATTTGATAAATAGCCACACAGAAGGTAATATTCTAAATTAACAAGCGTTGCTTAGCGCATATGAACTAAGTTTTCAGCGCACAGGATAACAAAATGAGAGTCTACTAAAATTTTACATCTTTGGAGCACTCACCCGCAATAGTGCGGGCGCCCTTCAGTACACTCTTATAATACATCTCGGGCGTGCGGTGCTCCTTGCCCTCTCGTGGCGGGTCCGTCACGAGCTTCTGGGCATCCATCTTGCCCAGTGCACCTTTGCTGGCAAGGGCCCGACGGCACCCTCGATACAAGCGGAATGCTTGATAACTTCAACCCACGGCACGCATCCACCGATCGCCGCACCAGGCCGGAGTAGCTCCTGGCATGGCCTCCTTAGGCCACACCAACTATAAGGCCCTTCATGGCCTGTTCGGCCGCCTTGTGGAGCTCGACCAGCTGCTTCAGCTGGTCGCTAAGGGGCACCGGATGTCCGGCCTCAGCATACTGAGACCAGAAGACCTTCTCCGTCGTGCTTCCCTCCTCGGCCCGGAATGCGGCAGCATCGGACACGCTACGAGGAAGATCTGCGAACGCCCCCGGAGAGCTCCGAATTCGGGTAAGCAACAGGTAATTAACACTCACATGCTTACTCTGCATGAAAAATGCCTTACCCTCTGCTATTTTCTTCACCACCTCAATCTCCTGGAGGGCCTTGTAGGCTTCGGCCTTAGCGGCTTTGGCACTCTCAAGAGCCATTGCAAGCTCAGACTCTCGAGTCTTCGAGTCACGCTCCAAGTTCTCATGTTTTTTCACGAGATCCTGGAGCTCTTGATGTACCTCCGCCACCTGCGCCTCCTGCTTCTCTCGCTCGGTGCGTTCCGCGGCCGCATTACGTTTGGCCGCGGCCACCGCCTCCTTCAGGGTCGCCACCTCATTAGTGGCCCCTACAATACCCACGTTATCCTTGTCATTTTTCTTGCAATCAAATCCTTTTCTGTAAGGTACAATTTTCATAAGGTATTACTCACCTTCTTTTGCCTCGAGCTGCTTCTTGGCATGACCGAGCTCGTTCTCGGATCGCTCGAGGTTTTTCTTCAAATTATTGACCTCCATGATCGGGCGGAGGTCAGCAGCACAGCCTGCAATCCCATATTGACATATTTTTTATGACTCATGCGTTTATCTTTCTAAAGATCCTCAGTCCGGCTTTTCTTTCCGAACACCAAACCAAACATCAGGGGCTACTGTCTATGCGGTACCATTTTACATATATTGAAATTTCTTACCTCAAAGCCTGTTAGAAGACTGGTATAGGCTTCGGTCAGCCCGCTCTTCTTGCCGGATCGAATCGTCCGGATCACCGCACTCATAACAAAGGCGGTGCTCCTCCTCGATGGAGGCGCCCGTTGAGCGCCTCCAAGAAGCTATCTGGTGCCTCGGTTGGGCCGAAGGACACCGGCGTCTTACCCTTCTTGCGAAGGGATCGTTTGCGGACTCGGAACCACTTGAAGGTTCCGGCATGGAGTCCGCACAAGGGTCGGCCTTAGAGCCCCCGGGGTCTTGCCCCCCACGCGCTCGGAGTCCGGGGTTGCCTTGTGGTACCTCCTGCGCCACCTCCTCGGGACCAAGCCCCTTTGGGGCCCTTGTGGCGTTGTCCGCAGCATGAGGCGAGGCGGTCGGAAGCGAAGTACTCTCCATTTCCGACGAGCCCAGGGACCCGCTCGATGAATCGGCAAACTCGCCTTTGGGCGGGCTGCAAGATTGTTCGACATTAGAGAACACTCCGCAATAATAAAACGCCATGGGTATCCGGACACTTACGATCTCGCCAGGGGCTTGGCCCTTGTAGGCCAATCGCCCTCGTCGTCGTCGACGTTGGTGGAGAAGTCCGGAGGAAGGGTTCTTCCTTCTTGGACCCTCCGGCCTCCCGGTTGGGCGGCCTTCCTTTTCCTCTCCTCCCCGCTGGGGAGAAGCTTCTTCTTCTTCCTCCTCGCCTTGAGGAGAAGATTACGCTTCAAAATCCGACAGACTGGCGTGGAGCTCCTTCGAGTTCCCGTGGCCTCCTTCTTGGCCTTCTTCTCTGGCACCACATGGGGTGCCGGAGCCAGCAGCCCCGTCAATCAGGCGTCCGCTGGGTCTTCTGGCAAAGGAGCCGGACAGTTAATCTGTCCGGACGTCTTCAGCTAGACCTGTCGAAGAATAGGGAGTTTTTAGATCCCAAGTAGAGTCAATCTATGAAAAAAGAGTCCCGTAAAGGGTAAAATAACTTACCTCACCGGCTTGACGCCGCGAGCTGTATCCGTGATCTTTGTTAGCGGATGCGGGGGCTTCGGTGCCCTTGAACAGCACCTTCCAGGCATCTTCGTACGTGCTATCAAAGAGCCGGCTCAAGGTTCGGTGCTGTGCTGGATCGAACTCCCACAAATTGAAGTCCCGTTGTTGGCATGGGAGAATCCGGCGGATGAGCATCACCTGGATTACGTCGACAAGCCTGCGATTCTTGTCCACCAGGTTCCGGATGCGTGTTTGGAGTCCGGATAGCTCGTCCGAATCCCCCCACTTCAGGCCCGTCTCTTTCCATGACGAGAGCCGTGTGGGGAATCCAGATCTGAATTCAGGGGCCGCCACCCATTCAGTGTCGCGTGGCTCGGTGATGTAGAACCACCCCGATTGCCACCCCTTTATTGTCTCCATAAAGGAGCCCTCGAGCCATATGACTTTGGCCATCTTGCCGACCATGGCGCCTCCGCACTCTGCTTGGCTGCCCTTCACAACCTTCGCTTGACATCAAGGTCTTGAGCCATGTCAAGTGGGGCTGGATGCAGAGGAAGGCCTCGCACACGACGATAAAAGCCGAGATGTTGAGGACGAAATTCGGGGCTAGGTCGTGGAAGTCCAGGCCGTAGTATAACATGAGCCCCCGGACAAATGGGTGAAGTGGAAAACCTAGTCCGCGGAGGAAATGGGGGAGAAATACCACCCTCTCATGGGCACTAGGGGTTGGAATGAGCTGCCCCGCGTCGGGGAAGCTTTATGGCGATATCAGGACAAGTATCCGGCCTCCATGATCTTGTGATGTGCCCCTCCATGACGGAGGAGGCCATCCATCTGCCTCCCGCTCCCGACATGGTTGGAGAAGGTTGAGGAGGAAAGTGCGGACTTGGGCGCTGGAGCTCGAGTGCACGGGAATGGATGAGCAAAGGAGGAAGAGGGCGCAGTTGAAAGGGTGGATCCTTATCCCCTTATATGGGCGGACAAAAACATGTGTCCCCACCGGCCTAGTAAAACTCGCTTATCTCCCAAGCGTCACAATCAATGGCGCGGTTGGGTTACCCACGTCCGTATTGATGGGAATCCCGGAATAAGGGGAACACGATCTCTGCTTCGACCAGACGCGTGAAGGAAACCGCCGCTAAACGCTACCGAGGAGGAACAATAAAAACAATTTGAGTAAAGGCTTGGTAGTGGTGCGACGTCACGCCACAAAATACGTCGTGATTGATCTTGTGTAATATTATTCTCTACGATGGTATGTGGAATTTATTTTTGCAGAGCCGGACACTATCCTGGTGTTCACAATCTTCTATAAATTATTCGGAGGAAGAACCCGTCTTGCAATGCCGAAGACAATATGCGCGCTGGACTCGTCGTCATTGAAGCCTGATTCAGGGGCTACTGAGGGAGTTCCGGACTAGGGGGTGTCCGGATAGCCGAACTATCATCAACGGCCGGACTCCAAGACTATGAAGATACAAGATTGAAGACTTCGTCCCGTGTCCGGATGGGACTTTCCTTGGCGTGGAAGGCAAGCTTGGCGATACGGATATGTAGATCTCCTACCATTGTAACCGACTCTGTGTAACCCTTACCCTACCCGGTGTCTATATAAACCGGAGGTTTTTAGTCCGTAGGACGAACAACAATCATACCATAGGCTAGCTTCTAGGGTTTAGCCTCTTTGATCTCGTGGTAGATCTACTCTTGTAACACACATCATCAATATTAATCTAGCAGGACGTAGGGTTTTACCTCCATCAGGAGGGCCCGAACCTGGGTAAAACATCGTGTCCCTTGTCTCCTGTCACCATCCGCCTAGACGCAAAGTTCGGGACCCCCTACCCGAGATCCGCCGGTTTTGACACCGACAGCAGTGCTCAAGTGGTAGCAGTCATTAAAACCAGACACGTCGAATCCTTAATAGACGACTTGAGGATCACGTTTGACAATCTCCGAACATATGACATCAAGCTCAATCTGGAAAAATGCGTTTTTGGCGTGCCCGCCGGAAAGCTCTTGGGCTTCATCGTTTCCAACAGAGGAATTGAAGCAAATCCGGCTAAAATCCGAGCTCTGTCACAGTTGGCTATCCAAACAGACCTCAAGCAAATCCAGAAATTAACTGGATGCGTGACTGCCTTAAGCCGCTTTATCTCCCGATTGGAGAGAAGGGATTACCTCTTTATCGCCTTCTTCGACGCACCGAACACTTCGAGTGGACGGATGCGGCCACGGCCGGACTGGAAGAAATAAAAGCTGTCTTGGCCAGCAACCCAATCTTGGCCGCGCCAAATATTGGCGAACCATTGCTGTTATATATAGCGGCAACACACCAAGTTGTAAGCGCAGTGCTCGTCGTCGAATGAGAGACGGACGGACATAAGTTCCCGCTTCAAAAGCCGGTATACTACGTATCCACTATCCTCACTCCATGCAAATCACGGTACCCACATTATAAAAAGATAGCATACGCGGTCTTCATGGCATCCTGGAAACTGCGTCACTACTTTCAAGAGTGTTCAATTATGGTGGCCTCTGAAGTACCACTCAATGACATAATAAATAACCGCGATGCCACGGGCTGGATTACTAAATGGGCTATTGAGCTCCTCCCGTTCGACATAACATACAAACCACGGCGAGTCGTTAAGTCACAAGTACTGGCTGATTTCGTCGCCGAATGGACAGAAGCCGAACTCCCTAAAGAGTATGGCGCGTACTCCAATTGGATCATGCACTTTGACGGCTCTAAGATGCTGGCTGGTTTGGGGGCAGGCGTCGTCCTGACATCCCCCACCGGAGATACTGTCCAATACGTACTCCAAATATTATACACAGACTCTAACAATGCAGCAGAATAGGAGGCCCTGTTGCATGGTCTCCGGATGGCAGTCTTCATGGGCATTCAACGCCTAGCACTACTAGGAAAACGCTTCTAGATAGAAGTTTACCAGTAGCGTTTGTTTGTGACCCCACGCTACTAGTAGTTAGTAGTAGCGCTGGCTAGAAAGAGCACTACTGGTATAAGTTAGCAGCAGCGCTTGTTATCTAAACCCACGCTACTGCTAAGTGTAACACACCACAATATCTGATCACTAAATATTAGCAGCGCTTGTCGCCCAACCAGCACTACTGTTAGTTTTGGATCTATAGCGCCTGTTGATATAAGCGCGCTACTGCTATTTTTTCTATGTATAAAATTTTACCAGTAGCGTGTTATATTAGCCTGCGCTATAGGTAGTGCACCACCAGCCATAGATATTTTGCAAGTTGCCATAGCAGTAGCACGCATAGGAGACCAGCCATCGCTATGCCCGCCACCACCTACCACCTTTCCCTCCTTCCTCCCCTTTCTTCTTCCTCCCCCTTCCTTTCTCCCCCATTCCTTGCAACTTTCTTGTTCCAATGCTCCCCTCCACCACCCCCTCCATTAGAGCCCTCCCTTCCCTCTTCTTTGCCCTTCCATCACCCCCTCTTCTTTGCCCCTCCACCAAACCCCTCCATTAGAGCCCTCCTCCCCTCTTCTTTGCCCTTCACCCCCTCTTCTTTGCCCTCCACCACCCCCTCCATTAATGCACTCCCTCCCCCTCTTCTTTGCCCTCCACCTTCCATTAATGCCTTCCCTCTTCTCCTCTCCCTCTCCTCCCACTCTCTCCCTAGCTAGCTAGCTAGTTAGAGCTATATATCTATAGAGCTACTAGGTAATTAAGAAGAAAGGTGCTCGATATCCCTCTTGACACATAGGTGAGCAAAAGAAGTGTTTGTGTGGATACGACCGAAACAATATATATATATATATATGGGAAATATGATAATATACCGAATTGTGTGTGGCATAATTTGAGTTGCCTACATTGTGTATTTGATGAAATAATGTGGGTGATATGAGTTGCCTATGTTTTTCCGAATTGTCGATTCAATTCCGTTTCGGCCAATTTCGGGCATGCAAACTCAATATGTCCTATGTTTTGGGAGGGTCATGCCGAATTTTTGTATGAATTTGATCCATGCATGCATATATACTTGGTTATAATATTTGCTCTACTTGTGAGTGATCATGAAGGTCAATGGAAGGATGGTGGAAAGATACTGGCAATCCGCTGTGGATGACATGTATGAAAAAAGACTGAGGGATGTTTTATGTCCGTGTTGAAAATGCAAAGGAAGAATCAGGCTTGACCCCTTTAAGGGTGGTAAATTCAAGGCGCACCTGCTCATGCATGGTTTCATGCATGGCCATACTCGGTGGATAAGTGAAGATGATGATGATGATGATGATGATGATGATGATGATGATGATGATGATGATGATGATGATGAGGACGTCGACAGGGCATGAAATAACGACATGGGGCCACCAGACGAAGAGATCACCGATTATGTGCCTGAAGAGGAATACGGCCTCGGAAATGTCGATGGCGAAGAGGCAGTTCAAGACGGAGAAGACACGGACACGCCACCGTCTTTGTTGCTACTAAGTTCAGCCATGCGGGACCCGCATGTTCGAGACCTGCTTCGCAAGAAGACGACTAGCGACAGAGCTGCTTCTAGAGAGGAGGCCAAACTGGGACAACTGGAGGTAGACTCGATGACTCTTTTGTATGATGGTTGCAATAATCCCGAGGTGACCCGCTTGAGTTTCACACTTGAACTTCTAAAGATGAAGGAAAAAAACAAATTGACAGATACAAGCCTGGATGAGCTTCTGAAGTACCTAAAGAAGGATCTTCCCACGGGAAGCCTGTGTCCTACTAGTGTCGAGGAGGCAAAGAAAATCGTGTGCCCTCTTGATCTGCCACATATTAGATATAACGCATGCATCAATGATTGCATCATATATTGGAACGAGCACGCGGAAATAACCATCTGTCCAAAGTGCAATGCTTCACGATATAAAAAGGCCGGAAAGAAAGCTCCACAGAAAGCTGTATGGTATTTTCCGATCACTCCGCGTCTACAACGGTATTTCATAGATCCCAAGGAAGCAAAGCTTATGCGCTGGCACGCGGAGAGGGTGAAGCCAGATGACGGAGATGAACCGAAGCTGAGACACCTCGCAGATGCTAGCCAGTGGAGAGCATTAAATGCTGAATTTGAATTTTTCGCAAATGATCCAAGGAACATCGTGCTTGGCGCTAGTAGTGATGGCATGAATCCATTTGGCAACCAGAACACCAACCATAGCACATGGCCTGTGTTTGTATGGATGTACAGCCTCCCCCCTGGTTGTGCATGAAGGCAAAATACATACACATGGCTATGCTTATTCAAGGGCCGAGACAACCGGGAAATGATATAACTCTGTATCGCGAGTTACTGAAAGAGGAGTTACAGACCTTATGGACAACGCCGGCCAAGACATGGGATGCAAGCAAAGGAGAGTATTTCTACATGAGAGCCACGCTGATCACGACGGTGCAGGACTATCTCGGTTACGGCTATCTCTCCGGCCAGGTGTGCCACGGATATTGCGGATGCACGAGGTGCATGGATGATACAACTTCTCTGCCGCTATCGAAAGATGGCGGGTGTTTGAAAATCGTGTACATGGGGCATCGAAGATGGATCGAGAAGGATGACCCATGGAGAAAGCGTGGAGATCTATTCAATGGTAAAGCGGTGCAGAAATATATGAGTTATTAAAGAACTGGGAAGAGTGCCCGTTGCCGGGAAAGACGAAGAAAAAGGCGCCGGAGCCCCTGCTGAAGATATGGAAGACGAGATCTGTTTTCTGGGACTTGGAATACTGGCCCATACTCGACACGCCTCATAGCCTTGATCAAATGCATATCACAAAAAATATCCTTGAGAGTTTGGTTGGAACATTGATGAACATGCCGGAGAGGACCAAGGATGGGCCGAAGGCAAGAAAAGACTTGGAATTTTTGAAAATCAGGAAAGATCTCCAAATGCCCGGTAAAAGGTCGTCAGAGGAGACCGAGACGGAGAAGGAGACGGAAGATAGGGGCAAAAAAGTAAACAAGAAGGAAGAACAATATTGCCCCCCTCTTGCTTCACCTTAGATCCGAAGGAGGTCAATCAATTTGTTAAAGTGCCTTGCCGGAATTAAAGTTAGTTCCGGATATTGTGGGAAGATAAGCAGATATCTGGACACTAAGAAAAAAAGGTTCAGTGGGATGAAGTATCACGATTGTCAAGTGATGATGACGCAGTTACTCCCGGTTGCACTTAGAGGGATTATGGACACACATGTGAGTGAGACGCTTACTGACCTATGCCACTTTTTTGATGCTATCTCTCCAAAGTCGATCAGTGTGAAGCAACTCCATAGGCTACAGGAAGAGATCGTTGTCATACTGAATGAGCTAGAGATGTATTTCCCGCCCGCGTTCTTTGATGTAATGGTGCATCTATGTGTCCACATCATGGACGACATCATCGACCTAGGGCCAACATTCCTGCATAGCATGATGCCGTTCGAGAGGATGAATGGGGTCATCAAAGGATTCGTTCGTAACATGTCCCGTCCAGATGGAAGCATAGCCCAGGGATATCTGACCAAAGAGTGCATCTCTTTCTGTGAGAGTTATCTGACCAAAGACCATGTTTTTGGTTTTCCTGTCAACAAGCACTATAGAAGGCTCGAAGGTGAAGGTCACACCAACGGTCATAGGGATGTGAATGTTTTACGCTCGGGCCGACAAAACGACCTTGTCAGGGGAACTTAGTAGTGCTACAACACCTAGATGTGCTAGAAGATTTCGTGACACTACACAAAGAGACCATCGTGAAGAAGTACCGTGACCGTGGGGTGCACAGGACGGACGCTGAAGTTATTAGAGAGCACAACTCCACCTTCTTGCGTTGGTTCAAAGAGCGAGTTCTGGCCAATCCCACGGAAGAGGGTTGTCCGAATGGAACACTCATATACGCCATAGCACATGGCCCCTCGACCAACCTTGCGACTTATCAAGCATACGATATCAAGGATACACGTTCTACATGGAGGAGAAAGATATAAACAGTGATGACCAAAACTCAGGGGTGACGATGGAATCCATGACCGGGAATGTAATTGAAAGAACAAGAAAAATAAAAATAAAAAGAAAAAGAAAAAGAATAATAAAAGTAAAAAGAGAAATAAAAATAAAATAAAAAAGAAGGAAGTTTGTGGAATATGAAAAATAAAAATAAAAATAAAAAAATAAAAAGAAAAAGTTAGTAGTAGCGCGTTTTCGCTAGGGCAGCGCTAAAGCTAAGAAAAAGAAAAATAAAAAAAGAAGAAGAAAAAGTTAGCAGTAGCGCGTTTTTGCCAGGGCAGGGCTATAGCTAAGAAAAAGAAAAATAAAAAGTTAGCAGTAGCGCGTTTTCGCTAGAGCCGTGCTATAGCTAAGTTAGCTATAGCGCATTTTGCCAAGACGTGATATAGCTAAGTTGCGTATACAGAGCCACTGCACCCATCTCTTTCCTCTCTCTCTCTCTCTCTCTCTCTCTCTCTCACTCTCTCGCTCGATCCCCTTTCTCTCGCACCCGCCCACGCCGCCGTCGCCGCCTGCACCCGCCCACGCCACCGCCGACGCCCGCACCCGCCCACCCACCGCCGACGCCAGACTCCGACGCCACGCCCGATGCCCGACATGCCCACGCCAAGGCCGACACGCCGCACCCAACCCCGACTCCGGCCACTGGCCACCCTGACGCTCCCTCCTCCATGCTGCCCCCTGCCCTAGGTGCACCCCTGGCCCAGCTCCTCCCACTCCGACGCTCTCGCTCTCTCTCTCTCTCTCTCTCTGACCAAATTTGGTCTCTTTCCAGATCGACGAGGAGGAGAAGGACCCCCTCTGCCTCGGTGACCCCGACGCCACCCTCTCAACCCTGGCGAGCCCTGACCCCGACGCCACCCCCTCAGTCCCGGCAACCCTAACCCCGACGTGCGGTGAGCCACCCCCTCCTTTCTGGTCAGGTAGCAGGATATTGCCTTATGCAGTGTTCCATGTCTGGTCAGGTAGCAGCAACAGTAGCATTAGTATCTAGGTTCTATGGTAATTAAGATAAATACGATGAAATAAAGGTGTAGAGACCATACTGAAACTAAGTTTCAGGGGCATATACTGAAAATGAACATTTTTCAGAATGAACAGTGGGAAGACCACCAGAAAGTGAATGACTAATTCTTAAACTCTTTTTCTTAAGTCAGTTTGCATGTTTTTTGTTTCCTAGATCAGTGGTTTTGGACTCTATTGACAACTAGTTAATGTTGGACCAACTACCTTGATAAGCAAAAGGAATTAACCTACAAAATGTAACCAAATATGGACTAAAAACTGTTCATCAGAAAAAGTGAATGAAAATGAAATTGAGGATTTTACAAAATTCAGAAAATGGAGTAGTAGATGCCACTGAATATGCCACTGAAAATGGAGTAGCTAGCATCATTGCAAAAAACAATGCTCAAAATATATCTTGGAAAGTGTCATGTTAGCATCATTGAGTATTTTTCTGCCACTGAAGATTAGTGGAAACTGAAGATTGCTTTTTGTATTAAGCCACAAGTAGTTGTATTGGCAACAAGTACAAAAAGTATTGTTAGTGAAAATTTGCGGTGATCAATTTTGCATTTCTGTAACTAGTCCATTACGGTAGTCTGCAATTTTATTTGAATGCAATGTTGATGGACACAGCAGCAAGTTTATGAAATGAAATGAAATGATGTCCATTGGAGTCCATTTGAAGTTGCTCCATTGCTTGCGAGATGCTCTATATGTGACCTATGTTTTGCCGGTTGCTAAGTGACCTATGTTTTGCCGGAAATGTTGATTCATTTCCATTCCGGAAAATTTCAGGCGCTCTATATGTGCACTTTCTAGCAAAGGTCATGCCGAAATTTCGGCATGACTTGTGCTACAAAGTTGGACATATCAAGTGCTTGAGATTTGTCGCGACGGGAATGAAACAACATTTCTGGCAAAACAAAGGTCACTTTTTTTGTCATTATTCACTTTATTATATAAATCTCGATAATTAAACGACTATGACATTGAACCATAGGAAACATGACCGACACCGATGAGGTCGGAGGTTCTCACTCCCAATTAGGTCGAGCACACGCCTACCTCGACTTTCTGGCGGATCACGAGAGACAAGAAGCTGGGTGTCCGGACCGCCTTGTCATGACGGATGACGACGGTGGTGGCACCGGCGCCGACACTGATGCCACCTACGACACCGGCACTGAGACTGGAGCTGATGATGTTCCTAACTATAGCATGGAAGGTGGGACCTCCCAAGCCAGTGAGGGAAAGAAGGGAAAGAGGACACGACACCCAAATGAGCTCGGCACCGAAAGAATGGTGGTCACGGCGGTGCACCCTGGCGAGGTCGAGCCAATAGAGCCACGAGAAGTGGCAGCGTGTTACGGCAACCAACTAGCATGCATCCTACGGGATACCGCTAACATCAATACCACAAAAATACGGAAGAATGAACATTTGAAGAAGCTGCTTCTAACTAGGTTGCACGCAAGATTCCTGTTCCCCGGTCGGAATGATGAAGTCGACCCATGGGATGATGATGCCATGAAAAAAATCAACAACAAAGCCCTAGGGAAGTTCAACAACGCATTGAGCGCTTGGAAAACTAGGGTGAAAAAGCCGATTCAAGTATACCATGAAACCTACACCGAGATTGTTGCAGACAATCCAAAAATTAAAATAGAGGATTTTGAAAAGTTCAAGGAGACTTGCAATGAAGAAGCTCCCAAGGCCAGGTCGAAGAGAGGCAAGCAGCTGCAGACAAAGAACATGGGGAACCACCGCCTTGGAAGTCGTGGATACACAGGAAAGAGGCCCGTGTGGGCTAAGGAGGACGCAGAACGTGAACGTCAGGGGATCCCAGACCCATTGGCTGAGTTCACCGACCAGCAGGAGCACGACTTCATCGGGACCCGATTCTCGTGGGACCTCGAGAAAAAGATTTTTTTCACCGACGGGCCGACTAGGAAATTCATGAGAATACTGGTAGTTATCCTTTTACCACCTTATATATTAGGTTCTGATCAACGAAGTCTACTACATTCTAGTCCCATTCGTAAATGATTCACAGTCCATTTTGCAGAGACAGCAACACAAGCTTGCGGCCGAGAGCGACTCGTCGACTCAGTCGACTCAGTCGTCGGCGAAGTACAAGTGGGACACTCCTTTCAACCGGGCCATGAACATAATGATGGGACATCCACGCGGCCAGCGGCCACAATATGGACGTGTGCATGGCGCCGGGGATGGGGCCACTTGGAAGTACTATTATAATGAGGACCCGGAGGCCAAAAGACAGAGAAAGAAGTTCAGTCAAGTTACTATCGACGAGAAGGTGGAGCGGGCGATGGCGAAAGCAAAAGCTGAGACCAAAGCTGAGATAATCGCTGCCTGTAGATCTGATATGGTGGTTGCCTTTACAAGCTTGATTCCAACAGTGGTCACCACTACAAAAAAATACACTTCCGAGATGATGCATGTTTGTCACAGTAGGTCGCGTTTTTTGTCATGCATGTACATCCATGACGATTTTATGACAGAATCAAGATAGTCATACCTGTGATGTCGTAGAAGTGTTCCATGACATTACCAAAATTATCATCACGGAAGTGTCCATGGGCCATGACGATAAATCGTGCGTCACAGAAGTGCTTTCGTCAAGGGTGACCGACACGTGGCATCCACCGTAATGGAACGCTGTTAAGCTATCGGGTCGGGTTTTGGATCCGATAACCCGTTAACAGCCCCGGCCAATGGGGATTTTCCACGTGTAAAATCAGCATTGGCTGGAGGAAACACGTGTCGGCTCATCGTTGGGACAGATGTCATCCACACATTGGACAGAAGGCGCCTATGATACGTGGACACGTGCCACGGCCCAACTGAGGCCCATTCCTGTGAAAAGGCCGGCCCGTTTGACTTGGTCAAAAGGTGGCGGGTTGGCCCATGGAAATCCTGTTAACGGCCTGTTCGCATATAGCCCATTTACAGCCCGCTAACCCAAGGCCCATTACGCCCTATCCAAATTAGGCCCAGTAGCGTCATCTGGGCCATCCAATATGATTCCAGCCCGTTTTCACTTCTGGCCCATGTATGGCCCATGACGTGTTTCGGCCCATATGAGGCCCTATGTAACTCTTGGCCTATTAACGGCCCGTGGTGAAACTGGCCCCTAATGAACAGTCTATCACTTTACACCCATTAACGGCCCGTGGTGAAACTGGCCCGTAATGAACAGTGTATCACTTTATACCCATTAAGGGCCCGTTATTCAGTGGGACTGTTTCCAGCCCATGTTATCTTCGGCCTTCTCGAGCCCATTTATTCTTGGGCTCATTTCAAAGATTCATTTACTTACGGCCCGTTCTTGTCATTTTCGCTAGGGCCAAATTCAGCCCGTGGTTACAGTCGGCCCGTTTGTGGTCTGTTAATACGTTGGGCCGTTTTCATAGCGTCATCAAATACGGCCTATTAATGATGGCATGTTATGGTCATCCCATGAACGGAGGATTCCAACTCTAGCCCGTTTACGGCCATAATGCAGCCTGTTATTGGCCCATGTTTGGCCAATCGATCATACGGCCCGTATAAGGCCCATTGATGATACGGCCCATAGAAGGCCCATTGTTTCTACGGCCCGTAGAAGGCCCATTGTTTCTACGGCCCATAGAAGGCCCTCATCGATTCTACGACCCGTAGAAGGCCCATCGCTTTCACGACCCTTAGGAGGCCCAAAGTGTCACTACGGTAAATATTAGCCCATGGTTATTGTGGCCTAGTTTTAAAAAATAGGTTATTGCAGCCACTAGCAAACCACGGAAAAAGAACTGCACTGACTACAAGCAAACAAATAAACAAGACAACAAGGAAATAAATAAGCAAGCAACTTATGCTAGGCTATCACGACTATTACACAAATTACATCCACTGGGCATCAAAGTTCGCCACCAGTGCAAATATAGGGAACAAAGCAGCATATAAACGCCGCAGCAAAACAAGTCCAGAACTGAAACCACTTGAAGAGTTCAAGAAACTATATCCTGCGTACCCATAATGCTGGCAAGATGCTTAGCAAGCTTATTAACTTTCTCTTGTTTGGCGCTGAAATCCTCCAGTAACTTCTTTGTTGCACAAGAAAGTACGATCTGAATTCTCTGAGGGACTTCCTCGGTCCTTGACTTCTTGCAAGACACAGTGATCGATGCCTTTCAGCTTTTAGCTAAGACTGAAGAAGTCAAGTGATTCAGCAGCAAGTTCGAAGAGCTTGTGCCCGTGATCGCCAAGAACTCGAACACTACATCAACGCAGGACTGTGGGGTTTTCTCACTGTCTACAAGATCATTTTTATCACTTTTCTTGGAGACCAACAGGGTTGTCTCACTATCTTGAACCTTATTTGCATTACTTTCTCTACCATTGCCTAGTGGGGTGCTCTTCTCCAATATTATGTTTGCATACTACAAGAGAAACAAGCAGACACATCACATGTTTAGCTTGTAGTATACGAAACTCATTTTGGTAAACCGGTTCAGTAGTAAGGTGGACAGGATAACAGCATGAAACAAACAAATATCTATGTTCTATGGTCACTCTATTGTCCATATCATTCTATTTTATGTTCCCTAATCAAGATAGAGACACAGTTCAACTCATATATTTTTAAGACACAGCAGCATAGACAGAATATAAGTGTGAGAAACTACACAGCATTGGCAGCACTTGTAATGTGCATCACATGAGAACATAACTGTTTATACAACTTAAACTGAAATCAACATAGAGCAAGAAGTTAGAACAGCAATCCAGTTAAATAAATAGGTTTAAAACATACCTGTTGTGCCATTGGAGTTTCAATTGGATCCTTCAAATTCGAAAGTAGTTGGTATGAGTAAATACAGTGATGCAACAACAAAGGAGTATGGACCATAGCTACGAAATCTGACCTAAGAACAGTTGCTCTTCTGCTTTAAACGTGGAGTTTGGGTTAGCTATGGTGGTCTTCATGCTTTGGGCACTGCAGTAGCTTTACAAACTGCTCTTGTGGGGGTACTCTGTGGTGGACATGGTGCTTTGTCAACTATAAGTGGGTTACTATCCGCTGGGGTTGCGGTTAGATGGGTTGTAGCTGGTTCTCCGCCCAACGGTGTAAGTGTGCAATCTGGAAGAGTCCCATTATCTATGGTGGGGCTAGTTTGTGGGCCAGTACAACCATGGTTCTATCTGCATCGACGGGTAGCACTGTCTTTTCTGAAGAACGGGTTTTTGCTCCCTTAGATACTGCCATCACCCCCTCCAATTCAAATGGCTGATAAACAAGAAAAGAAATTGAACGTACAGACATTGTATGATAGACAGATGTGGTAATTCACATATATGTTTTCTAACCAAACAGGACAGCATGACACAATTTCACATATATGAAGCCTAACTAAACAGGATAGCATGACACAGTTTCAGATATATGATGGATAACTTAACAGGATATAATGGCATAATTCAACATATGATGAGTACCTAAACAGGATAACCTGACAAAACTATATGATGTCTTTCTAAAATAGGTTGGGATGAAATAATTCACATACATGTTGTCTAAGTATACAGGATGGCATGATATAATTGACATAATTGATTCATATACTAAGCAGCTAGCACTCGAATGTATGATCTCTAAACTAAGCAGATAGAATTCAATATTGTGCATATGATGTCTAAACTAAGCATTGCAAGACACCATATGCATCATATGAGAAATATAAACGTTGCAACTTAGAGCATACACCTCAGGTGGGATATAGGACTGGTCATCTGTCTCTGAATCCTCCTCTGAGGAGCTCCTCAGAACCATCGAGATATATGCTTCAACAGTACCAATGCCTGCTCAAGACCTTTTTTCACTCCATTTTTCCATAACCGGCTCAAATGGCTGATACACATGAAGAGTAGTTCAATATACACAGATTGTCGACAAATGGAATATGTAACAAAAAAGATGGCATGAGATAATTCACATATATGATGCACGGCTCCATGGCGGTTGCATAATTCACATATATGATAACTGGCTGAAAAAAATGGCATTGCATAATTCACATATCTGATATAGAAAGCAAACGGGAGGCATTCACACAAAGCATGTCTAATCTAAGCAGATGGCATGGCAATGCAAGACACCATATGCATAATATGAACAATATAACCCAGCCAAGTTACAGCATGCACCTCGGGGGGGAATACGACTGGTCATCTCTCTCTGAATCCTCCTCTGAGGGGCTATCTGTAACTAGCAAGAAATCTGCATCGACGGGTAGCACTGACTGCTCAGAAGAGCTTGTTTTCACGCCAGATTTTCCCATGACCGACTCAAATAGCTGATGCACAGGAAGAGTAGATGAATGTATAAACATTGTTGACAAATGGAATACATTATGGAAAAAAATATGGCATGATAAAATTCACATATACGATGACTGGCTAAACCGGATGGCATTGCATGATTCACGTATATGATGTCTGGCTAAAGAAGATGGCATTGCATAATTCCCATATACTCCCTCCGTTCCTAAATTTTGTCTTTTTAGAGATTTCAAATGGACTACCACATACGGATGTATATAGACATATTTTAGAGTGTAGTTTCACTCATTTTGTTCCGTATGTAGTCACTTGTTGAAATCTCTAAAAAGACAAATATTTAGGAATGGTGGGAGTATGATATAGAAACCAAACAGGTGGCATTCACACAAAGCAAATCTAAACTAAGTTGATGACACATAAGATGTATAATGTAAGCAATGCAAGGCGCCATATGCATGATATGACCAACATCAGCATGCCAGGTTAGAGCAAACACCTCAGGTGGTAAACAGGCGTGGTCGGCTCCTTCTGAATCTCCATCTGAACAGTTATCTTCCTCTGGAATACAATCTGGTAATACAGGAGAGGGGGGGCCACTTCACCCACCATGGAGCGGCGTCTGCATGACATTATATTCGCACGCAATGGTCCTCTATTTTTCTCTACATGTTCAGTACGATTGTGTACAATATCTGACATGCATAATAAAAAATAGTTAGATTTTGTAAGGCCTAAGGGGTGCCTGAAAAAATCAAGACTGATGGTAGAAAACGAGTCGATGGATCCAAAACTAATGATAGCAGGTAGATTATAGCTTCAGTTTAAAAAGATAGACAATGGATCTTCTATTGTTTGTTGTCCACCCAATATGAACCACATAGAAGACCGCAGATGAACCAGATAGTAGGCAGATACTATTCGTTGCTGGCTCAATATGAGACCCATGGGCAATTCAAAACTCAAGATTGAACGATAAAGTATTAGGTAATAATAACCGATGTATAATGTAAGCAAACACGAAAGACTACGACCTCTCTTCCGGAACTGTGTAGTCCTCAGGTTCATCTGCTCAGTTGATGATGGTAATGCAGTTGGCGTGGCTGCCGGCAACGGGGAAGATGATCTGAGGCGGCAAAGAAAATCTGCAGGGGATCTGCTGCAGTGAACGCTTCTGTCGATGGTGCACCTCAGGTGGGGTGGATGACGGCACGGCAGGAGCAGGACATAACACACAGTTTTATTTTACGCCAATCTGAAAATGAAGTTAATCTGTAAGGGCTCCTTAGAATTGGAGGATTCTATAAACGCAGGGACGGGAAAACACAGGAATAGGATAGGAATGCACGTGCAGAACAAAGCATTTGGAAACATAGGATTTCAGTCAACCTGGGAGTTTGGCTCACATGAATTGGAAGAATAGAGGAATGGAGAAACAAAGTGATGTGGCGAGTGTACAACCTCTTTGGCATAGCCTTGTGGACCTCAGCATGATTGGGTTGGACGTGGAGGATGGTGATGATGCTGGTGTGACTGTCGGGGGCGGGGAAGAAGATCCGAGGCCTCTGGAAACGGCGCCGAGGGTACTGCTCCACTGTGATGGACGGTTCCGTCGTTGGAGCAGCTCCGCTAAGGTGTACGGTGACGAGGCTGAAGCATGACAAGAAAGACAATGTTAATCTGAAGTGGGACCCTAATATCATCTGCAATAGACGATGTAAAATACATCACCAAAAAGTGCGAGATGTAAAACGCATCTGCCGCGACACGGCTGCTCCGACAGATGCCGTAAGTACTGTACACTCTGAATTTAACTGAAGAAAATGAACTTCACAGTCGAAACAGAATTTTACTGTCGAAACTGATTTAACTAGTAACAGAGCATTGCTATAGATGTTTAGGGCGTTCGAGCACTAGTAGCAGAGAAGCAGTGATCTAAATCAGCAGACGCTTGAGCAGGGAACGCACTAGCAGAGAGCAAGTCGTGCAAGAGTAATCATGAGTGAGTGCTAAAGCAGCAACTCCTCAGAGCTGCCGAAGGTCGTGCAGCAGCAGCAGCGCAAGCGAGAGCAAGAGCAGAGCAGCAGCACGAACAAAAGCAGGAGCAGTGCAGCAGCACGACCGACAACAAGAACAGAGCCGCAGCGCGAGCGAGAGCCGGAGCAGCTGCAGCTAGTGCCGTTGTGGAAGTCGTGGAAGCAACGACATGGGGGAGAGACGTCATGGATGATGTGGCCGGCGACGGCGCCGTCGATGGAGAAGCCATGTCTGCTCGGTATTGAGCACCGGCAGCCCCGTGAGATCGAATAAAAGATAAAATGCAGCGGCGAGTGCAGAACCTCCTTGGTGGCGCCTAGTTGGCCTCGGCTTCATTGGAGGAATTGGTGAGGGTGCTGCAGTTCTGGTGGGGCAGGTCAAGACGGTGTTGTGGGGATTGAGGTGGCGCGATAGACGAGGCGAACGTTGGGGCAGCTCCTTGGAGGTGGAGGATGGGGCGGCTGATCCGGCGGGACGACGAGATCGACAACGGATCCTCATCTACTGCGGTAGATGAGGGACGGCGAGCTATTGCGGTGCATGACGTAGTCGAGGAAGAGTCTCCGGCTGGGCGGCAGTCGGGAGGCCAACGGAGGAGCGTGGGGTTTCGCGGGTTTTGGCGGCCTCGGTGTACGAATGGGGGCCGAAGGGGGAGGGGGGACCCAAGCTTAGGGACGCGCTTGTCCGAAATGTAGGGTAAGTTACCAGCGTAGCCCCACCGGTTTTGACACCGCGACGTGGAGCTTCATTTCCGGCTGAGGGGTAGAAGGGGGATTTCGCGTGTCTCGGCTGCGGGAGCGATTTCGGATGAGGAGGGAGTTCTCGCGCGCGTCCAAATTTCGGGATAACAAGGCGCGACACGGGTTGAAGAAGCGGGAGTTTCAAAGGAGGTGAGACAAAAGATACTCGAGCTTGAAAATTTCGGGATAACAAGGTGCGGATTCCTTGTTCGGCAGAACAAACTTAACGTGTAAAAAAACAATTCATACAAGACACAAGAGAGTCATGTCCCCTTTTACTATATTTCTATAGATGTCGTTGAAAAAACTACAATAAAAATGTACTAAAAATCAGGAGAACAAGATTACCCTGCACAGTACCAAATCGATTCGCACTTCCCTGAACAACAACAAAAAACAAATCAATTCCCACCAAAGAAAGAGTAATGTCCCTTTTTATATGATTACAAATGCCATGATCTCGAATTTCAATTTTTGAATCCACGTTATGTTGAATTCGAATATATCATTAGGTGACCTTGTGGTTTATAATTGATGTAGTCGTACATTTTGATCTTCCATCATATATGAACATTTTACTCCACCATGTGAACATATATATTGTCGTCTACCATATGGACTAAATTTGAATCAATTTTCCTTATTTGAATACGATTGTTGTCAAGTTATACAATAATTTAAATATTATCTTGATAACAAAAAGACATGCATGTAGCAGTAATCATATTTCACTATGAACTACATGTACCATACGCTCTGTAATTCAAATATTTGTATCCATTTTATGTTG
Organism: Aegilops bicornis; assembly: GCA_021605145.1. Lineage (NCBI taxonomy): Eukaryota > Viridiplantae > Streptophyta > Magnoliopsida > Poales > Poaceae > Aegilops > Aegilops bicornis. The sequence goes on along the minus strand of CM038674.1, from coordinate 77,880,823 downwards.
AATTCAAATCATAGTACATTATTGGTCTAGGTAGCGAGATGTTCGGGATAATCTAAACCTTGTTTTCATACGTATAATTTTTGGCTGAATTGGAACAAGTTTTGGTATAAGCCTCTTGCAAAACCGGAGATTCTCTCAACAAGCCTCGTGGTTCCGAGAGGGAACATGTCACCTTTGTGTGCGAAACTATATACGCTGCCTCCCCCCCTGATTTTATTTACAGAGGCAACATAGAACTATATGAGTGCCCTGTTAAATTTTGGAATTATTTCGGGTTCATTTGGCCTTTTTATACATTAATTGAGTTTACGGACTTTTAATGTGCATCATATAAATATGAATTGCATGCACATGCTCGGTGCACCAAAGTGGGTTAAAAATCACATGTGTGTCCTTGGTTGAAGTTCTCGGTCCCATGGAAGAACTGAGAATGAAATTCAAACATCTGGGCATCATGACTCTGCCGAGAACATCGAGAAACTTAGATTTTAAATTCATGTAAACCCAAAACTCGGCTGGAAATCATGAAACTTGGCATGGTGTCATGTCATGGCACTAACATGTTGTGGTAAAAAATAGGGCCGATTTGGAAGCTCGCGGTTCTAAGAGGGAACGTGCCACCTTTGAGTATGAAACGATATACGCTGCCCCCCTTGAGTTTCTTAACAAAGGCAACATAGAACTACATTAGTGCCCTGTTAAATTTTGGAATTATTCCGGGTTCGTTTGTCATTTTTATACATTAATTGAGTTTCTGGTCATTTAATGTGCATAAGTCAAATTTGAACTACAAGCACATGCTCTCGTGCACCAAAGTTGGTTGAAAAATCCCACTTGTGTCCTCGGGTGAATTTCTAGGTCCCATGCAAGAAATGAGAATAAAATTAAAACATCTGGACATCGTGGCTCGGCCGAGAACATTGAGAAACTTGGTTTTAAAATTCTTGTAAATCCAAAACACGTCTGAAATCATGAAACTTGGCATGGATGTCATGTCATGGTACTACCATGTTGTGGTAAAAGAATGGCCGAATAGGAACATATTTTGGTATAAGCTTCTTAAAAACCGAAGCTTCTCTCGAGAAGGCTCGTGGTTCTGAGAGGGAACGTGCCACCTTTGAGTGCGAAACGATATACGTTGTCCCCCTTGAGTTTATTTACAAAGGCAACATAGAACTACATGAGTGCCCTGTTAAATTTTGGAATTATTCCGACTTTGTTTGGCCTTATTTACACATTAATTGAGTTTTTGGTCATTTAATGTGCATAATTCAAATTTGAACTACAAGCACATGCTCCCGTGCACCAAAGTTGGTTGAAAAATCACATTTGTGTCCTCGGGTGAATTTCTACTCCCTCCTTCCATCTATATAGGTCCTAATGCGTTTTTCGAGGCTAACTTTAACCAAACGTTAGAGCAATAATATATGACATGCAACTTACACAAAGCATACCTTCAAATTTGTATGTCAAAGGAGCTTCCAATAATATAATTTTCATAGTATACATCTCATGTGCTATTAATCTTGTCAATAGTCAAAGGTTGTCTTGAAAAACACATTAGGCCCTATATAGATGGAAGGAGGGAGTAGGTCCCATGCAAAAAATGAGAATAAGATTCAAACATCTGGGCATCATGGCTCGGTCGAGAACATTGAGAAACTTGGTTTTAAAATCATGAAACTTGGCATGGTGTCATGTCATGGTAGTACCATGTCGTGGTAAAAAAATTGGTCGGATAGGAACAAATTTTGGTATAAGCTTCTTGCAGATCGGAGCTTCTCTCAAGAAGGCTCGTGGTTCTGGGAGGGAACGTGTCACCTTTGTGTTCATAATTCAAATTTGAAATAAAAGCACATGTTCCAGTGCACCAAAGTTGGTTGAAAAATCACATGTGTGTCCTCGGGTAAATTTGTAGGTTCCATGCAAGAAATGGGAATGAAATTCAAAATTTCGGGCGTCGTGGCTGGGTTGGAAACATTGAGAAACTTAGTTTTTTAATTCCTGTAAATCCAAAACACGCATGAAAATAATGAAACTTGGCTTGGTGCCATGACATGGCACCAACATGCTGTGGTAAATTTGCAGTCCGATTTGCGAAGGCACACACATTAACAATCAACAAAGTCATTTTGGAACAGGTGCTGTCACGTTACAATCGGAAACACAAGTATTATTGAAACCATGGGCGGTCTGCTTACTAGTACCATTTACGTGCCACCACGCTGGCCCCCATTTTATTAGCTAGGAGGCGTCGTGCAGGGTAGCTATTTGAGTACGAGAGGCGTGCGATCAGACCCCTGCGCGTGCTTATCGGGAGGAGAGCCCTTTGACCTCCATCTGTCGTCCACCTCTCTCCCAAGGTCTCCATTAATGGCACCCGAGCCTCTGTTTAATGGCGTGGCTATGTCTCACTCGACTGAGATTTAAGAGAGAAAAAGAAAATCTGAAAGCACGGATCTTGATGTAAGATCTGACGGACCTATATAGCATCTACTGCAACTTATAGCAAGACTGATGAATATATAAGGACGATTAAAAAAATTGATCAAAGAAGGGCTTGCCCCTTCTGATTTTCATTACTGAAAACCACCAAAATTCACAAGAAGTTCAGCACAACTCAAGCCTAACACGAAGGACTAAAAGCTACCAGATTGAAATTGCAACATCCCAAGAGGCCAACAAAGGCCAAACATCCGTGCTAGAACCCAACATTTCACAACCGACGACACAATCCTCATCCTAAAATGATTATTACATCAAAAGAAACCAGGAAACTGAAGGAAGCCCAGCAGCAACTAGAAGAACAGCAACGCCAAGGTCGCCACAGCAAGAGTTTTCTTCATTCCAGCCTCGCAACATTGATCTTCCACAGAAAGATAGGGATGATTAATTGTCTTACATAATTAGAAAGATAATTAAAAAAGCCACATGCAGCTACGCCCGAAATACACAAGGGTAAAAGAAGAAGGAAGACAAGGATCTGGCTTGCTGATCTCTACTTTCTTGATGTGTTGCTGCAGGCCGCAGGAACTAGTCTCTGCGGCGAGCGGCGATGAGCTCTTTCGTGTCCTCAAGGCGCTACTTGAGAACATCCACGAATTCCTCCACCAGCCTTTGGCGCTCGTTGCGGAGCATGTCATTCTCGTCTATAAGTTTCTTGACGATGACGCCGGTCCTCTTCAACAAGGCACTAGTCTCCTCCTGCTGGTCTGCACTTCGGACGATCTTCTCCCTCAGCAGGTCGCGCTCGGCCCGGAGCCTCTCATTGCCCTCCCTTAGTTGCCGGATGACGCTGGTAGCCTGTTCAAACGAGGCTTTCATGTCGTCCTGCAACCTCGCCCAGCCGGAGATCTGATCCATCTGGCTATGGATGATCGCATGCATGCGCCTGTAACAGTCGTCGCCTGCCCGCGAGAAATTTTGCCAGGGCGCCGCGGCGTGGTGGGACATCTCTGCTGCATTCATGGTGCGGCGGGACATCTCTGCTGCATTCGTGGTGCGGCGGGACATCTCTGCTGCTTCCGCGGCGCGGCCGGACCAGTCTGCTGCATCGACGGTGCGGCGGGACCTCCGTGCTACTTCAGCGGCGCGGCGGGACCTCTGTGCTGCTACTTCCGCGCGGTGGGACATGTCAGCTGCTCTAGTAGCGAGGCGGGACATCTCTCGTGCTTCCGCTTCCATGCTCGCCTCTCCTCGTGGCAATCTCTCGACCTGTAACTCACGCTGGCCATGGCGGGGCCTTAAGGGAAGGATGTTGAATGACTTGTTTGTTTTTGTGGATGAGGAGTTGAGGAGGAATGTGCAGTCATCTTGGCATACTAGTATTTATAACCGAGTACTAATACGCTCCTAAGTGGGAAACCGTTTAGATTGTGATCGGTGTGAACAGACTTGGAATTCAATATAGCATGGTACTAATACGCTCCTAAGTGGGAAACCGTTTAGGTTGTGATAGGTGTGAACAGGTTTGCAATTCAATATAGCGTGGAGTAATTTGGAATGTGACGAGACGCAAGCTCAAAATTTGTTGGCGGTTCTAGTTTCGAAGTGCGACACTATTCCCGGATGGAGTACTTCTTTTTCTACTCCCTTCTTTCCGGTTTTATAGGGCTTATCTCAAAATTTTAGTTTTTCCATTTTATAAGGCTCAATTTGGTTGTTCCCCAACACATGTTCAGATTCCAAGGTGCATTAAATCATTGCATGCAAGTATTAAGAGAAAATCGACCAATGCATGTATTTTATGCATGCATGCATTGCAATTAATGCATTGATAAACATAATTTTTTGAGAAAAACAAGAGCATTAATTAGGTGCTTTTGCAAACTACAAAAAATATTCCACCACTCACCATCTTGGTTGGTGAGATTTTTGAATTAAGCCCTATAAACCGGAAAGGAGGGAGTACTGTTGTGTACATGCAATAACTGGCACCGTCGTATACATATCTTACGGTTAATGGGGCGTTCGGCAGGAATAGCCGCGTGGCGAGCTCTAGGCTAGTCCTTTTTTCAGACGCATTAAACCTATCTCTCGGGACTTCTCGCACGCACCATCGTGCCACCCACAAAAACTTGTACTCTGAGTTTAGTAATACGTTATACAGGAAGAGAAGAGGTGCACGCACGCACTCGTCCTCTCACACACGCGTCTGTTTTTTCTCAAAAAGGAGGATGATGACCCCTAGCCTCTGCATCTGGGAGTCACACACGCATTTGTAGCTACGAATTGTAGTGTTATCAACCATCCGATTGGCTCTATCATGGATGTACCTATATACTAAAACATGTCTAGATACATCTATATTTTGACAAATGGAAGGCATGTATTGTGGAACGGAGGGAGTGCTTGTCATCAAAATGGATAAAAGGGATGTATCTAGAACTAAAATACGTCTACATACATCTCCTTTTATCCATTTTGATGACAAGTAGTACTTCTTAACCAAAGGAACTTTATATCCAACAGACACAAAATATCCATTCGACTGTTGGAAATTACTGATCTGATGTCAAAGTAATTGCTGCATCGCCACCAAAACCCACCATTTCTTATGCTAAAGTAGACCAAGGTAATCCCTATATTAGCATATTACTAAGATAAACAGAAGGCACTGTAGAAACATTTAAGACGTGAGCTTGTCAATCTGAATGTGGAGGGACACAAGCTTAGCCCCGGCCAGCGGCTTGGGCGGAACTGTCAAGAAGGTCAGCTCCTGCACGTCGACATCACCGGGATCCTTGCAGCTTGTCTCCTCCATTTCCACCTTGACGGCGTCGGTCGTGCCTTTGGGGTCCCCCGGCGGGCCGTTCGCCCACAGCTTGGCCAAGTAGTGCGGCAGTGGGGACGCCCCCGCTCTAATGCAGACGACCGACACGGTGATAGGCGCGCCGATGTCGAGCACGCTGCCGACCAAGAAAATTGCGCGGCGGTCCTCCTCCGCGAACAGCAAGAGTCATGGCCCCGACAGTGGCACTTGCAGCTGGAGCACCTTGCCGTACTGGATCCTGTGCACGGGCATGGGATGCGCGGTGCTGATGTGGTGGTAGAGCGCCGGCGGCGGGCCTTCGTAGCCGCAAACGGGCATGGGGCATTTGCAGGGCGCGAGCGGACACATGCTCTGGTGATCAGCGAGCTTGTGGTAAGTGACGTAGAGCCCACTGCCTTCGTGCGGGCACTCCATCCTCACCGATGAAAGGGCGGAGTCCACCGTCGTGTTCCGCACGTCGAAGCCACCACCGCGCTCGCACTTCTGGCACTGCCGCTGGTTCCCGGGGCGCTCGACGCGGCAGTCCGCGCAGGCCAGGTGCCCTCCCTTGCACTGCATAAATCAATCGAACAGCACATCAATCAAGAAACCTACACCTTGCTCAATCAGCCGAACGGACGAGGTGTATTTGAACCTCATACACTGGAGGCTTCAAGGGGAGGAGGCACAAGGGGCAGTGGAGCATGGTGAGGTCCATCGAGACCTTAGAGAGCTCCATCGTCGGGTCCTGTTCGGTCTGCATGATCTCGCCCTCCTCGTGCACAACCATCTCTCGACATGGGTCAGGATATTATAAAGCTTTACCGTCACATATTTTATAGTACTACTTCAAGGTGCATTAAATCAACACATCCAAGTATCAAAAGAAGAGTCACGGCATGCATGCATGCGTTAAAAATAATGCATCGGTAAACGCAAATTATTGAAATATATCGAGTGCAATGCTTTGATGTGTCGCGTCAACTCGTACATCAATGAGAAGTTTGATTATCCTCTCCCTCGCAGACTTAACTGCACCTGCCTTTGGCTGTATGACAGGTTGGCCACACACCTGTCGGGCCCATCTGTCATACACGCAAAGGCAGGAGCGTCCCTCCCACGCCCATGAGCGTGGTGGCTGGCAAGACTAGGAGAAGCTTTCGCAACACGCTCTCCCTCCCGCACGCGGTGGACATGCAGCAGTTCAATCGGTGTCAGATGGCCAGAAGCGTACTGTAGTACTCCTCCAGTGCTGTAGTACTCCTCCAGTGCAGTAGTACTCCATCATTGTTCGACTTCCCGAAGAGGCGAAGAGCCAAGCGCAGCCCAGACGCTCATGTGGCAGTTTCATGTGTAGAGTAGTCTAGGATAGCGTGTATCATGCCTATAAGCTTAAAATCGTTGGGGTCGGCTCCATGCTATGTGGCCGTCTTGAAGTTTTTAAAAAAAATTAAAATAGTCTTCTGGCCCTACCTGTCACCCTGGTGATTGTAGTTTACTGCGCTCATCTGGGTCAAGACAGGAATATATATTTTCATTTGTTTTTTTTTTTTTTTGAAAAGGGGACTCCCGGCCTCTTGCATCGAGCGATGCATATGGCCACATATATTTTAATTTGTGGTGGGTAAATGTTAGAGGTTGCCGCAAATATATTGTACATTGCGGGTCTTTCAGCCAAGTTTAGAGGCAAGCATGTGGGGCTAGTGCTATGATGTGTCGCGTCAACTCATACAACGAGGAGAATCTAGATTTGACTACACGCCTTCTCCCTCGCCCATGCGCGCGGTTGCTCGCAAACAAGGATAGGCTTTTGCTTAGTATTACTTCTACAACAAGCTATCCGTCCCGCTCGCGATGGACGGACATGCAACAGTGGATTCGACACTGTAGAAGCAGTAGTAGTAACATCATTGTTTGTTTTCTCGAAGAGGCGAAGAGCCAAGCGCAAACCGAACGTTGCAGTTGCAAACATTGGAGCACGCATATAGCCAGGCTCTTGCATCAGACAAAATTGCTATGTGAGCCCACTATTGTACTAGTACATACAACTACTTGCTAGTATAGCCCTATAAACCAGAAAGGAGTATTTTCCCTTCTAGAGATTTCAACAAGTGACTAGACTACACCGAGATGGAGTACATATGGAGCAAATTGAGTGAATATGCACCGTAAATAAATTCGTACTAGTTCTATCGTTTTCCTCTCCGAGGTGCACAATATTGAGTATACTGACTAGTCTCTTTTTGACACGCATTTACGTTTTTTTGACACAGTACAGACGCAAGCGCTCATATACACGCGCATACACTCACCCCTATGAACGCACACACGCACGGCACTATCATCTTGAAATTTACGAAGTCACCATAGGCACCTCGTCGTCGACGGGTCCATAGGTGCTTGAATGCCAAGGAGGAAGAGGATAGCGGTTCCCGAGACGTTGAACGGTCAATGATGCATCTTCAATTACATGCAGAGGGAATTAATTGGAGAAGCAGAATAGAGCTAGCACGATGTGGATGCAACAGAGTTTGGACTCTCATATAATAAAGGCGCCCCACCACTCCAATCTATCTACTCCCAAGTCTCTACGCAACACTGCTCACTCCAATCCAAGACCAAGTGACCAGAAGCCACAAGCACCTATGGAGGCGATGGACGCGAGCGGCAGTCGGTTGTGCCAAATCATTCAAGGCATTTCCTCCCAAGTCTCTACGCAACACTGCTCACTCCAATCCAAGACCAAGTGACCAGAAGCCACAAGCACCGCGCAGCGTTTCCAGACGGTGCTGGCGACCACAGGCATCGTAGCCCTTGCCGACGCCGGCTTCGCCTCTCGCATGGACGACATGATGGTCAACTCCATCCGCAAGTTCACCGCCGTCAAGAAGCGCGCGGACGACCTTGCCGTACTGCTCCAGCCCGCGCGCACAGGCTCCTCATTGCCTGCCACCCTCATCGGCCTACATGGTGATGAACTCTTTAAAGACCTGGTGGCCCTGCAGGTGCCGGAGGTCGCGACGAAGAATGTGCACCTTGAGGCCGCGCTCGCCGTGCAGCGCCTCGCCGTGCAAGAAACCGTCGACCTGCACATCCACGTCTGTCGTGGAATTGTCACGGCAGATGTCCTTAGTGTTAGGACTTAGTCGCGAGGCCAACGCATCTATGTGGTAGCTTGAGAGGGGTTGAGCGGGACGAGAGACGCGAGGTTTTACCCAGGTTCGGCCCCTCACGGTGGAGGTAAAGCCTACGCCCCGCTTCATTGATATTGATGATCATGATCACGGTTACAAGAGTGCTCTAACTCGAGAGCTATTGTCTAAACCTAACTTGTCCAACTTGTGGAACTTGTCCCTTTTGGGGAGCCCTGCCCTCCTTATATATGTTGTGAGGCGGGCTACATGTAGAGTCCTATTAGGATTAGGACTAGTCTATCGCTAATACAAACCGGATACAAGTCCAGGTCTTAGCTCCTTGTAAGATATATTCCTCCTGCCTTTTCCTTTTAAACCGCCCACCGTAGTTGAACCGGCCTTCATGAACCGCCACCGGGCCACCGAAGTCTTGTCGCTCCTCGACCCGCTGCGGATTACCAATGAACCGTAAACCGCCCGGTCGCAAGTGAACCGCCAAGTGCCAGCCGGTTCTTGAGTAAACCGCCAAGTCCGGCGGGTTATACTTCCGGCGGTTTACACCACGGGTATATCCCGACATTAGCCCCAGTTTAATTTGGATTTATCCATGTTAAACTGATCTGTGAAATAAACACAAGAACAAACTGGACAGATTATGCTCCGGTTTAAGAATTCTTGTAAACCGGCATCTGATCATCCTTAAATCCTTGTCATTTCCTCCTTCTAGAAAATCCGGTTTAATCGGCCAGCTTCATAATCAACTTGTCGACATTGGTTTCTCATAGAAAATATATTGTGAAGAATAACTCCTTTGATTCAGCTCCCAATGCTTAAAAACAATATTGGTCCTTGAAATACTCATCCGATCTTCACCGGTTTAAGGGCGTAGAACTTGCCGGTTTATCATTGCCAAGATCACCGGTTTATAAATATTGATGGCACCGGGTCATACTTGTAGTTAACATCCAGCTTGAAAATATACCTCTTAGATACCTATCACTTGTAGCCCCCAAGTCTTTAAGAAGGTAGCATAGCAACAGCTTAAGACTTGTTTCAATATAAATATCACAATCTTGAAGAATCCAGGTTGTTCATCTCAATCACTAGTCGTAATTGAGTATTCCACATATGTAGCCCCCAAGTGCCGGGTTGTCATGCTTGCGGCAACACGGAACTTGTAATTACTGATGCTCATAAAAACTTCAACCAGTGTAGCCCCCAAGGGCGGGTCATTATGCAATAATGAGCAGGGACTTTGTAAATATAATCATGTAGATTTGAGCAATGATGTGTAGCCCCCAAGTGTCATGGTGCATGCTTGCAGCGACATGAGACTTGCATATTTGATGTAATCCCAACTTAAATAATGTAGCCCCCAAGTGCCGGGTCGTAAGCCTGCAGCGACTCGGGACTATTCCTTCAATTGTAGAATAAATCATATCCATTAATAATATGATAACCATTGCGCTAAAAGCGAATTTGAAAACCTCAATTATAATATTGGGTATTGATAACCATAATAAAAATCCAGCCATGTTGGCTATTAAAGATAACATAATCTGGTATGAAAACCTTATTCATTCAATACCATAATGAAAATTCAGCCAAGTTTGGCTATTTGAATAATATAACCCAATGATTTATAACCGCATGATTCCAATGGCGCAATCCAAATAGAATCGGCAACTTATAGTCCAAAGCCGGGCGGGTTAACAAACACCGGATAATTTCTCATCATATCTGGCGACTTATCGTCTTAAAGCCAGGCCGGTTTAATAAACACGGATAATTTATCATCATGCTTTATTCAACCTGTCTCTGCATACAACAAGTTTAAAGTGTCTGGCGGTTTACCACCGGACGGGTCATAATGCCCAACATATAACCCAGGTTTATAACCAAGGCTGCACTTTAAGAATAATCAATGAAATATATCATACCTGTGACATTGAATCACATCATTGGCTTACCAATTTTTGTAGTAAGAGTGATGGCCCCAATCTTGAGTAATGATAACTCCTTTCATATTGTGTCGGTTTACGATGAAACCATACCGGGTTGTAATAACCACGGTTTAACCATATATATCTTGGCGACTTGTAGTCGACCCGCACGGAGTTAATAATCGCGGATTATAATTGGTCATGTCTTGACAATTTGTGATTGAAAGTCAAGCCGGGTTAATGAACGCCGGTTTACTCCATAATAGGATGATAATAGAAAATCAAACCGGGCAAATATTCTCCGGATTAGGATTTGACCGTGTTCCGCCAATTTGTGATTGACAGTTTGAACCGGATTAATGATGTCGGTTTGAAAACACAACAAAAGAAATAATTTAAAAGAGAACAAAATTCAAGCAAAGGCAAATATAAAACCATTGCAAATGAGGCTTTGAGCCGATCAAGAGTCATTACCATGGTCGGACACGACCAAGCCCCCAAAAGGCGTAGCTATGGTTCGAGTCAGCCAGGTCCCCAAATGATGCATTGGCATTACGCCGATCAAGAGGTGTAGCGATGGTTCGGGTTCGACCAAAGCCCCCAAGTGATCTTTGTGGCACTAGGCGATCAAGAGGCGTGACTATGGTTCGAGACATGACCACAAGTCCCCAAGTGATGCTTGTGGCATTGCGCCGATCAAGAGGTGTGACTATGGTTCGAGACATGACCAAGCCCCCAAGTGATCAATAATATGATAAGCCAACAAGCATGATACCCATGTTTGTACAGCGCATCATGGCAGCAGGTCCTCTTTGGCAACCTTTAACTTTTTGCAAGAGATAAATCCTTCTTGAACCGGGATTTTGAACCGGATATTGAGAGCTTCAAAGCTTTGTGGGAGACATCTTTCCCTTGAACCGGATGTTAAACCGGAATCTTCATTTTCAGCCAGAAATTTTCTGACGGCCTTTAAACTCGAACTTGCGAGAAGTTAATTCCTTTTTGAACCGGACATTGTTAAACCGGATTTGAGAGCTAAAGAGCTTTGTGAGAGAACAGATTTCCCTTGAACCGGATTGTAAACCGGATATTTGAGAGCTTCGGTGAGACTGACTTTCCTTTAGCGGATTTTTAAACCGGAATCCTTTTCGATGACCGGATCTTCTTCATTGAGCCGGGATTTTGTAACTGTCATACACTTTCTAAACCGGAAATTTTCCGACGGCCTTTAAACTTTCATCAATATAACGGTAGCCTCCGGGACCGGGTTATCCTTCCCTCCATCGTCCTGGGGTTCTTTAAATTTACTGAAACTGGCAATATTCACTGAGTCATGTCTTCGTAGCCCCCGAGTCTCAAAGGTGTCTCGTGGAGTTGGCTTGAGACTCTCCATATTTGACTGTGATATAAACCGGCATAACTTGTATATCATTGTTGTTGATAGCACGATGTGAATCCATAGAAGGTTGATGTGATTGCGGCGGGTTGTAAATGATCCCATATGAGCCGTGGTCAAGAACTCGGCCAATGGTTTCTTCCAACCGCGATTTGAAGTTAATCAAAACTATAATGGCGGCGACTTGTGCGCCTGCCCATTGAACCATCCAAAGCAAACGGCGGTTTGATGATAATTTGTCTCCAATTTTGAAAGAAAACCGGGCTACCCAAGTTGTGACTTGCTCATACCCAATAAACAGCTCATGCGACAGATGCGGCCCGGTATGTTGATGTAGACCGGGCCGTGAGAGACGGACGACAAAAGCGACCGCAACATCAGAAGCAGCTCGGATAGATGAATCGGCTGCGGCATTGTAAACCGGTGCGGACGGGGAAGATCTTCACGGTGTTGTATGGCGGCACGACGGGCGAGTTAATCGCGGGTGCGGTCCCGGTGAGTCGAAGTAGTCCGGGCCACAAGGGCGGCGTCTTGCACGCATATTCTTTGATCATTGTGGCACGGTCATATGCTAGCACATGACAGTAATTACGCAATTTATATATCCATGATCCGGCCATCGGCTTTGTAATGACCAATTGTCCTGCATATAAAATGCAAAGACCAAAGTAATCGCTTTCTGATAAAAACAATATGTGCTAAAGTTACACTTAGAGGGATATCACCTGATTCGCCCAGACAACAGATGAGTCGACCATGGCATTGTAAGCCGGTGTGGACGCGTGAACCGGTGCGGACGCGCGAACCGACGTGAGGACAGATGGACGAGTCGTCCATGGCGTGGTAAAGCGGCGCAGATGGCGAGTCAAACGTGATGTTATTTAACTGGTGTAGACGCATGAATCGGCCCGCAGTGCGGACGGATGTAATCCGAACATTGGGGAGGCGACTTGCACGGGTATCCTTGAGCATCATAGCACGGACAAACACAAGTGCAAAAGTGATGTTGATCGCCCCTTAAGCGACACCTTTTGTAATGATCCCGCAAAAATATTGCAAGACCAAGTAATTGTTCCATGATGAAAAACAATATCTGTTAATAATATAAAGTCGAGATGGATATGACACGATGATCTGGACAGTAGATGATCTGCATGCGTCATGTCCATTCGACGATGATCCATACGCAGACTGTGGTAGCACTTTTCACGTGATACATTGGTTGTTGGGGGGCGTGCCGCTAGTGGATGTCCCATGCATGGCTGTTATTCTGTCTCTCTCTTCCTCTTTCTTTTCAATGATGGACAAGGCAACTGCTCCCTTTTTTTATGCCTTTTTCCTCTGGCGACTTGACGCAGCGTAATGCCATGGCGTAACAGCCTCCCTACGACGGGCTATTGCCCTGCAGCTCCCTTGTTGCTCTGTTTGCTGCAGCAAGAAGTGATTCAGACGGCTTGGTAAGACCGACTTAAAGCGGCGTTTAAAGAAAAAACAATCCAGCGGTCGCGAGCTTGGAGGCGTCGCGTCTTGGTAGAGCGAAGTACTCGAAGGCCGCAGAAAACCGGAGGACTTGGCGCGCAGAGGCTTGTAGAGCAGGGCGAGTTGCACGGACGGAGTGTCTGATGGGCGCGAGGTGGCCGAAGCAGCTAGGCGGGACACCAATGGCGACCCGGGGTGCAACCGTTTCGTCTTGTGACGGCGGCGGCGTTGAGGCGGCCACTACGGAGGCACTTTAAAGGAAGCGACTTCGGGTCGGCGAAGGAAGCGATCTCAACGGTGACTTGCAGATGGCTGTGCCAATACTGCTAACAAGGCGGTTTAACGACGGAGCTCCGGCAGGGACGGTCCGGCAGCGGCTCGAAGATGACCGTGATAGAGGTGGCGAGGCGAAAGAGCGGCCCGAAATCCATGGCTGAAAACAGACTGATCTGGTACCACGGCCGAGGAGCAAAACCAAGGCGAGGCTCTGGCGTTGACTTCGGCATAGCGATGGCGGTTCGAAACGACGACAGACGCGGCGGTGAACGGCCCAGAGGTAGAGCTGGCTTGATGGCAACATGAACCCGGGTCGTATTTGGTTTTGACCGACTCGTTCAATCGTTTGCACTGCTGGAATCTTGCATTGATGTTTCCGATAGTAGGCGGTGTTTTGAACACCCAAAAATCTGGTCTGTCTTGAATTGGTACTAGCATCGCGTATAGTGCAACAGGAGACGAAAATTAAATCTTGTGGATCAGCCTTGACCACCACGTGGGAGCAGTAGCATTATAGTACAAAAATTGTGTAATAGCTGGTGGTCTCCTCGGGACTTGAAGGAGGCGAGGAGGAGTAGGGAATTCGGCGGATCCGGCTGTAACCTTGGATCGGTTTGTCCATATCGTACCACAGATTAACCCCTTCCATCTCGGATTCGGTGAGCTGCGGTTTAGACGGTTCTCATCACATCGGACGACTCAAACAATAGAACCCTTTTATCCTCCTGATCTCAAAACTTCAGACCGTAAACTTCAAATTTAATCATGATTACGGTAATCAAACCATCTTTTCTTCATCGACCAATCGTGAGTTTCCGAAACCTTGAAAAGATCCCTCCAAGAACTCAACACCACCGTGTGCAGCCCCACGGTGGGCGCCAACTGCCGTGGAATTGTCACGGCAGATGTCCTTAGTGTCAGGACTTAGTCGCGAGGCCAACGCATCTATGTGGTAGCTTGAGAGGGGTTGAGCGGAGACGAGAGACGCGAGGTTTTACCCAGGTTCGGCCCCTCACGGTGGAGGTAAAAGCCTACGTCCTGCTTCATTTATATTGATGATCATGATCACGGTTACAAGAGTGCTCTAACTCGAGAGCTATTGTCTAAACCTAACTTGTCCAACTTGTGGAACTTGTCCCTTTTGGGGAGCCCTGCCCTCCTTATATATGTTGTGAGGCGGGCTACATGTAGAGTCCTATTAGGATTAGGACTAGTCTATCGCTAATACAAACCGGATACAAGTCCAGGTCTTAGCTCCTTGTAAGATATATTCCTCCTGCCTTTTCCTCTTAAACCGCCCACCGTAGTTGAACCGGCCTTCATGAACCGCCGGTCGGGCCACCGAAGTCTTGTCGCTCCTCGACCCGCCGGATTACCAATGAACCGTAAACCGCCAGGTCGCAAGTGAACCGCCAAGTGCCAGCGGGTTCTTCAGGTAAACCGCCAAGTCCGGCCGGGTTATACTTCCGGCCGGTTTACACCACGGGGTATATCCCCGACAACGTCTATGAGGAAATCGTCTACATAGGCCACAACAAGGCAAGCGAGGACAGAAAGACGTTGGCCTTCTTCCAGCGGCTGGAATCTTTGGACGCCATTGTTCAGAAGCATGTCAACCTGGCCATGAAAGCCGCTGCTACTTAGGCGCCGTTCGTTGGGCCGGCGCCCTGAGTCGAGGAGGTGGACATCGTCGATGGATGCATCTCTTCTTCTTTCCTCCATCAACCAGCACTGCATCGCCTTGTGGCCTTAATGTTTTATTAGTATAGTACTCCCTCCGTTCCAAAATATAAGTCTTTCTAAAGATTCCAGCAAGTGACTACTACATACGAAGCAAAATGAGTGAATCTACACTCTAAACTATGTCTACATACATCTGTATGTTGTATTCCATTTGAACTAGTATCTAAAAAGGCTTATATTTATGAACGGAGGGAGTATATGGCATTTTTATTCCAGTCATAACATTTTCCTTTGTGAGGTGGGTCCATGATTGAGCAAACCCACCACCTGCCACGAGCGTCGGCGAAGTTTAGAATTAGAAGAGAGAAACGAGGGAGGAGAGCTAGCTGTAGCACGGACGCTGTTGTCAGATGGGACTCATGTTTATAGAATAGGAGTACTGAGCACTCGTGCCTCTCTTTTTTTGAGGGAAAAATTAGTCGTATGTCTAGTACCACTAGTTGGGTGCGTGCGATCTATAGCTGTCTTCACTTTAGGTCTCCTTTTCGAACCGCGGCTACGCTTCACGGTACATATTTTTTCACGCATTTATCCTCCTATATGTACTCCTAGGCTATTTCCACGTGCTCCCATTTGGCGACATGTGGGACATAGAGCATCTGGGTAGTAGTGCATGCACGACTCGAAGCATATGCCGGGGTACTTTACATTTCAGACCTCACAAATTACATGCAAACCCCCTGCAGAATAATAAATAAATGAATGAATTACTACATGAAACCGGATTATTTTCGTGGAAACCGGAGCACGTTCATTAAATTTTGGACATAACACGTTTATAAAAAATGACCGGACCTATACTAGTCTAAGGGCCTCTTTGATTTTTCCCGCAAAAAAAGGGCCTGTTTGATTCGCAGGATACTGAAAACACAGGAATGGGGAAAGTATGATGGCGATGAACTGAGACGAGGAGAAGTCTAACTCAGTTAGAGGTTAGAGTTGGATTCTAACCCTGAACTAACTCTATACCAAAGAGGTGTATGGATGGCAGGGTTAGATTGACAATAAATGCTCTATCTCAATCATTTGACTACTTTGGACCCTATTTTTAGTCAGACTAAAATAAGTCCCTTGGATCCAAGCACCCTCTTGGTGTGGCCGGCTCTTCTGTGGCCTCCTCCCGCTCACAATTGACATAAACGAACCATCTATACAAATCAAGCATGCAAAACATGATAATTTTTACTTTGTCCAAACAAATGAGATGTCCCACTTAAACATACAAGTCGTCAATCAAGCTTCACAAAATAAAAAAACAGTTCATGAAACAAAGAATGGGCTAACTCATCATGGAAGTCATTCACGATAGGGAGGGAGCCCGGAGCCCCTCACGCACCGAGGGAGGAGCTCGCCATCGTCGCTCCGTAGGAAGGCTCTATAGACCCCAAGCCCCGGGAACCCCTCTGACGCCGCCCTTGCGAGTTGAGGTCGACACCGGCATGGGTAGCAGGGCCGCTTGCCGCCGACTGGGAACTTAATCTTTGGGCCTCTAGAAATAATGCAAGCCTGTAACTAAAATACCTAGAAAGGTGAACTGAATCTTTGGGCCTCTAGAAATAATGCAAGCGTGAAACTGAAATACCTAGAAAGGTGAACTGAATCTTTGGGCCTCTAGAAATAATGCAAGCCTGAAACTAAAATACCTAGAAAGGTGAACTGAATCTTTGGGCCTCTAGAAATAATGCAAGCCTGAAACTGAAATACCTAGAAAGGTGAACTGAATCTATGGGCCTCTAGAAATAATGCAAGCCTGAAACTGAAATACCTAGAAAGGTGAACTGAATCTTTGGGCCTCTAGAAATAATGCAAGCACAAACTGAAATACCTAGAAAGGTGAACTGAATCTTTGGGCCTCTAGAAATAATGCAAGCCTGAAATTGAAATACCTAGAAAGGTGAACTGAATCTTTGGGCCTCTACAAATCATGCAAGCCTGAAATTGAAATACCTAGAAAGGTGACCTGAATCTTTGGGCCTCTAGAAAGATTTATTACCTCCTCAAGTAGCATCAAACAGTTCCATGCGTGCACCACAAATCTATAGAAAGTTTGATCAGGATCTACTTTTCCAAATCAGAATTAGCGCTAGAGCAAGGAAGATCAATGATATGGCCGTGAGACAGTGAAGGAACGAACAAAATCACCCCTCTCGCGACCTCCCTGGTAGATGCGCCCTGCCGCGCACGACAGAGGGAGAAAAACGACTGGTGAAGGGGGAGCGGGGCGACCCTAGAAGGCCGGAGGGAAAGGGCGGCCGGAGTAGGGCGGCGGAGGCCGGAAGGAGAGGGCGGCCGGGGGAGAGAGAGGGCGAGCGGCGCTTGGGCGGGCGGCCCTATGGGAAACAGAGAGGAGTCTTGCGAGAGGGGGGGAGCAATCTGGTGCGGGAAGGTGAGATTTTTTTAGTTCACTTTTAGTGGGCCCGAGGATAACTAGCCCAATTAGAACCTCTCCACCGGGCTAGTTTTTTTAGCTGGGTTAGAGCAAACTAGCTCAAACTAACCCCTCTTGTTTTGATAATTTGAGGCTATTTCAACCCAAACTAGCTCTAACTCAGGGATCCAAACAAAGAGGAGTGTTACTGTACATGCTACAGTGTGGACCGTAGCACATTGTTGTTATGGCCATATCACCACATTGTTTTCTACTGCTGGTTCACTTGGCTACCGTGGTTCGCACTGCTGGTTCACTGGGCTGCCGTGGTTCGCACTCCTCCAACCTGAGTAGTACTCCCTCCGTTCCTAAGTATAAGTCTTCGTAGATATTTCACTCTGGACCACATACGGATGTATATAGATGCATTTTATGTGTAGATTCACTCATTTTTCTCCGTATGTGGTCCATAGTGAAATCTCTCCAAAGACTTTTATATTTAGGAACGGAGGGAGTAGTATAGTACTAGTATATACTGCATCATTCTTTGCTCCTTCTTACTACTCCGACATGTGGGAGAGCCAGCATCCGGGTCGACGTGTCATGCACCAAATTAGAGCGCAGAACGGAAGGGGGGCATCACCCCTGTCGGAGCGCCAGTAATTCATGACTATAGTGAGTGGTCATATCACAAGTCTTTCTAGCAGTAACACGCCGTCAAATCACACAGCCCCACTCACTCACCCTCCTGGCCTCTCTGTCAAATCACCTACCCGAAAACTACCGCGCGTACTGCCCGGGAAAAGTCCCGCCCTCAAGTTTTAACTATGCGAAAATAGTTCGAGCTTGTTCGTTCTATATAAATACAATACTTACTGTATGTTCATTCACCTGTGGGGTTGTTCAATGAATGGAGGAGCGGGGAGCACAAGTGAACCTTAAATAGAGAGTTTCTTTTCTTTAATGCCACGTACACGAATTGAAACGCTTGTTGTGGAGAGAAAAAAGATAATCACTCCACTATATGGACGCAGGGGCCTGAGCGCTTGCTTTACTAGGGTTGCTCTATTCATTCTATCATCCTCTCCAGATATAAACAAGACAGCGGTAGCGACATTTTCTCTCTGCTCGCCGCTGGTCACAGATCCGGCCGGATCCCTTCGGCCGGTGTGTGTAGAGGACTAAAAGGTGCATCGTTCACGCGGTCATTGCCACCGAGGGAGGAAACCCACAGCTGCCGGAGGGGCCCGATCCTATGCCCGTGCCATTCTCTCGGACACAGCGCCGGCTCGGGAGGTCCTCCGACCCTTCTTCCTCCCTTCCGTATTGTCCGCAGATCCGACCTGCCGCCGCCGACATCCCCAACCCTCAGGTATAAGTTCTTCGAAAGCGGCCTTGCTCTACTGCCCCAGCTCCCCACATGTCTGCATGTGCATCTTTTTCTACTCCCATCAGCTCTTCCAAAGCCTACTAAATTTTTAGTATTATTAGAGGTAAAGCTACTTCATGCATTCGAATCTAGGGCTTTGTTAAAACAACGAAGAAAGGAGGGAAGTTGTAGCATGAATCTAGGACTTGATTCAAAGAGGAAATAATATGGTGAAAATAGTAGAGACCAGATACCCAACCGGTCTCTTGGTTGAAAAGGGAAATAATGGGAAAACGCAGTACAAACTGGATAAGGAACAGATCTATTATTGGTTGAAAAAAGGAAAGAAAGTGGCGGCTAGTGGACAAGTCAACAGAGTATGTCCAGGATTAGATTTGCTACCATCACATAGTAAAAGGTCTCCAGGATTAGATGTGCTGCCCTCACATAGTAAAAGGTCTCAGGATTAGATTTGCTGCCCTCACATAGTAAAAGGTCTCATGATTAGATTTTCTGCCCTCACATAGTAAAAGGACTCCAGGATTAGATTTGCTGCCCTCACATAGTAAAAGGTCTCCAAGATTAGATTTGCTGCCCTCACATAGTAAAAGGTCTCCAGGATTAGATTTGCTGCCCTCACATAGCATGAACAAACTCGACATCACCACTTTATGCCTCCTTGTAGGTACATTGTGCTGATGCGTCCACTGTCGCATGTCCTTATACCAAACTTTTGCTGTTGTTAATGTAAGGGCGCATGTAAAATAAACCGATCACACTGTTACCTTAGGGACATGTCTAACCAGTGTTATTGTTAATCTAATGCCTCCAGTGATAAGATGCAATTAAACTGTGTTACAAATGGCACTCCTGCTGTTTTCCTCGGTATGATAAGTAAGTTGCTCCTTTCTGTTTGCTGAGTGTCCTGGTGTCCCCACGGTCCCATGCCCTTAAACCAACTCTTTAGCTGCTGTTGATTTCTTTGTTCCGTAAACAAGCAATGCCACCATTATAGTAATCCCATATTTGAGGAATCTCATTGTTGATCGTAATGCTTCTGGTAACATGAAGCATTGCTGACGTTTTAAAATTTCTACTGTCCTTGCGTGATTGCCATGAACATAATTAAGATGCTTCTTTTCATTTTGTATATGTTTCGTATATTCTTATTGACCAGCAACTGTTTACGTTCCATCATTTTGTGCAGCTAGGGATATCCATTTCACCTTGTTGCTATTGTGACCTTTTGGTGAACTACACAAAGCACTTTTTTTTGGAATGAGTGTCTTGTGCAGTTCAACTAAAATGTCACGTGGGCAACATCTCTCAATTTTGGTGGAACTGCACAAAATGGTGATTGGAGTTTCCAAAATCTCCGTCAAGTTCTGCTGGTAATCTCGTGAAACATTTTATTAGCCTTTGCAAGATGGAGCCGTCACTGTCACCACAATGGCACTTTATTTTAGTGGAACTGCACAAAATTATAGTTGCACCTTACATGAGCCGGACAGCCAACCTTAATGTTCCTCAATTTTAGTGCAACTACTAAAGAAGAACACCTTGACTCACAAGAGCAAGTACTTCTTGCTAGCTGAATGATGCAATCTTTGCTTCATTTCAGGTGAACTGCAGAAAAAGGCGCATGAATTGAATCATGGAACTCCAGGCATACCTCATCCAAGTAGAGCTGGAGGTTGAGTTCAAGGAGGCCGCTGTCGGTGTCAAAAAACCGGCGGATCTCGGGTAGGGGGTCCCGAACTGTGCGTCTAGGCGGATAGTAACAGGAGACAAGGGACACGATGTTTTTACCTAGGTTCGGGCCCTCTCGATGGAGGTAATACCCTACTCCTGCTTGATTAATATTGATGATATGGGTAGTACAAGAGTAGATCTACCACGACATCAAGGAGGCTAAACCCTAGAAGATAGCCTATGGTATGATTGTTGTTAGATCCTACTGGACTAAAACCCTCTGGTTTATATAGACACGGATAGGTTAGGGTTACACAGTCGGTTACAATGGTAGGAGATCTACATATCCGTATCGCCAAGCTTGCCTTCCACGCCAAGAAAAGTCCCATCCGGACACGGGATGAAGTCTTCAATCTTGTATCTTCATAGTCTTGGAGTCCGGCCGTGACGATAGTCCGGCTATCCGGACACCTCCTAGTCCGGGACTCCCTCAGTAGCCCCCGAACCAGGCTTCAATGACGATGAGTCCAGCGCGTTGATTGTCTTCGGCATTGCGAGGCGGGTTCTTCTCCAAATTCCATATACTCGTCGAATAGTGTCCGGCTTCTGATAAATGTTGCGCTCCTCGTCTTCTATTCCCAATAATGGCCATCTTCCACGTGTTTGAATGAATGCGAAAAGCCAGGGTATTTTTACAATATTCCCCCTAGCCGCACAAAGGAGCCGCTTATAAAAGGGGCAAGGATCTAGATCTGAGTCACACCATTCCCCTTCGCGAAGCTTTCATCGGGCGCCTCGACCAAAGCCCATTCCATCATGGACAGTCGACGTGGCTCCTCCTCTCGCGCTCCCAGCCCCCAGCCAGGAAATTGGGAGAGATGCTCAGTCCCGCATAGCGAGCTAGTTATACTCCAAGCCAAGGGATTTCTCCCTCCGGCCTTCATGGTTCCCGTTCGAGCCGTACTTGCCACCTACAAGGGTGGAAAGCAAGCGGAGAGCGTCCCCGATCCCTCTAAAGGAGAGCGGGTGTGCTTCATCTCTTATCTAGTAAGAGGACTCGGATTTCCAATCCATCCGTTTCTCCGGGGCTCTTGGAGTTCTACGGCCTCAAACTGCACCATCTTACTCCTGCCTCCATCTTGCACATCGCGGGCTTCGTGGCCCTTTGCGAACTCTTCCTGGGCGTCGAGGCTCATTTCAGGCTGTGGAAGAGAATATTCTGCCTAGTTCCCCGTTCTCATGAGGGGTCAATATATCAAGTGGGCGGAGCCGAGCAATGGCGCATCGCCGGGACCAGATACCTGTTAGGAACCCCAAAGAAGGCGTCCGAAGATTGGCCTTCGGACTGGTTTTATATGGAGGACGTCCCGCTGCCGGATCCTTCTTGGATCGGCCTTCCCGAGTTCTGCAATGCTCCTCTGAAGAAGCGCCTAAGCTGGCGCCCTCGAAGCCCCCGGAGAGAAGATGACCGGGATGTCCGTTATCTGATGAGCTGAATAAGGTTACTGGCTCATGCCGGACTGACCATGACAGGAGTCATGGCAATCTGCATTATGAGGGGAGTGCAGCCGCTCCAATATGAGGCCACCCATGTGGGACTTCAACGGGGAGGACGATGCCACCCGCCATGGCCGCAAAGGGCCAGGATCGGTCACCGAACTGGTGAAGATCTTTTCTGCCATGTACAAAGGAGAGGAGGAGGAATTCCTCCATGTCAACCCACTGAAGGAGTTTTCTTCGAATAATCCTCGAAGCTGGGTAAGCAATCATCCTTGTGACCTATCCGATCCATATTCCCGTAGTTAAATATCTCATTTCATGGTTTTTGCGCAGGAACTACGCCGGACTGTGGAGAAGATACACAGCCCGCCCCCACAACCCGAGGATCCGGAGCGATCCCTCGATCCGACCTCCGAAGAGGATCCGGATATAACAGTGGAGTAGATCGACGGGGTGTTCTACCAACTTAGCATCGACAATGCTTTGGTAGCCATTATGGCCGATTACCCCGGAATACTTCCAGCCCCACAGGTAACTGAGACCAAGATCCCAAAACCCTGATAATGACCCATTCGTGCTTATTTTTTATTGCCGTATACCAATGGTGCTTCGCAGGGGGTACCTTCAAGGCAGGAAGCTGAGCCCGCGGCGACTGGCCAACAAAGGGCGGTGCGGCCCCGCAGGCTGAAAAGAAGTGCGGTCCGGATCGAAACTCCGCCGCAACGGTATGGCATGGCACCATACTTCCAGGATTGATTCCTGGAAGGAGTACTAAAGTTGATGCTCTTTTCAGGAAAAAGAGCGCTCGCCGGACTGAGCCCGGAGAGGCTGCCGATCGAACCTTCACCGGACAAGCTTCAAAGCCGGGTCCGGAGGCTGAGGCAAGCACGAGACATGCGTCAGATGCTCCTCCGACAGAGGATGCCGACAGGTTGTCCGCCACCAACTCCGGGGTGGAGAGCGCTTTGAATCACAGGCGCCGCCGGACAGTTCTTCGTGACGCATGTTTCTCCCCAGAGGCCCTGAATGCCTTTGATTGGGGAGATGCGCATCTCCGTGCCGCTCAAGATGGTCTAGCCAGAGCCACGGAGCAGTATGTGAAGGACATACGGGTAAGGAAATTTGACAGTTATATATGCCAGTAGCCCCCGAGACCTAAAATAGTTAGAATAACTGATTTAAGGATCATTTGTTATGCAGGATCTTACAGAAAAGAATACCCGACTGTCCCAGGAGCTGGACGAGTGCAGGGCCCAACTAGAGGCTGCACAAGCCGCTACGGGGGGAGCCACAGAGACCCCCTCTGGTAATATACGCTTCGGAAGATAAATAATTTATGAAGTGCGGCGGGTGTGTAAATCTGACAAAAAACATTGCAGATGGCGCAGGACTAGATCCGGACAAGCAACAGCTCTTACGCCGGTTAAAGGCCCGCGAGAGCGTGCTTACGAGGGTGCGGCGGGAGAAGAATAACCTCCAAGACACCAACACCAAGCTGGGTGAGGAACTAAAGGACGCTCGTGCCAAGTTAGCTGACTCCGTAAAGGAGAATCGGCGGCTTCGTCGCGGCATTTTCAGTAAGTGCTTGAGCGAACGTTGAAAAGAGTTCAGCGAGGAAGGCCACTAACGTAAACATGTTTCTAGGTTTGCTCACAGGTCGTCCTGAGGAGGAGATGCCCAGTTCTTCGGGTGATCTTCTTCCCGAATTGCGTCAGCTGCACGAACGAGTCCGGCATGTGATGAAAGGCATCGGCCAAGCCTTGTGGCCATCTATCTCCCTGCCCGAAGGCGTTGGGGAGCTGGTGGAGCGGCTTCAAGGAGCACGGCGGCGCTTCCGGCTATGGAAGATATCGGCCTGCCGTCAAGGCGCCAGGAGGCCTGGGCCATGGTGAAGCAGCGGTACACAAAGGCTGACCCAAACCACATGGCCGAGGTCGGACCTGTGGGGCCGGATGGGATGGAGATCCCTGTGAGCTTAGTGTACGGCCAAGTAGAATTGGCCGCCAAGTATTCCCAGCAAGATTGTAAATTAGATAGCCTATTAGATGGCATTGAGGAGGAATACAATGAGTCGAGTTGACTATGTAAAAATATGACATGAAAGAATGTCTTCTAGCCGGATTGTAGATCGTTTGTCATAGCGGACCCTTTCGCTTCGACCTCCGGACCCAATAGTCCGGAGTGTGTCCGAATACCTTCGTGGTTATATAAGAACTGTGGTATGCATGGAGACCATGTGTAGGGGTCATTGTTGCTGTACCAGACAAGTGCCCAACTAGTTATGTTATATTACATGGGTAGTAAGAAACATCTTCCAGGGAGAATAGTTCCGTTAGGGGTTCCTTTCGCTGGGATGCATGCCCTAAAGTGCATGTCAAAGCTGCTATAAAAGCAGAAAATCATCTGGGGGCAGATGTGTAAATAGTTAAAAATCATCTTTTAGTTCACCGACCGAATATTCCCTTAAGAATGCTAGCTTTCGGCTTCACCCAGTCTGAGGTACACATCCGGCTGACCCGGCAGTAACAATCACAGAGGTGCTCCCTTTACCTCCTAGCCGAACAATCGGGAACGTAGGGGTAAGCACAGGAGCCAGGCAACCCAGCTTGGCCAAAACTTAAGTCATATCGATGCATATAATGGTGAATAAAAGGCACATGCGGAAGTTTAACGCATGTGTTGGGCATGAAAGCCCGTATAAATAAGCTTATGTTAAAGAAGCCCCCAGGTATAATGAGCGCGGATAGCGCGTCAAGTGTGTGCGAAAAAAGCACGAACGAGCCTCTAGAGGCTACAAGAGGAAAAAACGGGGGAAGGAGAGAAATAGAAGACTGCAAAAAGCAAAAAATAAAGAATGCGGACGGAGGAAGGAGACGAACTTGGAGTCCGGCACTTAGGCGTAGCATCTTCGTAGACGGGCTGCGTTCCATGGGTTCGGCTCGAGTCGGTTATGCGATGCGTTTCACAGACGGTATGCTCCACCGGTCAGGACCTGGTCGATGATGAAGGGACCTTCCCACTTGGGCTTGAGTTTGTCCTTTTTCTTGTCCGGCAGGCGTAGAACTAGTTTGCCAACGTTATAAGCTTTGGCCCGTACTTCCCTGCTTTGATATCGTCGAGTCTGCTGTTGATAGAATGCGGAACGAGCTTTTGCCACGTCGCGCTCCTCCTCCAATGCATCCAAACTGTCATGCCGATCGAGCTCGGCTTCTCTTTCTTCGTACATGCGCACTCAAGGTGAGTCATGTATTATGTCGCAGGGCAAGACTGCCTCTGCGCCGTACACCATGAAGAATGGGGTGAATCCGGTGGTACGATTCGGCGTGGTCCGCAAGCCCCAGAGTACGGAGTCGAGCTCCTCAACCCAGTGCGTGTTAGATTCCTTTAGGGACCGCACTACTCTGGGTTTTATGCCGCTCATTATTAGGCCATTTGCCCGTTCGACTTGGCCGTTGGTTTGAGGGTGATAGATTGAGGAGTAATCGAGCTTGATGCCCATGTTTTTGCACCATGATTTGACCTCATCGGCCGTGAAGTTGGTGCCATTATCAGTAATGATACTGTGGGGGACACCGTAACAGTGCACTACCCCTGATATGAAGTCTATCACTTGTCCGGATTTGGCCGTTTTAACAGGTTTGGCCTCGATCCATTTGGTGAATTTATCCACCATGACCAATAGGTATCTTTGCTTGTGGGTTCCTCCCTTGAGGGGTCCAACCATGTCAATCCCCCAGACCGCGAACGGCCAGGTGATGGGTATAGTTTTAAGGGAGGTGGGTGGCATGTGGCTTTGGTTAGAAAAAAGCTGGCAACCGACGCATCGTTGGACTAAGCCCTGCGCATCTGCCCGGGCCGTCGGCCAATAAAATCCTGTACGGAAGGCCTTGCCTACAAGGGCCCGTGCTGCGGCGTGGTGCCCACCCAGTCCGGCATGATTTTCAGCCAGGAGGTTTCGCCCATCCTCTTCGGAGATGCACCTTTGAAGGACTCCGGTAGTGCTTTTCTTATAAAACTCTCCCTCATGGACTTTATAGGCTTTAGAGCGCCGTACTATGCAGCGAGCCTCATTTTGGTCTTCGGGGAGTTCCTGCCTAGTTAGGAATGCTAGGAATGGTTCCGTCCACGAGGCGATAACCGCCATTATTTCATGAGCAGAGGGTGTTATCTCGGGGGCGGAGCCTCCGGTTGTGTCAGAGTGTTTGGCGTCAGGCGGTGCGGTTGGGTCCGGATTGTTATTGCCGGACTCCCCTTCCCATAGTACGGACGGCCTGAACAGCCGTTCCAAAAAGATATTGGGTGGGACGGCATCGCGTTTTGCGCCGATGCGCGCCAATATATCCGCCGCCTGGTTGTTATCCCGGTATATATGATGAAATTCGAGCCCTTCGAACCGTGCTGAAATTTTTAGGACCGCGTTGCGGTATGCTGCCATTTTTGGATCTTTGGCGTCAAAGTCTCCGTTTATTTGGGATATTGCGAGGTTTGAATCCCCGCGCACCTCTAGGCGTTTAATGCCCATGGAGACTGCCATCCGGAGGCCGTGCAGGAGGGCCTCGTATTCGGCTGCGTTGTTGGAGTCCGTATACATTATCTGAAGGACGTATTGGACTATGTCCCCGGTTGGGGACGTCAGGAAGACGCCCGCCGCTAGGCCAGCCAACATTTTAGAGTCGTCAAAGTGCATGATCCAATTGGAGTATGCGCCGTACTCTTTAGGGAGTTCGGCTTCAGTCCATTCGGCCACGAAGTCGGCCAAAACCTGTGACTTGATAGCTCGCCGTGGCTTATAAGTTATGTCGAATGGGAGGAGCTCTATGGCCCATTTAGCAATCCGGCCCGTCGCGTCGCGGTTGTTTATAATGTCATTAAGAGGTACTTCGGAGGCTACCATTATCGAACACTTTTGAAACTAGTGTCGCAGCTTCCGGGATGCCATGAACACCGCATATGCTATCTTTTGATAGTGTGGGTACCGGGACTTGCATGGAGTTAGGACAGTGGACACATAATAAACCGGTTTTTGAATAGGGAACCGGTGTAGTCCGTTCTCGTTCGACAACGAGCACCATACGACAACTTGATGTGTTGCGGCGATGTATAATAGCATTGGTTCGCCCGTTGGTAGCGGCCAGACCGGATTTGTTGCCAAAATGGCCTTTATTTCATCGAGTCCGGCCGTGGCGTATCCGTCCACTCAAAGTGTTCGGTGCGGCGGAGGAGGCGATAAAGAGGTAATGCCTTTTCTCCTAAGCGGAGACAAAGCGGCTTAGAGCCGCTACACATCCCGTCAATTTTTGTATTTGTTTGAGGTCTTTTGGAATATCCAATTGTGACAGAGCTCGAATCTTGGCTGGGTTTGCTTCAATTCCTCTACGGACACAATGAAGCCCAGGAGCTTTCGGCTGGAACGCCAAGACGCATTTTTCTGGATTGAGCTTGATGTCATATTTTCGAAGATTGTCGAATGTGAGCCCCAAGTCGTCTACTAGAGTTTCGACGTGCTTGCTTTTGACGACCACGTCATCTACATATGCTTCCACTGTTTTGCCAATCTGGTTTGCCAGACATGTCTGAATCATGCGCTGATATGTTGCGCCAGCGTTTTTTAGCCCAAAGGGCATTGTGTTGAAGCGGAACGGGCCATATGGAGTGATGAATGCTGTTGCAGCTTGGTCCGGCTCCGCCATCTTGATTTTGTGGTAGCCGGAGTACGCGTCGAAAAAGCACAATGAGTCGTGTCCTGCTGTAGCGTCAATGATTTGATCAATTCGAGGGAGGGGGAAGGTATCCTTTGGGCAAGCCTTATTAAGGTCTTTGAAATCAACACATAGGCGCCAGGATTTATCCTTCTTTGGTACCATCACCAGGGTTGCTAGCCAGTCCGGATGTTTTATATCTCTGATGAATCCGGCCTCCAAAAGTTTGGCTAGATCCTCTCCCATGGCCTGTCTCTTGGGTTCAGAAAAGCGCCGAAGAGCCTGTTTGACCGGCTTGAATCCTTTTAGGATGTTTAGGTTGTGCTCAACCGGTGGCGTGGGATTCTGGCATGTCACGAAGGGTGCTGTGCAAAGATGTCCCAGTTTTCTTGTAGAAATTCTCGTAGTGCGGCGTCTACATCAGGGTTTAATTGTGCCTCGATGGAGGCCGTCTTTGCAGGGTCCGTTGGGTGGACTTGGAATTTGACTATTTCGTCCGCTGGTTTAAAAGAGGTGGACTTGGATCTTTTATCAAGTATCACATCGTCCATGTTCACCGTGGAGCGCATCGCGGTGAGTTCCTCGGCTGCTAGGGCTTCGGATAGTGCCTCGAGGGCTAGTGCGGCCGTCTTATTTTCGGCGCGGAG
Source organism: Aegilops bicornis (assembly GCA_021605145.1). NCBI lineage: Eukaryota > Viridiplantae > Streptophyta > Magnoliopsida > Poales > Poaceae > Aegilops > Aegilops bicornis. The sequence continues at coordinate 77,852,326 of CM038674.1, read as the reverse complement.
TGCTATGTTCGGATCACTAGCGAGAGTGATGATTCCGTTGGGACCGGGCATTTTAAGCTTCATGTACCCATAGTGGGGTATAGCTTGAAAAATTGTGAATGCCTCTCGTCCTAATAAAGCATGGTATCTGCTGTTGAACGGGGCCACTTGAAATGTGACCTCCTCGGACCTGTAATTGTCCGTGAGCGGGCGAACACTACGTCCATCGTGATTTTTCTGTGCAGCATGCTTCCGGCTGGGGATTATTCCTCTAAAGGTTGTGCTGCTTCGCTCAATGCGGTTCTTGTCTATTTCCATTTTTCGTAGGGTTTCCTCATAGATGAGGTTTAGTCCGCTGCCACCATCCATGAGTACCTTAGTAAGGCGAAAGCCGTCTACTATCGGGTTGAGGACCAATGCGGCTGGCGCCCGGGCAGTTCGGAATTTAGGTTCGTCATTGGCATTGAAGGTAATAGCGGTGTCACTCCATGGATTTATTGTTGCTACTTGGTAGACTTCGGCAAGGTTGTGGAGTTGTCGTTTTCGCATGTTATTTGATGCGAAAGTCTCGAAGACTGTTAACACCGTACTGGTGTTGCTGGGCTGGGATTCTGAAGCTAGAAGCTCTTCGCCACTTTTGGCCACCTGCCGTAGTATCCAACATGCTCGAAGGCTATGAGTTGGAGTGGCGCCCTCTGTGCTATGTATTTTGCAGGGTCCGTTTAGCCAACCCTCCAGTACGGTTCCGTACCCTTTAGGGGGTTTTGGTTTTTTGGTATTCAACCCAGGTGCTTGATAGTGATGCACCCTTTTGTTCCGGACTAGGGATGTATTCGGGGCCGGATTATCCCAAAATTTACTTTCGGTTTTCCAGGCGCTCTCCATCGCACAGTACTTTTGCACGATGGTCACCAAGTCAGAAAAGCGTGTGAGTTCGCGACGACTTATGGCGTTTAGGATTCCCTTGTCCGTGCAATTATTGCAGAAGATTAGTATTGCGTCCTCCTCTCGGCAGTCCTTTATCCTGTTCATAACCAGGAGGAATCTGGCCCAGTAATGATGTACTGTTTTTGCGGGCTCTTGCCGAATTCGAGAGAGATCGCTAATGTTTGGGTGGGCGGGTGGCACTAAATCCGGAAACCTGTCCGATTTAGGACTCAAGGGCCGAGAAGTTTCCGAACTCGGAAGCTTGGATTTTTGAGTGTTATCCAATGAGTCCGACCCGCCGCCTGACTTTAAGTTTAGGGCTTGATCGACATCCGTCCCTCCGCAGGAATCTGACATGGAGGGATCGGGAATCCGGACGTAGCTAGTCCTTAAGATAGAAGAAGAGTCGCCGCATTGCTCCTCTATCACAGCCACATGATGGGTAGCACGGGAGAGTTGATCTCTCTCAGATCGGTTTTAGGCCCGATCCGGTCGTGTCTGTGGCGACTCCTGAGGCGGCGTCACGATCCAAGAGCTTCGTTCTGGAGGAGAGCTCGATCGGATTTAACTGTTCGGCAAGTTCGAACTGACATGGAGATTGGTTTCGATGACTCGAGAGGTCATTGTCGGCGCGACGACCGAACTAGCGGTCATGAGGAAACCGCCTAGCCGAAGAGTCTGACCAGCAGCCAAGGCTCCTTTGGCGATGGTATCGTCTTTAAAGACGAGATGAGGCTTCCTACCTGATGGCGACGACAGAGAGGAACTCTCAATGAAAGAACCAATGTCGGTGTCAAAACCGGCGGATCTCGGGTAGGGGGTCCCGAACTGTGCGTCTAGGTCGATGGTAACAGGAGACAAGGGACACGATGTTTTTACCCAGGTTCGGGCCCTCTCGATGGAGGTAATACCCTACTCCTGCTTGATTAATATTGATGATATGGGTAGTACAAGAGTAGATCTACCACGAGATCAAGGAGGCTAAACCCTAGAAGCTAGTCTATGGTATGATTGTTGTTCGTCCTACGGACTAAAACCCTCCGGTTTATATAGACACCGGATAGGTTAGGGTTACACAGAGTCGGTTACAATGGTAGGAGATCTACATATCCGTATCGCCAAGCTTGCCTTCCACGCAAAGGAAAGTCCCATCCGGACACGGGACAAAGTCTTCAATCTTGTATCTTCATAGTCTTGGAGTCCGGCCGTGACGATAGTCCGGCTATCCGGACACCCCCTAGTCCGGGACTCCCTCAGCCGCTATTAAAGCGAAATCATGCTCTCTTGTCTCTTTGTTTGTGTTGTGCAAACATGTTGTGTAAACAGGAATACTCAACTACAGATGTTGTGACGGTCAAGAGCATTCGCCAAGTTCTTCGATTGTATGACATGGCTAGCCAAGATGGATTTAATCCCGATATTCACTTTATCAAAAGGCTCTAATGGGTTGGTTCCAAAACATGCAAGCTGGGAATCAGTGAGATGTGTAGGCATCTTTGTTGTACTTATTATTTGAATCTTATTTGTTGGTTCTGAATCTTGCTAGCTAGGAATCAATGAGATGTGTAGGCATCTTTGTTGTACTTATTATTTGGATCTTATTTGTTGGTTCTGAATCTTGCAAGCTGGGAATCAATGAGATGTGTAGGAATCTTTGTTGTACTTATTATATGGATCTTATTTGTTGGTTCTGAATCTTGCAAGTTGGGAAACACGGCATGATGATGCAGAGGACAACAACCATAACAAACAGTTCAAACTTGGTAGTATTATCTTTGTGAAAGTGCGACAAATGTGCTGATCGTGTGCGTCCTGAGAATAATAATTCTAATTGTTGTCCATGTTGATCATGTGGCACTGATAGAACGAGCGAATGCATTGCTTGTTTTAAGTATAAATTTTTATTAAAGCTAATTAAATTTAAGTAAAGTGACCACTAACTCCTGTTATTACAGTACCAATACAGACCCGCTCGTGAACCGACGTGTGGCCGGAGTAGGTTTCTTAATGGAGGCATTTGAATGCGCCGAGGGTGCATCTTCTGCCGGGCATGGAGCGGACGAGGGAGGGGTAGTAACTGTTGTCGCCTGTACACACTCAGCTTACTGTTGAATCCAGATCCCCAAGAGCTGAAAAACGAACTGCTGCCGCCGCCTACACACTCGTTCACTCGAAGAGACTCCAATGGCGATACGAGGGGTGAGCCTAATAGATATGGTCTTCAGCAAGGAGTTCCCCTTTAAGTTCGCCGTTCAGTCCTATGGCCGCACCAAGTTGAATGTGATGTACACCAACGATACAGACTCAGTGAAGCTCTACCTTGCCTCAGTCCTATGACTGCACCAGGTTCTAGAGCATTCGCCTGTTTCATCGACAGCGCCGACTGCACCTTCGCTTCGGTGGAGAGAAGGAAGAACGCGACGATTCGGCCATCTGGTGCAACAAGCTTGTCGACATCCAGAAGCAATACAAGATCATCGACAGCAGGCAGGAGAAGGACTCCGTGGTTGACCTCGGCGAGACCATCATCGACCCACGATACGCCAACATGAAAGAAGGCGACCTGAACACGTGCGAGGTACCTCTGAATCTAGCCTACATAACCTACTCGGACAAGGGCGATACGCGTACTCGACATGTACAGGCAGATCTTGGACATGAGGGCATGTCTGCTTCCCGTAACCGACGAGTACACGGACAGCCGCAGCGTCATGATCAAGCGTGCCAGGAAGGTCTAGATGTTTACTTTATCTATTTATAAGCACCTTTATTATCTGAGTGTTTCATGCATTAGCCTATGTGTCGTAATTATCTGTTTTGTCCGAAATATTTCCTTTAAGAACCCATTAACCTGATTGCTTTTTTTAGTGGCTATTTGCTTATGTATGTAAACTAGTTCACTTGTCCGTAAAAAAAACTAGTTCACTCGGCTGCCGTGCTTTGAATCTCCTTCCTCCCAACATATTCCTCTCCTCAGGTGGACCCAGTAAGTCTCTGAATTTTCTCCCACTTTCTTTTTCGATGTAAACTGAGTTTTCTCCCAGTACTTTCCCCTAGAACCAACTCAACTGTCCCACGTCTAGACTAAAAAATAATAATACCCCACGTACTATTAACTCATCAAATTAAAATGATATTTTATTTCGTAAGTTGAAAGTTCTTAAAAAATAATACTCCAGTAATAATTGTTTATATATAACTTACCAAGTTAACTCCTAGTGATTGCATACATAAGCTTGCAAAGATTTTAGTGACGTGCAATCATGTGTTTATGTTTTTATAACATTTCTCCATCTATCCCAACATGATATTTTCACCCAGCCCAGCAAGTCCGCAGATTTTGAGAAAAATGCAAATGGGATTTAAACGGGCTGCATAGATGCTACATCATTGTTTCACCCAGCCCACCAAATGGACTAAAAAACAAATGGACTGGCTGACATGTGGGCCAGTAGGTCGAAGCCTAAGAAGGCGTTGGATTTACATCCAACGGCCGGCATTCTTCTTCAATCTCTCGTCTTCTTCCCCCAGCGCTGCCGGAACCGCCTGCTCCAGCCTTCGGCGTCAGTGGCGTTGTTTTGCGCTCTCAACAAACGCTGCCCGCCGACGGCCAGGCCATCCCTCCACTCCGCACCTCCTATTATTCTCTGCCGAGTGTAGGCCCACCCTTTTGAACCAGTCAAGTTTCCCACTCCTCTCCGTCTGCGACTCCACTGCTGCGTCTTCCCCATCTCCGGGTCGTTCCAGTCTGGGGCCTCGCCGTCGTCCACCGCCTCGGTGCGCTCGGCGCGGCGTGGTCAACATATGAGAGTCATCGGAAGAGGACTGTACGTGGAGAGCCTGACGGCTGGGACCCACGAGGTCCATGGTCGCACGCAAGGAAAGTTCCTCCTTATTACGCACTGTACGTGGGAAGGGCTTCTGTATTTCGCGAAAAAACGTTCCCCCGCTGACAGGTCGGACCCACCAGCTATATCTTCGCACGCAAGGAAGTGACTCCTTATTACGCACCAAAAAATGAATACCCCCTGCTAGCTGGGACCCACCATAGTGGGTGGCTGATTTGTGGGCCTACTAAGTTGACGAGGATGGAGGGCTTTGTCAACTTCGTCAATATGAACGATTCTAGCTCTGGTGACCGTATGATGTCCATCCAACGGCCATAGTGCTTCTTCAACCTCTGGTCTTCTTGCTCCAGCCGCCCATAGTAGCGCCGGTCGTGCCGCGTGCTCCTGCCTCTCGTGGCCAGCTATGATGCCGCGGAGGCCTCACCGCCCCCTACTACTCCCACTGCTGGCCCAGGGTATCCCTCTACTCACCCACACCCCCTGTTATTCTGCGACGGCAGCCTCACGCCGCAGCTGAACCAGTGAACCCTCGTACTCCTCTCCGCGTGGGCATCCACTGCCGCGTCTTCCCTGGCTCAGCGTCGTCCCCTTCCTAGGCCTCGCCGTCGTCCACCCCCTTGGTGCTCTCGGCGCGGCGTGGTCAATGTAGTCAACGACCGACTTCCATCGGAAGAGTCTTGACGATGGAGAGGTGACATTTGGGTCCACGGCCACAGTTTTTTGGTGATTTGCCAAGTAAGTCGCTTTGTCAGGCCTGTTGGGCTGCAAATCTTTCAAGACGAGGAGAGCTTCATTCGGCTGGCCGAGAAAATGGCCGATCAGTAATGAGAAATGGGTTGTACATGTTTAAAACACATCAAACCGGCAATTTGTTTCAAATATCTTTTTTTCATTTCGAGATTTTTAATTACATTAATTTTTATGCGTGGAGAATTTTATGGATTTTATATTGATATACATTTATTTTTAAAATCAGTTTGAATGTGAGTCAAAATTTCGGGATTAAAAACAGTTCGGACCACACCGTAATATGCAAAATTTCGTATAATTTTTTAACCGTGGCCATAACATGGGCTGTAATGCTAACAAAAGGAATATGGGCTCCAAAAAACGTTAAGAATTAGCAAATGGGTTGTAAATTATTAGAAATAATGGCAGATGGGATGTATGTTGTTTTCCACAGATTTGAGGCTTTCCTAGAAAAAGGTTGACGACAAGCGATGTTGTTGGATGTCCATCCAACGGCCGTCGTGCTTCTTCAATCTCTGCTCTTCCTCCTCCAGCCGCTCAAACAAGCACCGGCGGGACTGCCTGCTCCCTCCTTCCCGCGGTCGGCTGTCCGGCCGCGCAAGCCTCACTGCCCCACCGTGATCCCATCGCTGGCCTAGCCATCCCTCTACTAAACCACACCTGCAGTTGTTCTCCTGCGACGGCAGACGAACCAGTAAACCCTCGTACAGTCGTACTCCCCTCCGCGTGGGAAACAACTACCAAGTCTTCCCTGCCTCCGTGTCGTTCCCTTCCTAGGCCTCGCCGTCGTCCACCGCCCTGGTGTTCTCGGTGCGGCCTGGTCAATGTGGTCAACGACCTACATGCATCTGAAGTGGATTGTACATGGAGAGGCCGAAAGCTGGGTCCACGGCCGCACGCAAGGAAATGCCTCCTTATTACGCGCAAAATAATGATTCCTCCACCTGACATCAGGGACCCACCGAAAGGGCCTCTGTATTTCACGAAAAAAACGTTACCACCACTGACAGCTCGGACCCACCAGCTATATCTTTGCACGCAAGGAAGTGCCTCCTTATTACGCACAAAAAAATGAATACTCCCCTTGTTAGCTGGGACCCAGTATAGTGGCAGGCTGACTTGTGGGCCTACTAAGTTGACGGGGACGGAGGGCTTTGTCAAATTAGTCAATATGCACGATTCTAGCTCCAGTGACCGTACGATGTCCATCCAACGGCCGTAGTGCTTCTTCAACCTCTGGTCTTCTTGCTCCAGCCGCCCAAACCAGTCGGTCGTGCCTCGTGCTCCTGCCTCCCGGGCCGGCTGCGATGCGGCGGAGGCCTCACCGCCCCCTACTACTCCAACGCTGGCCAGGCCATCCCTCTACTCACCCACACCCCCTGTTATTCTGCGGCGACGGCAGCCTCACACCGCAGCGAACCAGTGAGCCCTTGTACTCCTCTACGCGTGGGCATCCACTGCCGCGTCTTCCCCGGCTCCGCATCGTCCCCTTCCTAGGCCTCGCCGTCGTCCACCGCCCTGGTTCTCTCGGCGCGGCGTGGTCAACGTGGTCAAGGAATGGCTTCCATCGGACGTGGACTGTACGTGGAGAGGCTGACAGCTAGGTCCACGGCAGCAGCAAGGAAGGGCCTCCTTATTACACGCAAAATAATTATTCCTCCACCCGATAGCGGGGACCCACAGGACGGGCCACCGTATTTCGCGAAAAAACGCTTTCCTCGACTCACCGGGACCCTGGCTACATCTTCGCGCAAGGAAGTGCGCCGGGCAAAAAATGATTCGCCCACGATTGCCGGGACCCACCAGCTACATCTTCGCATGAGCAAGGAAGTGCGGCGATCGGGACCCATCTGGTCGAGCGCACGTGGTGTTGTCATTCTGGTCGTGAACGGTAATGCGTACATACCGGTCGTTGTAGAGGCGCGCACGTGTCGTAGTAGAGGCGCGCACGTAGCATGCACACGTACGTATAGCGGCGAGGGTGCAAGAAAGAAAATACGGCCACATACGTACATACGGGCAGGGTCTCGAACGCCTACTCGCCAATACGTACATGGTTGGGTCGGAACGGAGAAACAACATCGTCGTCGTGTTCATGGGGAGGCAACAGAATGCGTCGTGTTCATGGGGAGGCAACGGAATGCGTCGTGTTCATCGGGAGGCAACGGAATGCGTCGTGTTCATGGGGAGGCAACGGAATGCATCGTGTTCATCGGGAGGCAACGGAATGCATCGTGTTCATCAGGAGGCAACGGAACGCGAGGGAGCAACCCGGCTTGGACGGAACAGGCGATGGAAACGAGGCTTGGCGTACCGCACAACGGAGGAAACGGACCTCCTACGTTCGGAACGGGGTCCTGTTGATCGAGAGGGGTGTGGCGTACCGCAAAATGGAGGAAACGGACCTCCTACGGTCGAAACGGGGGTCCTGTTGATCGGGAGGGGTGTGGCATACCGCAAAACGGACCTCCTACGGTCGAATCGGGGGTCCTGTAGATCGGGAGGGGTGTGGCGTACCGCAAAACGGACGAAACGGACCTCCTATGGTCGAAACAGGGGTCCTGTTGATCGGGAGGGGTGTGGCGTACCGCAAAATGCAGGCAAGCAGACTTGTGTTGGGCGCCACGGTCAAAACAGGGGTCCTGTTCATCGGGAGGGGTGTGGCGTGCATGTCTGGGACTCCGCGGGATACTGTTCATCTCCACCGTCGACCTCCTCCAGCCTCCACGGGCTCCTGTTCATCCAGCCTCCTCCGCGTTCTACTCCACCGGCTACTGTTCAACCACCCCTCCACGGGCACCCCTCCACCGTCTACTGTTCATCCAGCCCTCCACACCACGGGGTCCTGTTCAACCACCCCTCCACGGCCACCCCTCCACCGTCTACTGTTCATCCAGCCCTCCACACCACGGGGTCCTGTTCATCTAGAGGCAACGCCACTGCTCACTGTTCATCCAACCTCCCCCCCCCCCAAGCAGCGCTCACTGTTCATCCAATCGATCGGCTTCAGTTAGCAGCAGTAGCGAAGGAATCGCTCGATCGGGTTCAATTTACAGCCATCGATCGATCGCTCGGGTTCGATGTAGCGTAGCTGCATTGCAATTGCTCGGGTTCGATTAGAGCCCAACGGCTCGCTTCGGGTTCGATTAGAGCCAACGTCTACACACGCAGCGTCACGTGTACAAGAAAGCAGCGCATCGCTTCGGCCCCGACCTCCCACCGTAACAGGAACTCCCTGAAATTTTCCTCCCCTCGCTTCTACCACGGTTTTTTCCATCATGGACGGCCCAAAGAATGTCATGCAGCTGCGTCTCCGGCCTGCCCAGGACGAAAAGCCCATTTTCTGTCATGATTTTTTGTCATAGAAGTAGGAGCCCACCACAACTATGATGATATCGGGTTTTGTCACAATTATCATCATAGAAGTGTCATATGTATGACAGAAAAAATTTCGTTCGGCCCAAAATGTCATGGATGTGTCTTTTTTTTGTAGTGCACATGGGTGCAACAAAATCCAAATGCGCCACCAAGTGATTTTCCCATGCCCAGCTTCACCGGGAGCAACTCAATGAACACCGCACCCATACCAGTACCTAATATGGCAACCGCACCCGCACCTCCTCCAAAGACTGCTCCTCCGCCCAGCTCTCACAAAGCAGCCCTAGCTCCGTCTCGGCTTGAATGTCGGACGTCGACATTGGCTGAGCTCGATGCCCTCCACGGTAAATCTGGCGTCGTCGCACCTTCATCAACTCAACTAATTAATTAATCTTCAGTTGCCGTTCTTTTTGGATCTCTGACACCGCACGTATATGTCTTTGTAGGCCGACTCCACTCCGTGCACCCTCCTTTACAACATGAAGGGCGGGTTGGTGGATGTGGGGAAGGGTACTATAGTGAAGCCTAAGGATAGATTGTTTCACCGCCGGCAGATGCCTGATAACGCCTTAAGGGTCTCCGTGGCGAGTGTGAAAGCGGGCTACGAGGGTCTCCCTCATCCGATACAAACCGATGGAGAGGATGACGAGACCCCCATGCAGCTTGGCCAATGCAAAAATTGGCCGATCCTGTGGCCGAAAAATCTTCTTCGTGTCGGGGTGGCCGGGAGCACACCAACGGGACCTCGGGAAGGTATGACCACAACACCACCTACACAAGTACAACCATAAATGCAGGCTGCTTGCTGAGATCGAGAGACATGAGGAAGGAGGCCCAACCATTCCGCCGGCAGATGATGCCATCTGCCCCATGGAAGAGGATAGGGATAATGACATGGAGGAAGCCAACGATGACCCTAACCAGTATTTCAATACTGCCTTTGACAATGAAGTAACAATGAGTCAACCATATGAATATGAGATGCATGTACCAGAGCGGAAACGTCCTCGGGAGTGCAAGAAGTCTTTGTTCATGCAAGCCTCACAGGACACGCCTCCAGATGCCGGCTCCACCCAAGCTCAACTAATTAGCCAGAGTCGTCCAAAGCTGAGCCCGACAACACTAGGGGTGGTGCTCAGGGAGGGTCTGACAGACCCACCAGCACCTGAGCCCACCAAGAAGAAGCAGAGGAAGAGACCAGCTGTGAGAAAATCCAATAAAACTGGCAATGTTGGTTCTAGCAGCCAGCCGCCTTCGACCAAGGTTGACCATGTACCGATGAAACATGTGCCATTAATCCATGTCGCGGGAGAGCCAATGTTACCGGTGAATGGACTATCTGCCATAGAAGGGGATCTCAGGAGACTCCATGACCATGTGCTTTCGACAGAGAGAAGCCTCCTCGCCTCGGATGATCCAGGATACCCACTTTATACGGTTCATGTGCCGAGTAGTTGCAAGATGTATGTCCACACATGCCCGGGGACCTCTTCTTCCTGAGGTTTGATTACATCTTCCAGATGTTTCAAATGAGGACACTCGATTTTACGTTCATCCGCCTGTATGCGTTGCACATGAACTACGTCGTCAGGAGAGAGCGAGTCACCGGTCCTGTGGTCACGGACCCATACTACATGCATGGCTTCTTGTCAATCAACGACGCCAACCGTCAATATGCGAGTCAGTACATCGAAGAATTCTTGGTCAGCAATAAGGACAAAGAAACGATTCTCCTACCTTATCATCCTAGGTAAGTCATCCGCGGATAGCACTATAACACATACATCCTTCCGTGCATTTCGATAGCACGCATGGAGGCTAAACTTGATCATGTATTTTGCGCAGAGGGGGGTGTCGTGTCGTTCTCATTGTTCTTTACCCGTGTTACTCCCGCGCTCTATATTTGGACCCGTCGAAGAACATACAGAAGAAAGATTACACACACATAAAGTATGTTCTGGACAGAGCTATGCTGGGCTTCAACATGCGGGGTGGCTACATCCAATGCAAAAAAAAAAAAGGTCGGGCTTTGTTTCAGCCACAAGACTAACTTCTGTTGCATCCAGCAACCGGCAAGAAGTGAGAATGATGGATTCTATACGTCATCCATCTAATGATGGAGTACAGAAGGGATGTCCAATCACTTTGCATGAAATCTTCATCCGATACCCATATCCAGAGATGGGTCGAAGCCATTGGAGCCGTGTCGGATAATCATCTTCGAAATGATTTCTACCGGATCCAACAGGAAATTGCGTCCATCATCATCAAAGTTGTCCTCGAAGAGAATGGGATGTTCTATGGCGGCCCAATATCGCGAGCTGACGTCCGAACCCACATTGCCCTACTGTTGGCGTTCTAGGAAGGGAGGTCCCCATACTTGCCTGCCTGCGGCCTGCGGCGTGGCTCAAGTGGGGGCCCAGCACGGCCCAGCTTTATCGGCTCAAGCTCAAGATCCTCGCGAGGGGCCAAGCCTCGCTGGGCGGACTATAGGAACCTTCCTCAGGAGCAGCCTCATCAGGCAGGCTCATGAGGAGGCGGAGAGATCAAGGCAGGGTACCTCACGAGGGTGCCCCGTGATGCAAGCCATGACGATCGAGATCAGGCGGGCGCCAGGCGGGCGCCAGCCTGCACAGTGTCCTCATTTCCCCTTTGGTGCAAAGGAAGCAAGCACAGGCCAAGGCATCAGGCAAAGGTTACTGCTTCGGTGCAACAAGACCAAGACCAGCAGAGCGGCCGGACGGAGGTCATCATGGAGCCAGTGACGGCGTCACCGTGAGCCTTTGGCAGCCGAAGACCAACTTTAGTCAGGATAAGTGTACTAGATGTTCCCCTTCAAAATGGCCAATTGTTGCCGCCCTTCCCGCTCATTATTTGGGAAGAGGCCCAGGACCTCCCTCTATAAATAGGACTAGCCACCACAGAGAGAGGGGAGAGGTCGAACCGACCAGAGAGAGAGAGAAGCGACTGGACTCACCCAAGCAGTCCATCGCACCAGCTCAAGAACAGCCCCTCGCGAGGCTGTTCTTCCTTTGTACTTTTCTTCATCAGCCCCGGAGGCAATCCACCACACCACACACTGTAGTAGGGTATTACACCACAACGGTGGCCCGAACCAGTATAAATCTTGTGTCTCTTGTGTTGTTCATCGTTCCTAGTTTAGATCCATTGCAAACCATCAACGCGTGAGCTGGTAGGGGAAAGATCACCGTGCGCACCTCAGAGTTCGAACCTCAAGGGTCTGCCGGAATCCGAAATCCGACATTTGGCGCGCCAGGTAGGGGTGCGCCGGAATCTTTCTTCCGATGGTCGCCTGTGATCTTTCGTCATGTCCATGGCTGACGCTCGCCGAGCCCGCGCCGAGCGTCGGGCTGCTCGTGCTGCTCGAGTCGCCAGGATGGCTCCCGTCGGGGGACGCCCCCGTCGTTCCCCGTCGCCTGCCGCCAACGCCCCCACCGGCCAGGCGGGGAACGAGCAGCAGGCCTGTTGGGGGGAGCTGCGCGACCTCTACCTCGCCCATCGCGCCGGGCCGGCGCCCCCGGTCGTCGCAGCTCTCCTGGGCGGCTCACTGGCGCCACCTTCGAGCCGCCACGTCAAGCCGTTCACCCGCCAGATCGCCACCGCCTCCAAGCGCCAGGGAGCCCCACCGGGCTGGGTGGCGCCCGAGGCCGACCTGCTCTTCAACTCGGACGATCACCCCTCCAACCCCGCCGGTTCGGGTGCGCTTCCGATGCTGTGCACCCCCACCATCTGCGAAGTGGCTGTCACCAGGACCCTCATCGACGGCGGAGCCGGCCTCAGCGTGCTCTCTGTGGAGGCCTTCAGCCTCCTCCATGTGCCACCAGAGCGGCTCCAGCCCAGCAGGCCTTTTTCAGGAGTCGGAGCCGGTTCCACCGCCTCCACAGGACAAATTCGCCTCCCGGTGACCTTCGGCACCGCGACAACTTCCGCCAGAGCTGATCGACTTGACATCTCCCCCATCAGCCTCCCCTACAACGCCATGCTCGGCTACCCGGCCTTGGCCCGGTTCATGGCAGCAACTCACCCGGCGTACAACCTCATGAAGATGCCCGGGAGCAGCGGCGTCCTTACCGTGTCAGCAAACATCGGAGATGCACTGCAGGCGCTCAAGCTTGTTTTCAAGGCGGTTGCGGCGGCACGGCCCGCCAGGGCTGACGCCCCCGAGCCCAAGGGGGCCGCGCCGTCTAAGAAGAAGCAGTTGTTCACTCAAAACAAGGCGGAAACCAAGCAGGTACCAGTCAACGAGGACGGGTCCACTAACGCCACCTTCACCATAGGTGCAAACCTCGAACCCAAGCAGGAGGAGGCCTTGGTGAAGTTCCTGCGCGCAAACAAGAAGGTGTTCGCGTGGGGACCTGATCAGTTGGAGGGGGTCCCGAGGGGCGTGATTGAGCATCACCTCAACGTGTGCCCCAACGTGCGCCTCGTGATGCAGAAGGCGAGGCGACAGTCCACAGAGAAACAAGCTCTTACCGTCCAAGAGACCCGCAAGCTAGAGGCAGCAGGGGTTATTCGCGAGGTCCGCTACCCTGATTGGCTGGCCAACCCAGTTGTCGTGCCAAAAAAGGGGGGGAAGAAACGTATGTGTGTCGACTTCACCAACCTCAACAAGGCCTGCCCACAGGATCCATTTCCGCTTCCTCGCATTTACCAGATCGTCGACTCCACCGCTGAGTGTGACCTGTTGTGGTTCCTGGATGCCTTCTCAGGCTATCACCAGGTCAAGATGGCGGTAGAAGACGTGGAAAACGGCTTTCTGACCCGGTCACGGAGTGTACTGCTATACATGCATGCCGTTTGGGTTGCGCAATGTAGGCGCGACCTTTCAGCGGCTGATGCACATCGCCCGGGCCGACAGCTCGGGAGGAATGCTGAAGCGTATGTCGATGACATTGTAGTGAAGTCTCGGGAGGCGAAAACCCTGATACAGGACTTGGAAGAAACCTTCGCGAGCCTCGATAAAGTGGACCTGCAGCTCAACTCGTGAAGCGCGATTTGGAGTCCCCTCGGGCAAGCTCCTGGGTTTCCTCGTGTCCCATAGGGGCATCGAGGCCAACCCGGAAAAGGTCAAAGCAGTCGAAGACATGAGCCTGCCAAAGACCCTCGGAGAAATGCAGAAACTCAACGGGCGCGTGACCGCGCTAGGACGCTTCATCTGCAAGCTAGGGGAATGAGCACTGCCATTCTTCAAGCTGATGAAGAAGAAGGGCCCCTTTGAATGGACTGAAGAGGCCGACAAGGCATTCCAAGAACTCAAGAGGTACCTTACCGGCCCTCCGGTGATGGTAGCTCCGCGTCCTCGGGAGCCTCTGGTGCTCTACCTCGCGGCCACCCCCTACTCCGCCAGCGCAGCCCTGGTAGCGGTCAGGGAGGAGCATCAGGCCAAGGCCGCAACTGCCCTCCGGGCAGGAGCGAAGCGAAGCCAAGAGAGCCTCACAAAGACCGCGGCCGCGGCCGAAGGGGATCAGCCGCAGCAGGAAAGCGCGCCTGGAGCAGAAGAGGCCCCACCAAGCGACCAGGCACTGGGGGCTCCGCCGTCTCGAGAGGCACCCCAACCTACGGAGGACGCGAACAGCGTCAGCGCTCATAGCCTCGTCGAGCACCCGTGTGCCGTCGGCCAAGACGGTGCTCACGGGACGCGAGTAGCAGTACCCAATGCCCCAAAAACTCCTCCCCGCGCTATTGGTAGCCTCACGCAAGCTGTGGCACTACTTCCAAGCTCATCCCATCAAGGTCGTCTAGCATACCCTCTGGAGAGGGTGCTCAGGAGCCCCAACTCGGCTGGAAGAGTCGCCGAGTGGAATTTCGAACTGCAAGTGTTTCAGCTAGAATTCAGCACAACCAGAGTCATCAAGGGGGCCGCAATGGCAGATTTCATGGCAGAATGATCGGAGGCACCCAGCCTCGAAGCAGGCGAAGACCGATCACTTTCTTCGGGGAGCGAGGCGCCGGACGGCTGGGTCATGTACTTCGACGGGGCATTCTCCCGACATGGCGCTGGGGCGGCGATGCTCGTATCCCCTACTCAGGACAAGCTCTATTACGCCCGGCAGCTCTGTTTCCAAAGACGGGAAAAGGTCTCCAACAACATAGCAGAATATGAAGGCACGATAGCGGCACGAGAGCTGTCGCTTTGGGGGTAAAGCGCCTCATCATCAAGGGCGATTCACAACTCCTCGTCAACTTCTCCAACAAGATATACGAGCCGAAGGATGAGCACATGGAAGCCTACCTCGCGGAGGTTCGCAGGATGGAGAAACTGTTCTGGGGGCTGGAGCTGCAGCATTTGCCTTGCTACCTCTTGATCACTGCGTTGGATTTCCCCGAAGAGGAGAGGATGATGCATAAAAATAGCGTAAGTATTTCCCTCAGTTTTTGAGAACCAAGGTATCAATCCAGTAGGAGGCCACACACAAGTCCCTTATACCTGCACAAAACAATAGCTCCTCACAACCAACGCGATTAGGGGTTGTCAATCCCGTCAGGTCACTTACGAGAGTGAGATCTGATAGAGATGATAAATAATATTTTTGGTATTTTTGATATAGAGATGCAAAGTGAAAAGTAAAAGGAAAAGTAAAAACAAAGCAAGTATTAAAGTAATGGAGATTGATATGATGAGAATAGACCCGGGGGCCATAGGTTTCACTAGTGGCTTCTCTCAAGAGCATAAGTATTCTATGGTGGGTGAACAAATTACTGTTGAGCAATTGACAGAATTGAGCATAGTTATGAGTATATCTAGGTATGATCATGTATATAGGCATCACGTCCAAGACAAGTAAACCGACTCCTGCCTGCATCTACTACTATTACTCCACTCATCGACCACTATCCAACATGCATCTAGAGTATTAAGTTAAAAACAGAGTAACACCTTAAGCAAGATGACATGATGTAGAGGGATAAATTCATGCAATATGATAAAAAACCCCATCTTGTTATCCTCGATGGCAACAATACAATACGTGCCTTGCAACCCTTTACATCCTTTGGGTAAGGACACCGCAAGATTGAACCCAAACCTAAGCACTTCTCCCATTGCAAGAACTACCAATCTAGTTGGCCAAACCAAGCGGATAATTCAAGAGACTTGCAAAGATAACCAATCATACATAAAAGAATTCAAAGAAGATTCAAATATTATTCATAGATAATCTGGATCATAAACCCACAATTCATCGGTCTCGACAAACACACCTCAAAAAAAGAAGATTACATCAAATAGATCTCCACAAGAGAGGGGGAGAACATTGTATTGAGATCCAAAAAGAGAGAAGAAGCCATCTAGCTACTAGCTATGGACCCGAAGGTCTGAAGTAAACTACTCACACTTCATCGGAGGGGCTATGGTGATGATGTAGAATCCCTCCGTGGTGGACGCCCCCTCCGGCGGAGCTCCGGAACAAGCCCCAAGACGGGATCTCGTGGATACAGGAAGTTGCGGCGGTGCAATTAGGTTTTTGGCTCCTGTTCTGATCGTTTGGGGGTACGTAGGTATATATAGGAGGAAGGAGTATGTCGGTGGAGCAACAAGGGGCCCACGAGGCAGGGGGCCGCGCCCTAGGGGGGGGCGCCCCCCACCCTCGTGACCGCCTCTTTTGTTCCTTGGAGTAGGGTCCAAGTCCCCTGGATCACGTTCGGTGAGAAAATCACGTTCCCGAAGGTTTCATTCCGTTTGGACTCCCTTTGATATTCCGTTTCTCCAAACACGAAATAGGCAAAAAACAGCAATTACGGCTGGGCCTCCGGTTAATAGGTTAGTCCCAAAAATAATATAAAAGTGGAAAATAAAGCCCAATATAGTCCAAAACAATAGATAAAGTAGCATGGAGCAATCAAAAATTATAGATACGTTGGAGACGTATCAGGGATCCCCAAGCTTAATTCCTGCTCGTCCTCGAGTAGGTAAATGATAAAAAGAGAATTTTTGATGCGGAGTGATACTTTGGCATAATTTCAATGCAAATCCTCTTAATTGTGGTATGAATATTCAGATCCGAATGAATACAAAATAAAAGTTCATATTGACATAAAAATAATAATACTTCAAGCATACTAATCAAAGTAATCATGTCTTCTCAAAATAGCATGGCAAAAGAAAGTTCATCCCTACAAAATCATATAGTTAGGCTATGCTTCATTTTCGTCACACAAAGATGTTCCCAACTTCTATACCCCCGATAACAAGCCAAGCAATTGTTTCATACTTAAATAATCTCAAACTTTTTCAACCTTCACGCAATACATGAGCGTGAGCCATGAATATAGCACTATGGGTGGAATAGAATATTATGATGGGGATTGTGTGGAGAAGACAAAAAGGAGAAAGTCTCACATTGACGAGGATAATCAACGGGCTATGGAGATGCCCATCAATTGATGTCAACATGAGGAGTAGGGATTGCCATGCAACG
The DNA here is from genome assembly GCA_021605145.1 of Aegilops bicornis. Classification (NCBI taxonomy): domain Eukaryota; kingdom Viridiplantae; phylum Streptophyta; class Magnoliopsida; order Poales; family Poaceae; genus Aegilops; species Aegilops bicornis. Next base: position 77,835,006 of record CM038674.1, on the reverse strand, counting down.
GATGCACTAGAGCTATGAATGCTCAACAAAAGAAAACTAGTGGGTGTGCATCCAACTTGCTTGCTCATGAAGACCTAGGGCATTTGAGGAAGCCCATCGCAGGAATATACAAGCCAAGTTCTATAACGAAAAATTCCCACTAGTATAAAAATGACAACTTATGAGACTCACTATATGAAAAACATGGTGCTACTTTGAAGCACGATATATGAGACTCACTACATGAAGAACAAGGTGCTACTTTGAAGCACAAGTGTGCAAAAAGAGATAGTAACATTGCCCTTTTTATTTCTTTTTTTTTTGCCTTTCCTTTTTTTTATTTTTGGCCTTTCTCTTTTTTTTTAATTGGGCAATGCTCTAATAATGATGATCATCACACTTCTATTGATTACAACATAAGGATTACAACTCGAAACTAGAACAAGATATGACTCTATATGAATGCCTCCGTGATGTATCGGGATGGTGCAATGAATCAAGAGTGACATGTATGAATAATAATGCATGGTGGCTTTGCCACAAATACGATGTCAACTACATGATCATGCAATGGCAATATGACAAAAGTAAAGTATGTCATGATGATGATGAACGGAACGGTGGAAAGTTGGATGGCAATATATCTCGGAATGGCTATGGAAAAGCCATAATAGGTAGGTATGGTGGCTGTTTTGAGGAAGATATAAGGAGGTTTATGTGTGATAGAGCGTATCATATCATGGGGTTTGGATGCACCGTGAAGTTTGCACCAACTCCCAAGGTGAGAAAGGGCAATGCACGTGCATCAAGAGGCTAGCAAAGGCGAAAAGGTAAAAGTGCATATAATCCATGGACTCAACATTAGTCAAAAGAACTCATATACTTATTGCAAAAATTTAGAATTCATCAAAATCAAGTACTACGCACATGCTCACAGGGGATAGATTGGTAGGAAAAGACCATCGCTCGTCCCCGACCGCCACTCATAAGGATGCACAAGCCAGGTACACTTCATGTTTCAAAATTGTTACACAACTTTAACCATACGTGCATGCTACGGGATTTGCTAACTTCAACACAAGCATTCTTTAAATTCACAACTACTCAACTAGCTTGACTCTAATATCACCATCTTCATATCTCAAAACAATTATCAAGCATCAAACTTTTCTTAGTATTCAACGCACTCGAAAGAAAGTTTCACATATCTTGAATACCAAGTATATTAATATTAAGCAAATTACCATGCTATTAAAGACTCTCAAAATAATCTAAGTGAAGCATGAGATATTAATAGTTTCTTTAAAACAAATCCACCACCGTGCTCTAAAAGATCTAAGTGAAGCGCTAGAGAAAAAATTATCACGCTCAAAAGATATAAGTGAAGCACTATGAGCAAAACTATCAAGCTCAAAAGATATAAGTGAAGCACATAGAGTATTCTATCAAATTTCAATTCATGTATGGCTCTCTCAAAGGGTGTGTACAGCAAGGATGATTGTGGTAGACTAACAAGCAAAGACGCAAAACTATCAAGCTCAAAAGATATAAGTGAAGCACATAGAGTATTCTATCAAATTCCAATTCATGTATGGCTCTCTCAAAGGGTGTGTACAGCAAGGATGATTGTGGTAGACTAACAAGCAAAGACGCAAATGATACAAGACGCTCCAAGCAAAACACATATCATGTGGTGAATAAAAATATAGCTCCAAGTAAATTACCGATGGAAGTAGGCGAAGAGGGGATGCCTTCCGGCATCCCCAAGCTTTGACTTTTTGGTGTCCTTGTATTATCTTGGGGGTGCCATGGGCATCCCAAAGATTAGGCTCTTGCCACTCCTTGTTCCATAATCCATCAAAAGAATTTACCCAAACTTGAAAACTTCACAACACAAAACTCAATAGAAATCTCGTGAGCTCCGTTAGAGAAAGAAAACAAAAGACTACTTTAAGGTACTGTAATGAACTCATTCTTTATTTATGTTGGTGTTAAACCTACTGTATTCCAACTTCTCTATGGATTATAAACTATTTTACTAGCCATAGATTCATCAAAATAAGCAAACAACACACGAAAAACAGAATCTGTCAAAAACAGAACAGTCTGTAGTAATCTGTAACTAACGAAAACTTTTGGAACTCCAAAAAATCTACCAAAATTAGAAGACCTAGAATTTTTTTTATTGAATAGAAGCAATTGGAATAAGTATTTTATCACCTTCTGGTGATTTTTAATAATTCGGGCACTGAGCGCAAAGTTTCTGGAAATTACAGCAAGATGAAATAACTATCATCCAAGAAGATCCAATAGGTCTACCTTCGCACAAACACTAACTAAAACATAAAACCAAATCTAAACAGAGTCTAGATGGATTATTTATTCCTAAACAGAAGAAAAAACTAAAAACTAAAAATAAAATTGGGTTGCCTCCCAACAAGCGCTATCGTTTAACGCCCCTAACTAGGCATAAAAGCAAGGATAGATCTAGGTATTGCCATCTTTGGTAGGCAATCCATAAGTGGCTCTCATGATAGATTCATAAGGTAATTTTATTTTATTTCTAGGAAAGTGTTTCATGCCTTTCTTTAATGGAAATTGGAATCTAATATTCCCTTCCTTCATATCAGTAATTGCACCAATCGTTCTAAGGAAAGGTCTACCAAGAATAATACGACATGAAAGATTGCAATCTATATCAAGAACGCTAAAATCTACGGGCACATAATTCCTATTTGCAACAATAAGAACATCATTGGCTTTTTAATAGTGGAATCCGCAAGATGCAAATTTAGAGAGCAATCATCAAATTCATGGAAATCTAGCAAATCTCACAAAGTTTTGGGAAGAGTGGAGACACTAGCACCCAAATCACACAAGGCATGAAACTCACAATTTTTAATTTTAATTTTAATAGTAGATTCCCACTCATCATAGAGTTTTCTAGGGATAGAAACTTTCAACTCAAGTTTTTCTTCATAAGATTGCATCAAGGCATCAACAATGTGTTCGGTAAAGGCCTTATTTTGACTATAAGCATGAGGAGAATTTAGCACGGATTGCAACAAGCAAATACAATCAATTAAAGAGGAATTTTCATAATTAAATTCCTTGAGATCCAATATAGTGGGTTTAGCAACATCTAGGTTTTTATTTCTTTCAATCCCACATTTATCAATTTCATCGTCAAGATCTAAAAACTTCGAATTCTTAGAACGCCTTCTAGGTAATGGAAGATCATATTCAGTTTCATCAAGATTCATATTGAAAAACAAAGATTTAATGGGGGACACATCAATAACTTTTAGATCTTCATCTTGATTTTCATAGGAATTGGAAGAACACGCTTTAATAAAGGCATCTTTGGAAGCACGCATCCTAGCGGTTCTTTCTTTGCACTCATCAATGGAAATTCTCATAGCTTTGAGAGACTCATTGATATCATGCGTAGGAGGAATAGATCTAAGCTTTAAAGAATCAACCTCAAGAGAAATTCTATCAACCTTCCTAGCCAAATCATCAACTTTAAGCAATTTCTCCTCAAGCAAAGCATTAAATCCTTTTTTGAATTCATAAACTCTTTAACACTACTCTCAAATTCAGAGGGCATCTTATTAAAATTTCCATAAGAGTTGTTGTAGGAATTTCCATAATTATTAGAGCAATTACTAGGATAAGGCCTAGGATTAAAATTCCCTTTATACGCGTTGTTACCAAAATTATTCCTACCGACAAAATTCACATCCATAGATTCATTATTATTCTCAATCAAAGTAGACAAAGGCATATCATTAGGATCAGAAGAAACACTCTTAGTAGCAAATAATTTCATAAGTTCATCCATCTTTCCATTCAAAACTTTAATTTCTTCTATCGCATGCACTTTTTTATTAGTAGATCTTTCAGTATGCCATTGAGAATAATTAACCATAATATTATCTAGAAGTTTAGTAGCATCTCCTAGAGTGATTTCCATAAAAGTGCCTCTCGCGCCCAAATCTAAAAGATTTCTAGAAGCAAAATTCAATCCGGCATAAAAGTTTTGTATAATCATCCACAAGTTCAAACCATGAGTAGGACAATTACGTATCCTTAATTTCATTCTCTCCCAAGCTTGTGCAACATGTTCAAGATCAAGTTGCTTAAAATTCACAATATCGTTCCTAAGAGAGATAATCTTAGTGGGAGGAAAATACTTAGAGATAAAAGCATCTTTGCACTTGTTCCAAGAATCAATACTATTTTTAGGCAGAGATGAAAACCACGCTTTAGCACGATCTCTAAGCGAAAAAGGAAATAGCTTCAACTTAAAGAAATCATTATCAACATCTTCTTTCTTTTGCATATCACGTAAATCAACGAAGCTATTCAGATGAGTAGCGGCATCTTCACTAGGAAGGCCGGCGAATTGATCTTTCATAACAAGATTCAACAAAGCAGTATTGATTTCACAAGATTCAGTATTGGCAAGAGGAGCAATCGGAGTGCTAAGGAAATCATTCTTATTGGTATTGGTGAAGTCACACAATTTGGTAGTATCTTGAGCCATCACGACAAACAAGCAATCCAACACACGAGCAAACAAAAGGCAAGCGAGAAGGCAAATGGGAAAAAGAGGAGGAGGTTGGGAAAGAGAGGGCGAATAAAACGGCAAGGGTGAAGTGGGGGAGGAAAGCGAGGCAAATGGCAAATAATGTAATGCGGGAGATAGGGATTGTGATGGGTACTTGGTATGGTGCTTGACTTGCTCTCGCGTGAGCCTCCCCGGCAACGGCGCTAGAAATTCTTCTTGCTACCTCTTGAGCACTGCAATGGATTTCCCCGAAGACGAGAGGATGATGCAGCAAAGTAGCGTAAGTATTTCCCTCAGTTTTTTAGAACCGCGGTATCAATCCAGTAGGAGGCCATGCACAAGTCCCTCATACCTGCACAAAACAATAGCTCCTCGCAACCAACGCGATTAGGGGTTGTCAATCCCTTCACGGTCACTTACGAGAGTGAGATCTGATAGAGATGATAAATAATATTTTGGTATTTTGATATAGAGATGCAAAGTGAAAAGTAAAAGGCAAAGTAAAAACAAAGCAAGTATTAAAGTAATGGAGATTGATATAATGAGAATAGACCCGGGGGCCATAGGTTTCACTAGTGGCTTCTCTCAAGAGCATAAGTATTCTAGGGTAGGTGAACAAATTACTGTTGAGCAATTGACAGAATTGAGCATAGTTATAAGTATATCTAGGTATGATCATGTATATAGGCATCACGTCCAAGACAAGTAAACCGACTCCTGCCTGCATCTACTACTATTACTCCACTCATCGACCGCTATCCAAAGCATGCATCTAGAGTATTAAGTTAAAACAGCAGTAACGCCTGTAAGCAAGATGACATGATGTAGAGGGATAAATTCATGCAATATGATAAAAACCCCATCTTATTATGCTCGATGGCAACAATACAATACGTGCCTTGCAACCCTTTACATCCTTTGGGTAAGGACACCGCAAGATTGAACCCAAAGCTAAGCACTTCTCCCATTGCAAGAACTACCAATCTAGTTGGCCAAACCAAATGGATAATTCTAAGAGACTTGCAAAGATAACCAATCATAAATAAAAGAATTCAAAGAAATTCAAATATTATTCATAGATAATCTGGATCATAAACCCACAATTCATCGGTCTCAACAAACACACCGCAAAAATAAGATTACATAAAATAGATCTCCACAAGAGAGGGGGAGAACATTGTATTGAGATCCAAAAAGAGAGAAGAAGCCGTCTTGCTACTAGCTATGGACCCGAAGGTCTGAAGTAAACTACTCACACTTCATCGGAGGGGTTATGGTGATGATGTAGAAGCCCTCCGTTGTGGATGCCCCCTCCGGCGAAGATCCGGAACAGGCCCCAAGATGGGATCTCGTGGATACAGGAAGTTGCGGCGGTGGAATTAGGTTTTTGGCTCCTGTTCTGATCGTTTGGGGGTACGTAGGTATATATAGGAGGAAGGAGTACGTCGGTGGAGCAACAGGGGCCCACGAGGCAGGGGGCGCGCCCTAGGGGGGGGGGGGCGCCCCCACCCTCGTGACCGCCTCTTTTGTTCCTTGGAGTAGGGTCCAAGTCTCCTGGATCACGTTCGGTGAGAAAATCACGTTCCCGAAGGTTTCATTCCGTTTGGACTCCGTTTGATATTCCGTTTCTTCGAAACACTGAAATAGGCAAAAAACAGCAATTCAGGGCTGGGCCTCTGGTTAATAGGTTAGTCCCAAAAATAATATAAAAGTGGAAAATAAAGCCCAATATAGTCCAAAACAGTAGATAAAGTAGCATGGAGAAATCAAAAATTATAGATACGTTGGAGACGTATCAGGCATCTAAGCTTAATTCCTGCTCGTCCTCGAGTAGGTAAATGATAAAAAGAGAATTTTTGATGCGGAGTGATACTTTGGCATAATTTCAATGCAAATCTTCTTAATTGTGGTATGAATATTCAGATCCGAATGAATACAAAATAAAAGTTCATATTGAAATAAAATTAATAATACTTCAAGCATACTAATCAAAGTAATCATGTCTTCTCAAAATAGCATGGCAAAAGAAAGTTCATCCCTACAAAATCATATAGTTAGGCTATGCTTCATTTTCGTCACACAAAGATGTTCCCAACTTCTATACCCCGATGACAAGCCAAGCAATTGTTTCATACTTAAATAATCTCAAACTTTTCAACCTTCACGCAATACATGAGCACGAGCCATGAATATAGCACTATGGGTGGAATAGAATATTATGATGGGGATTGTGTGGAGAAGACAAAAGGAGAAAGTCTCACATTGACGAGGATAATCAACGGGCTATGGAGATGCCCATCAATTGATGTCAACATGAGGAGTAGGGATTGCCATGCAACGGATGCACTAGAGCTATGAATGCTCAACAAAAGAAAACTAGTGGGTGTGCATCCAACTTGCTTGCTCATGAAGACCTAGGGCATTTGAGGAAGCCCATCGTAGGAATATACAAGCCAAGTTGTATAATGAAAAATTCCCACTAGTATAAAAAAGACAACTTATGAGACTCACTATATGAAAAACATGGTTCTACTTTGAAGCACAATATATGAGACTCACTACATGAAGAACAAGGTGCTACTTTGAAGCACAAGTGTGCAAAAAGAGATAGTAACATTGCCCTTTTTATTTCTTTTTTTTGGGCCTTTCCCTTATTTTTCTTTTTGGCCTTTCTCTTTTTTTTTTGATTGGGCAATGCTCTAATAATGATTATCATCACACTTCTATTGATTACAACATAAGGATTACAACTCGAAACTAGAATAAGATATGACTCTATATGAATGCCTCCGGTGGTGTATCGGGATGGTGCAATGAATCAAGAGTGACATGTATGAATAATAATGCATGGTGGCTTTGCCACAAATACGATGTCAATTACATGATCATGCAATGGCAATATGACAAAAGTAAAGTATGTCATGATGATGATGAACGGAACGGTGAAAAGTTGCATGGCAATATATCTCGGAATGGCTATGGAAATGCCATAATAGGTAGGTATGGTGGCTGTTTTGAGGAAGATATAAGGAGGTTTATGTGTGATAGAGCGTATCATATCACGGGGTTTGGTTGCACCGGCGAAGTTTGCGCCAACTCCCAAGGTGAGAAAGGGCAATGCACGGTACCGGAGAGGCTAGCAAAGGCGAAAAGGTAAAAGTGCGTATAATCCATGGACTCAACATTAGTCAAAAGAACTCATATACTTATTGAAAAAATTTAGAAGTCATCAAAAATCAAGTACTACGCGCCTGCTCCTAGGGGGATAGATTGGTAGGAAAAGACCATCGCTCGTCCCCGACCGCCACTCATAAGGATGCACAAGCCAGGTACACTTCATGTTTCAAATTTGTTACACAACTTTAACCATACGTGCATGCTACGGGATTTGCTAACTTCAACACAAGCATTCTTTAAATTCACAACTACTCAACTAGCATGACTCTAATATCACCATCTTCATATCTCAAAACAATTATCAAGCATCAAACTTTTCTTAGTATTCAACGCACTCGAAAGAAAGTTTCACATATCTTGAATACCAAGTATATTAATATTAAGCAAATTACCATGCTATTAACGACTCTCAAAATAATCTAAGTGAAGCATGAGATATTAATAGTTTCTTTAAAACAAATCCACCACCGTGCTCTAAAAGATCTAAGTGAAGCGCTAGAGCAAAAATTATCACGCTCAAAAGATATAAGTGAAGCACTATGAGCAAAACTATCAAGCTCAAAAGATATAAGTGAAGCACATAGAGTATTCTATCAAATTCCAATTCATGTATGGCTCTTTTAAAAGGTGTGTACAGCAAGTATGATTCTGGTAGACTAACAAGCAAAGACGCAAATGATACAAGATGCTCCAAGCAAAACACATATAATGTGGTGAATAAAAATATAGCTCCAAGTAAATTACCGATGGAAGTAGACGAAAGAGGGGATGCCTTCTAGGGCATCCCCAAGCTTTGACTTTTTGGTGTCCTTGGATTATCTTGGGGGTTCCATGGGAATCCCCAAGCTTAGGCTCTTGCCACTCCTTGTTCCATAATCCATCAAAAGAATTTACCCGAAACTTGAAAACTTCACAACACAAAACTCAATAGAAATCTCGTGAGCTCTGTTAGAGAAAGAAAACAAAAGACTACTTTAAGGTACTGTAATTAAGTCATTATTTATTTATATTGGTGTTAAACCTACTGTATTCCAACTTCTCTATGGATTATAAACTATTTTTCTAGCCATAGATTCATCAAAATAAGCAAACAACACACGAAAAACAGAATCTGTCAAAAACAGAACAGTCTGTAGTAATCTGTAACTAACGAGAACTTCTGAAACTCCAAAAATCTACCAAAATTAGAAGACCTAGACAATTTGTTTATTGATCAGCAGCAATTGGAATCAGAATTTTATCACGTTCTGGTGATTTTTAATAATTCGGGCACTGAGCGCAAAGTTTCTGGAAATTACAGCAAGATCAAATAACTATCATCCAAGAAGATCCAATAGGTCTAGCTTGGCACAAACAATAACTAAAACATAAAACCACATCTAAACAGAGGCTAGATGGATTATTTATTCCTAAACAGAAGCAAAAACTAAAAACTAAAAATAAAATTGGGTTGCCTCCCAACAAGCGCTATCGTTTAACGCCCCTAGCTAGGCATAAAAGCAAGGATAGATCTATGTATTGCCATCTTTGGTAGGCAATCCATAAGTGGCTCTCATGATAGATTCATATGTTAATTTTATTTTATTTCTAGGAAAGTGTTTCATGCCTTTCTTTAATAGAAATTGGAATCTAATATTCCCTTCCTTCATATCAATAATTGCACCAATCGTTCTAAGGAAAGGTCTACTAAGAATAATACGACATGAAGGATTGCAATCTATATCAAGAACGATAAAATTTACGGGCACATAATTCTTATTTGCAACAATAAGAACATCATTGGCTTTTTAATAGTGGAATCCGCAAGATGCAAGTTTAGAGAGCAATCATCAAAGTCACGGAAATCTAGCAAATCACACAAAGTTTTGGGAATAGTGGAGACACTAGCACCCAAATCACACAAGGCATGAAACTCATAATTTTAATTTTAATTTTAATAGTAGATTCCCACTCATCATAGAGTTTTCTAGGGATAGAAACTTTCAACTCAAGTTTTTCTTCATAAGATTGCATCAAGGCATCAACAATGTGTTCGGTAAAGGCCTTATTTTGACTATAAGCATGAGGAGAATTTAGCACGGATTGCAACAAGGAAATACAATCAATTAAAGAGCAATTTTCATAATTAAATTCCTTGAGATCCAATATAGTGGGTTTAGCAACATCTAGGTTTTTATTTCTTTCAATCCCACATTTATCAATTTCATCGTCAAGATCTAAAAACTTCGAATTCTTAGAACGCCTTCTAGGTAAAGGAAGATCATATTCAGTTTCATCAAGATTCATATTGCAAAACAAATATTTAATGTGGGACACATCAATAACTTTTAGATCTTCATCTTGATTTTCATAGGAATTGGAAGAACACGCTTTAATAAAGGCATCTTTGGAAGCACGCATCCTAGCGGTTCTTTCTTTGCACTCATCAATGGAAATTCTCATAGCTTTGAGAGACTCATTGATATCATGCGTAGGAGGAATAGATCTAAGCTTTAAAGAATCAACCTCAAGAGAAATTCTATCAACGTTCCTAGCCAAATCATCAACTTTAAGCAATTTCTCCTCAAGCAAAGCATTAAAATCCTTTTGTGAATTCATAAACTCTTTAACACTACTCTCAAATTCAGAGGGCATCTTATTAAAATTTCCATAAGAGTTGTTGTAGGAATTTCCATAATTAATAGAGGAATTACTACGATAAGGCCTAGGATTAAAATTCCTCTATACGGCGTTGTTACCAAAATTATTCCTACCGACAAAATTCACATCCATAGATTCATTATTATTCTCAATCAAAGTAGACAAAGTCATATCATTAGGATCAGAAGAAACACTCTTAGTAGAAAATAATTTCATAAGTTCATCCATCTTTCCATTCAAAACATTAATTTCTTCTATCGCATGCACTTTTTTGTTAGTAGATCTTTCGGTATGCCATTGAGAGTAATTAACCATAATATTATCTAGAAGTTTAGTAGCATCTCCTAGAGTGATTTCCATAAAAGTGCCTCTCGCGGCCGAATCTAAAAGATTTCTAGAAGCAAAATTCAATCCGGCATAAAGGTTTTGTATAATCATCCACAAGTTCAGACCATGAGTAGGACAATTACGTATCATTAATTTCATTCTCTTCCAAGCTTGTGCAACATGTTTAAGATCAAGTTGCTTAAAATTCATAATATCGTTCCTAAGAGAGATAATCTTTGCGGGAGGAAAATACTTAGAGATAAAAGCATCTTTGCACTTGTTCCAAGAATCAATACTATTTTTAGGCAGATATGAAAACCATGCTTTAGCACGATCTCTAAGCGAAAAAGGAAATAGCTTCAACTTAACGACATCATTATGGACATCTTTTTTCTTTTGCATATCACATAAATCAACGAAGCTATTCAGATGAGTAGGGGCATCTTCACTAGGAAGGCCGGCGAATTGATCTTTCATAACAAGATTCAACAAAGTAGTATTGATTTCACAAGATTCAGTATTGGCAAGAGGAGCAATCGCAGTGCTAAGGAAATCATTATTATTGGTATTGGTGAAGTCACACAATTCGGTAGTATCTTGAGCCATCGCGACAAACAAGCAATCCAACACACGAGCAAACAAAAGGCAATCGAGAAGGCAAATGGGAAAAAGAGGAGGAGGTAGGGAAAGAGAGGGAAAATAAAATGGCAAGGGTGAAGTGGGGGAGAGGAAAACGAGAGGCAAATGGCAAATAATGTAATCCGGGAGATAGGGATTGTGATGGGTACTTGGTTTGGTGCTTGACTTGCTCTCGCGTGAGCCTCCCCGGCAACGGCGCCATAAATTCTTCTTGCTACCTCTTGAGCACTGCATTGGATTTCCCCGAAGAGGAGAGGATGATGCAGCAAAGTAGCGTAAGTATTTCCCTCAGTTTTTGAGAACCGAGGTATCAATCCAGTAGGAGGCCACGCACAAGTCCCTCATACCTGGACAAAACAATAGCTCCTCGCAACCAACGCGATTAGGGGTTGTCAATCCCTTCACGGTCACTTACGAGAGTGAGATCTGATAGAGATGATAAATAATATTTTTGGTATTTTTGATATACAGATGCAAAGTGAGAAGTAAAAGGCAAAGTAAAAACAAAGCAAGTATTAAAGTAATGGAGATTGATATGATGAGAATAGACCCGGGGGCCATAGGTTTCACTAGTGGCTTCTCTCAAGAGCATAAGTATTCTACGGTGGGTGAACAAATTACTGTTGAGCAATTGATAGAATTGAGCATAGTTATGAGTATATCTAGGTATGATCATGTATATAGGCATCACGTCCAAGACAAGTAAACTGACTCCTGCCTGCATCTACTACTATTACTCCAATCATCGACCGCTATCCAGCATGCATCTAGAGTATTAAGTTAAAAACAGAGTAACACCTTAAGCAAGATGACATGATGTAGAGGGATAAATTCATGCAATATGATAAAAACCCCATCTTGTTATCCTCGATGGCAACAATACAATACATGCCTTGCAACCCTTTCTCACATCGGGTAAGGACACCGCAAGATTGAACCCAAAGCTAAGCACTTCTCCCATTGCAAGAACTACCAATCTAGTTGGCCAAACCAAACGGATAATTCGAAGAGACTTGCAAAGATAACCAATCATACATAAAAGAATTCAAAGAAGATTCAAATATTATTCATAGATAATCTGGATCATAAACCCACAATTCATCAGTCTCAACAAACACACCGCAAAAATAAGATTACATCAAATAGATCTCCACAAGAGAGGGGGAGAACATTGTATTGAGATCCAAAAAGAGAGAAGAAGCCGTCTAGCTACTAGCTATGGACCCGAAGGTCTGAAGTAAACTACTCACACTTCATCGGAGGGGTTATGGTGATGATGTAGAAGCCCTCCGTGGTGGATGCCCCTCGGCGTGAGCTCCTAACAGGCCCCAAGATGGGATCTCGTGGATACAGGAAGCTGGCGGTGCAATTAGGTTTTTGGCTCCTGTTACGATCGTTTGGGGTACGTGGGTATATATAGGAGGAAGGAGTATGTCGGTGGAGCAACAGGGGCCCACGAGGCGGGGTCAGCGCCCTGGGGGCGCCCCACCCTTGTGACCGCCTCTTTGCTTCCTTGGAGTAGGCTCCAAGTCCCCTGTATCACGTTCAGTGAGAAAATCACGTTCCCGAAGGTTTCATTCCGTTTGGACTCCGTTTGATATTCCGTTTCTTCGAAACACTGAAATAGGCAAAAAACTGCAATTCACGGCTGGGCCTCCGGTTAATAGGTTAGTCCCAAAAATAATATAAAAGTGGAAAATAAAGCCCAATATAGTCCAAAACAGTAGATAAAGAAGCATGGAGCAATCAAAAATTATAGATACAATGGAGACGTATCGGGGATCCCCAAGCTTAATTCTGCTCGTCCTCGAGTAGGTAAATGATAAAAGAGAATTTTTGATGCGGAGTGATACTTTGGCATAATTTCAATGCAAATCTTCTTAATTGTGGTATGAATATTCAGATCCGAATTAATACAAAATAAAAGTTCATATTGAAATAAAATTAATAATACTTCAAGCATACTAATCAAAGTAATCATGTCTTCTCAAAATAGCATGGCAAAAGAAAGTTCATCCCTACAAAATCATATAGTTAGGCTATGCTTCATTTTCACACACAAAGATGTTCCCAACTTCTATACCCCGATGACAAGCCAAGCAATTGTTTCATACTTAAATAATCTCAAACTTTTTCAACCTTCACGCAATACATGAGCGTGAGCCATGAATATAGCACTATGGGTGGAATAGAATATTATGATGGGGATTGTGTGGAGAAGACAAAAAGGAGAAAGTCTCACATTGACGAGGATAATCAACGGGCTATGGAGATGCCCATCAATTGAAGTCAACATGAGGAGTAGGGATTGCCATGCAACGGATGCACTAGAGCTATGAATGCTCAACAAAAGAAAACTAGTGGGTGTGCATCCAACTTGCTTGCTCATGAAGACCTAGGGCATTTGAGGAAGCCCATCGTAGGAATATACAAGCCAAGTTGTATAATGAAAAATTCCCACTAGTATAAAAAGACAACTTATGAGACTCACTATATGAAAAACATGGTTCTACTTTGAAGCACAATATATGAGACTCACTACATGAAGAACAAGGTGCTACTTTGAAGCACAAGTGTGCAAAAAGAGATAGTAACATTGCCCTTTTTATTTCTTTTTTTTTGGCCTTTCCTTTTTTTTCTTTTTGGCCTTTCTATTTTTTTTTGATTGGGCAATGCTCTAATAATGATGATCATCACACTTCTATTGATTACAACATAAGGATTACAACTCGAAACTAGAACAAGATATGACTCTATATGAATGCCTCCGGCGGTGTACCGGGATGGTGCAATGAATCAAGAGTGACATGTATGAATAATAATGCATGGTGGCTTTGCCACAAATACGATGTCAACTACATGATCATGCAATGGCAATATGACAAAAGTAAAGTATGTCATGATTATGATGAACGGAACGGTGAAAAGTTGCATGGCAATATATCTCGGAATGGCTATGGAAATGCCATAATAGGTAGGTATGGTGGCTGTTTTGAGGAAGATATAAGGAGGTTTATGTGTGATAGAGCGTATCATATCACGGGGTTTGGATGCACCGGCGAAGTTTGCGCCAACTCCCAAGGTGAGAAAGGGCAATGCACGGTACCGGAGAGAGGCTAGCAAAGGCGAAAAGGTAAAAGTGCGTATAATCCATGGACTCAACATTAGTCAAAAGAACTCATATACTTATTGAAAAAATTTAGAAGTCATCAAAAATCAAGTACTACGCCTGCTCCTAGGGGGATAGATTGGTAGGAAAAGACCATCGCTCGTCCCCGACCGCCACTCATAAGGATGCACAAGCCGGTACACTTCATGTTTCAAATTTGTTACACAACTTTAACCATACGTGCATGCTACGGATTTGCTAACTTCAACACAAGCATTCTTTAAATTCACAACTACTCAAATAGCATGACTCTAATATCACCATCTTCATATCTCAAAACAATTATCAAGCATCAAACTTTTCTTAGTATTCAACGACTCGAAAGAAAGTTTCACATATCTTGAATACCAAGTATATTAATATTAAGCAAATTACCATGCTATTAACGACTCTCAAAATAATCTAAGTGAAGCATGAGATATTAATAGTTTCTTTCAAACAAATCCACCACCGTGCTCTAAAAGATCTAAGTGAAGCGCTAGAGGAAAAATTATCACGCTCAAAAGATATAAGTGAAGCACTATGAGCAAAACTATCAAGCTCAAAAGATATAAGTGAAGCACATAGAGTATTCTATCAAATTCCAATTCATGAATGGCTCTTTTAAAAGGTGTGTACAGCAAGGATTATTGTGGTAGACTAACAAGCAAAGACGCAAATGATACAAGACGCTCCAAGCAAAACACATATAATGTGGTGAATAAAAATATAGCTCCAAGTAAATTACCGATGGAAGTAGACGAAAGAGGGGATGCCTTCTGGGGCATCCCCAAGCTTTGACTTTTTGGTGTCCTTGGATTATCTTGGGGGTTCCATGGGCATCCCCAAGCTTAGGCTCTTGCCACTCCTTGTTCCATAATCCATCAAAAGAATTTACCCAAAACTTGAAAACTTCACAACACAAAACTCAATAGAAATCTCGTGAGCTCTGTTAGAGAAAGAAAACAAAAGACTACTTTAAGGTACTGTAATTAAGTCATTCTTTATTTATATTGGTGTTAAACCTACTGTATTCCAACTTCTCTATGGATTATAAACTATTTTACTAGCCATAGATTCATCAAAATAAGCAAACAACACACGAAAAACAGAATCTGTCAAAAACAGAACAGTCTGTAGTAATCTGTAACTAACGAGAACTTCTGAAACTCCAAAAAATCTACCAAAATTAGAAGACCTAGACAATTTGTTTATTGATCAGTAGCAATTGGAATCAGAATTTTATCACGTTCTGGTGATTTTTAATAATTCGGGCACTGAGCGCAAAGTTTCTGGAAATTACAGCAAGATCAAATAACTATCATCCAAGAAGATCCAATAGGTCTAGTTTGGCACAAACAATAACTAAAACATAAAACCACATCTAAAAAGAGGCTAGATGGATTATTTATTCCTAAACAGAAGCAAAAACTAAAAACTAAAAATAAAATTGGGTTGCCTCCCAACAAGCGCTATCGTTTAACGCCCCTAGCTAGGCATAAAAGCAAGGATAGATCTATGTATTGCCATCTTTGGTAGGCAATCCATAAGTGGCTCTCATGATAGATTCATATGGTAATTTTATTTTATTTCTAGGAAAGTGTTTCATGCCTTTCTTTAATAGAAATTGGAATCTAATATTCCCTTCCTTCATATCAATAATTGCACCAATCGTTCTAAGGAAAGGTCTACCAAGAATAATACGACATGAAGGATTGCAATCTATATCAAGAACGATAAAATTTACGGGCACATAATTCTTATATGCAACAATAAGAACATCATTGGCTTTTTAATAGTGGAATCCGCAAGATGCAAGTTTAGAGAGCAATCATCAAAGTCACGGAAATCTAGCAAATCACACAAAGTTTTGGGAATAGTGGAGACACTAGCACCCAAATCACACAAGGCATGAAACTCATAATTTTTAATTTTAATTTTAATAGTAGATTCCCACTCATCATAGAGTTTTCTAGGGATAGAAACTTTCAACTCAAGTTTTTCTTCATAAGATTGCATCAAGGCATCAACAATGTGTTCGGTAAAGGCCTTATTTTGACTATAAGCATGAGGAGAATTTAGCACGGATTGCAACAAGGAAATACAATCAATTAAAGAGCAATTTTCATATTAAATTCCTTGAGATCCAATATAGTGGGTTTAGCAACATCTAGGTTTTTATTTCTTTCAATCCCACATTTATCAATTTCATCGTCAAGATCTAAAAACTTCGAATTCTTAGAACGCCTTCTAGGTAAAGGAAGATCATATTCAGTTTCATCAAGATTCATATTGCAAAACAAATATTTAATGTGGGACACATCAATAACTTTTAGATCTTCATCTTGATTTTCATAGGAATTGGAAGAACACGCTTTAATAAAGGCATCTTTGGAAGCACGCATCCTAGCGGTTCTTTCTTTGCACTCATCAATGGAAATTCTCATAGCTTTGAGAGACTCATTGATATCATGCGTAGGAGGAATAGATCTAAGCTTTAAAGAATCAACCTCAAGAGAAATTCTATCAACGTTCCTAGCCAAATCATCAACTTTAAGCAATTTCTCCTCAAGCAAAGCATTAAAATCCTTTTGTGAATTCATAAACTCTTTAACACTACTCTCAAATTCAGAGGGCATCTTATTAAAATTTCCATAAGAGTTGTTGTAGGAATTTCCATAATTAATAGAGGAATTACTACGATAAGGCCTAGGATTAAAATTCCCTCTATACGCGTTGTTACCAAAATTATTCCTACCGACAAAATTCACATCCATAGATTCATTATTATTCTCAATCAAAGTAGACAAAGTCATATCATTAGGATCAGAAGAAACACTCTTAGTAGCAAATAATTTCATAAGTTCATCCATCTTTCCATTCAAAACATTAATTTCTTCTATCGCATGCACTTTTTTGTTAGTAGATCTTTCGGTATGCCATTTAGAGTAATTAACCATAATATTATCTAGAAGTTTAGTAGCATCTCCTAGAGTGATTTCCATAAAAGTGCCTCTCGCGGCCGAATCTAAAAGATTTCTAGAAGCAAAATTCAATCCGGCATAAAGGTTTTGTATAATCATCCACAAGTTCAGACCATGAGTAGGAGAATTACGTATCATTAATTTCATTCTCTCCCAAGCTTGTGCAACATGTTTAAGATCAAGTTGCTTAAAATTCATAATGTCGTTCCTAAGAGAGATAATCTTTGCGGGAGGAAAATACTTAGAGATAAAAGCATCTTTGCACTTGTTCCAAGAATCAATACTATTTTTAGGCAGATATGAAAACCACGCTTTAGCACGATCTCTAAGCGAAAACCGAAATAGCTTCAACTTAACGACATCATTATTGACATCTTTTTTCTTTTGCATATCACATAAATCAACGAAGCTATTCAGATGAGTGGCGGCATCTTCACTAGGAAGGCGGACGAATTGATCTTTCATAACAAGATTCAACAAAGCAGTATTGATTTCACAAGATTCAGTATTGGCAAGAGGAGCAATCGGAGTGCTAAGGAAATCATTATTATTGGTATTGTTGAAGTCACACAATTCGGTAGTATCTTGAGCCATCGCGACAAACAAGCAATCCAACACACGAGCAAACAAAAGGCAATCCAGAAGGCAAATGGGAAAAGGAGGAGGAGGTAGGGAAAGAGAGGGCAAATAAAACGGCAAGGGTGAAGTGGGGGAGAGGAAAACGAGAGGCAAATGGCAAATAATGTAATCCGGGAGATAGGGATTGTGATGGGTACTTGGTTTGGTGCTTGACTTGCTCTCGCGTGAGCCTCCCCGCAACGGGCGCCGGAAATTCTTCTTGCTACCTCTTGAGCACTGCATTGGATTTCCCGAAGAGGAGAGGATGATGCAGCAAAGTAGCGTAAGTATTTTCCTCAGTTTTTGAGAACCGAGGTATCAATCCAGTAGGAGGCCACGCACAAGTCCCTCATACCTGCACAAAACAATAGCTCCTCGCAACCAACGCGATTAGGGGTTGTCAATCCCTTCACGGTCACTTACGAGAGTGAGATCTGATAGAGATGATAAATAATAGTTTTGGTATTTTTGATATAGAGATGCAAAGTGAGAAGTAAAAGGCAAAGTAAAAACAAAGCAAGTATTAAAGTAATGGAGATTGATATGATGAGAATAGACCCGGGGCCATAGGTTTCACTAGTGGCTTCTCTCAAGAGCATAAGTATTCTACGGTGGGTGAACAAATTACTGTTGAGCAATTGACAGAATTGAGCATAGTTATGAGTATATCTAGGTATGATCATGTATATAGGCATCACGTCCAAGACAAGTAAACCGACTCCTGCCTGCATCTACTACTATTACTCCACTCATTGACCGCTATCCAGCATGCATCTAGAGTATTAAGTGAAAAACAGAGTAACGCCTTAAGCAAGATGACATGATGTAGAGGGATAAATTCATGCAATATGATAAAAACCCCATCTTGTTATCCTCGATGGCAACAATACAATACATGCCTTGCAACCCTTTACATCCTTTGGGTAAGGACACCGCAAGATTGAACCCAAAGCTAAGCACTTCTCCCATTGCAAGAACTACCAATCTAGTTGGCCAAACCAAACGGATAATTCGAAGAGACTTGCAAAGATAACCAATCATACATAAAAGAATTCAGAGAAGATTCAAATATTATTCATAGATAATCTGGATCATAAACCCACAATTCATCGGTCACAACAAACACACCACAAAAAGAAGATTACATCAAATAGATCTCCACGAGAGAGGGGAGAACATTGTATTGAGATCCAAAAAGAGAGAAGAAGCCATCTAGCTATTAGCTATGGACCTGAAGGTCTGAAGTAAACTACTCACACTTCATCGGAGGGGCTATGGTGATGATGTAGAAGCCCTCCGTGGTGGATGCCCCTTCAAGGAGCTCCGGAACAGGCCCCAAGATGGGATCTCGTGGATACAGGAAGTTGCGGCGGTGCAATTAGGTTTTTGGCTCCTGTTCTGATCGTTTGGGGGTACGTAGGTATATATAGGAGGAAGGAGTATGTCAGTGGAGCAACAGGGGGCCCACGAGGCAGGGGGCCGCGCCCTAGGGTTGGGAGCGTGCCCCCCACCCTCGTGACCGCCTCTTTTGTTCCTTGGAGTAGGGTCCAAGTCCCCTGGATCACGTTCGGTGAGAAAATCACGTTCCCGAAGGTTTCATTCCGTTTGGACTCCGTTTGATATTCCGTTTCTTTGAAACACTGAAATAGGCCAAAAACAAAGCAATTTCGGCTGGGCCTCCGGTTAATAGGTTAGTCTCAAAAATAATATAAAAGTGGAAAATAAAGCCAATATAGTCCAAAACAGTAGATAAAGTAGCATGGAGCAATCAAAAAGTATAGATACGTTGGAGACGTATCATGCCTCACGGCACCAATCAAGGGGCGGATGACATCGCCAAAAGGGCGTCCAGGCGGCTGTCTCAGGAGCCTGGCGTCTTCGAAGAGCGACTCTTCAGGCCCTCAGCGGCACCATCACTATCAAGCGTGGCGCAACCTCGGGAGGAGCTCCCCCAGCCGCCTGCCTCGGTAGCCCCGGTCTGCGGCCCGACCTCAGGGGCACGCCTGGTCCTGGCGTTGGAGCCTCAGGAAGGGTGCTGGATCACAGAGCTCAAGAGCTACTTGACGTGGGGGACTGTAACGCCCCGAATTTGACGCGAGAGCGATGTTTGCTTGTTTTGGAGCTCTTCTTCTGCTTCTTCGATCAGGGGATAGGTTCCAGGTCGGCAGCCTGGGCTAGCAGGGTGGATGTTGTTTGAGTTTCTGTTTATGTTTGATCCGTAGTCGGATGTTGGTCTCTTGTATGATGTTGTATTCGTGTGGCATTGTATGCCTTTTGTATGTATCCCCATCTATTATGTAATGTTGATGTAATGATATCCACCTTGCAAAAGCGTCTTCAAGATGCGCTTCTATCCTTTAATGGGACCTTCGTGTTCCTTTAGGATAGGGTCGCATCTTAGGGCGTGACAAGTTGGTATCAGAGCCTCGATCGACCATAGGAGCCCCCTTGTTTGTTGGCCGTTGTTGAGTCTAGAAGAAAACTATTTTGAGTCTTAGGATTATATATATCGGAGAGTAGGATTCTTTTTACTCCTCAGTCCCTTCGTCGCTCTGGTGAGGCCTCCTAACGTAGATGTTTTGTCTTTCCTCTCCTCAAATTTCACAAATTTTTTTTAGGGTCGCGCGGGTATCTTGGGATCGTTCCGGTAGTCTTGTGACGAGAATATTGTTCTTGGTGCCTCCTGACATTTAGGGGTTGTGGCAGTGTCCCGGGGAGTTGAGCTCTGAGGTGTTGTCGTCACAATTTTATCGTTGCAGTTCTGGAATACCTGAGTTTTGCCGACATCGAAAATCTCTTTTATGCAGTTGTTGGTGAGATAACCTCGATGCCACCCAGTACAGGGGAGTTCCGGAGTATTGCCATAACTCGTATAACGGATGCTTTTCGAAGGTTGAGGTACACGATTTCCGAAGGTTTCTTGGTTATGTGTTGACGGATGGATACAACTGGATCTAGGTATTGTTAGTTTGGGTGATATATTTTGTGTCCCCTGTATCCCCAATACCAGATTGCATAACCAGAACAGTTTCAGGAGTTTATAGGTGGGAATTCAAGTAGCTCCTAGAATATCTTTCCGACAGATGCATGATATGGGATTGGGTAAATCTCTATCATATGTATTTGTTCCGGCTTATTCTGCAAGCCAAATCCTTTGTTTTGTTTTATTTGTGGTATTCGAGTTGCTTCGATGTCAAGTGTTGATTCATACCTTCCCTAAACGGTGTTCTCATATTGCCATGTGAATACTAATCTTTCTTGATCATCGAGGTCGTCATGTTAATTCTTTTCCCAACTGGCGTGCTTCTCTTCAAATGGATCCGACCATTTCAACATTTGCGAGGTCAATTCTAAGTTTTCACAACGGTGTTTGTTTCATCCGTCCCAAGTTGTCTTTGTTTTCCCGCCCTCCCACCCTTTTCTGCAAGGACTTATATATTTTAATCAAGTATCTATTTATTCATGTGAAGTCTCTTCACTCTTTTCAATCAATGTTACTGATCCGGTTGATCCCTCATGAAGATGCTCAACAGCTCCAAGTTCATCATTCTTCATTATCGTATTCCTTTCCGGTGGATTTAACTCAAGCTTTCAGTGTTAATCATATTCCTTTCCTTGTTGCAAATGCTTTCTCTTGCCGATGCACCTCTTAATCATTCACTTCTCGCTATTCATTTGTTCTGGAGTGTTGACGATATCTCAGAAGGCTCGTCTTTTCATTCCAGATCCGTTCAAGTTATTTTGAGGTTGTTATCTCATTCAAGCCATTTAATTCAACCGGTGCAATCTTTATTTCAAGCAATCGTTCAGCGGTGTTTCTTTTGAGTGGGCCCTAACCCACAGGTCTTTTCCCAGGATCTTACCTGACTCTTCTAATTTTCCCGGAGCTTCTAAAATTATTTTCAAAGTTTGACGTAAGAATGAGTTATCATCAGTCAAATGTCTTTCTCCAAGATCTTCCAAATTCTTTTCATCTCGGGTTCTACCTTTCCTCTTTTTCATTATTCCAAAGTTTCTCAACAATTTCGGTGGTGTTTCTCCTCGTCTTTCTCAGCTTTGAAGACCAAAGAAGAGTTCCTCTTAAATCTTGTCCGTCCTCTCGAAGTTTCGTGGTTCTAGCTTCATATTATCCTCTCAAATTATTCCATTTGTCAGATATTCCTTTTCTTCTTCTCAAGTGCTCTCGATTCTTTGATTCTTCTCTTGAGTTCTTGTTTCATCTCATCCTGTTTCCCTTCCGTCTCGGTCCTAAGATCTCGGGACAAGATCTCTTGTTAGTGGGGGAGTGTTGTAATGCCCCGGATTTGACGCGAGAGCGATGTTTGCTTGTTTTGGAGCTCTTCTTCTGCTTCTTCGATCAGGGGATAGGTTCCAGGTCGGCAGCCTGGGCTAGCAGGGTGGATGTTGTTTGAGTTTCTGTTTATGTTTCATCCGTAGTCGGATGTTGGTCTCTTGTATGATGTTGTATTCGTGTGGCATTGTATGCCTTTTATATGTATCCCCATCTATTATGTAATGTTGATGTAATGATATCCACCTTGCAAAAGCGTCTTCAAGATGCGCTTCTATCCTTGGTGGGACCTTCGTGTTCCTTTAGGATAGGGTCGCATCTTGGGCGTGAAAGGGACCCTGGCGGAGAAGGAGGAGGAGGCGGAGCGTGTGGCGCGGCAAGCCACGGCCTGCTGCATCAGTGATGGAGAGCTTTACCGGAGGCGACCGAATGGCGTGTCCCTACATTGCATTTCCAGAGAGCAAGGGAAGGAATTGCTGGAAGACATACACGGCCAAGACTGTGGGCATCACTCATCGTCACGAACCCTCGTTGGCAAGGCGTTCCGCAGCGGGTTCTACTGGCACACAGCACTCAGCGACGCTGTTGAGCTGGTAAGGGCTTGCGAGGCCTGCCAATTTCATGCCAAGCAGATCCATCAGCCGGCGGGAGGTCTGCAAACTATACCCCTCTCATGGCCATTCGCAATTTGGGGGCTGGACACTCTAGGCCCGTTCCCTCGGGCGCCAGGGGGCTATCTCTACCTCTACGTCGTCGTCGACAAGTTCACCAAGTGGGCTGAGGTGGAAGCTGTCCGCACCATCCCAGCGGGCTCTGCGGTCAAGTTCATCAGGGGCCTCGTGAGCCGGTTTGGGGTGCCTACCGCATCATCACCGAGAACGGTTCGCAGTTCACCGGCAATCTCTTCAAAACGTATTGTGCTAACCTTGGAACGCAGATATGCTACGCTTCAGTGGCGCACCTCCGGAGTAACGGCCAGGCCGAGCGAGCCAATGCGGAGGTCCTGAAGGGCCTCAAAACCAGGACCTTCAAGAAGAAGCTGGAGGCCTGCGGCAGGGGCTGGCACGACGAGCTCCAGTCCGTGTTGTGGTCCATCCGCACAACCGCGGCCAAGCCGACTGGCGAGACCCTGTTCTTCCTCGTCCACGGAGCAGAAGCCGTCCTCCCTCACGAGGTCAGGCGTCGCTCCGCACGGGTCTTGGCGTTCGATGAGGCGCAGCAGGACGCCATGCGGGGGACGGATCTCGTGCTGGGGGAGGAACATCGTCGAGAGGCCGCGCTGCGAGCGGCAAGGTATCAACAGGCGCTGCGGCGATACCACTGCCGCAACATCCGCCCCAGGACTCTTGAGGTAGGGGACCTCGTGCTCAGACGGGTCCTCTCCAGGGAAGGGTTGCATAAGCTTTCTCCTATGTGGGAGGGCCCGTTCAAGGTTGTTCATGTTTCCAGGCCCGGCTCTGCACGCTTGGAGACTCATGAGGGGGTGCCCATCCCGAACGCGTGGAACATCCAGCATCTCCGGAAGTTCTACCCTTGAAGAAAGGCCCAGAGCCTGTAAGAAAGGCCTAGAGCCTGTGAAGAAGGCCAACGCCTGTGAAGCTCATTTCCCCGAGAAAAGCCCGGAGCCTGTGAAGAAGGCCAACGCCTGTGAAGCTCATTTCCCCTAGAAAGGCCCGGAGCCTGTGAAGAAAGCCAATGCCTGTGAAGCTCATTTCCCCGAGAAAGGCCCGGAGCCTGTGAAGAAGGCCAACGCCTCTGAAGCACATTTCCCCGAGAAAGGCCCAGAGCCTGTGAAGAAGGCCAATGCCTGTGAAGCTCGCGGCCCGTGACACTCTCATGTAATAATGAGTTGGGGCTGTACACACCCCGGAGTCTCCGGAGAGCCGCCCTCGGGCCTCGGGGGCTCCCGCCCACGCCCAGTGGCAGCACTTAGCTCCGCGCTGGTGAGAAGACGTCGAAGACTAGATTAGGTGCCGGACGCGGCTTTTCATTTGCTTTCTGCAGTTGGCTTGTTCGTTCCTATTTGAAGTTTTATTGAAGTTGTTGCCGTCCTTGGCTTGTGACTCTTTGTCTTTTTCGCTCACTTGCCTCATTTTCTCTCGCGCAAGTCTCCCGAGGGAGCAATGCAGGCACCCTCGCGAGTGTTTTCTGCCCCTGTCATTTGAATCCTATCCATGTCCACTACGGGAGCACCCCTCCCAGTATGTGCCCCACAGGCATCGTGACGCGAACATAGAACCTGGGTCGGTCGCCTCAACAACCGAGACAGGAAGCTACCCCTCCTGACTAATCCTTGCAGGACACAAAGCGCGCGGCGAGGCCTCGACCTCGGGAAGCGAAGACCGCGACAAGTCCCCCCAAGTTAAGTAATTCCTGGACGCGGGCATGCGGCACAAAAGCACAGCACAGGAATAGCAGAAACAACATGATAATTAACAGCAGTAGTTCAGCACGCCCCAAGGGGCCCTACACTACTTTCTCTTTGCGCAGGGAAGGGAGAAAAACAAAATAGGCCCGACTTGCTCGGCGCCAACTCGCGGCGAAGACTCGTACTGCCTCCGGAGCTCAGTCAGACTCCTCCTCGCGCTTCACCGAGGCGCGACGGCGGGCCGACCCGCTACCTCTCTCATGGCGGGCGCGACGGCACGGGGGCTGGTCGTGGCCACCGCTGGAGGAGCTGCTGTCCGAAGGAGAGCCGCCGAAGCTCGACGAGCCCCGAGCGCCGCCGACCACGCGCCTGCTGTCATCTTCATCCCGATCATCGCGGGGCTGGGTACACGGCCGCGGTCATCGTCTTGAGGCAGCACCGGCACGACGACCGTCTTCTCCGAACACCCTCACGTAGAGGTGGCATCGCCGTCGAACTTGAAGTGCAGGGTGCACCGCCGGCTCGAGCACGCAGCGGCAAATGTTTGCCACCGGGTCGGCCACATTCGGCGGCGACGGAGACCTCCAGCGAAGCCCAGGAGGCCCGGCTGCAACAACCGTCCACCTGAAGCCAGAGGCCACCCGGAGCACCGGCCGGAAGTTCACCTACAAAGAAGCGGGAAGCTGGAGCAGTGGTCGGCTCCATCGACCACCACGATTTAACTCCGGCAGCACCTCCGCCGAGTGGAAGCGCGGCCTAGGGGGGCGTGCAGTCACGACACGCCCCCCATAGACAACCTGGCACACATCGGCGCGCAGGGGATCGCCTCCATGACCGCGGGAAGCCGCTACGGGAGCCACAGGATGCTTGCGAGGACGGCCCCGACCGCGCTTGGCCGGGGGAGAGTCAGGCCCAACCTGGCGGGCCTTTCCCTTCTCCGCGGCCGAGAACCTCTTCGACGGAGCCATGGAGAGAAGGAGTAGCAAGAGGGGATGCACTGGAAGGGCTTGCGCCGTTCCGTACTTATAGCTAGAGGAGGCCAACTGTCGGCCTCCACGATCACAGGTAATCATGACCCATTTCTGCGTGCAGGGACTTGTCAAGTCATGCGGTTGCCGAGGGATCATGGGGAAGCGGAGACGCCCAAGTCCAATCAATCGCCACGCGGCGCCTGAGGCCACAGGCTGTTGGGGCCCGTGGCGCTTCGCACTTGCCCCTTCGCTTCCCTGCTAAGCCAAGTCTGGGCGTGCCTTGGGCCCGGGGGCTACTGTCGGCGTTCTGGGAACGGGGGTCCCCAGACTTGCCTGCCTGCGGCCTGTGGCGTGGCTCAAGTGGTGGCCCAGCGCGGTCCAGCTTCATCGGCTCAAGCTCAAGACCCTCGCGAGGGGCCAAGCCTCGCGGGGCGGATGGCAGGAACCGTCCTCAGGAGCAGCCTCGTCAGGCAGGCTCACGAGGAGGCGGAGAGATCAAGACAGGGTACCTCACGAGGGTGCCCCGTGACGCAAGCCATGACGATCGAGATCAAGCGGGTGCAGTGAGGCGCCAGCCTCATGATGTCCTCATTTCCCCTTTGGTGCAAAGGAGGCAAGCACAGGCCAAGGCATCAGGCAAAGGTTACTGCTTCGGTTCAACAAGACCAAGACCACTAGAGCGGCAGGACAGAGGTCATCATGGAGCCCAGGACAGCGTCACCGTCAGAGCCTTTGGCAGCCGAAGACCAACTTTAGTCAGGATAAGTGTACTAGATGTTCCCCTTCAAATTGGCCAATTGTTGGCGCCCTTCCCGCTCATTATTTGGGAAGAGGCCCGGGGCCTCCCTCTATAAATAGGACTAGCCACCACAGAGAGATGGGAGAGGTCAAACCGACCAGAGAGAGAGAGAGAGAGAGAAGTGACTGGACTCACCCAAGCAGTCCATCGCACCAGCTGAAGAACAGCCCCTCGCGAGGTTGTTCTTCCTTTGTACTGTTCTTCATCAGCCCTGTAGGCAATCCACCACACCACACACTGGAGTAGGGTATTATACCACAACGGTGGCCCGAACCAGTATAAATCTTGTGTCTCTTGCGATGTTCATCGTTCCTAGTTTAGATCCCTTGCAAACCATCAACGCGTGAGCTGGTAGGGGAAAGATCTCCGCGCGCACCCCAGAGTTCGAACCTCAAGGGTCTGCCGGAACCCGAAATCCGACACCTATAGCATCAGGACATGATGCCTTTCACTAAGCTTGGGTGCACCCTTCCAGATATGGACAGATGGGAAGAGTGCACTGCTTAAAAACAATGTGTCTGTTTTGTTACTTGTTACTACATGCGATGAAACTTGAATATCTCGATGCAGCGAAACTATTAGATGTATGGTGCCGCGCTCTAGTTAATTACTTTCGGTACGATAAAATTTGTTAACTAGTACTATATATGTTGCTTCTATTTCGTAACTGTTTTTTGAATTCGCTTCATGGTATATATATGTGCATCTCTGACAGGTATATGGATCAACGATGGCGAGGAAGTGGTATGCCGTGTATGTAGGGCATGTTTCGGGTGTGTATGATGAGTGGCCAGAGTGTCAGGCCCAAGTCTACGGCTTCTCCGGAAGCGAAAGGGTTTGATAGCAGAGCGGAAGCTGAAGCTAGTTACTTGAGATTCATAGCACAGGGGATTGAGAACCAGCGCATTGTTGCAAAAACTACTACATAATACCGCTTTTGATCATCGTGATCGCTCTTATCGTGTATGTCTTAGTTTAGGTAGATGATGAAACATGTGTCTATGGTGACAATGTAGGAGACATGTGATCATTAACTTGTATCGCTATTTCGAGATGATGATGAGATCGGCATCATTTGTGTTGATACTATGTTGGTATGATGAGACTATGTTGTACCACTTCGATGATGATGATGAGACATTCCTTTTTCATATAGTTCCAGTGTATGTTGTAACTGTATAAAACCTGTAAAAATACGAATACAGCAACATAAAAAAAACAAAATACTAGCAGTAGCGTGGGGTATTGGAGTAGTAGCAGCGCTGCTTACGATGGCGTTTTTTGAAGGGCCACACTACTAGTATTAGCGATGGCGATGGATGAGGCGCTACTTGCTAGAATCTGAATAGCAGTAGCGCTGGTTCAAACAAGCGCTACTACTAAAAAATAGCTGTAGCGCCATAGCAGTAGCGCGCCTACCCACGCTACTAATAGCCAAAAAAACCAGCGCTGCTGGTAAGGGTTTTCCTAGTAGTGTAGAGGTGCGTGGGGATTCGAACCTTGCAATATCTCAAATAAATGGAGACTTTGACGCCAAGGACCCAAAAATGGCGGCTTACCACAACGCCGTCCTCAAAAGGTCAGCTCGGTTCGAGGGGCTCAAATTCCACCATGTGGTCCGAGAAAACAATCAAGCGGCGGATATCCTCGCCCTCATCGGTGCTAAGCGCGACCCTGTCCCACCTAATATCTTCTTGGAAAGGCTGTTTAAGCCATCCTGGTGTGGGAAGGGGAGACGGGCAACAACACTCCGGATCCAGCCACAATGCCAGATCACGAACACTCTGACGTAATCGGAGGCTCTGCCACCGAAATAACACCTTCGGCCCACGTGATTATGGCTGTCATCGCCCCGTGAACAGAACCCTTCTTGGCTTACCTAACTAGGCAAGCCCGCATTTATTTGGAAGGGGGCCAAAGAAATGTCTCCACCTGCTGCCAACAGTCTTTCTTCGGAATTCTACTTCCTGAATTTGAGGAAATCAAGCTGTTCGACCACAGATAGGATCGGTCGCTCGGGAAAACCCACTGTTTCCTGCCCTTTTCTGAACAGGGACTCCCTGAGTACCCAAACGAGGCACGTTGCATTGTGTGGCGGTCTAAATCCTACAAGATCCATGAGGGAGAACTTTATAAGAAAAGCGCTATCGGAGTACTTCAAAGGTGCATCTCCGAAGAGGAAGGACGGCAACTTTTGGCAGAAATTCATGCTGGACTCGGCGGCCACCACGCCGCAGCTCGGGCCCTTGTAAGCAAGGCCTTCCATTGAGGTTTTTACTGGCCGACGGCCCGAGCAGACGCACAGGACCTCATCCAACATTGTGTCGGTTGCTAGCGTTTTGCAAACCAAAGCCATATGCCACCTACCGCTCTCCAAACAATCCCCATTACTTGGCCCTTTGCGGTCTGGGGGCTTGATATGGTCGGACCCCTTAAAGGAGGAAGCCATAAGAAAAAGTACCTATTGGTCATGGTGGATAAATTCACCAAATGGATAGGAGCCAAACCAGTTAAAACGGCCGAGTCCGGACCAGTGATAGACTTCAATCCGGGGTTGTACACTGTTACGGTGTCCCCCACAGCATCATCACCAAACACGGCTCGAACTTTATAGCCGACGAGGTAAAAACTTGGTGCGGCAACATGGGCATTAAGCTCGATTATGCCTCCGTCTATCACCCTCAAACAAACGGTCAAGTCGAGCGAGCAAATGGTCCTATCATGAGCGGCATTAACCCAGATTAGTGCCATCCTTGAAGGAATCAGATACGCACTGGGTCGAGGAGCTCGACTCCATACTTTGGGGGCTGCGGACCACGCCGAATCGCACTACCAGATACACACCATTTTTTATTGTGTACAGCGCAGAGGCGGTACTGCCCCGCGACATAATTCATGACTCACCTAGAGTGCGCATGTACAAAGAGAAAGAAGTGGAGCTTGATCGGCATGACAGTTTGGACGCCCTGGAGGAGCAGCGTGACGTGGCAAAAGCCCGCTCCGCATTCTATCAGCAACAGGCTCGACGGTATCAAAGCAGAGAAGTACGGGCCAAAACTTATAACGTTGGTGAACTCGTTCTACGCCTACCCGAGAAGAAAAAGGACAAGCTCAAGCCCAAATGGGAAGGCCCCTTCGTTATTGACCAAGTTCTAACCGGTGGAGCATACCGTCTGCGGGATGCATCGGACAATTGACTCGAGCCAAACCCATGGAACGCGGCCAGACTCCAAAGGTTCTACGCCTAGTGCCGGACTCTGTATTCGTCTCCTTACCTCTGTCCCTTATATATATATATATATATATATATATATATATATATATATATATATATATATATATATATCCGCTATCTGTCTTTCTTTCTTTCTTTCTTCCCTTTTTCTTCACGACCTTAAAAGGTTAAAATGTGTCTTGACTACACAATCTTGACGCGCCAGGCGTGCTCATTATACCTGGGGGCTTCTTATACAGAAGCTTAATATAATTATGTTCCGGGCTCTATGCCTGTCGGTGTCAAAACCGGCGGATCTCGGGTAGGGGGTCCCGATCTGTGCATCTAGGCTGACGGTAACAGGAATCAAGGGACACAATGTTTACCCAGGTTCGGGCCCTCTCGATGGAGGTAAAAACCTACTTCCTTCTTGATTAATATTGACGATATGAGTAGTACAAGAGTAGATCTACCACGAGATCGTAGAGGCTAAACCCTAGAAGCTAGCCTATGATGGTATGATTGTAATTGTGATCGGCCTTCTAAGGACCAACCTCTCCGGTTTATATAGACATCGAAGAGGGCTAGGGTTTACATGGAGTCGGTTACAAGGAAGGAAATGTAATATCCGGATCGCCAAGCTTGTCTTCCACGCAAAGGAGAGTCCCATCTGGACACGGGACGGAGTCTTGAGTCTTTTATCTTCACGCTTCAATAGTCCGGACGATGTATACAGTCCGGTTGTCCGGATACCCCCTAATCCAGGACTCCCTCAGTAGCACCTGAACTAGGCTTCAATGACGATGAGTCCGGCACGCAGTCTTGTCTTCGGCATTGCAGGGCGGGTGCCATCTCCGAATACTCCGAAGTAATTATCGAACACTTAGACCGTGTCCGGATCAGTGAGGTGATTCTCACATACCATCACGGGGAACATAGTATAAATCCGATCTGCTGGCAATCTCCATACGTCGTGCCTTTGCATCGTGGCCTAGTCCAACATGAACCGGCACTTCTCGCCCCACCTCGACTCGCGTTGCGAGGCGGTTTTATTGGCACGTCCTGCCAAAGCAGATATCGTGTTCCTCTTATGTTCAGACCGGACGGTCCCTCTTTACTGCCTTTAACTGGCTTCTTTTGCTGATCGGGTCGAGAGCCTCTGAATCCGGCGTTTACCGTTGTGTTGTCCGGGCTTTCTTCCTTGTTTTGGCGTTTGTTTTTATTACGTTGTGGCTTCCCGTTGCTATCCCTTATTTCGGATGTGCTGGGATCGCTGGTGCCTTTACGGGCTAGCCAGCTGTCTACACCCGCACAAAAGTGGGTCATAAAGCTTGTTAAGGTTGCCATTGTCCTTGGCTTTTCTTGGCTGAGGTGTCTGGCGAGCCACTCGTCGCGGATGCTGTGTTTGAATGCTGCTAAGGCTTCGGCATCTGGACAATCGACAATTTGATTCTTCTTAGTGAGGAATCTATTCCAAAGCTTGCGGGCGGACTCTCCGGGCTGTTGGATTATGTGACTTAAATCGCCCGCATCCGGAGGCCGGACATAAGTCCCTTGAAAATTGGCCCTGAAAGCGTCCTCGAGTTCCTCCCAACTCCCAATTGAATTTTCGGGGAGGCTTTTCAACTAGTGTCGAGCTGGTCCCTTCAACTTGAGGGGAAGGTATTTGATGGCGTGGAGGTCGTCCCCACGAGCCCTGTGAATATGCAGGATAAAATCCTCGATCCAGACCCCTGGGTCTGTCGTTCCGTCGTATGCCTCTATGTTCACAGGTTTGAAGCCTTGTGGAAATTCATGGTCCAGTACTTCTTCGGTGAAGCACACGGGGTGCGCAGCCCCTCTGTATCTAGACGTGATGTGGCATGCCGTCGACTGTTGTTGTGTCTGGTGCGGATCCCGAACTGGTATTTGGTTGGTATGATCATTTTGGTGACCATAGTCCCTCGACGGGGTGTGTCCTTTAGATCCGTAGATGGGCCTGGCTGCGCCAGCTTTCTTATCCAGGTGCTCACACAAATCATGCGCGGCGTCGGTAGCCGCTCTGTTGCGGTTGTGAAGCGGTACGTCTGGCCTCCTGGTCGTGTTATTCTTTGGTGGAACGGCCTCGTCGTCGAATTCTGGCAGTAGCTTACGTTTTGGATAGCTCTTTGTATGGCGATCGTCGCCATATCTTTCTTCAGTGTCTAGCACTTTATTCCATCTGCGATTGAGCGTTTCCTGTGCGGCTTTTAGCCGTTGCTTCTGCTTCTTTAGACTTCTTTCGGTGGCCGTAAGCTTTCTGTGGAGGTTATATCGTTCCACGCGTGTTTCTGGGATGATGAATGCGTCGTCATTCGGACTTTGTTCTTGTCCTGGGGCAGTTTGATGAACTCGTCCCTTGGGATCATTGTGATCGGGCGTCCGCTCCGAACTGTGTTCGGCATGACATGGCTCGTCCTGCTCCATCGTTGGGTCTGTATGGTCATTGTTGCCTTCGGAGTTGACTGGGGTGTCGATTCTTCTGGCGCTCTTGTCGCTATTTTTGCTGTTGCTGGACTTTGAGTGGCGTCTGCGCCCTCGTTTCCGCTTTTGCCCGGGGGTTTTATCTTCCGGATTGTCGCCGTCGTCCTCCTTGGGCGTGTCCACCATGTATATATCGTGTGAGGAGGTAGCAGTCCAGTGCCCCAGAGATTCTGAATCTTCTCCTGCATCATCGTCCATCCCGTCAATGCCTTCGGGGTCGAAGTCAAGCACGTCGGATAAATTATCAACCATGGCAATGAAGTGGGTGGTGGGTGGGCAATGAATTCCTTCGTCGCCTGCTTTCCACTCGGGCCGGACATAGTTCGGCCAAGAGCCTCCTGACAGAAAGAGAGACTTTAATGAGTTCAGCATGTCGCCAAAGGGCGAGTGCTGGAAGATATCTGCAGCGGTAAACTCCATTACCGAAGCCCAACCAGGCTCGCCGGGCCCGGGAGTGTGCGGATTGGAACCCACAACCGGATACGAGTCCGGGGGTCCGTAGTCACAGGCTTCCACAGAGGTGAGACCTGTGTTCGGCTCCAACGCCAATGAGTATGCGGCCTGCGGGGCGGGGTCCATCCCTCCGTCCTTAGGCAACACAGCCTGCTCCGGATCTAGGTCCGGGGCTACTACTGGGGTGATATCCCGAGCATTGTCCGACAGCAGGTCTAAGTCGTGCTCATCGTGACTGTCCGTGCTCCCGGCACAGGCCCGAATCCGTCGAAGTTTCCGAACCTGACATGGTGGCCAGGGGCGTAGCTGTCGATCTGCTCCAGATGGCCAAGCGAATTGGCCCGCAGTGCGAAGCCGCCGAACACGAAGATCTGTCCGGGGAGAAAAGTCTCGCCCTGGACCGTGTTGTTGACGATTGAAGGCGCCATCAAGCCCCGCAGCAACGACACAGAGGAACTCTCAATGAAAGCACCAATGTCGGTGTCAAAACCGGCGGATCTCGGGTAGGGGGTCCGACCTGTGCGTCTAGGCTGATGGTAACAGGAAGCAAGGGACACAATGTTTACCCAGGTTCAGGCCCTCTCGATGGAGGTAAAACCCTACTTCCTGTTCGATTAATATTGACGATATGAGTAGTACAAGAGTAGATCTACCACGAGATCGTACAGGCTAAACCCTAGAAGCTAGCCTATGATGGTATGATTGTAATTGTGATCGGCCTTCTAAGGACCAACCTCTCTGGTTTATATAGACACCGGAGAGGGCTAGGGTTTACATGCAATCGGTTACAAGGAAGGAAATATAATATCCAGATCGCCAATCTTGTCTTCCACGCAAAGGAGAGTCCCATCCGGACACGGGACGGAGTCTTGAGTCTTGTATCTTCACGCTTCAATAGTCTGGATGATGTATACAGTCCGGCTATACGGATACCCCCTAATCCAGGACTCCCTCAATACCCCCTGCACATGTGTTACTTTTCCACATGTACCTTTTCTTCGCCATTATATGCATCGATATGACTTAAGTTCTGGCCAAGCTGGGTTGCCTGGCTCTTGTGTTTATGCCCTACGTTCTCGTTAATTCGGCTAGGGCATAAGGGGAGCACCTCTGTGATTGTTACTGCCGGGTCAGCCGGATGTGTACCTCAGACTGGGTGAAGCCGAAAGCTAGCGTTCTTAAGGGAATATTCGGTCGATGAACAAAAGATGACTTTTACTTATTACAATACATGCCCCCAGATGTTTATATCCTGCGTCTCTTTTCACAGTTCGGACATGCACATTAATGCATGCGTACCCAGGGAAAGGAACCCTTAACGGAACTATTCTCCCTGGAAGATGTTTCTTACTATCCATGTAATATAACATAGCTAGTTGGGTACTTGTCTGTTCAAGCACTTATGACCCCTACGTCTGGTTTCCACGCGTACCCCGGATTTTACATAACTGAGCGGGTATTCAGATACACTCCGGACTGTCGAGTCCGGAGGTTGAAGCAAAAAGGTATGCCATGAAAAATGATTTACAATTCGGCTAGGGACAAAAATAAAACTGGGGAAAAATCAATATGGAGCCGTCAGAGGCTTATCTGGCCGATATGACTTCCTGAAATTCTTTCCTGAGAAAAACCTAAAATGGAGGGGTTGGGGCTTTGGCTCCAGGCTCAAACTCTATCCTGCGGTAGACTGCGCTCCTAGGGAGCGCTTGGGCAACTAACTTGTGGGGCATGACATCCCAAATTCATCAGTTACATTAGGAATTCTCTGAAAAAAGGTCTTATGTGTATTGGATCCGCTCTTCTGTTAGCATGAACACATGAATGAGATTCTTCTTATTCTTCCTAAATAGAAACCCCCACCCTCACCTTTCTTAGGACTATCAAGCCTTCTCAAATTAGGTCTATGGTAGAAGCTTTGAACGTAGACCCGGGTACAAATCTTTCACTCACTGAAAAAGTGAAAACCTGTGACTATATCGTCCTGAAGACGGATGCGGCGGGAAGAAGTGGCATTTACAAGTGTTGCTGACTTTACATTTAGGTTTCGGCATAACAAAGCTTGCACTGTCTTTTCGCACTTAGGCGCACAGCGTGCCGTTGGTAATGATTCTACTACGGTGCTGCAAATTCGCAAGCTGATCCTAAGTAATCGTTGTTGTTCATTGGATTCCTCCGGAATTACTTCGTTAGGATTGAAGAATTGCTGCAATTCTTCCTGAATAGACTCGATTCTCCCGTCGAGAGTTTCTTTGAAAGTCTTACCTAAACTCTTCCGATTGAATATGAGAAAGCCGATTACTATCATTTTTTCATTATAGATTGAGATCTTCTTCGGACTTGATGCACAAATAG
Organism: Aegilops bicornis; assembly: GCA_021605145.1. Classification (NCBI taxonomy): domain Eukaryota; kingdom Viridiplantae; phylum Streptophyta; class Magnoliopsida; order Poales; family Poaceae; genus Aegilops; species Aegilops bicornis. Next base: position 77,799,971 of record CM038674.1, on the reverse strand, counting down.
ATGGAATAGCAGCAAATAGCATATTTCTATCCTTCATATCCGTAGAAAGAAATCTCATCTCTAGGTAACTCCATCTTTTTCAGCTCTGCTCGCTCACTTTTGAAAGGAAAGGAGACTGATCTTGACGTCGGCGTTGGTTTTTCCAACGAAACGAATCCATTTTGGATTAAGATTTCACATAAGCATTGCACAATGATCCGCATTAGGCGGGGAGCAGCAATGATACCGCTGCCCGGAAATAAGTACCTATCCCTCTACTACTTATGATATTTTTCGTTCTATTGAAATCCTGCGTCGAGCCGATGTTTCATTGATCGATACCGGGCACATCCATCACATCAACTATTTCACTTTTCATACGCATTTATTGATGGACCGGTAAACTAGACCCGAAAAACTCCTTTTTTTAAAATGAAAGACCCATCACAAAATTATGGCGCAACGCTATGACGAGCGTACTCACAGGCCGGCACCTCGATGCATCCGTCTCAAGAGTTGTACACCTTACATGTGCTTCACGCCACAATCTCTCACTTTCTGCTCCTCCATCTGTCTCCATCATATAATCGATCTCACCACTCATGTCTGAGTGAAAAAACCAAATTTGTTAGTATATATCATGGCCGAGAGGAAACATTCCTCTCATGTCGATATTAGTATTAGGGACCCTTAGTATTATTAACCGGTTACTATATGTACATGCAGTGAGACAATCAATCTATGCTCTCATTCACATTTCATTCTAGCACTAACGACTCCAGCCCTATCTATCCCTACAAGCAAATGGACCCTAGAAGCAAATGGAGTAAGTCCGATGGAACACTCGGATTGGAAAAGATAGTTATACTCATAGTCATGGATGAAAATAAAGCTTGGAAACTAGTTCAAATCGAACTCAAAAGCAACTAGGCCATCCAACTTCCATTGAAGCAGCTTCCCTGGAACTAGCTGCCATTGTATCGGTTGGTGCCATTTCTTCTCTTGGAGGCAGGGCAATAGATTAAGATTAGGCGGTGGCGAAGGAACTGTAGGGCTTAGGGCTGCGGGTGAGCGCAACTTCAATAGGTTGAGCGGAGGAAGAGAAGAAAAAGCAGCTATTTCACCGGTGTCGTAATAACCACTGTTTTCGGGTTTGAAGGCATAAGCGCAGCGAGATCTTCTTTCATTTAAGAAGAAGCCACCGTAAAGAAGAGGAAACAAGGCGTTTAAGGGACACCAACTCCCATTATTTTCTCCAGGCCTGCTTTGGCTAAATCGACGTGAAGGCTTAGCTTATTATGTTTGAGCGTTTAGCTAGCTTAGAGAATAAAGAAATCTATCTCTAAAGGGGAGCGGTACGACTATTTTCAGTTAGAGGAAGGTTGAAGAGAGAATAGCTAAAATAGCGATCGGGTAGGCAAGTGCGGGTGGCTGTGGTCAAAGTGAATATGTCTTGTTTCGGTTAGCGGTTTGGCTCTCGGCACCAAGTAAAATCTTTCTATTGCGGGGCCTATGGAGTTTGGGGATGAGTCTTGACACTTTCTTGTGCAACATTCTTGTTTCTTTCATTCCCTTACTAGATCAAAGAGGGCATATGTGGGGTTTGAAGATGCCTGGACCTTACCACCTTATTCTAATAGCCCACATCAATGCCTCTGCCCAGAACATAGGAGCCCCCTGGGTTCAAGATCTCATATCAATTCTCAACTGCTGGGAAAGAATTGGGGTGCGGCAGGAAGAAATGGAATTCTGAATAAAAGAAACAGGTCTTCCCCACTGCTACATAGAATCTGAGCTGGGTGGAATTGAAGTTCGGTTTTGATCAAGACACCCCTGCCTACTTACCTTAAAAAACGACTAATGATCAACCGATCACAGAGGTCCTTTTCCAGCAACTCCAAATCAGAAAGCCCCGACTCCCATAAAGAATGCTTGCAGATCTTTATTTTTATTACGATGACGATATGGACCTCATTACTGTCTCATTTTCTTATATTTATAAAAGTTTTTTTTTGGATTCGACATAACAAGAACAAAATCACGCTCTGTAGGATTTGAACCTACGACATTGGGTTTTGGAGACAGATGTTCTACCGAACTGAACTAAGAGTGCTTTCCGGGAGATAAAGAAGTAAAGAAAAGGATGATTTTTGTACCGCATGCATATAGAAAAATGAAACTCTGAATTTTGTCCAATTTGAATTGATCTCAATTGATCCCTCGTTACTGCCCATAGGAGAAGTAATAGGTAGGGATGACAGGATTTGAACCCCTGCCTTGTTTTCCACATCATAATTTATTCCTCCATCTATATACAACTTTCTTGTCATTTCTTCTTTTGGTTTCATATAATAAATGATATACATCTGAAACCCAACCTAGCATTATAAAGAATGAATATTTATCGGTAATGCTCAGGAAGAAAGAAGGGGTCATCTTTTTGATTTTTATTCCACCCTCATGTACCTTCTTTGCATTTTTTTCTAAAGCCTGTTCAACCTCATATCACCTAGAACAAGTTATGGACTTCTTCAATGAAAGAAAGTATCATGGAAACGTTTTCAACGAAATAAGAACCGTACAAAATAGATTTCTTGATCTTTTTATTTAGGAAAACGGATTTTTTCGCAGTTTTTTCTTTTATCCTAAAGATATGCAGAACGAGTGTATTATGAAATGTTCGTTGTCTAGCTTTGCATACATCGCTACTTAATCGTTTAGTGGTTATCAATAAAATTACTTCACCATAGAGAAAATATTATTGAAGTTTATATATATATATATATATATATATATATATATATATATATTATTTGTTGCTTTTGTTTATGTCCAATTGGAAAAGTTGATCTTCTAAATTCATATGTTTAGCCTAAAGTACATAACTTGTGTTCCTCCCTAGTTCTTGCAAAGCCACCTAATCAAGCCTCACCTCATTTGTAGTTATAGCATGTTCAGCTGAAAGCAAACTCCAAATAAAATTGGATTACTATTAGTAACACATATACTTTTTTACCTTAGCTCTTTCTTTATTGTTCATTGAGCAGTTCAAATGCTTTGATTGCTTATTAGATAAGAGGTAAAAATATTCTTCATTTGTTTATTTTGTTAATTCAAAATTGCATTCAAATCCATTCTTTCTCATAACTTGAGAATATGTACAGCGCAGAACAGAAAAGAAGGCTGATTTAATGAGTTGTAGGGGCGGACCCACTTCCACTGATTTCTTGCGGGAAGGTTCTATAAGGGAAGAAGAATCATAGCTGTGACCTGGTAACCTTGATTACTCTCGGAACGTCATTACGAGAGTAACAAAGAAAGAATAACGTAGATAGGAAGGAGCGAGCCGAGCCCCAAGGATAATGAATTGGTATGCCGGGTGCTTACTTGAGCAAGAAGCCAAGTCATCGATAATCAAAGAAAGGTGTGAGTGAACGAGCCCAACTTTCTGATTCAAATATGACTCCTTTCCACAATCAACAAATAGAGAAATCTCCGCTAGGCTAGCAGTGGGTAACCAACGTAGTGCCCCATTCGTTCCATGACATCCAATCAGTTCTCCTCGGATTCCAATCCAATCTCCCAATCAGTGAGAAATAGACGGTCGGATGAGATCTCGAGCGTTGTCCCTACCTCTTGAGGAATCAAAAGTGTATGTAGAAAAGAGAGTGTTGGAAATGCATCGAGGAGAACTTACCTTGTGAGTCACTACTCCGGCCTTTGGGTAGGAATACTACTAAGCGAGGCTTATAGGCGGCTAGTTCTTAAAGAAATCTGTCACTATAACCTAGCCTATTGAATGCAGTGCATGAGAAGCACGAAACTGGATAGGTAGCCCTACCTACGACTAGAAAAGTATCGTATTTTTTCTTCCAGTAAATCTTCCACTCATTCCTTCCATTATGGAATATCAGTTGGAGTGTATTTTCCCTCTCAAAAAAGGCTTCACCCTCACTTCACTGAACTTGTTGGAAATGCCTAGGACAGAGTTCATTCACTTGCCCAGCAGCCTTACTCCTCATAGTTGATCCGAATTTCTATCCCTGATTGACTCAATCAGGAAGAGGAAGACTTGATAAAAGATGAAAAGAAAGGATTGATTACCTTTTGAAGTCAAGAAAAGAAAGGAAAGGGCTATTTATGAGTTTATGTAGATGAAGTTTTAGATTCTTGGATGAGCGGAACATCTTTCAGACAAATCATCTCTACCCGGGTACATAGCTTCATCCAAACCATGGATCCACGAATTGTTGACTCGCTCTAGAAAAGAGTTTCGTAGTTGGGAGCTCTGAACCGATGATCGATATGGTTTCCTAGGATGAGAACTATGGTTTACTACTTGACAATAAGAAAGTTGTTTTATCTTTTTTTTCACTTTTTGAGGTGTTTTGCCTAGTGTGAATTTCCCCTTCTTCTATTTGATCAAGATGGATAGCAAAAAAGCATGAATAGGCCTATTGGGATGGAAGGAGAGAAGGACTGAACGAGAAAAGGAAATACCTCTTTGTTTACCTTGGAATGAATTGCTCAACTACTTAGGTAACGAAACGAAACATTCATCTACGATCTTTCTTAAAAAAAGATAGGACTGTCTGGCAGTTCTCGTTAGTAGATTCGCGAGCAGGAAGAAGAAGTTCACTCGACTTGCGACTACAAAAAGGCAATAGCGACTTCGGACGTACTCCGTCTTTTGAGCCTCTGTTTAGCTTCAAAAGATAAGGCGCTAGTGCAACGAACGCTGCTTTGGTGCGTCCCACCCCAACTAACTAGTGCTTGACTTGACTTTCCCCCGCGCCCATCAATGGGAAGGCCGGCCTATCAATGAGCGAGCCAGTCTGATCTCCTTTATACTGACCTCAAACAACGAGCGAAGTCGAGATGTTGATGAGAAAGGGGCTTTTCTCAAGGCCAAAGAGTGCTCTTTGAAGGCTACTATGCATCCTTACGAATACAAGAGTGGTTTTTTTGTTTTGGGTATAGCCGGACTTGAACATGCGACCATTGGGTTAAAAGCCCAATGCTCTACCAACTGAGCTATACACCGATTTTACAAGAAGGCTTGGTGCGGAAAAGAAAAGAGGGCGGCCTGGCCCCTTTTCTTCTTATCATATCACAAGGGCAGCTCAGTATGGTATAATCTTGTGGAGCAAGTTTGGGAGTCCTTTCCACTCATTGAGGATACTATCTAAAAAAGAAGGTCAACGGGGGAGACTACTTTGAAGTCCGGGCTGAACAAACTACTTCTCCTGCTACCAAAACAGAGAAATAAGGAAATAAGATGGATTCGTCTAATAAAATACCCAATGCCTGTAGTTGAAGAATTGTTGGATGAGTTATCTTGTGCTGTTGGTTTACTAAGCTGGATCTGAGAGCTGGTTACCATCAGATAAGATTACATGAAGCAGACGAATACAAAACGACATTCAAGACCCACGTCACTATGAATTTTAGGCTATTTGGGCTCACAAATGCACCACCCACCCTCCAGAGTGCTATGAACACAATTCTGGCTGAGCTGACTAGGGTGTGTGTACTTGTTTTTGTTGATGGCATCTTAATCTACAGCAAATCCTTGCAAGATCATGTCACCCATTTGCAGCAAGTATTTGACCTTCTGAAGCAGAATCAACTATATGTGAAGTTGAATAAATGTTCATTTACTCAACCACAGATAGAATACCTGGGTCATGTCATTAGTGGGCATGGGGTGGCTACAGACTAAAAGAAGATCCTCACAGTGAAAGAGTGCCCTACTTCCAAGTCAAGCACATTAGAGTTTGGGCTTAGCAGCACAGGCATTTCATTCACAGGAGCTTAGCTCATTTGACTGCTCAAAGACTTAAAACACCAATGCAGCACAAAGCTTTCCTTTCCTCAAGCTCATGGGATTACAATATACCATCCAATAAAAGGCTCAGAGAATAGGGCAGCTGATGCACCACTATCTAGATTACATGAGCCAGATGAACTCAATGCCATTACTTCCTGTCAACCACAATGGCTCGCTGATATTGTTGCAGGGTACAGCAAAGACACATTCACCCAGAATTGACTATCTGAATTGGCAGTCCTGAGCACTCACAAGAATAGCAAATATTCATTGCATAATGGGGTCTTTCGATATAGAGGAAGAGGATGGGTTGGCGCAAACTTCTAAATGAAAAAAAACATCTTGCAAGCACTTCAAGCCAGTGGTATTGGTGCCCACTCTGGCATTACTGCTACTTATCACCGCATCAAGAGACTATTTGCTTGGACAGGAATCTTTCAATCAGTGGAATCTTTTGTCAACAAGTGTCAAATCTGTCAGCAAGCTAAGGTAGAACATTAAAACTCCACGGCCTCTTCGATCCTCTACCCATTCACGATGAAGCATGGTCCATTATCAGCATTGACTTCATCCTTTGGATTACCAAAGTCCCATTACTATGATTCAATTCAGGTGGTGCACGAGACAAGCCAAACAAACAGAAACCAAATTAATACCGAAGAACACAAGTTGTGGGTCGTAAAGTGGAAACGGTTGCAGGCCAAAGTTTTCCCCCTTTGCCACTAAGACATGAATCTTTAACCATCGGAATACCCGGTACTCTCTCTACCAAACAGGCAAGATAGTATTATCTTGAACTATGTCCCTTTTCTAATGATTGACAGGTTTAGTGCCTGGTAGTAAGGGTATTTTGTGGTCTATTGTCCTCCTAGGAGGTCACTCTGAGGCTCGACAAACAATTCCTTTGAAGCCATTCAAGACCGGTTCTTGCAGAAGACGGACCATTGACTTGACATGACCGTAATACATACAGAATAGGAAAGATAAGCTATAAGATAGAGATCCGGATTGTTGTGCTCTGGAATAAACAAGAATACCATCTTGTCTAATCAAATACGAATACCATCTTATTGATTTAGTCAGCTTGCATCAACACATAAGATGTGATATGAGTAGTGGGAAATAAATTCTTCTTTGATCACTTGAAACATAGTAGAAAGCATCCAAAATAGAATGAAATGTTGTTCAAAAGAAGAAGCTACCTGGCCCAACCACGACACCATTTTGCCTAATGTGTGACTACCCATATCAGTTACAACATCTTCCGTTTCCAAGTTTTCAATGCCTTTTTCTTATAGTATACAAAATCGGATTCTGGATTGCTCTTCATTTCGTTCAATTTATCCCCTTGCTTTTCAACATATATATATTAACCCGCCTTGTTTACCTATTTCTTCTACAATTCACATGACTCATTGAAACCAACTTTCTCCTTCCTACATTTTATCTCTACAACAGCTATCCTGTATAATGATTTCTTTTTGGTGGCTACTCTCCTAACCGACGAGTCGGAGAGGATACGAGTGTCCATTCACCCTACCACCCATCTTCCTTCTAGCTTCCTTGATCAACGACGAGTAAAGATCCCGGAAAAGATCAAAGGGAGTACAATACACTTTATATTCACGTCTTGTATAATGAGGGGGGTAAATAAGAAAGTTCGATTTCTCTCTCCTTTGCGGATATGCCCTTATTCAGCTCTTCAAAGAAAGAGAGATAGAAAGAGAGAATGATCAAATTCAACTAGACGGCAGTTCCTCTTGTTCAAACCTCTCTTGCCGAGTCTTCTCCTCATAGAGAGTTTCGCTCTCGCTTCGCGTGTCCTAAACATAAAAAAAGAAAGAATTGATTGTGAAAGACAAGTGTTTCATTCCCCTCCCTAATCGTTGAAATTCGAACTGTCCGCTAGCTCCTCCTTTGTTTGGATTATAGCCCTTCCTTGGGGATTTACTATCCAAAGTCAATCTTTCCAGTTTCAAATGCTACTATTTCTTCGTGGGCAGAAAGTCCAAAATATTCTTTTTCCGGTACTCCTTACTCTTTTCTCCCGTCGTCCTACTTTCACTTCTACGGACCTTCTATCCATAACGAGTTCCAGGATTGGTGAATTGATGTGGGAATAGATAAAGCGATTGTTGAGTACAGTATAACCGTGTAGCTCATCCGTAAGATCATCAATGACCGGTATCGGGTATTTCTTTTTTATGGTTTATGCGCATTGAGTTGCCTATAATCCATAGGCGCCACGAACCTTCTTTCTTCTTGTAAAGAAGAGCCGGTGAGGCATGAACTAGGTTGTAGAGTACCATTCTAGAGTAACTCCTTGATTATGGCTTCAATTTCATCCGGTGGTGTGAATATCTATAAGGACTTTGATTCACTGGTTGACTATCGTGAGGTGAATCCGATGGTCACATGGTCTTTTAGGAGGGAGGGTAGTGGGTTCTAAGAACACATCAGAGAAAGAGGACCAAACCTGCTTGAGTCCTCTTCTACATCTTGAGTACTTCCCAGCTTTGATCCGGCCATGTAGAGCACTCATAGAGGTCCGGCTTCACGTCAGTAATCTACCACACCCATGCTAGAATTCAGTAGAGTCCCCACTCGCCAACCGCGATGTCTTGGTTGAGAGGCCCCACCTACCCATCTTCCCACAGTTTCACTGAGGTAGTACCATCCCCAATTCGCCCACTTCTTGTGTTGATGTACTAAGAAATTGGTTGAGGCAATTGACTTCAATCAGAGGAAGCACTTGTCCACATCAACTTAGGATATCCCCTCCGTTCTACACTAGATTAGGCACTCACCTCTGGTATAATATAGGAAAGGAAGACGCCCTTTCAGTGCACGCCAAAGCAGCTTTTCCTAGAAGGCTTCGAAATACACTACTAGGTCCCTCATTCTAAGTCGGCCTTCACAAAGCGGTTTGCACACCTTGGACCAGCTGGACAGATGTTCCGGCCTTTCTCCTATTAAATGCATCTGCCACCTTATTTTCCATTTTACCCCTAATATTCTGCCTTTGAAAGTCAAAACTCACACTTGCTCATCTTAGCATGTAGCTGATTCCGCAAAAAAAGTTTTAGCTGCAAGTGCTGTTGATGCTCCTTGATGTTTTCTTGTCAAGAAGTATATCATAAAACCAACACAAATCTTATGGGCTTGAACACATCATTCATGAGTGCTTGAAGCGTTGCAGGAGCATTTGTAAGCCCGCATCACATTGAATTCATAGTTCTGAGGGTTTTGAATGAAGTTTTGGGCTTGTCTTCCTCTCTCATCCTGATCCGATGATAGCGGATCTTAAGTCAATCTTGCTGTAATATTTAGCACCACTCATCCAATAGGGCATCTATGTGCCGGAATTGGGTATTTCTTCTTCTTTGTAGTGGCATTCAGCTGCCTGGTTTCAATGCACATCCTCCATGTCCCATCCTTCTTCTTCACTAACAAAGACAGGTGAAGCAAAGGGGCTAGTAGAGCATTGTATCGGTGAATTCTTCAGCAATTCCTCAATTCTCAATCTCAGCCTTTTGCAGATGTGAGTATCTGTATGGCTTCAGATGTTTGGGCTCAAGACCTTCGGGGTCTATAGTGATCATAGATTCTTTTTTTTGTAAGGACTTAGGTTCTTGAAACACCTACTCTTAAGATTTCGGTAGGGTTGAAATTGGATCGAGAGATCGAGAGATGTTAGGTTTCTTGAGTTGACCATGCACCATTGAGCCATCATGCGAGAACTAAGCTGTTACGATTTAGTAGCAATCAGCTCTTCTCCTTCCACCTGGTACAGCTTTCCTCCTCCCTCTTGATTCCTTCCAAAGCACCACTTAAACAACTGCGGAAAGGGTTTTGACCAGCTAGTCAGATTGCCCCATTACGGTGTGTATTACGCGGAAAGTTCCTCAATCCTCGTGCCTGTTTCGAGCGAGTCGGTCCCATTTCGATGACGAACGACACGATGTGTGCCTCCATAGAGCTTCCCATTTGACATTTCTCCATCGCGAGAGATTCTCTCCAGCCACAGGTTCCCCAGTGGTACGTCCGGGGTCGGTTCAATCAGTGCGCTATCCATTCTTTCTGGGCAAGCCAGTTCAGTTCCTTTCTGGTAGCAAGAGATCCCATACCAGATTAAGTAAAGGGATTACCTAGCTAGCGCATATCAAAGAGTTGGAGACTTCCTGCCACTATAGAAAAAGCCGTTGATGGATCAATTTTTGTAGGTGGGTCTCAACTCGGATCGAGACATTCGGATTTGCCGATGAAGAGTACTGCCTTGGAGGGCTAGGGGTTGTAGGGGAAGAACCAACCTTTTGTAGGTAGCAGAACATATCACTCAGTAACTAAATTAGAGTTCGATCTTTTACGTTTGTGTTGTCTTTTTGCATTTTTGTTTCGATCCGACATCAGATCTGAGTTATTGTTCACTGACTATATCTTAGACCATTGCGATCTCTTTCTTTCACTTTCTTTTTCTTCGTTCCCTTCGGTACTCCTTAACTCGGAGATACTCCTTCGGTACTACTTGGCTACTACTTGAACAGATGGGTTTAGTCCCTTCCTTCGGGCAACGTTTTCTCCGGGTACCACCGGCTTACCACCGGGTTGAAAGAAATCCCTTACTATTAGGACATAGTGTTCGCATGCGACTTAAGGCTCTGGATTGACTTTCTTTAATGTTGCACTCTGCTTTCAACTATTTCATAGCCTCCGTCCCGAGCAAACGTCGAGAGCAGGGTGTTGAGCCAAAAGTAAAATCCATAGAGATGGGGACTAAAGAGACTCTTTTTTACAGCCAACCATGAAGAGAAGAGAGTCTCGAGTAGATTCGGTAATGTTGAGTCGATCTAGTATGGAAAATTCCTCGGCGCCGCCTTTTACCGCTTACGCTTCATCTGCACATCGATTCCTTCCCCAGAGTTCTTACTTATAGGCTTTATAGCCAAGCAATAGAATAGCTGCTTCTTCTAAAGCGGATTAGAGTGCGGCGACCAAAGCTATGGAGCGGCCTCTACCGCTTTCCCCACTGTTCTGGTTGAACTAGGGCTTTGGCTGAGCGACCACCTTTGTCACGCCCAAGATGCGGCCCTATCCTAAAGGAACTCGAAGGTCCCACCAAGGATAGAAGCGCATCTTGAAAACGCTTTTGCAAGGTGGATATCATTACCTCAACATTACATAATAGTGGGGATACATCCAATACATACAATGCTCCATGAATACAACAATACAACATACAACATCAACATCCGACTATGGATGAATCATAAACAGAAACTCAAACGACATCCACCCTGCTAGCCCAGGCTGCCGACCTGGAACCTATCCCCTGATCAAAGAAGAAGCAGAAGAAGAACTCCAAAACAAGCAATCATCACTCTCGCGTCAAGATCATCGCATAACCTGTACACCTGGCATTGTTGTTGTAGTAATCATGAGCCACGAGGACTCAGCAATCCCATTACCATGGGTATGAAGACTAGCAAAGCTAAATGGGAAAGGAAGGGGTAAAGTGGTGAGGTTGCAGCAGCGACTAAGCATATATGGTGGCTAACATACGCAAATGAGAGCGAGAAGAGAAACAAAGGAGTGCGTCAACTAGTAATGATCAAGAAGTGATCCTGAACTCCTACTTACGCCGACGTAACCCGAAACCGTGTTCTCCTCTCGATCAACCCCGAAAAGAGACACTCACGGTTACGCACACGGTTGGTGTATTTTAGAAGAGTTTACTTCAAGTTTATTACAACCGGATATTAACAAATTCCCATCTGCCACATAACCGCGGGCACGGCTCTCGAAAGTTCAAACCCTGCAGGGGTGTCCCAACTTAGCCCATGATAAGCTCTCGCGATCAACGAAGGTTATTCCTTCTCCTCGGGAAGACCCGATCAGTCTCGGAATCCCGGCTACAAGACATTTCGACAGTAATAAAACAAGACCAGCAAAGCCGTCGACATGTGCCGACAAATCTTGATAGGAGCTGCACATATCTCGGTCTCATGGCACACCGGATTGTCCAAACTTCTGATAGGCGAACCCAGAGTTGCCCCTGGTGGCCGCCGGCGGCTGACGGTTTGGACCAGCACTCACGACGAGCAATGGCCCGGGGGGGGGTAAAATAAAGATGACCCTCGAGAGCGCGACTCCCAAGGGAAAAAGGCTAGGTGAGGCAAATGTAAAACCAAGGTTGGGCCTTGCTGGAGGAGTCTTATTCAAAGCGAACTGTCAAGGGGTCCCATAAATCACCCAACCGCGTTAGGGACGCAAAATCCGGGAACATAATACCGATATGACGAAAACTAGGGCGGCAAGAGTGGAACAAAACACCAGGCATAAGGCCGAGCCTTCCACCCTTTACCAAGTATATAGATGCATTAATTAAATGAGATATTGTGATATCCCAACATAAACATAATCCAACATGGAGCAATCTTCATCTTCACCTGCAACTAGCAACGCTATAAGAGGGGCTGAGCAAAAGCGGTAACATAGCCAAACAACGGTTTGCTAGGAAGGGTGACAAGAGTTAGAGGTTCATGGCAATTTGGGAGGCTTGAGGAGCAAAAGATAGGTAACGCAGCATAGCGATAGAACGAAGCAACTAGCATAGCAATGATAGTAGTGAGATCCAGGGTCGCGGTCATCTTGCCTGAAATCCCACAAGGAAGAAGAACGAGTCCATGAAGAAGATGAATCCAAGAAGACGAACCAAGCGTAGACGAACGAATCCTCACGATCGCAACGAAACAGGAACTATCGAAAAGAAGCACACAACATGGTAAACACACCACACATATACAAGACATGATGCACAAACAAGCATGATGCAGGACAAGACTACATGAAGCTACTCTTGGCAAGAGATGATGCAAACAAGAACAACACATCAAGGCAAGTTTAAATGAGGCCGGGAACAACATATAACAATTCCGGTAAGTCCTCATATGCAAATTTCGAAATTGGTACCGATCTGAATAAAACTTATGTTCAATTTGTTAAACAGCAAGTTAAGATGCACCAAGATGATCTACACGAGATTCTAGTCAAGATACATGTAGAGTTCATTTAATTCGGAGCTACGGCCTGGAAGATATGAGCAAAACAAGAAAAACATGGCATTGATGCAAAATGCACCCAAACATCAAGCAAACACTCTCAAAACACGGATGCAACATGATAATATGAAGCTACATGCAAAATCAAGAAAGTTTCATATAGAGCACACTCAAAACGGAGCAACGGTTCAACACATACGCCCTATACAAGTCATAACAACAATCTGTCCAAAACAGCAACTAGGCATATTGCAAGCACCAAAACAACATGCTACAGTACCACAATATAATAATAAAAAATGCATGGACATGATGTACAGGTAAAGCATAACAAAACATGAACACTGAGCTATCTCCAGAAATCAGTAGAACATGCTCAAACACACATGACAAGATTGCATATATTAACAGTTTCAGACTTATCAGGAAATAACATCAGGTTGCAATGTTTAGAGCTATAAAACAACATGTTACAGGAACTTATCATGGCAAACAAAGGCATGGCATGAATCTACGAATTGCATAGAACAAAAGTCCCTTACTTACCATGAGCCAAAAAGGATCAGAAGATATGATGACACCCATGTAAACATAGCAAGTTATATGACAGATTCATACATGGCAGGAACAACGATAAGTAGGCATGTTGGTGAGCTTGTACCACTCACCACAGAGAAAAACATGGCACGGAAAGGTTACCAACAGTAATAAGACATGTTTATGAAGCTAAGAATGGCAAGAGCAAGTTCATAGAGTGCATGGATCACTAGCAAAACACATGGCAACAACTAAACATAATGTTAACAGGCTGACAGCAACATCATTTAGCCACTTTGGAGAAAGATATGAACAATCTACAGCAAGCTATAAATGCAACCAGGGGTATGGATGGATAGAGCATAACATGTAGAACAAAACACCTTTAGTGAACATGTCCAAATTATGCATAGAATGACTTGTAGCAGCAGGTTTTCATGGCAACAAAATATAACAGAAACAGCCTAGCAAAACAGCAACAGCAAGTACCCTACTTAACAAGCTTGATTCACTCAGTACAAGATTCCCAAAAATACATGGATGTCACCCCTGTAAAGATGGCATGACATAGATCATAACTCATGTAGACATCAAGCTCATAAGATGCACACACAAAATGCAACAAAAATGACAAATCATCAAGTTATAACAGCTTCAGCAGATTAACATCATATAGCACTCTTGCAACGAAGATTCAGGCATGAAGATGAACTCAAATGAACAGGCGCACAAAATGTTGAAAACTTAGGGACTTGGGATATTTTCGGGGTCAACCTTAGGGTTTCCAGATCCAGATCCGGGGCACGGTTGACGAGGTTCGCCGGAGATGGGTCGCCGGAGTTGAGGTAGACGGCGGCCGGAGAAGAAGAGGAAGGAGCCGGCAGGGCGCAGCGCGCGGATCCGGCGGCCGGTGTTGGGGGTCGAGGCGACGGCGGAGCTCCAGCTCGGCGGCCATGGCGAGGCTGGCGGCCGGGCGACGGAGGGCGAACGGGCGATGTGTCGGGCGCCGCCAGAGGAGGCGCGCATCGCGCTGGGCGGCGGTGGAGGCAAACGCCGCGAGGTCGGCGGGCACTTGGCAAGGCGCATGAAGCGGCGGGGCATCGGCCCCGCGGGCTCGCGGCGTGAGGAGAGAGAGGGCGGCGCTTGACGTGGCGACCTGCGATTCGTCGAAGCGGCGGCGGACATGTCCGTGCACGGGGTGGACGTGTCCGGTGGCGGGAGGAAGGAGGAGACTAGGGTTAGGGTGGAAATCATCCGCGAATTTTGGGGGAGAATGTGTTTATATAGGCATAGGGAGCTAGGAGACTCCAAATGGAGTGCGGTTGGACCACGTGATCGTGATCGAACGACCAAGAGCATGGAGGGGGTTTGGATGGGTTTTGGGCCACTTTGGAGGGGTCTTGGGCTGCACACAAAAGAGGCCTTTGCGGTTACCCGGTTAACCGTTGGAGTATCAAACGACCTCCAAATGGCACGAAACTTGACAGGCGGTCTACCGGTGCTATACCAAGGCCGCTTGGCAAACCTCGGGCCATTCCAAGAAAATTTAAACCGCTCACAATGAGAGACAAAAGGGGAACGCCGGATGACATAGGAGTGCCGGATTGCAAAATGGACAACGGGGAAAATGCTCGGATCCATGAGACGAACACGTATGCAAAATGAGATGCACATGATGACATGGCAAAATGCAACACGCAAGCAAATGACATGGCAACGACGGCGAATAACTGGCGGACACCTGGCGCATCGAATCCGGGGCGTTACAACACTCCTCCACTAACAAGAGATCTCGTCCCGAGATCCTAGGACCGAGACGGAAGGAAAAAGGGAAGAGGTGAAACAAGAACTCGAGAGAAGAAGCAAAGAATCGAGAGCACTCGAGAAGAAGAGAGGAACGACGAGAATGACGAGAATTGAAAGCTCACGAAATCAGATAGACTATGAAAGCACTCCGGTTAAAACGAGATAAGAAACGAATAATACTGAAAGGATTTAGGCAGCACTCCGTCTGAAACATGTAGGAATAGAACACGAGCTTAAGAAGATGGAATGAAACTTGATGAACTCTTGAAGAATGAATTAAATCGTGAAGAACCACCTTGAAGAACTCCGGTAACAAAAGGATGATGAGATAGAAATGAAGGATGAAAGAATAAGATGAGCCTTGCGATGATTTAGATGGAGGTTTCGACGAGATGGCCAAGTAAATTTGAACTCCGGAAAAGAAAAGATGAAAACACTTGGACCTAGATGTTTTTCCTCACGAACAAACTCCGAAGGAAGGGATTACTTGACGATGTTGAAACAAGAATAAGATTTATTGTATGCTTATCCTTCATCAAATTAAATTGATGACAAGCAGTGGATTTTGCATACTACTTATTCTTCTTGAAAAAGAATTGAGAAGTGACATATCGCAAACTTGAGAAGGTCTTCATGAACCACCGGTAGGATTGAAAATAACAAATGAATTAATATGATAATCAAAGAAAAAGAATCTTAAAGAACCACCGTTAGAATTCGGAAATGTCTGACGAAAGAGAATGAATCACGGGGAAGAATTAGAAGAAACAATATGCTAGAGGGGATTTAGATGCAAAAGAAGAAAGAGATCATGAGCTGATTAAAGAACACTTGAACGAAGCACCGGGATAATTGGATAACAGTAACTGAAATGATGGCCTCCGGTGAAAGAAATGGAAAAAACAACTCCTGACATGCTCCGGATGGGTAAGCAAAGGAATATCTGACAAATGGAATAATTCGAGAGGATAACAAGAAGCTGGAACCACGAATCTTCTAGAGAAGGAGCAAGATTTAAAGGAGAAACTCTTCTTCGGTCTTCAAATGATGACAAGAAACACCACCAAAATTACTGAGATACTCCGGTAGACTGACAAGCGAAGAGGTTGAGCCAACAATGAAAAGAATTTGAAAGAGATCTTGGAGAAGGCATGTGACTGATGGAATCCATTCTTACGTCCCACTTCAAAAGAACTTGAGAATACCTCCGAGAAAATCAGAAGAGTCAGGTAAGATCCTGGGAAAAGACCTGTGGGTTAGGGCCCACTAAAAGACCGTTGGAAAGGGATATTTGAACCGATAGATGATGATGCACCGGAACAATTGAAATATTTGAATGAGGTGGCAACCTCAATTAAATTGGAAGACAGACGAATCTCCTGGGATGTCTTGAACACCCCTGAAGGATAAACTGGCGAGAGGCGAACGAGCAGGGAAAACACTTCGAGGAAAAAGGATATGATCAACCCAGAAAATTTGAATTGAGTCCACCGGAAAAGAGATGAAGAATGTAAAACGAGACGAGAGTTCACCGGTTGAAACAATTGAGGGAAGACTCCACACCAATGAAATTGATGCCCGAAAACAGACTCAGGCTCCGGTAAGAAGAAAGGGTGGGAGGGCGGGAAAACAAATGCAACTTGGAAGGGGGGAAACGACGAATATCTTGAAGAGAAATCACCGGTTGAAATCGTTGAGGAGAGAAAGGCAAAGACTTCGCACAAGTAGGATGGATACTCGATTACGGACTCAGGTTCCGAGAAGAAGAAGGGTGGGCGGGTGGTAAAATAAGACAACTGAGGATTGAATTTGGCAAAGATGAAGAGGGTCGAATCGCCTTGACGAGAAAATGCACCGGATGAAAAGAGATGAGAACCAACGATCGGAAAACCAACTGCGTGATCCTAAAGAAAAAATTTGAAGGGAAAGAGGAGTAATTCAAAACACCTACGTCAAGATTCCTCACCAGAGCGACGAGGGGACTGAGGAGTAAAAAGAATTCCTACTCTCCGATATAACTAGACCCAGAAATCAGTTTTCTTCTAGACTCAACAACGGCCAAACTACACGATCAATCAAGGGGGCTCCTAGGGTCGGCCGAGGCTCTGATACCAACTTGTCACGCCCAAGATGCGGCCCTATCCTAAAGGAACTCAAAGGTCCCACCAAGGATAGAAGCGCATCTTGAAAACGCTTTTGCAAGGTGGATATCATTACCTCAACATTACGTAATAGTGGGGATACATCCAATACATACAATGCTCCATGAATACAACAATACAACATACAACATCAGCATCCGACTACGGATGAATCATAAACAGAAACTCAAACGACATCCACCCTGCTAGCCCAGGCTGCCGACCTGGAACCTATCCCCTGATCAAAGAAGTAGAAGAAGAACTCCAAAACAAGCAATCATCACTCTCGCGTCAAGATCATCGCATAACCTGTACCTGCAACTGTTGTTGTAGTAATCTGTGAGCCACGAGGACTCAGCAATCCCATTACCATGGGTATGAAGACTAGCAAAGCTAAATGGGAAAGGAAGGGGTAAAGTGGTGAGGTTGCAGCAGCGACTAAGCATATATGGTGGCTAACATACGCAAATGAGAGCGAGAAGAGAAACAAAGGAACGGTCGTCAACTAGTAATGATCAAGAAGTGATCACGAACTCCTACTTACGTCGAGACATACCCCAAAATCGTGTTCTCCTCTCGATCAACCCCGAAAAGAGACACTCACAGTTACGCACACGGTTGGTGTATTTTAGAAGAGTTTACTTCAAGTTTACTACAACCGGATATTAACAAATTCCCATCTGCCACATAACCGCGGGCACGGCTCTCGAAAGTTCAAACCCTGCAGGGGTGTCCCAACTTAGCCCATGATAAGCTCTCGCGATCAACGAAGGATATTCCTTCTCCCGGGAAGACCCGATCGATCTCGGAATCCGGCTACAAGACATTTCGATAGTAATAAAACAAGACCAGCAAAGCCGCCCGGATGTGCCGACAAATCCTGATAGGAGTTGCACATATCTCGGTCTCAGGGCACACCGGATTGTCCAAACTTCTGATAGGCGAACCCAGAGTTGCCCCTGGTGGCCACCGGCGGCTGACG
Organism: Aegilops bicornis; assembly: GCA_021605145.1. Lineage (NCBI taxonomy): Eukaryota > Viridiplantae > Streptophyta > Magnoliopsida > Poales > Poaceae > Aegilops > Aegilops bicornis. Next base: position 77,781,638 of record CM038674.1, on the reverse strand, counting down.
GTTTGGACCAGCACTCACGACAAGCACTGGCCCGGGGGGGTAAAATAAAGATGACACTCGAGAGCGCGACTCCCAAGGGAAAAAGGCTAGGTGAGGCAAATGTAAAACCAAGGTTGGGCCTTGCTGGAGGAGTCTTATTCAAAGCGAACTGTCAAGGGGGTCCCATAAATCACTCAACCGCGTTAGGGACGCAAAATCCGGGAACATAATACCGATATGACGAAAACTAGTCGGAAAGAGTGGAAAAAAACACCAGGCATAAGGCCGAGCCTTCCACCCTTTACCAAGTATATAGATGCATTAATTAAATAAGAGATATTGTGATATCCCAACATAAACATAATCCAACATGGAGCAATCTTCATCTTCACCGCAACTAGCAACGCTTATAAGAGGGCTGAGCAAAAGCGGTAACATAGCCAAACAACGGTTTGCTAGGAAGGGTGACAAGAGTTAGAGGTTCATGGCAATTTGGGAGGCTTGAGGAGCAAAAGATAGGTAACGCAGCATAGCGATAGAACGAAGCAACTAGCATAGCAATGATAGTAGTGAAATCCAGGGTCGCGGTCATCTTGCCTGAAATCCCGCAAGGAAGAAGAACGAGTCCATGAAGAAGATGAATCCACGAAGACGAACCAAGCGTAGACGAACGAATCCTCACGATCACAACGAAACAGGAACTATCGAAAAGAAGCTCACAACATGGTAAACACACCACACATATACAAGACATGATGCACAAACAAGCATGATGCAGGACAAGACTACATGAAGCTACTCATGGCAAGAGATGATGCAAACAAGAACAACACATCAAGGCAAGTTTAAATGAGGCCGGGAACAACATATAACAATTCCGGTAAGTCCTCATATGCAAATTTCGAAATTGGTCCAGATCTGAATAAACCTTATGTTCAATTTGTTAAACAGCAATTTAAGATGCACCAAGATGATCTACACGAGATTCTAGTCAAGATACATATAGAGTTCATTTAATTCGGAGCTACGGCCTAGAAGATATGAGCAAAACAAGAAAAACATGGCATTGATGCAAAATGCACCCAAACATCAAGCAAACACTCTCAAAACACGGATGCAACATGATAATATGAAGCTACATGCAAAATCAAGAAAGTTTCATATAGAGCACACTCAAAACGGAGCAACGGTTCAACACATACGCCCTATACGTCATAACAACAATCTGTCCAAAACAGCAACTAGGCATATTGCAAGCACCAAAACAACATGCTACAATACCACAATATAATAAAAAAAGGCATGGACATTTTTTGCAGGTAAAGCATAACAAAACATGAACACTGAGCTATCTCCAGAAATGAATAGAACATGCTCAAACACACATGGCAAGATTGCATATATTAACAGTTTCAGATTTATCAGGAAATAACATCAGGTTGCAATGTTTAGAGCTATCAAAAAACATGTTATAGGAACTTATCATGGCAAACAAAGGCATGGCATGAATCTACGAGTTGCATAGAACAAGAGTCCCTTACTTACCATGAGCCAAAAAGGATCAGAAGATATGATGGCACCCATGTAAACATAGCAAGTTATATAACAGATTCATACATGGCAGGAACAACGATATGTAGGAATGTTGGTGAGCTTGTACCACTCACCACAGAGCAAAACATGGCATGGCAAGGTTACCAACAGTAATAAGACATGTTTATGAAGCTAAGCATGGCAAGAGCAAGTTCATAGAATGCATGGATCACTAGCAAACTAAATGGCAACAACTGAACATAATGTTAACAGGCTGGCAACAACATCATTTAGCCACTTTGGGGCAAGATATGAACAATCTACCGCAAGCTATAAATGCAACCAGGGGTATGGATGGATAGAGCATAACATGTAGAACAAAACACCTTTAGTGAACATCTCCAAATTATGCATAGAATGACTTGTAGCAGCAGGTTTTCATGGCAACAAAATATAACAGAAACAGCCTAGCAAAACAGCAACAGCAAGTACCCTACTTAACAAACTTGATTCACTCAGTACAAAATTCCCAAAAATACATGGATGTCACCCCTGTAAAGATGGCATGACATAGCTCATAACTCATGTAGACATCAAGCTCATAAGATGCACACACAAAATGCAACAAAAATGACAAATCATAAAGTTATAACAGCTTCAGCAGATTAACATCATATAGCACTCTTGCAACGAAGATTCAGGCACCAAGATGAACTCAAATGAACAGGCGCACAAAATGCTGAAAACTTAGGGACTTGGGATATTTTCAGGGTCAACCTTAGGGTTTCCAGATCCAGATCCGGGGCACGGTTGACGAGGTTCGCCAGATATGGGTCGCTGGAGTTGAGGTAGACGGCGGCCGGAGAAGAAGAGGAAGGAGCCGGCGGGGCGCAGCGCGCGGATCCGGGGCCGGGGAGGCCGGATCCGGCGGCCGGCGTTGAGGGTCGAGGCGGCGGCGGAGCTCAGCTGGGCGGCCATGGCGGGCCGGGCTGGCCGGGCGACGGAGGGCAACGGGCGGCGAGGTCGGCGCCGCCAGAGGAGGCGCGCACCGGCTGGGCGGCAGCGGCAAGACGCCGGCGGGCGGCGGCGGAGGCAAACGCCGGCGAGGTCGGCGGGCACTCGGCAGGCGCACGCTGGAGTTTGCGGGCGAGGCGCTGGCCGGGGCGGCGGGCATTGAGCCCGCTGGTTCGACTGGCCCCACGGGCCCTGGCGGCGGAGGAGAGAGAGGGGGCCGGCGGCGCGACGTGGCGGCCTGCGATTCATCGGGGCCGGCGGGCGGACATGTCCAGGCGCGGGGTGGACGTGTACGGTGGCGGGAGGAAGGAGGAGACTAGGGTTAGGGTGGAAATCATCCGCGAATTTCGGGGGAGAATGTGTTTATATAGGCATTGGGAGCTAGGAGACTCCAAATGGAGTGCGGTTTTCGGCCACGCGATCGTGATCGAACGACCGAGAGAATGGAGGGGGTTTGGATGGGTTTTGGCCCACTTTGGAGGGGTGTTGGGCTGCACACAAAAGAGGCCTTTGCGGTTACCCGGTTAACTGTTGGAGTATCAAACGACCTCCAAATGGCACGAAACTTGACAGGCGGTCTACCGGTGCTATACCAAGGCCGCTTGGCAAACCTCGGGCCATTCCGAGAAAATTTAACCCGCTCACAATGAGAGACAAAAGGGGAACGCCGGATGACATAGGAGTGCCGGATTGCAAAATGGACAACGGGGAAAATGCTCGGATGCATGAGACGAACACGTATGCCAAATGAGATGCACATGATGACATGGCAAAATGCAACACGCAAGCAAATGACATGGCAACGACGGCGAATAACTGGCGGACACCTGGCGCATCGAATCTGGGGCATTACAACCTTCTTCCAAAGATTCTTAGCTTCTCATCGCTTCTTGCCCGATCGGTGCCGACCGATCGTTTCTTGCTTGTCTTGGGCCTGCTCTAGTTTTGGTGCTGCTAACTAAGGGTCAAATTTCGTGACTTGATGAAGAGGAAGCCGAGTACCTTTGGTCTTGAAGAGTCGAGGCCAATCCAACCGCTTGCTCTGCCCAACTCAGTCTCGGTCGTACCATAATGCGCTGGACTCAACACTTTTCTTGCTCCAAGACCACCCTCTAGCCCTCATGTAAAATAGATGACAGAATTGTAAACAATCATAGAATGATTTAAGCTGAGGAACATAGAGGTCTCTCCCACAATTTTTGTCATATACCTCTGGAATAGTGATGAAATCACACGCCACTAAGCTGTTTTTTAAACCAAGTGGTTTATCTTAGTGTGCTAGCCGCTGCTTCATTTCGTATAGCGATAACGCTTTCTCTTTCTTAGCGCTCCACCCCGCGGAGAATTCTGGTTGCGCTTTGGTTGGCTTTCTCTTTTTTTTCGATTTTCTCTGACTTGACTCAGCTTGACCTACTTGACTCAGCGGTTAGAGTATCGCTTTCATACGGCGAGTCATTGGTTCAATCCAATAGTAGGTAAAGCTAGCGAAACTCCTGCTTTTGCCAAAGATGACAAAGAAGCACGGTGGCATCAAGGAGTAGAATGACCAAAGTATCGGTTGCTTCCACTTGTTTGTTGCCTTCTTGACCGACGACAAGGTACCCCCTCTTTTCTCTTGCGAACCTACGTTGAGCTTGGGACAACCCATGACCGGCATAGGATATGTCAAAAGCGCCAGGATCCATCCTTCTTACGAACCAAAACCTTTGGAGAAGCGAAGGGGCTCGTCCTGCAACGAATAATGCCATTGTTCATCATCTCACAGATTTGCTTCTCAATCTCTGTTTTACGGTGGGGTGCATATCTATATGGCGGACATTGATCGGCATCGCACTTGGCACCAACGGAATTTGGTGGTCACAGCACAACGAGGGGTAATTCCTTTGGCTCCCGGAACAAAGCATCAAACTCCTGTAGCAGTTCTTGAACAATTTGGAGGTGTCGGCTCTGCAAGATCAACATCCAGAGTAATTGCTTGCAGATCATGCTCTGGTGAATCGGCGCACTTGCACACACCGGCTAACGGCACCTGCTTTCAGCAATCCTTGCGACTTACGGACAGAGATTGGACGGCAGGAAGGATTATCTTGAATGCCATTGAGAGTGATCACGGCGCCCTTAGTGCGTGAATTTCATACGACGATGACGTAATGTACCCACATCAGGCTATGGTCTTGAACCGCTCTTGCCCTCCCTTTCACTTCCATAGTGGTCTTCTTTGGCGGCCCACTCATTTCACTCTCAAGCTCTCTGAGAAGAGAGAATCCGATTCAAGATGTTTCAAATTCAGCCTTTCCTTCATGTTCGTGCTTTGAGTCAGTTCGTACTTTTCAGTATCTAAGAGAATGACTGAACTCGCGTTGAAAGCTACTAAACAACGGCTGACAGAGGCTCATAAGAGGGAGAGCGGTAGCAAAAATGAGATCTTTCGTCTAGACAGAAGAGAGATCCTTTCCTTCATTTCTATAGGAAATGACTGATGTTCCTAAGTCACCTTCCGCTGCTCTTGCGTCATCCCTTTTCCAATTCTTTTTGTATGGCTCGGTTGCATCCGATTGATCGATCCCTAGTCACCGATTACATGCATCAGTTCTTTGATTCACTCTGACTTCTTACAGTGGAGCCGAGTTCGCCGATCGAGACTACTTGAAAAGCATTTTCGACCAACCGATCTCACGACGATGAGTCACCCACATACTTAACAAAAATGCAAGCAGAAGAGCAAGTAAATCAAGCTCAATTACAACTCACTTTGTGATCAAATAGCACTCCAGGTATAGGATTTCCGGTGAAAGGTAGCCTTGCTCGCTTCTTTACCCTTGTACGCACAAATCTAGCTCATAGCAGCACTTTCGAGTTCGGTTACTTAAGTACAGAGATTGGAACAACTTAGCGCGGGAAGTCCCATATCTTTTCTTAGCCTCGCCTCACCTATTTCCTCATAACGAGATCAGAATGAAATAGAATGGAATCTCAAGTCTTCGCTAGATCAGGGCTACCACATTCCCTCAGACGAAAAAGAAAAGAATACTAGACCTGTTGGACTCGCAAAGTAGGATCAGGCTTTTTCTACTAGAAACAGAGGAGAGCGAAAACTAAGTCAAAGGGGGAAGAGCTGTTTATGAGCATTTTAAGGCCGGTTGACAACATCCAATGTCTCCCACGAGGGTGCTGAAACTCCACTTTTTCTAGTCGAGGTAGGTATATATATATTTAACACATTTTAGTTTGTAGGAAGATTCCCGCTCTGAATTTTTTCTATTTGGAGCCTCTTCCAAAGAGGTTGGGATTCTAGTTTCAATTGGATGTGTCGGTAAGATCGTTAACGGGATATCTTGCTCGAGACAGGGCATGCTCTGCCCTCTGCGTATCAAGAGAAGGAAACAACTTCCTAATTCCAGTTTATTTCATTTATACCTACGATATCCACGCTAAAGATGCAAACTTTTGCAGTTCATATCAGCCTGAATGAGGAAGTAGAGTTCATATCAGCCTGAATGAGGAAGTAGAGTCAGTTTCGTCCATAAACTGGGCCGAAGATCTGACAGAGGTTGACTTGCTGGCTTGTGAGTTTCCAGCTCCGTAGTTGATTGCTAACCAGAGGATAGTGACAGCCAATATTCCTATTCCTGCTTGTGTGCTTGTTTGCTATTCTTCATGTTCCTATTATGAGACGACCTCGGCTCAACCTGACCCCACACCGAAAGTCGTCAAGCAGTCTTGGGATCCATCAATCAGTGAGGAGGAAACCAAAACCTGTTGGAGTTCCCCTCCATCACCTCGCCTAGATCCGGGGGTTCATACCCTCCTGTAGAAGAGATGTAAGTCGCAAAGGCTACTTGCCTGCCGAGGGGGGAGAACTACCTAGTATCAAATTCACAAAGCAGCACATTTAGTAGTTGACATCTTTCTTCCTCGTTTTCATCGGAAAGGAGAGTTTTCACGTTAAGGAAGAAGAGCTATGAGTTGGAGGGCTATTTCACCGACCGTCACTTCTCCTTTGTATCTGCCGAAGACGCAAGTAGCCCAACGACAGGCTTGTGTGGAGTTGAATGACAACATGCAGAGGTCTTTTGGCGAAACTGGGGGCTCTTTGTCTAAAGGAAGGGCAAATTCAATGTGCCAATCCAGTTTAATTGGAAGAAGAAGCGATGGGAGGTTCACCATCGAAAGGCATGGGTGTAGCGACCGGACGAATGGATCTAGTGCTCGTGCTCGGTGTCATCCCTGGATCGATAATGCCGACACCACACAAGTACTTCAAGGATTTATAGCAGAGTAGCAATCACACACTTATTACATCGTTGTCCACAAGGGAACTTAATACAATAATATGGCTTAAGGCCATCTAATAATAACAATGAAGGCTTGGAAGACAAGTGAGTCCATCAACTCCATCGGCATCATCGAGTATAGAACCACGACCTAACACCTTACTAAATGCAGAAAAGTGCATAGCGTGAAAGTTGCAGCCCGAAACGGGTCAAGACATGGAATATCTTGGCAATGTAACACATAGAGAACAATGAAGCAACAAGCCTATACTACATGCATATATGGCTGGTGGTAAGGCTCTCTGATTACATTTTTGCATAAAGCTGGTTTTTCCCTACATCAAAGGAATAATTTTATTTAACTATCATGGTGGTTGTTAAACATTGAGAATGGTTGACAGCATCCTCAATCCCAATTAAAAAGGTACTCATTAAAACCCAATAACTTTATTATTAGAAGTAACATGTTGAGATTCACATGATATTCAAGTACTAGATACTCAAGATGTCCATAACCGGGGACACGGCTAATCATGATTAGTTTATACACTCTGCAGAGGTTTGCACTTTTCCCCACAAGACTCGATCGCCTCCGCTTGGTTCTCGCCGTGCATGGTGTTTGAGAAGCGGATGACCGAGACACAGGTCTTTCGAAGCGCTTAGCACCTTACTTGTGGGTAGACCGGTACACCTACTTTCCCCTACATCTGCTAGTCTACCCGTAAGAGTTCGCACAACTTAGTCAACTATGCCAGAGCCCATAATTGGCTTGTGGCTGCACACGGAAGTTTCTAGTTTGAATAATCTTATGATCCCTTAGAGCCTGGGTGGCGGTCCGAAGAAATACAGGGAAGTCCTGATAGAAACCAGGTGCCTCAATCGACCCAGATGTTTGTTTAGGTTGCCACCTTAGATAAACCATTAATTAACAATCTCACATCTGTCATGGATATCACTCACCCAATCCACGTCTACTAGCATAGCATAGCATAATAAGCAAACGTAGAAGTAAGTCCCAAGGTTTCATAAGTAAAACAGGTAATAGGTACTACCTCAATCTCCTTCCCATCCCACAATTTAATTAGATCCTAAACATGCAAGTGTTTGAGGGTTTGATCTAATGCAATAAAACTGGGTAGTAGAAAAGGTATGATCAAAGTGTTACTTGCCTTGCTGATGATCCATGAGTCCTAGAGATTCAAGTAACAAGCGGCGCACTCCGGGTGATCTAACGCAGACAAACAACAAGCATACAATAAGTACTCATCTAATGCACGGGAAATCTCGAATAAAATATCTAACCAGATAGTTCAACTTAAGAACCCTGGTTGCAAAAGAATCGAATCAAATAAAGCATCGAAAGTCGGAACTCGAGGAGAAACGACTCGGTTTAGCAACCTGAAACTAAGTCAAAATTTTACAGTAGCAAAACTCTGTGTAAGTAGGTTAGTCGAACGGCGGTTTCAGAACGAAACTCCAGCGCTTGAATCACCTGATTCGATAAACGAGCAAGAAATAAAACAGATTTGAAAATCGAATCAGAAATCGAATCTGAAAAATAACGGATTATATCCGATTAAAGGAAAACGACGAACGGATTAAATAACGGACGTTCGTTAACAGAACTAATCCAACGAACACATTCATTGAAACGAACGGTTCGGTGAACGTTCGTTAATTAAGAAAACCAAAAAATTAAAACCATCTAGGGTTTTAAAAAAAACCGAACATCTCGAAAAAAAACGGATCGGGTTTTTCTAAAAAAAACCGGATCGGGACGGGGCGGCGGCGGCTACCTCGGTGCCGCGGGCTCAGGGCTCGGCGGCGAGGGGGGGTCCGCGGGTCGGGCGGGTCGGGCGGAGGCGACGCTGGGCGGCGGCGACGCGGCGGGCGGCGGCTCGGGTGAGGGCGGCGGCGCGGCTCGAGGTGAGGAGAGAGGCGGCGGTATAAATAGAAGGGGGGCTGGCGGCTTGGGAAGGGGCGGGGCGGCGGCGACGGCGTGTCCGACCCGGACAGGCGGCGGGCGTGGTGGCGGCGGCGGGCCACAAGGGCGGGCGTGGCGTGAGGGAGAGAGGAGGTGGGCAGGCTGGGCCGGCTGGGCCTTGGCCAGTATGATTTTTTAAACAAAACAAAACGGATTAAAAAAAATACCAAACGAACTCCGAAAATAATTTTCCCCGACTCCGAAAAATGAGTCGAACAAAATGAACTTTAAAAGCAGCAAACATGCATAAATTTTTAAAATGCTCATTTTGCCTAAGCAAAATAAATCTTCCAAATCCAAATTTGATTTATTTATAAAATCTCCATTTTTCCTAAATATTGGGAAAGTCATATTATTCCCTCTCTTAAAATTTTTATAGGAAAAACTTTATGAAGATAATTAAATAAATCCAATGATCCTATTTTCAAGATTTGAGAAATCCCAAATATGAAAATAATGAAACTTCCAACTCTCTCCGAGGGTCCTTGAGTTGCGTGAAATTTTCTAGGATCGGAAAATGCGAGAAAAATATGATATGCATGATGACCTAATGTATAACATTCCAAATTGAAAATTTGGGATGTTACAAACCGACCCCCTTAAGATGAATCTCGCCCTCGAGATTCGGGTTGGCTAGAAAATAGGTGAGGGTGGTCCAAGAGCAAAACTTCCTCTCTTTCCCAGGTGGCTTCATCCTCGGTGGTGGCTCCACCGAACTTTGCAAAACTTGATAACCTTGCTGCGGGTAACTCTGCTGGCATAATCGAGAATCTTAACGGTTTTTCCTCATATGTCAAGTCATCCTTCAACTGAATTGCTTCGGTGCACTGTGTCTCTTAACGGTACCTCTGCTATCTCGGGGTGACATTTCTTCAATCGAGAAACATGGAATACATCATGAACTCCTGACAGTCCTTCCGGTAATTCCAACTTATAAGCAACTTCTCCCATGCGTTGAAAAAATCTTATACGGTCCAAGCAAACGGGTGCTAACTTTCCTTTAACTCCAAAATGCTTAACTCCTCGGCGGGGATACTCTAAGATATACTCTGTCTCCAACTTCATACTCAATCGCTGCGCTTTGAATCGGCATAGCTCTTTTATGCAGGACTGGGCTACCTTGAGACTGTCTCGAATAATCTTAACTCTCTGTTCAGACTGCTTAATCAAATCTGTTCCAAACAACTGACGATCTCGTGTTTCGTCCCATAACAACGGTGTCCTGCACCTTCTTCCATACAAAGCCTCGAAAGGTGCCATCTTCAAGCTGGTTTGGTAACTGTTGTTGTAGGAAAATTCTGCATACGGCAAATTGTCATCCCAGCTAGATCCATAATCTAGGGCACAAGCTCTCAGCATGTCCTCCAAAATCTGATTGACTCTCTCGGTCTGTCCATCGGTCTGTGGGTGGAAAGCTGTACTGAATTCCAATCAGGTTCCCAATGTTTTGTGCAACTGGTTCCAAAATTTCGAGGTAAACTGGGTTCCTCTATCTGATACGATGCTCCTCGTAACTCCGTGTAAGCACACAATTCTGGTCATGTATATCTTTGCCAACTTAACACTGCTATAGGTGGTCTTGACTGGAATGAAATGAGCTACCTTTGTTAAACGGTCGACTATAACCCAAATCGAGTCATATCCTGAATGAGTCTTTGGCAATCCTGTGATAAAATCCATGCCTAGTTTATCCCACTTCCATTCGGGTATCGGCAATGGTTGTAACAATCCTGCTGGCTTCTGATGTTCTGCCTTTACTTTCTGACATACACATAAACTGCTACATACTCCGCAATATCCTTCTTCATTCCGGTCGACGGAAAGTATTCTTCAAATCCAAGTACATCTTGGTATTTCCTAGGTGAATCGAATAGGGTGAATCATGAGCTTCTTGTAAAATCAACTTCCTGATCTCTGGGTCATTGGGCACATAAACACGGTCTTCAAACCATAGGGTATCATGCTCATCCTCACGAAATCCTTTAGCTTTTCCTTTGCTCATTTTCTCCTTTATAGAGGCAACTTCCTTATCTGCCTTTTGGGCTTCTCTGATTTTGTCCATTAGTGTTGGTGAATCTCCAATGCTGCTACATAGCCTCTCGGAACTATTCCCAAACATAGCTCTCGAAGGTCCTCGGCTAACTCATTGGGTATTCCTCCCATCATTAGAGTATTGACGTGGCTCTTACGGCTCAATGCATCAGCTACGACATTAGCCTTTACGGGGTGATAATGCAATCTCATGTCATAATCCTTGATAAGCTCTAACCATCTCCTTTGTCTGAGATTCAATTCCTTCTGTGTGAAGATGTACTTCAAACTCTTGTGATCCGTGTACACTTCACAATGATTTCCAATGAGAAAATGTCTCCATGTCTTCAAGGCATGCACAACGGCTGCTAGCTCCAAATCATGAGTGGCATAATTCAACTCATGGGGCTTAAGTTGTCGTGAAGCATATGAAACAACTCTTCCTTCCTGCATAAGCACTGCTCCAAGTCCTCGACGTGAAGCGTCGCAATACACCTCATAATCCTTAGTCTGATCTGGCAATATCAAGACTGGTGAGGTGACCAATCTTTTCTTCAACTCCTGAAAACTTGCCTCACAGTCCTCAGTCCATATAAATTTGTTTTCCTTTTTCAACAATTCTGTCATAGGCTTAGCAATCCTTGAGAAATTCTCAATGAATCTTCGGTAGTATCCTGCGAGTCCAAGGAAACTCCGAATCTCTCCAACTGTCGTTGGTGCTTCTCATTTGGTTACGGTCTCAACCTTTGTGGGGTCAACTGCTATCCCTTCTCCGGATATAACATGTCCGAGAAATCCAACTTCCTTCTGGTGTTGTGAGAAAAAGCGTCTTACTTGCGCAATCGATGTTTCCTCCATACATCGACAGCCAATCCATACCGAGAATTACATCAAATCCTTGCGATTCCAGAATGATCAAATCCGTCGGGAATACATGCCTTCCTATACTTAATGGCACTTGAAAACATCCTTGTCTGGCCATATACTCGCTCTGGTGAGCTTACTAGCAAAGGGTTTTAAGAATCCGAGTAGGTAGGCTATACTTCTCTACAAATCCCTTGATATGTATGAATGCGATGCACCGGTATCGAAAAGAACTAGTGCGATAAATGACTTAACCAAAACTTACCGATTCTTGCATCGGGCTGATCTTCAACCTCCTCCACTTCAATGTGGTTCACCTGTCCCCTATTGAAAGGGTTGGGTTTCTTTCGAGCTTCCATTGCCATTTCCATTACGGCCTATACGGACAGTCATTGGCATAATGCCCAGTCTTGCGGCACTTAAAGCAAGTAATATGACTCAGGTCTACTTTGGATGGTGTTGACGGGTTGGTGCGATTACGTCCGTTGCTTCCTCCATTCCGTTCCCATTCTTGGTGCTGTTATGGTTATGTGAATTACCTCCTCCATGGGTATGCTGAAACTGAATTCTGATTTAGGGGTATAACTTGAGGTTTCTGCTGAGCTCGAGTTATACTTCCCTTGCCCATACTTCCGCTTGCAGTTCTCAATTCTTTGCTGCTTTCCTTCAATCATGAGGGCTCGGTCTACTAACTCCTGGTAGTTATTGAAACTGGCTACCATCAACGGCATGCTGAACTCATCATTCAGTCCTTCTAGAAACTTCTCCTGTTTAGCAGCGTCAGAGTAACGCGTCATCCGGGGCATAACGTGCTAGTTTACTAAAGTCATCCACGTCTTGTGCCAACAGTCCTTCCTCCTTGGCGTAAGTTGCGAAACTCACGCTTCTTCATGGCCATAGCTCCTGCTGAAACATGGGCGGTCGAAAAGCTTGCTAAAATTGATCCCATGTGGCGGTGTCTACGGGGTAAGTGGCTGTGAAATTCTCCCACCATGTCGCTATGCGGGTCCTTCAAGCTGATGTCTTTGCAAACTTCACTCTTTCTCCATCTGTGCATCCTGCGGTGGTCAGCTCCCTTCCTATCTTGCGGAGCCAGGTCATACTGCTACAATGGGCTCGGTGCTCTTTGGAATACTGCAGGCGGGTTTAGTCTAAGGAAACGCAGTCGAGATGATCCGCAGTGGTGGTGGTGGTGGGTTGTTGTTGTTGTTGTTGCCACAGTTACGCACCAATGTTTGAATCGAGGGTATTCTGCTTCTTGGATCGGTTGGGTGATCTCTGGCGGAAAAGCGAATCCGGGTCGCGTCTCGGAGGCATCGATGGGTTTAGAAAAGATGAGAATTTAGACTAGAATGAGGTCTAAGGAATCACTACCCAAATGCACATGAGCAAATACACACAAAATCACTTCATTCAATCAAACAAGGCTTACAACGATCTAACTATCGCAAAAGTGCGTGTACTATAATGTTTACATGGGGGGAATATTACTAATATGTGGGGACTTCTACTAATTTGAACCGTGGAAGACTCCATAATGTTCCGCTCGACCGTCTTCAAAGTCGGGTTCACTTGGATCCGAATCGGTGTCGTCGATGTTGATGTAGTCGCTTGGGCAATCGACATCTTGGTCTTCATTCCTGAGCGTAACTTCTTCTTGAGTTCTTCAATCTCGTACTTAAGATCGTTATTGTGTCTTGCTAGAGCTACGATCTCGTCCATATAGTCCTTGCGAATTGTCTTTAGTTCTTCTTCAAGTTCGATGATCCTTCCCTTTGCATTCTGCAACTCCAACATATCATTGCACATCTGGTTCTCTGGCGTCGAATGTGCTGGTTTAACTCTGGATGAATGCTGCAATGGATCTATCCTTCTTGGTGCCGACGACGTCCCATTTGTTATCTCGGCGTCCATAAAACTGGTAGATAGTGTCCTTGAGGTCTTCTTGATAAACTTCTCCAATGCGTCCCATGGTGATGTGGGCTGCCATGCTCTTTCCAGACTCCAAGTTGGTGCACAGAAAACACTATCTATAGGCTTGGTGATTGGGGCGAATGTCCTTCTGGAGCGTGAGCGTGAATCTTCGGCGCTCCTCTTGAGGCAGTGGCGTTGAAAGTTCTGGTGGAGCTTGGTAGTCCAATGTTCAGGTACTTGGTAACTTCCTTCAAGTGAAATCCAAAAGGTGTGCCTTCATCCGGTTGGGTGTACTTGATCTTCGCGTCCTTCATCCTAAAGAGAGTAGAAAAGATGAGGAGTTAGAAAATGGGAAGAGAATAGTGATCTATGGCTTTATCTTAGTGGTCGTGTCTCACGGTCGGCGTGTGCTCGATACCATTCTCTGTGGCGACCAGACCGAATGGATCTAGTGCTCTGTGCTCAGTGTCATCCTGGATCAAGAATGTCGACACCACACAGTACTTGAAGGATTTATAGCAGAGTAGCAATCACACACTTATTACATCGTTGTCCACAAGGGAACTTAATACAATAATATGGCTTAAGGCCATCTAATAATAACAATGAAGGCTTCAAGACAAGTGAGTCCATCAACTCCATCGGCATCACTGAGTATAGAACCACGACCTAACACCTTACTCGTAAATGCAGAAAAGTCTGCAACGTGAAAGTTGCAGCCAAAACGGGTCAAGACATGGAATATGCCGGCAATGTAACACATAGAGAACAATGAAGCAACAAGCCTATACTACATGCATATATGGCTGGTGGTAAGGCTCTCTGATTTACATTTTTGCATAAAGCTGGTTTTTCCCTACATCAAAGGAATAATTTTATTTAACTATCATGGTGGTTGTTAAACATTGAGAATGGTTGACAACATCCTCAATCCCAATTAAAAAGGTACTCATTAAAACCCAATAACTTTATTATTAGAAGTAACATGTTGAGATTCACATGATATTCAAGTACTAGATACTCAAGATGTCCATAACCGGGGACACGGCTAATCATGATCAGTTTTTACACTCTGCAGAGGTTTAGCACTTTTCCCCACAAGACTCGATCGCCTCCGCTTGGTTCTCGTGACTGCATGGTGTTTGAGAAACGGATGACCGAGACACAGTCTTTCAGAAGCGCTAGCACCTTACTTGTGGGTAGACCGGTACACCTACTTTCCCCTACATCTGCTAGTCTACCCGTAAGAGTTCGCACAACTTAGTCAACTATGCTAGAGCCCATAATTGGCTTGTGGCTGCACACGGAAGTTTCTAGTTTGAATAATCTTATGATCCCTTAGAGCCTGGGTGGCGGTCCGAAGAAATACAGGCAAGTCCTGATAGAAACCAGGTGCCTCAATCCACCCAGATGTGTGTTTAGGTTGCCACCTTAGATAAACCATTAATTAACAATCTCACATCTGTCATGGATATCACTCACCCAATCCACGTCTACTAGCATAGCATAGCATAATAAGCAAACGTAGAAGTAACTCCCAAGGTTTCATAAGTAAAACAGGTAATAGGTAATACCTCAATCTCCTTCCCATCCCACAATTTAATTAGATCCTAAACATGCAAGTGTTTGAGGGTTTGATCTAATGCAATAAAACTGGGTAGTAGAAAAGGTATGATCAAAGTGTTACTTGCCTTGCTGATGATCCGCGAGTCCTAGAGATTTGAAGTAACAAGCGGCGCACTCCGGGTGATCTAACGCAGACAAACAACAAGCATACAATAAGTACTCATCTAATGCACGGGGAAATCTCGAATAAAATATCTAACCAGATAGTTCAACTTAAGAACCCTGGTTGCAAAAGAATCGAATCAAATAAAGCATCGAAAGTCGGAACTCGAGGGAGAACGACTCGGTTTAGCAATCTGAAACTAAGTCAAAATTTTACAGTAGCAAAACTCTGTGTAAGTAGGTTAGTCGGAACGGCGGTTTCGTAACGAAACTCCAGGCGCTTGAATCACCTGATTCCGATAAACGAGCAAGAAATAAAACAGATTTGAAAATCGGATCGAAATCGAATCTGAAAAATAACGGATTAAATCCGATTAAAGGAAAAGCATTTAACGGATTAAATAACGGACGTTCGTTAACAGAACTAATCCAACGAACACATTCATTGAAACGAACGGTTCGGTGAGCGTTAGATTAATTAAGAAAACCAAAAATTAAAACCATCTAGGGTTTTAAAAAAACCGAACATCTCGAAAAAAGCGGATCGGGTTTTTCTAAAAAAGCGGATCGGGAACAGGCGGCGGCTACCTCCGTGCTTGGCCGTCGGGCTCAGGCGGCGAGGGGGTCCGCGGGTCGGGCGGTCGGCGGGAGGCGACGCTGGGCGGGCGCGGCGACGAGCGTGGCTGAGGGTGAGGGCGGCGGGCTCGAGGTGAGGAGAGAGGGGGCGCGGTATAAATAGAAGGGGCTGGCGGCTTGGGAAGGGGCCAGGGCGGCGGCGACGCGTGTCCGACCCGGACACGGGCGGCGGCGGCGGTGGCGGCGGTGGCGGGCTCATGGCGTGGCGTGCGAGGGAGAGAGGGAGGTGGGCCGGGGCGCTGGGCCGGGGCGCGGCTGGCTGGGCCGGCTGGGCCTTGGCCCAGGTGGGGAGCGCGCAGTTTTTTTTTTAAACAAAACAAAACGGATTAAAAAAAATACCAAACGAACTCCGATAATAATTTTCCCCGACTCCTAAAAATGAGTCGAACAAAATGAACTTTAAAAACGGCAAACATGCATAAATTTTTAAAATGCTCATTTTTGCCTAAGCAAAATAAATCTTCCAAATCCAAATTTGATTTATTTATAAAATCTCCATTTTTCCTAAATATTGGGAAAGTCATATTATTCCCTCTCTTAAAATTTTTATAGGAAAAACTTTATGAAGATAATTAAATAAATCCAATGATCCTATTTTCAAGATTTGAGAAATCCCAAATATGAAAATAATGAAACTTCCAACTCTCTCCGAGGGTCCTTGAGTTGCGTGAAATTTTCTAGGATCGGAAAATGCGAGAAAAATATGATATGCATGATGACCTAATGTATAACATTCCAAATTGAAAATTTGGGATGTTACAATGGGACAACAAACTCTCTTAAAGCTTTCTTCGAATAAGTCTTTCGCTTGACTTGGCTCAACGGCTTTAGTTCAGTAAATGCTTTCGTATGAAGCTTGAGTCAAGTCTAGTCTCATGCAGTGAAGATCGTCAAGCAATCATTGCTTGTCTCTCCGAAACCTATTGATAAGGAACGCGTTCAAGTGTATGGAATAATCAAACCTTTCACGTATTTGTTAACATAGCGTTGGACGATTGATTCCTCTCTTTCTCCATGGCCTGCTTCCCATAACTGCCCTTACTAAAACTTACGAAATGCTAATTTGACCTAAATTTCCGGTTAACTGCTTACTTTCTTTGCTAGCTCACCCGAAACTATATCTTCAGGAGGAAATCTTGCTTGAGTACCTTACATGAAAACAAACCGCTTGAGCTGTAACTGAAACAGAAAGGTTTGATGAGCCGTTGTTTGCTCTCTAACTTCTCTTACCGCTACTTCTTCTTGACCTCTGCTCACTACTGCCAATGTTGTGACTGCCGCCCCTATCTCTAAAGCTGCGGATTACAACTCCTGATTCAAGCAGTTCTTTTTTCTGAAGTATGAGTCTTGTTTGTGACATTCAATTCTAGAATGAACATTCAAAGGAAAAGTAGTATGGGACGCTGCTTGCTATTACTGACTGCGGCTGCCGACCGAAGAATTGAAGATCTTCAATCTATGTTTGAGTGCTCTTGCGAAAGAAAATAATTTTGAATGCAAAAATGACTTCAAAAATAGGATAGGATCGCGGATTCCATATATTTTTATAGAAAGAAAGATATTGTAATCCGCATCTTTACACTGAATCCTTAAAAGCCATTTAATGCCCTCTTGCCTGCCTTCAGTTCATGCCTTTAGGCCGGCCTGCTCTTGCCTATGAATGAGATGCCTACTTCCCATTAAGTCAAAATACCTCATAGACATACATATTTTTAAGAATACTTAGTTAGTTAAAGAGAAAGATGGCTTTTGACAATTTTTTAGTCCCTCGTTCCCGAGCAAGAAAACGGATGCGCTAACGGCATAGCGGCTTTCGCGCTAGTTGCTCAATCCATTGCTTGTTCGGAAGAATCCGCAGATGAATATTCTTTATTTCCTCTCGGACAGGCCCTCTTTTTTCATTTGAATGTACATATTTTTCGGTAATGATCATCTCAACAGAAAGACTGACGTCTTCCTCTACTCGATCCTTAGTTATACAATCTCCCTTCACCTCAATTTTTATGATCCTCATAGCCTTTTTTATTCGCGTCCTCCCCCTGGATCTATTCCTGCCGCGTCCACGTCCTCTGCCTCCAGCAACTAGAGCTGCATATCTTGTTCATTATTGAGAATAGGCCTCTTCTCACACCGTACTAGTTCTTTTTGCAGTTGAATCTTCCCGTTCTGGCTTATTGAGTGTATAGATTCTTTTTGAAATGCAATCTATTCCCACGTCACTCTTCTCATAACATATCATGTTCTCCTCACTTTGATTCTGGATTCACCGATTGATTTAAGATGGGGTTCTATGCTTTCTAGCCCAATTTGACAAAAGTGAGCTTCCCCTATCTCTTTTGTAGGAATCGGATAGCAATGCTCATTCGTGAATAGCATTTCATGCTTCCGCTACTTCGTCGGAGAGATCCATGGAAACTCAAAAAAGAAAGCGGACGACATTGTTCATACGATAGCCGAAAAAGTAAGTTCTCCCGCCGGCTATTCAAAAAAGAAAGACTTACTTATTCATAAACTGCCTTTTATCGAGCATAATAGCTCTTATACGCTTGTACAGAGGAGTATAAAACAATGTATATATATAGGTGTTTAGTATCCTACAAAAACATTAACATCCAAAGCACCGTAGGCTTGCTTTCTCTCCCGCTGACAGACAAAGAAAAGGTTTTTTTAGACTTTTCTATGGTAGGCCTAAGCTAGTGGAATATCTTTTGTGTTTGTATTCTAGCTTAGCTCTCTCTATTCTTTGCTTAAGCTATCGTGTCGTGTAGATGGATGGCATCTCCCTATTCCCACATCCCCGGATATGATTAATGCACGGAAGCTAAGGAATTGGGTCATTCTTCAGCCCAAGATGCAAGCATTTGGTCTCCATCTGAATATGGCAGTTGAACTCTTATAATAGGCTTGGCTCTGGAAAATGGGCTTATCTTGGGCAAAAAAACGCAAATAAAGAAGAGCTTCTTGTTTCCAAGCGGAACTCGAATGGGCTGCTAGCAGATTTGTTGGGGATGGCAAGTTAACACCGTGGGTAGGCTTGCCTTTCACTCGCTCTGGAACATTTTGGCGGAACGTCAACGTTATATATAGTGGAATTCTAGAGGTAAGTTAATGTTTTCAAAAATCCAAATGGAAAAGGATTTGCAAAAATATGCAGATTAGAAGCTAGTATCTCCAGTTTTATGAGAGAAACAAGAGGAAGAATCGGCGAACATCCTAAAAAATGGTACTTTTATCTCAATACGATCAAAAACAAACATATTCTATTGTGTGTTGACCACCGGGAAACGAATGGATTAAGATGAAGACGGACGGTTCAATTAGCGAGCATGGGAAGGCTTGTGGACGTTTAGCAAGAAAAAGGGGATATATGCGTTCTCTCAAGCAGTTAAGAACAAGACCATACTCGAAGTCGAGCTCTTTTGCATCTGAACATGTATTCAAATAGCAGCTGAAAAGGAGTGTCAGAGGATTTGGATTGATTCGGATTCCCTAACGTAAGACATGGTCTACTCTCAAGATCCCAAAGTCCGCAGCTAAGGAAAGCCCCTTCTTCATAAGATCAAGAAAGTACGGCGTCTTTCGAAGATTGGAAAATCTCCCATACTTGGAGAGAAGCAAACCAACCGCCGATTTGCAATTGACTATGCTTAGTAGTTGACATCTTTGGTCTTCACATTTTCCCTTCCATTTTGTCAAGTTAGTAGAAGAGGATAGATCCGGGTAATTGACGAATGTCAATCTTCATTTTGTAGATTAATACACTGGTAGGGGTCGATCGAGCAAATCCCAAAGCTGACCCCGAACAGCTGCCGGACCGCTCTCTTGATCTTCTCTCTCTTCAGAAAAACGGAACCTTCTCAAAGACTCCCTTCGCACTGAGAACACAATTCAGAACCCTCCTTCTCACAAGAAGGCAAACCTTGTACGTTGATCGAATCTTCTTTCGCATCCAGAAGAGAGGATGTGGGCAATCCGAGAGAGTGGTTCAGGTGACTACCGGAGTCATTGATTAAGCAGGTCAGATGGGCTTAGTAGGGCTCGAACCTACAATATCACCGTTATGAGCGGTATGTTTCAACCAATTAAACTATAAGCCCAATCGGATCTCTACATGCCGGGAAGAGCGGACAGAAAGAGGAGACCTTTGCTCTATCTCCTTCTTCCTCTTCCCGGGGCCACGGAGGGGTTTCTTGGCAAGCCCTATTAAAGAAGCTAAGTGACTTTCGTCACTCAAGTAGTGAGTTTGAGAGTGACCGTTAGGGCGACCACTTGTACTTCTAGGCCTTGGCGACCTATATGTTATGCAACACAGCTTCACTCGATTCAGTAAATCAATAGTTCAAACCAGCCCACTAATAGCTTAGATAGTGGCCCTTACACTTTGGTATAGTTGACCCTACCTATTGACTCAAGGTTCATAGGAAGGGGGAACCCACACGTAGTGGGATGTAGGCTTCAGTTGTTTTGGTACTTTTTCACTACGTCTTATTATTTGTTTTGTAACCGGCTTTTCACCGGCAGGTCAAGAGGCCTTTTAGAATGCGAACAAGCGAAAGTTCTGCGGGCGCTTAGCGCTATCTTGTTCGCTTTTGTAAACTGAAGTCGGCGTAGCGCCAACTAACCGATAGCTGATAGAGCGGAGCCCTTCTCTAAGCGAGCGAGCCATTTCTTTCTCTGTCGTCAAAAGAAAAGAAAAGTACTAAAGGCGAAGGGCATTCTGTTGTACAGCTACTTTGGTATAGTTACAAAAGGTAACCGTTAGGTGATGTTGAATCGACGATGAATTACGAAAGGGGAAATAGCTCAGTTGGTTAGAGTGCTGATGCATCACGCCAGAAGTTGCGGGTTCGAACCCGTTTTCCCCTTGATCTTCCTCTTCTGCCCGACTCATTTTGAAAACACTGGAAGCTGCTGATCCCAGCGTAGCATTCAAGACAATTGTTCCTTCTTCGGTCTCCCTCCACCCCCTTCGTTTGTTGTGGGTCTCACTGCAGGCACTTACTTAATGAATGAGTGAAGATCTTCCTTCCCCCCTTGTGTCTTACCAAGGACTGAGTTCCCACTTGTGGCGGAAAAAAAGTATACCATCCCACCCGGCCTAACCCGGGGGGTTAAGGTTCCTCTCGGAGACTGCCAGTCTACAAGAAGCTGGCAGAGCTTTAGCCGTTGGACCACATCCATCCATCCTCCTACCTAAATACGCATTTTCTAGTTCGATCTTCGAATTACGCTAGTGGAGACTAATTCCTTCCGGCTAATGAAGATACTACCCCAGTCTTCCCATTCATTCCCAGTGGATCCTTCTTATCCCTTTTCATTGAATGAACCAAGTTCACCTATACGAGAGTGAGGAATAGAAATCCTACAATCAACTTCCCACTTTTGATGTCCCGTTTGACGATTCTGCTGCGTCTTTAGAAAAAAAGGAGAAGGACAGGGGTCGCTAGTCAGAAAAGCTATAACTATCAATTCGAATTCTGATTGAAATAAATCTCCCCAAGTAGGATTCGAACCTACGACCAGTCAGTTAACAGCCGACCCCTCTACCACTGAGCTACTGAGGAAGAACGGACTTATGGAAGCTGACTCTCGTTCTTTGGCCCAACCAACCGCAGACCGAAAATCCAAAAGTGTGTCACTTTTCTCTTTCACATACACCGGGAGAAAGGGTGGCGATAGCAATCCCTTTGCCACCCGGCGGGGCAGGACAAGGGGGCGGCGGTCAACCATCAACTCTCGATATGCATATTGATCAATCGACCTCCAGCGTCCGCCAGTTCGCTAAGTAGACTCACTCTACCGAGGGGCAACTAAGGTTGGTTCCTGCCAATTCCCTTGCTGATCAGCCTTGGAATTGGCAAGTATGAGAGAGGACTCTCTCTGTCTCTCCGAGTTTTAACTACTAAGTGAAGTTAAGTAGCACTTCCGCTATTCTAAATGTGAATAGATTCCGATCAACCAAGCAGGAGAAGGTGGTCCTTTCATCTCTCTGTCTGCTCCATGCTCTATAAAGGATCATGAGGAGGTTTAATGCAAGAAAGATCTGCCTAATCATTTCGGTAGATGAAGTAGTGGGATGCCACGAAGGAAGTAAGGGGGCATGCTAAGTTGATAATTTCGAACATTGTAGCATCCTTTTGACGGTTGGGCTTTGAGTTGAGAACTTTTAAGAACTCTTAATATGAAAATACACATTCTAAAATGACGCATCGAGCGAGACGATTCTGTTTCATTGTGAATGAAAGACGTTTTCGACCAACATCTACTCATATCCAGCTTCGTGTCATTTTTGAACACTGCGATCAGCAAGCGACAAGCGGGTGAGAGTCAAGTCAAGTACAACACAGGACTGACGGGGTGGGGCGCGCCAAAGAAACCCGGGACCCCTCCGGGGTCACTACAAAAGCGCTGGCGCCTTCTTTTGAAGGTGAAAAACTACGCTAGATAAGAAAAAGAAAAGGGTTGCGCTAATGGCAAGGAGCAAGAAAAGGGCAGCTAGCTCGAAATCCGATAAATCGAACACCTCCTGGCTTCAGTTATGAGAGAGAACTCCAAGGCAGGATAAAGACTGAGTTGGATTCAGCCGCGTGGGGAATGAAACAACATTCATGGAATGAGTTGAGGCAAAACCTCCAACTCTTTTTGGGAGTCAGGGGCTTTAAAAGCGCTTTAAAAAGGGATGTCTGCATTACTGGATTCACTATATCAAATTGTAGTAAAAACATGGGGCCACGTAGACTATTCTGAGGTGCATGCTAAATCCATGATCAACTGATGTAGCTAGTGTGACTAAAGCAGCAGCTATTGGCTTAACTGGTTCTAAACTCTCCCACCCGATAAAGGAATTGAAAAGACTACCCGGGCCACGTAGACTATTCCCTTCCGCGGACATTCGTTTCTAGAAGGAAAGTAGCAAAGCCGAACACAAATACACATGAAAATTGCGTCGACTACCTCATACTTTGTCCAAAATGGGGGATACCGCTATTCATACATGGATGGACGAGGACTCCGCTGACAACATCAGTAGATGACTTTTCTCGCGGAATGCTATTAACGTTGGAAAAAACACAGCTCTCAAACTCACCCTCCGGGTGATAGGTAGAAGCATTAGTACCTAACGGAGCGGTATCTAACCAAAAAAGGGAGGTGATGTTCTTTTTAGAAACAGGATGGAGCATGGCTTCCTTTCTTCTTAGATACATTTCATGCATTCCATTTCTCTATAGTTTACACCAAAACATCTTGCTAATCCTGACAGATCTCGAAAAGGGTGGGGGCACTAGAACCAAATCTACATACACATCGAAACTTCCTATCTCAATAAGCTAGCACCTTCATCCCACCAATGCATTGTACGACTCTCCACCCCTTTTCCTCCCTCATGAAATCCTAATTTCGCAATGAAATTCGATTTTGTTCATGTCGGCGGTTGGCAAACGGCCCGAGATCCGGGACTGGTAAAACATGGGTGCCCAATTTGCTTTTTCGTGCTCCGCCTTAGTGCCCTTATGAAGGCGGCGGGGAGTCCTTAGCCTTTGAACCAAACTCTAGGGAACGCTCAATTGCCTGACGTCTCAACTGCAATGGTGAACTCAGTGACATACACTGAAATGGATTGCATCTATTGTTCCAAACAAGGCTGATATTAGCATAAAAGCCCTTCCATGCAATTTCTTGCTTCGTTCTAGAGACGAAAGTGCCGGATAGTCAATGGTAACCAGAAGATCTATGGTTTTCGAGAGAAGGTAATTGGAATAACGATTCATTCCTTTGCTTTCTTTCAAATATCTATTCAATAAGATGATCTGACCTTACCTGAAAACTAGATTCATGAAGAAGCCCAAAAAGTGCCGCCCAGTTCCTAGCCAGTGTGGGGTTCTGCCATGGATATTCGGTCCACTCCAGAATTCCATTCATTTTTCAAACGTAACTCGATTGACTCAATTCACAAACGGCAAGGAAGTCAAAAGTGATGCTTACAGGTCGATACGACAATTGCTTCTCTTCGGGACTACATACATCTTTTCTTTAACAACTACCATACAAGCTATTAAGCTTAATACATGCTAGTAGGTAGGCTGGTGGTGGAGTATTTATTTTCGTCTTTTTGGTGCTGTCTGTATTTCGGTTTTGGGATGGTGCGAATCCATCTATCCACCATTCTTTTATCTTTCAGTAGTGTCAACCTCAGTTCTGGTTCTTTATCTTGGAATACTCTCCGTTGTCCTAGAAGCAATGCTTGAAAGAAAGTGTAAGGAAGCGTCAAGTCAGTATGATGTATTGGCAAAGCCGATGAAGAAGGGAATCGAAAGTAGATAGGGACTCCCCTTGTAGATGTGGTTTTATACCTTGATGAATTGGTACCTTATAGCATAGCGAATTTACTTTTCTTTCAAAAGGATATATCAACCTGTAGTGAAACAGACCACCGAGCTTGCTTTTACCGCTCTTACAGCTCTCTCTCTTCTTTTTTATGGGTAGTTTGGCCAGAAAGAGAAAGAGGAATGGATCCATTTCTATTTATCCATTCTCATAGAAAGTACCAAAAAAGTTTTTGAATGTATGGAGCAGGCGTATGAGTTGATATGTTCAAGAGTCAAATCCTTTTCTTGCCCACCCAGCCATAAAAGAAAAAAATCGTTACGAGCGGTCTTAAACCCTCACCTCAATCTCAAAAATGGAATTCAAAAGCTCCAATTTAAATAATGGTACCGGGAAATACCAGGGAAGAATCATTCTTTGAATCATCTAGATCTATCAATTTGCGAATTCAATAAAAAGCGAACTGATCCTCGGAATACACCATCATCTTTCAAGTGCGCAGTCAATATTATGTTATATTCAAAGAAACAAGTCAAAGAGTAAAGGCTTCGCCCTTCAATACCACACTTCCAATTGAAATTCCTACGAGATTGACGTTCTAAGAAAAAGACATGGTTTGATAGAAACTTTAAGTGGGTATCAAATAAACTGGAATGAATGGTATCAATTTCTTCTTTTCTATACTGAATCTGCTTTGGTATCTCTTTCTTCCTTCCCTTCTATAAACCAAGCAGTGACTAGCCTCTCGCACTCACTTTCCAAAGCACCAATTGACTTGCTTTCAGAACAACCCTGATCAGTTATACCTGAAATACCACCCGTACGTAGTATGCCATTCCCAACGCGGAGCGCCTTTATTTTCGTATTGAACTCCGCTAGGAAGAAAAAGTTAGACCGTAGCCTTGTAGAACAACCTCGTTTCTCGCTTTTGTCGATTGACTCGTGGGACTCTACTGAATTCCAGCATGGGTGTGGTAGATTCTTGACGTGAAGCGGACCTCTATGAGTGCTCTACATGGTGGGATCAAAGCTCCAAATCGTAATGTCGCGGCATACATAATCAGAAAATAGGATTCGTGAGAGCGTTTTCTTTAGCTGTTCCTTAAGAAAGCTATCGACTTAACCGCTTGTGTT
Source organism: Aegilops bicornis (assembly GCA_021605145.1). Taxonomy (NCBI): domain Eukaryota; kingdom Viridiplantae; phylum Streptophyta; class Magnoliopsida; order Poales; family Poaceae; genus Aegilops; species Aegilops bicornis. Next base: position 77,756,222 of record CM038674.1, on the reverse strand, counting down.
AAACATATAGATTGTCCTATTCTCTCTTTTTTTTCTCAAATGACCTATTTCACATAACCGATGTTGATTATAGATTTTGCCTTGCGTCACATTATCGTGGTGATCAATTCCTTTCGTGGATCGATTGAAATAACCGATTTTGGTGTATTAATTCCAGATAGGTAATTTTCCTCAAGGTCATAAAGATCGGTCATCTAGCGTGGACTTCTGACTCTAAGTGGAAAGTCTTTCTCATCTACCTCTTCCATCCAAAACCGTTTTCCGCATTTTTTTCGCCAAGTTACTTAAATCTATATCGGAGCTATAGGATCGGTAGACCCGTAAGCGAAGATGGTTCGCTCCACATAAAGTAGCGGATATTCGATGTGTTTAGCATAGTGACACTTTTTTGGTGCGAAACAGCCCCAATCCCTTTGGTCATTTCGCTTTTCGTGCTGGCCTGTATTCGGAGTTTCTTGGATTTGCGGTGCTGAATGCCTTTCTCCTTCTTTTGGTGACGTCGGATGCCCGCCTTTGGCGCTCGAAGTGGATTCTCCTTCAAAGAGGGCTTTTCCCTAAAAGCGGGACATGGTTGTCCGGATTTCTAGTCCTAGTGGAAGAGCAGATAGGATCACACCTACACGTAAGTTAGATTCGTTGGGTTAGTGGCCACCGCACTCCAACCTATCTATATGGCAACAAAGCGAATGACAAGGCCAAAGTAGCTGAATCTTATCGCTAACTTGACTCGGTCTAAGGCGAGCTTGAATACAACTCACGAGCGACTCCTCCGGGGCCTTCAGGCACTCAAACAGATAGTGAGACAGACACCATCTATAGAACTTGAATGACAATACACCCATATATTCTAGATAACAATCAGAAACTGTATCCAAATGGAGGGGACACTCTTCCTTCAGAAAGATGCCGTCGAAAGAAAAGCTCTTCCCCTCAACGACACATCACATTTTCTCAAATGTTCCATGTTTCTCACCATATCCTCATAGGGCTGAAGCACAAGAAAGAGGATTACTTGGTTACCTTGCTTTCCTTGCCTAGGACAGTAGAAGGATCTGTGGCCGAAGGCGCCACAAACGAAGCGGGTCGCCTCTTTTCTGCAGATCTTCGCAAGATGAACCTTCTCCCATAGCGATAGCACATAACGTTTTTCCCATGCTTGCGCGGTGAGGAGGACGAGGCCTTGAGAAGCTTTTCCACCATTTTTCCCCTTTGGCATTTGGATCCATGTTTTCTTTAACGATCTTCGTGATAGTAAAGGTTTTTTTCGTAGCCTTTGCTTTTGACGGCGATGAAAGAAAGAGAACCCCTCCTATCTTTTGATCGTGGTCAAAATCCTATCCAAATCCCCTTTTTTCAGATCTTTCTCCTGGTTTTGATCATCACCGTTCACCTACTTGTTACGGAGATCCCGACCAATGCACAATCCAGATTTTTTTCGCTTTTTTTCTCCCATCCCATCTTGGACGGGCCTGTAAGCTTTTCTCATGTTTGAATGGAGGTCTTCCGCAAATGAATTTCCATATAGGAATTATATAATGTGCTGCAGATATTGATTGAAAGCTTGTTTCAATTGAACGAGGATGTGAACGAGAAGGCAACAAAAGGAAGCTTGGAGCAAGAGGAGTCATTTAGTAGTTCACGAAAAAAGGCATAGTAGAGAAAGTTTGAGGAGCAGGAAAATTTGGTCACGTAGATCTTCTATTTCGCCGGAATTCGTTGATTGCTCCGTACTCATTTAGAATGGAAAATCTCATGTTCGTTATAAGATCACTGAAGGAAAGGTTGGTCATAAATTTGGAGAGTTTGCTTTTACACGGAGACGAAGACCCTATCGAACTAATAGAGGAAAGGGGAAAAAGTAAAGTCTAAGCGACATATGGATCAATAAGGAAATCCAATTTCGTAATCCGAATCCCATATAGGTCTTTTCTTCATACTCGACCAGCCCTAGGTTGGGGATAATGAATTTTTCGAATCTTGTTGGGAGATGCTTCGCTCCGAGTCCGACTGGGACGGAATGGGGACCTAGGCCTTCAATGCCTCCCTCCGGATCCACTAACTTTCGGAAGAGCTATTCAAAGCTTTTCCGGCTGTGTGAGGACGCCTCTGCATCCCGGGAGCAGGCCGCTCCCGAAGCTGTGGTCGATCAAGAGCGGCATCCGAATCCCGCTCCAATGCACAGGTGGCAGCGAAGCAAGCAGAACCCTCCTTCTTTTGATTGGGAGGGATGACCTCTCTCTCTTTGAGAGGAAAGTTCTCTACAAAAGGCCAGCGCTGTCACGCCCAGATTCTGGACACATTGCATGATATTACTCACGAAGAGCGAAGAGGAGCTCCGTGAATAAGACTATCGCACCATGCTTGATTTCATGTTGAGCCGACTCGATCCGGCGTCAATCCCGGGCTGAAGGAGCTCAACAGACTCCAAAAGCAGTCGGGCACGATCTCAAACTTCTAGGGCGGCAAGGAGATTCCTCGACGAGGACTAGTGAGGCTATAGTACTTACTATGCATAGGACTACAAAGGTGAAAAGACAGGATGTATTCCGACGAAATGCCTTGGATGTGATGTGATGGGCAAGAGAAAGATGGAATTTGGTATAAGGAAGGAAATCAAACGTGTTGTTTGAGGAGGAAAAAGGGTAACTAGAGAAAAAATCAAAATAGGCTCTCCCTGGACTCTACGCAGGACTTCTTTCTAAGCCTCACATAATTTGAATTTCTCTGGCTTCCATGTTTCCGAAACGGATCCTATAAAATATTTCACTTTTTCTATGATCATCTCTATTTTAGGTATTCGGGGAATCCTCCTTAATGGACGAAATATTCTTATTATGTCAATGCCAATTGAATCAATGTTATTAGCTGTCAATTTGAACTATTTGGTATTTTCCGTTTCTTTGGATGATATGATGGGTTAATCATTTGCTTCATTAGTTCCAACAGTGGCAGCTGCGGAATCTGCTATTGGATTAGCCATTTTCGTTATTACTTTTCGAGTCCGAGGGACTATTGCTGTCGAATCTATAAATTGCATTCAAGGTTAAACATAAGTACAGGAGAGTTACCAAATACAAAGTTTTGTTCTCCTTTCGTTCTCTTCTTTATTTTCTTTTTGCTCGAGTCGACATCAAATAGCTTCGATTTGCATTATCCGTTGGAATGTATCAAAATCAATATCAAAATCAATAAGATGAAAGATGTACAATCCAATTTCTCAATTCAATAGAAGCCCAAAGAGGTGCATATGGTACCCAAATAAGAATAGGATAGATATGTCAAAAGCAGGTCTGATTACACCTATTCCTAATCCTAAATAGAATGTAAGGGCGTAGGGATTTCTATGTAAGCAGTATCCTATTTCCATAGGCTCGAATGACCCCTTCTCATAATAATTATGTGCACTGTC